>OZ018347.1:5458951-7858951 GCA_963969515.1 Yponomeuta evonymella
GTGCCATATGGGTGTAACAAAATCCCCGTCATCATCCTTATATATTTTAAGACTCTAATCGCTGCACTTGCTTCGGTCACAGAAAATTCCCATATACTATTCGCCATCTTACACGGCGGGTGGGGGCTCTACTAGTCAGTAAGAATGACCTTTACTCAGAGAAAAACTTAAAAATAGGGAAAAAACTATCAGCTGTTCCTTACTAACGTTACCATGTGCGCCATTAAAATGTACGTAGCAGCTTATAATATTTTCGTGATTTCGAAGTTTTTTTACACAGTAAGTGGTTCACATTGACGTGTCGACGGATACCCCCATTTTTAGGGATTTTATTGCACTATATTATTTTTATTTGTTTTTTCCTATCTCAAAAATGCCTCGTATCACAATCACATAATCTGAAAAACCGGTGTGGGAGTAAGGAAGGTGTTTAAATAATGTAAACAACTAATGGCAATTAAATGCCTTTTATTTTATTTTTTATGCATTTTTGTTATTTATTTATCAAATAAACAAATATTGTCTATGATTATAATAGGCCAAAAGCAGTGCTGACAATGTTATTTAGGCTGAACAATCCTAAGCACCAGATTTAGATCGGCGCGGTACAACAGTTAGTCAGTTAGGAATCAGATCGCCATTATCATTTGGGGTCGACATGACTTACTGCGGTCATCCTAACTTGGCGAATTCAAAGCAGCACAACACGAACACAACAGCCGCCCTGGAACTACACAGCGACAACCACTTTGCAACTATGAATACTTAATTTGAGCAGGCTTAACTTACGTAAAGCCCGGTAGCTAACCGTTAAAAATCACAGGTGGTCACTACGAGTCACACGTCTATAGAGGCTAAAAAGGCTTCTTCAAATTTTGTTTTAAGAAGGTCGGCTGTTCCATTATAGCGGAAGCTTGGCGAAAGCACTGCGCCGTGCCTCTTGATTAAGCCGGGAATAAGCGGCCTCGTAAAGCCTCTGACGCGACGCTTAATTTATGTAATTACACGAATTGATGGATGTTTTATATAATGGTATTCGTATTTTCAAGACGCTTTCGGAATTTTCGCAATATTTTCCTTCTCAATTAGTTTCATTTTCGCTTGTAACACGAGCCGCGTATACGCTCTACGCCACTACGGCGTAGCAATGTTGTAGCGTCGTAGCAACTCACGTGGTATAATGATGTTCTTTGATTTATATTTCTTGGTTTTAACGACTACATCTAACATTGTATGTTTATTTTATAAATGGCTAGGTGACTAGCGAGTCTGCAGCCCCTTTGATTGATATTTTATGAAGGATAAAGGTTGTCTGGGGTTTTCAGGAATATGTGGAGTCATTCAATTAAATAGACCAGCGTCCTGTTCCGAAATTTGAACTTTGTAGCTGTTTACTCCTGAGTGGCAACTGGCACGGGGTGTTAGTTGCGAGCACAGTGGATGCACAGATATGTGAGTGAATGAGGACCTTGGTTTTTGTATTCGTGGATTCCGCGAGTCAATCCAGCCAACACTTGCGCTGGACTCCTGGCCGAAAACCGTCAATATTTGAAGTGACAGTGACAATGATAAATAACATTGACATACGTTTGGGAATGAATTGTAAAAAGTCGCCTTATTGTTTTGATTCGCATTTATACTGAAGAAACCTGATCTACTTTCGGAATACAAGAGGCCGGGATAATCCAGCGGCCACCTAGGCTGCCGTGATCGTCCCCCGTCATCCACGGGTGTGAAATCCAGGTACGACCACCCCAACGCTTACCAACGAGCACCCTCCTGGGTGTTGTCCATTGTTCGCCAATCCAGTCCACCCAGTTACCGCTCCTGCCACACCAGTAAGTAGCTTATATAGACAGCCTCGTGAGTCTAGCAGTTAATATACTCGCCTACCAAAACAGAGGTCGGTACGGAGGCTGCCGTACCTGATTTGTATAAATGGCCATACAATAGCACAGGGTATCTTAGTTTGGGATGAGGACATGTGATTGTGTTATGTAGAAGTATTATTATTATTTATCTATTTATTAATAATTTTATTGGACTTAAAGTAGATGAACACTAAATGAAAGATTGTGCTCATACTTCACATATCTCTCGCTGCTGAAGCATTAATAGGGAGCAAACCACGGGGGTGTATTGAAAGTTAACATGAATTCCTGATACGCCACATTCTGATGCAGAGCTGGCTTCTCGACAAAGTATACTCCCATACAAAAACACGTTAGTAGCAACCGCCAGCGGCTTGCCCACATGAAAGCGTAAATAGCATCTACATATAGATTAGTTTCGTGTACGGCACCGCGCTCGGGCGTGTATGACTGATTAGTTCAGTTTGCTCGAGCTGTTCTGACGTGCAGCAATTTGGGATTTATTTTGTCAGATCAGAGATTATGCCTAGAAAATAGTATGAGGTGACGTCACACACGATATTTGTGATATGTGACGAGTTCGATGTCACCTGCCTTTCTTTAGATTGTTCACGAAAATTGGATGTAAAGATGCCGCGTAATTTGTTCGCTAAGCTCGGGCGCCAAACCCCGTCTCAGGACTAAATAAGTTACTTTCACCCCTTGTGTAACAATATACTATTAGATTGCTTAGATTTTGTTTTAAACAAGTTCTGATGTAGAAAAACTTGGCAATCGGGCAGACGCTCAGCCAGTATTACAGCCCTTCTTTTTATTTTCACGCCGTCGGGTTTAGCTACAAAGTCATGCGGCTCACTACAGTTCGCATTTTGCTTGACAGCTGTAGTCTATGGCTGTTGGACGTGTGGCTCGGTACTTTGACAGATGATTTTTTATTCTATTGCTTCTTCAAGTTAACTTTCACAAACGCATTAAGACTTTTAACGTCAATGTTGACAAACATCTGTCCAGTCTGTACTTTTTCACTGGTTTTGTTAACATTTGTCTTAACAGAATAAGCCCCTTTCTCGCGGTTGTTATGCAGGACTTGTGGTTATTGGCGTATTTATCATAGGGTTATTTCCGAGGAGCGGAGCTGAAAAGCAATGGCCTGCCATCGAATACCAATGCATGTATGCAGTAACTCAACATCCTCTGGAGGGCTTAGATCGCTCCGGGGTCGGCACGGTCTACCCCTTAACGTACGCCGGATGCGTACGCTTTGCCTCCAAGATTTATTACGGCTAATATGATTGGTTAAAGGCATTTTCATTACAAAGGGGAATATTTGGGTTTTGATTAGAGATCATAAGCGGCACACGAATAAAGTAGCGTATTTTGAGCATCTCACTGCTACTATAAATGCGAAAATTTCGATGATGTTTGTTTTTCAACCACGCTAGATCGGTTGAACGGATATGATTAATAGTAGATTGTTAACCGAGGGCTGAAAGGCACCCATTCCTGACGAGAGGCAGAAATGGGTGCTATCACCCGAGTAAAACACTCTACTTTTCATTACGAATACGAGGAAAGTAAACACAAGCCAGTTAAAATCAAAAAATATAAAACTTAAGGAAATCACGCCGAAACAGACGGATGGTCTAGCTCGCGGCGAGATAGCTCGCGCGCCAACTTGTGCTAGCCGTACATCACAATTCGCAAGATGGCGCGCGAGCGCGAAAGACGGCCATTTTGAATTTGCGTATTTGGTGGTTTTATCTGTGTCTTAAACAATATTTTAATTTATTTCGCAAATCACATCTCGCCTTGAAAGTGACTAATAAATACATAAAGTACATTATATTAATTATAAACATCAAAAAGAATTTAAATGTCAACAAAACTAATAAATGAAAAATTAATCGTTTTATGGCTGTATAGGTTACTACCATTGCGTTGTTCAATATAAACTACGATTCATATATATTTTTTTTAATACTTTTCTGCTTTAGAGCAGGCATGTACCACTTTCAGCACGGTGCCTGGATGAACAATGACCCCCTTTCAGAGTATGAGTAATGAAAAGGACATTGTTCATGGACAATGTCTTTTGGCACAGAGATAGATTATAGTCTGGAATGGAATTAGGCTATTTCTTATCTCGGAAAAATACAATTCAAAATTTTCATGCCAACGAAATCGCGGGCAACAGCTTACTTACTTAGGTACTCCGCTGACTGACCCGAAGTGGGTCTTGGACAACAACTAGTGGTTTATCTCTGGGCTTTATCATAAGATGCAGTTCTAAATTTAACAATATTAAAACTATTAAAATACTTTACTGTTCGTTCGTTCGCAGTATCCTGGAGTACGCGTCGCAGGTATGGAACCCACGCTATGCCTGCTATGTTGATAGAATTGAGTCAATCCAGAAGAGATTTTCAAGATATTTACAATTTAAAACAAAAACAATGGATAAAGATTATTTATCTCGTGCGTCAGACAACATTTCTTACCGTTACAGGTTCGTAGGAGTGTAGCCGATCTCATCTATCCTGTATGTAGTCTATAGCCCTGAATTACTAGTTAAGATTAAAATTGTTGTGCCTGCAAGGTCCAGTTCGCGGCGATCAGTGAGATTGCACGTTCCCATTGCGAAGACTAACTATAGACAAAACAACTTCTTTGCACGAGCGAGCAGTCTATTTAACTCTTTAAGTGACAGTTTAGACATTGATCTATTTAATTCAAACATAGCCACAATAAGGCAAAAGATCGTCAAACATCATTTCGATTCCCTTTCTAATGCGTGAACAAGGAGTATTCTCTAATGGCAGTGGTGAACTTTCCTTTACCAATTTATGAACATTCAAGAACGCGCTTTCGGTACTGTAGTGTGGTGTAAACTTTCTTTAAATTTTTTATTCACTTACACATGTTTGTCACTTAGTTACTATATGCGGAAACGTATTTTTAGCTTATATGTAGTTACTCGAAGTCTCTGTCCATTTATAATGTAAGCTGCAAGTTTCCCAAAAAAATAATAATAAATAATAGTAATAAATAAATGTATATCAATATATCTCATATTGACGCTCTGCGCTGTACCTATTGGCAGTAACGTTTTGTCCAACTTGCGATTTGTGGTAATAATAAATTAGCCCAAAGCTGCACGTGTCCAATTTCGCTGAAATGAGATTATGTATGCGCATAATAAGGTCTACTTTAATTACGCAGCTGTAATGAACCACTGAAAATACAATTTTCAATTTTAATATGATTACAATTTTTGGACAAGGGTGGAGAGTGGAGTGTGGGTGGAGGGTGGATGTTATATCCTGGCACATGGCGCGCCCAACACTTTTTACCAAAGTATTGACGTCACTTTTAAAAGTCAAGTGGACTGCAAGAAGCTATTGAACAAATGATTTTATTCATAGTAGAACCACACTGCTGATTCACAAAGAACCAATTTACCTACTCGTCGCAAAAAAACATTCTGCGCACTTTCACCCCACTGCGAAAGTAAATGAGTGTTATGTCCTTCGCGATTATTATGTATCTTTACGACCAACCAGACGCCAAACACTTGACCGATTTTGACAAATAAAAAAAACAAAGCGGTAGACGCCGGCTGTCTATTTTCGGTTACTAAAACGTATCAATTAAAGAAAACTTATTAAAACAACAAGAAACGAGACTGCTTAAGTCATAAACAAGGCCTAGATGTCTTGAATTTTAAAATTCAGCATGCGCAACTAAAGAAACTTACCTGCAAGAAATCGAATGATATGTCCCGCCAGATGAGGTTTCAACCGACTCTTGGCCTTGCTCATTACTTTTTTGCAGTTGGGTTTTTATTTTTGTAAAATTTTTTTTTTATTGGCCGTTTCCACATTTAGACTCACCGCAAGCCGCCGGAATCGTCTGTGCGAGTGCCGTAAACGGGCAAAGCGCCTGTTACCGGGTTGGCCTTATACTATTACGCTTTGGCCCTAGGATTTTAGGGATCCGCATTCAGAGCGTGCCAACTTGATCCTGCTACTAATTCTACGCTATTTATCTTTGTTCCACTAGGGTGGTAGCCTAGTGGGTATAACATTGGACTCGGAAGCGGGAGACCCAGGTTCGATTTCCAGTGCGGGCATGTACCTATGACTTTGTTTTCTAAGTTATGTACATTTGTGAAGTTATAGTAGCAATACCACTCGCTGACTGTGAAGGAAAACATCGTGAGGGAACCTGAGTGTCTGAGCTATTCATATAGGTACCTCAGCGCTTGAAATCGCCAATCCGCTGTGGGCGCGCGTGGTGATCAAGCCCATACTCTCTCCCTGAGAGAAGGCCTGTGCCCTACAGTGGGACGTATATAGGCTGCTTATGTTATGTAAACGCTGAGGTTTGTGCTGAGATTTCTTCACGATGTTTAGCTTTGCCGTTAGAACTTCACAAATGTCCGTAACTTAGAAAACAAAGTCATTAAATAATATTGTATGGAATCAGGCGTTACTTTGCGGAAATTCATAATAGCATTAAAATGTGAAAATAACTTTGCTAAATTCCGCCAAAATCCCACAAGTACCATGCGGTTACTATTAAGTAATTATTATTATTGTGTGCATTAGCACACAAATACACCACCACCGACACCAATACTTGTGGGATTTTGGCGGAATTTAGCAAAGTAATTTTCACATTTTAATGTCATCATATAATAATCAAAATAATAAGAGGGTTGATGAGGATGTTTTTTTTATTTTGTAGTAAAAAAGGCAATACAAACTAACAATGTCAAACCCACAGATATCTCAATGCTTTGAGGTCAAACCTGACGTGTCAATAGTGTAGTTTTATAATTTAACAACAAAAATAAAAACTGATAATTCCGATCTAGATAAAATAAATTTGCTAGGTAATACAAATATGCACTCGTGTGAAACCACAGAGTACATATGTGGAACCCTTGGCGCGTAAGCTGGACAAACAATTTTTTAACCGGCTTCAAATAAAGGAGGGTAAAAGTTCTCAAATCGTCCGTATATATTTTTTATATATCATCATCAGTCATTTGACGCCCACTGCAGGACATAGGCCTCCCTCATGGTTTTTAACCATGAAGGGTTTTTATATATGCTCAGTAATAATTCTTCCGTGTGGCGCCGGATTAAGAATAGCGTCACTCCATTTCCTCCCGTGGATGTCGTAGAAGGCGACTAAGGAAATAAATTACCAAGAGATGGGCAGCAGCATCTTTCTGAGATTCCAACCACATCCTGCATGCGATCGCCAACCCGCCTGTCAAGCATGGCGATTATGGCAGAACCCCTCATGGTTTTCAGGCCTGTGTCCTGCAGTGGGCGTCAACTGGCTGATGATGATGATGATGAATAATTCTTTATCGCGTCGTTTCGATATAAATTTGGTCATTTGTTAATGAGATCCATCCTTTTCTTTTTAGCGAGTGTTTTTTCTTGAAGTCGGTTTTTTTTGTTGAAACGTAGTTGTTATTTTTTATTGTGGTGCTACCAACTTGGGCTTAAAAGTAATCTTTACTTCTTAGTAATCTAATGTGCTGCCTATTTCAAACAAAAGCATTCATATGTTATATCTATCTGTTCAGCCTAAGAATAGCCCCATTGCTGAGGCCTCCTACTCAGTTCTATTGATATAAACTAATTTGCTCATCGCTAATGACAATTATCATTCCATCATCTACCATAATTGGTACTATGTAGCATCGCATCTGGATTGTATGTATTATATATTTAGGGGAGCGAGGGGCTTGTTGTAACAGGGGTAAGTAGTAACAGGCCCTTTTCACTAGGATCTTAAACGCTATTAACGTATTTCTTTGACTCGATTTAACCTATAAACCACGCCGCATCATGTTGCCATAGCCAATGTCCCGCCGGCCGGCGCAGTGAGCGGAAGTGTGCACGTGCTTCATTTCTGCCAGGTAATATAAAATTGTACCGTCGTAAAATTTCGGTTTGCGTATTTAATATCGACTAATTTCAAATTTTCTATATCTTATTTCCATTCAAATTTATCTATCTCTGATAGTGTGTAACAGTTTTATTGATTGCTAAATTGTTTAAATAGTTATCTTGATAAATGTTGAAAATCATACCATAGGGTTAGTTGTAACAAAATCCCGGGGCTTGTTGTAACGTGTTACAAAGTGTATGAAAGATTATTACAAAGATTGGATAGAGTGTATCATTTGTAAGATGTGGGCACATGTAGGATGTGTTACAGGAGACATTATATCTTTTATTTGTATTAATTGTAACTCAGATGAAGACTGAATTTAATTATAATGAAACCCACCAAATATTGATTGTATTTGAGTTGATTTTTGATAAGAATTACGTAATACTTACTTTAGAAAGATGTCAATTTAAAAAAAAAACAAAGAATAAATGATTAGAGGTAATATTGTCGTTTTTTTTTGTCGTTACTACTTACCCCGGTAGATGTTACAACTTGCCCCAAGCACGAGGTAAGTTGTAACACCGCACTTCTTCTAGAAAATAATTGATTGTAAAATAATGACCAATAGTTATGGTATTATTTTTCCTTGATTTGGTAGAGGAAGAGTTACAGTATTCATCCATCTTTATTTAGTAGAAATTTAATCAATAGATTTCAAGATATATTAGTTTTAATGAAAACTGTTACAACAAGCCCCTCGCTCCCCTACTGTAAAAGCCCGTATAGTTGTAATTCTTAGGTTTTACTGGTAAATCCTACACTATATCACCATGATTAATGTGAAGATTGATATGAAAGAAAACGATTTTCCTGACTTTTACAAATTTACAAAGGGTTCATTACAAAACCTACGAGATAATGAGGTCAGCTCAATAACTAGAGGTAAATTACCTACCTAATTATATGGTTTAAAATAATGTTTAAAATAAAAAAAATAAAAAATTTTTTCTTGAAACGTAATTCGTTAATTTGTCTGTATGTGTCGTCCTTGCCCGGTAACCATAGCACAGGGTATCCTAGTTTGTGACCGTTTCCTTTTTTTTGCTAAAACTGCAACACTGCTGAAACGTCGGGAATTAAGTTTACCTTATAAATAATCGAGATTGGACCCGTTAAATGTATAACCACTTATAAATAGACCAGAAAAATTATTTAAGAGGCTGACCGCTGCCTGCGAGTATTACCGTTCGAAATTAACCATTATCATTTAACAGCCGTGTGGCGCCGGATTAAGAATAGTGTCACTCCATTTCCTTCAGTGGATGTCGTAGAAGGCGACTAAGGAAATCAATTACCAGGAGACGGGCAGCAGCGTCTTCCTGAGATTCCAACCGCATACTGCGATCGCCAACCCGCCTGCCAAGCGTGGCGATTATGGCAAAACCCCTCATGGTTATGATAACCATGAAGGAGGCCTGTGTCCTGCAGTGGGCGTCGAATGGCTGATGATGATGATGATGATCGTTTAACAATTGGGTCCTCTACCACAATGACTTAATTTTAGGTTTTACCGGCAAATCTTAAGATTTATCGTAGTTCGAGCTTTTATAGAACATGTTTAAGTAAAAGCAGAGAGATGGGCTTAGTAATCATATTAAAATTCTAAAGAAAATTATAATCAGATTGATTTCTACAATTATACCTACAATACGCACGCCTTAGCAGTGCAAACTATCAGTCGAATTTCTGTTTGTTCTGATTCGTCTCATCATTAGTGACTAATTGCTACAAATGCGATGCACTAAACCAATCACACTGTAAATGACATAGCAATGACGGGTTAAGTATCTGCTAGGAATGTGTAATTCACTTCGGTCGAGAAATTCGGGTCAGCTCCGCTGAAGGGTTGAATATTTATGAAGGAGCTGTACCCTTTGATCATGGTTTAATTAAAAAGCATAACGGAAACAAATAAGCGTCATTAACACATTTCTTCATACAAATTTACAGAGTCGCCGTTCAAGATTAATAAGATAAAAATATTATTTATTGTACAGCAGAGCACGTGAAACAATGAATAAAAAATAAAATCGAGAAGTTAAACTTTTTCTTCTTGAATGTGGTTTGATTATAACGTTACCATGAAAGTAGTATGCCCTACATACTACTTCCATGAACGATTCTGAAGAAATGGTTTCAGGTTTTGCGTCATTTCAATAACACGGTAAAAATCGGAAGACATTACAAATATACAGGGCGAGTTATGTTACTTAACCCGCTGTAGATAGAAAAATTCTTCGTTAAGGAACCTCCCCTAATTATTAAAGTTTATCTACACGCACAAAATAAAAATAGTGTAGTGTTAACAAAAAAATGCGAAATATTTTTTGTATCTAAACAAAGACCAGAGGAAAATTTAAGTAATTGAAAATTTATAGGGTGACTGGATTATACAGGGTTGTAATTTTAAACGGGCGTATTAAGGGCGACTACCTAATGCAAATTGAGAAAACATTGTTAGAACTCCCCTAATTATATAATAAAAGCTTTTACACAGGGTTATTAGGGTAACTTTTGTATAGTGGGTTTTTTCTCAGATTTTTATTTTAAAAACCAATTTTATTTACTGAAATATCTGGGTGTACATTTTATTAGTCACGTGATACTGGCTCTTATTATACAGACTAGCTTAGTATAAGGACCATAAAACACCATTTGTTCATTCCTTTCTTTTACTGATCAAAGTTAATTGTTTCATAAACATTAATTATGTATTGTTACAAAATAAGTAAATTACTTGCGTGAACAAGTCTAAAACGTGCAGATTTCACTTTTCCTGTATATTGTAGGTAATAAGTTAAATAAGTAACACAATATCATATAAGTGATAGACCAAAGTTGTCTTAGATGACCGACATAGACATGTTTCAAGAATGGAGAACTTATTTCAATATAATCGGAGATACCATGTTAAATAATATATAAACGAGGTATTTTTTTTTCTCTACGACTAATACCTTTCACGATATAACCTGTCGAAAACTCAATATAGCCACGTGGTACAAAAACGCGCCATACAAATCGGGCTCAAACTATGATGTCACAACTTGCACGTAACGCCTTATAATAAATGAAGCGTTTATCAATATTTGAGTTATCTGGTAAAATAATGTTTGTTTGCATCTGCACCCTAACATTTAGAATTGGGTATTTGACAAAATATCAAATGAGTTACTTTTAAAACGGAATTTTGTATGAAAATACTTGCTTATGACGTCACATTTCAGAGCACTCTTTATATGTTTCATCTCTTTAAAAATTGTAATAACTAGGAATTGACTAAAAGATATACATATTCCGAGATATTTTGTAATTTTTGTTTTAATCGAGCATATGAAATAATTTATTGTTGATCGTGTCAAATACCGTATTCAATGAAAAAATAAAATCTTCTAACTTTTTATCATTAGAGTAACATTATTTTTCGCATTTTTTGTGATTCCGACAACCCCGAAACAATGTTCATTATGGTTTTATTTTTCCTTAATTTTTGTATGTCTTCTATGGCATAAAAGCTATGTCACCCCAATCTAAGTTCGACGCAAGCTCCCCATTCACCAAATTCCGTGATACGCCAACACTCCAACTCGTCTAACTCTGCCAAGTTGCTTGCCTACACGGGATTAACGGTGTGTTGATAAACACGGAAAAATATACATAACGCATGTATCCCGGGGCGGTAGGGCGAAACCACGGTTGGCTACATGCCACTCTCTTGACGGGGACAGATCTGTTTCACTGCATAAAAAAGTCTTTATTCGCCGCTCCCGGTTACGGGTACTTTTTGTCCCGTCGCTAATGATTGTCTCGCCCTATTTAGTCGACGTATGTTCGCCCAGAGCATCGTTTGCCGGCCCTACCACCCACATTCACTTGATATATTTCTTCCGTTGCGCTTTCCCAGTATGGCCAAACCAAATACCTAGAGCCGTTATAAAACACTGTGAGGTCCTCATTGTATCAGGGAACAATGGCAGATGCTTATATAAAAGGAAACAACTAACAATATCGCGCGCTATATAAGTACGGTTCCAGCTCCCATTATAAAATACAATTAGCGTTAATTTAGGTCTAATAGCCGTGTCCACGTGACGGAGTTTGGTGTATAAAATTTAATACAGAAAGGATAACCTCCTTCCCAGCCTTTGAACAAAGCCTAAGCAAGGAAGTACAGCTAAAAGTGTTCCGTCAGTAAGAACCGAAATACCTCCATGCGCAGTCAATGTCAGCAGCCATATTACAGCAAGGAGCGAGAGGCTTTTATCTCCATTAAAAACTCGACCCAAAGGCAGCGGCTAACATTGTGCTTTCACATTTAATAAACAGAATCTTCAATCTTCTGTTTAAGAGCAACATTATCACGTCTTAGTGTGGAAGAGCGGAGCTTCGTTACTGTAAACATTTTGTAAAGTAAATAAACGACATTTATTTTTTTTATTATTTTATTGACTACTTAAATTCTGTACGTTGTATTGATTTCATTTCCGATTTCTGTGGAATGGTGCACACCTCCTGCCAACCGCGACTTTTCGGGAAAAGTAAACTATGGATCGGTTGTTCCAGGACAAGTCTTGTTTTGACAAATTCATTAAATAGTATTTTCTGAGGTTAACACGAGCACTAGACATAACAAAACTGAATTTGAACGGATATTTACTCGTTTACTTTTCTATTTTACAATTTTCTGACGTTTTGGTACTTTTGCAAGTGCCGTGGTCTCGGTAGACTTGAGCTACGTTCCAAAAATGGAAAAGTAAACGAGTAAATATCCGTTCAAATTCAGTTTCATTAAATTAATTCAATATCTCGATTAGGAGTGACCCATTCCTTCTCGAGCTCATAACAGCGAAAATAGGCAGCGGGCTTAGCATAAAGCTGTCTATATATATAGAGTTCTCTCAGAGACAAACAGAGTACGGGCCAAAAACCACGCGTCATCATTCAGCCACAAGAAGTCCACTGCTGGACATAGGCCTCCTCCATGGATTTCCAAAAAGACCGGTTGGAAGCGGCTTGCATCCAGCGCCTTCCTGCCACTTGGATGAGGTCATCTGTCCATCTTGTGGCTGGTCGTCCTGCGCTGCGCTTACCGTGCTCAACGCGAATTGGCGAAGAGCAATAAATGTGATACAGCTCGCGTATTTAACACTCACTATCCTCACTATGTTTTCCTTTACGGTTTTTGAGTGGTATTACCAATAAAAATTAAAAAATACTTTACCTATTTGTCCACTTTGGTCTCTGCGTGGTCATTAAAAAATATACGTACATTCATACTTATAGACAAGCGAAAAACGTAATCCTCCTTTGCTTTCGCAGTCAGATAAATACTCGCAGCATTATACTGAAGTAATAAGTACCCATTAGAGAGTTCCACTTCTGTTAGAACAACCTCGTGTTCAATTCAATGTTTTGGCCAGAAGTGCTTTATAAAATGGGGCTGCGAGTTTTATGGCTTGGAAATTTACCCACTTACCTAAATTTGTATTTGGACGAAACTTTGTTCAATTTCGCTCTCCAGAAATCCGTTTTTGAGTGCATATTGTTCCATTTAAGTAAGTAGAGAACTTTGGCGAAAAGCTATGTATTCTACTAATAATAACAAATTATTGCAGTATTAATATTTCCCACATTTTACCATATTTAGTCGATAGCAGATGAACCTCAGAGATGAAGCTTTACACGTGTGTAATCTCCTTGGTTGTCATATGTCATATGATTTAGCAATAAATAAGAATATGAATGTGACTATATGACTATGTAACTAAAATATAAAGGTTGGTGAACTATCGACTGTACATAGCCAGAGAAGTTCGAAGACCGATTGATTACCTTGGAAGGAGTAATTTATTGTCTAGTCTAACCGTAACTTATGTACTTTACATTCGCAAAATCGTAACTCAACTAGCTATATTTACCGAAGCGTAGAACGTAAACCATTTTATAACACTATTTGGAGACTTAGGGCGCTCTCCTCATTTTTCCTACAGACCTTTCGCTTACTAATACGTTCCATAATCGCTCACGCCTGTATCCCGGAGGGGTAGGCAGAGACCAGAGTTTGCCCCTGGCCACGATCACGACAGACTTCACTATTAGCTTAATTCCGTATTTTGTACTCAATGGAACACCTCTGCGTAGAGTTAATGAATTTAAATGCCTAGGTCACGTGGTTACCGAGCGTCTTAATGATGATGAAGATATCGAGAGGGAACGCAGGGCGCTGTCGGTCCGCTGCAACATGCTGGCGCGCAGGTTTGCACGCTGTACAACGCAGGTAAAGCTTACTTTATTCAAAGCATACTGTCAATCATTCTACACGTGCAGCCTGTGGGTCGGCTACACGCGGGGGGGCTACAGCGCTATGTGTGTGCAGTACAACAATGCACTGAGGGCGGTGTTGAGGAAGCCTAGGTACTCGTATTGCAGCGCGTCGTTAATGCTTGTGGAAGCTCGCATTGACGATTTTTACGCGACCTTACGTAAACGTATCGCATCGACTAGAATGCGACTACAGAACACCTCTAATAAAAATACGTTATTATTATTATGGTACTTTCTAATAATAATAACTTCCACACAACACAATCACAGTGATTGTGTTGTATCCTAGTTATCTTGCCCTTTGCTAATAAATCACCTATTTGGCGGGGGTACGTCCGCCTGCGATGTCCTTTACCGGTCCTTCCACCCACATTTGCTCGATATTTTTATTTCGCTTAATAATTTGAAAAGGCTCACCCCGGTTTTTTTTTATACAAAAATCTGTTATTCTGTTGTTAAAAGGTGTCACTTGTTTTTTTTTGTATACTTACAACTAACTGCTGCTAAGAGTAGATTAATAAACTATTGTTGTACGAGGAACAGGGGGTGACTTCCTTTTATTTTTATTCTCTAAACCTATTGGAACTTGAAATAAAGCCTTCGTTTAAAATCTTCTGTATTATAATGGAATAAATTTGTGATTGTAATTCAGTTACGGAAATACGTTTAACCTATAGGTTGATGGAAGCGTCTCAATCGTAATATATTCCAAAGCACAACTCTTGATACGATAACAAATTAAAAGCTTTCGCTCGGTATTTTTTCGGTTACCTTTCCTTTGATTCTTTCTATAATTTAACGTTGAGTAAACAATGCGGGAGATATCCGCACAAACGACAGGGTGACTTCGAATTCGTTCACCGTTTTTAAGGGGGCGTAGAAATATATTGCGCTAGTTAAAAAAAATCGCGTCACTAAAAACTTGTAAAAAAAAAGTGTAAAGGTCTTTATTAAATAATAATGAAAATTAAAAAAAATGTTAAGTAGGTACCAAAACCTTAAGCAAAAACAGTATCGGGACGAAAAGTAATAAAAATCGAAAAAGAACCGCGGTTCGAGCTTCTTATGGTCATTGCCGGCCAGCTCAATAGTTAGTTAGAGTAATTAGAAATATGGTATACCATTACATTCTCTTTGCCATTAGTGATATATCATTAATAATACTGTTTATCGTAATAAAAAGAACATTCCCTCAAAATACTACTAACGATTACAAAATCACGCTGTAGATAACACAGAGAGAAACATTCTAGCATTCCAGGACATTAGCTATGTCAAACTGGCTACCGCAACTGGCTACAAGTGGCGTTAACCAGTTGCGCGCGCTAAAAATAAAAGGATTAGGCAACCTGCTGGATACTTTCATCATCATCATCATCATCGGCCTATGCTTGTCCACTGCTGGACAAGCAGCTGAATACTTTATTTAGGGTTAATGATATAATATATGAGTTTGTTTCCTAACGTACTAGGGGGGTTCAATAAGGACTGAGAATGAATAGGATGCAATTAACTTTTATCAATATTTATTTTATTTCCTAATATTTTCACCTTTTTGTTGTATGGAATAGAATAGAAAAAGTTTTATTCACAAATTAAGTTATAATACAATGGTAACCTCAAATACTACACACTTAGCATATCTAGAACATGAAGCGTAAAATCCTTTCTTAAAAAAATCTTCACCTTGATTCTCTAAAAAACCTTGTACTACTGCGGCGATCACTGCGTCATCATCGTCGAATTTCTGGCCTCTTAGACATTCTTTCAATCTCGGAAATACATAAAAGTCACTAGGAGCAAGGTCTGGAGAATACGGAGGATATTCCACTAATTTGAAACCAGCATCATTGATGGCAGCCATCGCAACTTCGGACTTGTGCGCTGGGGCATTATCTTGATGAAACAATACAACTTTAGCGAGTTTGCCACGCCGTTTTTCGCGTATTTCGTCACGCAACTTTTTGATTTGTTCTGGGTACATATTCCCGGGGCTCCATGACTGAAGTATTCAATCATCACCACCCCTTGGCTGTCCCAAAAAAGAGAACCCATGATTTTTCCGGCGGATGGAACGGCCTTGAATTTCTTATGGGTCGGTGATGATGGTCTCTTCCAAGTGATGGATTGTTTTTTTTTTGTTTTAGGGTCGTAATGGTGAAGCTATGTTTCATCTATAGTTAGAAATGGAGCCAAAAACCGATCAGGATCTTGAAACAGTTCCAAACGGCTTTGTGAAATTCTCAGCCCGGTTCGTTTTTGTTCGGCCGTTAGAATTCTAGGCAGCCAACGCGCTGAGACTTTTCTCATTCCCAAATGGTCATGTATTGTATTATGAACACTCCCTATTGAAAACCTACAGCTATAAAACGAACAGTAGCACGAAGATCCACAAAAACAATTTTTTGAACATTTTTTATCATTTTCAGTTATGTACTGCAGTCCCAGGGCGCCTTGAGCACGAGTCGTCATTAGTGGATATTATTCCCCTCTTAGACTCAGCACACCAACGCGCAACCGTAGAATAAGGAGGAGCATGAATCCCTAACGTATCTTGCAAGTCTTGATTTACTTGTTCCGTAGTAAAATTTTTCAAACAGACAAATGAAATTTTCTCCATTTTCGAATACTCGTTGCGACAGAACACTAGTAAGAACCTTCTATGATTGAAAAAACTAAAATCTGCGACGGCGGATGAGTATAATTTTCACTGTTTTCCTGACGATGTATAATTTTAAATGTAGATTTTTAAGAAGTTTCATACCATTGTACTTTTTTAATTCCATTTGGGCAAAATAGACTATTTAAATTTTCACTTTTTCACCCAGCAAAAGCTGTCTTTCTGTCTTTCACCAAGCACACCCGTAAACACACTCATGAATACCAAAACGTCTGTCTATCTAATGAATCCCTTTGTATGCCGAATGTTAAAGTGGTCACATTATCTGAACTAGTCTCTCATTGAATTACAGTGACAGTATGGCTTAAAAAAAATGGGTTTGAAGGAGACAATAGCTTCTTTCAAGCGTGATAGATTTGGTCTAAGTACTTAGTTTATTACTAGTTCACGACTCAATAGGTTCTTTTGTCGAACAGCAGACTTTAGACATGCGATATTAGTATTGGTCAAAGACGAGGAGCGCTCAGTCTTCGCCAAAACTAACTTTGAAAGAAAAAAAACGGTCAAGGTCGAGTTTTAAGTAACCGTTTCCCAAAACAATTTTTGTATTATGTTATTTTAAGTTACCTAAATAATGTCATGACTCTTGTTGAAAGTCTTTGTTAATATTTATGTTTTTGTGTTCGTAAGCACCACACAATAAATTACAAAACAAAACAACAATGTTGAGTCTTGTTTGCTTACGAAAGTTTCAGTTCCAAATAATGTTAATCAAATTCGTCTCATCATCTTCTCACTTGTATTTTAAAGGATATGTAAGTTAGTTTAGTTCGAATGGTATCATGGGGATCATCTTCAATGAAAATGTTGAGTTTCTAAGAACTTACATACTAGGACAGGCTTTTACTGAAGAGAACAAAGATTTGTTTAGATTCGTGTATAACTTATTCGTGGGTCAACTAATAGATAGACATATATGCAAGTAATATTTTGCATAATGTATTGAAGCAGATATTTGGTGTCATTACATACTTCAAAATTTACATATAGTTTGTACGTTTGTACGCTCATTTTTTTTGCTATATTGAAAAAAATACTCCGCCCATGTAAGAGGTGTCTGTCTGCATCTGTCTCTCTCGCGCATTATATTTTTTTATTGTTGTGAGTATAGTTTTGAAAAATGTGGTTTGAGGCTTTGTGGTTTGAGGCTTTGCAAAAATTACAGACGATAGACGAAGATCTTATTGTTTTTCTATATACTTACGGTCTTATTTATAAAAAACACGATTCCTTAAAACGTCTATTAAAATAGTCTGTGGTGGAGATTTTACAAGAAAAAGTCATAACCACAGCTTAAATAAACTGACTCTCAGGAGTGCTTTACATTGAATCGTGTTTATATAAATAAGGCCGTTAGACTTTGGTAAATAAAAGTTACTTCCACATTAATTTTACTAACAATCTTTCTCAATCAAAACTTACTAAGGATAACAAAAATATTGCTTAAATATCTGTAACTAATTGTATTATCTACCAAAGCCTCAGACCACATTCATCAAAAATATACTCATGCTATTGCAATCATACAAATGTGCGAGCCAAAGGGATGCCGGACGTAACAGCAGCCTTAAACGAATTGACGCTAATGAACTCTACGCTCTGCACAATAAGCTCGTTAATCGCTCACCTGTTCCACGGAGCCGTACTGCCGCCGGGAGAAGACGCCGCGCCGCGCAATCAGCTCGCTCGCTGATGAACTGGAAGTAAAGAGATAAACGTGAGCCTGAAAAACCATCGTGCTCCATTTCTATTAACAATAATAATAATAACGTCCACACAATACCATCACTTGACCTGGTCCCAACGGTCCCAAACTAGGATACCCTGTGCTATGGTAAGGACATCACAAACTTGAAAATACACCCAGAGTGAGGTCATTTGTACAAATGTACGGCGGCCCCCAGTGGGAATCGAACCCACGACCTCTGTTTTAGTAGCTAAGCACCTTAACGGCTAGACCAACGAGTCATTCTTATTACGTAAGACTTCTATTTATATTATTAGACCAACCGAACGAATGCAAAAGGACGAAAGTGAATTAATCCTATTAATCGTTAATTTGTGAAGCCTACACACAAGCCTGTCTCACTTGCTAAGGGTTTTGAAAAAATATCTCACGTAATTAGTGGACGGCCCCTTGCTACACCAGAGCATAATGCGGCAGGATATTCTAACTCTTTTAGTGTCTGCGATTCGCTTGTGGAACAGCCACCCTCCTGTACGTCATGGATAAGACGGCTAGTTAGTGTGTTTCCTTCTATTTATGTAAGTTTGTTATTGTATTTCACCTTTTCTTCATGCTCTTCCTTTCGTCAAGGTTTGCCCCTGTGATTAGTACAATAAAGATAATAATTACTACGGAGGTCAGTGAAGCGAACGGAAACGGGGACGTTGGTCGTGTGCGATGTCATTTCGCTCATCCGGACAACAACGACGGAATTACACTTTTGAAAAAATGGACTATGTATATCGTGTTATAATTCTCTTAAAGGGAAGTTACGAGGTGCGTTATATACAATTTTATTCTAGTTTCTGTAAAACGATCGTTGAAATGTTCTCCTGTTAAATTTGCAAAAATGTAATTACGTCGTTTGTTATTCCGGATGAGCGATTTGTTCGGTTGTAACAGGGTTGTACGTTTTCCGTTACCTACGCAGGGTTAGAATGTAACAGAAAACCTTGCTTTACAATGTTGAGTTGAAGCAACAAAAAGAGCAGTCAGTCTTTCTTGTGTCTCTCTGGTAAGAACTAAGTCCACCACTAGCGTGTCTAGCTTTGAGACCTAGTAACAGTTCGAAATCCACTCACTTATATGGAAGTAGAATCATTAGCTCTTAAGGTAGGTACAGGATTTTTCCTAGCTTAAGAGTTAGAGTTTTTGTCTCGAGTACTTTCTGTACATGACTTGTAATGTGTTTATATTGTATGTACCTTTACTTGTGCAAATAAACTTCATCATCATCATCATCATCAGCCATTTGACGCCCACTGCAGGACATAGGCCTCCCTCGTGGTTTTCATAACCATGAGGGGTTTTGCCATAATCGCCACGCTTGGCAGGCGGGTTGGCGATCGCAGTATGTGGTAAGGATCTCAGGAAGACGCTGCTGCCCGTCTCCTGGCAATGTATTTCCTTAGTCGCCTTCTATGACATCCACGGGAGGAAATGGAGTGACGCTATTCTTATTCCGGCGCCACACGGCGATAAACTTATTAAATTAAATTAAATAAACTTATTCATTCAATTTCTCTAGATAGACAGTTAGATGGAGAACACATTATTGCACAACCAGAAGAAAGAATTATAGATTATTAAACTCTAAAAGGGAGTAAAAGGATGAAATAGACAAAGCTGGTTTTACATCACATCTCTTGAACGTTTAAAATTCTCCACAGCCCGAAGAAGAGCTTTCCAAAATAAACAAGCACAAACTCTATGGTACTTTTTTTACTTTGCCTTTTTTTGTGTCCCACTGCTGCCTCCTCTTGAGAGATGGGACAATAATTCTCAAAAAATAAATACGTATTGATGACAAAACATGACACAAAATGTAAAATCCCGCGGGATTCATGCTCGTGACAGATTATGCTTGTGAAATCTTTCAGAATTGTAAAAAACAAAACACAATTGTCAGGCCCAGAGACTACGAAAAAGTCGTTATTTTCGGTATAAGTCTTTCAGATTACCGGATCTTGAGAACCGAAGAGAATAGTGTTAACCAGGAGTCCTGGTCAAACCCGGAGAGGTGGCAGCCCTGGCTGTGTTGAATTGTGCGAATCTCATCTGTGAATCTCAAAAGGAGAAAGATACGATTGTGTAAAAAAATCACGAGACCGTCAAAGAAATCCCTCGCCTTTAACAGTGTAAGTGCGGAAAGAAATTAAAAGAAATCTCCATATTTCGTGATTCATTATAAAAAAAAATACACCATGTTTTAAATATGCTTGAGTTTTTATCATTGTTCAGTGTTCACAATAACAGTTACGGACACATATTTTTATAAAAAAATCAAGCGGCTTAGGTCTGTTTTCCATCGAAATCAGTCGTTTCAAATCACATATTTGCATTGTTAGTTATTGATTAAATTTCATCAGTAGAACACACATCCGAGAAATCCTGGGTTCGATTCCGGCATGTACCAATGCCACGGTTTTCTAATATACGATCATTAGCTTGCTAACTGAAGGAAAACATCGTGAGGAAAACTGAGTGAAGCCTGGAAACCGGAAACCGAGATTTTCACATACCATTCGGTTGTGGGCATGCGTGGTCATTAAGACCATAAAGTATCTCTGTAGGTATGTTCACATACCTCAGCGCTTGCAATTGCCAATCCGCGATGGTCACGCGTGGCGGTCTCTCTCTGAGAGAAGGTGTCCTGTGCCCTACAGTGGGACGTATAGGTATAGGCTGCATTATTATTATTAGTCATAACCATTACTATGTAAATGTCAAGAGTAGGCCTGCAGTGGAACGTTTACAGGGTTAACTGTAAAATGTGCATTCCCTAAAACACCCCAATGAGAGGTTTGTGTTTTACAAGAACTTTGTTTTTGACTTTCTTCTCAAAAATATATTTTTTGCACAGAACAGAAAATCTTTTTTTTTATGGAAAATTCAACAAAAAAGTGGTAGAACAAAAGTAGTTGTAAATGACAAACTCTACGTTTAGGAATTGCTAATTTTTGAGCTAACCCTGAATGTATATGTCGCTTACGTGTATATTAATTATCAAAATGTTCTGCACGACGAATACCAGAATCTATGGCCACCTTACACATTTTCATTTGCTAAATAACCTCAAAAACTTGATCACTTTGCTTTTTCACATTTCCGGAAGATTTCAAGTTTTTCACGAATGTTATCAACGTTTGCACTTCTAATTTCAATATTAATTTCACTTTGTTGCGATACCGGTGTTGATGGTACGCCATTTTTGTTGTTATGATTATACAGCGCTTACTTGCAGCGATAATCTATAACATGTTCACATTAACTAGACGCTTGACGTTCATTAAAATAAATACCAAAATGACTGAGCACTAAGCAAATTATCGACAGTATGGTCAGCATCTTAGTAACCAATTAATACGTGTGTCAATAATTTGCTTAGTTTTCTGTCATTTTGGATTTGATTTGGGCATTATTGTATCAACGTCAAGAGTCTAGTTAATGTGAACATGTTATATCTATTTATCTACACGTATAATAAATCTGTAAATTCTGTCTCCATCCGATATATGTCTGTCTCACTCTGTTTCTTTGTGCGCATCACGCAAAAACTACTGAACGGAATGAATTTAAACACGCCAGAATTACAGCTTAGGTTACATAACATCACGCTTAACATCATGGGAGACTAAGAAAATCAACATCAGTATTTTTATACCAAAATGACGGATACATTTAATTAATCAGGTTATGAAGAACCAGTCAGTGTACGCACTACCCGTCGAAAATATCTTTATCTGTCACTGTGGGAATTGCAATATTGCGATGTGCCTAAATAATTCCGCCGGGTTATATGGTGCGAAAAGTTGTCTTTTTTTGTAAGTCTTTTAATTATTTTACTTACAAGGATTATAAAAATAAACTGTTAATGCATGAGCAGCCTATATACGTCCCACTGTAGGCCACAGGCCTTCTCTTAGAGAGAGAGTATGGGCTTAATCACCACGCGTGCCCACCGCGGATTGGCGATTAAAAGCGCTGAGGTATGTAAATAGCTCAGACACTCAGGTTTCCTCACGATGTTTTTCCTTCACCGTTAGCGAGTGGTATTGCTACTATAACTTCACAAATGTACATAACTTAGAAAACAAGTCATAGGTACATGCCCGCACTGGGAATCGAACCCGGGTCTCCCGCTTCCGAGTCCAATGTTCTACCCACTAGGCTACCACTGCTTAATGTAAGTAAAACTGGTAATGCAATGTAAGCAAAATTTGTACTGCACATATTTAAAGGTTATCACCCCAAAGCACGCCACATCTTTCTGTCCTCGGCCATCATCATCCAGCCGCTACCAGCATTAATTAGCCTTAGGTCGTCGACCCTGTGAACTGATGGGCGCCCTATGCTGCGTTTGTCAATAATTCGCAAACAGATTTAAATTACCTACAAATCACTGTTTTACATTGAGTATTCTATTCCACCTGGAATGAGTTTAAGCGAGCGACAAGCTGCGCCGACGAGAGACGACGTGGTGAGGTAGAATATAGTAGTAAATTTAATGCAACCGCGAAAAGGTTTCAAGGGACGAAATTTAGACCAGAGATAGACTTGATTAAGGGTCAGGTCATTTAATATTAGATTAGAAAATCCTTTATTGCACAATAAGCTTATTGGTACAAAGGCAAGCATAATACTAATGAGTATTTTCTTCCAGCTAACTTTGGGTTATGTAGATATTGGTAGGCGTAGGTGCCAGGAAAGAGATATTGCGAAAAGCCTAATATTTCATTATGTAGGTATGTCTTTTTCTCGTACAGTGAATAAAGTGTGTTCCTACTTTTTCGGATGCCTGCAGTGGCCCATTCACTAAATCCTGCTTTATTTCCTTTTGATGATATCTTTTTTCATTTGAAAACTTTTTCAGAACTATCTGAAACAACCTTAAAGAAATCTGAATAATGGGCATTAGCATTGAGGGATTTTTTTTTGGGTGGGTTTGCTACTTTGTAAGTCAGTTTTAAATCTTTAAATTTTTTTTTGTTTTTATCGGCCTGTAAAGTATATCTTGCTCAGATTTTTTTAATGCCTGTATTATATGAGTCCCCCTAGTGCATTACTTTCCAGTTGCCTTCCAGCCACCTCCGCGTGTTATTGTCATTCGATCGCTTAGACTTGTCTTGACCCACGTGCTACCGTCCTTATTAATGGTATTTGATCAAATGCACCAAAACATTAAAATGAAAGCGAAGGAAAAACGAGAAATATTCAATAAAACTCGGTTCACATTGCTATATAATAGAAAAAAACCCGGCCAAGCGCGAGTCAGACTCGTGAACGAAGGGTTCCGTACCATAATCTATACAACATTTGTATATTTGAAGCGTCTACCTGTTGCCGTTAATATCATCAATAGCAAAAAACGACAAAAAATCGCGTTGGTTGTATGGGATTTAAGGGGGGCTTAAATATTTATTTTATTCTATTTTTAGTACTTGTTGTCATAGCGGCTACAGAAATACATCATCTGTGAACATTTCAACTGTCTATGACGGTTCATGAGATACAACCTGGTGACAGACGGACGGACGGTTGGACGGACAGCGGAGTCTTAGTAATAGGTCTCTTACCCTTTGGGTATGGAACCCTAAAAACCGACGCAAAGAAAGCGTAAATGGCTTCAATGAATTTTCTACGTCAGCAGGGGCGGGTCTCGCTTGCTGAGGTAGAGAAATTCGATGCCGGCGATTAGGACCGAATTCTTATTTTTCGATGTGTGTAATTGTCCAAATGATTATCTGGACGAACTCTTCTTTATGAAAATTCTTAATTTTACTAATTCTTAATTTTCCGAATTTTTCATATTCCTAGTTATGGTTAGGACGAATGTTGTTTTTTTTCAATAAAAAGTACAGTTAGTGATTTTGTGAATTGCTAAGTTTGCCTTTCTTCACCTAACCGCTCCAATGCGGAACTCTTTGCGATAGTTTCGATAATCAGTAAAAGGTCAAGTTCCTGTCAGTATGACAGATATCTGGAATGTAAACTATAAACCCTGAGGAGAGTTTAGAAAAATTTTGCCGTTTCAAGTTAGAAGATATTTTACATAATATGTATTTAGTTGCTGCGATATACCTATAATACATACACCTACTAGTGGACCCAACAGTCGTTGTCCTGACTACAGCGCCATCTGCCGGGCTGATTTGTGAATCTAAACCACCCAGGGCGCCACCCAAATGCATACAAAAAATTTAGGAGGAGTTCAGTGACATACACACGCACAGCAGAATTATATCGCTATGCGTTTCACTAGGTAATTGCATTAAAATAATAAACTTCGTGTTTCCATGTTACATTTTAAATTTTGTTTCCTTTAGTTTAATTAATTGGGATTTGGATGATATCCAAAAAGTGCATTTTGTTTGACTGTACTTATTTCGAAAAATGCGAATTCGTCCTAACCATAATTAGGAATACGAAAAATTCGGAAAATTAAGAATTAGTAAAATTAGGGATTTTCATAAAGAAGAGTTCGTTCAGATAATCATTTGGACAATTACACACATCGAAAAAAATTAGAATTCGGTCCTAATCGCCGGCATCGAGAATTCAATGAAGCCATTGCGTTCGATTTCAAGTATTTTTTTCAAGCTTTTAAGTGTATTTTTGCTAAAATGGTGACAGCTTCCACTGTTTTCTTTTTTTGTGACGTCATAATGATACTTGCGTAGTCGTTAGTCAATATCCTTCCACTTGATACATAAATTTTGTCAAAATCGGTCATATGTATGCATGAACAAACGTAAACGTTCTTTGCTTTCGCAGTTAGGTAGAAAGCGAGTTCTTTATTATTACTAAAAATAGGGCCATCGACGATTATGGTAGAAGCACAGATATGTGCTTTCAGCGCACTTGTGCGGTAAGTAGAACTCAGCAAAGTAAGTCATTAGCTAAGACGACGGTTCACAACACTCTCCTAATGTACTCCGTAGTATCGTAGTAATGCACCAGCCTACGAATAAAAAAACAACTACCACTGGCTCCAGCCATAAGATACGATTACGGAGTCCACGTACCTACTGTGTCCGGTACGTTCTGGGTCAGTTTTATTCTTTTTGCACCGAGAAAACTACAATAAGTATTCATGATTTTGGTTACAGGGATTTCAATTTTATTCCCTTCTGCAGAGGTATTACATTACACTGGAGAGTGCCTATCGCTTTGCGGAAATCAATCAGTCTAATGAAAGAGGGCAACTAAATAGATTGCAAGAGGTACATCTACGAATATCTACAGCTATGAAGGTTACACCGTTTTAGGCAGTTCCTTGAGATACCGCGCTCCTCATAGATAGGTAGATGAATCAAATCAAATCAAATCAAATCATTTCTTGCCACTAAGTGTATGTACAAAAGTTCTTAATTATAAACAGAGTAGGTACTTGGAAACTTAGCTACCTTTTACAGGTATTGCAACATAGTAACTTAATGCTAGAATAAGACTATTTGTTATTAGTAGGTATCTACTTACAATAGCATAAGTAATAAAATCTACTAAAGTCTAATATAAATTTATATTTCATTCCGTAAATATTCTTCAATTGTACCTATAGGGGCAGATCTGAATTAAGAAGTGTGCTTTTAGTTTATTATTATATGACGTGACATTAGTATCGATTTGTATTGATTTTGGAATTTTGTTATTTAGGTATTTGTCCTAGCAGCTGTCCCGGCAAACTTCGTGCCGCCACAGAATCCGTTCATACGATTTGTGCACAACCCCATCTATTTTAAATATTATACCACGGGAACGCATTACCGGCATATCAAGTTATGCTATGTCTCAATTCAGGTCTTTGTCTATCTGTACGCCATGTTTTACGAAAATCCGTTCATCCGTTATAATATTTTTTTTCCCATTTTTCCTTTTTTTTTCCTTAAACTCAATTCTTTTTCTCTTAACAATTTTTTTTTCCGAAATAAAGAATTTTACACAGATACTATTTAAGCCACATTTAAGAAAGTGGTGCAAGTCGGCTTAAATAGATGCCATTTTTATTTACTAATTACATAAACGCGGCTTTCAAACAAAAAAATATTGAACAAAAAATTGTAAATGAAAAAATGTTATCGACAGTTTCAGGAGTTGCGCATTTTAGATATAGACTTGTTTTTATTATTTGAAGGTGAATGAGGTGACTGAAGGTGATGCTGCTGCTGTGACGTCCATATAACTTAACTTTCACACAACACAATCACTTGTCCTGGTCCCAAACTAGGGTACCCTGTGCCATGGTAATCAGACAAGGACATCACAAACATGGGAATGCACCCAGACAGAGGCCATTTGTACAAATGTATGGCGGCACCCTGTCGAACCCATGACCTCTGGCATTGTAATCAGACGTGATACCGCTAGACCAACGAGGCAGCGAACATATGACAGCTAACATCCGTTTTTTATTTTTGTCGTAACATGTAGTCCGTGGCACTCGCGACGTGAGTACCTTTATTTCAAATGACATTTGTCAAAATCGGTTCAGCCATTTGTCCTTTACGCTTGAAAAACATAATTAACCTTCCTTTGCTTCCGCAGTCGGATAACGCATTCAGATAAAAAAAAGTTTCATTGGTATAAGCATTGAATTTTAAAATACAATGGTATAAGTAAAGATATTCGGAAAATGAAAACATATACGGGAAAATGATAATCGTAAAAACGCATTTTCCGGTTTTATTTCATTGCCACATAAAGTGTCTTGGGCATTTACAACTCCTCATTTATACCATTTCATAGTTAATTGGCTGAAATAATTTTTGATATGAATTAGCTTGAATTAGCCCTAAGTCACAGCCCAAGTGAGACTGTACTTACATAAATCGCGTCTGCTATTTATAAAGTTTATTTTCACATGGCCCAACGAATAATGTTGCGTAAAATAAAGATCCCGTGGCTACGCTACCTTATAGTGTATACGAATGGAGAGCTGCCATAAAGCTCAGTTCTTTCAATTGAATTACTGCACTATGTCGAGAGCAGGAAGGTCGTGACCGGGCTTACTTATTCAGACATTGTCTTAACGGGTCGCAGATTGCGGGATGCGGCACTCAATAAATACAGCAGAAGCATAGTTTCTTTGCAACGTTGTGAACTTAATATTGTACGTTAAAATGTGCCACAGAGGCTATCAAAATAAATTCTCCAAACACCTTTAAAAAAGTATCTTATCTGTAATAGATATATTATGTAAGTGCAACAACAACATAAGCAGCCTATATACGTCCCACTGTAGGGCACAGGCCTTCTCTCAGGGAGAGAGTATGGGCTTAATCACCACGCGTTCCCACCGCGGATTGGCGATTTCAAGCGCTGAGTTATGTGAATAGCTCAGACACCCAGGTTTCCTCACGATGTTTTCCTTCACCGTTAGCAAGTGGTATTGTTACTATAACTTCACAAATGTACATAACTTAGAAAACCAAGTCATAGGTACATGCCCGCACCGGGGATCGAACCTGGGTCTCCCGCTTCCGAGTCCGAGGTTCTACCCACTAGGCTACCACCGCCGTGATAGATTTATTATGTAAGTGCCACAAAATGAGTAGTATTTAGAGAACGGCGACATAAAAAGTGCCCGTAAGTGACGAGCGTAATTGGCGACTAATGAATTAGTCAATTAGTTTAATTATTAAGATTGTTTTAATTCAATTCATCTCAGTTGCAAAGTGCTTCTGTGTCTATACCCTGGCTGAGGTCTGAGCGGAATCAGAACAGAAGCTAGGTATCCTTGTCCCTTTCAAACGCGGCCCCTCTGCGGAGGCAAATTTCCAGCAAGTTAGTACGTTGGTACACAAAACTGGGTCAGGTGTCGCTCACAAACTGTTCGAGGAAGGAACCGTTAAGACTTAATTTCGCTTCCCTTATGCCTTCTTTCGCTTGTATATTTATGGTTTTCATCAAGAGTTTCCTAATGCAGATGTTTGTTTATTTTATCCATTCATTTTTTGTTTCTTTTCCCGTAAACCCATTTCGGGTCTCATATGACAAAGGGTCTGGTTTGGATAAATATTGAATTCCAGAATAATTACTGCACATTGCTGGTTTGCAAATACTGTCCACTACATAGTTAAAATTGATTTTTATAAATAACACTGAGTACGAGCGTTTCCTGAAAACACAATAATTCTAGCCCAAGAAAGTACATGAACAAATGTATTTCCACCTTCGAGTTCGTTGCTTAGTTCTCAAGTAATTTCGGTGTCGTGTCGGTGAATTAGCTGCAGCGTGTAGTCAGATGTTCCTTCCAGCTGAGTGGAGGTTGGCAAAGTAGACGTGAAGCTTCGCGAGATTTTCCTTTATTTCACCTAGGTACGTCTGCTAAGGGCGCTTATACACGGGCGGCACGTGTGCCAACTGCAGTCGTCGCAGCTGACGCGAATATTCGACGCTGACATGTCGGCGACTGCTGTCGGCTCGACGGCTGCCGTCGGCACACGTGGAAGGCTGCAGTTGGCACACGTGCCGCCCGTATATAAGCGCCCTTCCTTACTACCGTTGTGTACCATAATTGGTCTAAGTTGTGGCAGACGACTCCCCTTTCATTAGCTCCATCTGATCTAGCAACTAAAAGTATTCCCTTAATTCATTTTCATTTACTTTTCTTCGCCATAAAGCCTCTTCATTTATTGGTCGCTGATACGTCATCGGCCGAATGTCCTCCATCTATATATCTATAAGACTAAAAGTCGTCGTTTTGGAGAAAACGTATGGATGAGTCAGTCAGTAAGTATCTTTAAGATATGATTGAAATAAAGCAAAACCTGAAAACTTATTCTTCAGTATCAATAATTAAACCACTTCTAACGAGCAAAGTTTTAAACTCTCAATTTTATTAATAATTTCTAACACAATGAAAAGTAAAAAAATAAAATTAAGAATTTTAAACACGCTTATTGGTTTTTTCCAATTAAAAATTGACACCAATGTTTAATTTGGAACTTTCATTGAGTCGCAGCTTTTGCGTTACATTGAATGAAATATTTTGACTTTTACGTTGACGACGGCTTGAGCACAATTATGTGAAGCTCCCTTTTCGGCAATTGACATCGTGATTTATAATGTATTTATACGTTCAGTCACTCCTGAAGATACAGCCTCTTTTTTCCTCGTTCGATACTAGCATTTATACCACACATGAGAACTATAGCGGCGTGAACGAGAGTTTTACAAACTAGGCCCTTATTATCAAGCTGCGACATTATCGGAAGGGACGTCAATGTCGCGCTTGAGCCCGACAATGCACTCGAATCTAGCGACAAATACGGTTCTTTTTTGGAATAGTTTCCATAGTTGAATAGTAATAGCTATTCAAAAAAAGAACGGCCCTTTCGATAATGTCGCATTTTTAATTGATAATGCCCTGTACAGTGTAGATGTTCCGGTCATTGATTGCAAAACAAAATTAATATTTCCCAGAGAAAAGCACTTATTTATAGGCCAATATAATTTTACCTCCTTACATTTTCGTAGGTTCCGAATAAAATTAAAGGCTTTGTTTATATAGGATTTAAAGGGATTTCTTTGGAGATTTCGGTTGATGTTTACAAAACATTTACTCATTCAGTAAAAATACGACGAAGGAAAATGGTTATTCGTCAAATGTTCTATGTAGATATAAATGTTTAAGTAAATATAAACATACATAAACTCACGCTTGTAGCCCGGAAGAGCAGAAAGAGATCAGTGTTTGTACATGGTTTGTACCTAGGTTTTTAATTATTTTTTATCTAGCTGACCCGGCTGACGTTGTTTTGCCATGATAATAATTAGCCTGCGACCTATTCTCAGTCACACAGACAAAATATACACAAAAAATTTCATAAAAAATCGGTGAAGCCGTTTCGGAGGAGTTTGAAAACAAATACAATTTTTTATGTATTAGACAGTGTGTATTAGACAGTGTGTATAACAGGTATTAGTGTTGATGTATTTGGTATATGTATTGAGAATTATACTATAGCTATAAATTTTATAATATTATTATGGTCTATGTAGTTTTTCGCAATAATTGTTTCCTGGCACTACACCTTCCACTATCCACATAACCCGGGGTTAGCCGGAAGAAAATACTCATTAGTAATAAGCTCGCCTTTTTACAAATAAGCTTATGTGCATAAAATAATTTTCTAATCTAATATTAAGTGCCCTGACCCTTAATCAAGGTCGTGGTCTATCTCTGTTCTAAATTTCGTCCCTTGAGACCTTTTCGCGGTTGTATTAAATTTACTTTATACAATATAATTATTATTCTACCTCACCAAGCCGTCTCCCATCGGCGTAGCTTGTCGCTCGCTCAAACTTATTCCAGGTGGAATAGAATATTCAATGTAGAACAGTGATTTGTAATTTAAATTTGTTGCGAAATATTGACAAACTCAGCATAGGGCGCCCATCAGCTCACACGATCAACGATCTAAGGCAAATTGCTGGTAGTGGCTGGATGAGAATGAGCGAAAACAGAAAGAAGTGGCGTGCTTTGGGGAGGGGTATGCCCAAAATGAATATTCGGGCTAGAACAACCGATTAGATTAGACGGAGCCACCCAAACATATTATTTGTACGCACGCACAATCATATATAGTTTTAATGCGGTATCGCGCTACATCGTTGCAAGATCGTGTTATTTCTAACATTCAAAAGTGAAGAATTTGATAGGATTGGTGCGCATTCTAAAGATGGTTTTGTGTTTTTATGACAAAAACGATGATTCGATAAAAATCTTTGTGATCGCTCGCCATCTTGCACATGCAGTTTTGTTAGTTTCCCGTAAAGGTGCTTACCCTCTTTAAACTTAGAGTCCGCACCACCACTAAGTCCATTGAGCTACGACATTTTCGTTATTATGTCAATGCGGACCAGGGGCCTCGTTATGCGCACCAAATCCTTAGCGATTCCAATCGTCTAACTGTCAAATTCCATACTAATTTGACAGTTAAGCGATTGGAATTGCTCAGGATTTGGTGCGCGTAATATAGGGGAGGTCGTCTCCGTGGGACATGAGTGATAGCGCGTGCTCTACCGTCTCATTCGACTTAAACTTTTTTTAAATGTCAGAAATAAAAGTTAACATAGCCAACATAACAATACTAATAAAATAAAAAGTTCCGGTCACAGTCCCGAAACGTAAAAAAATAATCCCTATTTGTCCGGTGCCAAAAAAAACGAAATTAAAAAACAATGTTTTCTAATAAACATAAACAATATTGAAACATTTTTCATCTTTTATGTAAATATAAACTATGTGTGATTATTCGTAGTGGGTCATCATCATCAGCCATTTGACGCCCACTGCAAGACATAGGGCTCCCTCATGGATTTCTAACCATGAAGGGTTTTGCCATAATCGCCACGCTTGGCAGGCGGGTTGGCGATCGCAGTATGCGGTTGAAATCTCAGGAAGACGCTGCTGCCCGTCTCCTGGTTATTGATTTTCTCAGTCGGCTTCTACGACATCCACGGAAGAAAATTGTGGGTGGTACATAGTAATTAAAGAGATAATACCTTTTTGTCTCAGAATCTTATTACGTTTCGGAACGCAACTATGTAGTTATTTTGTAAGTTTGCGTTGTTTTGTTGGTTGTATTAAATGTTTACTTCTGATGTTTTATTCCAAATAATAAATTTAATAGTTAATTCAGTTCTTTTACCACCTTCAATACGTGCAGTACTAATTTTACTTACATTGCATTAGCAGTTTATTTTTATAATCCTTGTAAGTAAAACAATTAAAAGACTTACAAAAAAAAATTTTTTGCACCATATAACCCGGCGGAATTATTTAGGCACATCGCAATATGGCGATTCCCACAGTGACAGATAAGGATATTTCCGACGGGTAGTGCGTATACTGACTGGTTCTTCATAACTTTCTCAAATGTATCCGTCATTGTGGTAAAACCACTGTTTAATGACCTCACAGTTTATGTTGATTTTCTTAGCCCCCCCATGGACTTAAGAGTGATGTTATGTAGCCTATATGTTACACAGGAACCTAAGCTATAATTCTGGTGAGTTTGACTTCATTCCGTTCTGTGGTTTTTGCGTGATGCGCGCACAAAGAAACAGAGTGAGACAGGCATTTATCAGACAGAGACCAAACTTACAGATTTTTAGATTTGTGGTGGACACGCCACAAAGTGACAATTTTCGCTCGGTCAAAACTTGTCGAGGCAGCTGAAGCGAAGGGCCTCGATATTGAATTTAAGTGGAGTGAAGAGCCATCTGCCGGCCGAGAGCGAAGTAAGCGATATTTCAAAAGCTCGATAAAGGTCAATGCTGCAAAGAAAAATCGGGCAAGAGCGAGTAGGACTCCCGCCCTGAGGGTTCCGAAGAAACTATTGCAAACTTAACTTTGCACTGGAAAAGTGTATCAAGAGATAATCTATTATCATATATTCCACCATTTTTATAACACACAAATAGCTACGTGGTACCACATACGTGGTGTTAATTTTATTTACATTTTGTATTTAACCATATGTATGAACATGACCCTCTTTTTGTGAGATTAATTTTACTTGCTAAGTAAGTTGCACTAGATCCTACCTCGTCAAATACCAAACTACATACTGCTAACAGCATTCGAGCTTCAGCTCAGTGATCTTGTCTCACTCGTGCCTAGCTTGCTCACAGCCATGTCAATAATTGCTTGTTTTAATCACGGTCTACGTTTGTCGAGAGGTAACAGAGACATACTCGTATACCTGTTGAGATGGATGCTTTTCTATTTAGAATTGCACGTTACGCACGTGCTAACGAACGCCCAACATAGTGTAAATAAATGTTATTTTTGTTAACATTGCAATTCAACAAACAGAATGACTTTTTACGTAGAAATAAAGGTACGTTGAAACGAAGCAGAAAAATGGAGAATTGAGAGAAAAAAATTACTAAATCATAGTCCAAAGTTTTTGTAAATGACATGGTGTTGCACACAGGATTAATGTATGTAAAGTTTTATTTAATTTACGCAAAACCTTAAAACTGTTTTTGCAGAATCGTTAATTAAACCTATTCCAATAAGCATGAATATTTTATTTTTATACAATTTGAACGGGACAAGTTTCGACATTGTATGAACCATTCAACTGACAATTTAAAATTTTTGCTTGTGATTTGGAAGCGGAAGTGGTTTAATTAAATTTTCAATATTGAACAAACGGCTGTGAGGTTTTACGTTATTACAATAACAAGTTTGTATATAAAAGAAAATTTATTACTCCGTCGGCTATCTATTGTTTTGTCATTAATAACAAATGAGTGGTCGATAAATTATCTTCTATGTTTAGGAATAACACTTAGGATGAATGATAAAGGCTATAATTGTTTAACAAATTTGTAATAACAGCCAACCGTTTGGATCACCAAATATTATTTAAATATCCCAGTTTCGGACCAGGACAAGTGATGGTCTTGTGTGAAGTTATTATTATTATTACTTAAAGCAAATTCCGTGTGGCGCCGGATTAACAATAGCGTCACTCCATTTCCTTCCGTGGATGTCGTAGAACGCGACTAAGGAAATCAAATACCAGGAGACGGGCAGCAGCGTCTTCCTGAGATTCCAACCGCATACTGCGATCGCCAACCCGCCTGCCAAGCGTGGCGATTATGGAAAAACCCTTCATGTTTATGAAAACCACGAAGGAGGCTTACGTCCTGCAGCGGGCGTCAAATGGGGGATGATGATGAAAGCAAATTATAGACTTCTACAGTATAAAAATAATATCGTAATATTTTTCAGAGGCTCATTAACCGATATTCGTCTTGCAATAAATCTTTCGAGTGTCATCGGCGGTTTTAATATCCGACGAATTCCATTTATTTTCTCGATAAATTGAAAGTTAGCTGCTTTCATTTTAGGCTTATTACTATACAGCGTGATTTTGAAATTATAAGCAATATTTTGAGGCAATGTTCTTTTCAGTAAGTATTATTATTAATTTAACATATTTGTCCCGCCATATTTGCCTGCCAAGCGTGGCGGTTATGGCAAAACCCTTCATGGTGCAGTGGGCGTCTGGTGATGATAACATATTTGTACATATTCGAGATTTCCAACCTTTGAATTGGTTCGAAAGTGTGAATCCAAATTCAAAGTTATAGGAAGCACCGTAACGTTGAAATATATTTTCCATTATATCGAATGTTTAAGAGACTATTGTACAATATACTTAAAAAAGTAAAAGAAGAATCACTTGGCCGGTGCCTACCCATCATAAGACGCTCGAACTATAGTTTTTATCCATTTTTAATACTTTTCGTCCGGATACTGCTTGGATCACTTTCAGGGACAAGCTTGCCTTTTTATTTGCTATTTATTTCTCATGTTAAATATTTTGTGTGCAATTGAGTATAAAATTCAGATTTTTCGTTGGCATACAAAAAATGCCGCACCATAAATTGTAGAGCCAGAGAAAAACTCAACCGGGCCCGAGAACCACATACAACACACGTACAGGGTTAATTTTAGCGTGGCCTGGAGAAATTGTTTGGGCGTGGTCAGTACGACCGCGGGAAAACCCCGGAGCCTTAGAACAAAGGTTCGAGGTCCCAAGTAATTACGCCAACATCTGCTCTTGAAGGTAACTTTGGAACGTCGCCTTTGTCACTAAGGCTCAAATTACAGTATTTTTTTATAGCTCAACCATCTTACTGTAACTTTCAACTAATTGAATTCTTTCTCTTAATCTGAAAAATCGAACTTTCAATTACCTACATATTTTGATACTAGGGAATTGGTCTAACGACTTTTTTAACAAAAAATTGACTTCGAGGAAAATACGCACTAAAAAGAAAAAATCGATAACTTTGTCATTGATCTCTTCAAGAGATCTTGACCAGTTTTATATGGGACCAACCTGGAGGACCCTCTTTCTGACAGAAAAAGAATGAATCAGACAACGTGGTAAAGAATTATCGCTAAACAAAAATTAAAAAGATATACGGACCGATTGAGATCTTCCTCCTTTTAAAATCGATAAATATAGAAAATCCACATCCAGAAATCCAATCCAGGCGGTCTACCAACTTACTTATTTGTAGAGTTAGGTTGGGTCCAGAATAATCTGGTTCCCATTAGATAAGACAAGAATATTCCTTATTGTACACCAAAGCATATGACGACTGCCTCATTGGTCTAGCGGTATCACGTCTGATTACCATACCGGAGGTTGTGGGTTCGATTCCAACTGGGGGCCTCCATACATTTGTATACATTGCCTCAGTCTGGGTGTATTTCAATGTTTGTTAAGCCCTTGCCTGGTTACCATAGCACAGGGTATCCTAGTTTGGGACCAAGACAAGTGATTGTGTTGGGTGAAAGTTTTTATTATTATCATAATTCATATAGAATTAAAATTATTATGTAAAGATTCAGAGTAGGTACAATTGGCGGCCTTATTCGCCATCGCGGCGTTCTCATCTGAATGTCTGACTTACTTATTAGAGATGTTTTCGTTTTTAGGGTTCCGTAGTCGCCAAGGAACCCTTATAGTTTCGCCATGTCCGGCCGTCTTTCAAGCGCTGAGGTATATGAATAGCTCAGACACTCAGGTTTCCTTCGCCGTTAGCGAGTGATATTGCTACTGTAACTTCACAAATGTACATAACTTAGAAAACATGCCCGCACTGGGAATCGAACCTGGATTTCTCGCTTCCAAGTCGAATGTTCTATCCACTAGGCTACCACCGCTGTTGTAACTGCTGCTATTTTATTGGCGAAACAAAAATTGTGTAAGTTTTCCATGGTTTTCCTTATATATAAAAACCGAACCTACCCGAATACAACAAGGTCTATTTCCTATCACACCGTTTTTGGGTTCTAAAATCTGGGGCCTCTGTCCCAATAGAAGCATCAAACGATTTCCCAGGAAAACGCGTCTGAAATAAAACGGAAATGTGCGCAAGCTCACACACAGAACGCAATTAAACTCTCTTGTTCCTTACATTTAGCTTCCCGCAGAGCCTTTGCAGAAAAGTCAGCTGTGAATAAATTTATTGCGGTTATGCAGGGGAAAGCAAAGAGAGGGCTAAATAGCCTTTATGTAGGGTCTTAAGTGATATATTATTTTATTGCCTGTTTTATACTGTTTTATAAGATGAATCTTGACTCCGATTGAGTAAAACTCGCAGTGGGGATATGACATTAAATAATATTTATCTACACTCATATCATAATCTTCATATTAAGAATTCAAAGGTAAACACATATTGACAGGCTTTAAACAATACATAACTTTAAAGAAAATAAAAAAAAAAGTGTAATATAATAGTAGTTTATGCAACTGTCATATAATGAAGGGTATTAAAACACGAGTGTGAGTTTATGAAACGAGCGCAGCGAGTTTCATAATAGTAACGAGTGTTTTAATACCCGTGTTATATGCAGTTGCATACACTACTTTATCTTCACTAATGCAATTAAAAATTAAATTCACGCGTACGTGTATAATCAATCACAGTGATTTTGCCGCCATTAAAATTTAACCAATGAGAGCGCAGCTGCGCGCTTTAATAAAACGCGACCAACCTGATTGGCCCTGCAATCAAGTTGGTCGCGTTTTATTGATGTTATAATGAGATTTTACGATATCGATGTGAATATTATACCATCATGTGAAATTGCTTAAATTGAGTGTTTTGTTGTCTGCGCTATAACAGTAGTAATTATAAGTCAAGTATTGAAAACATAAGTAGAATGTTACAACATTAGTGTAGATAAAGTTTCATTAAAGGTCAGATTTTTCACTTTATGTTATAGTTATTTTTTTTAAAGTGTTGCTGTGATCACGGAACAAAACTTAAGATTTTTTTTTAATGTCAAAAGTTGACTCTATAAAAAACCTAATTTCATTTTCGTGGTACCAAAAGTGCAACTAAAATATTAGCAGAATAAGAAGATGAAAAAAAAGTGCAACTAAAAATATCTAAAATTGCGCGCGCAAAACTGAGTGCAGACGATTGAATGTCAAGATACTTTTGTCGAAATTGTGCCATTTTGTTTCAAAAATTTCATTTATTGGATTAAAAATGTCTGAATCTGAAAGTGACAGCAATAATTTTGAGAACTTAACTCCACCCGATATTTTGGAAAAAGCATCAAAAGTAAGTTTAGTTAATAACCGTAGATTTATGTATAGTACAAAGCTTGTCAAACGTGTTTTCCTTTGATTCCTTAATTTGAAGATTAAGACATGAGTGTAGATAAAGTAGTGTATGAGACTGCACATAACTTGGTATTAAAACACTCGCGAATGCTATTAAAAAACTCGCCAAGGCTCGTTTTTTAAAATCTCGCTCGTGTTTTAATAACCCTCATTATGTGACAGTCACATAAACTACTATTAGATGACAAAGATTTCTCGTATTAAAACATGTTCAATGCATGAGGTCTAGGTCCTAAAATAATAATTCGGGCAGTATATTTTTTATTTTGATCTTATTTTATATTTTTTTCTTAAAGCAGAAGTAATTTCTAGAGACTAATTTCATTTTTTCAGCGATTTGTTAAGTTTATTATTATAAATTATTTATTTAAAATATTTGAAAGCGTGACGTCATATTTTTCGAGTGCACACGCCGAAACGTCGCGCAAACTGTCCGACTTTGTTTCTGTCATTTGCTATCACAGACGTTTTTTTTCACAGACAAGGAAATGATATGCATATGACAGTTATGACAGCAAGTCTTTTTTTTAAGTAACGTAGTGTTGCCATATGTTATGTTTATTTTAAAATGTGACGTCATCAGAAGGTCAAATGAAGGTTATTGTTTTTTGGCAAAAATAACGCTCATCTTCCTTAATATTTATCTTAAATATAGAAAATATGGTTATGTGGGCTACTCTCCCACAAATCACATTTTAATAATATATTTTTACTTGTTAAATATTATTTACATTTATTTTATTTAGTATAAAATATTTACAATTATTATTATATTTATTTACACATATTTAAATACACGAACATTTCACAAAATATATTATTTACTCATAAACAATAATGCAACACATCACATCGTTTACAATTCATCCGTCAATACAATATTTGACGTGCCGTCCGGTCGGGTTCATTGGAGCCGCGCGTCGCGAGCCGGTTTGTAAGATAAGTTATGTGACGTAGGACTAGTACTCACGGCGGCCGGCCGCCGCGCGCGCGCCGCCAGTCGATCTCGCTATCTGACGCAAAGCGCATGCCGTTCTCGACCGCTAACCTATACGATTGCTATCGCTTTCGCTTATACAAACTGTTCATTTATATTGTTTCTTCCTTCCGTACTATTTCTTCTCTGTGTGCCTATCTTCAAACTTTGGATATACCTTCTGTGTTGTGTTATTTAGACAGTATACGTAGTGGAGTTAAAGTGGTTGTTTACATTACCTCTGCCACCTACAACCCTACAGTGGTGACCCCTGAAGGACACAATACCAGGCTGAAGATTTGTCCACAAAACCGTACGTAGAAGTTTCGAGAAACATGAACAACGGTACCGGTCAAGACGGCAACGCCCCGGCCCCACTACCGGGCGGAACTGCAGGGCGCGTTTCCACTACACTATCGTCGGACGTATTCAAAGTTGGAGTGCGTGTCCCACCTTTTTGGCCAGAGGAACCGGAGATATGGTTCTCACAAATCGAGGGTCAATTCGCGATAGCCGGCATAACTAATGACGTCACAAAATTTCATTACGTCATCAGTCAACTTGATCGACAATTTTCTAAGGAAGTAAAAGATATTATTACCAATCCACCGGCCACCGACAAGTACATCAAGCTAAAAAGCGAACTGATCAGCCGACTCAGCGACACCCAGGAACGGCAGATCCAGCAGCTTCTTCATCATGAGGAACTTGGGGATCGCAAACCTTCCCAGTTCCTGCGACATCTTCAAGGGCTGGCAGCTAAACGCATCACGGACGACGTTCTTCGCATGATGTGGCAAGAGAGGCTACCCCGGAGCATCCAAACTGTACTCGCGGGGCACCCTACAGCATCGCTGGACATCCTCGCTGATCTCGCGGATAGAGTCCACGACATCGGCCCACGCTGCGCATGCTCGTCACACGTCGCTTCCACGAGCTACAACACCGGGTGCGGTCAATCAGGCTCCAGCAACGACGCCTTGGCAAGGGAAATTGCTGAGCTGAGGAAGCAGGTACAGGCCTTGAAAACCCAGGACCATCGAAGAGGCAGATCACGATCACGGAATCGCAGCCGATCCGGCAAGCAGACCAGATCTAATACAAGATCCCAGTCTAGTTACCGAAAGTACCCGACTTGCTGGTACCATTCCAAGCATGGCGCGAACGCCAATAGGTGCGTGCAGCCATGTGACTACGGAAAGTCGGGAAACGCTGCGGGCAGTCGGTAATGGCGACAGCTGATAGCCCTGTTTCTTCTGGTCGCCTGTTTGTCACCGACAGAAGGTCGAAGGCGCAGTTTTTGGTCGACACCGGCAGCGACCTCTGCGTTTTCCCCAAGTCGTTACTGCGCGAGCGTCGAGCACCGACGAACTACAAGCTCACAGCAGCCAACGGGACGACCATCGACACCTTCGGTTATGCGCATCTCAACCTAGACCTCGGACTTCGACGCGAATATCCATGGCGTTTTGTCGTTGCTAATGTTACAAAACCTATCATAGGTGTTGATTTTTTATCGTTTTATAATTTAATAGTAGATTGTAGAAACCAGAAACTAATTGATAATACCACGAGCTTAGCTTCTGCTGCTATTAATGCTTCTTGCGACGATATATTTTCTGTAAAGGTCTTGACTGGCGTGTCTTGCTTTCATCGCATATTATCACAGGAATTCCCTGAAATCACGCGACCAGCCGGCACGCAACGTACAATACCACACAACACACAACACCACATTCGCACCACTCCAGGTCCCCCAGTATCCTGTGCTCCGAGGCGACTTGCCCCAGACAAGCTGAAGGTGGCAAAACAAGAGTTTGAAGGTATGTTGGCCAATGGTACAGCACGACCGTCCGACAGCCCCTGGTCATCACCACTGCACTTGGCGCCGAAAAAAGAAAACGGGTGGCGTCCATGTGGCGACTACCGGCAGCTCAACGCTCGTACCATACCGGATAAATACCCAATACGCCATTTGCATGATTTTTCTCATAGCATATCTGGTTGTAAGATCTTTAGCACAATTGATCTCGTAAAGGCTTACAACCAGATACCTGTGTGTCCAGAGGACATACCAAAAACGGCCATAACGACCCCGTTCGGAATGTTTGAATTCCCTTTCATGAATTTCGGGCTTCGGAACGCGGGTCAGTCATTTCAAAGGTTTATTGACGAAGTAACACGTGGTCTAGACTTCGTCTATTGTTACCTCGACGATTTTTTAATCTTCTCCACAGACGAGGAACAACACAAAAAACACCTGCGTGAAGTATTCACTAGACTTCGGGACTACGGCATGGTGATAAATGTGTCTAAGTGCGTCTTCGGTGTTCCCCAGGTAACTTTCCTAGGTTACCTGATCTCGGAGAGCGGTACCAAGCCCCTAGACACTAAGGTTGAAGCCATACGTGACTTTCCGCCGCCCAAGGATGTTAGGCAGCTGAGGAGATTTTTAGGTATGGCCAATTTTTATAGGCGATTCCTGCCACGTGCCGCCCAAATCCAAGCTCCTCTAAATTCACTCCTAGGCGGAGCAGTCAAAGGTTCTACACCCATTAACCTCACCGGTGATGCTCTGAGGGCTTTCCAAGCGACCAAGGAAAGCCTATCCAATGCAGCCTTGCTCGCTCATCCAGACGCTCGAGCAAATCTGGCATTGGTCACAGATGCATCTGATGTAGCCCTGGGCGCAGTGTTGCAGCAGCAGCTACCAGACAAGGTATGGCAACCACTAGCCTTCTTTTCGCGGAAGCTGAGCCCGTCCCAGACCAAGTATTCCCCGTACGATCGTGAACTACTCGCGATCTACGAGGCAATAAAATACTTCCGACACATGTTGGAGGCGAGACACTTCACGGTTTATACTGACCATAAGCCAATCAGTTTTGCTTTCCACGAAAGGAAACATAACTGCTCGCCTAGGCAGTATAGGCACTTGGATTACATTTCCCAGTTCACAACCGATATAAGGCACATATCTGGCAAAGATAACGTTGTGGCCGATACCTTATCTCGGATTGAGGAACTGGAAATGCCTCTCGATCTCGCCGACCTAGCTGAATCCCAGACGTCTGACCCTGAACTCGCCGAGTACTTGACCTCGTCTTCACTACGCTTGGTAAGGATGACATACCCGGGAAGTCGTGAACCCCTGTACTGCGACGTCAGTACGCCGACACCCCGACCATTTGTTACCAGACCGTATCGCAAAACCATCTTCAACAGTCTCCATTCCCTAAGTCACCCTGGAGCCAACACGACTGCCAAGATAGTAGCGCAGCGTTTTGTATGGCCCAGCGTAAGGAAGGACTGTCGAGACTGGGCACGAGCTTGTGTACCGTGCCAACGAGCAAAGGTAAGCCGTCACGTGTCTGCACCTATAGGCACCTACGAACTACCACGTGCTCGCTTCCAGCAGGTACATATTGACCTTATTGGCCCCTTACCCATTTCGCAAGGCTACCGCTATTGTCTGACCGCCATTGACCGCTTCACGCGATGGCCGGAGGTCATGCCAATAGTGGATATTACAGCGGAGACGGTGGCCAAAGCCTTACTTGCAGGCTGGATATCCAGGTTTGGGTGCCCAATAGATATTGTGACAGATCGTGGTCGACAATTCGAGTCCACACTGTTCCAATACCTCGCCAAAGTCATCGGATTCCAGCACAAGCGGACAACGGCATATCATCCTGCATGTAATGGAATTGTGGAGCGTTTTCACAGACAGCTCAAAGCCGCCATTACATGCCACGCCGACAGCAACTGGTCCGAGATATTGCCCCAAGTCCTTCTCGGCATACGGAGTGCTTTTAAGGAGGATTTACAAGCTTCCTCCGCCGAATTATTATACGGTGAGCCGTTGCGACTTCCAGGTGAATTTTTTGATCCCAGCGTACCCGGTACCACGGATATTACCGACTTCACCGCTAGGTTACGCTCATTTGCCTCAAAGTTGCAACCCACTCCAGCTTCACGCCATAATAAGGACAACAAGATCTTCGTGTTCAAGGAGTTAGCGACGGCAGAACACGTCTTCCTTCGTGAAGACGCTTCGCGTCCTCCTCTAACACCCGCATATTCAGGTCCACACAAAGTCCTAGACAGAAGCGACAAGGTTTTCAAGCTTCTCATAAAGGGAAAACCGGTCTCCGTCACAATAGACCGGCTGAAACCGGCATATTACTTGTCGGACGCCCTGAATCCAGCCAAAGACCAGGATACCATCGAGCCTGTCAGACCACCAGACATAGCTCGCACTGTGCAAAATAAAAAGGTGATTCGTAATTCTCGTAACCCTAACACAGAACCCTCAAACGTACCTAAAACTACCCGTTCAGGAAGACAAGTACGTTTCCCGGAATATTATCGCCCCTAACTAGGTCTCTGGGGGGGAGTGATGTGGGCTACTCTCCCACAAATCACATTTTAATAATATATTTTTACTTGTTAAATATTATTTACATTTATTTTATTTAGTATAAAATATTTACAATTATTATTATATTTATTTACACATATTTAAATACACGAACATTTCACAAAATATATTATTTACTCATAAACAATAATGCAACACATCACATCGTTTACAATTCATCCGTCAATACAATATTTGACGTGCCGTCCGGTCGGGTTCATTGGAGCCGCGCGTCGCGAGCCGGTTTGTAAGATAAGGTATGTGACGTAGGACTAGTACTCACGGCGGCCGGCCGCCGCGCGCGCGCCGCCAGTCGATCTCGCTATCTGACGCAAAGCGCATGCCGTTCTCGACCGCTAACCTATACGATTGCTATCGCTTTCGCTTATACAAACTGTTCATTTATATTGTTTCTTCCTTCCGTACTATTTCTTCTCTGTGTGCCTATCTTCAAACTTTGGATATACCTTCTGTGTTGTGTTATTTAGACAGTATACGTAGTGGAGTTAAAGTGGTTGTTTACATTACCTCTGCCACCTACAACCCTACAGTTACTTAGATGTTAATCTCGAAATGGTTTTTGATTCAGCCCTCAAGAAAAAAAATAGTCTTTGCGAATTTAAACTCTCTTAATATTAACGAGTAAATACCCGTTCAAATTAAATTTTTATTAACGAGTAAATATCCGTTCAAATTCAGTTCTTATAACGTGTAAATATCCGTTCAAATTCAGTTCTTATAACGTGTAAATATCCGTTCAAATTCAGTTTTTATTGTGTTTAGTGCTCGTGTTAACCGTAGAAAATACTAAACTTTGTTAATTAATGAGCAAATTTGAAAGACTACGTAAGGAGCTTTTTGTCTATTTTTTCTCCGTGGTGAGCACGCGTGGTAATTAAGCCCATTCTATCTCCCTGATCCCTATCTCCTATAGTGGGACGTATATAGGCTGCTTATGTGTGGATGTCGTAGAAGGCGACTAAGGAAATCAATTACCAAGAGACGGGCAGCAGCGTCTTCCTGAGATTGCAACCGCATACTGCGATCGCCAACGCGCCTGCCAAGCGTGGCGATTATGGCAAAACCCCTCATGTTTATGAAAACCACGAAGGAGGCCTATGTCCTACAGTGGGCATCAAATGGTTGATGATGATGATGTATGTATATGTGAGCGGTGGTACATATGTGAGCGTATGTGAGCGGTGGTAGCCTAGTGGGTAGAAGATTGGACTCTGAAGCGAGAGACCCAGGTTCGATTCCCAGTGCGGCCATGTACCTATGACTTTGTTTTCTCAGTTATGTACATTTGTGAAGTTATAGCAGCAATACTACTGGCTAACGGTGAAGGAAAACATCGTGAGGAAACCTGAGTTTCTGAGGTGTTCACAAACCTCAGCGCGGTTTCGTCCGCGGTGGGCGCGCGTAGTGATTTAGCCCATGCTCTCTCCATGAGAGAAGGCCTGTGCCCTATAGTGGAACGTATATAGGCTGCTTATGTATGTATGTATGGATGTCAGGTATGATCAAAGTTCCATGATAATGTGGACGTAGGCACTATATTGAAATTCAATGTCATAGATTTTATTGAGCTGTTTTTCCTGATTCTGAAATTCTTCCTATGTTTAAAATTGTTCTCACTGTGCATAAACGCTTACCTTGGTAACAATTTATTGGTAACACGGGCGGAAACGAATTTCGAGGAAGGCGCTCGTAATAAGTATCATTTGGGAAACGTCAAGTTGGGGGAAAGAGAGCCTCTACTTTAGTTCCGGTGAATGTAACTAGGTATAAACGATCTCAGCTAGTTTCGGGTACTGAATAATCTGTCATTCCCAGAAATAATGCAACGCCTGTAACCTGCAGTAGGTACATAGGCTGCTTTCGTTATAGATACTAATATTATTTAAATAACTATCTCTGCCTGCGACTTCGTTCGCGTTGGATTAGAATATGAAGTGCCCTTATATACCCCTCAATAAAGGTTATGGTCTCCGTTCCAAATTTCATCCCTTGAGACCTTTTCAAGGTTATATTAAATTTACTATTTACCTCACCATGCCGTCTCCCGCCGGCGTAGCTTGCGGTCGCTCAGACTCATTCCAGATGGAATAGAATACTCAATGTACCTTTTACAGTGATTTGTTATTTAAATCAGTTTGCGATATATTGTAAAACGCAGCATAGGAGTTAGAGCATCTGTTCACTGGACCGACATTCTAAGGAAAATTGCTGATAGCGGCTGGATGATGATGGCCGAGAACATAAACATTATGGCGTGCTTTGGGGAGGCTTATGCCCAACGTAATTTTTCAACCCCAAAACAATCTAAGTTTCAGCGCGAAATTATTTTTGCGCGAGTGTATTATCCTCTAACAATAGGGACAAGTAAGGAATTTTACAGGATTTGGTGCGCATTTTAAAAGGGTTAAGTGCTTTTAATGAAAAAGACGATGATTCGATAGAAATCTCCTCATTCGACATAAATTCATCATGTCAGAAATATAAGTAAAGTTAAAAAGTTCCGAAAGCCGAAACCGAAAAGATTTCACCCCCATTTGTCCGGTGCTAAAAAAAACTAAATAAAAAAGGTATTGTAATAAATATAAAATAATATTGAAAAATGTTTCATCTTGTATGTAAATTTTAATATAAACTATGTATGATTGTTTGTGTTGGTACAGTATGGAGAGATAGTGAATTTTACTACGTTTCGGAACGCAACTATCGATAGTTTTTTTTTAGTTAGCGTTGTTATGTTGTCTATACTGAATGTTTACTTCTTCTGACACTTTTATTCTAAATAATAAATATAACATCTTACATAATTCAGTTTCTTTATCACCTTCATATATGTGCAATACTAATTTTACTTAGATTATATTAGCATTTTATTTTTATAATGCATGTAAGTGAAACAATCAACAGACATATAAAAGAAAAAAATCGTACAGCGTCCCGGGCATCATATAAGGAACTCAGTGAAATTATCTAGGCACCTCGCAATATGGCGATTATGATGATGGCAGATGTAGATGTTTCCGACGGGTAGTGCGTACACTGTCTGGTTCTTGATTATTTGTTTAATTGTATCCTTCATTGCGGCAAAATCACTGTTCAATGACCTCACAGCTTATGTTGATTTTATTACCTCGCAGGGACTTTTATGGAGCCTATATTATGTTACATGAGAATCTAAGCTACAATCATGGTGAGTTTTACTAGGGGCCATCCATAAAGTACGTCACACGAATTTCATGATTTTTAGACCCCCACCCCCTCCATGTCACAGGTGGTCACATTTGTGAGACCCCCCTCCCTAGTGTGACGTCACAAATTTGCAATTTTATATCTAAAAATTTTAAATTAAAACAGCAGTTCCACAATTAGTTTTATTTCCATTTGAATTACTTTTTTTTATGAAATCAACATCAAATATTTGAAAAAATAACAAATCCATAAACTATTAATTAAAGAAAAAGAAAGGAACTTAGTCGTCTTCAGTCCATGGACTTTGAATCCATTCCTTTAAATTATTTATAATTGGCATAGAAGTCAGTTCGTTCTCATTGGGGTTGTTAACGTCAGGAACATTTGTGGTGTCTACATCTTTTTCATTTAACCATATGTCATCATTTATATCATCCAAACAAAGAATTTCTCTGGCACGTCTAGCTGCTATTCGTTGAGGACGAATCTTTGCAATAGGTAAAACTTGCTGCTTCTTATGTAGTTGTTTGTGTTGGTTATTGGCTTTATATGATGCAAAATAAAGACCACAGATGCCACAAGTTCGCTTACATAAGTATCCCTCGACACTGGGGCAGTAACTATCATACGGTACTTGCTTTATATGTGATGACGCGCGCAGTTCCAAAGACAATTGAAGTAATAGTGGAGCGAATTTACCTTCGGTGTCATCTTTTTCTGTTGTTACATACCCGTTTGACGTCTGTTTAATTAAAACAGGTGGTGGTAAAAACCCCTCTCGTAGTAGTCGCCTAACTAAGTAGAAAACTTCACATTTTACTATTTGTAGTAAATATTGTGATTCCCACACATGATTTGCGTACCAAGTTGCATCACTTTTCAATACCTTAGCCTATTCAACATCCAGAGTAGTATCTGTGGGCACAATATATTTGGCAACCACAGGATATCCATCAACGACCAATTGGCTCCAAATATTACTCAGCACTGTGCCTGCACTCTCGAAGTCGGGGCAGAAGTCTTAAGTATAACCCTGATCGACTGATATTATATCCTTGTTTACAAAGTTCGGCTTGTAAGTCGTCCAATGTTTTGCAGCACCTTATAATTTCAGTGCGACGTCGATCATCAGCTGCGCCACCAAAAATTGCAAGATCTTTTATGACTTCAAGTAAACCGGATTGGTTTTCTTCTACTCTAGGCCGACCAAGAGTATCTCGAAGTTTTAGAGCTGAGGCTAAACCGGTATTTTTTTCGCAAAGTTCTATAATTTTTTGTTTTTTAGAATTACGACTTTTTTTCTGTCTTTCCGCTGCGCTAATCTTTCGCTTCAATATATTTTTTTCCTGCTGAATATCTTTCTTCAAAGTTGCTATTCTTTTTATTGCTTCATTTGAAGCTATACCAACATCGCGTGCTAACAACAAGCTATTGAGCTCAGATTCTAGAACTACAATTTTATTCTTAGAAGCACTCTGACTAGGCGCTGGTTTAGGTATTGATTGAAGCTGATTTTTACTTGACTGTATAAAAACCAAATCTTTAGTGTCTGGACTTCTTTAGTATTTCCCTGCAATTAAAAATACAAGTTTTGAATATGGACATTTCACACAATGCGGTTCATGAAAAAACACTGATACTATGGTCCGCTTGATACGTAAACTAAGCGGCCCACACGATAGAAGAAGAAGACTATGGTAACTTTCACTTTCGCTTTTATTATATATTTTTTTATTAAATACATTATATAAAATATAAATAAAGAATCGCTCGTAGCCCCGGCTGCCGAATCGCTCATAGCCCCGGCTGCCTGAGTGACCTTAAACGATCACGAAACACAGGGCGCGTTCAGTGCATGGATGGGTCGCCGTCTATGCCTAACGCTAGTCGCATTTTTCCGAGCGGTTCCGTGCTTCGCAAGGCACGTTAAGCTGTTGGTGCCGGCTGCCGTCGATAGATGTCAGTCGTTAAGCCAAGTCAGAGGCCTTAGAGCGGCTTGACAACTTCTGACAGTAGACGAGCCACTAGTCTACAAGCCGCCAGCAATCCGGACTTGGCCCCCGTGGTGGAGTATGGCCTATACCTTCCTCAGGGAAGAGACCCGTGCCACTCAGTGGGGACATAATGGGTTGATGATGATAAATTTATAATGTAATGCAATTCCAATTAATATCATGATTAAATCGTGTCGTTTTGAGGTTAAAATTCGAACTTACTTTTCCCTCCTCCTCCGGCTCTAGTTGTATTCGTGATGTTGACGACGAAGGAATTTTCGAAAAAAAATTCAATAATGTCGCTTTTTTTTCGTCATTTGTATTTGCAGCTCTTTGATTTTAGATTCCACTTCACCTTCAATGTTTTCACTACTTTTCAAAATTTTCCATAAGGAATTAACTTCTTCTTGTATATGCTGTTTTTTTTTATCAGCGTAAGTTGCACTGTAAGTTTCATACAGTTTACAGTAAAGATTACCTATATCTATTTTTTCGTTCATTTTGAACTTGTTTAATTGAAATAAGTTGTAAAAAAGTAACTGTATCGACAAAATAGCAGAACTGAAAAAAACGACGTCGTTCACTGGGAACATTTCAAACAACAAACAAAACATTTCAAACCGTATGTTCATATAGATAGAGTAGAAATTATTTTTTGGTTTTAATTAATATTTCAAATTTCTTGATTCAATTTATTAAATTTGAAATGTGATGTCACAAAACTTAGGACCCCGCCCACCCCTTGTCACACCATGTCACACTTCGTCGACCCCCTCCCCCCGCCTTAACGTGTGACGTACTTTATGGATGACCCCTAATTCGTGATTCGTTTCTGCGTGATGCGCGCACAAAGAAATAGAGTGACACACACATACCTATATCAGACAGAGACAACATTTAAAGATTTATTTTATATTGTATAGATTAAATGGAGTTGCGTACATGGAGCGACTCTAATGGCAGGAAAAATTAGGTAGCCAACCTAGCTATTTTTCTTTTTTTTTTAGGGCAAGATATAAAAACGACTAATGTTCATGAAGCGAAAGAGATCTATCAGGATCCTGACAAGTGGCAGACTTTTATCTCTGCCTACGCCTCCGGGATACGGGCGTGAGTTTATAACATGTTTATGTTATTTTTTTTGACGCATGTAATATCGACATAAATCAGTGTAGGTCCCCGGGATTTTTTTGCGGAAGGCCCACTTAGGTGGGGCCAGGGGACATCTCGTTATCCCTCTTCCTTCGATTATCCCACGACATCAGCACGATGCCCATGTTATATTTGGTAGCCAATGTCAATGCTGCGTGTTGGACTGTTTTAGAGCCTACCAAAATATTCTTTCCCCAATTTCTCCTACTCTAACAATCTATTTACTATTTTTAGTGAATCTAGTCTATTAACAGCTGCCAATTTTTAGGGTTCCTTAGTGAAAATGTCCGTCCGTCTGTCTGTCTGGCCGTCTGTCTGTCCGCGGCTTAGCACAGAGACGATACGTACTAGAGAGTTGGCAGAGATATACCTACATATTTGTTACGCCGACAAAACGGTATTATAAAATCTCGAAAAAAAACTTATTTAGGGTACCGGGTAGGGGACTGAATCTAAATTAGGGATGCAATTTTTTTTCTCGCCTGCACCATAGAGACCATTTTTCGATTTAGGGTTCCGTTTGCGGTCTTCGACGCCCACAATATTTTTAAACGAACAATCCAACGATACTCCACTCTATGGTACAGGCGAGAAACTATTGCATTCTTAATTTAGGAGTAGAGAGGTACCCCAAAAACATTTTTTCTAAGATTGTATTCTACCGTTTTGTCGGCGTGATTAATATGTATGTCTATGGCAAATTTCAGCTTCAGTAGTAATCGTCTCTGAGCTAGGCCGCGGACAGACAGATGGACAGACAGACAGACGGATGGACATGGCGAAACTATAAATGTTCCTTGTCCACTACGGAACCCTAAAAATGGAAAATAAAACCAAATAACTTCCAAATTATAAAAGAGTAAATGACAAAGTATTTGTTTCAGGAATTGCGCATTTTAGAGACAACCCTGAATGCGTCCCACTGAGAGACCAAAGCAGGCCTTCTCTCAATAAGAGAGAGAGTGAGAGAGAGAGTAGTTATGGGCTTAATCACCACGTGTCCACTGCAGCTTTACGATTTCAACACCCGCGGAAGTTGACACTCAGGTATCCTCACAATTATCCTTCACCGTTCTCGTTGCTACAAATTTAAAACGTAAAAAACTAAGTCATGGTGCATGCCCAATAAAACACCTGATATGTGTTTTATTTTTTATTTTAATATATAGGGAAGAGCGAGTGATCGTGCTCTTCCACTATAAAGGGAAATTTCCCGCCAGGCAGATCGTATGCCTGGGGACGGCCGGTCCGACTGATGTTCGTCGGACGTTATATTTATCGTATGTCATGTGAAACATTTTGCTTTGCGCGATGCAGGAATATCGGAGTTTATAGTGCGCGCGCAGAGTTGACATGTGCTCGCCACATCACTCCCCTTCAAGACCGTAGCTACGCATAGCTAGGTCTGATAGGAATCGAAGTCTGTGCTCTAAAGCCTGCAAGTGCCAAGAGGCGCTGAGTCAGTGAGTCGACTAGCGGTTGAGGGTGTACGGCGGCTAACAGTCACTTCACCGGCGACAGTACCATGGGGACCGCGCATGTGGTAGGAACTGGTGAAGGCTGCTGTACCACTGGCAATGTGCGCTGTTGCTGTGTGGCTGCCGTGCCGAGGGGTTGGGGGAGATCACCATCAGTACCAGTAGTTGGTGCGTTGACTGTAGTGGAACTGATGAGGTGAGAGGGAAGAGGATGCTGGCCTTGCTTTGAGACTGATTGTATGTGGGGTGCTGCGAGAGCGAAGGAAGGTTGACAATGTTCTGTCGAGGGTCACCACTATAGGGAAGAGCGGGTGATCGTGCTCTTCCATTATAAAGGGAAATTTCCCGCCAGGCAGATCGTATGCCTGGGGACGGCCGGTCCGACTGATGTTCGTCGGACGTTATATTTATCGTATGTCATGTGAAACATTTTGCTTTGCGCGATGCAGGAATATCGGAGTTTATAGTGCGCGCGCAGAGTTGACATGTGCTCGCCACAAATAAATGACAAAATGATTCAAAAATGCACCAGTGGAGGACCTCTAGAAGCATTCCCTATAGAATTTTGCTACATAAAATATAAAAGCATTTTCAGGGGCACCACCGAAACCAATACTTGTGTAAAAAAATGCGTTGCGACGCGTTTCGCCTCTAACACGAGTCATCCTCAGGCTCCGATGGTCGACTGACTTGAGCCTGAGGATGCCTGATGGAAAGAAATCATCTGTTTCATACATTGCTGACTGCCATTGAGTTTGCCTCGTTGGTCTAGCGGTATCTCGTCTGATTTCTATACCGGAGGTTGTGGGTTCGACTCCTATTAGAGGCCGCCGTACATTTGTACAATTGGCCTCAGTCTGGGTGTATTTCCATGTTTGTTACGTACATCTGTGAATTTGTAGTAACAATACCACACGCTAACCGTGAAGGAAAAACACGTGTGGAAACCCGCGGCTTGGTTGGCTCCGCACGTATTGACTTGTCTTTCCTGTGGGCTAGGCCGACTAAGCCGTCGGAGTGGTACAAGTGCTGGACAAGCCTACACCACCTAAAAACAATGTCCCAGGCACTGCAGCGTCCGAGTGGTCCCTTCAGCCATCTAGTCTGACTGAAGGTGGCGGACGCTCTAATAATCATCTCATTAGAGATAGATAGATAGATAGATAGAGAACACTTTATTGCACAACCAGGTGAAAGATATTACAAATAGTTTCTTATATCTAAGTAGTGGTATACAATTGGCGGCCTTATCGCTTAGAGCGATCTCTTCCAGACAACCTTTGGATGGAGAGGAATGCACCAAGAATATAGTCGGTAGATGGATGTACAAAAAAAAAAGAGAATCTGAAATATAATGCTATGTGAAGTAACAAATTATATGTGTAGCGAGAGATTACAAGAATATAAGTACTTATAATTACATATTGTACCAATAATATACTTACATGAATACCTAAAAAATAAATAGCTACTACATTAAATATATATAAGCAGCAGTTTACATGTACATAATATACATGAATACCTACAAAATAAATACATAATTAAATATATATAAGCAACAGTTTACACAGTTCAAACAGTGAGGTAGTGAGATTAGATGCAAAGGCCAAAGATGTCCTTATCTGGTAACCATATCACAGGGAATCCTAGTTTGGAACCAGGGTAAGTAATTGTGTCGTGTGGAAGTTATTGTTGTTATTGCTGGAGCAAGTATCAAAATATTTGTATATCATCATCATCATCAACCCATTATGTCCCCACCGAGGGGCACGGGTCTCTTCCCTGAGGAAGGTATAGGCCATACTCCACCACGGGGGCCAAGTCCGGATTGGTGGAGGCTTGTAGACTAGTGGCTCGTCTACTGTCAGAAGTTGTCAAGCCGCCTTAAGGCCTCTGACTTGGCTTAACGACCGCCATCTATCGACGGCAGCCGGCACCAACAGCTTAACGTGCCTTGCGAAGCACGGAACCGCTCGGAAAAATGCCATTAGCGTTAGGCATAGACGGCGACCCATCCATGCACTGAACGCGCCCTGTGTTGCTTAACCTTCGTGATCGTTTAAGATCACTCAGGCAGCCGGGGCTACGAGCGATTCTCGATCTCGTATTTGTATATACGAGTATGTATGTAGCTGATTGTTATTCGCGACTTCAGAGTTCATCTTATATAAAAACCTGGTTGTCATTGATAACTAGACAATTCCCGTAAGTTTTACCGAAACTTTCTGCAATATACGTCCGACTTAGGGAATGCAATCCCGCAAGATAATTTCAATCCAGGTATTTGCGGGACTGAACCGTCGTAGTCCAGCTGGGTGGACTTAGTCATTTGAAATCAATCGTAATAAAGAACTAATGAACCTCGTCTTTATAGTTTTAAATGTAACCATAATTATATAAGCTTTTTTGGTATATTAAAAATAGTTTATCAATATAAAATACTTTAAGACATAAAAATTAAGATAAAATGACTCTGAGATTAAGAAATATCTGTGTAATTTCCATTTTTATGTAAAATAAAGTGTTCTCTATCTAAAAATTTACATTTAATAACAATATAAGCATTAGAAACATAAATTGACAATCGACATAATCATCAGTAAACATCAGAAATATTTTTCAAATTTTTTTTATAGTTACTTAAATATTACAGTTATCAAACAAGCACACGCCGCCGCGCGCAGAGTAACACGTATTATCTACGCTTCTTTGTAGTCCCGCAAAATGTATGCGGGATCCCGGTATTTCAAGATTGCATCCCCTAGACCCACTGCAGCTCATAGGCCTTTTCTCAGGGAGAAAGTATAAAGTATAATATTTAGAAAATGGGAACTGAACAAATAATAAACAATTAAAAAAATTTAAATAACAAACTACAGGTAACAAATTAATAATCTTGCACAAATTATGGGGTTTTCTATGACGAACAGAATTCGATTTGCGACAGGCTACCTGGCCTAAAAATATCACTGTGCATGACGGGCTCCGTTGCTAACTTTCAAATTGTCGAGGCTAACTGGTTCAAATTGAACCTAAGTGTATCACAAGGATGGCCACAATGAGAAGATGGAAGTCGGAGATCTATGACTTTGTCGAAAGTTCCTACCTCAACATAATGCACCCTATCCGATGGGATAGGGTAAGACTGGGAACCCACTTGCCACGATCCTATTTGACCTCTTTTGCTCCATCAACATTCGTTAGTCGTCGCATGCACGCATTTTTCATATTTTACGGATACGGAAGACCTTAACGTCTTTAAGTCTCTTCGTCTCTACACTAAAGTCGTCGATCCTCTATTAAAAAGTGGCAGACACTATTAAAAGAGGAAAAAGAAAACAAACTATTTTAAGCATGGTTTTGATCAGCTTAAACGCTGCTTTAAATGTGGCAACCCTACTAACAGAACCGGTGGGTGGTAGTTTTGTTTTGTTTTGATCTAATCGATCTACTGCAGCAACTTTGTGACACGTTTTGTCTGACATGTGGCGTAGTTGTTGATGCGGAAACAGAACATTTGACGAAAGAAAAGAGTGTATTTATGTTTGATGCATGGAATTGTCAGTGATGAAGTTTTTTTGTTCATCAATATAAAGTGCTAAAATTACAAATTAAAATAACCTTATATTTTATAGTAGAAATTTCCAACACTGACAACTCTACATTGATACTTTACATGAATACCCAATTTAAATTTATGTTACCCGCAGAATTTTGGAATAAATGATATTTTAAACAAGCAGTGAACGAAATATCGGAGTCATCCGCTTACTGCGTCCAATTGTAAATTAATCCTCGCACGTATATGGAATAAACAATATTTTTCAAGGCGATTGTTAAAATTTTGTTTGATATATTTCTTATTGATACCTATTAAACCCTTATAAAAATTGAAAAACAATCTGCTTACATACATACATACATAAACTCACGCCTGCGTCCCAGAGGTACCCCGCTGACTAGGGACTGCCACTTGCCACGATTTGGACATGTCACATTTGCTTCCTCAATATTCATTAGCCGTTGCATGCACACACGCCGGTTTCGGGTACTTTTTATCTTGCCCGTTGCTAATACATCCCCTATTTGGTCGTAGTATGTCCGCCTGGGTCGTCCCTTACCGGCCCTTCCGCCCACATAGTATATCGATTTTGATTTTATTATAGACAGTAGTTTTATTCGTCCGTTTTTCCTCCAAAATTATTTAGACTTCAAAATTAAGTTGTACGTTAATAAAATGAAATCGCAGTTTCTGAATAAAATGTTTTGATTTTATTGTGTGACCGAGAGCCAAATAATAATCGTATAAGGGATACATATCTCTGGAAATTAAACCATTTATCTAATTAATTGTTTTTTAACAATGTTTTATGGTTTTGTGGGATTAAAAAAAAAACATGTTTAACCCGCCTGAGTCAAAACTGGCGAAGTTGAAGAATTTTTGAGAGACGTTTGTATCTTTTTATTATTTTGACGAATCAAGTAAGTACATAATATGCAATAGCACTGCAATAGTAAGTATATCGGGGCCTAATTACGGGCACCAAATCTTGTCAGAACCCTGACGTTTGCGATTAGTATGGAATTTGAGAGTTAGACGATTGGAATCATTCAGAACTTCAGCGCGTAATATACTTGCAGCGACAGTTGCCGAGCGGTTTCTTACTATAACCACACTTGGATATCAGAGAAGAGAATATCCACCACGAGTTTCCCCAATAAATCGATGACTTTTTTTGCTTAGGGTTTTTGTAAAGTAATAAAGGTCGGTCTGCGTGTGCTGGGGCCGGGAGGGAGGGGGGCGGCATGTGTGCTCAGCATCCGCACCATATACTTGCTCGCTACTAATCTACTCATATCGGAGGACGGAAGGTGCCCTGCTTCAATTAAAAAAATCAACTTCCACATAACATAACATAAATGACCCCCCCCCACCTACACTTAAATTAGGGATCCATTTTTATTATAGCCTACACCATAACGGGTATCGTTGGATTGGTCGTTTAAAAATGTTGTGGGTGTAGCAGTTTTTTTTTTTATTTAAACGCAAACGGAACCCGTTTGCAAAATATTCAGCTTTAAAGTGCAAATTTTTGTCCGAGTAGGGCCCCCCCCCCTATCCTGGCTCAACGGTTGATTGTAGAAACGTGAAGAAATTCAGGGATTACCTCATATAATGAACTTAAACTATCACACCTAAGTAGGCTTCACGAGCTAACGAGTAATAGGCGACCAACTTATAAAAGAAAAACTTCGCACAAAATCTATTGAAAACGTTGATGAAGTTGTTAGTTCTGTAAGGCATTTGGATATTTATGGAATTTCGCGTACTTTTATTACGTGATTTCTGGTGTGAAAGATCTTCTAATATATGAAAATCTTGTGTCACAGTGTTTGTTATCGAACTCCCCCGAAACGGCTTCACCGATTTTTATGATTTTTTTGTGTATATTTGGTAGGACTGAGAATAGGTCGTAAGCTAATTAATATGGCATAACAACGTTTGCCAGGTCAGCAACGTTTGTGTTCAGTCAGTTTAAATTTATATACCTCATCATCATCATCATCATCATCAGCCTATGCTTGTCCACTGCTGGACATAGGCCTCTCCTATAGCACGCCACTGAGCACGGTCCTCGGCTACTCTCATCCAGCTCTTGCCAGCCGCCTTGCGAAGATCATCGCTCCACCGAGTCTGAGGACGTCCCACACTACGTTTACCGATCCGCGGTCTCCACTCAAGAACTCGTCTACCCCATCGGTTATCAGTTCTTCGGATGATATGGCCGGCCCACTGCCACTTCAGCATGCTAATTCGGTGGGCTATGTCGGTGACTTTGGTTTTCTGTCGGATCACCTCGTTTCGAATTCGATCTTTCAGAGAAACCCCGAGCATAGCCCTTTCCATAGCACGCTGAGCGACTTTAAATTTGTGGACCAGCCCCACCGTGAGTGTCCACGTTTCGGCACCATATGTCATGACGGGTAGGACGCACTGATTGAAGACTTTCGTCTTGAGACTCTGTGGGATTGGCGATGTGAAGACTCGACGTAGTTTCCCATACGCTGCCCAGCCCAGCTGTATTCTTCTATTGGCCTCTTTCTCGAAGTTGTTTTTACCTAACTGCATGGTTTGCCCGAGGTAAACATACTCCTTAACAACTTCGAGAATACTGCCTTGAACTGCAATTGGCTCCGGACTTACATGTTCATTGAACATAACCTTGGTTTTATCCAAGTTCATCCGGAGACCAATGCGTTGGGAAGAATCAGCTAGGCCACTCAGCATATGTTGCAGATCTTGCAGCGTTTCCGCCATGATAGATATACCTAGTAATACATAAATAAACTGACTGAACACAAACGACAAAAGACACTGTACGACTTAACTAAGGGTTGTTTATTGGACAGTAAGAGTATGAATAAAAGCCTAACCCACACAAAACAAAAGCAATCCACTAAAAACTAACAAATTGGACTTCAGCGAAGAAAGCGAGGCATGTGTGGCGTTTTCCGGAACTAAAGTTGTTCCCAAACTTTTTTATTGAGTTGTGAACTCGGTGCAGAGTTCAATTTCAAACTGTTTTGAGGTAATAAGATTCAAGGGACCCATTGAGGTGAAATTTTGCATCTTATTGAACTTGGGACTCGTTAAAGTTTCACAAAAAATCGTTGCGGCATTAAGTCCGCCGCATTGTACAATTGTTTAAAGTATTCTAGCCTATATCCATTGGTAGTTTTACATGTCGTATCTTAATACTAATTGATTAAAAACCCGCAATGAAAATCACCTATGCTCAAAGTTTTGTGATATGAGCTACTCAGCTAGGAAGGTTATTTTATTTTACTCATCGATCACTTACCGTCAATAACTATAACAACGCTTTGAAACGCGTATAAGCTGAGTGATTATTTACTGAAGTATAAACCTTCCTCATATATCGATTAAGGCGGCCCTTCAAGGAGCAATACTCATACAAAGGCAGTTTGGATTTAATTCACAAACGACATGCCTGATCTCAATCATATCATATCATAAGCAGCTATATACGTCCCACTGTAGGGCACAGGCCTTCTCTCAGAGAGAGAGTGTGGGCTTAATCACCACGCGTGCCCACCGCGGATTGGTGATGGTAGCGGTGGTAGCCTAGTGAGTAGAACATCGGACTCAAAAGCGAGAGACCCAGGTTCGATCCCCAGTGCGGGCATATACCTGATCTCAATGCCACTTTAAAAATATGTTTAAAGGACACAGATCTTTGCTGGTGCTTTGTAACTGAGAATAATAAAATACAAAAGAAGTTATAGCTTCATAAGTCTTTTCGTAGAAGCTCTTCACGAGGCTATAATTTCTATTTGGTAAGTGTATTTCCAATTCTAAGCACAATCAAATCCCGATTGTGTCCTCTAAACGGCAAGTCGTATGTAAATGAATACCCAACTACGCTTGTCTAGGGGATTGTTCCTTAAGAGGCCGCCTTAACACTAGTAGAAAAGTTTCTCTTGCAGCTGTATTGCGCCTTATGCAGCCTTTCAGCAATAGCTTCGGCCCTAAGGGGTGCCTTAAGGACTCATGGGTCGCATAAGGCATCCCTTAGAGTTTCAACGGTGGCAGGAGGTTTAGCGCTTAATTTTGTAGGGGTCGCGACGCCAACAGCCTAGCCTAGTCGTAAGAGTACAATCGACAACAGGTTAGCCTTTACATTTTTGTTGCAATGTAGTCCTTAACATAAGTGATTCAAGTACACATTATGTCAAGGTTGATGTGCTGTCAACCGTACTAACATTATAACCTGGATCCTGACCATGTCTGTACTTCGTGTGGCCAACGACGCAAGATTTAAATGCAATTCACGTAAAGTGCCCCTCATAAACGTGAGGTCGCCGGTCGTAACTATAAATATACATTTTGCGTCGGCGGTTAAATGTAAAGTTACCGCTGCTGCCATTTGCACCATCTCGTGGGTCATTAATGAATGGTTATTAAAATGTTGAATGCGCTATTTAAAACCGTACTATTTATGCACAAAGATTATTTTAAGCCCCCGCCACTCTGAAATAGATAGAGAATTCTCGTCTGTGCTTTACATTGGCATGGATATTCACACTACTCTCAACCCCAAGCTGTCAAGTGTTCAAATTGTACTATAATACTGTGATGGTGGTGTAAAAACTGCAGGAGATGGAAAATTCGTAAGCCCCATGTTTTGAGGGCCCATTTCAATATCGTCTCTTAGCCAACAACACCGCTCAAGTAAAAATTTTACAGTTTTTGACATTTGAATGCAATTCTTAACTGTAAAAATTGATGGCAATCCACGCTTTTGAAGTATTGTAGACGGTAAAAGTGAGCATCGTGGACTAAACAAACCTTTTATGTCAATAGGCTTTTTGCTATTTTAGGCATACTGCGATCTCATTTACGAAGATTTGTAATAGTTCGCATTGGGCTATTTATTGTATTAAAAAATAATAAAAGTGACAATGTGCTATACTGGGCATCATGCTATCAAACCAAAATAGCAACTAGACGACGCATCAAGACCAAGAGCAATCTCAGATTCAAGAGTGCTTTATTAATGATAGATATACAATTTACACCTAAGTCCGTGAGGTGTCAATAAATTTCGTTTAACCATGCTGTAGTTTCCGAAAGGGCTGTAGTACCATAGACCACATCCGCACGCTGCACGTACAATGGCCCAACCATGAGGCTAAGTGCGGAAATCTCAGGTCTAACTAACTAACTAACTATCCGCAAGCTGCGGCAAATTATACAGAAGACTGAGGAGTATAATTTGCCATTATGCTTAGCGTTTGTGGACTATGAGAAAGCCTCCGGTTCGATCGAGACATGGGCAGTGCCGAGTCTCTCCAGCGTTGACTATCGGTATATCGAGGTGCTGAAGTGCTTGTACAACAACGCCACTATGTCGGTCCGAGTACAGGAGCAGAATTCGAAGGCAATTCCACTGAGAAGAGGCGTGAGACAGGGAGACGTTATCTCTCCGAAACTGTTCACGAACGGACTGGAAGATGCCTTCAAGCTTCTGGAATGTGAGGGACGCGGCGTCAATAGCAATGGCGAGTAAACACTGACCTTCGATTTGCCAACGATATAGTGGTCATTGCAGAAACGATGGAAGACCTCGGCATAATGTACGAGTTTTCCAACGTGTGGGCCTTAAAATGAACATGGACAAAACGAAAGTAATGTCGAACGGCCGTGTTGTGCCCACCCCAATATCATAGGGGAACTCGACTGTCGAAGTTGTAGACGAATACGTCTACTTAGGACAAACAGTCCAACTAGGCTGGTCCAACTTCGTGAGAGAGGTCAATCGTCGAATCCAACTCGGCTGGGCAGAATTCGGGAAACTTAGAAAAGTCTTTTCGTTCAATATACCTCAATCGCTCAAAACAAAATTATACAAACTGAGTGTGTTACCAGTGATGACTTATGGCACTAAAACCTGATCTCTCACTATGGGCCTCATAAGAAAGCTCAAGGTCACTTAACAAGCCATGGAAAGGGCTATGCTCGGAATTTCTCTACTAGATCGAATCAGAAATGATGAGACCCGTAGACGAATGGAAGTCGTCGACGTAGCCCAGCGGATTAGTAAGCTGAAGTGGCAGTGGGCGGGGCCCATAGCACGCAGAACTGATGGCCGATGGGGCCGAAAAGTTCTCGAATGGAGACCACACAGCGATTCCAATCGTCTAACTGTCAAACTCAATACTAATTTGACAGTTAGACTATTGGAATCACTCACGATTTGGTGCGCGTAAAGGAGCTGTTGTTCCATAAACAAGGCGGCCATCCCATCCGACCGAACTTTCACTATTAACCCTCATTACATTTGAATTTCGAACGAATTGAAACGATAACAATAAAACGCAGATGCCCGATGTTCGCGGCTTTACGAAAGTGTAGGTCTTTAACCGAAATGTTGTCTTTGCAGAATCTAATGGGCTTGCGGATGAAAAAAAAAAGAAATTAATAAATAACTTCCAAACAACACAATCACTTGTCGTGCTAAAAACTAGGATATCGTGCGCTATAGTAACCCGATAAGGACATGATAATCATGGAAATACACCTAGACCTCCTGCATGATAATCAGGCGTGATACCGCTAGACCATTGTTTCCTAACCTGTGGTCCGCGGACCCCTGGGGGTCCGCGAGTATATGTTTGGGGGTCCGCGGTCCCATACGCATCTATTTTACTTAAAACATTAACATCTCGTAATTATTACGGCACTGCTGCCAACACGTGTACAGGACGAGATAATAAATCACCTCCACGCTTTGAAGTCTTCGTTGCGGAATTATTTTTCAGAACTAGACAAAAATAAAAATTGGATAGCAGACCCTTTCACCGCAGATGTTTCTGATATAACTGGCTTGACAACGGTGCAAGAAAACCAATTAATAGAAATATCGTGTGATTCTGCCTTGAAACATAATTTCAAAGAACGCTCCTTGTGTAGTTTCCGGGTGAATATAAAAAAGATTATAAGGAAGTCTCAGAAGAAGCACTGAAACATTTGCTGCTTTTCTCCACCACGTACCTATGTGAAAATGCATTCTCTACTCTTATATACCTCAAAAACAAATACAGGAACAGGTTACATGTGGAATCTGATTTGAGATTGCAATCAACCCGAACATTTCTGACTTAGTTGCAAAAAAGCAGCACAACCTTCTCATTAATGTTTTTTTACGAAAAAGTTTGGTTTTTGTTTTTTTAATTTAATGAAGGAATATTAAAATATAATATTGTCTGAAAATTGCACCTTTTTTCCCTCATTATGCTTGATTTCCTTGGAGGTCCGCGGCTGAAAAAGGTTAGGAACCGCTGCGCTAGACCAACGAGGCATACCTCCTACTCCAAAGAAAAAATATTACATGTAATGTGACGTCACGTCACTGGCGTCTATGTCCGGTCAGGTGAAACTCGAGGGAGTTATTCTACTTATTAATTTTTATTATTAGACCAACACAACGCCGAAAAATAAAAAATAAACAAAATAATGCTATTAATTTTGCTCCAGCGATAAATGAAAGGCAGATTTTCCGTTATTTCAGAGTTGCACTCATATTGATCACGATGCGATGATTCTTTCAGACCGGGTTCCGTTACAGCGACTGCTACGGCTAGGTCGAGCGTCGGCCTTATGCTCTGGTGTGATTGATGGAAGCTATCTTGGCTGCAAAGGTACGGTTGCGCCCACTATATGTAAGTTATATAAGTTTTTTTGAATTGATAATAATAGAAGTTACCTAAATTGATGAGTTCAATAACCGCCTTTAGTTTTACCGGACTTTTATGAAACACCCTAAACGTTGCAAAGTTCACGTCAAGGCAAAAATGCTATGCTCGCCCCGTTATGCTGATGGTTACCATAATGGCGGCATTATATCCGGGCGCGATGCTTTGTTACTATTTGCGTGACCTCATTTTTCATTTTTTGGAGCTTCGTCGGTTGAAGCGGCTTGGACAACGCCGACAATAGAAACGTCCGGACCAAGTGTTGCGAGATGATGTGTGGTATTTATCCTTGGCGCAGGAGGTTTTTCCGGAGCCGAACTTTTTTCTGTTGTGCTGCGTATTAGATTGACTGTCCGATTCACGGCGCGGCCCCGGCCGCGGGTCACTTATTCGTTTAATTCGTTGGCCTAATTCGTATAATTCTGTGTATTCATAGATTGTCGATGCGTGAAATAATACACTACAGCCTGCCCATTCGCTAAAGAAATTGAGCAAGTGGTCTGCGCTTTTGAGCTTGAAAGCAAAAGAGGGTTATGTATGTATTATATGATGTAACGAAAAAAAAAATGGTGGATGTCAGCTATCATGCTAAAAAAGCCACTAAAATGCATCAAATAAAAATGATATAATTACTTTGTGATGCTTTCTGCTGTACATTTGATGGACAATTCGGTTCACGGCCCACTTCTAACATATTCCTAGAAGCGTTCGGTGTTTCCATAGCTTGTTGAGGCATGAAATAATACATTTCAGACCCCCTACTCGCTAACGAAATTGACAAAGCGATATGGAACAATCCACCCACTTGCTTATACCCGGATTCGAAGACTCAGATCAAATAGAATAGTACCTATGTACTCGTACTGTTCCTTTCTGACATAAAACGTAACTAAAGAAGAACAAAAAAAAAACCGGCCAAGTGCGAGTCGGACTCGCGCACGAAGGGTTCCGTACCATTATCTATACAACATTAGCCACAAAGATCGAGAAAAAACGGCAAAAAATCACGTTTGTTGTATGGGAGCCCCCTTAAATATTTATTTTATTTTAATTATTTATTTTTGAAGCGATATTATTTTATTCTGTTAGTATTTGTTGTTAAGCGGCAACAAAAATTGGTCATCTGTGAAAATTTCAACTGCCTAGCTATCACGGTATATGAGTCACAGCCTGGTGACAGACAGACAGACAGACAGACAGACAGACAGACAGACGGATAGACAGACAGACGGACAGTGAAGTTTTAGTAATAGGGTCCCATTTGCCACCCTTTGGGTACGGAACCCTAAAAACTAAAACGTCCTTACCAAACTTAACCTAACATCTCTTTTGATTTCCTTGAATAAATAATAGGCGAGTCTATAAATCGGATTTTGCAGAGTTATGCGGTAGGAAATTGGATGTGCCTAGGAAAGGAAGAGTGGTTTGAAGCGCCCCAACATACTCAGGGATTACCGAGGAAACAAAAGATATATAGGTTCAATAGCAAAATAGGTATATAGCGGCTTCGCTTTGAGAAACAACAACCTCCTTAGGGTTGTAGCTTATTCTTTAAATTGTGTTCGTTACAGTCGACAGCAGATCTACTTTATCTTTTTGTTGAAGTCTCTCGTAACGTACCCGATTAGTGTATGCATGTAAAGGTTGATGTTCTATCGACGTACACTTAACAGCACGTCAATCTGTACATCATCATCAGCCATTTGACGCCCACTGCAGGACAAAGGCCTCCCTCGTGGTTTTTCCAATCATGAAGGGTTTTGCCATAATCGCCACGCTTGGCAGGCGATCGCAGTATGCGGTTGGAATTTCAGGAAGACGCTGCTGCCCCTGGTAGTGAACTTCCTTAGTCGCCTTCTTCGACATCCACGGAAGGAAATGGAGTGACGCTATTCTTAATTCGGCGTCACAAGGTGCGTTAATCTGTACATACGTGCACTCCAATTAGTTACGTTAAGATGTACATGTTACGTTAGGTATTTACAAGAAAAATGTAACGGTTGATCTGGTGTCGACTGTACGATTGCGACATGTATACAAATAATAAATCTGTAAATTTTGTCTCTGTCTGATGTATGTCTGTCTCACTCTATTTCTTTGTGCGCGCATCACGCAACACCCCCTGACGGGAATTGAATAAAACTTACCTATAAGTACGCACATTCATTCCAGCGAAAAGAACAACTCTCCGTTGTTTTCGCTGTCGGGCAAAAAGAATTTGCCGAACAGGTAATGAATGGAGTTCTTTTCTCTTGGGTTCCATTAATAGTTGCTGAGTTTGGGATCGGTATGGTTTGCTGCCTCTGACTTGTATTTATGACTCGGCTCTTTCAGTGTTGCATCACGACCTTACTAATGATGCGTGAGCACAGTATCGTGAATGGGTATTTGCCCATCCAATTAGAGATTCGTACTGGCCTCGAGCATAGATTTAAGTTCGTTAGTTGATTACGTTCGACAGTACCTCGCATCTCGTCACGTTCTGGGCAATTATTTTATACTCTTATAGTTCGCACTCAACACGCTTATAATAAGCTTGTCAGGCGCAGCCCTAAATGATTTAATGATTTTTTGAAGAAGAAGAAGGACTTTTATTGGGACAAATTAACACATCACAACAAAAAAAGGCATAACAAGTAACATAAACAAGTACAAATAAAAAACAAGTCATATAAATACATCATAATACATGACATAGTCAGAGCGTCAGAGTGCATCCTGTAGTATGTCAAAGTTGCCACAAAGGGCATCTGACTCAGCATTGTGCTGAGGGTGTGAGCTCCCAGCGCTGGTTTTCAGTCAGTGCCTGAGGTAATTGACGCGTATATTACAAGTTGGTGCCAAAATGAAAGTAAGACAATATGTACATATATATAATTTATAAAAGTATATGTTATATGAAAGTGGTTAAAAAGTGATAAGTAGATAATATTCCAAAATAAAGATATTAAAATAAAATATAATGATATTGATTTTGCAAGATATTGATATATTTGCAGTTACATTAAACGAATTTAAAAAAGAGGCGGGTAGCCTATTGCTCAAATACAATTAAGTTAAAATGGCTCATACTTTTATTTTACTGTAACCAATACTAAGTTTAAAATACTAAGAATCAAAACTGGCTGCATGCTTATAATATTATGATTTTGTTTACTTAAGGGACCTACAGGTCTATATTTGTATACATATACCTTTCATTTTTTCGTGTTTGACTGTTTGTGTCCTAAATAAAAAAAAATAATAATAAAGACAGCATATCAATCTTTACATACTTAGTTGAAGTTAACGCCCGGTTTTTCGTACGCTAACAATCTGTAAATCTACTGTGAGTAACGCGTGACTCGTGCCATCGAATTTAAAAAAAAAAATCCCTTACTGTGTTTATTTTTGGGACAGCCGAGCTGTCATATGGCTAAAGTCCATATAAAATAAACAACTGACAACTGCAACCAGCATGGGTAGTACGATGGCACGAGTCACGCGTTTTGTGGCGCTGAAATGTCAGAATTTGACAATTAATGTACTGGTAAGTCGCGACTTTTGACATTTCAAACGCGCGACTAGCGACATTGTACTCTACAATGTTAATCTGTATATCTCTGATTTTGATGAAATAAATGTTATCTTATCTACCTTATCTTATCTTGTTGTACTACCCTTGCAGTAGATTAACAGATTGTTAGCGTACGAAAAACCGGGGGTCAGAGCGGTTAAAGGCGACAATGCAACAAACATGTACCTAAAGGGTGACCTGCTGTCGGTTGTACCTAGTCTAGATCGTAAGAGCTTGCACTCTGCTCACAATATATACAGATAGATAGATAGAGATAGAGAACACTTTATTGCACAACCGGGTGAAAGATATTACAGATATATAATATCAGCGCTTGAAATTGCCAATCCGCGGTGGGCACGCGCGGTGATTAAGCCCATAAAGCGTGCCTACCCCGGATTTATATACATATATATAAAAACACAAAAAGGTATAATAAATGTTATAATGTTAACTGAGTCGGCAAACGTTGTTTTACGATATTAATTAGCCTACGACCTATTCTCAGACCTACCAAATATACACAAAAAAATTCATAAAAATCAGTGAAGCCGTTTCTAAGGAGTTCGATAGCAAACACTGTGACGCTAGATTTTTATATATTAGATGTATAATATTTAAGCTGCCAACTGTAAATGGCAGGCATCTATGTTTGAACGATATTGTTATGCAGTTAATTTTAAACAATAATATAAAATATACAACGTAGTAATGGAATCACGCAATACATGTACAAAACATGTAAGTACATATTTTTCATACAATCAGACCGAGTCAAGTTTTAATAATAGGTCATCATCATCACCATCATCCCTTTGACGCCCACTGCAGGACATAGGTCTCCCTCATAGTTTTCATAACCATAAGGGATTTTGCCATAATCGCCACGCTTGGCAGGCGGGTTGGCGACCGCAGTATGTGGTTGGAATCTCAGGAAGACGCTGCTGCCCGTCTCCTGGTAATTTATTTCCTTAGTCGCCTTCTACGACATCCACAGGAGGAAATGGAGTGACGCTATTCTTAATTCGGCGCCACACACAATAATAGGTACTTAATATTATTTATTTTTTACTTAACACACGGATCCAAAAGGTATGACTTTACGACCCTTGCAAAACGCTCTTGCGAGTAAAATCCTATAAGCCAGCGGCCACACAGAAGGGACGTGGGACGAGGGCGCGGAAAAGACGCGCGTTAATCCAATTCACTTACGACGGGCCCACCGGGACGAAGAGACGTCTCTTCTGTGTGGGCTTCGTCCGTCAATACTTTTTGTATGAAAGTGAATTGGATTAATGTTGCGTCTTTTCCGCGCCCTCGCCCCACGTCCCTTGTGCGTGGCCGTTGGCTAATATCGCTCTTGAGTAGGTACGCTGTCTAGTGTCTAATCTATACTTGGATATTTGCTGTTTTGTTTCGAATAGCATCTTTAAATAGGCACTCAGGAGCAATCTCACAGGTAAGAGCACTTATTAATATGGTTATTAGACTAGACACAACCAAGCCTGAATATTTTCGGGCACAGGTTCTTAGTAGGCTACCTAATGTAATGTAGCTTTCAAAACAGTTTAATTAAAGTTTTTCACTAATAGGTTTGCTAAAACAGCTAGTAGAATGCATGATTGTGAGTGAAGTCACTACTAAGTAAGTATAAGTATAGCCGAGAGTAGTTATTACATTTTGATCGCAATGTCACCCGTACCGCAACAGAATAGCGTGCATGCATGTAATGGTCGACCTGCCGTTGACTGTACCGTTCAGTCCGGACTGCTTGTATTTCTTCACAAAGTATGTTTTACAACAGAGGAAAAATAATACCATAAAGCCTGCCGTCAACTAAGTTTATATGGCTTGCCTTTATTTATAAAACAGACAAGAAAACACTAAGTTTTCCAGCCAGAAATGGGCGGAGGAAAGTGTTCTCGTATTGGGAGACCTTATAAATTGAAGCCAATAGTCATAAAATTATTCAATTTACCGTTTCAAAAGAAGTGTTTTTACAGTAGAGGCGTTTCAGCATTCAGTTCTCCATCTCATTTCAGATTTGCAGAATCGCAACAATATAAAATGGGTAGGTAAGGTACAGCCGATCTTTACTAAGTATAATGCCCTACAGATAACTTATACAAAATCCGCGCAGTCGAAATGAGTTTGAAGAATTCTATGTCAAATCCACATACACCGCGCAGTTGGAATGAGCACAAGAAGAATTCTATGTCATATCCACAGCCCACACACACCACGCAGTCGGAATAAGCACAGGAAGAATTATTTGTTAAATCCTACGTTTATTTATTAATAATTATTAATTATTTGCCAATCCCCGCCAATGAGATCCGAAATACGCCCATGCTAAGTCAAAGTCATTCGTAGAAGGCATTATAAATATACGTCCCACTGTAGGGCACAGGCCTTCTCTCAGAGAGAGAGTATGGGCTTAATCACCACGCGTGCCCACCGCGGATTGGCGATTTCAAGCGCTGAGGTATGTGAATAGCACAGACACCCAGGTTTCCTCACGATGTTTTCCTTCACCGTTAGCGAGTGGTTTTGCTACTATAACTTCACAAATGTACATAACTTAGAAAGAAAAGTCATAGGTTTAAGTTTGTATAGCCAAGTCCTGTCTACTAGCTATTTAAATTTAGAGGATTTTCCTGGCGGTGCAGCGGGGGAACGCTGCTAGCGTCATGGGAACTTTTGGATCAGGCGTGTCCCGGGGCGGTATATTTGATTAGTTTAATTTAATATTTAGTTTACTCCTTAGCTGCAAAATGTATACATACATACTAATACTCATATACACACATCACGTCCTCCCATAAAGAGCACAAATTGTAAATCTTTATCTGACTAATCATCATCGTCAACCCATTATGTCCCCACCGAGGGGCACGGGTCTCTTCCCTGAGGAAGGTATAGGCCATATACTCCACCACGGGGGCCAAGTCCGGATTGGTGGAGGCTTGTAGACTAGTGGCTCGTCTACTGTCAGAAGTTGTCAAGCCGCCCTAAGGCCTCTGACTTGGCTTAACGACTCTTTACTCTCTGACTGATCTGACTAATATTTAAATGAAAATAAATAAACGTTTAATTACTGTAAATCTTGCATGGCAATAAATGATTATTCTTTCTTTCTTTCTTTCAACATGCCCGCACTGGGAATCGAACCTGGGTCTCCCGCTTCCGAGTCCAATGTTCTACTCATTAGGCTACCACCTGACATTATATATAACCTTATTTATATTTTTGTTACAAAGCAGTCCCTATCATAACAGAGTAGAGTGCAGGCATTTAAATGTCAACGTGCAGACAAATGTGCATTACATTGTGCAGGTCCATGTTTCTCTCTCTAGCCATGAATTATTTAATGTCTGCACGACACGGGCGGGCGTGCGTCATTCGCTGGATGATCGAACTGGGAAGTGGGTTATCCATATTTGTCGGTTTGACTAACAGAGGCGTCCAATTACCGAGTAGACGTGGCTGGTCAAGGCGACACCTTTGATACGCTTCCATCATTGCTCTACTTCCATATTTCTCTCGATATTCAACTCGGTGGTAGCCTAGTGGGTAGAACATCGGACTCGGAAGCGAGAGACCCAGGTTCGATCCCCAGTGCGGGCATGTACCTATGACTTGGTTTTCTAAGTTATATACATTTGTGAAACTTCACAATAGTAGCAGTACGAGTTGCTAACGTTGAAGAAAAACATCGTGAGGAAACCTGAGTGTCTGAGCTATCCACATACCTCAGCGCTTGAAATCGCCAATCCGCGGTGGGCACGCGTAGTGATTAAGCCCATACTCTCTCCCTGAGAGAACACCTGTGCCCTACAGTGGGACGTATATAGGCTCCTTATGTATTCAACTCGGAAGTCGGATTAGCAAACAATTTTAACCTTTATTGTATGATTCGACTGATTTAGTTAATACTGAATGAGTTTTAGTTTGGATTCCAACGATGCTACTTAGTTTATTCTGTTGGCACGAAGATTATAAGGTTGTCTGGAAGAGATCGCTTTTAGCGATAAGACCGCCAATTGTATACGGCAGAACTTAATGTATTTTGTTTTCTGGTGTGTACAATAAAGTGTTCTAATCTAATTATAACATGAAAACTAATGTTGTTTTATATTCATACATACATAAATCCAAGCCTATATCTCGAAGGGGTAGGCAGGGTTTGTCAGGGTGTTTTATATTCCTGGGTTAAGTAGCAACAAATGTGAAGTAGTTCCTTATTAACTGTGTTGTTGAAAGAGAACGCGTTAGAGATGATTGAATTACGACAGCGAGATAAACCGACTGTCGACGTCTGTCTAAAGCCGGTACTATAGGCTGAATTATAAATTAAATATCGTATCGGGGTTATTCGGACCCTTTTGTAGGTCAGAGCTGTCCGCCCGAGACTGTGTCTAAGAGCCGTCAAAATTAATAGTCTGCGTTCGATCAATTCAATTAGAATTCCGGGAAGGGCAGCGGAAGGAAAGTTTTAAAAGCTTTCTCAACTCTGCCACATAAATGTGATAGTAGTTACGAGAAACCAGATGGACCCATTTGCAAGCATAGAGCATCTCCATCCAAGAGTGATTGGAAATTACAGGTCTTAGTGTAATTTTTCAATCCGCACACTTATCTGCTAGTGGTGGTAGCGCGGTCAAAAGAAACTTGCCTCACATACAGGAGGTCGTGGATTCGAACCCCGGCGTGTACCAATGACTGTAAATAACGTGTATTTGTGGATTTGTAGTAGCAGTGTTTAAGGTGTTCACATACCTCAGCGCATGAAATTGCCAATCCACGGTATTTCTTCCATATTCTCTCTCTGAGAGAATGCAGTGGGAGTTATTATATACTTATAGGATGCATCATACTTTTATCTGAATTCAGAAAGTAAGTTAAATCAGTTCAAGCCACAATAACTCTTATGACATACGCAACCAGAGCTGCGGGTCGGTAAAGACCGATTTGAAAGACCAATTTATTAACTTAATTACACACTCTTGACTCTTGTTGCGTGTAGCGCAAGAGCTAATGTCGACTAATTGGGGTTTTATTCTCCTTTTGAACTCAGAAAGGAATACCGAACGTGTGCGCTCGGTCTTGTAATTAGAAGCTAATCTGTGAAATCCTCTCCCAGCTAGGACTTATTAGTGACGAGAGGAAAGGCCTTGTTAAATCTATGGTAATACTTAGGTAATAATTATAAAATAAAAAATGGTTTCAAAAACACTCTTTTAACGGCAATGCACAAAAAATTTAATTTCGTAGTTTCGTAATGTTCTGTAGCTAAGAAAAACCGGGCAAGTGCGACGGACTCGCCCACCGAGGGTTTCGTACAAATTTGCAGGTACTTACATAATTATAAATAGTTCAGGAATCGAGTCTCGCAGTTTTTTCCGAGCTTTTCCCGAACTTCAAAGACTATTTTTTTATGACTTAATTAAAAATGTATAGTATTCAGATTTTTCTCTGTACTTGTGGTATAAGCCGATATTACATGCAAAATTTCATAGTTCTAGATCAACGAAATGTTTTGATTCGCTTGAGTATCGAAATATACGTTTTCGCGGCATAAACAGGCCGTATCTAACTAAGAAGTTTTATTTTTCACAGCTTCAAGGGAAAGACACAGACTTGAATACATGGTTTTAATTTCAACTCGATACTTCCACGCGTTTCCGAGATAAAAGGCCTTGACAGTCAGACGGCGTGTGTTATGTTTTTTTTCATTTAAAAAAGTTAAATGTTCTTTAGTTTTAAGTTCCTACTCTTAATAGTGTTGCTATAAGTCGAATAATGTATACATTACTCAGGGCGCTCAGCAGACTTGTAATGTACAACTTTGATTTAGTACTTTAGTATCTTAATAAATAAAATAAAATAACATATATTTGAGGAGCTCTTTAAGCAAAACGCTTTTTATAACGTAAATTTCATAAATCCGTTACGTAAATTATTGAATTGATTTTTATGAGCAAGACGGTAAGCCTATCATCAAAATGTAGGTTACAAGTCTAGGAATTCAGTTTTAACCGACTTCTAAGTGATATATTGTTTTGAAACTTTACAACTGCATAGGTATATGTACCTTATTTGCGTGCATGGTATCAATATATTGGTATAATCAAAATGCTCTGCAATAGAGGCAGGAGTTGATAGCAGAATTCTTTGAACTCTCTGTACTGTGCCTTGTTGATGCTGTCAATCATTCTTACGCCCAGAATGATGCGCTCTTTGAGTTTAAGTGGTCTTAAGATCTGCGGTCAAAGATGGTCTGAGCGAGCGAGAGCCATGATAAACAACACATGTCTGTAAGCTTTCGCTTCGGCTAAAAGTTTTTTGGAAGCCTCTGCCTCAAAGGGGCAAACCGCGGAAAAGCGTTGAAAGAGTGAAGTTTCGGAAAAGCCAGCCAGTTCGAGAAATCCTATTCTTTAGGCGGGAATTGTACTCACGTAGAGGATGAAAGCGGGATAGCTCGAGTCTCTGACCATTCTCGCATTTCTCGAAGCGTGTCCTCAGACGTAGGTTACTTATGTAGTACAAGTCGTCTTGTACGAGTTTACCTCCCGTAGCGTCCATTACCGGGAAATCAGTATTGCATTGAGCTAATTCATTGCGGTTCCGAGTAGTCTCTGAGCAGTATCGCTTGATCCACTTCCACTCTTTATTACCCGACTGCGGCGGAGCCCAAAAGGAGGGTAAAGTGTTTAGCTCGTACGTATGTACGAAGACGTGAACGTATGTGCGAAATGCAGTGTGCGCAGTATGGCAGGCACACAAACATTTGGCCTTTAATCCCGTTGATGGCCTTTAATCCCGTTGTGCTAAAGAACCGACACGATTGATGATTTACGCATCTAAAGTATATATACAGCGTTATAAAATGCGCAATTCCGAGTTTGCCACATACAACAACTTTGTTCTACGACTTGTCTTTCTTGTTTATTTTCCATTATTGGTGTGGTTTCACGGTATTTCCGCATGTAGTGGCACTTTTTAATACATAATGCTTACAATCATGCATGTTAAATAATTTAAACACTATTTTAAACACATAAGTATAGCAATAATCCATCGGAGGCTAAGACATTGGTAAAGTGCATAAAGCATAAATCTAATAAAATTATGTGAACCTTGACAAGTATTTTGAAAAATATCGAGCTCGGAAAAAACTAGTCGAAAAATGTTGCCGTGTTTCAGGAGTAACACATTTCAGGGGTAACCCTGAATATAATGTATATTATATATATCTCACGTACGCTCGCGTTCAACAAATACGATTTAAAACTCTGAAAGCCACCAAGTAATCCTAACTGAAGCCTCCACTCACAAAGGTTCCAAACATAGCGGACACCCCTACACATTGTGGCTGTGTTCCGGGGCGGTGATAAATCGCTATGGGGGTCGAGGATGACATCATGCATTATTTCTTTCGCCACCTTGCTTGATAACGATCGTGGTAGTTGTTTATGCCACAAACAACCTGCGAATGCCCGGTACTCGCGCTAGCCAGGAGTTCAACTTCATGGTAGGATAAGACAAGAATATTCTTCATTGTAAACTAGAAAAAAACAAACAACTTACCATGCCGCCTCGCGAAGATTCTTTTAGTCAAGTCTCAATGAGCCGTTTTCAGCACAAATTCACAAAGCAATTCATAGTTGGCGCTTACAGACGTGGCCATAGAAGAACCGGAACAAAGAGTAGTACACAAGGAAAACGTTCTTGGTAGTACATAACCGGAATGCGGCTGTCAAAATTAATCTGCGCTAAGCAAAATTTGACAGACGTGTCCCTTCCCTGTTCTTGTATACGCACGCCTATAAGCGCCATCTATGAAGTGCTTTGTAAATTTGTGCTGAAAACGGCTCATTATAAAAATACGATTCCTTCAAACACTAGTCAAAGACAGTTTAAATAGTCTGTGGTAAAAAAAAACAGTCTTATTTATAAAAGCACTAGCTGACTCGGCAAACGTTGTTTTGTCATATTCATTAGTCTACGGCCTATTTCCAGAACTCCCAATATACACAAGAAAATGACAAAAATCGGTGAAGCCCTTTCGGAGGAGTTCGATAAAAAACACTGTGACACGAGTCAGAGTCAGTTTTTAAACAGTTCGGTGCATAGAGTATAGTAATCATCATTTGGTTCGGTGGTAAACGGAACGACGTGACCACAGATTATTTAAACTGCGTCTGCCGAGTGTTTTAGAGGAATCGTGTTTTTATAAATGAGTCCAAAAGACTTTATTTATTTAGGCCATGGTGGACTATCTAAACTATATTTGAGGTGTGATTTAGAGGAATCGTGATTTTATACATAAAACCGTAGAAATTTTATCTAAACGGAGTCTCACCTTAAAAACTTGTTTAGGGGCGATTCATATTACTAAAAAACACCGGCTAAGTGCGTGTTGGGCCACGCGCAGTTTACGGCTCCGTAGAATGACGGGACCTTACATTTACCTGCTTTCAGAACTAACAACTTCATCAAAGTAATTTTCGATGGAATTTGTGCGAAGTTTTCCTTTTGTAAATTGGTCGCCTATTACTCGTTAACTTATAAAGCTTACTTAGCCGTGATAGTTTTCCTTTTAAATTCATTATATGTGCTACTGCCTTGATTTTTTTCACGTTTCTTCATTCATCCGTTTAGCCGGGAAAGGTAATTAACAAAAAATTGCGGTTTAAATATTTAGCAAACGGATCCCTAAATCGAAAAATGGTTTTCCACAGTCACACTATTTTAAACGACAAATCCAACGACACTATGGTGTAGTCGAGAAAGAAAAATTGTATTTGGGCATAGATGAGGTAATCTAAAAAAATCTTTTTAGGATAATTATGATCCTACACCGTTTTGTCGCCGTGATTAATATGTACATCTATGCCAAATTTCAGCTTTCTAGTCCTCGTCGTCTCTGTGCTAAGCCGTGAACAGACATGGCGAAACTATAAGGGTTCTTTGTTGACTACGGAACCCTAAAAAGCAATTGCTTCAGTTTTATTAAACTCATTGAATAGGGTAGGGAACTAATGAATAAGATAACGATCACTCCACTACGCTAACGCACTCTCCTAATGCACTCGCATGTAGTGTGAACCAGCATAGTCATGCTTTGACTTCGGCGTCGAATCTCAAGCAACTAAACTCAAGTGATACTTCGTATGACAACACCAAACGCTCGCTCGCAGATGCCGATGACGTCACGCCAATATTTTCCCGTCACCACCTCGCAGGGAAGGGAACTGATAGCGATCATTACATTTTCTTTCAGCTATGTGGGAGGCCGGCAACGGCCGGAAGAGAGACCGTGGTGCTATAAATAATTTGGACGTTTGGGGTTTCGACATTGGACAGAAATGAATCCCGCTCTACAACCTTAATCAGACGAAAAGTAAAGCAGACCCGTTCTATCAACTATATTTTAGTAGGTAATGCTTGACCACTTTGTGTACACGGGCAAGGCCGCTAAAATTTGTACCCATAATGATCAGATTTTTAACTCACAAATTATTAAATTTGTACAATAAAATTCGCCTATGTACTCGTTCATATTACCCTTTCGGGGCACTTGGACCATATTATCAAAATGACAAATATATTAAATTGTCCATGGTATCAAAATGACAAATATCAAAATGACCAATTAGCTAAAATGACTACAGTATCAAAACGTCCAGAATATCCTAATGTACAACGTTTCTAATAACAAAATGGATCATGTCGGTGCATTTTACCTACACTTTTAAAACCCTTTCCAACCCTTTCCTTTCGGAATAGACGTGGAAACTAAACTTTTGTATACTTCTGGAGAGATAAAGTACTAGGTCTGCATAAACTGAAGATATAAGCATCCTTTTAAACCAAACCTGCTAGGTGGGTTGGGTAATTTCGTAGAGCTTATTTTTTTTGCTCTAGCTTATGCAAACCTAGTAAGTACTTTAAGGATCCAGAATTATCAATTTAGGTCGAAATAGGAATAAAAATCTGTCACATTAGTTAGACGTACATTATATTTTGGAATTAAATAGTGGATGACGAAAATTATGCAAGATTTTTTTGTAAAGTACCAGGAAAACAAAGAATGTGAGTAGGAGTACGCGGAGAAAAAAAAAACATTGCGACAAAAGATAGAACAGTTTACATTTTGCAATTTCTTGTGCAGGGGGACCACGAGTACATGCTCTCGTGGTCCCACCAGTGGGAAAAATGTAGTGGGATCACGGCTCATTAAAGTCCGAAGATACATGATTCTATGGACAATATGAAACTATAGACAATATCATACTATGGACATTCTGATACTATGGTCAATGTCATACTATGGACATTCTCATAATATGGACCATTTAATACGTATATATTTGTCATTTTGATAATATGGACCAAGTGCTCCGAAAGGCATATTACTTTGTTTTATGTGTAAAATAAATATTTCTTTCTTGTGTACAATAAAAAGTATTTTATTCTTCAGATATCGCAGACGTGGTCGGCCAAAGTGGAGAAGGCGGGACGATCTCTCAACTTTTTTGACCGGACCGGACTACTGATGGCTCAAGGCAGAGAGGAGTCGAAAAGATCATGGAGAAGGCCCTTGCTCAGAAGTGTGACATTATTGTAATGTTGCGGAACCCTGGCATCCCAACTTTCCCAACCAACCTCGCTCTTGACAAGTTTTTATGGAGGAGGAGTTTGTAAGCCTATTCATAAAGAAGCGGACGAATTGACGGGGTTAAGGTTAAACCATCACAAGTTCACGATTCAAGGTGAAATCGATACTCACATACACCTTTGGCTGTTTGTTGGACGTTAACTGTAATTACTACGACCAAATCAAATGCGTGCTGAGTGTGATGTCAATGTATGGGTCTTATATCTCGTGGTTTAAACTCGGAAAAAAATAATTGCATCAAATATACAGTTATACTTAGTAGATATGCATTTGTAAAAGTCAACTTTACAGATTAGACCATTCGCTTTAAGTTTATTATTAAGTTTAAGTATGTACTATTCATATTTGCACCAACTACCCGTCTCTCTTTCTCCTTCGGAAACCTTTCCGTCACAAGGTTGTCTGGAAGAAATTGCTGTTAGCAATAAGGCCGCCCATTGTACTTTTTCATTGTAACTTTCATATTTTATGTCTCGCTTCTTGTGTGCAATAAAGAATATTCTTATCTTATCTTATCTTACTTCGTTGAGTTTTGTATAACCCCCTTCTGAACTAAAGGTAAAGTTTTAAACTGAGCATAAAATAAACTCATGTCTATTATGGCCAAGTACTTAAATTTACCAGCGGCCTTCTTTGCCACAGTGGTTTTACGAATTCGGTCCTTTTTCCCTGACTGCGAAAGCAAAAGAGGAAATTGAGGTTTATTTATTAACTGTGCGCGTAAAACGTAAAACGTAAACGTAAAACGTCTCAATTAGATTTCTGTGGCGATGTCAGGAATTCGGGATACAAAGAACTGAACGATGTCGATCTCTTAGATTGTCTTTTTATTTTATTTTGGGCCCAGAATGTCTGGTCTCCTTTGTGATAAGTCACGTAAATTAAATCATGAAATTGGCCGTTACGGCCGGTTCACACTATTTGCGATTGCATCACTCCGCGCTTATTCATGACGTGAAGCGCTGGATGCAAAAGCAAAATTTTAGTAAAAACTGGTTGGACTGGATTAAACGCTTCCAGTATAATGTCTAATCAAACAGTCTTGTGGTCAACACCACACTAACCGATCATATGCGATCAGAGATGGGCGGCGGGTTTTTCGTCTACTTGCTAGTATTTACATGTTGCCGTTTGACTTTTCTCCACTCGAAAAACTTATTACTCCATCGGCTATAGATTCTTCGGCAGATAGAAAAATACTAAGCGCAAAGTTTATTTAAGCCCATTAAATATGGTGCGTTTAACACTTTACGACTTCAGAACGCCCAATTAAGAACCATTCTAGTAAATTTGTAAAAATGCTTAGGCAAAAAGTTATATCTTAACAGAACAGATAATGTAGTTAGCTCATGAACATTCTCCCAATAATCACGGTAGGTATATATATATAAATAATCATGTAAATGTCATGTATATCATGTTATGTATGTGTAGTAGTCATGATAATTGTACGCGGCTTATGCAACATAAACATTTCAATCTTAGCCAGCGGCCACTCAGAAGGGGGGACGTGGGACGCGCGGAAAAGACGTGACGCGTCGTATAGATATCGCGCCCGCTGCCCCTCTCTTCTGTGTGGGCTTCGTCCCGTCCATTCAGTACATTTTTGCTTATTTACTTTTTAGGGCTCCGTAGTCGACAAGGAACCCTTGTAGTTTCGCCATGGACGGACAGTCTATCTGTCTGTCTGTCGGTCTGTCCGTCTGTCTGTCTGCGGCCTTGCTCAGAGACGTAGTACGAGAAAGTTGAAATTTGGCATAGACATACGTAATAATTGCGCAAACAAAACGGTAGAATAAAATAAAAAATCAATATTTTAGTGTACCGGGGGGTACACTAAAAAAGTTTTTGTTAGATTTTATTCTACCTTTACATTACTTACTACATTACTACATAATTTATTTTCTACATTTAAATTACGGATTCAATTTTTTTTCTCGCCTTCACCATAGTATGGGGTATCTTTGGATAGGGCGTTTAAAAATATATGGGTGTAGGAAGATGATTCTTTTATTTAGGGTACCGTGTGCGAAATATTAAGCGCTAAAGAGCAAATTTTCATCCGAGTAGGGCGCCCCTAGACCTGGCAAACGGTTGGTTCTAGAAACGTGAAAGTATCAACTATAAAGTACTTAAAAGGGAAACTGTTAGTTCTGTAAAGCAGGTAAAACCCTTCTTTCTACGGAACCCTACACTGCGCGTGGCCCGATTCGCACTTGGCCGGTTTTAGTTTATCCGGCAAGAAATAAATTAAGAAATAACTTCTACACAACACAATCACTTGTCCTGGTCCCAAATTAGGATGCCCTGTGCCATGGCGAACAGGCATGGGCATAGCAAATATGGAAATACACCCAGACTGGGGCCATTTGCAAAAATTTTGTACGTCGGCCTCCAGTGGAAATTGAACCCACGACCTCAGTTTTGGCAGACAAGCACGTTAACCGGTAGACCAATGGTCAATATAATAATAATAATAAAAACTTTATTCTTCAAAGAGGTTTACATGTACAGGCTTATTCTAACTCATATTCTTATGCGTTTTAACAATTAGTGAGCGACTGCTGCTGAACTAGACGGAAAGTCTGTGTTTCAGCATTCAGTTTCCCTTTCCTTGTGTCTAAAATCATGCATAATTTAGGTACATAGCCATAATATCAATAGTATCTGAGTTTTTTGTATTTGAAGAAAAACAAAAGGAGCATGCATTTTAATCTAAGAGATGACCAAAAATTACTATATCACCAAAACATTTTTTTTAAGTGTGTGTGTGTGTGTGTGTGTGTGTGTGTGTGTGTGTGTGTGTGTGCGTGTGAGTGAGTGAGTATGTATGTGTGCGTATGTGTGTGTGTGTACGTGTGTGTCTAAGTGAAGTGAATGTAGATATGTGTTTGAGAGAAAATGTGGTTTAAACAATACTACAGTTTAGACATTCCTTGGTTGAAGATAAAGGCGAAAGTTCTGTAATTTGCGTGAAAATACTTAGGCCTATATTAGACTATCACATATACATTAGAGGATCTATGTGATATCCACTGCGGGTTTACAAATAGGCTAGTGTAATATGGGCCTTAGATAGAATTATCGATCCAAAGCCTGTTATTTTCCATGTCTGTGTTGTCTTTACCTGACTGAATGTTTTTTTGCGTGGTGGATCTAGATAATTAAAAAAAAAACAGACAAGTGCGAGTCGGACTCGCCCACCGAGGGTTCCGTACAAATTGTAGTCTCGCAGTTTTTCCGAGCTTTTCCCGAACTTCAAAGACAATTTTTTATGATTTAATTACAAATGTATAGTTTTCAGATTTTTTTCCTGTATTTGTAGTATACGACAATATTATTAAATTTTAATTCCCTTGAGAGCCGTAACTTTTTTTGGTTAACTTTGAAATTTGATTTTTTCACAGCTTTAAGGAACTGTAAAGAGTCATCATCATCATTCAGCCACAAGAAGTCCGCTGCTGGACATAGGCCTCCTCCATAGATTTCCAAAAAGACCGGTTGGAAGCGGCCTGCATCCAGCGCCTTCCTGCCACTTGGATGAGGTCATCTGTCCATCTTGTGGCTGGTCGTCCTACACTGCGCTTGCCGATATGTGGTCTCCATTCGAGAACTTTTCGGCCCCATCGGCCATCAGTTCTGCGTGCTATGTGCCCCGCTCACTTCCACTTCAACTTACTAATCCGCTGGGCTATGTCGACGACTTTCGTTCGTCTACGGATCTCATCATTTCTGATTCGATCTCGTATAGAAATTCCGAGCATAGCCCTTTCCATAGCTCGTTGCGTGACCTTGAGCCTTCTTATGAGGCCCATAGTGAGGGACCACGTTTCAGTGCCATAAGTCATCACTGGTAACACACACTGGTAGTATAATTTTGTCTTGAGCGATTGAGGTATATTAGACGAAAGACTTTTCTAAGATTTCCGAATGCTGCCCACCCGAGTTGGATTCGACGATTGACCTCTTTTACGAAGTTGGACCGGCCTAGTTGGACTGTTTGTCCTAAGTAAACGTATTCGTTTACAACTGTAAAGAGTATATGGTTTTAATTTCAACTCGATGTCTTCACGTATTCCCGAGATGAAGGGTCTTGACAGACAGACGGACGGTCAACAAAGTGGAATATAGGATTATAGGGGTTCCGTTTTTTTTTTGAAGCACGGAACCCTAAAAAGGGCGCGCCGCCGGCATACGCTCGCGAGTGAGAAGCATTTGTCAAACGCGGCATTATGTAGCTATGCAAGAAAGTCTTTCAAACTCGCTTAAAACTTTCTACAAAAGAGATATTAATCCCACTAATCCTCAGGGCTTGTGGCGACAAAAAACTGAAACAAAGAGATCGCCAACTGTCGTAAAATTGTTGTAGGACAAAAGGGTTCGTAGAAACTGATCGCGCGATCCGTTGTGGGTGAAAACTGATACCTGACTAAACTGATGTTTTGTGTTCTGATCTCGATGTCAGTTTCACCCAAAAAAAATGAAAGTAGAATCTGATCTCTTGATCCGATAACATAGAAAATAAAAATTAAAAAAATTAAAATGCCGACTCTGATCAGTGATCTGATCACACAAAGTTGTAGAAAGAAAATAAATTTGATGAAATAGATTGTTCGTTATCTAGTAATTTCTAACAGCATATCAGTTATTTGTTACTGTTTTGATTATTTAAGAAATAAAAAATCTCGTGTTTTATGTTTTTTTTTTGTGTTATTTGGTAGGTCTAACAATAGGGCTAATTAATATGGCAAAACAACGTTTGCCGTGTCACATAGTATATATTATATATTTATATGTACTTATATTTTAAGATTCGGTCATCTAAGTGCCTCGTTAATGCACGGTCTCGTTTTTTTTTTAGCTAAAATGCAAGATTTAACTATGGCAGACGTATGTAACTCTAATATTTGTCCAAAATGTATGTTTTTGTAGGCAACTGATTTTGGTGTTGTTATTACAATTAATATGGCAAAACAACGTTTCTTGGGTCAGATAAAGTCGCCAAAATATAGATAAGAAGCTCGTTTTGACAGCGACTAAAACAATAGAATCTAACCTAGTTTGATATCAAAAACATTAAAAATCTAAACTATGAGTAACTTTTCGGGCTACAAAATCTCTTTTTTCTTTCGAGCGTTAAATAATATGCCAGAGTATGTGTCTTTTTATGTATTTGTTCGAGTGAGTCCAAAATTAATTGCAATTTTGTGCATTTTGACAAAACGGGCTTCTTACATTTCGATTTCGACGACTTTAGTAATATATAACTAAGTATAAACGTAAAGTGGGTACATATAGATACATAGGATTATCGAACAAACCACGTTTATTTATACCCGTATTCCAAGACGTTCCTCAAAGTCTCCTTAACTCAATACTCAATGGAGGTGAAGTCGAGGAGAGTGGAGGCATTTCTTGAGGTAGTATTATCAGTCAGTATTGTCGAATCATGGTAGATACCACGCCAACTTGCAAAAGTGAACACCTTTATGCTAACCTACTTGTATATTTTGATAAGAAAAATAACAAATAACTAATATGCTGTTAGAAATTATTTGTAAAGAAACAAATTTATTGTCTTTCTGCCACTGTAAACTTTGTGTGATCAGAGTCGACTTTATTAATTTTATTTTCGGTGGTATCGGATCACGAGATCAGATTCTACTTTCCTTTGTTTTTTGTAGGTGAAACTGATATCGAGATCAGAACACACCTTGAGTGCGATATCAGTTTCCACCGACAACGGATCGCGCGATCAGATTCTACGAACCCCGATAAAATGCAGCAGATACGTCGTTCGTCCATCCATCCGTCATCCATTTCATCCATCGTGAAATAGTTTGGTCGAAGCGCTACGCCGTAACCCTGCGCTACGTAGGTGCTACGCTCGCCACGAAGAAATACATTCCAAATAAAATATGATGCCCGTGACCTACAGCAGTATCAGATTACAAAGAAGAAGTAAAGAAAAAGAATTCTGAGCTCACCCGCAAACCTAAATTTTATTTACGACATTTTATGTAATATGTAATTCTGAATTAAATGTGTTATAAATCACAGAACGAGTGATTGAAATTGTGGTGAATGTATTATATATTTAACCTATGTTTTTAAAGATTAGGTTAAGTTATATGGAATTTATGATCCGAAATAAACGATTAATAATAATAATAATCAATGGAAAAATAGGGATTTGATTTAACCGATTTAAAAAAAGAGAGGTTCTTAGTTTGACCCGTACGTTTGTATGTTTATCCACGATTGTCGCGCGTTCGGCTGAACTGATTAGTTAGACAATGAAAACTAAAAATTGTGGAATAAAATAATTTTACATAATCTCTTGCTCTGTAAGTAGTCACTTACATCCCTGAATGCCGGGGTGTATGGATATCATTACAGCATAGGTTTCAAAAACATAGGTACCATGTAATGTTAACATTACAGCATAGGTTTTGGAATTTGAAAAAAGAACTGTCATACTCATACTGCAAGAAGAATATTTTTATATTTTTTTTTTATATTTTTTTTCTCGGTATCGATTATTTACTCGAATCGGAATCGAGATAATTTATATTAGAATTTATGAAGATTTTATTTTAAACTAGCTGTGCCCGCGACTCCGTTCGCGTACATTTCGATTTTTACGAAGCAGCATTTGTATGGGGGCCACGTCTTATCATAACTGGAGCTAGAATTTAAATAGCCTATCCTGTGTCCCAGATGTCTATAGGTATGTTTTTATACCAAATTTCATCAAATTCGGATAATTGCTTTAAGAGTTATGGAGGAACATACATACATACATACACACATACAGAAAAAAATTCTAAAAATCGTGAAATTAGTTTCAGTATCATATATTGAGCCTATAAACACAATATCTCTGAAAACAAACTAACTTACTCCATGACCGACCCTTACAGATTTATTATTAGTAGATATAGATATAGATATCGAACTATTTGTTTCGCAGCCACATCGTATGTTAATTGAAATCGATTTAGAAATCAAACTGGCCAGCACGATTTGACGCGCTTGCGTGCCATAAAATCGTGAAGAGTAAAAAAGTCAGTTGACTAGCTAGGCGCGAAAGTAATTTTTTTTCGTGTTTTGGAGTTCTTTCTCAAAAGTCCTGCTTTCTTGTTTTTTTACTTACCTCACAATCAATATGTAAAGCAGAGTGTTTACCTCGGGTGTAAGCATCAATTGCATACTCGGGCTAATTAGCGCCCTCGCTGCGCTCGGGCGCCAAAAACTTCGTATGCAATTGATGTCATACAGCCCTTGGTTAACAATCTACTATTAACAAAAATTAAGAACCGCCTTCAAAAATGACACATAATAATACTCGTAAACAACCCGACTTCATTGAAGTTAACGTGCTGCTGAACATATCGAAAGTATCGAAACTACATGTTTAAAAAACTTCACGGTTCTTAATTTTTGTTAAAATTATACAGTAACAGAGTCAACAAACAATGCTGACTAGAATCATCTAGAATGCAATATATTTACGAATACTACTAGCGCCATCTAGCGCCTTGAGTACTGGACCTTGTAAATCTTGTTTATCCTGTAAAGAAAAGTTGTCTTCGTAGTCGGGTTAGTTATTACTAATATCAATTAATAATTAATATTAATATTAGTGTGCCCACTACAAATTTTCTTATTAGAATCCGTCGATTTATTAAAAGGTCGCCATTTAAGCGCACTGCTTTGGATTTTATTAAAGTAGCGAGAATATTGGTTTCTCCGGGATTAAAAGAGTGTAGATATCTATGTCCTATGTGTTAATCCCGGATTCTTCTGAAACTGTTCTCAGCTAGCGTGTGGCAAATAGCTTCTGACCTTTGCTTTTTTTTCAAACAATGCGTAGGTTAAATTTTCTTTTAGTTTCATAAAAGTAGGTATTCCGCCCATGACAAATGTATTTTGTATTCGAGGGGTAGAAAGCCTTTCTTTCTAACATAAAGTGGCGGAACCAACACGATAGTTGTTCATATGGAATATCACCACAATCCAATGACTCTTGAGTAAATATAGGGGTGAGTAGAGCAAGATTAAGGTCAAGGCACACTGACGAAATAGTCGTAACGCATCGAAGCGTAATCTAAAAATGTACATAGCATATTGACTAACTCGTTCATCTAGCGGTATCACATCTGATTACCATGCCGGAGGTGGTGGGTTCGATTCCCACTGGGGTCCGCCGTACATTTGTACAAATGGCCTCAGTCTGGGTCACAGATATCTCAGTGCTCTGAGGTCTGGGTGTATTTCCATGTTTGTGATGACCTTGCCTGGTTACCATAGCACAGGACATCCTGGTTTGGGACCAGGTAAAGTGATTGTGTTGTGTGGGAGCTATTGTTAAATTGATCCTTATCTCCACATTGTAATGCAGATATTTCTATCAGGATAAAAAAGACGAACAGACATGTCCGATTGATTGCACAGCCGCACAAACACATCTACGCAGATCTCACTCAGGTACTAGCATGTCGGATAAGACACCGAAAAATCATGAGTCAATGCGCGCGACGAAGTCCTGAAGCGATTCCTAAAGTGGGCTCCATGGATTCCAAGGGGTTCTGCGAATTACATTAGTCATTGAATCTTTGTATTATTTTGTCTCTTAGTCATTCCTTGGTTACAAATATTATATTTGGATAATGGACAGTTGCGGTGCCGAAATCAAATCTTCAAGTTGATATAGGGTTCCGTAAAATAAAAAGAGTTTTGAGAGTAAAAAGCTTAAGAACCGCTGTCCTAAGCTTTAGTCATACACAGCGACTAGTCGTTGCGAGTGCACTCGTCGCCAGCACTATTCGCAGCGATAATTCGCTGCCTGCCTGTCACACAAGGTGAGTTCTACACGAGAATTTCGACCGTCAGTCAGTCATTCGCAGCGAGTAAAATTGAACATGCTCCTTTCTAGTCGCGGCTACTTCAACTCGCGGCGAGTGAATCTACTCGCAGCGAACAGCCTGTCACACACAGCGAATACTCGCGGCGAGTAGGCACTCGCAGCGATTAGTCGCTGTGTGTGACCGAACCTTAGTCAATTGGACGCTTCGTTTTAACCCGACGCTGCGTCAGTGTGCCTAAACACTAAAGGCAGAGCTGGATAGACCGTCAATAATTACTAATGCTTTTGGTAAGGTAGACCGAAGACTTCAGATTCAAGATCACATTTTGTGTCCAAGCCCATATATATACGTCCTACTGTACCGCACAGGCCTTCTCCCAGAGAAAGATAATGGACCCACCGCGCATGATAAGAGAATAATATTCTTAGTAAGGCTGTGTTCTAGGTATCTCTCTGGTTTCCAATACGGCAAAAAACTGCTAGCGCGCATATTAAATGTCGAAGCAACGAAATCCTGAATCATAATGATGTCGTAAAATAAACTTTCTATTGGCATGGGTCCTGAAAATATGAGCTTCACTCGGTGTTGGCTCGGCGACAGGCGATAGGGTGAAATTCATCGTAAAACTCCACTCGGCGGAATGATGTGATTAGATCCGAATCTGCCGCGTGCCCCAGTGAGAACGGCCCGTAAAACTGAATTCTTAAGACCGTACTTTTCTTTTCTTTCTTTCGCGCTTGCACATTCTAACTGTGCTATTTATAAAAAAACATGAATCCTTAAAACATTCCTGTGGTAAGGGAATGTTTTAAGGATTCATGTTTTTTACCACAGACTATTAAAATAGAATAACATTAATAACTTAATGATTGTAAAAGAATGATTACTTTTGTCAAATATGTTCTACGGGATATTACTTCTGCATTTTAAACGTCATTATGTACCTGGTTTTAAAAGACCTTATCTAAAGATCTGATTTAAAAAAAATATCTTAAAGCCGTTATATAGGTACCTAGATAAAGAGAATTGGCAAGAAAAATAACGACTTCTTCCTCCATATGTCACTATAAAAAATCTCTCTGAGAGAAGGCCCTACAATGGGTCGTGTATAGTATTATTATTACAATTAAATATGTCCGAATGTGAAAGCGAAAGAGCAGTGAAATAAAGATACGGCCTTAAATGCCACAGCAGGTACCTTCCGGTCTCATAAAACCTAGTTTTATATCTCCGAATTATTTCCTTCCGTAGAATATCCCGTTCGAATTTTAATTAGGTACGTGCTGTTGCTATACGGCATTTCCCTTTGCCTATTACCCATTTAGTTAAAGGCGCCACATAATCAAAAGAGCTCTGTTACAAAGAGTTTAATTAAATCGAAACAGCGGCCGCCAAATGATTCAGGTCAAGGGACATGTCTGAGTTGGGTAGAGATTGATGAATACGGAGAGGCGATTACAGTATTTTTAAATAAAAATTCAGCCAAAATGTGTTTTAAGAAGACGCCTCTTAAGGCGATTCCCGCACAAATGTAATTTGGTTTTATTCTAAAAACAACATCGACCCTATGGGGAAGAAATGTAGTAAAAGACATTTTACGAATGTTACAGGAGAGCAAAAACAAATTTTTTTTTTTTTTTTTAAATGCCGTATTAATGCAATGATTACAGATATACAAAAAATTTAACGATTTTTATAAAACTTTAAATTCAATATATTTGGTAGTTTAGAAGTTACCATGGCTTATACTACAAAAAAAACCTGCATCCAATGGCTTTTACAGCAAAAAATGTACTAATGGTACTAAAAAGTTGGATTGCAAGCAATAAAATAATTGCATTTTAATGTACTACATACTACAAAAATCTAGTAGCATCAGTGTCTTTAACAGCATATTTTGATTAAAAAAACTGTGAAGCTTGTTAAAAAATCAAGGTAGTAAAAGCCATTTTTTTTGCGAACTGAGTAAGACTGCATTCAAACTCCATTTTTACCAAAAATGGCTTTTACGACATTTCATCCTCAAAGGGTCGGCATGCTACATCGCAATTAAACTTTACCAATATGCTGACAAGATACATATCAAAGTTTGATCGTATTTAGAATTGAAAATTTTTCCTCCCAGTATATAGGCAAAGTTCCATTTTTTCTTAAAGAAAAAGGATGAGCGTCTGAACCTGAAACCTTTTTTTAAACTTGTGATTGAACTGCGAACTTAATTAGCTTAAAATTACAAAAACTACTTACACAAAAGTAGCAACACGCTATGTTCGCTCAACTCAAATTCTTCAGGGAGGAGCATATCTCCGCTCGTATTATGCAAATGGAGGAAGTTCGAAAACGGAAGGAGATACGCTCCCGTAGGTATACATACGTTTGCATCTTATTGGCTCTGGACTCCCCGTCAAACCGACCTAATTCATTTAAAAAACGTCAAAATCAGAAAGTGGGACATCTCACCGACATCTCGGCTCCGCATTGGCATTCACGATGCCCGATACCCGTCTCTGTTCATTTGTTTACATCTACCCGTACTACTGCGTAATTTGACAGCCTAATTTATTATTCCCGGCCCTTATTTAGGAGGGGATTTTAACATTCCGCATACAATACATGTTCTGTGTAAATGATATGAACGTAGTGATAAATAATGAAAGCTCTCATTGTTCCATGGGGACAGAAATTTCACGAAGTATTTATGTCGTAGCCATATCGTAGATTGTGCCATATCATGATGTGGTTAGCCATATCATGAAATGTGTCCTTTTCATGAAAAGGCCAAGTCAAACTGGCCGTATCGTTTAAGCATCAACGTTTGACGATATGGCAATCTACGTTTTGCCATATCATAATGTAGGGTACCTATGACTTTTCCATGCACCAACCTCATTTAAGTTTGACTCAAAACTAAGAATACACAACAAACTAACATCAGCGCCTCTAACGGTGGATAATGGAAGTATTTTATGATATGGCCGCTAACGTTTGGCCGCATCATGAAATAGTCATGCATTTCGCTATTCAAATCGTCAAACGTCGGTCGCTCATTGATCTGGCTAAGCCATTTCATGATGCGGCCAGTTTGACTTGGCCTTTTCATGAAAAGGATACATTTCGTGATATGGCTAACCACATCATGATATGGTCAATTCTATGATATGGCTACGACATTTACATGATTGGTATGGGACCTGCACAATTGCACATGTTAGCTGGTATTCTGCCTGCTGATGTCACAGCGTAAGCAGGTAGGTGGTGTATGAAGAGAGCCTCTCCGAACGATAGGTACGTCGCTACGCACGGTGGACCCAGAAATCAGAGAGCATCTATAATGCCTACTAGCAAATTAATATTCACTGCAATCGAAATGGCGTACCTGCATACGATCGATACTCTAGGAAGCACTATGTTGCTTAGAGCTATAGCTCAGCTCAGTCAGCTATAGTGTTTCTTACACAGTCCCGAATTAAGCCTTCTTGATGCTCTAAGCAATGCAGTCCTATTTATGTTTATGGACCTGGGATGAGGTCGAGAAAAAAACGCGGCGTTCTTTCAATTCATTTTCATACAAAATATACTGAAGCGATGGGCCATTAGCCTACACAAATAACTCCGGGCGAGGACGCGAATTCTATACAACGCGTCGCGTCTTTTCCGCGCCCTCGTCCTCATCCTTCATATGTGCCCCACACCTTAAGCAATTATTAATTTGCTTATAGGCTAATACGGGAAAGTTCTTTTGATACGAACTATAGCTCACTGTCTGGCGATAGGTACTGTATTCCATTCTCATTGTTCTGTCATTCTGTTGGGTTGTTGTACACGATGTGTTAAATCAGTGCACCTACTTACCTAATTGCAATGTCTAGGGCTTTTCCTAATTGCTACTCTTACCACACTCTGTTTTTAGGATGAGTAGATTGTACAATAAAGTGTTATCATTATTCGTTCATCTTCAGCCTATACCAAGAACCGGGAACTAGTTAGTTCAGTTGTTGGTCACGTCAGTTGACGTCGCAACTGCTAGGCTTGTTTATTTTAGTTACTTCCATATTATTATGTCCTATGGCATACTACTGTGGGGTCGGGCAGCAGACATTGAGAGCATCTTCGTTGTTTATAAGCTAGGCGGTAGGTATTCGTTAAGAGATTTCTTTAAAGAAACTAAAATCCTGACAGTTGCTATAGTCACTATATCTACGAGAATATTATGTAAGTCAGGAAAAATATCAGTAACTTTAAAACTGTGGGTAGCCAACATGATGTTAATACTTACTAGAAATAAACATAAACGTTCTTTCCCAAGATTTAGGCTGGCAATAGTTAATACATCAATTAAGGAAAACAATCGTTCAAATATTATTTGAAAAGTTTAACGGTCTTATTTAAAAAAAACTCGATTCCTTAAAACACTTCAAAAACGCCAATTAAAATAGTCTGTGGTGGAGATTTTACTACGAAAAGATTTAGCCACAGATTAAATAGACAAAATTTAGTTTGGTTTCAGAGGAATCGTGTTTTTATAAATAAGGCCGCTAGTTTGGATTTTCTTGTGTGAATTTATTCTCCAAAATGATCTAGATTTTGAAATGGACATCTAGTTTTTCTTGTAACGCTCATTAAGTCACAGTTTCCGTTTCTTATCCGTAGCACAATTGCGTGACACTACTAGTAGTGCCCTGGGCAACTGCTGTTCCCTTCAGCCCTACCAGTTGAGCCATAGGGACATTTATAATTCCAGTGAAACAACCAAGCGATATCAGTAGTGATATAAATGTTCCTGTTCATCGCTTCGTTGTGTCACTGGGATTATAAATGATCCTGTAGCACAACTGGTAGTGCTAAAGGTTATAACAGTTCCCCAAGGCACTAGTGTCACGCAGTTGTTCTACAGGTAAGAAACGACAGTTTCTGTGCTATTTTTATTTATTTATTTATTTATATATATTTTATTGACACAGCCAACAGGTATTAAGCACAAAAATACAGAGTTCTTATACTATGTGGTTCTTGTCTAGCCTAATACCCAATAACAGGCGTGCAACAGCATTCAATACATTTCTGAATTATAACTTATTGTAAATAATTGACAGATCAGATTATTAGACAAATTACATTAAAGTGAACAGTAACAATTATTATTTTACTTATATTATATATTATAAATTTTATTTATTATTGGCGGGACTTGGTTGCAGCATTTTTGTTTTCCACTGACCAATACGGTCAGCACATATTTTGAATAAAAGCATGTTGATTTGATTTAATTCAACGGTTTTACCGTTTTGCACTGATTTAACACATCGTGTTGTATCAGCTAATTATATTTAAACTAGCTGTTGCGCGCGACTTGTACTATTCTAGACTATAATGTATTTCTGTGCCAAAGTTCATCCAGATCCGTTCAGCCGCTCTGGCGTCATTGAATAACAAACATCTATCCGTCCAAATATTCGCATTTATAGTGAGTAGTAGTAAGATAATAAGAACAAGGTAATGCTTACATAGCGCTACTGGCTCTCCGGTGCAGCAGTTGCAGCAGGCTCCCGTCGTGCGCGGAAGAGCAGAGGCTGCGCGAGCGCGCGCGCCGCTCCCCCTCCGCGCGCTCGCGCTCCCCCCGCCCGCGCCAGCGCGCCATCAGCGACTCCAGGCATAGCATCGCGCCACCATCGCACACCATGTGCGCGCACCCTAAGCGACCCCCCGATATAATGCCCACAGCATGCTCTCTCGGCTGTATGCGCTCAAAGCCTTATCGCTGCGTCCCACTGCACCGTTACATCATCGGATTGTTGCGCCTTACGACTATAGGTAGTCAGACGGTTTCGTGATCTAGTATATTAAAATAGTTAGTGTTCGTGTCGCTACCGCACAGTGTTCTTTCGACTTAACCGCACGGAAAATGAAATAAAGTCAGTGGGGGAGAATTACGTTGTAAAAGTTAATAATGCCGTAAAACAATGTCTGCGACGGCCAATACCTGCACTGCACTAACAATACTGCGTCCTTGTCACGTGCGCGTCTATTGCACTGAGAAAAATCCCATTAGTAAATAGGGCAAACTCGTTCTGGCCCCGACAATGTATCAACAAGTCACAGTCGTCGTGCAACTTTACACTATCGATCGCGATTTGCGGCACTTGACGTGTTGGGTATCCACAGTTCAATCGAGTGCGCTTTTTATTTTCCCGCGTTTTAGATTGGCGGCAGCGCGGCGGCGGGCTCGAGTAGGCGAGCGCGGTGCGTAGCGAGCAAGTGCCACGCTACGACTGGACTCGCTTGCTACGCCTCTACGGAAGGAGTGGTGCCTCCGCAGATCTGAGGGCATATCACGAATCAGAGGGATCGATGGTCATTAAATAACTAACTTAATATATTCAAATTAATTTCAAAATAGAGTTTTTACAACTATAACTTATGATCTTTAAAATTAATTGTTTGCATTGTAATTTTGCTAATAGAAAAATATGCCTCAGGCTGGTATTTTTTTGCCATTTCGAAGTTGTCGCCATAGCAAATTATTAACCCTCTCCTTTTCGGGTGTATATAGGGACTTTGTTACACCCTGTAACCTAGAGGTGTTTAGAACATAGATGACCAGATAAAAAACTAAGTAGATCATATTACGATAGTGTCAAGGGTTGTTAAAATTTTGTTTATTTATTTTTTCATTTGCGAATTGCGATACGCCCTGCTGACTCCAATACAGTTTTCGGCGCCTCCTCGATAATATAATTACTGCACAGTTAGCAATTAAACATCGCCCTCATTCCAGTTCAGTAAACTTAAAAACACGAACGTTTGTTTCAAAAAAATCCGGATAACTCCTTTGTTAGTTGCATAGCTTCATTTGGAGACTTAATTTCATTTGGGAGATATTGTACTTTTTTATTTTAGGAGATTAGTCTATATTTTAAAGCTGTTATATTAATTTATAGTGACGGCAATTATTTTGTAGTCGCATGTACCTTTATAATAAAAATATAATAGGATGCAACAATTTTTTTTTATGTAGCCTATACACGTCCCACTGCGAGGCACAGGCCCTTTCTCAGAGAGAGAGAGAGAGAGTATGCGCACGCGCAGTAATAATTACCGGCATTTTTATTGGCATTTTTCAAGCACTGAGGTATGTGAATACCTTCGGCACTTAGGTGTCCTCATGATGTTTTGCTTCACCGTTAGCTACTACAACTTTACAAATGTACGTAACTTACAAAACAACGTCATCGGTGCGCTAGCGCCGATTTATTGTAAAAATACATCCAAATAATGTCCGGGCAGTGTAATTTTTTTTTTTACATTATTTTTGAAGTGATTTCCATTATTTTTAAAGAGCCTTTAAGTGGTGGGCCCCATTTAAATTTCTTTATTCATAGCAGAGTCAGACTGAATGTTTCAAAGTTTCGTTTACATTAAGTACTTATATTTAGTCCGGTTGCTCTCATCACCCCTATTTAATTTAATATTCTAAACACATTTGAAAAAAAATTTACAAAATTTGTAAATTTGAAATTTATGTTTCTGAGCCCGACTTGCACCACTTCTTAAATGTCACTCATTTAAATCGAGTTTTTAGTTAAATGCTTTTAAGCCACATTTAAGAAAGTTGTGCAAGACCGCCTAAAAAATCACAGATGCTTACTTAACCTCCTAAGTCTTGACCTTGAAAATAACAATCGCAAACCATCGTTATTTCAAGATTAGGTCTTAGGATGTTAATGAATTTACTTACGTTGGAGAATAACAACTTTATAGGAGAAGAGAGAAACGTTTTCTTTTGTCGATAGGCTCAGTTTCCAACACGACCAACTGTTTTTGTTACGGCTAAATCACTCCTATCCCTTTATAAGAGTAGGTCCATTTACTAAGGTTTAAACAGCGGAAATTAAATTGCGTCACAAGCTTGTCTGAGAATCCTTGCCTCTGCAGGAGTTACACTATTACAAAACTGTAATGGCTATACATTGACCTATTTAAAAGCAATTCACAAATAGCGGAATACCTAGAGGGAGAGAGTTCCTTGCCAATTGGGATTTAGGTGTAGGTTTTCGAGGACTATGGCCCACTTGCACCCCTTTCATAACTTCCCCAGTCCTGACCTTATTCAGTTATTTTCAAGATCAGGACTAAGAAGGTTAAATATGGTTTAAGTAGCCTTTAAACTAAATGCTTAAAAAAAATCAGTTTAAATGGCAACTTAAGTGACATTTAAAAAGTGATAGAAATAAGGATTAAGTGCGACTGTAGCGGGGGGTGGGTATAAAAACAACTACTAATGAGTCAAACATCTAGATTCTTCACTAACAAGGATATAGAAGGAAGTCGCCTTTTGAAATGTGATAATAAGCATAATTTGCTAATTGGATACGAATTGGATATGTAATTAAAATCAGCGAAAGTCTGACTAAAAGCATACCTTATCTGAAAGGACATAAGACCGGAAATTAAACAACACATGTAAAATGTAGCAACTGCATGACCTATACCAACTAGGGTGGTATAAAAACGTAACAACCCCCTGCAGGCTTGTCCGAGTGTCTGCCAAGATAGTGCGGAGTCAACGGACGCATTGCACTTTGTGAGAACGTAATAAAACACTGAATAGAGAACTGAATTTCTGGAATCTGGTTTGTCACGATCATGGCAACTGGAAAACCCTGGTATATGACATATAGAAAGGACGTGGGGCGAGGGCGCGGAAAAGACCTCCGGAATACAGACGTATTTTGATGAACGTTTCAAGGTTTTAAATACGTGATCATGCGCGGATGCTCTAGCATCAGAAATCATAGTATTTCATGGATTGGGTCAAAATTATAAATCGTGGCAGAATAACAGTGTCTACCTCACCCCAATGTCTTCTTGTATGTGCAATTGCTTGTATGTTATGACACATTACACAAACTAGCTCAAATCGCTCGTAGCCCCGGCTGCCTGAGTGATCTTAAAAACGATCACGAAGGTTAAGCAACACAGGGCGCGTTCAGTGCATGGATGGGTCGCCGTCTATGCCTAACGCTAGTGGCATTTTTCCGAGCGGTTCCGTGCTTCGCAAGGCACGTTAAGCTGTTGGTGCCGGCTGCCGTCGATAGATGGCAGTCGTTAAGCCAAGTCAGAGGCCTTAGGGCGGCTTGACAACTTCTGACAGTAGACGAGCCACTAGTCTACAAGCCTCCACCAATCCGGACTCGGCCCCCGTGGTGGAGTATGGCCTATACCTTCCTCAGGGAATAGACCCGTGCCCCTCGGTGGGGACATAATGGGTTGATGATGATGATGATGACACAAACTCACGCCCGTATCCCGGAGGGGTAGGCACAGACCAGGGTTTGCTACTTGCCACGATCCGGACAGACCTCTTTCGTTTCATCAACATTAATTAGTGGTTGCATGCACGCACGCCGGTTTCGGATACATTTTATCTTGCCGTTTGCTAATTCACCTTTTCAAATAACATAAAAAAGCAGCCTATAATGTCCCACTGTATGCCACAGGCCTTCTCTCAGAGAGAGAATTCACCTTTTTAATTAACAAATATTTTTAATTTAAAATTTCGGGTCAGTCGAGCCTCTGTCTATTTATTAGAAAATAGATTTACGCCATGGGTCTCTGCCAGAAAATAATGCAGTTCTCTACTGCATTGTAGTAGGAATCCATTTGTTGCTACGCTACACTATATCTGTACCTGCGTATTCCGAAAAAAATATGTATTTTCAGAAAATTGGCGGTATTTAAGTAAAATCTTCTTCAAAAAATTATTTGAAATGCATAGCTTTTGCTATTCCGACTACCCGTCATTTAGCTTCTCAATTTTTTCCATAAATGTTTGTCTGGAAGAAATTACTTTTAGTCATAACGCCGCCAATCAAACTGTACTATATTGTTTAATTCTCATATGTAATTCCTGGTGTACATACAATAAAGAATCTATCTAAGTATCTACTTATCTTTGCAACATAATAAAAGTCGCTTGTGATGATGAAAAAGTAAGCCCCTAATTTTCACCGGACCTTTATAAACCACCTTATATTTCGAACACAAGGTCGAAAATACAATAAGGAAAAAAGCAGTAGATACATTTATTTTGTATTCGGTATACCGGGAACCGTATCGAAAAGAGGAGTGATTGCGTTCATATTTATTTATGCTTTTATTGGGACGTTGTGTGCGCTCTGATACGGGAAATAAATTTTATCTAGTCCTTCCAAATCTCTGCGAGTGTAGTACGGCACAATAAAATTGCTGTTACGGTAAGAATTCAAGTATCAATTTTCTTAGTGAATGAGAGTATACTTTATTGGATAGCAGCAGGAATTGGATATTTCCATCGTGGAAAGCGGTGATGGCGCATTCACATCCAGATTATGGGTTCGAACTCATGTAACATGTTTTCTAAGTTACGTGCATTTGTGAATTTGTAGTAGCAATACCATTCGCTAGCCATGAAGAAAAACATCGTGAGGAAACCTGAATGTCGGAGGTGTTCTCCTCAGCGCTTGAAATCGCTAATCCGGGGGCACGCGTGGTGATTAACCCCATACCTACTCTCTCTCTCTGAAAGAAGGCCGGTGTGTGCACAGGCACTTTAGGCAGTGGGACGTATACAGGCTGCATTATTATCCAGGTTTTCGTGGCAAACTAAACCGTTTCAGAAGATTTTCCTCTTTTTGGAGCGCGGCATTAGAACATTAAAAACTTTAAACTAAGAAACGGGTGGGTTGCAAACTTTCTCTTTTGTCAAAGTCGAAGTAATCTGCCTGATGGCGACATTCGCGACGCTATCCATAAACTTGGTAAGTGCCAGTAATTTCTTGGGAGCCCTATTATATTGTGTTGGGACGATATTGTCAAGTTGAAGAAGTATAAAGATAAGATAAAAAGACAAAGAACAAAGAACGCACATGTTTTCTGGCGATTGTACATAGTGTACATATTAAAATGTCTACAACACATCGATTGCAACTACAGAGCCCGGGTGCTAATTAAAACTTGACTAGCTTTGTTACTTGGTAGTTACGCCACGTTGCCACTGTTGTTTAGTTCAAACATAAATGAAATGTATCGTTTGTTAAATCTGTTAAAAGTCTTGTGTGCAATAAAGTATAATAATAATTAAGTGAAAGAGTAAACAATGCTCACAAACAAACATTAAACTATCCAACAGCCTAGAAAATACACGTAATAGTTTTATGAATGTCTCATTACAACAAAGGGTTGTTATTGTTATTACTGACAACCGCACAACAGACGACTGGCCTTGCCCTGCTTGTGCTTAGTAAACCCTCTCGTAAGTTATTACGGGGAGCAAACAAGAGACAGTTTTCCTAGAGAATAAGCTAGTACTCGTATGCTATGGGCGTTGTTTTATCAATTTCTTGCGAAGTAATGACGAAGATGTAGTGGGGATATTTACTACTCGATTATAGTGTAATATAGTTTTAAAAATAACCTTGTGTAGGTCGAACGATACAAAGTTATCGTTAAAATGCGCAATACCTGAAACATGTCAGTTAGAGTTAGTCATTTACAACAACTTTTCTTCGTTCAGTATTGTGGTTCAATTATTGATTTCCAATAGATTTTGAAAAAGCCTTAAATAATATTTACTTATTTATTTGCAGAAGTACCTACGTTTGCGAAGTTTCGAATAAAAGTCTATCTAATCTGGTTTCTCCGTACATACTTTGGACCCTCGTTTCATCCCTTTAGGGGGTGAATTTTGGAAAATCCTTTCTTAGCGGATAACGGATACGTCATCAGAAATCAGAAATCAATAATTTATTTCAACGTAAAGAATTTACATTCTGTTTGCTGAATGTCAATGTACTATGTTACTATGTTAGCCGCTGCCTTCGGGCCGTATTTGTAGTGGAGAAAAAGGCAGCGGGAAAAAAAACTCCACTCTGACCATCTTTTCTCAAATCATCTTAAACTTATACATCAAAGCCTATATGATATGATTCCGTGATAGCCACTAATAACTTTAAAAGCCAAAATAACACTTCTTACAAAAGTAGGAAAAACAGTAATGCTGCGGCCAGACACACGAACAGCACCCGTTCACGAGCATAACGCAGGGGTCAGCCATCACCAGTCTCAACCATTTTAGAGGGAGATAGGTGACCCGGCCACCACGCCACCATTCGAATGACCTTTAGCAAACCTGCAGATTGAGTTCTTGTCAGCTATAAAATGTGTACTATAGTTATTAATGTGCAATCACGTCGTCAGTACACGTTTTTAAAATTAAATAAATTATAATATTAATAATTAAATAACAATGAAATCGCAGTGGAATTTGCTTACTACCAAGGGCTTATATCGTTCATATACTCGTATATTCTATAATAGGCTTTTTTACATAGCGATTTTTTAATGAATGTTTTAAATTTATTTTCAGACAAGGATAGAACATGTTCTGGAATTCTGTTGTAAAAACGAACGCAATAGCCTACGAACGATGTATTTACCTTGGCTAAACGAAATTTAGAATAAGCAAGCTTATTTCTATTTCTAGTGTTTACGTTATGGACGTCCCTATTTAATTTGAACATGGTTATATTTTTACGAACATACATTATATTATCGAATATATATTGGCAAGCCAGTGTAAGAATTCCTATTTCTTTGAAACGCTCCCTTAGCGATTCCCTACTGCTTAAGTTGTAAATTGCTCTTACTGCTCTTTTTTGCAAAATAAATATTGTTTCTATATCTGCTGCCCGTCCCCATAATAACAGCCCATATGACATAATACTGTGAAAATAACTAAAATAGACCAGCCTCGCAGTCGATATATCTGTAAGTTGCCTAATTTTTCTAACTGCAAATGCAGCTGAACTCAACCTACCCGATAGTTTTTCAATATGCGGACCCCATTGCAGTTTTGAGTCTATTGTTATGCCTAAAAATAGTGTGGACTCTACCAGCTCTAATTTCTCACCAGATATTTTTAGACACGTGTCAACATTTTTAACATTGGGCAAGGAGAACTTGACACATTTTGTCTTTTTCGCATTTAACATCAAATTGTTCACCGTGAACCAGTTTAGAACTGTATGTAGAGCATTGTTTACATCGTCAACATTACCTAAACCTCTCTTTACTTTAAAAATTAAGGAAGTATTATCAGCAAACAGTACTATCTGCGATAGTTTTTCTACTAGGTAGGGCAAATCATTTACGTAAACCAAAAAAAGGAACGGTCCTAGTATAGAACTCCTACTTTTACATTAGATCCTGAGGATTTAACTCTATTGATATCTACTTTTAGGGTTCTGTCTGTTAAGTAAGATCGAAGAAGAGCTAGCGATTTATTACTTAAACCATATCGGTGTAATTTTATAAGGAGCGTTTCGTGGTCGACGCAATCGAACGCCTTGGACAGGTCACAGAACACCCCGATGGCATCCTGCGCCTCCTCCCACGCATCAAAGATGTGCTTTATTAATGCTATGCCTGCGTCCGTCGTTGAGCGGCCCTTCGTAAATCCAAACTGTTTCTTATGAAATAGCTGATTCATACTAAAATGAGTCTGCAATTGATGCAAAATTACTTTCTCAAAAACTTTACTTAGGACCGGCAATATTGCTATTGGTCTGAAATTATTGGGATCTTCACTATCGCCAGATTTAAATAAGGGTACTATTTTACTTAACTTTAATAGATTAGGAAAGGTTCCCTGGTCAATGCATTTATTGAAAATTGTAGCAAGGTAAGGTGCTAGAATATGGATAACCGTGGATATAAGTTTAACCGATAATCCCCACAAATCTTCGGTTTTTTTTAAGTTTAACTCTTTAAATATTTTGACAATAGCAAAGGGACTTATATGGGTGAATTGGAAGTCAGCTTTGCATGTATTTATACTTTCCAGAAGTAAAGTTTCGGCTGATTGAGGGGAAGAATTTAAGCTAGCCGTTATTTTGAGGGGTATGTTTTTAAAGAAATTTTCAAATATTTCTGCTATGTCTTCCTTTGAATTGACTAAATTCCCTTCTACCTTTAAAGCAAATATCTGGTCCCTAGGTCTCGTTTTGCCTGTCTCTTTGCTAATTACTTGCCAGACTGTTTTGATTTTATTAGTTGACGCCATAATTTGTTTACTTATGCTAATGGATTTGGCTGCTAAACAAGTTTGCCTAAACGTTTTTGAATATTTTTTAACATACTCTCTGAACGTCGGATCGTGATTAAATTGTTTCTCTTCATACAATTCATAAAGCCTTTTCCTACTTCTATGTAAACCTGGCGTTGCCCATTCTGAAAAACCGCGATTTAACCCTGTAATTTTTTTTACGTTAAATATCTGTTCAAATTGTTTTGATATGGTCGAAAACAGCACTTCATATAATGTATTCGGATCAGTGCTATCAAAATTTAATGAATCTAACTGTGTGCCTAATTTTCTTTTAAATAATTCAAGTTTTTTTTCTGTTATTGGTCTACAAATTACTTCATTACAAGGTTCTTCTAGTACTGACGGTAGAACTGCCCATAACCCGCTATGATCGGACTGATCTATGATCATAATAACTATCTGCGTGCCAAATTTCAGCGTAATCCGTTCAGTGGGTTTAACTGTGTGTTGGTTGCCTTATATATCGTCGGCTTACTGCAAGAAGTCATTTACTGCAAAAACTCACTAACCACTTTTTTTTAAAGGTATGGACATACAGATGTATTGAACAATGATACAATAGTGGTTTTAATATCAGGCATTATTTTAATGATGTTATAGGGAATAAGGAAGAGGAAATACAACCATTAACTAACACGAACTAAAAAGTCGTTTTTCTCCCAATAGTGAATATGTCGGTTAATAAGTTTTTGCAATAAGGCGACGAATATATAAATATATATAAATGAACACGTTTGATTTGCTCTGTAGGTATCACCATTCTTCATCATCAGCCATTTGACGCCCACTGCAAGGCATAGGCCTCCCTCATGGTATATCTACCACAAACAACCAAAAGAAGTCGACTATGAATATTCGAATATTTTATATTGTGTTTTTCCGTACAATAAAGAATATTCTTATCTATGTCGTCAAACTTGATTAGGTTTACTTTGACTATTCAAATCTGCTCGGGTTCCTAATCACACTAGGTACATAGAGACAAAGGAGGTCAACCTAATGTTTGGTCGACAACGTTTTCCTGGAAATGAGTACGAAACTACGAAGACCCTGGCTATCCGTATACGTCTATGTCTCATATTGCGATGGTAGAGCGAGTTACATGGCACCCTTTGATGTCCCGTGCACGGTTGACGGGTTGCTCTAATAATATGAATGGGACGGGTCGGCTCCGTCTTCCTCGTTATTTGTGTTTGATTTGTTTATGTACTTTCTCCGTGAAACCAAATGTGTAGACAGCGATATCTGTTTGTTATTTGCTCTTGCGTCACATGCTAAAAACTGCCATGATATCTACATTCGAAACTTTTTAAAAGCCGATGCTGTCAACGTGCAACGTATAAAGAAAGAAATATAGAGAGATAACACATATGATATATATTTTATGGACGCGACGATCTTTTATGATCAGTAAGTTGGTTATCTAACTTACTGATCACAAAAGAGGTACCTAATGCAGATCTTAAGCCAGCGGCCACACAGAAGGGTCGGGGGGCGAAAAAGACGCGACGCGTTGCGTAGAAATCGCGACCGCGCACCATACTGGCCCTTCAGTACAATTTGTATGAAAGTGAATTGGATTAACGACGCGTCTTTTCCACGCCCTTGCTTCACGTCTCTTCTGTGTGGCCGCTGGCTATGGTGGTTATTAAATTTTACCCAATAAAAAGTATCAATTGTTTCACACATTTGCTAGAGCAGGAATTGTAGTTTCCTTAACGTTACTTCGTGACGACCTTCCATCAGACAATGTCTTATAATGAAAATATAGGGTGTTATATTAAGTACCAACGCCCGACTCGAAAGTTTAGGCAAGCAACATAAGTATGAAAAATGTTTGCGATCCTGAAGCATGAATACATTGCGCGTTAATATTTCAAATTAGTTTCCTAAAATAAATCTTAAACATTTCGATAAGATTCCTTGGGAAGAAATGTTCAACAAACACACTAGATTAATTTCTACCAAAAAAAATACAATAAAAAAGTATGAATCCAACTACCTCTTAAGCCGTTGATTTCAAAGGAGAAATTGTTCATATTGATACAGAGAAAATGTAGGATTCGGGAGAGACGAGAGAGAGAAAAAAGTATATTATTAACGTTACGGTACAGTCGATAGCAGGTCAACCTTTATATTTTTATTGCAACGTTACCCGTAATGTAACTGAGCAGAGTGGACGCGTGTAAAGGTTGATCTGCTGTCGACTGTACTTTACTTTGGAAAAGCATAAACGAATTTATTCGCTGACTTTCAATTCTCTGAACTTGACAACCCGTTTTAAACGAGCGAAGGCCAATATTTAATTAAATGTTTGAAGAAACACTTCAAAGACAAGACCGGCGCTTTTCTCACGTAAAAGTATAAATTATTATATTGAAAATGCACTTTTCCTACTAATACTTATTATAAATGTGAAGGTGTGTTTGTAAGTACTTATGTCCTTTTTTCACGGAGCAGCGCATCCATTTGATTTTGTGGATATAGACGGAACGTGATAGACATTTTATCCGAATAAAGTCGCGGGCAAAGCTAGTACGAAATTATTTAGTAAGGGCGCTTATACGCGTCGAAGTTGGCACACGTGCCGCCCGTGTATATGCGCCGTTAGGGAGCCCTCGTAGCCTTTGAAGTCTTAACATTAGTAGATATCGTCAGAAATCTCTGTGTTTCTAACTAACTAACTATTAGGCGGAAGTTATGATTGCCCTAGGATTGCTGGTTAGCGTGGAAGTTTAGATTGGACAAATGGCTGGTTTGCAGGCACACGTTATCTGTTGGAATTACTCCTTTCATAATTCGCGGATGAAATGCTCACTAGATAAACCTAGTTCAGCGTTCAGTAAAATCAGAGTTGCAAGCAGTCAGCTCTATTGCAATATTTAATAATAATAATACCTTCCACACAACACAATATACCCTGTGCTATGTTAAACAGGCAAAGACATCATAAACATGGAAATACACCCAGACTGAGGCCATTTGTACAAATCAAAGACGGCCGCCTCTGGTGGGAATCGAACCCACGACCTCTGTTTCGAAGTCAAGCTTGTTAACCGCTAGACCATCGAGGCAGTCAACAACAACATGCAACATTAAGCGGAGTCTAGCCCATTTTAGAGGTTCAACACTAAGGCGGCATGCTGCCGAGACACTCGACCGTTCGAGTTGGCCACCGATTCATTAAAGTATGAAAATTACATACTATAAGAAAATTTTGTACTGAAAATCGACTTTTTCATAGAAAACCGCCCTTTTTTAGTACCATCGGTGGAATGTTCCCACTATTAGGCCCTTTTACAGTTTTTTTGTTGCCTAACAAACGATTGTGTGCAACAAACACGATAAATATACGATTTCGTTGGCACCCTTCAGGTACGGAAACTTAAAAATTACACTAAATTCATTCATTCAGAATGGATAATTTTGCAGAAAGTTTCGCAAGACAATTGTCTTATTGAAGTGGTTCAAACCTTTTGCCGCAGTAAAAAACATAATTTTGCTGCGATGTACAAAACATGTCATATGACATAAAGTCCTAAAGCGCAAGTTTTTCGAGTTATTCCATGAGATTCTCCATCGACATACAGAGTGTTAATGTGCGCCGCCTTTCTGAAAACTTCCAGTAGAATTATTGTCATTACTATGTTAGCCTCTTATACAAAGAGGTTCTAACTCCTCTAGCCTGTTAGGTTACGACCTTGAAAAAAACAATTAAAAATCATTGTTATGGTAGTCCGATCGGATCATTTAGAAATCTACAGATTAACAAAAATTACCCGTTCAAGTTCTCGGGTCAATACCGCTCAAGTGCAGTCGACAACATTTCTTTTTTTACACTCGTGCCTTGAACTCAACTACTACGTTACGAGCGATTTTGCAACTAATAAGTTAAAGTTGATCAGTCGGCCCACTGTACTGTACAGAGTATCAGCCAGCTTGGCTCCAAGCCAGCTATCGTCCACTGCGCTTCCCCTAAAGCCTGACATCGCTTTTACAGCCTGAATAAAATTCTAATCAAAATAAGTTCGGAGTAGGTATGGACATACAATATTCATCACTGTAAATTAAACCAACTTCAGAAACCGACCACCAACTAATATAACGTGCGAATAAAGTTTTGTAAGTTTGAATTAATTATTTAGCCAAATTCATAAATTCAATAATTATTATGCTATTTCTTATAACTAAAACTACCTACAGCCGCACTTTTCAACGTTCATTTTTTATTTTAAAATTAATGTGTTCAGGTTTTAGACATTAATTTTAAATTCGCGCTTTATGCGCTCTGCTTATGTCGCAGCCTCCTACAGTGTCTTATATGTAAGTACAAGCAGGTGTATTCTATTTAACACGTATGGTTTTGAACAGCACCACAAACTATAAAAACACAAAATTATAATTTTATCAATTAAACACAACTTATTCAACATTTGTAAAGCTACGGCTGTGGTTCCGAAATGACAATTGATGCGTTAAAGGAATTGCGCATTTTATAGGTAACACTACAAGTCTAGTGGTCCAAAGCTCAGCTATCGACTGTCGCCTTTTTAGCGACTGTTCACAAATACTGTCACGTACGAACCTTTCAGCCCTGTTTGGAAAAAAAGCATAGGTACTGTAAGATCAATAACAAAAGAAACGTGAACCAAGCGATAGGATTGAATGGAAAGTTCCGTTTCATTGCATAAATTTCAAGTGCGAAAAATTGTGTTTCTCGGCAGGTTCGAAATAAATACTCAAGTTCTTAGTAGTAATATGGTAGCAACCTACTACTAGGCAGGTAGGAAGAACTGGCTCAAACATCATTGGCAGGTAGGACACGAGGCCACTTTCCATAATGCTGCTTTTACTTTTGACATCCCTCTCGCTTGAACATTTTGAATCATTGAAAGCTTCTCCATATTCTAATTTTCGTATAGATTTCATATTTTGATTTACCTGAATTAGCAGCAAAGGAGTTCCAGACTGTATTCGGGACTCCTACATCAGTAGGTGGATAGTAGTTACCCATTGAATTATAAATTCAATGATAGATACTACTTAATAAACCAAAACATAGATAAGTAACTGAATTAGCAGTAACGCAGTTCGTTTCTGTATTCGAGTCTCCTAAGTAACACTAGGCGTCACTAAGAGAGAAAAAAAACTCATATCATTTTCACAGATCGTATTTTCAAAAGGTGTCAGTACAATCTGTCAATCATGTTAATTGTTATTTTTAGGTCCTGTGGTCGTGAAAACCTAGCAATAGTCCCAGGTCCGTGATCCTAGGTTCCCGATTGTGGGTCCTAAAAATCACTATCAACATGATTAAGGATTGTACTGACTGTTTGCAAATTTATACGATCTGTAAAAAGATATGATTTTTTCCCTTAGTGGCGCTAGTGTTACGCTATGGAGCCCCTTAATAAACCCAAACATAGAGACAGAAGGCCAGTTTGTAACAATGGCCGCTTTCGTCACTTCTCTCAGATTCGTACCTACCTTATCGTGCAACAAACCCTTTTCGTACGCCCTTGCGTTTGACACCTGACATGTTTGTCAAAGTTTTAATCGAGTTTACGGGGTATACCTATATATATATATACACATAGCTTGGGTAACTTCAATTCGAACTGCACAATAATTGTACCGGGTTTATAAACATTATTCATGTAGGTATGTTTCGTTTCACCTAACAACTTACCTAGTTATAGTAAGTATCTTCTTTATTTGTACTGTGTTACTAATATGTGAAAATTCAAAATACCAACGAAGGGTTTTCAAGTGGCTTAGGATAAAAAGGTAGAGACCCCTTCACTCTCCATGATATTGTATTCCAAATTACGATACAATTAAATGCAATTTGTCCGAAATAACAAGAAGTTAGAAAGTTTTTAGTTATGAAATGAAGAAATAGCATTTCCTACACCTTTACGGCCTTATTTACATAAACACGATTCCTCTAAAGCACTCCTAAGAGTCAGTTTATTTAATCTGTGGTTAAGACTTTTTCTTGTAAAATCTCCACCACAGACTATTTAATCGGCGTTTTAAGGAATCGTGTTTTTTTTTATAAATAAGTCCGTCTACCTATTTACAGTTAAAGCGCAAATACAAATACAAATACAAATATACAAATACAAAATCATTTATTTGTGGAATGTAGGTGGATATATAAGTTGGTAAATACATTTATGTACTCTACATTCTGCTAAAAAAAGCATACAAATATTTTCATTACTTATAGTCTAACATGCAATTCTAATAGTTAATCAAATTAATGTCTTTAACAAATTCAAGAGTCTCAATTGAAGTTTATCATATATGTTATAGAAAGTGGCTCAGTGGCTCTGTAAAGTTATTTGCAGAATTCCTTGTCATTTAAATATTTAACAATAGAGTAATAACACTTCTCAATCAATATGTATTTAAGCTTTAATTTAAAAGTATTAACATTAAGGCTTTTAATATTATTAGGAATTTTATTGTAAATTTTTGGAGCTAGTCCAATTACGCTTTTACTAAGTAGAGCCGTTTTTGAGGTTACATTTTGGAGCCTATGAGGATTTCTTAATCATTGGAAAGTAAATGCATATTTTGGCTCAATGATTAATTGTAGTAGTGCAAAGTTGGCCAAACTAACCGCAGCCTGTTTTTTATGAGCCTGATATGCTTTTGTGGAATGCTTAACCACACGAGCTCACAACTTGATTAGGTGCTTTTCGTATTTTATCAATTTCTATCAACGGTTTGCTTAAATCTAGACAAAAGCTGAATTAATTAAAATACTTATTATTATTATTATTAAATCCTTTATTGCATATAAAACAGACAGTTTTGCACATAGGCGAGCTTAATGCTACTTAGCATTATCTACCAGCTAACCTAAGTTTTGATGAGAACATTATCAGGTATTGCAACTTACTTAATACCTTTATTATAGTTGTTACGATTGAAGTAAGTTACGATGGTTTACTTACTAACACCTTCTTCTTAGCGTGTCGATGGCAAAACAATCTTTCATCAATCTTAGCCCCATCTTAGCAGTTCACGAAAATAAAGTTTTTTTTTTGTATCTTGCACTAAGTACCCATAGAATATACTTATTATGTCTTATTCAAGCGGTGGTAGCCTAGTGGGTAGAACATCGGACTCGGAAGCGAGAGACCCAGGTTCGATCCCCAGTGCGGGCATGTACCTATGACTTGGTTTTCTAAGTTATGTACATTTGTGAAGTTATAGTAGCAATACCACTCGCTAACGGTGAAGGAAAACATCGTGAGGAAACCTGAGTTATTTACGTACCTCAGCGCTTGAAATCGCCAACCCGCGGTGGGCACGCGTGGTGATTAAGCCCATACTCTCTTCCTGAGAGAAGGCCTGTGCCCTACAGTGGGACGTATATAGGCTGCTTATGATGTCTTATTATGTTTCAACCTTTTTATCTCATTTGCAAAGTGAGTGTAGACATCTGTAGACTATAACTCGGAGACGTGGCGTGGGTACGAACTGTATCCATACAACGCGTCGCGTCTTTTCCGCGCCCTCGCCCTACGTCCCTTTTTGCGTATGGCCAGGGCCGAAGTGCTTTAGTCGCAGAGCATACTTTAGTATACACATCGTGTGAAAGTGGGTCAAACCATTAAATTCTCTACTTAAAATTGATACTATTAATTAATTTTCCGTCCTTGACAAACACTGGACATCTGTGGGGATAGAAAGGCAATCGAGGAGGAGGAGCTAATAGAGATGTGCTTGGAAAAGGTTGCATCCATTTGTTTGGCCTTCTTTGTTTTTAGTTCGGATTCAGTCCGTCCGCGCTGGTGAAAATATAGTAGATAACGCCATCTTTTGTCGAGAAACCGAACTAAGTTAGTAATGAAAGCAATGTTTGTTAACGAACGTAGTAGTTCTCAAAATAGTTAACAGGTGGCGTTAGTATGTCGGTCGGAACGTTCAAATACTCCTTTTTTAAAACTAAGAACTGCATTAATCATATTATTATTTTGTAATTCAACGCAAAAGCTACATATAGCTTATAGATATTTTGTAAATACGTTAGCTGAATGTTAACCCAGATAAAGTTTGTAATATTATATTTAAATTCTTAATAGTTGCTGGTAAGTCGATGAATAGAAAATAACAACACAATGTAAAACAAAGAACGTTTCTGAACATCCCAATCCCAAGTTTGACAGCTTGTCTGTTTTTTAGAGTTTCTCTTTAGGTACCTACCTACCTACCTAGTCAGACATTTGGTTTTTGAAGATTTTAGAAATAACATGGCATTGTAATATTTATAAATTAGCTTGCTTTTACTTTAATTTTTAACACGTGACATTGGCGAAGTTGTACTGGGCAATCAGTGCAGTGAGTCCATAAAAGAGAATTAGGTAGGTATATACTCTTGGTTTAGACAGCTTTCATTTCTTCAGCTTTTGTTCGTTCGCTGAAGGAATTTTCTTCTTGTTTTCTTATTAGAGAAATTATTATAAAGATATTTCAATATTTATCGAATGAATTGCTAACTTACCCTCCAGACCATCCTTCGAGTGAAGTGCTTCGGTGACCAGGTTTGCACTTTTTGTGTTGAACATTGTGAAGCTTGTTTCGAAGTTTCACACTAAGCTTTTTTGGGCTGCTATTTACCTTTATGTTTGATAGCATTCTCACTTTTGTTAAATGAGTGGAAAAACTAATGTAAAGGAAACATGAAGCCTACTAAACACTCCATTTGTAACACAATCACTTTTTAAAACTAAAAAGAGGGTGTGTTTTCAGCCCCACAATAGTGAAAACCTCTATGATTTTCTAATCGTCACTGACCAACTGGAGCCGAGTTTATCCAATTCAGTGTTACCGACCCAAATACTTTCCCGTTCAGAAAAAATGCACTAAAAGAAGTTTTTAATTCAAATAGTCCTTTACTTTATCATACTGGTTTTGTTACAGATCTTTTACTATGGACACCTCCACTGGCGAAGAAGAAAACTTCCATGAGTCAAATGGTGAATTTGCATTTGAGACTGACCATCTGGCTTTACGGAGCAACAAAGACTACTGTAATCTTTTGAAGTACATTGTGAAGTTAGAAGCACAAAAAGCCCAAGCTCTAAAAGACATAGAGGAGTTGGGGGCAGCACAGACCAAAGCTCTTGAAGATCCTGTGCAGTTTGTACAAGATTTGCAAGCAGGAACAGTCAACTTCCCACCTAGACAATCTATAGCTGATCTGCCTAAAATAGACTGGGATTCATATGGCATTGACTCTACTTTAGAAACACTAAAATCAAATGAGAGATTCAAAGCAAGTAAAAACACTGCCGATGGTGCCACCAAAGTGAGAGGCCGTAAGTTTACAGACAATAAACCTGAAACCTTCAACCAGCTCTGGTCCTGCCTGGAGCAAAAACGATTGGAGGAACTACTTGAGATATACCCAGAGGAGCCTATAGAAGCTAGAAGATACAAAAAGGTAGCTGCAGCACTTGGTACCAGAACACCGTTACAAGTTATGAGCAGAATTCAAAAGTACTTTGCTAAACTCGCCAAAGCCGGCTTGCCAATTCCTGGCAGGTGCCCGAAGAGTAGTGGTGCAAGGTCTAAGAGTATAATGTACAAGAAGTCCACATTTTTCCCACAACTTCATGTACCAGTTAAAATGGACGATCCTTACGAAAGCATTGATACTTATGAAATTATGCCAATGACTGAAGGAAAGAGTGGAGAGAAAGCTATGCTGGAGTTGCTTAAAATGGCTAAAGAACAAAGGTTGTTAGACGAGCAGTGTCCGGTCTGGCAGACCAACACTATGTGTGTTGGCTGCCAGAAAACAAGGTTCTTTGGGGCTCGATGGACTGATAACGCTGGGACTGACTACTGTACAGATTGCATTGTGAAACTATTACCTGCTGAAAAATTAATACCTATAAGAGAACATTAAAATAATACCTCACAAAGAATCCTACTGTTTTAATTATTAGACCCACACTCTCAATATACAAGCAAATACTGTTGCACTGTAATTAACCCAGCTACACATCACAGGAAATTTTCGTAGACTTTGTAAGAGCACACTTTTAAAGCACTCAACAGGCTGTGTGCACGAGAGAACTTAATCCCGCACTGGGCTGCAAGCGCGGGCTCGCGCCACAACCGCTGGTGAAGGGGCACTGGCTCGGAACACTGAACACAGCCCATCTCCAATGGTGCTGCGATGCCGCCCAGTCTAGAAAAGGGGCGGATTCGAAGCATAATCATCCGAGGTAAGTACTTATACTGACGTATTTTCTTAAAGGTTGCGAATTTCCATACTCACTTATTAGTTTCAGTCAACTGCTCGCTATCGGTGGTCTATTTAGGTATTCCGGCGGGCGAATTACGACTTACTAATTTTAGATCTCTCTGATAATTCTCGAAATACTTTAGCTAGTAAGAGGATTATCACTCAGTGTCTCTTGATGCAAACATCATCTGCACGTAGTACGACCTGCCGAGGCCCTGGAAACCGACTGAACGATGTGTTGGTTCTTATGAAAAAAATGTGTCTAATGTGGCGCCATAAATAACCTGTTATTAAATTACGTAGTTAAGTGTAGGTATGGTATTTAAAATGGTAGGCATAATTTTGTTTTTGCAAAAATGACAATTTAATTATGTGATATTTGTGTGATTATGTGAGCTTTTATAAATATTAATTGTAATATATTTAGGCACAATGCGGTGGACGGGCGGTGGTAGCCTAGTGGGTAGAACATTGGACTCGGAGGCGAGAGACCCAGGTTCGATTCCCACTGCGGGCATGTTCCTATGACTTTGTTTTCTAAGTTATGTACATTTGTGAAGTAACAGCAGCAACACCACTTGCTAACTGTGAAGAAAAACATCGTGAGGAAACCTGAGTGTCACAAACCTCAGCGCTTGAAATCGCCAATCCGCGGTGGGCACGCGTGGTGATTAAGCCCATTCTTTCTCCCTGAGAGAAGGCCTGTGCTCTACAGCGGGACGTAATAGGCTGGTTATGTTTGGTACAATACATCTATTGTATGGAATTCAAAGTAAAACTTGAATCAAGGTCCGTGAATGAAAAAAATCAAGGGATTGTAAAGAAAGTAATAATATACAACATGTCCCAAAATTCAACGATAAGCCGGCACCAGAGGATGGACCTACTAATGACTACTCGAGAAAAAAAAAGAAAAAAAAAAAACCTCTACTTTTTTTTAAATTACTTAAAAAAAAGGAAATTCTTCGAAAATGTATACCCCTTATGACACTTTTAACTACCATGACCACAATTTTTCAAATATTTCAGTTTTTTTGTTTGTATCGGCAACCTAAGTAGTACTACTATTCACCATAATCTTTGAAAATTACAGAATTTTCGTAGTTTTATACAAAAAAACAACCAAAAAAAATTATTTCCCTAAAATTTTGAAAGATTTTACGTTCAGTACACTTTAACTCATCGTAGTGTAAAAAAAAAATAAGGACCCTACTATGGCAAGTTTTTTAAAAAATTAGCGCAACTAACTTACATTTTAAAATGGTATAATACTTTAGGAAAACTAGCCACAAAAAAAAATAATGACACTTTTTCTAATCAAGAACCAAATATCATAAGTTGTTGTTAATAGTAATCACTTCTACTATGTGCCCAAAATAGATTTCTTTCGCAAATTCTTAGAATTTGGAAGGGACATGTGCGTAGTCAGTGAAGTTCAGAAGTCAGAAAGAGATAGATAGTATACGTTAGAGAGAGATAGATAGAGAGCGATTATACCTTAGAGAGAAACAGATAGATTGCGATTATACGTTAGAGAGAGATAGATAGATGTTTGTTGTTAAATAACAATAGGGCAGGTAGGAATGTTGCTGTTCTCTACAAAGTACAAAGTCAGTACGCTCTGCTTCTTTGTTTACTGTGCACCGTTTCGTATTCAATTGATGTGACTCTCGTACTAACGACTTTTGGCTTGGCTTTTTGGACTGGATTAAGTGATCTGCAAACTGTACTAACCTGGCATTCCTACCTGCCCTATTGTTATTTAACAACAAACATCTCATCTCTCTCTAACGTATAATCGCAATCTATCTATTTCTCTCTAACGTATAATCGCTCTCTATCTATCTATCTCTCTCTAACGTATACTATCTATCTCTTTCTGACTTCTGAACTTCACTGACTACGCACATGTCCCTTCCAAATTCTAAGAATTTGCGAAAGAAATCTATTTTGGGCACATAGTAGAAGTGATTACTATTAACAACAACTTATGAAATTTGGTTCTTGATTAGAAAAAGTATCATTTTTTTTTTTGTGGCTAGTTTTCCTAAAGTATTATACCATTTTAAAACCTAGGTTAGTTGCGCTAATTTTTAAAAAAACTTGCCATAGTAGTGTCCATATTTTTTTTTTACACTACGATGAGTTAAAGTGTACTGAACGTAAAAATCTTTCAAAATTTTAGGGAAATAATTTTTTTGGTTGTTTTTTTGTATAAAACTACGAAAATTCTGTAATTTTCAAAGATTATGGTGAATAGTAGTACTACTTAGGTTGCCGATACAAACAAAAAAACTGAAATATTTGAAAAATTGTGGTCATGGTAGTTAAAAGTGTCATAAGGGGTATACATTTTCGAAGAATTTCCTTTTTTTTAAGTAATTTAAAAAAAAGTAGAGGTATTTTTTTTTTCTTTTTTTTTCTCGAGTAGTCATTAGTAGGTCCATCCTCTGGTGCCGGCTTATCGTTGAATTTTGGGACATGTTGTATAAAAAAAAACCTTCGACGCCCATTCGTACTCATTAACACTTTCGTAAGACACGAACAGCGCTGTAGGTGTCGTGAAAATCCCTGCGATTTATAAACACACTTTCGTAGACATTTGTCATCATCATAATCAAATGCCACTCTCTACTGCAAATCACAAAACCAATTGCTGTGACTTGCGGAAAAAGAACTCGCACCCTCCCCATGCTCCCTAGAATAATATTTTAATAATAATAAAGTCCATTGCAGGACATAGGCCTCCTTCGTGGTTTTCATAACCACGAGGGGTTTTGCCTATGTCCTGCAGTGGGCGTCAAATGGCTGATGATGATGATGAATAATAACGTTCACACAAAACAATGACTATTCTTGTTCCTAAACTAGGATATCTACCCTGTGATATAAACAGACAAGGATTTAATACCCCCCCCCCGGACTGGGGCCATTTGAATAAAGTTCGGCGGTCCCCAGTGGGAATCGAACCAACGACCTATGTTTTGGTAGTCAAGCGTGATACCGCTACATCAACTAGGCAGTCAACTTGGTGGAGCGTATTGATATAGGTATTGGTACGGGTTTGTGTTTAAATAGCATTAAAAAGCTCTGAACCGGCCGGGTCCGGGCCCGGGACGGCCATATCATCCGAAGAACTGATAACCGATGGGGTAGACGAGTTCTTGAGTAGAGACCACGGATCGTTAAACGTAGTGTAAGACGTCTTCAGACGCGATGGAGCGTCTTCGCAGGGCGGCTGGCAAGAGCTGGATGAGAGTAGCCCAGGACCTTGCTCAGTGGCGTGCTATAGGCGAGGCCTATGTCCAGCAGTGGACAAGCGTAGGCCGCTAATGATGATGACGAAAAAGCTCTGATTGCCTGTGGCAATCATATCGTGTGTAGTGACACGAATCGGGGCTTGCCGGCAAAGCCGGTGTGGGTTCCCTCATCAATCGCGCGGCCCGACCCCTTGCTAAAGTCCCACGCTTCGGCGGCCGATAACAAAACAATGCTATCGAGATGCGTCGTGCGCTCTCCTGTGTGCTCGATAAATAATCAATCAACTTGGTTTGATTTTTAATTCATAGACATAGACAGATATAGGTTTTGTTTTGAATGACAAGATGCGCAATAGTTTGATAAGAGAACGTTGGATGTAGTGACTATAATAGAATTAAGAAAGGCATGTTGCGTTGGTTTGGACATGTGGAGAGGATGAAGGAAGAAAGATTGACGAAACAAATATATCGAGTGAATGTGGGTGGAAGGGTCTTTAAGGGACGTCCCAGGCGGACATACTTCGACCAAATTGGGGATGTATTAGCAAAGGGCAAGATAAAAAGTACCCGAAACCGGCGTGCGTGCATGCGACGACTAATGAATGTTGAAGCGAAAGTGATCGGTCAGGATCGTGGCAAGTGGCTGTACCTGGTCTCTGCCTACCCCTCTTGGATACAGGCGTGAGTTTATCTAGGTATGTATATACATAGACAGACATTTTTATTCATAATTATAAGCTACACGTTAGATAATAAATTACATTATTTGTAGATAAAAATCACAATTAAAAATATTATTACAATTAACATATTGCTCAATCCTTAATTAAATCAAATAATTTAATAATTAATTCGATAAAATAATGAACTAAATTTTAGAATGATAGTTGTCACACATACTATATATATTTAAAGAAGGTATAAAATAAAACAAAATTATCAGTAATCATAAAACGTACGTCAGGTACACTTATCACCGGTTTCCGAATTGAGAATTCCACTAAGTGAATACTTATCCCCTTCTATCGCGTACACATAACAAATTGTTATCTACTGTTGTTATCTGTCAGTTGTTTTTTTTCCATGAACTTTGACCAACAGGCAGTCGTTAACAGCAGATTAACAGATTGTAAGTGTACGAGACCACCAACCCGCCTGCCAAGCGTGGCGATTATAGCAAAACCCCTCATGGCTAGGAAAACCATGAGGGAGGCCTATGTCCTGCAGTGGGCGTCAAATGGCTGATGATGATGATGATGAAGTGTACAAGAAACCGGAGGTAAGTCTCGTTGTCTCGTTCCTTTTTGAGAAATCTAAAGAGACTGTCTGATACTGGAGTCTTTACTTAGTGAGAATCTCAATTCCGAAACCGGCGGATGGTTTGCGTTTCTTTCTTACTATAATAGGGTTGCGAGTCTATCGGTCACATAAAAATGTGGTTTACAAAAATATTACTTCCTTGACCTTGTATATGTATATTTTATTTTATTTATTGAACAGAAATCCACAATAATACAATTACAGTAAACAATAGGTTCTAAATAATTTTTTACACGCAGCCAATAATGGATTTTACAGCAATCACAAACATCCACTAAATGTTTAGTGTCTAAACAAAAGGGATTATCTCAAGTACAAGAGAACTATCTATCGTACTCACATTGTGAAACATTATGAAACAACAGGCGAGGTCCTCTATTTACACCTTTGCTATAATGTCATAATCTTCGCTAAAGCTCTGTCTTCCTTAGCCATAAAACTCTTCTCGATTCGATAGCACTAAGCCGCGCGACCCCTTTTTATAATGAACACGCTAAATCGCTTTTTAGGGTTCCGTAGTCCGACAAGGAACCCTTCTAGTTTCGCCATGTCCGTCTGTCTGTCCGTCCGCGGCATGGCGCAAAGACCGGTGGTACTAGAAAGCTGTAATTTGGTATGTGTATACATATTTATCACGCCGATAAAGTTAAAGAATAAAATGTTGGAAAAACATTTTTTTTACTGTACCTGGGATGATTATGTTTTTTCTTGTCTATCCCATTATGTGTGGCATCGTTGGATTGGTCGTTGAAAAATATTGTGGGTGTAGGAAGACTGCTTTTTAGGTACTATTACTATTACTATTACTACTCTCAGTGTTCTGAGATTCTACTACATATTTAGGTTTCCGTTTGCGAAATACTAAGCTTTAAAGCGCAAACTTTTGTTCGAGTAGGGCGTCCCCCAGGCTAAACGGTTGATTGAAGAAAAGCAAAAAAATTCAGGGTAGTAGCACACAATATAATGAACTTAAAAGGAAAAGTATCACGGCTAAGTAGGCTTTACTAGTTAACGACTAATAGGCAACCAACTTATAATAGTAAAATTTCTTACAGAATCCGTTGAAAATGACTCCAATGAAGTTGTTAACTCTGTAAAGCAGATAAAAAACCCCTCTATCTACGGAAACCTACATTGCTCGTGGCCCAACACGCACTTGGTCGGTTTTTTTTGTACAAATAATGCAGAACAAAATAATATTGAATGCGTGCCCTGACTACGGTGCGTGTGACATTACTACGCCGTAGCACCCTCGTAGGCGTTCTGAAATCTACGATATCTTCGTGGTAATCATTTATTGAACACTTAGTTACTTCATGTACATTGTACAGTCTACGGCACTCTGCGCAGTGACGTTATGGGCGACTTTACAGACAAAATCTAGAGTGCTGTTGATTGTACCTATTTGCTATTGGAACTTTGTTCCAAAAATGACGCTCTTCTGCAATGCAGGATATGTCCCATTATTCCGCGAGCTTGTACACAATGTGGGTTGGGCGGACGCAGGAAGCGTTTAAGTTCATTCTTGTGTGATCTCGTAAAGTAGGAGTAAAGCAACGGGTTTATGATCCGTATGTTCTATGGGTAGGTACGTAAATGCTGCCGGTTTTATTATATAAAGGGCACGAGATAAACAATACTTCTAACCCATTGTATAGTAACTACGCGCTGTAAAATAAAATTCACTTATAAAATTGACAATTCCTCGCTCACTGACTCGTGAGCTAAATTACACCTAGTTTATCATACGAGTCAGTGAGTGCTTGTGACCGACTTTGTCATAGCAGAAAAATAAAAGTTAAGATAAAGCCCTCTTCCGCGGGCCGGCCGGCCTCATTTTCCAGGCAATAAACTATCTTTTTAGGTCGAACTACGTTACAGTTGACATTTTCACAGATGATGTATTTCTGTTGCCGCTATAATAACAAACACTAAAAACAAAATGAAATAAATATTTAAGGGGGGCTCCCATATAACAAACGTTATCACAACAAACGTTATAACAATTTTTTTTGCCGTTTTTTGCTCGATATTAATAACGGTAATCAGGTAGACGCTTGAAATATTCAAATGTTGTATAGTTAATGGTACGGAACCCTTTGTGCGACTCGCACTTGAACGGTTTGTGGAAGTCCAGGGAAAATTTAAAGGATGAGAAAGCAAAATACATGTAGGTGATACGAAGTTCAAGGGGTCATCTAATTAATTCATATTTTCTTAATACTTATCTGATCAGTACTTATAAATTTACTAGCTGACTCGGAAAAAGTTGTTTTGCATATTATGACTTGGACCTACCAAATATACACAAAACAATTCGTAAAATTCGGTGAAGCCGTTGCGGAGGAGTTCGGTAACAACCACTGTGACGCGAGATTTTTATATATCAGATTTACTTACTTAATACGGAGATATTACAGAAATATGCTACTTATGCCAGACTTCGATTATAAAATTTGGTACTAAGCATGCCAGTGAATAAAGGATCGTATGTCTATTGGGTTTTCCACCGGGGAGGCAGTTTCAAGTAGAGTCAAAGTCGACCTCGCCACCAGTATTCCACACACGCACCGATTCGATTATAAGCACCGTAGCTCGAGTAATTACGTCGATACTCATTAAGTTGTTTGAATTGATTGATATTAATTGTTTTTTATTGATATTACATTGAGTTCGTGTACATACATACGGCTTGTTTTTTAAGCATTTGGGACTGCCCAAACAGAAAATAAATCACTACGGGACTGTCCATGGCCCATGGACTAGTCAAAAATAAATCTTTTATTGCTGAAGTGACGTTATACAACGGAATTTAAAAGTGATCTTATCAGTTTTTAATACAATTTAGACCGAAAGGCATATTTTATCATCTTAATTTTCAACCCGCCTGCCAAGTGTGGCGATTATGGCAAATGAAAACCACGAAGGAGGCCTGTTTCCTGCAGTGGGCGTCCAATGACTGATGATGATGATGATGATGATACAGATGTATTTTAAATAAGTTTATCAAATGCATTTTAATATTAAAGGAAACGGATACAGGCATACTTTACCGTACGCTTTGACGGACGTCGACAGTGTAAACAGTCTATTTTGGTTCGTCAACCAACGCTGAATATTAAATTAAGCGACAAAAATACAAATGTAAATACTACATATAATAGTGGTGATCGAAATCAATACCGCGATATATCGATTGAAATAAAACTGTTTAAATGACAATTATTCTTACACTTTCAATTTGTTTTTAACTACTCCTACTGACATTGTACTCATAAGAGGCTGTTAAAGAAGTGCAGTTGCTTAGATACAAAGTGAAATATACCCTTGCAAGTACGGTAGGTACTAAATCAGCTATTGTAGGAAAAAAACTAAATAAAGTTTTAATTATTGACACCACGTCAGTGTGGACAAATGTACTTTCGACTCAACCCCCTATTCTGTAACTACCCAGCGAGAATTACTTATACTGTTAAAGTCCTTAAAGTCCTGAAAACAAAATCTAAATTAGTTTCTGTAATCTTACCATTACTGTATATCCTTTTTAGTTTTAAGTTACGCTAAGATCTTATTGTTGATATGAAGGCCAATGTTGTGGGTGCCTGTCTTGTCTGAATATTACAGTTTATCAATCTTATGTGTACAACAGATTGTTAAACTGTAATTTCCTACTCATCTAAAACTTGTGCTCCTGATGGTGCTCATTAATTAATAAAATATAAAATGAAATATACTTCTCTGATTCGTTCAGACGATCGCTTGGCAGATCTCTTGAGGCACTCGCGGAGATGAGCTAATAGGCACATATTGATTCCGTCCGATTCACACTACATTGTCAAAATGTGTTCGTTTTAAAAACCTATTTAGAGGCTAAAAATTCCACCCATGCCGGGACTTGAATCCGCGACCTCTGGCTAACCGTGCCAGCGCTCTCCCAACTGAGCTAATGGGCAAGTGCAGGTATCGGCGAAATTTCGAACGTCTTTACAAACTTCTTTGTATTACGTACAGGCAGCGAATTAATTAATTGTCCTCAGAACGGATTAGTGCAACAAATGAGAATATAATGTGTTCGTTTGTTAAACTTCTCAAGTGAACCAGTGCAAGAGCGGTGGTAGTGGAGCGGTAGAACGCCGGCTCCTCATTCGGGAGGTCGTGGGTACGAACCCTGGTATGTACTTTGTTCTCTAAGGTTCGTACATTTGTGAAGTTGTAGTAGCAATACAACAGGCTGACGGTGAAGGAAAGCATCGTGAGGAAACCCTAGTATCTGAGCTTGCTACGTACAACGGCCCAATTATGAGGCTAAGTGTGGAAATTTCGGGTCTAACTAAAACTAGAAGTGAACCAGTGCGCCGAATCCGAATAATCTTTAATTTATATATAGGGGTTAAAGTATGAAATTGCCGTTTTATTGCAATAGGTTCTTTGAATTGACATAGAATCTTCATGGTTTGAGGTTTTCGAATGAAACTTTTTTCAAATGGTTTCTATGATGTTCTTTTTTTAAAAAATGTGAAACATTTGAATATCTACTTTCAATTGTTTTTGTTATTCAATTTAGACAAGAAAGATGGATACTGCGAAAATTCGAGTGATTTTTGAATACGAGTTCCGACGCGGAACTAACGCGGCAGAAACAGTCCGCAATATCAATGCTGCGTTTGGAGAGGGGTCTACTAATGAACGCACCGTGCGATTTTGGTTTAAACGCATTCGTGATGGAAATTTCGACTTAAAGAACGAGCCACGAGGAAGACCGCCCACACAGGTGAATAACGATGAATTAAGAGAGATAGTGGAAGCCGACCCTAGTCAAACTACCCAGGAATTAGCGGCATGGTTTAACGTTACCTTACCCACAATATTGACTCACTTGCGTCAAATGAATAAAATAAAAAAATACAAAAAATGGGTGCCTCATAATCACTCGAATTTTCGCAGTATCCATCTTTCTTGTCTAAATTGAATAACAAAAACAATTGAAAGTCGATATTCAAATGTTTGACATTTTTTAAAAAAAGAACATCATAGAAACCATTTGAAAAATGTTTCATTCGAAAACCTCAAACCATGAAGATTATATGTCAATTCAAAGAACCTATTGAAATAAAACGGCAATTTCATACTTTAACCCCTATTATTAGTTAGAATGATTTACTCTTCTTTCATTCTACGAAAATAAAAACCGGCCAAGTACGAGTCGGACTCGCGCACCAAGTACGTATTACAATGTCGAAAATGAAAAAAAGTAACGTAAATAACCTTTGTTTAAAATCCCTATAATTTAAATATTTACCTAATGATTGTTTCGCTTATATTCAAAATAGCAAAAGCTTAAAATATCAAATGGATATAATATTTTGTTACTGAAGTTGATAAAGCTAAAACTTGTCTGTGTAGAAAGTTCCTAAAATTGGTTTACCTAACAGTTAATTGACCAAAATGAAAAATACCGACCTAAGTACCATTATGAGCAGTAGTAGGAGCTGTTTTTAGTATTTGATGTTTTAGCGGCAACAGAAATACATCATGTGTGAAAATTTCAACTGTCTAGCTATCACGGTTCATGAGATACAGCCTGGTGACAGACAGACGGACGGTGGAGTCTTAGTAACAGGATCTCTTACCGTTTGGGTACGGAACCCTAAAAATGCCAACTGGACAGATCCGTTCACTTATGAATTCATTCGGCTTTTGTCTGTCGTTTTGTGTTTAGATGATCTTTCGGAAAGATGCGGAGTGTGGAGTTTCTTTGTTAGCTTCTTCTCCACATATCTGCATATCCACATAATGCCGAAACTAACTTTGACTTGACCTCTGAAGTCCTGACCTTTAAAATAACAATGGTTTTGGACTGTTATTTTCAAGGTTTTTACTTAGGAGGTTAAGCAAACATTTTCGGTGTTATTTATAAAAATACTATTCCTTGAAACACTCCATAAACGCCATATAAATAGTCTGTGGTAGAGACTTTATAAGGGAAAGACAGACTATTGCAGTACAGCGTTTATGGAGTGTTTTAAGGGAATCGTTTATTTTTATAATTCCGTTAGTTTTTATTTAGACTTTTGTTTTTACTTTAAATTTGGCAGTCCGAAATGAACGCAAAGTGAACCGTCTGATTTTGCCTTTACTAATAGCAATATTATAAAAATAATAATAAATAAATAACTGTACAGTCTACAATTTTTGCCTTAGGCTAAATACACTAGTTGTTTGTACACATTGTCACGTACAATTTGAACTTCTGACCCCTAAACTAGGTAAAAACCGGGCCCTTATTATGAAAAATGCGACATTATCGGAAGTAGCGAGATGGTCGCAAATCCGTGTCCCAAGATACGATACGACGTCATTGGGCTCACAAAGAGCCATGCATTTCTAGCGTTCATTACTTCATCATCATCATCATCATCATCAGCCCCTTGACGCCCACTGCAGGACATAGGCCTCCCTCATGGTTTTCATTACTTAGTGGCAGGAAATATCGAAACTATTAAAAAAAGAACCTTTGTTGCTAGATTCGAGTCTAATTATATTAATTAATTAGAGAATAATTGTCGGGCTCAAGCGCGACATTGACGACCATTCCGAACATATCGCTGCTTCATAATAAGGGCCCTGTGTCTTAGCCAGCAGCCGCACAGAAGGGGCGCGGAAAAGACCCGACGCGCGTTGTGTCACGTCCTCGTTCCGTCTCTTCTGTGTGGGCATCGTCTCGTCCCTTCAGTACATTTTGTTTGAAGGAAAGAATTTTCCACGCCCCCGTCCCACATCTCTTCAGTGTGGCCGCTGGCTTAGGTTCGTTGGGTATCCAACTGATATTGTTTTAACTATATCTTGAGAATTACGTAACAGCGAATACGACAGAATCAAATAAAATAACTAAAATACTTGGCACAAAATGAAATTAAAATATTGGCAATATATAAATGTTGCCAGGATTCTGGGCTCCCTGCCGCGGGACATCGACCTGGGGCGAGTTTTAACCTGTAAATATGTATAGTTACTTAGAAATTGTATTTATTAGTATTAGTTTATATTATTAGTTTATAAAGTACTTGGTTACATATACAGCTCAAATAGAACTCAGATTCTATCGTAAAAAAAAAATTGAAATAAAACTGGAAAACAAAATTGAGAATTTTTCAGTACAATTGTAATCAATATGAAACAACATCCTATGTATCAATTCAGCTATCAAGAAAATAGCCCTGATGTTTTAGTTTACTAAAGAACATGTTCTTATATGCCAACAATTTCCATTAGGACAGGTCGAAGTAGAAAGAAAGAAAGATATATTTATTTGATGAGTAGCTGTTAGCTATAGTTTGTAGGCGGAATCCCTACACGAGAATAGATTAACTAGGTATGTCTTCTTCTTTCGTCTCGAAAGCGACCTCCTCAGGAACTCAGACAATTAAATAGATTAATGTGATGTCACACGCAGGTGTAACAGCAATCACGATTCACGACTAATGTGACAGTTAAATTGGTACTAGGAGCCTTCCAGAGGCAAATATTGAGAAAAAAATTAAGAGAAATGACTCAGAAATTTCTTTTAGATTTTCACAAAGCTACTTTCACAATTTGGCTACTAAGTTTTTTTTTTTTATAAAACAGCTAAGCACCTTCCTATTACGAATTAAAAATGAGCCTCAGGGTCTTAACAGAATTCAGGATCAAGATTTTATTTAAATATTGTGAATTTTAAATTGACTTTATAAATAAAAATTTAAATAGTACACGAAATATTTTCGCTGCTTTTCCTAAAACATATTAAAAATACTGTTATCTCAAAGCTTAGATCTAGTGGAGTAGAGGCGAAAAGTTCCTTACCTACACGGAATTAGCATACATACATACATATACATATCCGGGAGAAGTAGGCAGAGACCAGCGATTGCCACAATCCTGACAAATCTTGTCTCAACATTCATTAGTCACTGCATGCAAGCACGTTGCGGGTACTTTTTATCACGCCCTTTGCTAATACATCCCCTATTTGCCATGCCTAGCAATTGTTAATTATAAAACTTCATCATCCTTAACATCCTTTAAGAACTCTATATATTTATTAAGACACTGCTAATTCCGTAAAGGTAAGGAACTTGGCAAAATTCTTTCTTACACATAACTTTAGCATTTTGGCTTTTTAGCCTATTAGATTTGTAGGTCTTTGCCGTCGTCGTGATCATCTCACGCCATTGCCTCACTTTAATAGTCTTTTGATTTATTGATACGCAGAGACGTCGAAGCAGTGGTCACTATTGCAATCGAAGTTTATAGTTCGATTCTCAATTATTATGGACATGTCGCCGCCAACTGATTAAATCCGCTGTCCAACTTAACGCCTAGGAAGTTTATTAGGAGGCGTAGCGAGAACTGTATCTTCGTCACCTTACCAAAGCAGATGCCGTCTAGTACTAACTACTTGGCTAGCCAGGTTATAGAACGTTTTGTTCAATCAAGAGGCTGAATAACCTTTAGGCCTTTCATTGGACGCCGCCGCCTAATGAGGACGTAACACAATTTACCTACAGTACCTGAACCGTGTTTCGAAAGAAAATGTGTAAGGCTCCTGCTTGATCCTTTATTACTTACGAGGTAAAAGCCTATCTTGTATGTTGGCACCCTTTTATACGGGAAGAGATTTGAGCCATTTACATAGCGCTAGTAGATAAATTTCACGGTTGCCAGATACGTGAAATACATGCCTACTTAGAATATTAAATAACCAACCACTCTCGGCTTTCGTGAAAGCGCTTCCGTTGAATGCCTGTGTTTTTGTATAGGAATACCGACTGGTAAAGGAAATTATTCGGTTAGATATTTCGGAAGTTTGCGAAGTTATTATGTTAATTTATGATATGATTCGCTGTTTATGAAACTGACTTGCACGGCTAAGTTAGATTGAGATGACTTCGGTCACAAAGGTGTAAGATATAATAAAGTGTAAGAGGCTATCGGTCAGACTTTGAAAGGAACTCCGTTATATGAAAGTGATGCAACTTATTCGCGACTTTTAGCCGCAAAGCGTTTACTTTGTACTTTTTAATCGCTTAGCGAAACATTTACATAAACATTTACATACAGGCACATACATTGCTTCTGCCCCACACTAGGATACCCTGTGTCGTGGGAACCAGAAACAACGACATCACAAACATGTAAACATCCAAGACCTGGGGTGTTTTTTTTTTGTCCCCAGCCTGGATTCGAACCCGGGACCTCTCGCATGGTATGCAGATGCACTACCGCTGCGTCACGAGGTCGTCTGGAAAGCCTGGAGCACGATTCCAAGCTACTTTAATTCAATCTTCGAGGCGAGGAGCTCAAACACTAAATATCCGGCCCAATAAGGGATTATGCCACGACCGGATTACGTCCTTGTTGACCGAATCGCGGCATGTAATTACTTTAGCAATAAATGTGACCCGTTTTATGTGCTGAAAAGTTATTGTTCTTGTAACGCAAAACCTGGAAACCGTTTCTTTTGTATCAATAATTAAAGTACGTCCAATAAGCAACATTTTTTTATTTTAATTTAATTTTTTTTGTCTTTGTGTTAGAACGCCTCACATTCGGAAGGTCGTGAATCCGATGTACCAACGACTTTGTTTTCTAATTTACGTACATTAGTGGAGTTGTAGTAGCGATAACACTGGCTAACTGTGAAGGAAGACATCGTGAGGAAACCGGAGTGTCTGAGGTATTTACATACCTCAGCGCTTGAATGGTGGGCACACGTGGTAATTAATTAAGCCCATACTCTCTGTGAAAGAGAAGGCCTGCGGCCTGTAGTAGGAGAGGCTACACAAAAAAAACATTCAATCTTAAAACTAGGCGCGGTCGATTCGTGTGAAAAATAAAATTGAAAATTTTAAACTTGCTCATTTTTTTATTCTTTTATTCATCGATAAAACATCCTTGATCGATACTGAAGAAACGGTCTTAGGTTTTGCATTATTTCGATAACACGTTATATATGTTTTAGATAAACACAAGATTTCCCTGTTCCTTATGTTCATGGTTTAATCGTCGTCACGACGCTGAAATTACGTAATTGGTTCACAATATGGTAGTTATTCGCACGGCCGGAATGCTTTTAACACAGATATAGATAGAATCTGTGGCTTTTAAGCTTACACTATACCTGCCTTTGTTGCGTGAAAAAAACGCGAAGAGTTTTACACAAGCCCGCTGCTCGCATTATCTGTAGAACAATGGCGCTTGCTTTTATTGTGAAACAGGGTAGTTAGGTAATTAGTATCCTATTGTTTATTCCAAGAAGTTACGGATAATGGAGAATGTTTTATACTGTGGCACACTTTAACCACTTTCTACTGTATAGTATGGTTTAATTTATTACCTACTTCCTCCTAAAGCGGAATGGAAATAGAGTCCAAGATTATATTTACAACCGTATTCGTAATAAATTGCAAATTCAAAAGCCGCATTCCGCATTTTACGCACGTAGGGTAAGCACGACCCGCTGCACACTGGCGTATGTTTTGCTATGAATCTTTTTTACAGCGGACACTACGAAAAAAACGTCTACGAACCTTCTTAAAAATGTACATTTTTTAAATACTTGCAATTAGAAAAGTTATAAATCAGATTACAGCATAATTTAGCAAGACTCTTCAGAGAGTAAAGTTAAGCTAGATAGCGTCATTGTAATAACGCAACAAATAAGAGCCTCGAGTCTACTTGTTTCGTCCTCGTCGTAAGCGTAACACAGGGGCTGTGAGAGATTTGTTCCACACAAGGAACAGTGAAACCGCAAAACCGCAACCCTTGAAGCCAAGCTCTAGCGCAGACGGCATTGCCAACGCCAACGTCATCATACCACCTCCGATGAGTGAGGTGCGGGTAGCGAAAGTGGCGAGATTAGGACGGCGACGCAGAGCGCCCGGCTCGCTCTCTTGGGTCTCTCCACAGCGTAAGGAAGACGTCATCTAATCGAATTGTGTGATAGTTTGACTTAGTAATTTTTCGTTATTCAAATTTTTAAATTTTGTGTAACATTTGATTGTTTTAATTGATAAAAATTGAGGCTAGCTTCTCATATATTTTTATTTTAACCTATCTAGAAGACCCATGCAAGACACCCACTGTTGGGCAAACGCCACTGTCACGCCAACCTCCTCGGGCTTCACACGTTATCATAGTGGAAATCGTGTTTGAGTAGATATTGGAGGCGTGACCCCGATATTGAGCCATATACTTGTACCGTAGAGTGAAATAGATATTTTGCTTACGCACACGTAAACATACACACCGCACTGATACCATAGCAATTCTACCGGCATCAGATAAAAGTGATATTCACTATATAAGGATATAAAGAATTGTAAGAGAGGGCCTAAACCATTAAGCGGTACAACCATGTCCAAGCCGAACAAAGCAAGATACATTCCAGAACACATATTAGAGTTACCTCCGACGCGGCTTAAGTGCAAAAGAGCTTACTATAACATAAAGGATTTCTTAGAAGACAAAGATATTATACAGGAGATGTAAATAACTAGTTAAATAGGTAAGTAGTTTCATAAGTATTGGTATAGTAGCATGATAATTAGATCTAAGAAATTGTAGTGCCCTTACAGGGTGTCATGTAGAGCATTAATTATTTTTTAAATTATTATTACCACCTGTTTTATTACCATGACATGCAATAAATAAATGATGATGATGATGATGATGAGATTAATGTTAATGGGCATTTAGAGGACGACTGTTTCTAGTGTTCAAAACATTCATGAGTAATAAATTTAAGTGGAAAAGTCTGTTAATCGAGTAATTTTTTTAAAGAATAAATATGGAGTTTATTTCTTAATGTCTTCTCCACATGATCTATTAGTTGTGAAACTAACAACTTTGACGTTCATTACTTATACATTTTGTTTTTATAATGAATAAAAATATTAGAATTTGAATTAAAAATTTTTTGATGGTAAAAATAACTGTAGTTTCTGTATTCAGTGTTCCTGTATTCAGTGTTTCTTACATTATGTGAGTAGTGACATTGTGGTAGCTCATTTCATTGTTTCGCTTACGCCTCTTAGTAAAGATATGCCCGTTCTAACATACAAGTGGCCATACAACAACTAGCTGTCTTTGCGAGTTGCATTGTTTCGCCTTGAGCCTACAGACATTCGCATTCCGACGTGCGGTCACGCAGAGGTAACGTGGTCGCCGTCGGACACCTAATTTCCTGGGGCATGCCATACCGTAGACTCTGAGCCACACCGTATGTGCCCTGAATGAACATTGTGAATAAAGTGACGCCAATAGTTACCTTTGTATTTTGCTCATGAAACTATTTTATGCTTAATTTATCCACATAACTTTTATCTAAGTATTTGAGAATTATTTACATACTTAGAGGGTAATTAAAACAATAGTCCACAAAATAGACATTAAAGTTTGGATTAATTCCCAATAAGCAGCATTTTTTATAGCTCATCGTCTATTTTGTCTGGACTACAAAGCTACTTTCCTCGAACCTTTGTTAAAGCGTCGGAAAATTGTTTCATTCACCTCGAGACTGCTCGGTGTCCTTTATCTCGAGTGAAATGAGGTTATTTCTCGAGCGACCGTGTGGCAATGTCGTACGATGATTTATTATTACTGGAAATAAGTTTTTTTTTACACCTGCCGTGTATAATGGTTTCAGTGACGTGACGAGGTGTTCGTACACTAGATTGTTGCTTTGATATCAAAGTTATTACTCGAGGGGCATTAATGGCAAATCTATTATATGGGGATTAAAATCAGGCTAGTATGGCCTTCATTTATCGGTCTACGTAATAATATAGGGTCCTTCGAAAATGGTCTAAAATATTTTAGTAGGAGGACCACAGACCAAGAACGACCATAAGAACGTTATAAAGAATCAAATTACCTATATGTAAAAGAATCATCATCATCATCATCATCAGCCATTTGACGCCCACTGCAGGACATAGGCCTCCCTCATGGTTTTCCAAGCTTCCCGGTCTTGTGCCGCCCGCATCCGGCGACTCCCCGCCAACGAAAAAAAAAAATATTTTTATTAATTTTTAAAAATACACATTAATGTTGTATAATCCACACTCGTATAGGTCACGACATCGACACAGCCGAGTAGATGCATTCGTCTTTGACTATTCGCACGCAACAAATTTTGCAGTGAGTAGGTATGGTGACACTGCGTTTATTCTTTTTTTTCAGCAGGAGCAGGCTAGAAAAAACGGGTGATATTTATAATGAAGCATATTTAAAGAGACATAAGTAGCTATATCATAATAAAGCAGCCTATATACGTCCCAGTGTAGGGCACAGGCCTTCTCTCAGAGAGAGAGTATGGGCTTAATTACCACGCGTGCCCACCGCGATATAAAAAGAAACTGATATAAGTATATAAAACTAAGTAATTCATAATCAAACAATATAAACTGATACTAATAACCTTTGTCTTGAGACACTGAGGTATTTTGGACGCGAAAATGTGTTTTCTATTAGTTTCCCGAACGCTGCCCATCCGAGTTGGATTCGATGAGTTACCTCTTTCTCGAAGTTGGACTTACCTAACTGGACTGAAGACTTAAAGACCCACTTTGTTAGAAGCTCTGTTCAGGTCATTGAGCATGGAATTCAAATCTTCCAGGGTCTCAGCCATAACCACTATATCATCGGCGAATCGAAGGTGAGTGACGTACTCGCCATTTATGTTGATGCCAGATCCTTCCCAGTCCAGATGAGGATGGTGAGGATGAGGGAGGCCTATGTCCTGCAGTGGGTGTCAAATGGCTGATGTTGATGACGAATATTAATACATATAATTTCTAATTAAGCATATTGTATTTTATAAGGTTAACACGAGCACTAGACATAATAAAAACTGAATTTGCATAGATATTTACTCGTTTATTTTTTCCATTTTACAATTTTCCGACGTTTAATAAGCATATTTTAATAGTTACGTTGTATTTTTATTATTGATTTAAATTTTGACTGGGTAAGGATAAAATGAGTGTGTCGCAGAACTCGCAGTCCCTTGTTTATTCCCTTGTATCTGAATCTCCCAGACAGACAATAAAGTTTCTAAAAAGTTTCAGCTTTCTTCGGGGGTCGATGTGTAAATCCCGACATTGAATTGTATCGAATTCCATGTTTCTATGCTACTAATTTGATGCACTCTTGCAGGGGGTAGTTTCCTGCTTGGTAATTTATCATATCGCAATCTGCAGAGGTTTTGTTTTTCATTTTCATGACCGGAATATCGACCGGTGTCAGTACACAGTACACTGTAATATATGTATTCTGAACCCATTAATACGCAACTAACCTTTTGTATTTTTAGACAAGTAGAAAGAGCGGGCAAATATAGATTTATTTAAATGTGGGAGAGGTCCAAGCCCTGTTCAATTTATTTCTTTATTTCATAAATCCTGCCCCTTTACTCTCGACGCTAATTTAGCCAACTCGCGTTACAATTGAGTGCATTTATTTAATGATTTAGCCAAAATAAGCTTTCAGTATCCGATGCGCTCTAAAGCTTCAGTAAGTACTAAGCCGTTATTTCTGACTTATTGCATTCAATTATTACGCAATTTGAACACAATAACATCGAGAGTAGAAAGACTGTTTGTAAACTTAGTTGCCAATTCTGTCTGCCTGCTCTTCTTCTCCATTGCCCGCCCGCCATGCTCCAACTCAATTTTTAGGAAAAGAGGTACCTACATAGATTAAATTAAAGCACACCTGCCGAAGTAGGTACTGCAGTATATTTATTTTTACGACCACTAGAATTAAGTTCATTTTCTTTCCGACACTTTACGACTTTGCGGGCAAGGACTTTTATGTCACAATTATTGCAAAGCCGTGAGAAGGGAAGAGTTTTATTGAGAACGAAATAAAGCTTCTTCGTATAATTCAATTACCGTAACGGAATTATTAAAAACCCTGACGCCTGCGCGTCCCCGCCCGGTCCAAAGCACCCAGCTGTGTATAACTTAAGCCATTCCAAACAACTTTTGTGTCGCAAAAGTTGCATTTAGTCTGTGATGAAAGCTTGCCGCGATGGTACATATAAAATTTACGTCGTGGTAAACAAAAAGCAGCCAAGTCCGAGTCGGACTAACTAACCAAGGGTTATCGCCATAAAAAAATGTTACGTATTTAACATTTTGTGTATAAAATGTGCTGGCTTTCACACATTTCTGGTGCCCCGAAATGGGTATCCTTAGCGGGTGTCCGAATAACACATGCCCGGTTTTTATTGTTAATATTGTAGGTAGGTAGGGGCGATTAAAGAGATAAAGGCCTTACTAGGCCAGATATGTAGGGTCACAGCGGCTCTCTAGGCAATCATGCTCTGTATGAACTCTCCAGAAGATGCTCGAAACAATAAAAGCACCCGGACCCTCCCACTGCCACACAATCAGTTTCGGAAATGGCTAAGATTGTGAAGCGAAAACCAGCATTCAGAACAATGGAAAACGGAAACAAAATGTAGACAAGCGAGAGAAGCTCTTCTCAACCAAACAACAATGTCAAAGCGCCGTGGGGGGCAGGGCCTGCTGCTTGTACTGTGCTGCTGCCGCTGAGGAGATGCAAGCTGCGCAAAGCAGTGGCTTTTCTGACGATCTGAGATGACGATCTCACTGAATAAACACTTCCAGAACCCGCACCAGATAGTCTGACGACCTGGTTACGGTGGCGGTGATGCGCAGGATGCGGGCGGCACATGACCGGGAAGCTTGGAAAACAATGAGGGAGGCCTAGGTATGTCCTGCAGTGGGCGTCAAATGGCTGATGATGATGATACCATGGGACTAACCGAACAGCCAGTGGGCAGGGGATGCATTAAAAGGCTTAAAGAAGAGGAAAGCGACTATTCGCTGTGAGAGCGTGGAAAAGCGACAGACCGATATCATTAAAATTTTAATAATTTTGGAACACTGCTGGTTTTCTGGAAAAAGAGGCTGGCTGGAGTGATCTAACAGCCCTGCTATGTACAATGTAATATAAGGCTAAGTGCGGAAATTCAGGTCAAATTAACTAACTAGGTTCCCATAACCTTTCGCACCCTTCCAATACGGAACGCTAAGAATCTCATCCTGTGTTTTGAAATTCTGTTTGTATACGTACTTAGGTTTTTAATTATTTGTTAACTAGCTGACTTGGCAAACGTTGTTTTGCTATATTAATGATTGTACGATATATTTTTAGACCTATCAAATATACACAAAAAACTCATTAAAACCGGCCAAGTGCGAGTCGGACTCGCGCACGAAGGGTTCCGTACCATCTGTACACCATTAGACACAAAGATAGAGAAAAAACGGCCGCAAATCACGTTTGTTGTATGGGAGCCCCCCTTAAATATTTATTTTATTTTAATATCATTGTTTGTTTTTGAAGCGAATATAGAACTTAATATTCTGTGAATATTTTAAGCGTCTACCTGTTGCCGTTATAATATCGAGCATAAAACGGCAAAAAAATACGTTTGTTGAATGGGAGCCCCCCTTAAATATTTATTTTATTCTGTTTTTAGTATTTGTTGTTATATCCGATAATATACATCCTTGCGAAGTCAAAGTCAATTTATTGGCTGGGCATTAAACCTACAGTCGACAGCAAATCAAGCATTATATTTTAGTGTTGCAAAGTTACCAGCAAAGCAACCGAATAGACCGCACACATGTAAAGGTTGATCTGTTGGCGACTGTACGCTGTCTATTAAAATCATATCGAGTGAACCTATTTACAACACTTGCGTTATATTTCGCGTTTCACTCTTGACCGGTTTTTTTACCTTCAAAAGCTCATAGACGTCGATTGCGTGTTAACTTTAACCCTGCCTGACACTTGTCGGGAGCAACGCAATGTATTTCGCGCCCCGTCAGCAGCTCCATCACTATTTCGAGCCAATATTGCTCGTGCCGAATACGTGATCTTTTATGCCGCATTTACATTATGTTGATTTTCATTATCGGTGCCAACTGCCAACCAATTATCGATGAAAAGTATTAGTCGTAGATAAGGTTAATAATGATTATTTATCTTTTTACGTGGCCTCTCCAATTAGTTCGTTTTGTGCAAGTTCTCCATTTCCTATCTCTATCCCAATAGTAATCTCAGTATCCATAGTTCCAGATTGGAACTATCCAGATAGAATCACAAGTCTAGTTCCAATTGGTGACGCTGTCTATCCTGAGTTTACATACGTACGATCCGGTTTAATATTCTGGAAATAATGGAACGTAAGAAGGAAAGTTGGATGCAAAAGGCGGCTTTTCTTTTATTTACGGGAAGGGACTCGAATAAATTTTGCTTCATTCATTAGGTCGGTGCTCCATCTTCTTTTATTCTACGGTGCGGTAAAGTATCAGTAAGTATTTATGTATATTTTGGTCTTTGACATCTTCCGCCTATCGACTGTTTCATTGATTAAAGGTAGCGTCGTCTGGTTTAGTTGACTATTTCAGTGACTAATAGCTCTGCTAATAGTGTATTAGGTAGATAAATATATTGGAAAGACGATGACGTGGACTCTTCGTTTCCCTTATTCTTCACATTTTATAACTTATCCCAGGCACACTAAAATGAGGCTGGCAACGCTATTTGACACCTTTCCTCTGGATAAACAGATTGATAACAGTTTATCCAGCTCTTTCCCTTAAATAAGTATAAAAACGTTTGCACACATTTGCAAACATGTCCATTGTTAATTGTATGATTGTCAACCTTATTTATGCGCTTATCCCTGTATATTCATTTATCTTTATATTTACTAAGGAAGGCTTGCCCCAAGTCACTAAATAAGTAAGCAAATAGATAAACACGCGCGTAATACAGGCCTGAAGAGTGACTCGGTGCGTGCTGCCTTAAGTCTCACCCGGTACTACAGCGAGTCAGGTAAGCTTACTGAAGCTACGGTGGTTCATCATCATCATCATCATTCAGCCACAAGAAGTCCACTGCTGGACATAGGCCCCCTCCATGGATTTCCAAAAAGACCGGTTGGAAGCGGCCTGCGTCCAGCGCCTTCATTTCATTTCAGCGGTTAATTTCTACGTTATTATTAGAAAACGATCAGGCTCAATACTGCGTAGAGTGTGGGGAGCACTAAGAGCATTCCGAGTTTGATTGGAGACAAAGCTGACTGTCACATTTTCAAGCACTGGATCTGCACGCCTGTGGATCTGTGCGCGGATCCACAAACTATGTCAATTAAGTTCGTTATGCCTCTTCATAACCTAGGTTTAGTTACTAATTTAGGCTAGCTAATATAGTTTACTTACTAATATTATAACATAATAGTTGTCGAAATGTAAGAAGCCCGTTTTGACAGCGGATTTACTCGAACATATAAAAAGACACATACTCTGGCATATTATTTAACGCCCGAAAGAAAATACAGATTTTGTAGCCCGAAAAGTTACACATGGTCTTAATGATTTTTAATGTTTTTGATCTCAAACTAGGTTAGGTTCTATGGTTTTTGTAGCTGTCAAAACGGGCTTCTTATATTTTGATGACTTTAAGGGTCATTTAGAAGACAACGATGTCTGGCATTTAAATAATGTTAACGGGGACGATTGTGTCTAGTGTAGTGTAAGTTTAAGTTGAAAACTCAGTTAATTGTTATGAAAAGAATTAATGTAGAGTTTCTTTGTTAGCTTCTTATCCACATAGCATATTAATTGTGAAACTAACACCTTTGACGTTCATTAAGTAAATATTTTATTTTTAGTGAATAAAATTTTTGAGTTCGAGTTTGAGTTTTAGATAATACTTCATATTACTAATACTTATGTGGATTTATCCAGATCTTTGTATTAATCTTATATTTATTATAAAACAAAGTCGGGTTTGTTACACAATTTACAATCGAAAAACGAATGAACGAATTTTTACGATCTTTGATTGGTTAGTCTTGTCTCCGTGCCGAATATCGGAATAATTAGGTAGGTAGGTACTAAAACAAGGGAAAATTCAATCAATGATTCTGAGCCGGTACGAAGTTTGCCGAGTCACAGTATAATGAACACCAGTAGCCAATGTTGGCCGTCCGCCGTCCGGATTTAACTACCTACCTACGCTCGCTCGATCGGAGTAGGCGCGACAGGGTTGACGCGCTTGTGTTTCGAATTCGATACTGCCACATTTAAAATATTGTCTTATTTACCAGGTATTTCGAGAGTTGTAGGTAGTTATTTATATTATATGCTTGTTTAGTATGAAGTCTAATGAGTTGATACGAAATAATATTTCTAGTTTCTACTGACAAAGTAACAGAAAGACGGAGTTTGCAATACATTGTTATGGATAAAAGAGAATAAAAATTTTTAATAGTAGATTTTTCAACAAGTGCACAAAACGAACCATTATCCGTGACTTTTAGCAGGCTGATAGTAATGTCGAGGATAAAATGGTTTTGTGGGCGAGTTATAAACTCTGCTTATCACTTCGATTGCGAGGAAATAAAACAGTAGTATAATTTAGCAAATTGAAGAAATTAATAAACGCACGAAAAAACAAGAGCTGTTTCCCGCCGCTTTATTTTTTTTAAATCTTACGACATTGATATTAGGCTTGGGCTGCAGACCTATACAGCCTACTATTAAATTTATTATGTATTAATAATTTTCTTCAATTAATTAAATAACCTACCGTACTAGAATTTAAATTTTAATATCTTTTATGTCTTGGCAAATAAATTAAAGTAAATATTATAAAATATGACGAGATGACGACTGATGATGATTATAAAATAACAAATTCTATCTATGAACTTCTTATTTTGTTTGGCTGTATGGCTCATTTTCTTTGCCTTAATACAGATACCTTTATGAGTAGATACGTTAATGCACTTGTGCACAAAATTCGATTTTGTTCAGCCTATATCTTGCACAAATAAGCACTTGAGAGCATGAGAAGTGAAAAAAATTAAGTGATATATAGTCCACGTAAATCTTTTTAGAGGCCGAGTGAAGTTCGTCAATTCCTGCGCAATGACTATTTTAGGTGTCAAAGGGGAGCTATGCGGGGAGTCGCTAGGGACGTACCACTGGTTGAATAGGTAATATTTTTTTGTAAGACTTGCCACGTATACTTTTTTTTTGTTTATGGTCAGTGTCATTCACTTACTAGATTTTTCAGCTAATAATGTGTAGTGCTTACGAAAGTTTTAGTTCAAAAATCATAGCAACCTTTTAGCGGTGGTAGCGGGGCGGTAGAACGCCAGCTTCTCACTTGGGAGGTCGTGGGTTCGAATCCTAGCATGTTCTAATGATTTTGTTTTCTAAAGGCCGGTTTCTGAATTGAAAATTTCACAAGTAAATACTTAAGTAACGTTCTGTCACAACCTTTTCTGGGAAGTTCTAAGAGACAGCACTACAGTTAACTATTTACTTAGCGAAATTCTCAATTTAGAAACTGGCCCTTAGTTACGCACATTGTGAAGTTAAAGTAGTTTGTGCGCGTGGCCGAGTTCTGGGCCAGTAAAATCTAATTGGTTTTGTCACCGACACGATAAGAAGAAGAAGTAGAAATACCACTTGTTAACAGTGAAGGAAAAACATCGTGAGGAAACCTGAGTGTTTGAGTTGTTCACATACCTCAGCGCTTAATATTGCCAATCCGCGGTTGGCACGCGTGGTGATTAAGGCCTGTGCCCAACGGGAGGACGTATATAGGCAGCATTATTATAGCAACCTAAAAAAATACATTTCAAGATTAATTACATTAACGAAATCATTAATTAATCTTTTTGCCGACTTATGTCGAAGTATGTAGCAAATTTTGGTTATCTCTTTCATGCATCTAGTCGGAACTTATTAATCGATTGATTAAATCTTTTCTACTTTGCACATAACTACGCATCACACTACATCAATTACTCAAACATACACTGTAAAGACAGTAAGCAATGTGCAAACAATCTGTGACTATGTTCACGTTACCGCCAAAGAGATCTGTGCGGACTATACCTTACCTTAAAATAAGTAAACCAGTTTATGTTGGCGTTCTTCACATTTGTATAATTATTGCCTATGCCGTATTTTTATTTCAAGTAATTTCACAATAAAGAAAAAAATATCTATTTAAAATAGGAGGTTATCATTATTAACTTTAATACTGATAAAAGCTTCACATAAAAGAACACGTGTTTTAAGGCTGCTCTTACGTGAAAGATGTTGTCTCACTCGCACAATTTAACATTTTTAATGATTGTTATAACATGAGTAGGTATACTTTTGATAAATGTGGTCTGACATTTTAATTACATTTTTGTTTTCCTGTACGCAGTGCTTAACAATTTTTTTTCCAAAATTATTAATTTTAGAATCAAATTATCTCAATTAAAAACTTAGTACAGGATAAGAAAAGTACCTATGCATTGAATATCCGCAATTTAATTATCCATCAAGCCCTCAGACCAGAATTATCAAATGTGTACTCATTTTATTACAATAATTAAAAATGTTAAATTGTGCGAGCGAAACAACATGCTTCACGTAAGAACACCCTTAAGGCTTACCGATGGAAGTTTTAGTTTGAAAAGGATTATCAATGAGAGGTTCTCTATGACAACCTGTCAGTTGAGTTTTACGAAAACTCCATAGATGGCACTGTACAGTGTAAACGTCATCCACATACCTTGGAGGTATTAGGCTAGGTTCTCATGACAAGCGCTCAACGCGCGTTCTGGAAACGCGCGTTTATAACTACATACATTTTGTTCGGGCCGTACGCATGCTAACGCGCGTTTTAGTAAAGCGCGCGTCGAACGCTGCGCTAGCGCTCGACTGTTGACAACGCGCGTTAACGCGCGCTTTGAGATCATTGGTTTTCTATGTTACCGTTCAGTTGAACGCGCGTTTTTGACGCGGATAGACGTACTATTTTAGGGTTCAGTCCGTCCAGAATACTCCGAAATGGAAACGGAAGCTTTTAATACGGAATTATTTTTAGATGAAATAGAGAAAAGTGAGTCATCAAATGACTTGATGGATATTCTGAAGTAGTTAAAAAATTTGGCTTCGAATTGCCTTAACTTAGGATACAAAATTATGTACTGGCTTTCAGTCAGCCTGTGAGACAAAATTGGGTGGACCCAATATATTCGTCTTCTGTTGCGTTGTTTCTGCCGTCGGTATAAAATCACAGCTAAAACTGTTTCTATGTCCATCTATGACGAAGTCAGTGAACTGACTGAACCAAGGCGTGGCCAGGCGGCTGTGGTAACGCGCGTTCATCGCCTGAGTTAACGCGTATCATATGAACACTGTACAAAAAGCTAGCGCGCGTTCGACGCGCGTTGAGCGCTCGTCATCTGAACTTGCCCTTATCCTCTATGATTGGAGCACAGAGCATAGGGGTAGAATTATGTAAAGTGCCATCTATTGAACGCTTAAAGAACATTTTTTTTAATGTGTGGAAAGCTTTTTATTACTTGCGTGCGTTGCGTATATTAATATTGTTGCAATCATGTGCTAGTCATTGTGGGCTATGAAAAGTATACAGTTTTACCTTTCCGACTGGGCAGGAAATTTAAAAAAGTTTAGTCTGGTCTTGATACTGTCGAGTTGCCGATTTCACGCGTCGCTTACCTGCACTCACGCACGGTGAACACCGGACTGCAGTGTGACAAAACCTTACCGAGATCTCGCGTTTCGTAGTTATGTATATTGGATAAGCGCGTTTCGGACGTTATTAGGAAGATTGGTAACTGATTTTTATTTAAACTGTGGCCGACTCGACCAGTAATAAATAAAATAAATCGTACATTATCGTAAGTTCTCGAATGGAGACCACATATCGGCAAGCGCAGCGTAGGACGACCAGCCACGAGATGGACAGATGACCTCATCCAAGTGGCAGGAAGACGCTGGATGCAAGCCGCTTCCAACCGGTCTTTTTGGAAATCCATAAAGATAAAAGATAAAGATAAAGATATTTATTTGTGAAACATGAGTATGCATAGATGGTACAATAATAAATATTTGTTCTGCATGTTTTGTCATTGTAGACATACAAATTTTTGGTAGGAGAGAGCGCCGTTACTTAATTATTATGGGTTAATATTACAATTAAACCGAGAAAATTGGAATGTCAGGTGTCAAAAAAATATATAAGTTTATGGAAATCGTTAATTGTTAATTAATAATTATTACATGATCAATAATAATAATAAAACAGAGCAAATTAGAATTGTCAAAATCACTATAAGTAATTAAAACTAAGATAATGCATGTCAAACTTAGAACTAGGTATATCAAGTATAGTATGTCAACTGTCGAGATATTAAAATCTTTCAGACAAGTACTCCGTTACAGTGTAATAGCATTTTTCGGATAATGTTTTCTTCAATTTATTTTTGAACCAATTTGTATCGAGTTCTCTTAGGGCACTAGGTAATTTGTTATATATTGTGGGTCCCATACAAAATATACTCTTTTGCATTAACGCAGTGTTTGCCTTACGGATGCAGACTCTACTAGTGTCCCGTTGCAATCTATTACTAACATGTGCGATCCGCTTAAATAAATCTGGATTCGATTTCACAAATAAAGCTGCTTCTAATATATACATAGATGGAAGTGTCAGGATATTGTGTTTCTTAAAATAAGATAGGCCGTAACCACAGCATCAACGTTTGTGATAGGAGATAGAGGACATGGACATAGAGAACATGGAGGAGGCCTATGTCTAGCAGTAGACTTCTTGTGGCTGAATGATGATAATTATGTACAGTAACGAGGTTACGGTACATACTCACTTGTGGTCAACAGTAAGCGCCCGGCGGGGCGGAGGCGCCAGCGCGACGGGCCACGCGGCTTGCACCAGCGACTCCCGCACGAACTGCTCCCACGAGGGCGAAGTCCCTGCAACAAGTATATTCCCCAACTAAGTACAAACTTCTGTATCCCTGGCGACAAAACTGCCTAGCTGTAATTCAAATGTTGCGTACCTGCGTATAACCCAGGGGCGGACTTTCTTTCAGGCCAACTAGGCCTAGGGCGGCCCGATATTAGACGCCAGTCACAGAAAAAACAATAACCCGCGAGGGATGTTTCAAATTATAAAAATCTGGCCAAGTGCCTGTCGGGCCACGCGTAGTGTAGAGTTCCATAGAAAGAGGGGGGTTTATCTGCTTTACAGAACTAACAACTTCATCAACGAAATTTTCAATGCATTTTCTATGAAGATTTCCTTTTATAAGTTTGTCACTTATTACTCGTTAACTTGTAAAGCCTACTTAGCCGTGATAGATTTCTTTTTAAATTCATTAAATTCATCTTCACCATTATTGCTCCACGACAACGCGAGACCTTACACAGCACGAGAAACCATTTTGACCCTTCAGGAACTGCAGTTAGAAACCATTCGTCATCCTCCGTATTCACCAGACCTTGCTCCAACGGACTACCATTTTTTTCGTGATTTGGACAATTATCTACGTGACAAGAAGTTTTCTTCCCAGGAGGCAGTACAAAATGCTTTCACACAGTTTGTGCAGTCTAGATCGTCGGAGTTCTATCGCAAAGGCATTAATGACCTTCCCATTAGATGGCAGCAATGTATAGATAATAATGGCAACTATTTTGATTAAATAAATTTGTTAAAAATTTAAAAAATAAACAATTTAGATTTTCAGTACAAATCGGCAATTTCATACTTTAACCCCTAATATATACTTATGTGTGTCTATGCCAAATTTCAGCTTTCTCGTACTAATCCTCTCTGAGCTAGACCGCGGATAGACAGACGGACAGAAAGACGGACATGGCGAAACTATACGGGTTCCTTGTCGACTACGGATCCCTAAAAATGGAAAACAATAAGATGTTGCGGATAACGAGATAGCAGATACAAAATTCATAGGATAATGTTACTCAGTAAAACAAGGACGGGGTCAGCTGTGCCAATAATTCTGCTAATCTTTCTCTGCTAAAACCAGTAAGTAGTTTAATCAGTAGTCACTAACACCTATTTTTAAATACCAGCTCAACTGGAGGAGACGTCAAGACTGACCTGCCCCTATATTACGCACACTAAATCCGGAGCGATTCCAATCGTGTAAACTTTCAAATTAGTATGGAGTTTGACAGTTAGACGAATGGAATCGCTCAGGATTTGGTGCGCGTAATAAGGCCCCGGTCTTATTTATTTTTCAAACAATATACAAAGTCTAAGCAGGCTAAGCCTGTAAGTCGCAGCGGTGGTAAGCGCATTTTTAGAACGTTTGGTTCACATCCAAGTGGTGCTGGGTTCGTTCCGACAAATTAATTTTTTTCTAAGTAACGTACATTTATGATTTTTAGTTGTAATAGCAATATTACTCGCTAACCATAAAGCAAACATCAAGAGGATAGCTGATTGTCGTACATATTGGCGTAGCTATTGCTTTTACATGGGAGTTGGGGTTCACGGGATCTAGAAATGCATAAAGATATTAAGCATATCAGTACCAGTTTTCCCCGTGACTTCACACAGAAAATGCAGAATTCTAAACGCCAGGCTCAGTCAATTAGAAATCCTCCTCGCAACTATCGTGATGCAACAATGACGACCGAGCGGTGCGTGCACATGCAGTACTTGTCCTTTTTAGGATTCCGTACCCAGAGGGTACGAAAAAACGTTACGTTTGTTGTCTGGGAGCCCCCCTTAAATATTTATTTTATTCTGTTTTTAGTATTTGTTGTTAAAGCGGCAACAGAAATACATCGTCTGTGAAAATTTCAACAGCCTAGCTATCACGGTTCATGAGATACAGCCTGGTGACAGATGGACAGACAGACAGACAGACACACGGACAGTAAACTCTTAGTAATAGGGTCCCGTTTGGCACCCTTGGATACGGAACCCTAAAAAGCCTAAAAGTTGCCGAAAAAAATCCGAGAAAGCCTCGAAAGTTTAGTCTAAATGACGACAAATCGCCCGATCTGGCAGCACTGAAGGGACCAAATTCGTTGCCAATTGGCTATGGAATGTTCCCCTTAGGGATTGTATTGGGGAAACAATTCAAACCATTGCCCTGTACATTCGACTGCACATCAACCTTTACATACGTGCACTCTAATCAGTTACCTTAAGGGACACTGCAACGAAAATGTAAAGGTTGACCTGCTGTCCGCTGTACAAATTTATTCGTTTCCCATATTTTTTTATCGATTTCCATTTATCAAAAGCACAATACTGTCTATCTCTGGGGCGGGAGGGAAACTTGTACCTACTGCAACATTCTCTATCTAAGTACTAAACTTTCCCTTTCATCCCCTTTCATCAAAACATAGTTTCATGTCAACCAAATCCTTTCATCAAAACATAGTTTCCTGTTTCTTAGTTAGGTCGTAAAGAGCTATAAACGTGACTTATTCCATTTACGATTAGTAGAGGTCTTCGTATCGGTCGTCATAATTTCGTCGTAACGACGCACATTATATGTACACAATATTTTGTGCAATAAAAAATTTATAACAATAATATACCGACTGCCTCGTTAGTTCAGCGGTGTCGCGCTTGATTACAATGCCGGAGTACCTACTTCGAATTTAAAGGTCATATTCGTTTAAATGGTTTCAGTGCTGTAGTATTTTGAAGTCGATGAAGTTTTTAACAAAAAATTATTCAAAATCAAAATCAATTTTTTTTATTCAAGGTAGCACAGAAACTGCGACTTAATGAACTAGGTGTCCATTTCAAAATCTAGATCATTTTGGAGAAAAAATGGACAAAAAAACTCCAAACTTAGTCTTTTCAAGTCCTTAATTTACAGGATTTATCTAAATGTTCTAAAACTCATGCATTGAACTGGCTTTAATTTCAGACATCATTGTCATATAAATATTCTTTAATGTTATAGTAGCTTTTTTGGCACAAAATGTGCTTCACACATTTTTTGAACCGCGTTTCTGGCAAGCTTATTATATCCTCAGGGATCTTATTGTAGAAACCTATACAATGTCCCATAAAGAATGTACCTTTAACCTTTGCCAGCCTAAATTTTGGGAACGAAAGTTTACGTCTATTTCTAGTATTTACATTGTGTTGGCTACCTACAGTTTTAAAGTCACTGATATTTTTCCTAACGTACATAATATTTTCATAGATATACTGACTATTATAACTACGACTCCGCCAAATTATTTCCGAAAGCAAATGCACGAGTCACTACAAAAAAAAAACCCAATTCGCTGAAAGTGCCCCTTTAAAATTTGAAGAGTTCCCTCGACTTCTCCAGGTGCCCATACCTATAGGACCACCTGGGGAGTCTGTCTACAATTTGGAACAAAAAAAGAATTTTCCAAATCGGTCCAGGGGACCTCGGGAATTCAGCGGATGTTCATCAGTTCCTGTTATCCCTCATTAGGGACATTGGGCTCTCAAAACAGACTTCCATAGCGGCTGATTTTGCGCCTTTACTTCAAGCTCATCCATATTTGTCCCGATAATAGAAAATAAGAATAAAAAAAATATTCCAAAGAACCTCCTGCTTTTCTGAACTCGGTTAAAAAGAGGGTCGGACATTGGCTATTCAAACATGTACACCTACAATAGTTTAAATGATATTGAAACAGTTAGCGGCGAGTAAGCAGGTAGTTGAAGCATAAATCCAGTTTAAATCCCAATGCACCGAGTGTCCTTGACCCAATTTCATTGGCACCTATTTATTTGCATTTCGATAGCCGTGACGCACCGATGACTATCCATCCTTTGAGGTGAGCGGCGAAGTCCGCCAATGGACCGCAAATTGGATTTTGAACAACACCAATATATTCGATATCATAGCCATAGCTTTCGGAACGCTGCGGTCTCGCTTATGCTGCACAGGCAAATACAGCATTGAAGCGCACAATCGAAAAGAACTGCGCTACAAAATGAGGGAGTGATACCCCGCATACAATGTGACAGTTGAGAAAGCGATAGGTCACAAAAAATCGACAAAAAATCTTTGATGTTGTCCCCGCAGTAAGTAAATCGTATTTGTTTGACGAGCAGATTTCTTCCTTTCCGGATAGATATAGCGATTTTTTTACAGCTTGTATCAGCCTATTGCAAGACACAGGCGTTCTTACAGAAAGAAAGTTAGGTATGGGCTTAACTTCAATTTGGTCCCACTACAGTTTAGAACATTTAAAGTGCTGAGATTTATGACCACACCCAGTCATTCAAGTTTTCTTCTGCCATTAACGACTGTTGTTCCTAGATAATATAAGATAAGACGATCGTCTAAAACTACTAAACTCAATTCACAAAATATATCCGTGCATAACTAAATAATAGTGGAAGCAATACCGTTTTACAGCAATTAATGCTCTATATAGAGTTCATCAATGACAACTCAATTTGGCTACAAAATTGAAAAACTTGAATTTCTCGTTACAACACTGACTTAGCGCTGTTTGCTTTACCTTTTGTGTGAAACCAACCATCAGTTATGCTGTCACTTAATATCGTCCAAAAAAACGGCCAAGTGCGTGTCGGCCCACGCGCAGCGAGAGTCCCGTAGTTGGTCTTCGTAACAAAGAGAAAGAACGTGATAAAGTGAAATGATTTTTGTAAATAAAATCCACCCGATTCTGTTTCTGATAGGTTCTGGATAATATAATTCATACTGATATAGATATAGCTACCTTATATTGTCTGCATTTCATTTTTAATTTTATTTATTTATTTAGTCGCTCAAGTATGCTAACAGACTTCTTCAAGTTGGAAAAGATCTGTATGAAAATCATGTTTCCTAAATCGCCTTACAATAATAATGCAACCTATATAAGTCCCACTGTAGGGCATAGGCTTTCTCTCAGAGATAGTATGGGCTTAATCACCACGCGTGCCCACCACGGATTGGCGAAATCAAGGGCTGAGGTATGTGAACACCTACACAGTTAGCGAGTGGCATTGCCGGGGTTCAAACTCACAACCCCTTGAAAGTGAGACAAGCGTTCTATCGACCGTGCTACCACCATGTACATCGCCTTAACGCGCAATATAAACTGAAGGTAAAATATTTTATGTTGCAAAGTTTCGAAAGTAAACAATTCCCATGTTGCGCGCTTAACATTAGCTCGGGACTGGAAACTATGCTGCTGCAAACTTAATGGCTTGAGACCGAACAAAACCGCAGTGTATATATCTACAGGGTGACTTCGAATTTATACACTGTCTTTTAAGGGGTTATTGTAACCGTAATTTAGAGACACACGAAGACACAGAGAGAGACGCAGTAGTTTTGAAGAAAATAGCGCGTAAAAAAATTTTGTTAACCAAAATTGGTTTACTTAAGCATAAACAAACAATATCTAGGTGAAAGTTACAAAAATCGAAAAGAAAACTGCGGTTCGACCGTCTTATGGTCGGCGCCGGCTAACTTAATAGTTCTTTCATTTGTTGACACATACCGGACGACAGACTCTTAAACATTTAACATAATAAAAGACATTTTTAACGTTACAGTACTTCCTACCACATAATTTTTTTTTGTATTCACCGTTTCGAACCAAATGTCGGAAATCATTATTGTTTATAATAATGAAAATAAGACTCACTCAAAATATTGCTAACGATTTGAAAATCATGCTGTAGCATCGCCTATTCTAAGCCAGTAATTTTAGTGTCATTTGGCAGATTAATTTGTTCTAAGACACCTACAGCATTTTTCGGTGACTTCGTGATAGTTGAAGACAAAAAAGGCCAAAAAATTTTTTTTTTTTCAAAACTGTGAATGCGACGTACGAAAACGCAAAAACATGGCAAGTTAATTATATCATAGTATTTACTTTAGAGAAATCGATGACATTTTTTTTCGTAGTTTTGAAAGAATTACATAAAAAGCAATTTGTTCTGCTAAATTCTCATTAAAATGTTAACGAATGTTTTTGACTAACCTAACCTAACGTAGTACAATATGTGTATTTTTTATACCATAACCCGAATTGGAGATTTATCGCTTTATTCATAAAAGACTAGCGCCGGTGGCCCACTGAAAAAACAAGTATTTGGTTAATCAAGAGTATACCAATCTCCAGGCGATTCAGGTAAAGCGAAAAATATTCGCGCACGGAGCGGGGCTACTCAGACCTGACGCTGTATGTTTTGAAGTCATTATTCCAATACGGCGGCGCCCCCTACCGATAATTCGGGGCCTATGATTTTTTCTTGGGTTTTGTGTATTTTCTTTGGCCTGGAGCGCCCAATATCTGGATCGGACCTAAAACTTTGACAGTGACAACAATACAGAAATAACTCTCCCTCCATTCATCAATATGTGCCCAGCGCCCTTTGCAAGAAGTAGTTAAGAACCAAAGAACTTTCTAACTTTCCTAACGACAATCTCGTTTGTATAAGATCTCTTTTATATTATAACATATCGTTGTCTAAACGTAGTGAAAAAATCTGAGCCGGCTTTAGCAAGAAAAATGCTCATACAGTTGGTCATAAATACTATTTGTTATCTAAATACTGGCTTACTGAAACGTGTGTACTTTATCATCATACGTAGGTATGCAATTTGCATCGTTTCCGCTTGCTAAACGAAGCCTCAAATGTAGCCGGGAAACCGTAGCTTCCTTCACAAGGACACGTTTATTCGAGCTGTGTGTAGCGTAAGCGGCAGGCATCGCGCTATACATAAGTTCGAGTCTTACGTAAGGCAAACTGAAGGCATCAATAAGTAGAATAATTTATTTTTCAATTCAGTTTGTACCCTGGTCTCTTACCGGTACAGGCGTGAGTTTATGTTAGTTTTTACAGGAACTAGCATATGACCGGAGCGCGAGGATGATGCTGCACCGACAAGAGTCTAACTCTTAAATACATAGTAGTGATGAGTTTGTGCATAATTATGTGCTCGGTCTGTGGTGTTATTTTATTCATGTGTATACTTTCCTTGTAGCTACTATAAATTAAATGAAAAACTTTTATTCATCGTAGCACATACATCAACATGGGTGTAAAGTTCAAGCAAAATCTAGATTTTTATGGACAAGAAATGAACATGGAGCTCCCATGCTACAGAAGCACAACATATCCTATTTTGAGACTAGGGCAAGGAAAATTCGATGCACATTGGTAATCGAGTCCTCCTACTTGTTAAACTGCGGGTTAATCGGTTATGCAATAGATATTGAAAAGTCATAGAAAACCAGGAATTATAATTCTATAAGCTTTAGCTTTATTTAGCACAGGCACACCAAATCTTAAAGGGTTCCAACCTGTCAACTGTCAAATTCCATACTAATTTCGAACGCACACGTCAGGATTCTGACAGGATTTAGTGCGCATAATTAGGCCTTAGATAGGAACAGTCGACAGCACATCAACATTTACACACGTGCACTCTACTAAGCTACGTTATGGAGGACTTTCCAACAAAAATGTAAAAGGTTGACCCTACTGTCGACTTATTAAAGACGCAGAAAGTGAGCGAGAAACTTACAATACGTGAACTCATTCCACATAAACTCTTATTTCATTTCTGAGGGAAGTGTCGCTAACGACATTGATTTTTACACCCGCACACCACTTTACATTACTAATACAAAACAATATCGATGGATAAAAACACCACTAAGCGTTTTGTAAAACGAAAGTGCTTCGCAATCGGACGAGTCGCTCGACAGAATGTCTAATCTATTATGTGTCGTATTGAACGGAAGGAAAAACTAGTGATTCTTTCGGCTGCCGCAGCTGCGCTATCGTTGTAGCAATGACTATTACCTACCAATTTACTTTTATTTCACTGCTGTAAAGTCGACGTATCAAACTTTATACGCGTGCACTCTACTTAGTTACTTTACGGGCAGCGAGAATGTCAAAGTTAATTTGCTGGCGACTGTAAAAACTGCAACGAGAAAAAAGTGGCACTCGCTCTTTGTTCCTTTCTTTCCGCTGCTAGTAGATTTCTCGTTATAGTCAGGTCTCGACACAGTTTACTTTGAACTCATTATACAGGGTTACAGGTTAGCAATGCGCATTTCGGAGGTAACCGCATGTATTCGTCGCCTTACTTAGAGGCTGTTTTTTTTATTACGTAAAACACTTTTATATTACTTCATGACCCCGCTGCCTCCTACGTAACATCATCATCATCATCATTCAGCCACAAGAAGTCCACTGCTGGACATAGGCCTCCTCCATGGATTTCCAAAAAGACCGGTTGGAAGCGGCCTGCATCCAGCGTCTTCATGCCACTTGAATGACGTCATCTGTCCATCTTGTGGCTGGTCGTCCCACGCTGCGCTTGCCGATATGTGGTCTCCATTCGAGAACTTTTCGGCCCCATCGGCCATCAGTTCTGCGTGCTATGTGCCCCGCCCACTGCCACTTCATAAAATAAATCTTTTTCAACCCAATATATGAAGAAGTAAACCACTAGCCGTGAACGAAAACATCGTGAGAAAACCAGAGTGTTTGACGTCTTAAAATATCTCAGCGGTTGTAATAGTCGCACCGCGGTGGCCACGCGTGGTGATGGAGCCCATGCTCTCTCTCTAAGGTCTGAGCCCTACAGTGGGACGTACATAGGCTGCATTATTATAATTATGAAAACTAACTGACTCGGCAAACGTTCTTTTGCCATATTAATAAGCCTACAACCTATTCTCAGACCTGAGAATAGACCGGATTCTTTAGTAGAATCCTGAACGTAGCGAGGGATTCAAAGTACGTCGCCCGAGCCCAAAATATATTTTGCGCCCGAGTGGATAGACTCTACTTTTCATCACCCACTATGAGAAAATAAAAGGCGCCTCTTGCATTTCTCCATTCAATAAAATTACCATAGGCTTTCATATATTTCTCCCGGGATTTCTTGCGTCAGTTCTAATACTTTCAGGAGTTAATTCTATACTTTCACTGTCACTTGAAGAACTCATTTTTCAAAACAAAACCATGAATCACCTAATTTGATTTCTTTTTTTTATTCAGCCGCGGGGCGACTATGGGCCGTCGTACCAGCCAGTCTTTATTCAAACAATATTTGCGTTCGATTTCTGTGGCGCTGAACACTAAGATTTTCTAAATTCAAAAAGTGCGCGGCAATAGTACATTACGATACTAGTGCGAAAAGTAGGAAATTCGCAACGAGTGGCGATAAATTAAAACACGACCGAAGGGAGTGTTTTATATCGACACGAGTTACGAATTACCTATTCGCACGTGTATCGTACAACGTTTTATAGTACATATGGCCCTTTGAAGTTTCGACATAGGCACGTAAAGTGCTCATTATCGCACTAGTGCGGTAATGTAGCACCATATGTACTATAAAGATAATTGCGGCGCACTTATAAAGAGGATTAAAAACTCATTACTGCCTGCTAAAAGTTTTTTATAGAAAACACCACCTTTGGGTGCACTTAAAGGCGAACCACGTCGTCCTTTTCGATTAGATGGGATGAAAAGTACATTTTAGACTTTGGCGCGTTCTTTTCATTCTTACCCTTCGAGTTGAATTCAGATGGTCTTTATAAGACGTGTCTCACTTACATGTAAGAGTAAAAGTTTATGTAAAGTCGAGATCACTAATACCTGAATTCGATTCTCCAAAGTCCAAAATTGAAATGTGACACGCGAACAAAGTCAGTGCCACTGAACTGTATTCGGTTCTTCCCTGCGCTACCCAGTATGTCGCTCTGAAATATACCGAGACTAAAATTTAATACAGAAACAAATAAAATATAATTATAAATTTAATGCGAGAAGGGACTCAGCAAACCGTACCTACATGCTGGAATGGATAAGAAAAAAAAACATCAATCAAATTGGTATTCTACAATAGTATTTGCTGTTGTAAACGTTGTTATAAAAATACCGGCCAAGTGCAAGTCGGACTCGCGTACGAAGGGTTCCGTACCATTATCTATACAACATTTGAATATTGTTGCCGTTACTAATATCAAACAAAAAACAGCAAAAAAAATCACGTTTGTTGTATAAGAGCCCGCTTTAAATATTTATTTTATTCTGTGTTCTGTTCAGCAGGATCACGCGCGGGCGCGCGTTGTTTAGAATTAATCTGCAAACATGTTTGCGCAGGTATTGCTACGTCTGCAAATCCAGGGCCTCTACTCATTAATTTCCTCGTCTCATCAATGCGTTGGCAAGAAAAATTGCACCTGATTGCCGAAAACGTGCTCAAGAAGCAAAGAATTCGAAATATATCGACATCAAAGACAAACGCAGCAACGCTCAGCCTAAGTCCAAGCCGTTTACAGCAGATTTATTAAGCCATATATGAGATGATTTACTATTAATAAAATATCAATAAAAACACGGCTTTTCTTGTCACTTTTGAGCTCACACAAATATTTCATTTGTGTCCTAGTCGACGGGCAGCCACGCCGACCTAGGACATACAGCCGGACGCACAGTTGATTAGTTAGAGTGTACGTATGTAAAGGTTGATGTGCTGTCGACTGTAACTACATAAATGAACACTATACAGCTTGAAAATTACTTGACAAACCTTGCAGTAAACATAACACCGACCGGACTCACGATGTGAACAAATCGGATGAATGAGATTGACTAGAATCGAAAAACGTGAGGGAAAAATCTATATCCAATTGACAGAGGATTGATGGAGTAGACCCCCACCCAGGCTCGGAAGCCCAAGCTACAAGGAACAAGCAAAGCCTAATTTACAATAATATCAACGCTGGTAACATGGCAACGACCGACTTTACATTGGACGATATGGCCTAGTAAGCATAATATATTCAATATTCATACAACGATTGCACTACGGCCTTAGTAAATGTGTGAAACGACAAGTCCGACAAAGTCGTGCCATCGTGGTTACCATGGCATGGTCCAATGTGAAACCAACCAATACCCTGAAGCTCTGACGTCCATAACGTAACATTTCCATAAAACCAAGCGCGTTTTTGGTAAGGGACTGTTTATTTATTTCGTTAGACAATTTGGGGATGGGGGATACTTCTAATATATAAAAATCTCGTGTCACAGTGTTTGTCATCGAACTCCTCCGAATCGGCTTCAACGACTTTTATGAATTATTATTGTCTGTGTATATTTGGTAGGTCTGAGAATAGCATAAGTATAACCAGCCTATATACGTAACACTGCAGGGCACAGGCCTTATCTCAGGGAGAGAGTATGGGCTTATCACCACGCGTGACCAACGCAAATTGGCAATTTCAGGCGCTGAGGTATGTGTACACCTCACATACCTTAGATTTTTTTTCTAAAACTAGACCGTGACAAACTATATACATACAGATAATTTTTATTAAGGGTTAGTCATTATAAAAAAAAATTGATCGTCTGGAATACATTGTCTTATTTCTTTGTGAAAATGACCTGCAGGTAGTATTAAACCGTCCGTCGCACTATTATACATCTCCATCCGACCATAAAATCTGCGGTCGACCTATATTTTTAAAGCTAAATTAAGCACAAGCGATCTTTGCCTTTGTTCGCCAGTGCTTACCTACTCTCTTTAATCGTCCGCAGGTTTGTACACAATCACTTTAATTTATTCTCGCTCTACTTTCACCGTTCATTCAGCATTTTCCTCGTAAAATCTACAAACATTACTAAAGTAACAGTTGACGGGAGTTATTTAATACTTTCATAAACTGGCTAGGGGAGATAAGGAAGCCATTTGGTGGTCCTTAGGTCCTTTAAAAGGGACACCTCCCGGTTAACGGGATCAGCGAGGCTAACGCACTCAACCGTTCAACAGTTTGGGGCCCACAAAGGCCATGTCCAAAGCAAAGACAATTCTGCCACGTTTGCTGTAGTTGACACACGTTTGCATTCTCTTGGGATTCTGCTTGTGCTGCCTACCTGCTACACTTTGCCAATAACATCAAACTGTAATCCTTGTAACGATGGTTGTTCACACGAAAGCACTTTTAACTTCCGAGGTCACAGCACTTGCAATGGACGTTAGGTAAACTTGCGTTAATCGACGCATTTGGGAGTTAAGTACCTCTATATTAGTTTTGTGCGTCGCGCCGCGTGTCGTTTCGTTCCGTGGATGTCGTAGGAGGCGACTAAGGTAATAAATTACCAGGAGACGGGCAGCAGCGTCTTCCTGAGATTCCAAACGCATACTGCAATCGCCAACCCGCCTGCCAAGCGTGACGATTATGGCAAACCCCTTCATGGTTAGAAAACCATGAGGGAGGCCTATATGCTGCAGTTTTCAGATTCTTCCGTGTTCCCTGTCGACGGAAAGTATTATTCCCTTTAAATTTTGATTCCCTTGAGAATGTCGAAATATACGTTTTTTGCTGCATAAGCGGCCGTAACATTTTTTGAAGTTAATTTAGAAGTTTGATTTTTTCACAGCTTCAAAGGACTGTAGACCTAAGTACATGGTTTATAAGTATTAATTTCAACTCGATGTTTGCACGAGAGAAAGGGTCTTGACAGACAGACGGACGGACGGATGGACAACAAAGTGATCCTATAAGGGTTCCGTTTTTCCTTTTGAGGTACGAACCCTAAAAATATTCCACACATCAACCTATAATAAGCAATTTTTGTAAAATTATATCTAAATCTGTAGAGCTACGATTATACGCCGTTGTCCCAGACTGATTTTATCGCTGTAGATCGCATCGGCGCACACGTCTACTAATAAACCTGATTTTCCCAGCGGTACCGCATAATTTAAGCTACTAGATACAAAATCTAAATCGGAAATCTCTACTATTAAAGCATTGGAACCCCCGGGTACATGGCCGGTCAAAGTTAGAAAATTGAAGAGGGTAAAAGTTTAAAAGGCTAACCGCAAACACTCCGCTCACACTGGCAACAACTTGTGCACTTAGAATTTTTATTGGAATCGACTATTTATAATTAAGACAGATCTTCTGTATCTCATATTGTAGTAAGACCCTCGTTTAGGTACAGAGAAAACTATCGAAACGATCCTAGAGCAGCCAAATAACTTACTTACTTAGTCTGGCTCAAGTGGCTCAGCAACCCGAAGTGGGTCTTGGCCTCCGACGCCTGAAGCTCACGCAGCTCCTTGGCCTCTTTGCCCTTCCAACGATATGTGTCGGTCAACCGGTCTTTGGCTGAGCTTCCAAAGTACCCTTTAATTTTAGCTTATATTATTTTTTCCGTTTAAGAATTTTTCGTTTTTAGTTTTAAGCAATGTATAAAAGAGTGGATTCGTTCATTTGTAGAAGTGAAATAGGGGAACTAAACTGAACCGAGAGAGGTTCAAGGTGGTCGAGATTTGTTTAGTAGCTAAGCGGCAAGAAAATTTTGTACATTTGCATAGAGATGGCTTAGTTTCCAGTTTTATGTTCTACCTTCCGATAAGTTCAGTTCATTTTAAACTGCTAATTTTAGACATACAATGTTATTTTTTCAAACTTTTGAAAATGTACGCACCAAGATTTTGGAGCTTATTTCACGTCATACATTCTCTGTGATATTACGTCCGTTAGAATCAATATGATATTTTTTGTTTTTTATTTGCGTTTCACGTAATCTCATACCATAAACAACACAAAGTAATAAAGAATGATACTACAAACCTAGAGCTAGGGCTCTAGTCAAACAATACTTTCTAATATTTTCTAATACTTTTGAATAATTCTACAAACCTAGAGCTAGGGCTCTAGGCAAACAATACTTTCTAATATTTTCTAATAGGTACTTTTGAATAATTCTACAAACCTAGAGCTCAGGTTGGTAGATCTATTGGTTAATCTGTAGAGCTAGGGCTCTAGGCAAACAATACTTTCTAATATTTTCTAATAGGTACTTTTGAATAATTCTACAAACCTAGAGCTCAGGTTGGTAGATCTATTGGTTAATCTGTAAGCAAAATCTGTAAGTCTCGAACAAGGAGTATTAATACTCCTTGGTCTCGAACTAATAGTAGGTATCTTTGACTGACTTTTTCTTATTATAAACCCTTTCTGAAAACCGCGCTTAATTATTTAGCAGTTTATAAACATCACTGTCGATTCGAAAAAAATCTAGACTCAGCGGTGGTAGCTTGTATTAAACGAGTAAGTACATACTTTTGGCTGCAGTCTAGATTTGGGGACCATGTCTTTAAGCTAACAAAAGTTTGTTAATTAATAAATTAACACGTCTTTATAAGCTTCTTTTGTATTCAACTGACAAACTTAGTCAAAAAGTCGTAAACAAGTTTATTTCGTGCACATGTATAAACCCCTTTTTCTACTGCTTTTCATATACCCTAAGGTTAGCCGGAAGAAATCTCTTACAGAGATAAGCTCGCCTATGTAATTTCTTATGTAATGTCCTGTTAAATGTCTTGTGTGCAATAAAGTATAATAATAATAATATTAAAAGATAAACGGTCGAATTTAGCCTACTTCTAATTTTTGTATCAACAGAAAAGAATACTGTTTGTATAGATGTAAAATAGCCAAGCTATATATTTTTATTGGCACAGGTTTTAAGTGAATTGAAAATATGGAAAGAATTAAAAAGTTACGTTCAAAGATGTCATCGGCATTCTTTTGGTGATTGATTTGTGTGCATTATGCCGAGAAATGCGGTTTGGTCACATTTTTTAAATGTATAATTTATGTTATGTGTGTCGATCGAGAAACGTTTTGTATACCACAACTGCCGCTGGAGTGGCGACGATACCTGGGAGGGACCACGTCAGCGAATTTGATTTGTGGATGTTATTTTTTATGCTCCGACAGAGATAAATGGTCCATATCGATCTTTATTTTTTACCGGTAAAGTATTGTTAGACTAAAGGTGGAGGCCGATACGGGAAGAAAATCCACCTTAACATTCTAATGACAAGAAAAGAAAATATTATATATCCTATAAAAAAATATATATATTTTAGGCCTTTCGTAAAAATGGCGATTCCTATCAACATATAAGTGTCATGGTACAACTAAAAGTTTGTATGATTATAATACAGTAACTATAGTTTAACAATAAATAAAAAGAACTGGCTAAATTTTTGAGTCGGTCTCCCTAAGTGGCCCGACTTGAGTTAACTCATTACAATTTTAAATTTCAAAACATAATTTTCGCTAACAAATGCTTACGGTTTCATTTATAAATACGCGATTCCTTAAAACACTCCATAAACGCCAACTAAATACTCTGTAGCAGAGATCTTACAGGGGAAAGAATTTATCACTGATTATTATTTATACGGCGTTTATGGATTATTTTAAGGGAATTGCGTTTTTATAAACAACACCGTCATTTTTTATGCTGTAGACAACCCTCAGTAAGCGAGTCCGACTAATACTAAGCCGGAGTTGAGGTGACTATATCAACAAAGTATTGAGCATAGGACAACTATACATAACATAACATAAACATTTACATACAGGCACATACATTGCTTCTGGCTACACACTAGGATACCCTGTGTAAACAACGACATCACAAACATGTAAACATCCAAGACCTGGGGTTTTTTTTTGTCCCCAGTCGGGGTTCGAAACCGGTATCTCTAGCATGGTATGCAGATGCACTACCGCTGCGCCACGAGGTCGTCATACTAGGTTCAACTATACCTAAATTGAAGTCTTTCATAGACTAGACAGCGAGTTTGTCGCACATTAAACCATTAATAACGGGGCCTTTGTAAAATAACTTGTGTAGCTAACTATCGGTAGTGCCGTGGTTAACCAGCTAGCGTCACATAAATCAAATTATTACGCCGGGAATAAGGCGGACGCGGAGACGAGAGATACAAAGTTCGGTCTATGTCAGATAATATTCAAAGGGAACAATTTGTGTCAAGGCCTTGAACTCGGATCTGACGCCAGAAGATCTTAAACAATTAGCGCGGCCTTTCATGGAATTTACTGTTCATTTGTTTTAAATCGTCAAGAATTTTCCCGAAACGGCGGAGAAATATCGGAATATAATTTTATTTTCATTTTCTCAATTAACTTTTATCTGCTACGCCATGTCGGATGCGTGGGAAGCTTTATTGGTATATACTGGACTAGCTGTGCCCGCGACTCCGTTCGCGTACATTTCGATTTTTACGAAGCAGCATTTGTATGGGGGCCACGTCTTATCATAACTGGAGCTAGAATTTAAATAGCCTATCCTGTGTCCCAGATGTCTATATGTTTTTATACCAAATTTCATCAAATTCGGATAATTGGTTTAAGAGTTATGGAGGAACATACATACATACACACATACAGAAAAAAATTCTAAAAATCGTGAAATTAGTTTCAGTATCATATATTGAGCCTATAAACACAATATCTCTGAAAACAAACTAACTTACTCCATGACCGACCCTTACAGATTTATTATTAGTATAGAGTATATAGATGATAACCGTAACGACGCGACATCTACAGGGTTATATTGAATTAATTTGACACTTTTTAACGGGTCATTCCAACCATGATATAGAAATGGCGCTAATTTTGAAAAAAAATAGTGCTGCAAGACAACATTTTTTTGGTTACCGAAAATTACTTCACTTAAGCATAGACAAGCAATATCAGTACAAAAAGTAATAAATATAGAAAAAAACGGACTCGAGCGTTTTATGGTCGGCGGCGGAAAACTCAAGTGTTCTTTCTATTATACACATACTAACGATAGACTTTTAAACATTCAACGTAATAGAAAACTTAACTAGAAACCACTTTAAATTTGTATTTAAAGTTTGGAACCAAAATATAAATCACGAATATTTACAAATATTTTATGCTGTTAAATTATTAATGAAAGGAACATTTCCTCAAAATATTGCTAACGATTTCAAAATCACGCTGTAAGCTCATAGATTTACTACGATCGACCTTGACGGCCGATGAAAAAATATTTTGCAGGTACCATTATCGGCACAGAACAAATTTTTGTTCTGTGGTTATCGGGCAGTGGGAACTGTCCGTTACTGTAGACGTTGTGAACACGGTGTGTGTGTTATGCATGGTAGATTCTTATTTTTTCTATTTTCACCATACCAATAAACACTTTTTAATTCATCATTATTATTGTTTACATAACATAACATAAACTCACGCCTGTATCCCAGAGGGGTAGGCAGAGACCAGGGACTGCCACTTGCTACGATCCTGACAGATCACTTTCGCTTCCTCAACATTCATTAGTCGTTGCATGCACGCACGCCGGTTTCGGGTACTTTTATCGTTTATCACAATAAAGGACACATTCTGTTATTTTATTGGTATTTCTTTCCAGTACACAATGGATTTTTGTCCAGCCTATATACTCCCCACTGCAGGCCACCGGCCCTCTCTCAGAGAAAGAGAAAGTGCGAGCCTAATTACCACGCAATATCGCGACCAAAAAAAACATACTGAGCAACCGATACACAAAAAAAAATTTACATAAAAAATAAAAACCGACTTCGAAACACTACAGCACTAAAAAGTTACAAATAACTTAAATAATTAGAAGTATTTATACATGTAGGTATTGCAGAAGTATAATTTGGAGCCGGTGCCCAAAATATATATGCTGGTCTTGAAACTGGGCACCGACTAAAAAAAAACGCGTCGCATTGATAACCTCCTCCTTTTTTAAGTCGGTTAAATATATGTCTTACTGCTGGATACGTGCCTCCTTCCCTCTGGAAGGAAGAGATAGTCTCTACTCTCTCTACCACGCGTAATTAAACGCCTACTGCGGATTGGTACTTTCAAGCGCTGAGCTATGAGAACACCTCAAACGCTGACGTTTATTTGTGCTGTGACTGAGGTTTCCCAGCAGCTGGCCGTTTGTCTACACATTAACGATGCAGGTACCCCTACTGACTGATATCGAGGCGGGTCCAAAAGGGCATACGAGTGCCTGCATATTTAATGGCTCGAGCAACAAGTTTAACCTTCTGCCGAGCCGCGCTGTCCTGTGGGAACCCGCCAACCACATTTTGGTAGGCAGTGCAAAATAAAAGCATAGATTACATTAGCTCACGCCTGTAGCCCAAAACAGTAGCAGAGGCCAAGGTTTACCACTTACCTCGCTAATGCGTTTTTTTTTATTTGGTTTATTTACAACAGATACAAGTCCTTTCCGAGCCTCATCATCATCATCATCAGTCCACGGCTGCCCACTGCTAGGTATAGGCATTTTCTCCCAAATGCCATCTCTCATGGTCCCTTGCCATCCACATCCACGGACCCTCCGCTGACACAACTATATCGTCCGACCATCGAGGGTTTGCTTTTAGCTTGACCTTCGAGGGTCTGCTGGTCTTGCGCTGTTGTCGGCAAACTCCTTAGCATGGTTGATAGTCGCGGATATTGTGGATAAGAAAAAACACTGTAAGAAGGTAAAATACTGTTGTCGTTAGCGGATAATGCATTTAAGACTTTAAACCTCATATTAATAGAAATTGAGTAAAATTCAGATAAACAGCGATTACAGATTTAAAAGTCTAAATAGTCTGTGGTAGTCTTGCCCTTCACCACGTACTAATTATACTGGGTTTATCATTTACTGATAGTTTTATTGCACTTGTGCAATATGTGTGGGACATTTTGACACTTGGTCCAATATACCCCAACGCCGTTTTAAGCCAACAACGGCTGATTTAAATATTATACAGTTATTCACCCAACTTTCTTAAGTTGTGGAGGTGGTCCAGCCAAATGTTCACTTCTAGGAAAACATGTAAATACCTGTTATTTCAAAACATAAGGATCCTGAAGAAAATTTATTATATTTAACAAATATTATTATGTTGATTACGTATTCAGGTCAACGCGTTGACTCCCTTAACAATATTCCCACCTAACTACCACCGACAGTATTACGGACACCTTCCAAATTTTATTAGAAAGTTTTGATCCCGCAGGAGAATAAATTAATTACTGAATGAATATCGGGAATCAATGTCAGGTTATGAGTTTTAGAAATGAGAAATTCACTACATGTATTTTATTGGAAAACTTCTCGACCTGTAGGAAAATAAATTATAAACAGAATAATGGAAATTATGTAGCTGGTGAATGAATATTAGTAATCTATACTACGGAAACAGTGCTCGACCGACGGTCAGCGCTGATCGCGGGTACGGTCGGTCGAGCCGCCGTCGTCGGGCCGGCTCGTCGGTCGCGCGTACATCGGTCGACCGACGAACTATGAGATTGTATGGATGCGTTCAGTGCTTCGCTGACGGAGCGACCGAACGTACGCGCATACGTACACTCAAAGCAAAAGTGTATATCGATACAGAGCGCCTTATCACTGAAGTGTGGCTTCGTCCTGCAATGTGGAATTTATCGTCTGCATTTTATTAAGACCGTGATGCTAAAATAGTAACCGTTCTACAAGTATTGGGTGTACATTATATCTTCGCCGCCTTCTTTTCCGTCGTTTGCACAAAAATGGCGTGCACATATTAGAGATTTACAGCAAAAGGATTCATTTTTCTCGTGAACTGTACACACGCTTCTCAGTTCACCGTCAGCGTAGCACTGAATGCATTTTCGCAACCTACGACCAACGCTGACGGTCAGGACGTACTCGTACCGTCGGTCGAGCACTGTTTCCAGCCTTAGATATTTAATAAGAAACTATTTGTAATATCTTTCACCTGGTTGTGCAATAAAGTGTTCTCTTTCTCTATCTATCTATCTATGTCATATCTTGATAGAGTTATAGTTGTAGCGAAAGGGGTCAGTCAGGATCGCTGCAAGTGGCACACCTTGGTCTCGGCCTACCCCTCCGTGATGCAGGCGTGAGTTTATGTAATGTAATCACTCATGTATGTTGGAGCTCCCCTTATACTACGCTACGGTCTTTCTCCTTACTCTTAGAGCGGTAGTAGCACAGCGGTAGAACGCAGGCCTCACATTCGGGAGGTCGTGGGTTCGAATCCCGGCATGTACCAATGACTTTGTTTTCTAAGTTACGTACCTATATTTGTGACGTTGTAGTGGCAATGCCACTTGCTAACGGTAAAGAGAAATATCGTAAGAAAACCTTAGTGTCTGAGGTATTAACATACCTTGCTACGTACAAAAGCCCAACTATGAGGCTAAGTGCAGAAATCTCAGATCTAACTCTATTCTTCTTTCTACTACTCAAACTTAGAGTAAGATAGCGCGAGAATCACAATTTGCAGCAAAACTCAATACTAACTATGAAACTCTTACCACCATCGAACAATTTGTTACGAGCGCCATTACCCCGCTGTAGATGTACCCCGCGGCGTCTTTTCAGTGATCAATGTTATATCATTTGCGAATGTGAAAACGTAGCAATTATAAAATAAATAATTAACGCTACGCGCACAGATGCCGCCTTCCCCCATTCCGCAAAAGACCTCGGTGCATTTTGGCTAAATTAATTTGAAATGGAGAAACCGCGTGGGTGAACATCACTTTCCCAGGTTGATATTTTTCGAAGTAACAGGGTTTTGAATTCGCGCTTAAGTCCAAAACTCATGTCGCTGCCCCCTTTAAATCGTTGTTCTACATAAAAGTACCAATCTATTCGACACGTACCTAAGATGTTAAACATATCAATCAGACAACGCCACTACAAAGCAAAACCAACAAAATAAAAATATGTAACATAAGTTATTGTAAATGATCAAATAACCAGCAAGTGCGAGTCAGGCTCGTGTACCGAGGGTTCTATAATACCATAAAAATTGTATTACTTTTTTTTTTTATGTACAGTTTTTTGTTCACTTTTAGCGGAAGTCCGACTCACACTTAGCCAGTTTTTATTATGTATGGTATTTTTATACTGCTGTTAGAGGGACTGCACTATAATAACACCAAGTTTGTATGTATTAATAATTTCACGAGAGAAAAAAAACGTAAAAAAAATGTTTTTCACCCCCCTTATTTTTTATTGTCTATAACGTTGCCATAGCAACAGATATTTTGTGAAAAATCCACATAGCTAGTTAATGTCACATATACAGACTGCCGTGATCGTCGTAGGTACAGTAATAGGGTCCCGTTTGGCACTGAATACAATTTGCACTGAATATACTAAATCGTTTCTAAAAGAACGGAATCCTAAAAATCGTTATGTTAGGCAGAAACATATTTTTCACCTCACTAGCTCGTAAAAGCTCTGTTTATCATTCGAAATCTGCGTGGAAAATCGCACTTTATCCGCTAGCGTGGAAAGTGTTTTTAAAATTCGAATATTTTTATTCAATAAAGGTTTCGTACAATAAATTACATATATATAGAACCTCATTGGTTTCGTAATAGTTTATATTCTCTGCAGCCAGTCCATTGATGATTGAAATGCAAATACTTATTTCATGTCATGCGCCAGCCTCATTTAAAGAATCGCACTGGCCGGCAAGAAAATTTGATTTAAAAAAAAAATTAACTTTCAATATTACCAATTGTAGTAATTTTACTTTTAATTTTTGAAATAAATAAACAGTAATTTAATATTTATTAAAACTGTTTTTCTTGCACCTAACATTTTCCTCGCTTTAGTGAGGTGAAAAGTTGTGTGTTGCGCTCGGCAGCAAAGTTATTTAGCGTCTCGTACCTTTGAAACCCTCGCTACGCTCAGGATTCTATATTTGAACCACTCGCTTCGCTCGTGGCTCAATCCTAGAATCCTTCGCTTGCTCAGGTTTCAATACAAGGTACTCGCGCCAAAAATTAACTTTGCAGCCTTGCATAACAAATAACTATTGTTGTAGCTGTGCTACCTAATCTCCTCTTTGTATCAAGTTTCAATTTAGGACTTTGCTTGTGAATTGTGAATTTGTGTGGACGCAAGTAATTTATTGACCGCTGAATAAAAAATATTATGATTAAATATTATTATTATTTTAATATAATAAATGATTGATGAACAAATGAATAAAATGATGACAAATGAGCTCCGGGTGGCGCCGGATTAAGAATAGCGTCACTCCATTTCCTCCCGTGGATGTCGTAAAAGGCGACTAAGGAAATCAATTACCAGGAGACGGGCAGCAGTGTCTTCCTGAGATTCCAACCGCATACTGCGATCGCCAATCCGCCTGTTAAGCGTGGTGATTATGGCAAAACCCCTCATGGTTACGAAAACCACGAAGGAGGCCTATGTCCTGCCGTGGGCGTCCAATGGCTGATGATGATGATAATGATGACTACTGCAGTAAATTATGTTAAATACTACTGCAGTAAATGGCGGCCACCGCCATCGCAACCGGGACCGCTTTGATGTGTGAGTTCCTTAATTTCAAGTTGGGCTGCTTTCGAACCATCTTTTAATGGTGATGAAGAACTGTTCCTACGGGCCTTTGTAGTTAGATAGGTCTGTCGGTGACAACCGGCTGTTTTGTAATGTGACACAGGTGACAAAGCTCCTTGACATGTTTCACTTTAACGTGTATGTAGAGCCCGCCCCTCTTCAACGGTAATGCTCATTCAGCGCGTAAAGACCTATCTAGATTGACCTGTTACCTGTATCATCTGTCAGTGTGCTTTTAGATTTTGGTATTTTAAAGGGTTCCGAACCTCACAAATTAAAATCGTGGCACCTTATTTTCTTTTAGTGTCGTGGTTTTTGTTCTTCTTTGGTATTATTCTCTACTTCCTTCTATTCATCGAAACCCTAAATCCACAGTCATAAATAAGTCCGTTTCACTGGTTTCCTTCACACAGGGTATCCTAGCGAAAGGACCAGGGTTACACCTACTCACTGTGCGGGTTGAGCTCGGCCATTAATTGCATGTAAAAGCTATTATTCTTAGGCTTACTCTGTACCTATTAAGCTTAGAAGCAAATAAATTAATAAGGTATTATTACATACATAAGCGCATACGTCCTACCGTAGGAAACAGGCCTTCTCTCAGAGAGAGAGTATTGTTATTATACTAATATTTATCAACACTTGGCTAGACGTAGAAGATATATATTTGGAACTAACATTAAATTCAGCTTTAGAAATAAGAAATTTATTTGAACGTAACGAAGTTACATCATGTTTTTATACAATGTACATAATATTCCAATATATTTCATGTACTATCTGCCTACCTACCTACCTTTATCTTTCAGTTTTATCCATCCTACAGTTGTCTGGAAGAGATCGCTTTTAGCGATAAGACCGCCAATTGTTTACGGCAAAACATAGATATGTAAACCTACTAATGTATTTTGTTTTCTGGTGTGTACAATAAAGAGTTCTAATCTATTCTAATCCTTCGGGTCGAGTTTGTAATGGAAAAAAGGCAGTGAAAGGACTCCACTTTGACCATCTTTCATCAAATGATATAAAACATAATCATCAGTTGGTAAGTACGGATTTAATTAGATTCCATGAGTGCCAGCAACAACTTTAAATGTTAAAACTGTACGTTCAAGTTTTACGTTTACAGAAGTAAGAGGAAAAACATTAATTAGAAATGGCAATTGAGTGTTTCTAGTGTTTTTGAAACACTTAATTATGCTATGTTTTGAAATTGTATTCTTTTTTGGTATATCCACTTAATGCATATATCCGTACTAGTATTATAAACGCGAATGTTTGTATGCATGGATGGATGTTTGTTACTCTTTCTCTTTCTGCGAAACGGCTGAACGGATCTGGATGCACAGACATAGATTATAGTCTGAATTAGCATATAGGATATTTTTATCTCGGAAAAATATACATCAAAATTACCACGCGAACGAAGTCGCGGGTAACAGCTAGTATTTTAATATTATAGTATACCTGTAGGTATATTACTTGCTTAGTAAAAATTGTTTAAGTGGCCTTGTTTAAATTGGAGCCTCCCCTATTATATTTCTATGTTTTAACCTTATACTTATGAAAGTTTTGCTTCCTTCCGAAACCTTTCACATTGAGCACCATTTTTAGGGTGCCGTACCCAAAGGGTAAGGGACCCTATTACTAAGACTCTGCTGTCCGTCCGTCCGTTCGCCTGTCACCAGGCTGTATCTCATGAACCGTGTGATAGTTAGACAGTTGAAATTTTCACAGATGGTGTATTTCTGTTGCCGCTATAACATCAAATACTAAAAACAGAATAAATTAAATATTTAACGGGGCTCCCACACAACAAACGTAATTTTTGTATCGTTTTTTGCTCGATATTAATAACGGCAACTAGACCTAAATGTTGTATAGATAATGGTGCGGAACCCTTCGTGCACGAGTCCGACTCGCACTTGGCCGGTTTTTCTTTAAACGCTAAATCAACTAAAGTGAGGGTGAAAGAAGCTGTACCAAAGTATTAAAGATTAGACAAAGAACTTTATCTCTCTAAAGAAAATAACTTTTTATTGCCCGCCTTCCTGTTCTTATTTGATTTTTTCCGAAATTAATTTCTTCCGTAGAAGCAAATTCATAGCCTGTAAATACCATTTCGGAACTGGCTTAAATTTACACCTCCACTTTCGGCGAATTCCTTCGTAGGTCCCTGAGGCTGTGGTTATGACGTCAAATAAGGGTCGAAGGCCGGAGGTCAAGAGGTCAGCTCCTAATTTGACTTAAAATTTGGTGCGTGTCATTACACGCACCAAATCCTGAAATATTCCAATCGTCTAGCTGTCAAATTCCACACTAATTGCTATTGCAATAAGCAGGATTTGGTATGCATAATTAGGCCTCAAATTGTAACTTTGGTCCATCGATTCAGACAGATGTCCGTCGGTCGGCGAACCTGTCAACTGTCAACGGTTGGCACGCTCGCAGGGCTTATTTATACGTCCATGGCTATGACGTCACAAACCGTCTGAATATACTCACTACACAGTGTGTACCCACTAATATTTTTTTCCGCCTTTTCAAAACGTTTATTTTCACCACTGCAGTCCCAGACAAAATTCTATTTAGGACATTAAAAAAAGTTCAACTATTGATAGAACAAATTACATTAATGATATTTTAATTAACATAACATAAACTCACGCCTGTATCCCAGAGGGGTAGGCAGAGACCAAGGACTGCCACTTGCTACGTTCCTGACAGATCACTTTCGCTTGCTCAACATTCATTAGTCGTTGCATGCACGCACGCCGGTTTCGGGTAATTTTTATCTTGCCCTTTGCTAATACATCCCCTATTTGCTCGAAGTATGTCCGTCTGGGTCGTCCCTTACCTTTTAATAAAATAGGTCTTATTTCCTTTAGGCTCGATTCGACCAAACCTTTAACACGGGGGTAACGCTTACTCTGAGATTAGTAATGTCAAAATGCCATAGGAAACTGTCACTTTAATCTCAGATTAAGCGTTTATCCCGGTATAAAAAGTTTGGTAAAATCGGGCCTTAATCACATAAAAATAATCCAAACACACTATACGGGCAAAATACGTTATAAAGAAACATTTGTTTACTTATTAATACACGAGAAATGTTTATTTACCTATATTTAGCCGAGTACGGAAGTCCAATAGGGGTAAATTTATTTGGCTCGCATGATATTTAATCCACTTATAACTAATATTTCCGGACTAATCTAATGCGGTAGCGAAGTTAAAAATTTGTAAAATCACCTATGAATTCGTGACTTTGAATTCGTTAAACATTTTTTAAGGTGACATTCTGATCATGTTTTAGAAACATAGCGCTAGTTTAAGAAAATTCGGCCAAATGCATGTCGGGCCACGCGTAGTGTATGGTTCCGTAGAAGGAGGGGTTCTTACCAGCTTTGCAGAACTAACAACCTCATCGATGAAATTTTTAATGGAATTTGTTTTCATATAATTAACTGCATAGTTTGTTGGTATGACTTATTTTCTAATATTATAATTTGGCTGCCTATTATTCGTTAACTTGTAAAGCCTATGTAGATTTGATAGTTTTCCTTTAAAGTTCAATGTAAACTTTACGGACATTTAACAGGACATTACATAAGAAATCAGGATACTTTTTTACCCTCATCAAGTAAAGTACATGTTGTGCTTCTCTCGAGATATAAATTGATCTACAGCATAATAAGCTCACTTAGGGCGAGTCAATAGTATTAATCTGCTGCGTTGTGTTTGTGTGGCGTTTGTGATTACAGTCACCTCATGTAAGTACTGTAATGGAAAGAAATTCAAGCTAAACCATATAAATTTCAATATCGAAGAATTGGAAACAATCAATTAATATTGCGTTCTACCGACGATAATAACGCCTGCAACTTTCATACAAGCAATCTGTACTAAACGCTGTATGTTGCTTTCGGACTTACACAGGCATTTCGGAATCTAGCGTGTGATCAAACGTCACTCTTAATTTATTTACGAAAATGCAGCGCTCACCACTTACTTTGCGCTCACCGCCTTCTACAGTAGCTCCTCAAAAGGGAGACGGTCAAGCAAATACGCCGGTTCCAAGTTCCCAGGGAAGCCTTGCTACACCTGCTAAGGACAACAACGCTTCTAAACGTTCAGCAAAGCGTCCTGCGGTTTCATCACCTTCTGAAACGAGATGCGCGCCCGTGACCAAAGATGAGGTCTGTCAGATTGTAAGAGATGTTTTCCAGTCAGAAATGAATACGCTTGTTAATCAAATCACAGCTAATATGTCAATTTGTTTTGGTAAAGAACTAAAGTGCCTAAAGAACGAAATTTCTGAGATGAAGGAATCTATGCACTTCATAAACCAGCAGTATGAAGATTTTAAGACTCAGCATCATTCCGCGATTAAATCTATCCAGGACATTAAAAGCGAAAACACCAACATGCAAACATCTTTGACAAGCTTAACCAATAGAGTCAATCAGTTGGAGCAACAAGCTAGAATCTCAAATATTGAGATACAATGTATTCCTGAAAAGAAGTCCGAAAATCTGATTGCCATCGTAACCTCACTGTCTAAGGTCATACAATGCAATATTAAACCCGAAAACATTATCAAATGTACTCGAGTTGCCAAATTCGATCCCACCGGCTCCCGTCGTCCCCGATCTGTGGTTGTTCAACTCAGCTCTCCAAACGTACGCGATCAGTTTCTCGCAGCAGCTATGACTTACAACAAGTCTAAGAAGAACCACGAAGATAAACTTAACTCCACAGAAATCGGAATCGCGGGAGAAAAACGTCAAATATATATAGTAGAGCATCTTTCACCCAGCAATAAAGCTCTACACGCCGCAGCGAGATTAAGGGCCAAGGAAATCGGCTATAAGCACGTATGGGTGAGGTACGGGAAAATATACGTACGCAAAACTGATGACTCCGACCGTATTGTGATTAAAGACACAGCTTCGCTTGATAAAATTATCTGATTTTGTTAACATCGGTTTGTTTCGGTTAAACTTAATTCTACGCATGTTGTTTCAATTTATAATTTTTTAAATTCAATTCAGTAAAAATATATTATCAGAACGTGCGAGGACTTCGTACAAAAACACTAGACTTTTTTAGAAACATGAGCAGTAGCAGGTATGACATAATTATACTAACCGAAACCTGGCTGAATGATGGCGTGCTTAGCACTGAGTTGTTTGACCAGGGCTTCACTGTTCACAGGAGGGACAGGCTAAGCAGCAATAAAAAAGACGGAGGGGGTGTTCTCATCGCGATTCACGAACGGTTTAATTCTAAACGCGTTAAATCTTGGGAAAGCGTTTGTGAAGATTTATGGGTTACTTTTGAAGTTAAGAGTGGAAAAACGATAAATAAATATGCTCTATGTGCTGTCTACCTACCTCCTCCTGTTACCAGAGCTACTTTGGAAACTTTTTTGGATAACTGTAATTCGGTTTTAGAACAGACAAATTTACCTAAGTGCATAGCAGGAGATTTTAACATTGGTTGCATAGACTGGAACTTGGCCGGTAAGCCCTCATATAGTCTTCCTGTAATAGCGCAAACCTTGCTTGACTTTAGTTTTCTAAATGGCTTTCGGCAAATCAATCGTCTAGTTAACAAAGGTAATAGGACCTTAGATCTGGTATTTACAGATATCGTAAACTGTAATTCGAACGAAGCTACCAACCCTCTTAGTAAGATTGACCCTCTCCACCCTCCTTTAAGCATTGACATTCCTACCAAACACCTACGCGGTCTTTCTCAGAACTCTAGCAACAAAAGACATAACTTTTATAGAGCCGATTATGACGAGGTTAACAAAGCTTTACACAATGTAGACTGGGCGTCAATCCTCTCACATTGCAGCGACGTTCATCACATGGTTAATAATTTTCAGGAGATTATTAGAAGCGTTATAGAGACTTTAATACCTATCAAAGCGAATAAAGACCAGCATTTTCCACAATGGTTTTCTCGTGAATTGATAAAACGGTTAAAGAAAAAGGAAAGAATAAGAATTAGATTTAAGAAGTATAAGAATCCTTTAGACGAGCTTGAATTAAAACTCTTGAAAAGGCGTTGTGAGAAATTAAAAGCGACTTGTTACAGACTATACCTTGAAAACGTAGAATCAAGCATCAAGAAAAACCCTAAAATATTTTGGTCCTATATCAAGGCAAAGAAAAACAGTGTTAGCAGGTATCCATCTACGATGTCATACAATGATCAGAGTTCGGAAAGTGGTACTGAGATTTGCAACATGTTCGGTTCTTTCTTTTCATCTGTTCATTGTAATGGACTCTCGTCAGATGCAGCTGATAATTTTGCTCAGTACAATTCCTCCGACTCTATTTCGTTTATTGAGATTACCAAGGAGTCTCTACTGTTAAAGCTTAGGAGTCTTAACATAAAAATGGGTGCTGGTTCGGACGGTATTCCTCCCATATTTATCAGGCAATGCGCCACAAGTCTCGTTAAGCCTCTATTGACCATTTATAATGCATCATTAAGCTCGGGCGTTTTTCCCGAGCAATGGAAGATTGCTAAGGTAGTCCCGATTTTCAAGAGTGATGACAACTCTATTGTAAACAACTATAGGCCTATATCAATTCTTTGTACTTTTGGAAAAATATTAGAATCCTTAATCTGCCCGGTCCTTCAAAATTATTTTCAAAAATACATCACTATTCACCAACATGGGTTTGTTAGAGCAAGGTCCACTGGTAGTAACTTAGTCACCTACATTGATAACGTCATAAAAGCAGTCGATGAGGGCAAACAGGTCCACGTAATCTACACTGATTTCAGCAAAGCGTTTGATAGAGTACCTCATTCAATCCTAGGCTCTAAACTCTCTGCATATGGCATTACAGGCCCTCTATTCTGTTGGATGTTATCTTATCTAGACAAAAGGTCTTTCTATGTTGTGGTGAATGGATTTGAATCCACAAAGTTTCACATAGTATCGGGAGTTCCACAAGGCTCTCATTTGGGACCAGTATTATTTAATTTTTTCGTTAACGACATACCAAATCGTTTACGATACTCTACTACTTTTTTGTATGCAGATGATTTAAAACTATTGAAAATAGTAGACACAGTTTCTGATGCAAAAGGTCTGCAAATTGATCTGGATCACATTGTTTCGTGGTGCAAACAAAATGTCATGGATCTCAATGTCAAAAAATGTTTCCATATTAACTTCACCAGAAAAATTAGCAATATAATCACATTCTCGTACAAAATTAATAACATTAATCTAGTTGAAGTAGATACTATTCGTGACTTGGGAATTTTACTGGACAAAAAACTCACTTTTGTCCCTCATATAGAGGCAATAGTCAATAGGGCATCCAGAACCCTGGGTTTCGTCCTTCGAAACGTCAAAGCCTTTCGTGACTGTAAAACCAAAATACTACTGTACAATTCTTTGGTTCGTAGCATTCTCGAGTACGGCTCAGTAGTCTGGCGACCTCATTACGCTACACATATTCTGAGAATCGAAAGAATACAAAAACGATTCATGTGGCACATGGCGTTTGCCAAAGGTGAAGCCAAAAAACTGCGAAGCTACAAAGACAGACTCACTAGGTTTAAAATGATAAGTTTAGAAAAACGCAGAGATAGTCTAGATTTAATGTTTTTGTACAATATTTTAAGAAATCATTTTGACTGCCCACAACTTCTCAATAAATTTATGCTCAAAGTTCCTTGCACATACCCCCGTAAAGTAATTCCTAATCCACTATCAGCTCCGTATCGAAGAACTGTGATGGGACGAAACTCACCGATTCCACGTCTGTGCAACCTCTACAATAAATTCAGTAGCATTTTAGACGTGCACTCTGATTCTCGACATTGTTACCGGAAAAAAATTACTGCACATCTTATGTCTAACAATCTCTAATTTGCGTTATAGTAACTCTATATTATTATTATTAAGACAAGGGATGATCAGCCAGTCTATATACATTCGTAAAGTAATACTAGCTATAAGTACTTGTTTATTTTCTATGCATGCGGTGTTTATCTGTAATTAGTTGTACATCTAGTTTAATACAATATCATTTTTCATTTAGCATGTAAGGATGTCGCAACTGTTGATAAACCAAATAAATAAATAAAAAAAAAAAAAAAAAAAAAGAAATAACATGTACAAAGGCAAGCTTATCTCTGTAAGAAATTTCTTCTAGCGAAAAGTTTATTATGTGTGCTACTGCCCTGAATTTTTTCATGTTTCAACAATCAATCGTTTAGCCGGAAGAGGATAGGGACGCTCTACTCTAACAAAAGTTTGCGCTTTTAGACTTCATATTTACGTTCATATTATCGTCCCTTACCTTTTAATAAAATAGGTCTTATTTCCTTTAGGCTCGATTCGACCAAACCTTTAACACGGGGGTAACGCTTACTCTGAGATTAGTAATGTCAAAATGCCATAGGAAACTGTCACTTTAATCTCAGATTAAGCGTTTATCCCGGTATAAAAAGTTTGGTAAAATCGGGCCTTAATCACATAAAAATAATCCAAACACACTATACGGGCAAAATACGTTATAAAGAAACATTTGTTTACTTATTAATACACGAGAAATGTTTATTTACCTATATTTAGCCGAGTACGGAAGTCCAATAGGGGTAAATTTATTTGGCTCGCATGATATTTAATCCACTTATAACTAATATTTCCGGACTAATCTAATGCGGTAGCGAAGTTAAAAATTTGTAAAATCACCTATGAATTCGTGACTTTGAATTCGTTAAACATTTTTTAAGGTGACATTCTGATCATGTTTTAGAAACATAGCGCTAGTTTAAGAAAATTCGGCCAAATGCATGTCGGGCCACGCGTAGTGTATGGTTCCGTAGAAGGAGGGGTTCTTACCAGCTTTGCAGAACTAACAACCTCATCGATGAAATTTTTAATGGAATTTGTTTTCATATAATTAACTGCATAGTTTGTTGGTATGACTTATTTTCTAATATTATAATTTGGCTGCCTATTATTCGTTAACTTGTAAAGCCTATGTAGATTTGATAGTTTTCCTTTAAAGTTCAATGTAAACTTTACGGACATTTAACAGGACATTACATAAGAAATCAGGATACTTTTTTACCCTCATCAAGTAAAGTACATGTTGTGCTTCTCTCGAGATATAAATTGATCTACAGCATAATAAGCTCACTTAGGGCGAGTCAATAGTATTAATCTGCTGCGTTGTGTTTGTGTGGCGTTTGTGATTACAGTCACCTCATGTAAGTACTGTAATGGAAAGAAATTCAAGCTAAACCATATAAATTTCAATATCGAAGAATTGGAAACAATCAATTAATATTGCGTTCTACCGACGATAATAACGCCTGCAACTTTCATACAAGCAATCTGTACTAAACGCTGTATGTTGCTTTCGGACTTACACAGGCATTTCGGAATCTAGCGTGTGATCAAACGTCACTCTTAATTTATTTACGAAAATGCAGCGCTCACCACTTACTTTGCGCTCACCGCCTTCTACAGTAGCTCCTCAAAAGGGAGACGGTCAAGCAAATACGCCGGTTCCAAGTTCCCAGGGAAGCCTTGCTACACCTGCTAAGGACAACAACGCTTCTAAACGTTCAGCAAAGCGTCCTGCGGTTTCATCACCTTCTGAAACGAGATGCGCGCCCGTGACCAAAGATGAGGTCTGTCAGATTGTAAGAGATGTTTTCCAGTCAGAAATGAATACGCTTGTTAATCAAATCACAGCTAATATGTCAATTTGTTTTGGTAAAGAACTAAAGTGCCTAAAGAACGAAATTTCTGAGATGAAGGAATCTATGCACTTCATAAACCAGCAGTATGAAGATTTTAAGACTCAGCATCATTCCGCGATTAAATCTATCCAGGACATTAAAAGCGAAAACACCAACATGCAAACATCTTTGACAAGCTTAACCAATAGAGTCAATCAGTTGGAGCAACAAGCTAGAATCTCAAATATTGAGATACAATGTATTCCTGAAAAGAAGTCCGAAAATCTGATTGCCATCGTAACCTCACTGTCTAAGGTCATACAATGCAATATTAAACCCGAAAACATTATCAAATGTACTCGAGTTGCCAAATTCGATCCCACCGGCTCCCGTCGTCCCCGATCTGTGGTTGTTCAACTCAGCTCTCCAAACGTACGCGATCAGTTTCTCGCAGCAGCTATGACTTACAACAAGTCTAAGAAGAACCACGAAGATAAACTTAACTCCACAGAAATCGGAATCGCGGGAGAAAAACGTCAAATATATATAGTAGAGCATCTTTCACCCAGCAATAAAGCTCTACACGCCGCAGCGAGATTAAGGGCCAAGGAAATCGGCTATAAGCACGTATGGGTGAGGTACGGGAAAATATACGTACGCAAAACTGATGACTCCGACCGTATTGTGATTAAAGACACAGCTTCGCTTGATAAAATTATCTGATTTTGTTAACATCGGTTTGTTTCGGTTAAACTTAATTCTACGCATGTTGTTTCAATTTATAATTTTTTAAATTCAATTCAGTAAAAATATATTATCAGAACGTGCGAGGACTTCGTACAAAAACACTAGACTTTTTTAGAAACATGAGCAGTAGCAGGTATGACATAATTATACTAACCGAAACCTGGCTGAATGATGGCGTGCTTAGCACTGAGTTGTTTGACCAGGGCTTCACTGTTCACAGGAGGGACAGGCTAAGCAGCAATAAAAAAGACGGAGGGGGTGTTCTCATCGCGATTCACGAACGGTTTAATTCTAAACGCGTTAAATCTTGGGAAAGCGTTTGTGAAGATTTATGGGTTACTTTTGAAGTTAAGAGTGGAAAAACGATAAATAAATATGCTCTATGTGCTGTCTACCTACCTCCTCCTGTTACCAGAGCTACTTTGGAAACTTTTTTGGATAACTGTAATTCGGTTTTAGAACAGACAAATTTACCTAAGTGCATAGCAGGAGATTTTAACATTGGTTGCATAGACTGGAACTTGGCCGGTAAGCCCTCATATAGTCTTCCTGTAATAGCGCAAACCTTGCTTGACTTTAGTTTTCTAAATGGCTTTCGGCAAATCAATCGTCTAGTTAACAAAGGTAATAGGACCTTAGATCTGGTATTTACAGATATCGTAAACTGTAATTCGAACGAAGCTACCAACCCTCTTAGTAAGATTGACCCTCTCCACCCTCCTTTAAGCATTGACATTCCTACCAAACACCTACGCGGTCTTTCTCAGAACTCTAGCAACAAAAGACATAACTTTTATAGAGCCGATTATGACGAGGTTAACAAAGCTTTACACAATGTAGACTGGGCGTCAATCCTCTCACATTGCAGCGACGTTCATCACATGGTTAATAATTTTCAGGAGATTATTAGAAGCGTTATAGAGACTTTAATACCTATCAAAGCGAATAAAGACCAGCATTTTCCACAATGGTTTTCTCGTGAATTGATAAAACGGTTAAAGAAAAAGGAAAGAATAAGAATTAGATTTAAGAAGTATAAGAATCCTTTAGACGAGCTTGAATTAAAACTCTTGAAAAGGCGTTGTGAGAAATTAAAAGCGACTTGTTACAGACTATACCTTGAAAACGTAGAATCAAGCATCAAGAAAAACCCTAAAATATTTTGGTCCTATATCAAGGCAAAGAAAAACAGTGTTAGCAGGTATCCATCTACGATGTCATACAATGATCAGAGTTCGGAAAGTGGTACTGAGATTTGCAACATGTTCGGTTCTTTCTTTTCATCTGTTCATTGTAATGGACTCTCGTCAGATGCAGCTGATAATTTTGCTCAGTACAATTCCTCCGACTCTATTTCGTTTATTGAGATTACCAAGGAGTCTCTACTGTTAAAGCTTAGGAGTCTTAACATAAAAATGGGTGCTGGTTCGGACGGTATTCCTCCCATATTTATCAGGCAATGCGCCACAAGTCTCGTTAAGCCTCTATTGACCATTTATAATGCATCATTAAGCTCGGGCGTTTTTCCCGAGCAATGGAAGATTGCTAAGGTAGTCCCGATTTTCAAGAGTGATGACAACTCTATTGTAAACAACTATAGGCCTATATCAATTCTTTGTACTTTTGGAAAAATATTAGAATCCTTAATCTGCCCGGTCCTTCAAAATTATTTTCAAAAATACATCACTATTCACCAACATGGGTTTGTTAGAGCAAGGTCCACTGGTAGTAACTTAGTCACCTACATTGATAACGTCATAAAAGCAGTCGATGAGGGCAAACAGGTCCACGTAATCTACACTGATTTCAGCAAAGCGTTTGATAGAGTACCTCATTCAATCCTAGGCTCTAAACTCTCTGCATATGGCATTACAGGCCCTCTATTCTGTTGGATGTTATCTTATCTAGACAAAAGGTCTTTCTATGTTGTGGTGAATGGATTTGAATCCACAAAGTTTCACATAGTATCGGGAGTTCCACAAGGCTCTCATTTGGGACCAGTATTATTTAATTTTTTCGTTAACGACATACCAAATCGTTTACGATACTCTACTACTTTTTTGTATGCAGATGATTTAAAACTATTGAAAATAGTAGACACAGTTTCTGATGCAAAAGGTCTGCAAATTGATCTGGATCACATTGTTTCGTGGTGCAAACAAAATGTCATGGATCTCAATGTCAAAAAATGTTTCCATATTAACTTCACCAGAAAAATTAGCAATATAATCACATTCTCGTACAAAATTAATAACATTAATCTAGTTGAAGTAGATACTATTCGTGACTTGGGAATTTTACTGGACAAAAAACTCACTTTTGTCCCTCATATAGAGGCAATAGTCAATAGGGCATCCAGAACCCTGGGTTTCGTCCTTCGAAACGTCAAAGCCTTTCGTGACTGTAAAACCAAAATACTACTGTACAATTCTTTGGTTCGTAGCATTCTCGAGTACGGCTCAGTAGTCTGGCGACCTCATTACGCTACACATATTCTGAGAATCGAAAGAATACAAAAACGATTCATGTGGCACATGGCGTTTGCCAAAGGTGAAGCCAAAAAACTGCGAAGCTACAAAGACAGACTCACTAGGTTTAAAATGATAAGTTTAGAAAAACGCAGAGATAGTCTAGATTTAATGTTTTTGTACAATATTTTAAGAAATCATTTTGACTGCCCACAACTTCTCAATAAATTTATGCTCAAAGTTCCTTGCACATACCCCCGTAAAGTAATTCCTAATCCACTATCAGCTCCGTATCGAAGAACTGTGATGGGACGAAACTCACCGATTCCACGTCTGTGCAACCTCTACAATAAATTCAGTAGCATTTTAGACGTGCACTCTGATTCTCGACATTGTTACCGGAAAAAAATTACTGCACATCTTATGTCTAACAATCTCTAATTTGCGTTATAGTAACTCTATATTATTATTATTAAGACAAGGGATGATCAGCCAGTCTATATACATTCGTAAAGTAATACTAGCTATAAGTACTTGTTTATTTTCTATGCATGCGGTGTTTATCTGTAATTAGTTGTACATCTAGTTTAATACAATATCATTTTTCATTTAGCATGTAAGGATGTCGCAACTGTTGATAAACCAAATAAATAAATAAAAAAAAAAAAAAAAAAAAAGAAATAACATGTACAAAGGCAAGCTTATCTCTGTAAGAAATTTCTTCTAGCGAAAAGTTTATTATGTGTGCTACTGCCCTGAATTTTTTCATGTTTCAACAATCAATCGTTTAGCCGGAAGAGGATAGGGACGCTCTACTCTAACAAAAGTTTGCGCTTTTAGACTTCATATTTAGCAAACGGATCTCTAAATCGAAAAGTTGTTCTCCTACACAATATTTTTAAACGACCAACGATACCCTTCACTGTGGTGTAGGCGAGAACAAAAAATGCATCCTTAATTTAGGCGTAGGGGTGGAAACCCCAAAAAAATGTTATTAAGATTTTATGCTACCTTTTTGCCGGCATATTAATATGTACATTCTGTGTACTAAGTATCGGGAATTTGCCAATAAAACAAAAAATACAAATTATTCATCTAAATTTATTTTATCGCCTTCAAAGCAGGCCCCATCGCTTGCAATACAACATCTCCACCGCTTCACCCAGTCTTCCATACATTTTTCATAGGCTATTTGCGGTATGGCCTTTAGCTCATTCAGCGAATTTTCTTTTATGGCTTCTATCGACTCAAAACGTTTTCCTCGAAGTGGTAATTTTAACTTGGGAAATAAAAAAAAGTCAGACGGAGCCATATCAGGTGAATACGGTGCTTGGTCGAGAACTTTTGTTGAATTTTTCGCTAAAAACTCTTTCACTATAATGGCTGTGTGTGATGGTGCATTATCATGGTGCAGCATCCATGAGTTGTGTTGCCACAAATCTGGACGTTTTCGGCGGATACTCTCACGCAAACGCTTCATGACGCCTAAATAATATTCTTTATTCACTTTTTCTCCCTCTGGAAGGAATTCGGAGTGAACCATACCACGGTAGTCAAAAAAAACTGTCAGCATCACCTTGATTTTGGAGCGACTTTGCCGCGGTTTTTTGGGTTTCGGCTCGTTTTCGAGACGCCATTCTGAAGACTGTTGGCTTGTTTGCATGTCGTACTCATAAACCCATGTCTCGTCGCCAGTTATTATACGTTTCATAAAGGTCGGATCCGTAGAAGCTCGGGAAACCATGTCTTCAGCGACATGCTTTCGCTGCGCTTTTTGAACAAAATTGAGCTCTTTTGGAACTAGTCGAGCGGCGACGCGTTTCATGCCTAAAATGTCAATGAAAATGTTGTGGACGGACTTAAAAGATATGTTCACCTCCTAGCCAACTCTCTCAGACTCATACGTCGATTTTCGAGCACTAGCTTCTTGATTCTGTCGATGTTTTCTTTGGTCATAGCGGTTGAAGGTCTACCAGAACGAGGCAAGTCTACTACTACTTCTTGGCCTTCTTTAAAAGCCTTATACCATTCATAACCCCTTGTTTTCGATATACACGATTCGCCGTAGGTATTTCGCAACATTTTTAGTGATTCACCACATGAAATATCATTTGAAACACAAAATTTAAGGCACACTCTTTGTTCAACAATATTTTCTATTGTAAAAATCGCCGAGGACTCAAAACTATGACCAACAAAAAGTGTAGTTTAAAACAAATTAAATGACAGACCCCGCTCAAATTTTGCGCGCTAAATCAGTACAGTGCTACCAACATGCAGTAAAAAAATTAAAACGACCTCTTTTACGCGGGTCTTTTTATTGACATATTCCCGATACTTTTTACACAGAGTAGTATATCTATGTCAAATTTCAGCTTTCTAGTACTAATCGTCTCTGAGCTAGGCCGCGGACAGACAGACAGATAGACGGACGGACATTGTGAAACTATAAGGGTTCCTTGTTGACTTCGGAACCCTAAAAACGGCGCATCAAAAATATTTATTTTTATTACCTAAAATTATTTCACTTAAGCATAAATCAACGATATCAGGACGAAAAGTAATAAAAATTTAAAACGTCTATGGTTCGAGCGTCTTATACTTGGCGCCGGCCAACTTAATTGTTTTTTGACAAGTTTATGCATATCGAACGACATTTTGTATCTGGGGACATGGCAGTGCCCCCGCCAAGTCGAGCAAAAAAGCGGCACGTTCGTACCATCCTTTTTTCGAAGCAGTTCAGGCCATTTGGACCCCCTTATAACTTCTTTGTGGATAAAACTAGAAGCCTGAATTTTCAGTAACTAAGCAGGTATTGTATGAACACGGTATATTTCAAATTTCATTCAATTTGAACCAGTAGTTTAAGAATTATAACTTGTCAAAGTTTTTTAATTTGGTCACTCACTCACTCACTGACTGACTGACCGATCATCAATCAAGGGAAAACCAAAATATTTTACATCTCGGTCCAGTTTTCTAGATACGGCAACTGCATCGTAATCCCATATAAATATATAGGATTACAACGTTACATTTGCAGTGAATGAATCAGTGTACCTGTATATGAATAATTATAATGGAATAATAGGTGTGCCTAGATATAATTATGTCCAAAGGTATCTTGTAAAATGGTCAAGGAAAAAAAGTAGGACTATCTACAGAAAGAAATGAGATGCCATCAAAAACGTGTAAAAAAAAAGTCTCGCAACTCAGTTCTTTATGTTCTTTTTATGTTTTAAATAAATAGATTGCCTTGGCAATCGCACTAAGCAATCTAATTTAAGATAATATGTATTACTTGTGAGATACATTGTATTTTTAAGCGATGGCCAAGTCAATCTATTTATTTAAAACACAATGGATTTTTAATATTGATATGGTCACTAAAATTGTTGTTAGATAAGCTAATTACGTAATAACTTAAGACAGAAGGACCCTTAAGTAGGGACTGAATAAAGTCACCGACATGGTATTACATGGATCTCACAACTTTTTACGGTAGAAGAACTGAGTTGCGAGACTTGGTTTTTTTACAAGTTTTGAGTTTGATTGCTACATTTAACATCAACATAAATCTGTGCCAGTTACCCCGTATAACCAAATATGTGGCAAATCTACTGCAACTTGGAGCGAAAACCTACTAAAGCTAATAGATAAGATTTCTTATCTAATAAAAATTGTGTATCAAAACTCAAACAAATTAAAACAGAAAAGTTAGTCGCAATAATTGTATAGCTAAAATAGTGTGTTTCTTCAGAGGTTTGCATTTGGGTATTTGGATTTGCACAGCTACTTCTTGAGTAAAAAATTTAGCTCCCTCGTAATATTACATTTATTGCAAATTCCAACTTTATTTTCGTAACTGCTAAAATTTCATCAAAATCTAACACAACATACAAATCTGGTCACGCTGGAGGCATCCTGCAGCAAGCAAATGTTAAATAGATATATTCATGAATGGCGAGAGGGTGTGTAATGATTGGTATAACAACTTTTGATATATTTTCACTGGATATAACAACATTTAATATAATTTCATTGGATATAATCACTCAAGGGCCATAATAAACTTTTGGTATAACAACAATCAGTATAATTTCATGGCGTATAATGCTCAAATAGTATAATACATTTTTGATATAACGTTTAATGGATATAATGTATATTGGATATAAGTATTAGTGGTATAATGTTTGGTAAGATATAATATATTTTTTCGGTTGCAATAACCTACACTAATAATTTCGGTTAGTTTTCGGTCTTACATGTTCAACCTAACACGCTCCTACGCGCTCCGCTACGCTACGCGCTTCGTCGCACCTATATTTTTGTTGTTGCAAATAGAAATTATAAAACTTTGTCATCTTGTACTTTCGGCTTTTGACCCGTCCCCCCTTTTTATGTCTGCCCTAACCTAATATTCTACATAATAATTCTTATACGGAAATATAATATGTGTTACCAGTTTATACTGTATGTGGCTATTATACTGTTATGTTTCAGTGGGGTGCGTAACGATCGATATAAAAACTTCTGATTTATTTTCACTGGATATAACAAAGTTATATCCCATGTATGTTATACGTTATGACTGTTAGATTAATAGTTGTTATATTATATTACATATATCAAATGTTGTTATATCAAGAGTGCATTATGTCCTTTAATCGTTATATCCAGTGAAAATATATCAAAAGTTTTTATATCGATCGTTACGCACCCATGGCGAGAGGCACATCTCACCGTACTAGCATAATGAAGTATGTCACAGATCCAAAATGTATTCTGGTTAGTAAACGACCATATTTAATCTAATATAATAAAAACCGCGTGTCACTGTGTTTGTTATAGAACTCCTCCGAAACGGCATCACCGATTTTTATGAATTTTTTTGGGTATATTTGGTAGGTTTGAGAGTAGGTCGTAGGCTAATTAATTAATATCGCAAAACAACGTTTGCCGAGTCAGCCACTAATTATACAGGGTGTCCCAAAAATCAACGTCAAGCCGAAAATGGTTGATAGGCCAGGTGGTGAGAGTTATCAGAAAAATAATAAAAAAAATCTAAGTTAAGTACTTTTCAAATTATTGACATAAATGTTTTTTTTGAGAAAATTGACAACTTGTGATGATCTTTTAAGTACTGTGACTACAAATCTTTACTTTTCATAAAAAAACAATATGTGGTGTAATCCTCAATAACCCTTCTGTTAACTACAGTCTAAAATTAAAACACAACTGCCTCAGTTTTAAAGAAAATATCACTTTTTTGCCCCACCATGTAGTAAACATTATTACATTGCCCAACTTTAACTGACTGTACTGAAAAAAAATGTACTAGGCTATTTCGGCAAGTGACTTTAAAAGTTGGCGTATTTAGTCAGGATTCCAAAAAGGTATAATACTAGCTAGATTATTTATCAAATAAGAAAAAAAAATCATTTTTCGAAAGAAACCCGTTATTAAGCTAATTCTTTTTACTCAGAAAAAATGCTTTTATTGCACGTTAGGCTTTCTCTAAGTCCCTAATTTTCAGGTAAAAGTTTGAGTGAGATGGATAATGACCTTTTTAGTCAAGTGTGAGCGAGACAGATAGATACGCCACTACCAGGCTAAAATAATATGACAAAATTGTTTGTTAAATATGGTTAAATAAAGTTTTAAATAAAATGCAATAATTAATATTCAAAGTTTATTCAACTTATAGCAAATGCTCAAATTGTTTGCCTTCAGCTTCAATGCAGGCCCTACATCTTCTTAAAAAAGATCGTTTTACTAAACGAGCGTATCCTCTATTATTTATGATTTCAACCGCATCCGCAATTTTTTGGCGCAGCTCGACTATGTCTTCAATGGGTTTAGAGTAAACTTTTTCTTTCACGGCTCCCCAGAAAAAGAAATCCAACGGATTTAAATCAGGTGAACGGGCTGGCCATGAAATTGATCCAGACCGCCCTATCCATCTATCCGGGTATTCTTGGTTTAAAAATTCTCTGACTGGGCGAGCAAAATGTGCTGGGCAGCCATCTTGTTGGAACCACATGCTTCCGTAAATGCTTAGCGGCACATCTTCTAATAATTGTGGTAGGTTGTTTTGTAAGAAGTCCAAATAGACCTCGCCGGTTAAGTTCTCCGGCAGCTCAAATGGTCCAATAATTTTCCCATTTACAATGCCGGTCCACATGTTCACTTTAAAGCGATACTGCGATCTGTCTTCTCGCATCAAATGTGGATTTTCCACATGCCACTCATGTAAATTGTGGAGGTTCATGTAACCATCCTTTTTGAACGTTGATTCATGGGACCATATTATTTTGTCCAAGAATCGCGGATCTTCCCTGTGCTTTTGCAACATCATTTGACAAAATGACGAGGTAAAAGACATTGTACTCGTTGTACGTGGTACGGGTGGAGCTCGTTTTTCTTTAAAATTCGGTGAACGGTACTTTTAGACACTCCTGTCCTCAATTGAATTTCACGTACTGAGGTACTTCGATCTTGTGCGACTTCTTGTAGAACTGTGTCCTCGTAGGGTATGAGGGGTCTTCCCTCACTAGCCATTTGATTTGGAAATCGACCCTCTAAGAGTGACCGGTAAACATTCACAAACACTCGATGATCCGGATAACGCTCAGCGTTTGGATATCTCTCTCGATAAAGTCTAGCTGCAGCACTTGCATTGCATCTGCATTCCCCATAAATGAGGTGCATGTTTGCATACTCTTCAACAGTGTACCGAGATGGCATGGTGGTAGTCACACTTTACAATCACGCGATCAGTATAGTCCAGAAGAAAGCCAGAGTCGTCAGAAACGGTCAGATAACAAATCCAATTCACAAGGCAATCGAGTCCAATACAAAGCCGTAAGTTGTAAGCACGAAATCAACACGAATACAGAAAGATGCGCAGTAAACGAAGGAGCGTAACGTACTGCTGCAGTAATGCATATTGTGCCTGTGGGTCACTATTTGGCCAAGATGGCGTCACTATCCGTTTCACTCACACTGGCCTAAGTGGCGTATCTATCCGTCTCACTCATCTTGGTAAAAGTGGCGTATCTATCTGTCTCGCTCACACTTGACTAAAAAGGTCACTATCCATCTCACTCAAACTTTTACCTGAAAATTAGGGACTTGGAGAAAGCCTAACGTGCAATAAAAGCATTTTTTCTGAGTAAAAAGAATTAGCTTAATAACGGGTTTCTTTCGAAAAATGTTTTTTTTTTCTTATTTAATAAATAATCTAGCTAGTATTATACCTTTTTGGAATCCTGACTAAATACGCCAACTTTTAAAGTCACTTGCCGAAATAGCCTAGTACATTTTTTTTTCAGTACAGTCAGTTAAAGTTGGGCGATGTAATAATTTTTACTACATGGTGGGGCAAAAAAGTGATATTTTCTTTAAAACTGAGGCAGATGTGTTTTAATTTTAGACTGTAGTTAACAGAAGGGTTATTGAGGATTACACCACAATTTTTTTTTTTATGAAATGTAAAGATTTGTAGTCACAGTACTTAAAAGATCATCACAAGTTGTCAATTTTCTCAAAAAAAACATTTATGTCAATAATTTGAAAAGTACTTAACTTAGATTTTTTTTATTATTTTTCTGATAACTCTCACCACCTGGCCTATCAACCATTTTCGGCTTGACGTTGATTTTTGGGACACCCTGTATATGTTTTGTCGCTCAATAATTTGTCTTTAATCTCTGTTGCATATACAACTCGGTTAAACCTTTGAAATGAAATGAGTCTATTTGCATGAAATGTCGTATATATGGTGGTCGGATAATTATTTGGCTTCACAAATTTCACCGTTCTAGGCATGCGAAATTTGGTAAATTTAACATTGTAAATTTTGAACCCAACGGTCCCTCCGGAACTTTCAATGCGATGGCAAAGTAAATCATAAGCAGCCTAAGTATATACGTCCCACTGTAGGGCACAGGCCTTCTCTCAGGGAGAGAGTGTGGGCTTAATCACCACGCGTGTCCACCGCGGATTGGCGATTTCAAGCGCTGAGGTATGTGAATAGCTCAGACACTCAGGTTTCCTCACGATGTTTTCCTTCACCGTTAGCGAATGGTGTTGCTACTATAACTTCACAAATGTACATAACTTAGAAAACAAAGTCATAGGTACATGCTCGCACTGGGAATCGAACCTGGGTCTCTCGCTTCCGAGCCCAATGTTCTACCCACTAGGCTACCACCGCTCACCGCAAAGTAAATAAAAACCCCAAAATACGGCGCTTGACGGCGATAGACATAAAACAGCCCAAGCATTCATGAATAAAGAGACCAGTAGATTATACCCAGACCTCAGTTGTTCTCATTATTAATTCAGATCCGCGATCTCAAACGAACATTCGCTGTTTATTATTGCAGACAACGCCATTTCCCTCCGTATACATATGTAGGTATTTAATACATACCTATCTATGAGTGGCATTTCCAAAGACAGGAGGGGTGTCCGTAACAAAGTTTTCTCGTAATGAAATAACGCTGTACACAAAGCCTTTATTAAGTGTAAAATTACATTTGTACACTACTACATCGTGCTGTTTACTTTGTGTACGATAAACAGCGAAACTAACAGAGCACACTTGGAGTTAGAAACCACTTTGAAAGTTGTACCGTGTTATAGCCCAAGTTCTAACATGACACTGTTTGCCGGAGACCAGTGCGGGAATATCATGTAATTTGAACTTCACAAAGTATTTTCCATCCAAACCACAATGAAACTTTTAAAAGTACGTAATAAGGTCTAATTTAAAAAACACACTTCGGTAGACAATAAACGTAGAAAATAGTTTCGTAATGTTCAGTGGCTTTTAGATAGATAGATAGAGATAGAGAACACTTTTTTTTAATTACCTAGACGATTTTTTCCGAGTAAAAATATTAAAATTGGGTGTTTTTAAATGTAAAACAGTATGTGTGTTGTTTGTATTAGTTTTAAACTAAATTGATAAAAAATATTTCATTGGCACAGTTTTCAAGGTAACGAAATTCACGGACGATTTAAAATAATCGTCGTCGACATATTTTTTCGGTGCCTTTTTGTAATAGGTAAATTATTCTTTATTTTTTTACTATCTTTTTTATGTCCTTGTTATGTAGCCTATACACTTCCCACTTCAGGACGCAGGCCTTCTGTCAGCCAGAGAGTACGGGCTTAATAACGCGTGCCCTCCGCGGATTGGCAATAATTTCAAGCGCTAAAGGATGTAAATACCTCAGGCACTTAGGTTTCCCCACGATGTTTTCCTTCACTGTTAGCGAGTGGTATTGCTACTACAAAATCACAAATGTACGTAATGTAGAAAACAAGGTCATTGGTACATGCGCCGGGGGTCGAACCCATGACCTCCCTAATGTGTTTTTAAACTATAATTTATATTAAGCTTTCTAGTTCTAATCAAAGTCGGTCTGCGGTAGCGCCATGTAAGTAATAATACGAACAACAATGAGGGATTTTTTTATTCTCTAGTCACTGCATAGATGGCGCTGAACTTGGTAAGTTACTGCAAGGAACGGAACGTCACATTATTTTTTTATTGTTTCACTGTGATGTAATTTTTAGATCAAAAACGAAACTTACATAATGTCATTGTCACATCACAAATAAATATTGTTCAGAATTGATCCATTCACATTATTGCAATATCCATTGACGTCCATTTCGGAACGGCTATCATATCATAGACGCGAATGCGCACGAATACGTGAGCCATGAGCGAGCTGTAGGGCGTTCCGATTCGCCCATGATTGCTCACAGTTGCAAATCGGAACGCACGGCCAGTAACGTAGTTGGTTCAGCCCCATCTACAGAGTTCTTGGGAACTACTTTGCCTTAATAGTCAAGAAGAAAACCTCCCACAGACGGACTAAGAATAGATGGAGTAGTAGAAAGAGTTGGATAACCCACATTTCACTCCTGGCTCCATCATCAGATCAGGGCCCGAATTCTACTAGATATATTACAGTTCATAGGTAATCCAATTACTGGGTTTGACCCTAACGATATTCTACTAACCACTTCTATAACTGACCAATGAACGACATGATAAGCACTTAAGCGCCACATTCGTAAATAGAGATTAGACTAAATTACTGTTCCGCGGTAACTGTCTGACTGTCAAAACCGTATGCTACTCCTTATTTGACGTTCCACTGAACCATTTTATCACAAATGAGTTGTTATATTGGTGTCAACAAACAACCGTATCTAATGGAGGTATGACTGCTCGTCGATGGTTTGTATTTTCGCTTTCAAATTACGATGATGATAGTTATATCACCGAAAGATAGATTACGTTTAAAAGAGCTATAAAATCTATGTCGCGCTTATGCATTGCTGCGATTATATGCGTACCCAATGCATAGCGACTGCGCGCATGAAAATTAAATAGTTCCGGCTGATAAAGGGTACAGGGGTACAGTGAAATATTTGTCCACAATATTACTTATTCGATGAACTAACTATGTTTAGGGTTATGTATTGAAGGATCCAACGATACTCCATAAGGTATAGTGCCCGATAAATAATTTGAACTTGACTTCGACTTTGCATAGACGTATTTCTGGTTTCGTTGGCGGGGGATGCAAGATCTGACTTAGAATTCTTCGTAGTTTAGTTTAGTCAAAACAAAAATTTCAAAATCTAGGTATAGTCATCTTCATAAGAGTCGATCCGACTAAAAAACTCTTAAGACTGAGTTAAAGCCGGTATATGGCAGGATTTAGGCTTTAACTGGAATAGACTTAGTATAAATGTATAACGCCAACTCATCCCGACTGCGAGAAGTTTTGTTCAAGTTATCTGTCGGGCATTATATTAAGCCTATGGTTTCTATATGTCAAAGAGAGAAGAGGCGCCTTTTTACAGGTTAATAACCTTTTAAGATTTTTTTTATAAGTAACACTTAAAGATTTGATGGAGAATATGATAAAAAATAAAACAAAAAAAAGTGGTGATGGACGGACGGACAATAAAGTGATCCTGTAAGGGTTCCGTTTTTCCTTTTGAGGCACGGAACCCTAAAAAGAAAAAAAGATAAAAGATAAGCTTGAAAGAGATTTGAAAAAGATTTTAATATTTAGATTTAGATTTTATTTATATCCTGTATCTCAAGTCTGACCCAATACCACCTCACCATCACGACTTGATAAACTACGGTGAAATGTAGAAACACATTCTAAGAGCTTCGACGTGGTCAATCATAGATTAATCAACGAATCATACAGTTATAAGAAACTCTAAATGTACTCATAGTAGAATACCATTTCTCCAAGACCAAGAATTTTTTTGTAACTTAACAGACTTGACGCCCAGCTCGATGATACCAAATTATTGGTATCATCGAGATGAACTTGCAAAGGTTCAGATCGATACGACACAGTTAGAAGTAGGTCAACTGAATTCCTAGATTTTTTAATAAATATCGCCAACATGTCCGAGATAGAATAGAATAGATAGATTTGAAGATAGCACGTCACTTATTTTTAAAATTAAGAGACATGAAAATAGTCTTGACGATGCAGATAATGCTCACTCGCACGTATTAGATTTAAATAATCTGCTTCTACATTCCAAGAAGACAAAATGTATAAAGTTTACCTTGCCAAACGTAAGATTAGTTGAAAACATCATTGTAGTCGGAAAAAAATTGAATTTGTGGAATATACCGTATTTCTAGGCATCATAATCGATTCAAAATTACAATGGGGTCCTCATATTGTAAAACAGGGTTAGCTCTGCAGCATATGCCGTCAAAAGAATTAGAGAGCTCACTGACGTTGCAACTGCTAGGCTTGTTATTTTTGTTACTTCCATAGTATTATGTCCTACGGCATATTACTGTGGGGTCGGGCAGCAGACATTTAATCGATCTTCATCTTACAGAACAGAGCGATCCGATTTATTTACAAGTTAGGTAGTAGGGACTCGTTAAGGGATTTCTTTAAAGAAACTAACATCTTAGCAGTTGCAAGGCAATACATTTATGAAAATATAATGTATGTTAGAAAAAATATCAGCAGTTTCGAAAATTTTGGTAGCCATCATAATATTGATACGAGGAATAAACATCAATTGTCATTTCCACGTTTTAGTCTTGCAAAAATTAATATATCCTTTATGGGGCACTGTATACGGTTCTACAACAAAATTCCTCAAGATATATTAGAGTTACCACCGACGCAGTTGAAAAAATGTATTAAGCATACTCTGTGCAAAAAAGCCTAACATTAAGGAATATTTGGAAGACAAAGATGTCTGGTATTTAAATAATGTTAACGGGGACGATTTTATCTAGTTTAGTGTAACTTTAAGTTAAAAACTATGTTAATTAAGCAAACCTGTTTTGAAAATATAAAAATGTGGAGTTTCTTTGTTAGCTCCTTCTCCGCATAATCTAATTAATTGTGAAACTAACAGCTTTGACGTTCATTAAGTAAACATTTAGTTTTTATAGTGAATAAAATTTTTGATTTTGACTTTATCTACGAAGTGAGTAAAATGAACACGCATTCTTTAAGCAGACTTAAAATTCAATGACAGAAGTGGTGTACATAAAAGCACATAATTGACCTCGCCATTACTCTTTATCTTAGCTAGATCAGAAAGCCATTTATCACGGGGAGCAATATGCTCCCGACGGCAGTTAGGTGGGTACAGTCGACAACACAGGTTGGCATTTCGTCGGTCGTTACATTTTCGTTGAAAAGTCACCCGTAACATAGCAGAGCAGAGTACACATGTAAAGGTTTTCTTGCTATCCACTGTACCTACTCGGCGAGATCACTTTTTTTTTTAGCCCGGAGTACAGTGGCTCGGATTCAGTTCTAAAGTTCTGTTTCCAGGAACCTACCTGTGATTTGTTAAAAATTACATTTTTACTCGGCTGCAGGGGAGCTCAAAAGAGTTCTGAACCTATTTTACTGGTTGCATATTCAGGAAATAATTTTGATACTGTTTAATGACTTCAAATTGGGTAGTACCTTAGAAGTCAAACAACCTAGAAATTATACTCATTTTCGTAGCAAAATTTATTGATTAAAAACTAGCTGTGCCCACCTTTTCTTACAAAACATTCGGATAAAAATATCTTAATTGTAAAAATAGTTCTTTATGCGAATTTCCCCAAATATTCTAAACATGTTGTTTGTATAAGTTGTACGTTTACATACAAACCAGTCAGTGTATTCATACTTGTGGGTCTTATGATGATGTAGCAATAGAATAATATGTATTGTATTTATACTTCGATTTTTATACGCCTATGATTTGGATAGGCGACTGTACTTAGGCAAACTAACATGATAAGAAAGAGGTACCTAAGTTTTAAAATTCGCGATTCTAATTGTTGCATTCTCATTTATAAAAAAAAACGTTTCACTAAAACACTCTTAAGACTAGAGATAAAACCTAGCTTAAGACAGGTCTACCTGTTACAAACCGTCTTTACCTCCGTTTTAAGAATGTTTAATCGAATCAACTTTTTATAAATAAGACCGAAAGTTTATAGGCGACACGCTCTGAAGATAAAACTGCGGTTCGGCATTCAATACCCTCACGTATGATAACGAAATGTTCAGGGCCTAGCACGAACAGAATAGATGATGACGACAGTACAAGGAGTTCAAAATTATGGAAACTGCGTAGTGTCTGGTAAAAAATATTGTTTCATAGTTTTCTTCTTCTTAGCGTGTCGGGGCAAAACAATTGAAACAGTTGAGTCCCAGAACTCTGCGACGCTGACTGCGTTATCACTTGCAATCATTAGGTACTCCCGAGTGCAGGTGTTAGGGCACACAGGGCAATTTCCAATCGCCAGGGCACGATGAAAGATGGTCCATCGTCTGAGAGTTCAAATGATCGCTGTCGGGGTCCGCGAACCCCCACCTGGAGATGTTATCCTTACTTCGGCCGATACGGATCCGCAGCTGGTTTTAAGGCGCTTATATAAGATTTACTATTTAATTTTGGCTCAAAACGTCTCTATAAAGTTTAGATAAGCCACGACGTCACGAAAGGCTCCTCTTTTTCGTATCGTGAATGCTTCGTGGTAGCCCCTTAAACTTCTTTGGAGGGATCATAATCGATTTCCATAAATAGGTATTCCGCAGTAGGTATAACACTACATACATCTTCGGCGCAAGACGTTGTTTGGCTAGAGCTCGTGATCGATTGCGAATTTATACTTTTGAGTGTAAGAAGCAATGGCGGTAAATTATAGACATCGATGGTTCACGTAATATAACATGCTATCACGCCTATATCGCTGGAGGAGTATGTAAATTTAGAATGCCCGAGTAATATAAAAGATACTCAAATAGTCGTTAGAAGACACTATACATTGAATATTAGGGTCACACAACGCTAACTACGCAACAGGACGAATTGGCAAGCCCAAAAATAGTTTATTACGGCAACATTAATTATCACAGATGATCCAAAATAATTGCTCAGTTGAGAGGGACCGTGACTAAGTAACCACAAAGTCCGAAGGAGAATGAAATTGACCGACATGGCGAAGGTGATTGCTGCTCGTAAGAAATGGGCAATGGTTCCTAGGGGGGCCCGTTTACGCCCTATATGCCCTAGACAAGATGGGCCGTAAAGAAGACAGGGTCACCTGGGATGCGCAGAAGTATCCCCATACAGAAGTGCCTCAGGCAACCAACAAGATAGACTGACAAAGTGTGAGGAAAAGATGCGATGGATGCGCAAAGCTCAAGACCGAAGCGAATGGCGTGCATTGGAACTATTGGGAGAGACCTACACTCAACATTGGTTGGCTTGAAGAAGAGTAACCTCGTAACTAATTGAAACCTACTATTAATACTAGTCGTAACCTAGTCAAACATGAATTTGAAATTATGAAAAATAATCAAACATGAATTTTAAGTAACCCGCGATTCTTACCATAAGTTATAGAAGATTTTCTTACAGATTAGACACATCTTCTTTGATAGTGTTTTTCTTCGCGCATGATGAATGTAATGAACGAAAGCCCGCGCACTTGCGCTACTACTTTTTCGTTTCAATCACCCGCATCCGCATGGTGTTGAGTATAAGTGCCCGCAAATGCGTTCAGTAATTGGGGTCAAGCTCAAAAGGCTTTCCAACCTCGAACTAAGCCAGTGGCCAATATAAAATAAAACACCTTCACTGTGTCGATAGAGCAGAAAAATTGGCCAAAACTTTTGCAAGAGTCACTTGAAAAAACTTTATGAAGAAAACCTTTACTACTGTATTTCACGCATACGACAGACTATAATCGCTTTACCCCTACCAGTTAAGTTTTTTTTAGCGGTAAGCCCTACCTGCATAACACGTTTTCTTCGTTTGGCGTGAAAGTGCTATCTGAAAACCAGCGCTGTTTCAAATAGAAACAGCAAACGCTGAAACAGTATTATTGTCACACGCACACTCCTTTATTTTTTAATTATTGTATGTAAGCATGTTTTTTTGTGGCAATGAATCATTCATTCATTCATTCATACCAGGCTTCATAATAGACGTGTTTAAGAGTAAGGTTGAAGGTAAGTATAGAAGGTAATGTAGTTACATAAAATATGTTATCTCGGAAACGGCTCCAACGATTTTCATGAAATTAATATGCAGGAGGTTTCGGGGACGATGAATCGATCTAGTTAGGTTGAATTTTTAGAGAACGTCGTTTTATGCGTGCTTTCAGGCAATGAAAAACTCATTGGAATACGAAGGTTTTCACCACCAACTACAAGGTTGTAATACTCGTAGCTCAGGTAGGAAATCGGGCTGGACTGAAATCAGAAAACCCCGGTTCGAGTCCAGACGTCTCCAGTTCTATTATTTTTTCCCCTTTTTTACATCGTAATTTCCAAAAAACACGATTAACCAAAAAACCAGGTACCTACTCTATAATAAAGTGATATTTGGTATCATATTATAATACTAGCTGTGCCTTCGACTATATTCGCGTTGGAGTAGAATATGACTCCACCCTTACCCTTACCTCATAATCAAGGCCATGTTCTATCTCCGTTTGATTGGCCCAAAACTTGGCCAGACGCACTCCAGCGTCTGTGGCCTCCAGCAGGTCTTCTTGAGTGCATTTGGACTGGCACAAGGGATACACAGAGACGTGCTCCATAGTCTGAGGGAAGACACCGCAACAGCAGTGGTTTCGTCGATGCGATGCTACTATGCTACTACCCATGCTGGTGGAATAAAATGCCCAATATAATACAGTGACTTATCATTTGCGACAAGGCAGCGTAGGACGCCCACCAACTCACTGCACCGACGATGTTAGGGAGATTGTTGGTAGCGGCTGTATGAAGATGGTCGAGAACAGGCGTGCATTGGGCAAGCTTATGCCCTACCTGAATATTCGCGCTGGAATGATAGATTAGATTGGACTGAGCTACCCTAACATTCTTATTAAAACTTCACTTTTTAGGGTTCCGTACCTCAAAAGGAAAAAAACGGATCCCTTAGAGGATAACTTTGTTATCTATCCGTCCGCCGGGAATCCTCGGTGGGCTTATCCGACTCGTACTTGTCCGGTTTTTTTTCTTATACAGCACTTACTTATGCACTCTAGCAAGAAATATAACTAGTCCGAACAATCCATACATAGTTTTTCGACAAAGATGAAACATTTTTGTTTATGTAGGTACCGAGATTATTAGTACATACACAAATTACATTTTTTTACTTATTGGTTGCTTTTTTTACATTAGAATTTTAATCTGTGCATAGCATTACTATATTATGTTTTCTATCGTGACTTTTGACTTATAACACTTTAAAAAAAGTTTACATGTAATGAGGTCGCACATTCGAAAAACTTGGGTTACCAAAACAAGGACGTTTAAAAAAAACCAAAGTTGATTCTAAATAATCAATTTCATAGTGTTATTGCGTTTAAATTTGTGCAATACAAATTTTCAAAGAGAAACTAGAGCGATTTCTTTTAACAGGTTTATTTTGTTTTATCTGTTCATTAATCTGTGAATGTAATGATTACTCTTTTTATTCTGTGAACATAGTGACCCTAACTGCCCTAACCATACTACTTTTATTTAAATCGGAAGTTAAATATAATTATAACTAGCTGACTCGGCAAATGTTGTTTTGCCATATTAAAAAGCCTACGGCCATAAAAATCGGTGAAACCGTTTCGGAGGAGTTCGATAACAAACACTGTGACACGAGATTTTTGTTTATTAGATTTCACCCATAATTCAGCTCTTTTAATACGGTAGCTTATACGTTATTTACAGGACTTACAAAGTTATTAAGATGCTTCACTTTTGACAAGAGTTATTTAAAATAATAAATAATGTACCAAATGTTAGTCGATCCACAGCGGTGATAGAGGCTTTGTACTGTGCCCACACATTACAAAGTCTGTATCACTTTATAATGTGCGTATGCGTGGAAATACAAGCAAATGTCGGCTAGCGGCCTATGAGTGGGCACAAAAATACTCAAATAGACTGGAAAAGTGATCAGAAAAATGAAATTTATGGGGAGGTAAAGTACGGATTAAGAAACTTTGAAGCATTTTAATCGCTTTTGCATGTTTTTTTTTTTTTGCTCACGAAGGCGTTAATCTTATCAAGTTGTGGCATATTTTTATTATTTTACCTAACGTAGACAAGAATACACAATCAAATGTTCTAACTAGTAATAAATAGAGTATGATGAACATTTTGTTATCTAATGAAATAAACGCGGACTTTGTATTCATTATGAAAACGTTCGCAAACAGAAACTGAGTGATACTTCTACGAAACAGTCACTTCTACCTTATAAGCATAGATGAATTAATTCGCTAATTACAGAACCTATACCACTATACTTATTTTACCCGACTGCGGTGGAGCCAAAAAGGAAGGTAATGTGTTTGGCTCGTTTCTATGTTCCCTCATAAAAAAACGGAACTGCATACTTTCCGCCCCAAGTTGTCTAGAACAGTCTACACGATGGTTTTATAGCAAATTATACTTGAATGGGTCATGTAACCTCTTAAAGGCACCACTGTTGTAGGACATCTCAAAATGATGGATCACAAATCGTAAGTGCCTGCCTGTAGGCGACACTTTTACCCACACTTGAAAGAAAAATTAGTCACTCCCCACTTTCGGTGTGAAATGTGGCATGGAGGATTCTTATGCCGCCGGTATATTGTTAAGACCTAACGAAATTGAACGAATCAGTGCAGTCGTTCGACGAAAGCAAGCGAGCTTCACAGGCATCGATAATATTAGTAATTTGGAGGTCTGTGGAGCAAATGCAAACGGGCCTTCGGTCGTGTTCGGTACCGATTGGTGATAGCCTTTGTTCGCATTCGTTTGGTTGGTCTGATTGCAGCCTTACAATTACTCTGATATTCAAATTCTATGGATATATTAGTCATTCTGTCTCAATTAAGAGTAAATTGATTAGATTCGTACCGCTATGACAGGGTAGTCGTGATATGAGCAACACGCTCCTAAACCACTGTGTTTAAATAGTTTGAAATGTCTAAAGCACTTGAAAGCCTAGTACGTGAACTGCAAACGGCACTAGATACACTTGTGAATAAAGTTGGCGCACTGGATTCCAGAATTGGTGAGCAAAATAATGTTATTGCTAAACAATCATAGCTGATCGCTCAGCTGATTCCGCCGTTACCGGATTCGTCGATGCCAACTACCCACACCAATCCGGACTTGGCCCCCGTGGTGGAGTATGGCCTATACCTTCCTCAGGGAAGAGACGCGTGCCCCTCGGTGGGGACATAATGGATTGATGATGATGAACTACCCACAAACCGACTCCGCAACCGACTGTGCCGGTTCAAAAAGCGCTGCAGCGGCCGATGAGGCAAGTACGTCTAAACAGTATATGCGACTTATATAACTAGTTAGTGAGCCAATTACAGGTTTTCACCTATAGCAACAGGTAACCTATACATCGCGTTATCTTGGTGAAAAAGAATGCTACGGAAGCCGCTCCTTGGGCGCTCACTATTCAACTCCCTAAAAGTACCATTCACTAGTAATGGTTCTTCTGTCTTCTAGCGGAATTACTGCTACTGGTCCACTACGTCAACTGATCAACCGCTATTATTTTTTTTAACGCTCCGACCGCGAACAACTTTTGTGGGCAACAAGTCCTCTTTAAACACTCATTGCGCGGATTGCTGCTTAGTGAGAGGATCGTATTCAACGTTCGTTAGTTGTAAGGATGTAGAATACGTGAATGCGAAGTCCCTCCTCCGAACTTTTCCAGCATAAATTTGCACCAATCAATACGACGGGATTTTTGCTCTTCGGTGAAAGAATGAGGTAGGTATCCATCGCGAAGCAAGCTTCCTTAGATATATAGATAGATAGAATATTCTTTATTGTATGTACACCAGGAATTACATATGAGAATTTAACAATAATATAGTACAGTAAAATTGGCGGCTTTATTACAAAGAGTAATTTGTTCCAGACAACCATTGACGGAAAAAAAAGAGAAGCTAAATGACGGATAGTCGTTGCAACTAAACAATACTAAGCAAGACATTTATATTTTTAATACACGCACATAAACGGTACATAAATATGGAATAAATATAGAATAAACATACATAAATAAAAATTATCATATGAAGGGAGGAGACGAACTTCCTTATTTTAAGGTGTTCATGGAGGATGGCGGAAACTGCCTGTGATCCAATCTTCAGTTCAGTCTCAATCTCCTGATGTGTCATGTATCTGTTATTGATATTATTTCGAAATTAAATGTACTACATAAATAATTTTATTAGATCAAAATCTGCTTAGATTGCCGCAATGAAATGTTAATAAAAAGCCCAATTTCATGTCGTGACGCCCACGATACAGGCTATGCCTAGTGTGGGGTCACCGTTACTCAAAGATATTTACACATGTTAAACCTTTTACAAAAAAAAAACCCGCAATAGCTAATCTACCCTGATGACATTTTCATGAGCTACTGCAGTTGGTGGTCGGCCGGGTCTGCGGTCATCGTTTAGGTTCTCCCGACCACGTTTAAATTGAAACTAATAAGAAACTGTTGCTAACGCAAGAGCAGACTCCCCTAAAGCACCTCGTAAATTTTCGTCACATTCCTTGAAGGTTAACCCTCGTTTATGATCATAGAAATTCACAGCACGAAAAGTTTCCCGCGAGACGTCCAGTGTTGCTAACAAACGAAGAGCTACAGATACTCTTTAAATATATTAAAAAATAACCAACAACCTGACTGCTGAGCATTAACTACTAAGCAGGTGGGACCTACCTAAGGAGTTAAATTGCTCAATTCAGGTCCGGTCTGCTCAGTAGTTAATGCTCAACAGTCGGGTTTTTGGTTATTTTTTTATTTCAGTTTTATTTCAGTTGAGGAGTTATGAGGGAACGTAGAGTTGGACATACTTACATACATACATACGAGCTAAACACATTACCCTCCTTTTGGGCTCCGCCGCAGTTAGGTAAAAAAGAAGTACACATAGGTGGCCAATGATTTTCATCAAGAAGATTTATATTGAAATTAGCCGTCAATTCAAAATACTTCCAGGAAAAAAGCGATTGTATTTATTCTGTACCTAACAATTTTGTAACAACCTAGGTATAATTGCCTTATCAGTAACAGCAGGCTTGATAATAATTTTTCGCTTATTTATTTACTTTTAAAAAAACACTGCTTACCTGCGTATAAAAATCTATTGTAGCAAGTCGTGTACCCGCCTTGGATGATTTAATAAACAAAATGTACTGTTCGGAGAAATATAGTTACTTAGCTTACAAAATAACTTGCCAAGAGCGAGTTTCATACGAACGTTGTGGGTTCTCAAGTAAAGGTTGCACAGCGATGGATCCTTTGAAAGATGGCCACATCTATTATGCATCTGACTCTTAAGAAAGAGAATTTATGACCTGTTCTTACTAAAAACTAGAGGTTAAGTAGATTGTGAATTACGTAGTTAAATTACGAACCTCGTTTGCTATCAAAACGCTAAATCTTAGTAGCGTTTAAGTCTTTCAACCATCGAGACTCCAATAACTCCAAGCCCCAATAGCAGTGGGGAATCACTACTTACCAGTAATATTTCAGCTCCTTAAAGTACATATCACTGAGATGAGAGCGAAAATGTGTTCGGTTTAGGCAGAGCAAACATTAAGGGCTCTCAGTGACCCAATTTATCCTCTTTAAATGCAAATTTTGGCTGGACGATCGTTTGCGTACGTCGTTGCGGGGGTCGGAGCGTTTTATTCCCTCTCGTATTTATGACGGTTAAATGGCGCACATCATGTCTAATAAGCTGAGACAGTCAGAATAAAGGTTATGTGTTTTGCAAATAGCTTTGAAATTGTTTTTCCATAGCGTCCTGTTGGGCATAAAGTGCTACGTGGCTACGACGTAGCAGCTACGCCACAAGTGCTACGACACGTAGTACATGCTACGTTGTTGGCCCAACCAAAGCTGACTCGCTGTCACACCATTTTGCCACACCAATGTGACACAGAAGATTTTTTTTACTTGCAGTCACACTATAATATTTTTTACGACAAGGATAAGTATTAACTAAACCACTTTGATATTACTGACCACTTATAAATCAATTGTTTTCCAATTGTTTTTTTTTTCACTTTGATTGATTTGTTTTAAACTACACTTTTTGTTGGTCATAGTTTTGAGACCTCGGCGATTTTTACAATGGAAAATATTGTTGAACAAAGAGTGTGCCTTAAATTTTGTGTTTCAAATGATATTTCATTTGGTGAATCACTAAAAATGTTGCGAAATACCTACGGCGAATCGTGTATATCGAAAACAAGGGGTTATGAATGGTATAAGGCTTTTAAAGAAGCCCGAGAAGTAGTAGTAGACTTGCCTCGTTCTGGTAGACCTTCAACCGCTATGACCAAAGAAAACATCGACAGAATCAAGAAGCTAGTGCTCGAAAATCGACGTATGAGTCTGAGAGAGTTGGCTAGTGAGGTGAACATATCTTTTAAGTCCGTCCACAACATTCTCATTGACATTTTAGGCATGAAACGCGTCGCCGCTCGACTAGTTCCAAAAGAGCTCAATTTTGTTCAAAAAGCGCAGTGAAAGCATGTCGCTGAAGACATGGTTTCCCGAGCTTCTACGGATCCGACCTTTATGAAACGTATAATAACTGGCGACGAGACATGGTTTTATGAGTACGACATGCAAACAAGCCAACAGTCTTCAGAATGGCGTCTCGAAAACGAGCCGAAACCCAAAAAACCGCGGCAAAGTCGCTCCAAAATCAAGGTGATGCTGACAGTTTTTTTTGACTACCGTGGTATGGTTCACTCCGAATTCCTTCCAGAGGTAGAAACAGTGAATAAAGAATATTATTTAGGCGTCATGAAGCGTTTGCGTGAGAGTATCTGCCGAAAACGTCCAGATTTGTGGCAACACAACTCATGGATGCTGCACCATAATAATGCACCATCACACACAGCTATTATAGTGAAAGAGTTTTTAGCGAAAAATTCAACAAAAGTTCTCGACCAAGCACCGTATTCACCTGATATGGCTCCGTCTGACTTTTTTTTATTTCCCAAGTTAAAATTACCACTTCGAGGAAAACGTTTTGAGTCGATAGAAGCCATAAAAGAAAATTCGCTGAATGAGCTAAAGGCCATACCGCAAATAGCCTATGAAAAATGTATGGAAGACTGGGTGAAGCGGTGGAGATATTGTATTGCAAGCGATGGGGCCTACTTTGAAGGCGATAAAATAAATTTAGATGAATAATTTGTATTTTTTGTTTTATTGGCAAATTCCCGATACTTAGTACACATAATGTATATTGGTTTGTTGGAACTATTATTTGTTTAAAAAACCTATTTAGAGGCTAAAAATTCCACCCATGCCGGGACTTGAACCCTTGAGTCCTTAGCACCGATTAGTGCAACCATGTGCAACAAAGTATATAGTTATTATTTGTTTATTCTTACAAGTACTTGTACATAGTAGTCTTAACGATGCTATTAGTTATTGCCAGTCACACCAGGTCACAACATATAGTGTGAATATGAAGAAAAATATTCTGTGTCACACTAGTATAACAAAATGGTGTGACAGCGAGTCGGCCACCGGCACAACGTTGATTTAAGATCCAGGTAATAAGAAATCTGTCTTGAATTTCATATATGGTTGATACATGCCTTTTTTTCTTGTACCAACATGTCTTCAACATTGACATATTTTTTCTTTTTAATAAAACAGTAACAGTAAACGAATTTCTTCATACATATGTATGCATACCTGAACGTGTATTCTGACTGTTCTTTGTATGTTTTCTATCTATTCCCCGCTTTTTAACAATGCTATGCGATATTCGAACCCTTTAGACATTCTGTCATGTGTGCAGCCATGACCCGGAAGGATCGATAGTACGTTTCGTGTCTGAAATGTCTAGTAGTACAAGAGACAGTCCGTAACAACTTTGCAGTGGATCTGTATAGGCTACTTAATCTAATCAATTCCTGACTCTTTTGCTCTTCGGAGTTAATGTTAAGAGTCTTAACAAATTTAATTTAAAGCCTGATTTTCAAGTCACCCTCCAAACATTGTCTAGGCATTGTGTATCATTCAAAGACTAAAATTTAAAAAAAATTTATAGTTGGAAATAAAAAATATATATATTTCCAAAAGATTATCGATTATCAACAAAAGATACAACCTAACCTTTCAGTCACCGTCTAAAAATTGTCTAGGAGTTACAATCCAAATACTTCAGTTTTGTACAAAAATAGGTAGGTAGAATTTTCAAACGATTATTATCGAAAAAGCTAAGTTAAACTCGCAGACAAACAAACAACACGGGAGCATAACCACTACGCATGGTGACGTAGATTTTGTTTAGACAACTTTGCATTTCTTAATATTGTTAACCTGAGTAGAACTAAAAGAAAAAAAAACACGTCATTTCATTTTCACCAACTATAATCATATTTCAGTTTGATCGGTGTATTTTCAAATGTGAAAAGAACATCGCAAGCAAAGCGAAGCGGAGATCTACAGATAAAAGAAAATAAGTTATATATTTAATTTCATTCAGCTTTTGTCTGGTTGTAAACAAACATTTTTGAAATTCCTACCCACGTTCAGATATTCATCATATTTCTTCAATTGATGAGATGAATAAAAAATTGAATGAATAATAACAGCCTAAGACGAGCAACCAACTTGATAGACATCATACCTTGCCACATTTTAATCATTTCTATCAACGGTTTGTTTACACGTAGACCAAAGCTGAATGAAATGAAGTATACTTATAGCGGTGAATCGATTGTACATGTAATATACAGATATAAAAGCTAAAGCAATAACAAGATTAGTATTTGCACTGCACTGCTCTGCACCGGGATTATACTTTATTCCATGGTTTCTCCGAGTGTCCACAGCAGGGTCCGCGACATGATAGTTAAGTAACAAAATTTAGATAGACTTTACTGTACATAAAATGCAAATTACACAGACTTCTTAAACTAAGAGTACAGACGGCGGTCCTGTCACTAAAAGTGATCTCTTCCAGACAACCTTTGCATGGTCTGGACATTGGAGAAGGAGAAGGAAGTAGCTGTACAAACACTACTATTACGAAACAGCTGATGGGTTTTTTGATATTTTGAAGTTGTCACGAATCCCTTTTTTTGTATAAACACGGCGATTTTGTAACACCCGTCCAAAGCGAGTTTTTTTTTATTTCAATTTTGTTTACTTTTGTATTAAGTAACATAATATTTTCTAATTTTTAGCAAAAGAAGTGGCATAATAGTCTTTGCTGCTTTTTGAATATAAGAATATGATCAAATGTTTAGATAATCAGTTAGTAGTTTACTACGAAATAAACCGCTCTTTGTTGAAAGAATTCGAGTTAGGACTGCATTTGTGACACACTGCATGCACTTCGTAGCAAAACATGTGAGTACTCCTAATGTAGGTCACAGAGACCACTTAAAAATTAGCAATTAAACACGAGCCGCCTTACCCAGCCCCTACTTCTCTAGCTCCGCTCTACCGGGTGTTTCAGAAAAGTCTGATGAAACTTGTGATGGTTATCACAACTCCAAAATATTGAAAAAATACCTAGTTTGAAAGGTGTTCCACACTATTTTTCGTTTGTTTTTATTATTAGTAGGATAACCCCTTAACTTTGACCGGAAATTTCTGAAACACTTGTTTACAATACGCGTCACAAAATAGGCGGATGCAATGTACAAAAACTTGTGTTATTGTAGTTGTTACTTATGAGATAAATGTATTAACACGTTTGTGACACCCTTGGTAGAGAGATATATGTGGCGTACTTTAATAAATTGTAACGTATAAATGCTTGTCAGGAATACACAAACTGGAAGAGAGAGTCGAGGGCCTGAGTCACGTGGCCGAAGATTGTGGAGGAGGTCAAGACCCGCAAAGGGTTCTATCGACATAGCACGCCATAGGAAGTAAATAAGAAGTAAGAGTTATTGTCAGGATAATAACCTAAACATTTCACTGAGAACAAAGTTGGTTGTTTGAATGGAGTTAAGAAAAAAATTCAAATACTTATACTACATAATATATAAGCAGGCTATATACGTCCCACTGTAGCGCACAGGCCTTCTCTCTTCTCAGCGTGCCCACCGCCGATTAGCGATTTCAAGCGCTGAGGTATGTGAATAGCTCAGACACTCAGGTTTCCTTACGATGTTTTCCTTCGCCGTTAGCGAGTGGAGATGTGAAATAATAGAATATAACTGAAGTCAAAACACAAAGCCTTCTTTGACTCATTCCTTATAGATTAGACTAGTATAGAACACTTTATTGTACACACCAGAAGATGTAACTAACAACTAAAATGCTGATGAAACAGTATTTCTCAAAGTGGGCTATAACCCCCCTTTGTGCTCGCTGGGCGCTTCCAGGGGGGCATAGGCTCACACAAAATTGGGGCGTATCTATTACTGTGTCACATATCGGGCCAATATCGTTTTTATCTCATAAATTCACGTTTAAAATAGCAAATATTTATTACAGTAACCAAGGTAATACAGATTCACATATTACTCGTATGCACATGGAAATAAAGCCATAAGTAGGTAATAGTAAGTTAGACCTGAGATTTCCGCACTACTCATAGTTAAGCTAATTATAGAAAGCGCTGAGGTATGTAGACACTAGACAATGTTTTTCTTCACAGTTAGCGAGTGGTTTAGTAGTGGTAGGTAGGTAGTCCAGGCGCAGGACGGGAATTAAACAAACTACCACTTCACTGAAGACATACAGGGTGTAATAAAATTCCCATGTCTATCCGAAAATGGGGGGTTTTACTTGAGTTCTATTTATTAATACAAACAACATTTATTGTGGGTAAAACTTCAGAACAACCAAAAAAAGCAGTTCATTCATCACCATTTATTTATTTATCATTTATTTGCCGTGGTAATTTTAATAGGGAACGACTGTTGTACGGTATATTTTTTGTATTGACGAGTAGAGCCCTAAATAGATATGTACCTATCCAAAATCCCCGTGGATTTTGTTACATCACATATACTTACGTTCACATAAATTCTTACCGTGTAACTATACAGGTTAGATTGTCAAGTACATGGGGAACCGAACGACTTTCCAATAAATGTACAGTCATCTGCGTTAGTTAATGACGACGATGACGCTCAATTGTCTCCCAATTTCCCGTGCACAATATGTTAATCTACTGTTAACAACTGACAGTTGTTTTTAGGGTTCCGTACCCGAAGGGTACCAAACGGGACCCTATTACTAAGACTTCACTGTCCATCTGTCTGTCTGTCCGTCTGTCTTTCTGTCTGTCACCAGGCTGTATCTCAACAACTACTAAAAACAGAATAAAATAAATATTTAAGGGGGGCTACCATACAACCAACGTAATTTTTTGCCGTTTTTTGCTCGATATTAATAACCGCAACAGGGAGACACTTGAAATATTCACAGAATATTTAGTTCTGTATTCGCTTCAAAAATAAATAATTAAATTAAAATAAAATAAATATTTAAGGAGAGTTTTTGTCGTGACGATTGCGAAAACGTGATTTTTTTGCCGTTTTTTCACGATCTCTGTGTCTAATGTTGTATAGATAATGGTACGTAAGCCTTCGTGCGCGAGTTCGACTCGCACTTGGCCGGTTTTTTTTTGTTTGTACTTTCACCAACTGACAGCTTTTAACAGTAGATTAACAGATTGTTAGTATACGAGAAACGGGGGGTTAATATCTCAAGTTAGCCATTTCTGCGTACGCTCCCACGGTTCTGATGCCGCACTTTTCTCATTTGGTTTTATTGTTCACTGTCCTTGCCGAGGCTTGTTTGTGTCGAGTGTTTTTCACAAAGTGCAGAGGGGTGAGTGTCTCTTCCGCAGCAGCCCGGTGCTCGTAGCGTCCGGCAGTTTTATCTCAGTGACATACTTCTGCTGAATACCCTTTTTGTTCTCTCTTCGAATCAAACCCCTTTGTCCCGGAACCTGGGAACCGTACGTTTGACGTCGGAAAAGGTATAAATTTTATTGTGACGCGACAAATTACTCAGTCATTCAGCGAGGAACTCTTTTTATGCGCATTCTTATTTTTTTTTTTTTGTTTGATCCAATTAGCCCTGCCCACTTGTTTGCTACGTGGACGGCTAAGCTCATGAACAATTCAGGATACTGTCGAAATTTAAGAGTCGTTCCTTAGTTCTTTTGGATTAAGTAAAGTCTCTAAGAAAGAAACAAACAGCCAAGTAGTAATATTTTGGTAAGTCATACATAATTCGACGATAACAACAGCTCTGTTGGTACTTAATCCATGCGAAGTTAATATTCTGAATCCGATTTAACTTGTTTTTGTGTTTTCGTCAACATCATTCAGAGTTTACAACCATCGAATATGAAAGACCATTTATGAATCTATTTTTCGTGATAATTATTTTATCTCCTGGCATAAAAAAAAACTGTCATTGCTATCTCTTATAAAGGCTCGGTTATCTGACATTATCCTTAAATAACGTGTTTTAAAATACATTTTACTCCCTAATGGTTAGTATTTAAAATCTACTGAATTTTGTATAGTAAAAATTATACTAAAATGACTATCACTGAATTTTTTTTGTGACTTCGGTCGTCAAAATTCTATTAATAATATTTGTATTTCTGTTATTTCAGAAATGCCTACTTTTCCCCCAACTATTCGCTCGCGCAGCACAAGAAGTCCCATACAAATCCTTGCGCACGGATAACCTAGCTTTAAAGCTGTAAAATTATGTTATTTATTTTGTTTCATTTTTATTTATTTATTTTATTTCTACAAGTTTACATCTATCATTACATGCTTAAACCTAATGCGATAGAAAAAACAACAATTTCAAAGTATTTTATTTATTTAAGGCACACCAACAGGAAACATACAAGTATTACACTATAGTTATAACAGGGTCTATTCTAGTATGTTAGCCAATTACAGGTGGGCACAATATTATCTTAGATATTTTTTGATACTGTTGTGTCTTGTACAATATCTTCTATAATACATTCAAAATAGAGAGCTATGATCATGATGTTTCCCCTATAATATTCCGGGACACCACTTACTTTGACCCGACTTTGACAAAACGAGGGTAGTTATAAGATAAACAACCAATTGGATTAGGAAAGAAAAGTCTGTCACATTTCATAGGCTTAAAAACGCTTGACAAAATCTTGCTAGGGTGATTAGGCAGATTAGGTATCTACCATAGATTTTAAGCCCAAGCTAGATTAAGTTATAATCCGAAACCGTTTCAATTAAGATGTTAATAAGGGCTTGAGTGCGGCGGGAAGAACTATACCAAGCATATTATTATAACCGGTATGCAGCTACCTCTGAGATAGCTTAGTCAAGTACCAGCAGCTTTGAAATGAGAAAGGAGGAGCACCATCCCAAGTTCGCTTGCCTTTCCTTTTCTATAAGGAAGCTTATCTCCAATATACATCTTATTCCTGCCTTTTCATTTCTATAAGATGTATATTGGAGAGTTAGTATAGGGGCTACATGAACTTATCTTTCTGCTCTTTTCCATCGGACAACCAGACAAATGTAACAATGGGAATACCATAAATTCGGGAAAATCTCGGAAAAAACTGCGTATTTATACGGAACCTACAAATTTATACGGAACCCTCGGTGGGTGAGTCTGACTCGCACTTGTCCGGTTTTTTTTTTCATACAGCCTTTATACGTTTCACAGCAGGGCATAGACCTTGTCTCAGAGAGAGAGTATAGGCTTAATTACCACGCGTGCCCACCGCGGATTGGCAATTTCAATCGCTGAGGTGTGTGAATACCTTAGAACACTCATGTTTTGTCACCATGTTTTCCTTCACCGTTAGCGAGTGGTATTGCTACTAAAACTTCACAAATTTACGTAACTTAAAAAACGAAGTCATTCGAACCTACGACCTCCCGAATGTGAGGCCGGCGTTCTACCGCTATGCTTCCACCGCTCCCATCATCATTCTCTCTCCGGAGTCTCTCCTAACTTTGTAGACTGATACCTACTTTAACACAGATCTGAATGTAAATTAATTTTCATTAAATTACCCACAGTAAAGCACTTTGGAATAACAGAAATTATTTTCTTTTTACCCCCGTTTGTGTTTGTCGACATTACTACTTGCCATGAAGGGACTGAGTGTTAGTTCTACCTAATTATAATTAACGTATCGTTTTCCTTTGTTAAAGAACCTACCTATAATAGAAACTATGTCAGTTACAAAGTAGCCTCAATATACTAAATTAAATGGAATTTTCATATATTACAATTGCTCCACCTATTAGCGCGCTGCCATCATAGGAAGAAGTGACGTAAATATCTCACTTCTTCCCATCACGGCCCTTTCTTCATCTTCACTTAGTTACAGTCAACAGCACATCAAACTTTACATTTCAGTTGAAATAATAGGGGTTAAAGTATGAAATTGCCGTTTTATTGCAATAGGTTCTTTGAATTGACATAGAATCTTCATGGTTTGAGGTTTTCGAATGAAACTTTTTTCAAATGGTTTCTATGATGTTCTTTTTTTAAAAAATGTGAAACATTTGAATATCGACTTTCAATTTTTTTTGTTATTCAATTTAGACAAGAAAGATGGATACTGCGAAAATTGGAGTGATTTTTGAATACGAGTTCCGACGCGGAACTAACGCGGCAGAAACAGCCCGCAATATCAATGCTGCGTTTGGAGAGGGGTCTACTAATGAACGCACCATGCGATTTTGGTTTAAACGCTTTCCTGATGAAAATTTCGACTCAAAGAACGAGCCACGAGGAAGACCGCCCACACAGGTGAATAACGATGAATTAAGAGAGATAGTGGAAGCCGACCCTAGTCAAACTACCCAGGAATTAGCGGCATGGTTTAACGTTACCTTACCCACAATATTGACTCACTTGCGTCAAATCAATAAAATAAAAAAATACGAAAAATGGGTGCCTCATAATCACTCGAATTTTCGCAGTATCCATCTTTCTTGTCTAAATTGAATAACAAAAACAATTGAAAGTCGATATTCAAATGTTTCACATTTTTTAAAAAAATAACATCATAGAAACCATTTGAAAAAAGTTTCATTCGAAAACCTCAAACCATGAAGATTCTATGTCAATTCAAAGAACCTATTGCAATAAAACGGCAATTTCATACTTTAACCCCTAATATGATGTGTCATGACTTTTTGTCATCACACATCGTGCACGGATGGAAAAGTCGATAAGCAATTGACTATAAATAATTGTAACATTCTAATCGTAGAAGAGTAGTTGGACAAAACGCAAGAGAAGAAGCATCCGGTCATCTGGTCCAATCATCGCACGTTCCTGAAGTCAAACGCAGAAGGAAGGAGTGGACAACGATTTAATTACGAATGGGTTCTTGTTGCTGAGAGCATTGTCCATGTCCACCTGCGGCAATTAATTAGAAATGCCTTCGTGGGAAATCATGTCTCCTCAAAGCGTACCTACCAAGACTGTGCGGTTTTGTCATAGCTTTCAACAGAAGAGCAATCTTTTTCTTCTTAAAGTAGGTACCTCTCCATCACCGGAGTTTGGCAGTCGGCACTTTAAGGTCTCTGTTCAGTGCAATTCTGAACAGCTTCTCAGCGGTTTTGAACGCGGTCCACTCTTTAATGTTGCACAATCATGACATCTTTCTCCTGCCCGGCCTTCTCTTTCCTTCCCCTTGCCCATCATAATGGTCTGCAGCAATTGGTATCTCTCACTTCGTAGCTCATGGCCTAAGTAGGCTACTTTCCGATGGTTCGAACAAGATCCACCTTCATGTGCATCCGTCTAAGGACTTCAACGTTGGTCACTTTTTCAGTCCAGCTGATCCAGAGCATTCGTCGGTAGCACCACATCTCGAACGCCGCGAGCCTATTGAGAGGCTAAAAATTCCACCCATGCCGGGTCTTCGGCCAGATGTCGCTGCCTGTACGTAATACAGAGAAGTTTGTAAAGAGGCTCGAAATTTCGCTGATGCCTGCACTTGCCCATAGCTCAGTTGGGAGAGCGCTGGCACTGGCTAACCAGAGGTTGCGGGTTCAAGTCCCGGCATGGGTGGAATTTTTAGCCTCTAAATAGGTTTTTAAAGTTGTCCTCAGCACGGGTTAGTGCAACAAAAAGAATATAGTCAAAATATATATAATAAGTATATGATATGATACTAGATAATTATAAAAATATTCCACGTCATTTCAGCTAATGATATTTGCTTTTAATATTTATTTTGAGAGTTTGCATAAAAATTGGGATTACATTACCATTTATTTTTTTACTTTGTGTTTAACTGGACAATTTTTTATTTTTTATTCTCACATTCTAAAATGACTTAAGTATGCTTAAAATGAAAATTACCGTTGATAATGGGTTAATTTATATATATGCGCTCCAAAACCATCAGTCACTGATGTTGACTTTGGTTTTGGTGTTGCTGCGACCGCTAAGTTAAAATGGAATTGTGCGAGCTACGTAAGTCGTACAGGCCCACAGATCTTTCGGAATGGCCGGCGACAGAGAGGAGTAGTGGAGACCTAAAGTGGAGGCATTTTCCCAGCAGTGGGACAAAAAATCGGCTAATTAAAATATATAGCTCTATATGTATATGTCTTCATCATCATCAGCCATTTGACGCCCACTGCAGTCTTAGGCCTCCTTCGTGGTTTTTCATAGCCATGAAGGGTTTTGCCATAATCGCCACGCTTGGAAAGCGGGTTGGCGATCGCAGTACCTGTATATGTGTATTATTTGGAAAATTCCATTTGGATTCATTTACTCCCCACATTCATTTAGTTCATAGAAGAAGTTCTTGGTTCCAAGCCACACTAGGCCTGGCGTGTGACGTGGAAAAGCCATTAGTAAATTATTTAAGTTCATAAATTGAGTTTTTTAAACAAAAATATTTATGTAAATATAATATGATGCACCATCCAAGTGGCAGGAAGGCGCTGGATGCAGGCCGCTTCCAACCGGTCTTTTTGGAAATCCATTGAGGAGGCCTATGTCCAGCAGTGGACTTCTTGTGGCTGAATGATGATGATGATGATGGTGCACCATAAATATTTATTTACATAAATATTTCTGTATTAATACGCTGAACTTCTGTTTTGTCATTTCGTGCCTTGGCTTAACAAGAATGTAGGTTACCTACCAAGCCCGCGGTATTGTGTTTTTTCTGGAAAACACGTTCGCTATTTTGAAACAACACGGTGTTACCGCTTGCGCCTTATTAACTTGTTTTTTTCTTTGGCAGTTTAATTTCTCTATTTTGCCCTCCGCAAACATTATAGGTACTTGTTAGGTAAATATAAATTATTTTCTGTTATTGTTTCAATTTGAATAGGGGCTTTCAAGGCTTTTTTGTGAACTTTCGTTTAACCTATGTGGAAATGCCCTTAAAATAAAAGGAGCCTTACCATCAACGCGGAGCTAATTCATTTTCTACAAAGCGTCAAGTGTCTGTTACACCACGTGTAAGTATATTTTATATTAGTCAGCGCGCATAGTATTCTCGTCTATGATTTGGTAGTACTTATATACTGAAATAATTCGAGTTCCTATGCAATAAACTAGCGCAGTTTTTTGTGGATATAGGTCTAGGCACGAGTATCTACATAGTTCAAGTAAGTATGGAAGAATGCGGGTAAATGAATTGACCATAAAAGATACTGCATCTGCAAGAGCGCGAACTTCAGTACAATTTCATACATTCTATAAATGTAGGCATTTGACTGCATGCTAACTAGGCTAGTACCAAAAAATCTTACGTGCCTACCTAACTTGTTTGATATGAAAACGTGAACCTTGTTGAATCCGTTCAACCAATTTATGGAAAATAAATAAGGACCAAAAAATCTTGGCTTGAGAATATTTGAAAAAAAAAACACTGCTTATGCGGGCGCGGACGCGTTACTGGCAAAGGTTTGGCGACTTAGTACTGGATTTAAAAAAAACCGTCCTATCTCCAAAACCTCATCATTTCCAGAATCTATAAATATTAAAAATGTTAATAGTCTAAGGAAAACGTCTGTTCTACCTAAAAATGTCATAAAAATGGTATCTCAATGTTAATTATTGCTGGGCCCCCGCGATACAGGCCTGACATAGTGCGGGGACCACAATCGATCCCAAGATCCCTAATCAAACTTAGTTAAAAATAATATCTAATTTTAACTCTAGTTTATGTTCTATTTCTAAGGATCAATGTGTGTTTTTGGCAAACAAATTATTTTCTATTTTCTATTCTATTCACAGAATATTTAGTTCTATATTCACTTAAAAAATAAATATTCAAATACTCACATACAATGAACGTTAATTTTTGCCGTTTTTTCTCGATCTTTATATTGTCTAATGTTGTATAGATAATGGTACGGAACCCTTCATGCGTGAGTCCGACTTACACTTGGCCGGTTTTTTTTAATATTATTATTAATAACGTCATACCTATAGAATTTTATAAATACTTACTAACATTTTCCAAAATCTATGCCACATTTCCATTTTCATTGTATCGTCGTCATACGCAGTGCCGCAGAGTGCGACGAAGATTATATAGAAATTCACAGTTTCCGTAATTCTGTTTACTGCCGTTTGTACTTAGATAGATAGATAGAATATTCTTTATTGTACACAAAGATTACATTAACAGAAATAACAGGAGTAACACTAGCGCCACCAAGGAAAAAAATCATATCTTTTTAACCGATTTTAAAAAGTTATCAATTCAACGCGTATATTTTTTTTTTGCTATGTTCCTCCATAAATCCGTCAAATATTAACCGATTTCGACAATTATTTTTTTGTTCGAAAAGATATAACGTCCCATTGGTCCCATTTTAATTTGGTGAAGATCTGATGAAGACTTTCAGAGATGGAGAACGAAACTCTTCAATGGACAGCAGTAAATAAAGCCTAATGGGGCACATTCGTTAGTAAAATCCGTACGTTTCATAAAATAGCGTAAAAGTAGTCCCAAGGTAATTTGGTGACGTTCTGGTGAAGATTTTCGGGAATGGAAATTGAGAACGTCAAATTTTAAAGCAACGAATTAAGTAGGGTAAATTATGGTTATAAGGGACTCGTATATTTTTCTCCCGCTCCCCCATGATACCACTCGCTAACTGTGAAGGAAAACATCGTGAAGAAACTTGCGTGTCTGAGCTATTCACATACCTCAGCGCTTGAAATCGCCAATCCGCGGTGGGCACGCGTGGTGATTAAGGCCTGTGGCCTACAGTGGGACGTATATAGGCTTCTTATGTATATGTATAATATAGTTTTAAAACCTAGCTCTTATTTGAAACTTTGACTGCCTCGTCTTTGACGTATGATTACTATGCCGGAGGTCGTGGGGTCGATTTCTTCTGAGAGCCGACGTACATTTGTACAAATTGCCGCAGTCAGGGTGTATTTCATGACCAACACATATATTTTGGGCACCGACTTCAAATTATACTTCTACAATACCTACAGTATAAATACTTCTAATTGTTTAAATTATTTCAAACTTTTTAGTGCTGTAGTGTTTCGAAGTCGGTTTTTAATTTTTATGATTTTTTTTTTCAGATCAAATTTGCACTAAGTGCCTGTACAATCTCTCAATCATGTTAACAGTGATCACTGGAACCCCTTGACACTTAATTGTGGTAGCACTGTAGGGAAACTCTAAATTATACCTTGTAGATCTTCGATGCCACTGAAATAAAGTATTCATAGCCTCCTCCCACCCACATTATTTCACTGAAATAGATACAAGTAACTTTCCACTCGTCTCGTCCAGTTTACTGAGGCTTCACTTACCTTGCTCCGGGGGCGCCGGCAGCCGCGGCCGCCCGTCCTCCGGCCGTCTCTCCATACCACTTCACCACGCCACTACACTTCTACACTTCACATCAGCGCTATATTTAGGACAAGTAGAGTGAACTTCTAGACAAATAGTGGTGCATGGAAGTAAAAAGCTTAACGTTTTTTTTTTCGTTGAGCTTTTTCTATTCTGCTGTGCTTTACCCAAGATTTTCACAAAGTAGGTACAAGAGAAACAGAAATAAGCAAAGTAAGATTCCTTTTTAATATTATGTAGAAAAGCAATGGACGTGTTTCGCAGAGGACCGAGAGGGTTGGCGTGACAGAAAAGAGGCCTTTGCCCAGCACTGGGATCTATTCATGGGCTGGACCCATGGTCAGGCCGTAGACAGAGAGGAGTGGAAAACGAAATAAAAGGCCTTTGCCCAAAAGTGGGACAAATAATAACAGGATCACTTTGCTTCCTACGGAAGTATGAGTACTGAGTAGTCGTAGTCCACACGTGCTGACTACGGCGTGCTACGAGCTACGAAACCGGCGTAGGCTCGGTAGGCAATGCGCTCTACGGTTTTTGTCAAACAGTGCAAACAAAACACGTGAAATGTCATAAGTTATTTGTATACTTATAAATGAAGTGTAAATCCTCTGATCACAAATGATAGCTCAGCTGTAGGTACTTACTAACAAACAAACGAACAAATTTATTACTTTTGATGGCATTGGAAAAATAATGGGAAAAATATACTTAATTAAACAATATAGTACAATGCCGCTTCTTTTATCACCTAAGTACGTAACTACTTGGGCGCTCTTAATAAGATACCTAATACGTAAACTATGTTATTTTCCCCTTATTCACATATCTCTCCCTTTCCCCTCATAAACATAGTGTGAAAAGTAGGCTTTGTCTGTTGCGGATAGATGTGGGTGCTAACCCTATTTAGTAACAGGAAAAGCTTTCCACATTGGAAAATAATATCTAGAGTTATTGTATGTAATTTATGCGCATGAATAGTGGTAAATACAGGGAGGATTGCGTAACGCGATATACCTACCATTATTATCGTAAATAGTACGGATAGGAACTTTGTAAATATTTGTCGGCTTTTAGTTTAAGTGCAATACACTAGATGAATACTTTGTGGCTCTCTGAAATATGAATGATAATATTATTGTATGACTGGATTTTGAAATCTGACAAAGTTTTATATAAAGATCAAATACCTATTTAACTTAACCACTTAGTTCTTGTAGTTAAATATTATAGAATCGGGAATCGTGGGCCCATAGTGTGATTTATAATTAAATGAGAATCAGCTAGGTATTACAACTCCATAAGGAGGTACAAAGATACGAGGCGCGACAACCTTAGGTATTCCGTTTGATTACACAGAAGTTTTACGAGCGACACTGAAAGCTGCACGAAGCCTGGAGCCAGCTTACACACTCTTGAATAATAAAAACCGACTCTCTCAATAGATTGGGCTGAGACAATATCAATCGTTTTAGGCGGAGCACTAATGAGCATCGACCCTTCGTTACAACCCTCGGGTGGTCCAGTGTTTTGTTCTGTCACAAACTTCGCGTGTGCTTTTCGAATCGTTTCGCGCTTCATGTAATATTCAAAAGTTTTTATCTAACAATAAAAAAATATATATAAAAATACGCAGTGTTTGGTCAGTGTGAATGTAAGTTTGGTGTCTTCGGTGAGGTACTTTCTTTTGTCACGGCTAGTATATTTTAATTAAGCGTCATGGTAAACATTAGTGCGCCGAGGGCGGGCGGGCGGTGGAAACGGTATCGCTCAGCGGCGACTCAACGCGCGACTGCCGTGCCGACCGAGGCAGCGACGAACGCCGCTACGGTTTCGCAGCTGCGTGAAGGGACCCTTTTCTCGAATATCAAAGGATCCAACCGCCCGACTCCGCTCTTTAAAGTAAAGAATTGTTGTAGAGCATTTGCGTATTCAGGCTAGAGAATAGCCCGCCAGCCCTTACATAAGCCACAACGTATTGACTTGCAGCAACATGATCTTCCCTCATTGTGACAGAAGAAAGTTTGGAAAGTTTGAACACTTGGATGATATAGCTTTCAGTAGCCCTAATTACAAAAAAATCAATACAAAGCTAAGCCACATTAATTTATTTATTGGTACTATTTATAAGTGACTCCTACCACTCCTACATTTTCTTTATTGCTAAATCACGTACATAGTTATAAGTAGGTACGGTGTTAAGAGTAGCCGAGGACCGTGCTCAGTGGCGTGCTATAGGAGAGGCCTATGTCCAGCAGTGGACAAGCATAGGCTGATGATGATGATGATGACGGTGGTATTGGTATTTGTATGTAAGTTGTAAGTACATGATACCCTTTAAAGGCACTACAATACAGTTAGTGTTATGACAGATTTAGCGTTAAATTAAATTATGATTAGGTATTATTAAATACTTCATCATCATCAACCCATTATGTCCCCACCGGGGGGCACGGGTCTCTTCCCTGAGGAAGGTAAAGGCCATACTCCACCACGGGGGCCAAGTCCGGATTGGTGGAGGCTTGTAGACTAGTGGCTCGTCTACTGTCAGAAGTTGTCAAGCCGCCCTAAGGCCTCTGACTTAGCTTAACGACTGCCATCTATCGACGGCAGCCGGCACCAACAGCTTAACGTGCCTTGCGAAGCACGGAACCGCTCGGAAAAATGCCACTAGCGTTAGGCATAGACGGCTACCTATCCATGCACTGAACGCGCCCTGTGTTGCTTAACCTTCGTGATCGTTTAAGATCACTCAGGCAGCCGGGGCTACGAGCGATTAATAAGTACTTGTTACATGCAAAATAATAAATAAGAAGCACACAATACATTTGTTTTTTTTTTGTAAGTAGGTATGTTGACTTTTGTTTCATCTTTTATGTTTTTATATATTTTTATCAGTGATGCAACTGATGCATAGGGACTATTTGAATGAAGTTGCAGTTTTGAGAAAGGAAGATCTAATTTATTTTTACGTCGAGAGTTTGGGGGAAGGTTTGTTTCCTTAAATAAGGTGTGGTCGGCAGGCAGCTGTCTGGGCAGCAGATGCCGGTCAGAATACGGACGCATTTCTTTTGCATGATGAAAAGTTCTTGTACGTAGACAATTTCCCCATATGATGATAATATATCATAGCGCAACCATGGGTGAGAGCGTAAGCATATAGTGACAGAGCAGTCAAAGTTAGTGGTTGTTTTTAGAGTATAGGTATAGAGCGTTTATGAATTGTTTTAATGTTTTGAATACTTATGTGATTTTGAATTTATGTAAGAGTCAATAGTTAATCCTAATGGTTTGAATTCATCTAAATACCTATTTCTTAAACTTCCCTATTAATTGTTTATTGTAATTTAAAAGTTTTTTTTTTGTATAGGTACTGTAAAATTTTGACTTTTTATAATTCTAAGGTCGGTGGACTAATAAAGCACACAAGTTCAAAACGCAATTTTTTGATGCAGTGTAAAAAACCTACTATAACATTACTCTGTAACATTTTTATTATCTTTATTACAATGAATTGAACATTCATGTTTTTTACAAAAATTGAGCAAACTGTCATTTTAATTTCTAAATGTTGTAAAGAACAATCATTTTATGGCAGTTTGACTTCTGTGCTTTTATCCGCCGAATCTAGAATTGATCTCTAAATTACGTTTACCTACCTAACCAAGCTACGACACTTTTATTATAGCAGTATTTGGGTCATCTATTTTTTTAAACTTGAAAAGGTACATCGCCGGTTTACACGGGTCGATTTTCGCCGTGCGGCCAGTCGCTTCGGATGCGGCTCGGTCATTTCCTTCGAAAATGTTGAGCAGAGTTGTTCGTGCCGGAATTGAAATACATAGTTGGAACAACGTGCGCGAAACACTCATTCATGCAGCAAGATCGTAAGTATTAAATATTATCTACTATACAACCACAAAACATTTATGTCAAAATACTGTGGGTGCAAAGATCAATTTTCTATTCAGAGATCAATTTGCATTAAGTACCTATAAAGCTTTGAAGCGAAAGTTTTTGTTAGTGGTAAATGGAAAACTTCGTAGGTACTTACACTGAAAAGTTCTTTGATGTTGTAAAATAACGTTTACTTAAACCGAGAAGAGAACTAAACAAATATAGCCATTCTAAAACCCCTCCGTCGGAGTCCGCTTATTTTGACGGCCAACTACGGGCAGTCACGCTGCTTTAATTTTTACTCAAATTTTTTGTCAGTAATCTTGATCTTTTTCCCTTGAGCGATGCTTAGAAACATAAAGTGAAACGTTCTTATTTATAAAAACACTCTGTGGTGGAGATTTTACAAGGAAAAGATGTAACCACAGATCATATAAACTACCTCTGAGGAGTGCTTTAGACGAATCGTGCTTTAATAAATAAGGCCGTAAACCTAATCTAACGCTAAGGTAAGGATCGATGACCTTGTCTCCATCGCGGATCCACCGTTATGGGTACATTCTCTCTGGTTATGGGCACGATACGATGGACATGCCCACAAGGGCCACAACCCTAATCGACTTGTGACTACATTTTCAGGGTCGATTGAGATCGATGATATTATATCCAAGGGCTTCAGGGGTACCTTTTAATTTACTAGTGTTTGCACAACGACTTCGCCCACGTAGAACTATACGGTCAGGGCGTCAAATATTTTGTAAACATTTCCTTTGTAGGAATGCACTATAATGAATAACGAGCAAGTACATACTCCGACACGAACTTGGCCGATTTTAGGGTGGCTGTACCACAAACTTTATTGATTGCTGGATCCGCGCCTGCCTTGTGTATTCATTGGTAGAATTTGGTAGATTTTGGCCCATGTTGCTGTAGATTTTGCCAAGTAAAACCTGGTCACACTATAGACGCTAAAACAACGCAAAAAATCCTCTACTTGTGCTTCGGGCACACTCAGCGACTATTCACTGCGAGTGCACTCGCCGCGAATAATAGCCGGTCGCTGCCTGCCTGTCACACACAGCGAGTTCTACACGAGAATTTCGACTGTCAGAGAGCAGTCGCAGCAAGTAAAATTATATATAATATGTACAAAATTCTAGTCGCGGCGTGTGAATCTACTCGCAAATAGCCCGTCACTCACATCGAATACCAGCGGTGCGGCGAGAAGGCACTCGCAGCGATCAGTCGCTGTGTGTGACCGAAGCTTTAGTCTGCGCCACGCCACATAATCTGTGTATAAGATTTCGGTGAATATTATCTGTGTAGGCGAGTTTCTTTACAACTACAAGTTTGAGTATAAATGTATTTACAAGTCGCGTAGCAAGGTATTAATTATTAGCTTTGTCGGAGTTGTACACATGTTTTTGTCAGTGGAATCACGTATTTGAAAGATATAGTAGAACAAAACCAAAGCGAGATGCCCAAAAATACCGACAAAAAGGGTAAACGAAAGGTAACTCCAAATGACAGCGAACCTGAAGCACCAAAGGAAAAAAAACCCAAACCCGCCAGGAAACACAAACCTGTTGAGGATGAAATTGCTAAGTCTAAACAGCTAGCCACAAAATTAAAAACTTCGGCCCGAAAAGTACGTAAAAACAGTAAATATCCAGAGCCAAGAATGAGTGCTAACGGAAGAATGATGCCTTCTTTAGCCGAACTAGAAAGAATGTTCGAAGGTTCTGATGACGAAGAAAATCCTCTCGACGTCTCGCCGTCTCCAGAACGGTGCAAGACTCCTGACCAGCCTATCATTCCCAGTCCAAAAAAAATCTTGACCCCAAAGACCATTCAAAAGATATCAAACATGGTCTTGGAATCCATCTCTACTTTACTAGACGTAGCGACAATACCTGACGATGCCACACCTCTCCCAGTTGTGCCGCAAGAACATAAACGCAAAAAGAATGGAACTCCATACATACTTGGATGCAAAGAACGTGACAAGATACCAGATGCTCCATCTAATACAGTCATTGGTAGAGCGTGGGATAAGTATGGAGTCAACTACAACTTTAAACAGGAAAAAGTTGATGATGAAGAATGTTCAAAGAAAAAAGGGGGTGGCTCAATCTCAAAGTCTATTTTTAACCCTAAGAGTGATGAAATTGCAGCAATGTTAGAAAGTTCTGAAATTCTAAGTGATGGTAGTGTGGACAGTAATAAGACTGTTACTTATGAATACAGCCCTCTTTCACCCAAATTGCGTACATTCTCACCACTACCTAGCACTTCCAAAGACAAAGAAACAATTCTAATGAATGACTTAAGGTTCAACGAGACTTTACTTGGAGATAGTATCAGTAATGATAGCACACAGAGTGAGGTAGAGGTAATAGAATTGCCTTGTGAGACCATAATGGTAGATGATGATGCTGCAGAAGAAGTGGACACCAACCACATGAAAGTTATGGAAATTGAGATTACAGAAGTCAGTTACCATCCACCTACCTTTGACTCCTTCATTGAAGATGATTTATACAGTTCTGTTGTCATTGATCTTGATCAGACCTACAACAATGATGATTGTGAAATCATTGATGTAGATGAAGTTTTGGCTGAAAATAAAAATATTATAGATAAATATAAAAAAGAGAGCTACACTAAGAGTGTTACTCATGTTCAGTTGGATACTTCTACACAACCAAATATAGTGCAACCAAAAGAAGAGCCAATTATTGTTAACAAAGCTGAACATAATGCAGTGAACTCTTCTCCTAGCACCAGAGATAGGATTGCAAGTATTGTTACTGATTATTTCCGACAAAAATCTACCAACAGTCATAATGTTTTGGATCAGGTACACAAACCTCAAAACACAAATATTACAGAAACAATTGACCTGTCTGATAGTTCTACAGACCCATCGATGTTCAGAGATATGATGGATTCTTTTACAAAAACTTTTATGTCTTGGACAAAAGGCTATCTGTCAAACCATACATCTTCACCAAGAAAGAGAAAACTTCCTGTGGTTGTAGATACCATAGATTTGGATGATTCCAACATGACTTCAAGAAATAGTATTAATGACAACTCTGTGACTTTTGTTGGCAGCGCCACTAGCACAAGTAGACATGATAGAGAATCTTCCAATTTGAGAAACACACCAAATGATAATTCTGTGATAATAGTGAGTAATGTTAACGTGAATATGACGCCACAAAACGTTGAGAAGAAAAAGAAGCTGAAAAAAAAGAAGAATGATACTTTGGCATGTGTAGCCACTCCTGTGATGTCCACTCCCAATGCAGTAGCCTGCAGCACCCCTCCAGGCAGGACAATTGGAGATTGTCCAATATGTATGGAGAACCTGTCCAACAATGCCATAGCATCAACAATATGTGGACATATATTTTGTATGAAGTGCATTCAAGCTGCAATCAAGGCGAGTGGCAAAAGATGTCCAACATGTAGAAAAACACTTAGAGGCGTTGGCTACCACCAGCTATTTCTCTAGTCTGAAATTTGTTGAGATTCTGTATCAAAATTTGTGATTCATCTAATTTTAAACTTAAAGAGCTTTACAAATAAATGTGGGATTAGGTAACATCGACTTTGAAATACAAACTATGTAAAGAAACTCATTTCCAGCTTAAACAACTCTATCCAGTTAACAAATCTCTATCCAGTTAATAAACATAAAGTTACACGGACTTTGAGGTATAAGAACATTTTCTGTATGGATAAGGAGTTCTTATCTTAAAATTGCCGTCAATGTTACTCTTATTTTCATTTATTTGTACGGCTACTTTTTTAACTTGTTTTCATTATAATTCTTTGAAAAAAAAAAGGTATTCTAGGTTTTCTACTCAATTGTACCTCACATTATTTATTAATAATAATTGTATTTGTTCTGTCTGCATAATTAAGTTATTATTTGCCAAGTGCATTTTATTCATGCCACATATCTTTGGCCCATGTTTTTTGTGATTTTGTGATGATACGTGGCATTCCAAGATATTATTCACCTTATTATACTAGAAGTACAATATCATATGGGGTGCCTCCCCATATGATATTGTACTTCTAATGAATATGAATCATTCATCCTACTATTATTATAAATGTGAAAGTTTGTGAAGATGTTAGGATGTTTGTTACTCAATCACCCAACGTATTCAGATGAAATTTGGTATGGAAATTGTTTGAGTCTCGGGGAAGGACTTAGGATACTCATTCTTTGTGGACGAAGTCGCAGTCAAAAGCTAGTTTATAATAATGGACAGACAGCTGATAGTCTCGAAAAAAAAAAAAACATTATATTGTTTTGTAACACTTTTATTTAATTTTACCGTGGAACAGCCAATATTCAGGAGTTTGTACTGTTGGCAAAAACAACCTCCTGTAGTTCTATAAAGTATAATGCTATGTCCAATACATACGAAATACAATACATCTTGGTTCAGAAACACTTTCATATAAATTTGATTTTTCCTTAGAAATTCCTCAAGTACAAAAATTGGCTCTGTTGAAATATATATCAGACTACATTCACATTGCAGCAGTTCACAACCAACACTATAGCGGGCTAGAAGTGAGAAAAACTTATGATTTTTACTTTAATAGCGATGGTAAATTTGATTCTTATAATTTTAAATAAAAACAATATTTTTTCTATAATCATGCTTTATTCGTATTTTATAGACACCCAAACACAGCAACATACCTATGAACCCAGATTATTACACTGTTTGGTTAGGTTACTATACTGATTACCTTCCATAGTATTTAACCATAAATGGTGATATACTTGTGATACCTATGGGCATTACAACTATAATTTGTACGTACCACCCAGCCACATACATTTAGGTAAACTCCTGCCTATGGGCAAGTGGCAAGCTTTGGCCTACGCTGGAGGGACAGAGACCAATATTTCCCACAGTTCTAACAAACTCTTAATTCATCGACATTAGCTTACCTGTAAAAGGTAAATAAGCCAAACCATGAAGTGTGGAAGTTAAACGCATGCATATACACCTAGTGTTGTCCTGAGGGGCAAGCGAGCAGCAAAGAACTTGTTTACATTGTAGTGTGTAAGTTCAAACAAGTTTTTATTTTGGAAAAGTGATACAAGGGTGTATTGTACAAAAATGCAGAGGCCACTCAGTTGCACACTCGCCTTGCTCAACCTCTCCCTTGAACACTTTCACTGTGGCCGTACCCTTGTCATAAGTTACACGAGTATTAACATAGAAGTAACAATCGCAGACTATGTAATCTGTAAAAATACAACACCTACTTTCCACCACTAAGATTCACCAGTATGCAAGTGCTCTATAGAAGCAGAGAGTTGCTCTAAACTATGCACTAATTGCGTCATTTTATCTTTAGATGGTGAGTTATCAAAGCTATCGTCTGAGGGCTTCTCAACATCAGCACATAGTCGGAAGTGTAACCTAGCCAAGTGCTCCTGTTGATCTCTGATATTAATCATTTGTTCCATGCTGCAGCCTGAACCAAAGGCATTGAGTTTGCCAGTGTGGAAGTCATCAAGCAGTTCCAATAAGGCTTTCTCCATATATTTAACATCGGGAACGTCCTTTGGCATCTTAGGTTTATTGTTAGAGCGCATTTGGTCGCGTTGTAGACGTCTCTCGTTGATGTATGTCACTTTGGATGATTCATTGATGCTGTTATTGCCCGTGCTGGTAAATTGCTGCTGGCCGGGATTTTTAGACGTAGAACTGGCTGCTCCGCTGGACATCTTCACGCTGGTGACCGGGGAGGTCGCAGATCGCGGGAGCTTCTGTTCGTCCTCTTCGCCCTCATTCTGCATTAGTTGTTGGGTCTCGGTGGCCTCATCAGCATCCAAACTCATAATATGGGGACTGTTTTTAGCTCAAAATGTTTGTAAAGCTGAGTTTTGTCGGCAATATGAATGAATAGCTAATTTAAATTCAAAGATGCAATTCAAATGAACTTTAGCGAAAAATATTGCTTGTTTTGTTATACTATACTCTTTGGTTCTGTGATTTTTGGTGTCAATTTTGACACTTTACTTTTTTCACGTTTAATTGAACTGACTACGGCGAAAGCGAAGGTGAAAATATGTTTAACACTCGTACCTATGTATGTATTACACTTGTGCCTGTATATCAAATGGTATTAGCGTTATGGTCATCTTTTTGCATTAAATTTTTAATAGTCGATTAAATCATTTCAATAATAATGGGCCTTGATTCAAATAAAGAGTAATAGTAGCCTAATCTGTTTGTTTGATGTAAGGATATCTTTAATCTGAGCATTGAGATGAACCTGAGGAGGATGTCGCCACGAATAAGGGTGTAGATTAAGTCGCGACATATTTATACACATAAGAAAACATCAGTCGTGAGATGAGAGGAATTGAGTTCGCTATCATTAGGAATACTTCCATGACGATATGGGTCACATATAGAAACAATTTACTTATAGCAATATAGACTTACAGGGTCATCATTAGGTAGGTGATCACTTACTTATCTGATAGAGTGTGACACAACTCTTCGTTTTCGGGCAACCATAAGGTTACCCAACTGGCCTCCTTAACCTCCCCTCACAGCCAGCCTCTCTGCCTTCCAGAACTTATAGACCTCGGTCTCTATTTCCAAATCATAATGCTCAACAGGGCAAAGTTCTGAACTAGCTCAACAGGGCCTAGCTCACGCTCAACTGGGTGTTCTTGAGTATAAATAGACCGAACGTGCTCGACAGGGCAACGCTCCGAACTAGCTCAACTGGGCATAGTTCACGCTCAACTGGGCGTTATTATGTAAATATAATAAGACTGAACGTGCTCGACAGGGCAACGCTCCGAACTAGCTCAACTGGGCATAGTTCACGCTCAACTGGGCGTTATTGGATAGGTAAATATAATAGGACTGAACGTGCTCGACAGGGCAACGTTCCGAACTAGCTCAACTGGGCATAGTTCACGCTCAACTGGGCGTTATTATGTAAATATCATAAGACTGAACGTGCTCGACAGGGCAACGCTCCGAACTAGCTCAACTGGGCATAGTTCACGCTCAACTGGGCGTTATTAGATAAATATAATAGGACTGAACGTGCTCGACAGGGCAACGGTTTGATGGTGAAGTTATCCTTGCAAAGTCAACTAACCGGAATTTACCCGGAGGGCATAATATGGTTTAAGGATCTTTAAACTACTTCATCTCACGACCGTGGGTATAACAAGGAAAAGAATATCAAGCAACTCACCATCTTTCTGCTTCCCTCGTCCCTCGTTTTCCGCCAAGTCCTTCTTTTCTCGTTCCTTTTTTTTTCTCCTACCTGTCTACTTCCCCTTCTTTTTCTTTTTTCTCCTCTGTCTATGGTCCATTACTTACAACACAGATTAAACTTACGATTGATTTTGGAAGGCGCGTCACGACGCGCGGATGTTACTCGCGGTTCTCCGCGACACTCCCGACGACGAAGATTAAAGTAGAGTCATAAGCTGGCGCGTCCATTCGGCGATCTTTTGTCTAGCACGAACAGCTGCGTCTCTTCTCTCTTTCGGTGCGTGCGACTCGTCTGTTCGATCTTCACAAACTTGTATGTTCTCGATAGCATCTTCGTTAATGACCGTTTCCGGTCCGCAAATCTCGATCTCCTCGGTTTCATGGATAGGTACAAGTATATGACCATGATCGTTCTCTGCTGACTCGTGTGGAGTAGGACTACTTTTGGTTGATTCGTCATTAGTAGGGACCAACCTTTCTGCGATGTCGATTTCCAACCCGGATACATTCTCTTCACCTGTGTCCTTCGATACTGAGTGCTTAAGAGTGTCAGTCTTCTCAAACTCTTTGCAGATTGGGCCGACTTCATCTTCCAGAGGATATAGATGACCAATAGATCGCGTGAACTCAGTGTTGCCGACCTTCACTTTCGCAACGCGGCACTGTCCATCGTGACTCTTGATCAGCGAAACTATCTTCCCAACCTTCCAGTTGGTTCTATTCTTAGAGTCATCCTTTATCTGAACCACATCTCCCAATCGTGGCTCGCGATGAGATTTTACTCTGTGTTGTTTGCACGAGTGATTGTATCTTTCTCTCAAGCTAGCTAGATACTGGTCTTGAAACATCTGTTGAAATTCATTTCTCATAGTTCGGCCTCTCTTCCAGCTACTGATGAGGTCCACCTTGGTGTTTGTGCAACTTGGGTCAGATTCTTCCTCGGAAACACCAAGTTCTAAGCATTTGCCCATAGAGAGAAAATCAGAGGGTTTTAGTACATGTTCTACTTCGGAGCCGACGCGGACTAAAGGCCGAGTGTTGACAACGGCTTCTACTTCCTTTATAATAGTGAGTAGCTGCATATCATTCAGTAGATGTTTTTCTAGTGTGCGTTTAAGGCAATGCTTAACAAGAGCCACCAATCTTTCGTAAAAGCCCCCATGCCACGGTGCTAACTGAGGAATAAATCGCCACTTCAGCTTGCCTTTCGCGCAGATTTCGCTCGTTAATTTAAACTGCGTGGCATTGTCCGAAACTAACAGCAATGGTACGCCTCTAGTCGCTGTAAACCTTCGTAATGCAAGTAGACATTGTTCGGCCGTGAGATTCTCCACGATTTCCAAGTGTACCGCTCGTACCGCTAGGCAAGTGAATAAACTGATCCACCTTTTGTCTTTCCCTGTATTGGTAGTGACAAACATGGGCCCAAAGTAGTCTACACCCGTGTAAGTGAATGGCGTGCTATAATTTACCCTCTCTGCAGGCAACGATGGAGTATGCGGTAGCTGGTATGGGCCACCTCTCGTGTTTAACGCATTGTGGGCACTTCTTTAGGATTTTTTGAACCTCCACTCGTCCCTGTGGTATCCAGTATTTTTCTCTAACAAGACTCAGAGTATGTGAGACGCCAACATGGTAGTTTTTCTCATGTGTTTTCTGAATGACCTGGCTTGTGAAAGAGCAGTTTCTTGGAAGTAATATCGGGTGTTTCTTGTCATAGGACCATCCTGTGTTAGTCATGCGTCCTTTGCATCTCAATACACCATCGACATCTAGAAACAAACCTAAATTTCGAGTCAGGTGTGTTTCGCTTCCTTTAACTTCAATGGGAAAACTTTCGGCTTGAAGTTTCTTGATTATTTCTACTTCGCCTGGTACTGACTGTTCTAACTCCATGCTAGGTAGCGGTAAGGATCCATCTGGTGTACCAGTTGGAGGCACTGATACCGAATCTTCTTCGCCATTAAGTATTGGTTCTGGTGGGGCACTTACTTCTGGACTATCAGTATCCATCGCACTTACTTCTGGACTATCAGTATCCTGCGCCACCCCGGCCGAACAGAGAGTTGTATGGCCTTCTTCATGCGTATTTCCCGACCACCAGTCTTTGGTACGTGCGAGAAATGTAGGCCCATTAAGCCAGAGATTTTTCTTCTGCAACCACAATTCAGGTCGTGTTGCCAGGTCAGCTGGGTTTTCTTTAGTGTTGACATAACAGTGCTTCACTTCCTTGTTCTGTTTTATCTCGTTTATACGGCGTGATACAAACGGTGGGAGTAGCTTGCTTGACTTCATCCAACTAAGGACTATGAGACTGTCAGTCCACAAGTATAATCTCTCTATTGGCAAGTCCAAATTGTCCTTGATATACTTCAGGAGTCTGTTACCAATCAAATAACCAAGAAGCTCCAGACGGGGTATCTTCAGATCATCCTTGTCTTCAATAGGAGTAAGTCTCACTTTAGACATCAGGAAAGACACTTGTATGTCACTGTTATCTGAACTCCTCAAGTAAACAACGGCTGCATAAGAGTTCTTAGATGCATCTGTGAAACAATGCAATTCGTGTTCTACTCCCTTTTCAGGTACGGTGTTCCCCACGCTTCTTGGTATTGTTAGGTTCATAGCATCACTTAGATTTGTTACGATAGTCTCCCAGGTCTTCTTCAGATCTTTTGGAATGACCGCATCCCACTTCAGTTTTCTGTTGCAGAGTTCTTGGAAAAACAGTTTTGCTGGAAGAATGAGGGGTGCGATGAAGCCACATGGGTCATAGAAGCGTGCCAACATTTTGAGAACTTCCTTCTTGGTCTTAGTTCTTTCGACTACTTCTTTCGTAAAGAAGTCCTCATTCAGTTTGAGTTGTAACACATCGTCTTCCAGGTTCCACAGCAACCCAAGTACCTTGACATTCCCCTTTGGTACTGCTCTTAGGGACTCGGGAATTTGCTCTAAGAATTCCTTAGAGTTCGAGGTCCAGTCTCGAATATTCATAGATAACATTTGGAACGTTTTTCTTGTTTCCTCGAACATCTGCAACGCTTGAGTGACAGAGTCAGCATTGGTGATCAGGTTGTCAACATAGCATTTGTCTGCAATTTCTTTTAGTAGATGTTGGCTTGTCTTTGACAGGTGATACCTTATCGTGGCAGTCAGGAGGAATGGACTTGCTATAATCCCAAATGGTACTCTACAGAATCTCAAATATAGCAAGTTGTCTTCGGAAGGTTCTTTGCTCGGATCTTTTACCCAAAGAAATCTTGTGACTTCTCTGTCATCTTCCTGTAGGCCAACCTGAAGGAACGCCTTCTCTACATCTGCAGTTAAGCCTATTTTTCCACTTCTAAACTTCAGAATAAGGGCCGTCATGTCTTCTATCATAGAAGGTCCTCTGTACATACATTCATTGAGACTGTTCTGCTCCTTGATTTTCGCAGAGGCATCATACACAATTCTTCCCTTCTTGCCGTCTTGTTTTATGATGTGATGTGGTAAGTAGTGTACAGGTATATTGGGATCTTTTGGATGTGCTCCTACCACTTCAATAATACCAGAATTTATCTGATCTTCCAAGATTTCCTGGTAATCTCGCAGAGTATTAGCATCTAATCTTCGCAATAAGCCTTTCAGGCGACCATAAGCCAAACCAAAGTTAGAAGGTAGCTCAGGAGGGTAGCTTATCCAGGGCCATTTTACTTCATATCTTCCCTCGCGGTATTGGACAGTGGCATTGAAGAATTTTACGGCTTCTTCTTCACGTGTTGTCTTTGGCGAATCAGAAATTCCAATGTTTTCTAATGTCCATAAAAATTTCATATCAATTGTTCTCAGTGGCAGGTCTGGCTCACTAAAATATGGACATCCAGGTTCGTGACATTGACAGTATGTGACAATGGACAAAACATTATCCACTTTGTCTGTATTAGTACTGCCAGATAGGATCCATCCAAAATCAGTATTGATGAGGAACAGATTGTCACCAATTTTCATGTTTCCATCTCTCATGAATGAGTAATAGTAGTCGTTTCCAAGTAACAGGTCCACACCTTGTCCAACAGAATCGTCATCAGCACAGACATCTACAAATAATTGGTCATCAATTTGTTGTATGGGGATTCGATTAGTTATGAATGGTACTATATTGACTCTTATAGACCTCTTTACTCCTCGCTTCGTCTCCAGATCTATCTTTGCAGATGGGCTAGAGGTCTCATTTGGAGACTTGCTACCAAATGTATATATTATAAGTCGGTCTTCTTTGTCTGGAATCAAATGCAATGTCTTGGCTAGGCGTTTTGTTATGTAACTCCTTTGGCTGCCACAATCCAACAGGAGTCTACATGTCTCAGAATTACTGTTGTTGTGCCTCACTGTTGCTGTCGCTGTCTGTAAAATAGATGTGACCATGTTTAAATTGGACTTCTTGGAACTGGCTGGATCATGAGTAACAGTGTTAAAAATCTTACTCGACGCAGCGGGCAGCTTGTCTGGGCACAGGGCTCTGTTGTGGGGGCCACGGCAGTATGGGCAACTTAGGTTTTGTTTGCAGGCTCTTAAAGAGTGACCAGGCTTAAAACATCGGTAGCATTTTCCCCTCAGTCTCTCTTTCCTATCTTTTATGGTTTGGAATTTGCTACATGTGTCATTGTAATGGCTCTCTCTACAAAACACACACTCTAACTTCCTCTTTTTTGCTGTGGAACGTTGGTCTATCTTGGAAGCGCCTCTCTTCAAGAATTGTCTCAGGGGAAAGGTTTGACTGTCACTGTTAGTCTCACTGGAACCCACATGAAGAACTTCTGTTGTATGCCTGGGCGAACAAAGAGGCTCTGCTCGTATTTCAGCCCTTTCCATAGCAGTTATAACCCGGTCCAGCAACTTTCGCAAGTTTTCTACATCTTCATTGGTGCTTAAAAGCTTAACTTCATACATCACCTTTTCAGGAAACTTTGCTGTTATCGTAACCCGTAGATGACTGCTGTTGGTGTCCTCTCCAAGTGAAGCCAACACACGCAGATGTCTTTCCACTCTGTTCAGGGTGTGGCGGCAAGCAGTAGCTTCATTGGCGCTTCGTTGAATTTTAGTTAGGGCTTCATAGTGTGCATCAACCACCCTCTCCTTCAATCCATACCTTGCTCTGAGCAGCTCTATAGCAACAGAATAATTGGAATTTGTTACTGCCAAACCTTCAATAGCACCTAGGGCATCTCCTTCAAGAACTCCAAATAAATATGAAAGCTTCTCTACTTCGCTGATAGGACGAGTGTGAATGTTTGCTTCAAAACAGTCCCAAAACTCAGTCCATTTGAGTAAATCGCCATTGTATTTCATTAATTCCAGTTTTGGGAGTCGAGCACTTTGTTGAGTAGGATGGGCTTCACTCTCGGTCACTGTTTTGTTGGGGTTCAATAGTCTGATGGACTCCAGCCGGGTTAGGATGTTCTCGGCTTCCATTTGGTCTGACAAGTGCGAGGCAACATCTGGGTGTCCGTCCGTACACTTCTCCATATATATAAGGGATTCCCTTTCGAAGCCCTCCACTGCTCCCTTCAGATTGAGATATAGAACTGTAAAAGCTTGAGTGTCAATGCTTAGTTGGTCCCCGTCCAGTAGTTCTCTGGCTTCAGAAGTCAGTTGTACCAGCCGCTGGTGTCTGGCTCGCAGCCGAACGCGTAGTGCTTCCTCCATAGCAGTGACTGAAATGTAGTAAGGCGTGTCCTTTTATTACAAGCATCTTGAACATAGAGTGCTGTAAATACTAAAGTTGATCTCTTACCAGGGTTTGTTCACCTACAGTTCTAAGGGCGGCTACTGTTTCGGTCTGCTAAGTGTGGTCAACTTCGCCTTGGCGTAGCTTTGGTAATTACCTGTAAAGAATCACCTCAATTGTTTGAACGCTATACATACTGATAGCTTCATCAAAAAACCTCTTCAAAATTTTGTCAGTAGACCGGTACATAGAACAAACTTACCATGGAATTTCGGAATTTCGCCAAGAATAGTTTATCCCAACACCGCGGAACACTGTCCGCCACTTTCTATTAAATAGGATGCTGAAAGAAAGCGAGATATTTCGACGGAAATAACGTTTTCCCACCAGATCATTAATTACGAAAATGTTCACAGGTTGAGTGAAAATTTTTGACATCGACTTGCAAACGCGCGGCAAGAAATTCACAGATAATCCTTCCTCCCCTTTTTTTTTTTTTTACAAGATCTTAGTCTGTGGTATGAACAAAGAAAGATATTTTGCATTCATAAAATAAATCGATGAAGATCCTTGCACTAAAAAAGTGCAAAATAAAACTACGAGTACATAGGTAAAACGAAAATAAAAGTCAACACAATATGCAAAATGTTTATTTTTCTATTCACGCGGTATCATTCACACAATAAAAATTGTTCGTCAAAGTTTACGAATTCACATATAGCATAGCCTTACGACGATTAAATGATATCTCGACTGCGTACACAATAGGAATTATTATTCTGTGATCACTAAATTGTGTCTATGCTATATAATAGGAACTGCATAATCAAATCATAAATTATTTTATTCCTTTCCTATTTTTTATGACAAGTTTTATAACTTCTATTTCGGTCAATTCCCATTGAAATTAAGATTCATCGCTTAGGTAATTACAGACAAATATCGAAAGTCGCAAAGAAAACTCACAACGAAAAGTATAAAACCGAATGAAAAGAAAAAACAAAAATACTACATCATTCAATCTGGAGCTGGGTCCCATGTCACCGGATATACGGAAACTTTCCTATTTAAACCCAGGCAGGCAGTATGGTAACCAAAACGAATTTCGGATCACCCCTCGCCTGTGTCGCCTAGGTACAGTCGAAGTGAAAATATAGAAATCTTCAGGTAAAACCCATAGGCAGCTAGTGCGGCAACCAAAACGAATTTTGGCTCGCACCTCGCCGATGTTTCCCATGTACCTTCGGATTCTTTAAACGTCACGTCCTATTCGGCAACAAGATCCCAGCTCCTCCACCATAAATATGTCGCCACGAATAAGGGTGTAGATTAAGTCGCGACATATTTATACACATAAGAAAACATCAGTCGTGAGATGAGAGGAATTGAGTTCGCTATCATTAGGAATACTTCCATGACGATATGGGTCACATATAGAAACAATTTACTTATAGCAATATAGACTTACAGGGTCATCATTAGGTAGGTGATCACTTACTTATCTGATAGAGTGTGACACAACTCTTCGTTTTCGGGCAACCATAAGGTTACCCAACTGGCCTCCTTAACCTCCCCTCACAGCCAGCCTCTCTGCCTTCCAGAACTTATAGACCTCGGTCTCTATTTCCAAATCATAATGCTCAACAGGGCAAAGTTCTGAACTAGCTCAACAGGGCCTAGCTCACGCTCAACTGGGTGTTCTTGAGTATAAATAGACCGAACGTGCTCGACAGGGCAACGCTCCGAACTAGCTCAACTGGGCATAGTTCACGCTCAACTGGGCGTTATTATGTAAATATAATAAGACTGAACGTGCTCGACAGGGCAACGCTCCGAACTAGCTCAACTGGGCATAGTTCACGCTCAACTGGGCGTTATTGGATAGGTAAATATAATAGGACTGAACGTGCTCGACAGGGCAACGTTCCGAACTAGCTCAACTGGGCATAGTTCACGCTCAACTGGGCGTTATTATGTAAATATCATAAGACTGAACGTGCTCGACAGGGCAACGCTCCGAACTAGCTCAACTGGGCATAGTTCACGCTCAACTGGGCGTTATTAGATAAATATAATAGGACTGAACGTGCTCGACAGGGCAACGGTTTGATGGTGAAGTTATCCTTGCAAAGTCAACTAACCGGAATTTACCCGGAGGGCATAATATGGTTTAAGGATCTTTAAACTACTTCATCTCACGACCGTGGGTATAACAAGGAAAAGAATATCAAGCAACTCACCATCTTTCTGCTTCCCTCGTCCCTCGTTTTCCGCCAAGTCCTTCTTTTCTCGTTCCTTTTTTTTTCTCCTACCTGTCTACTTCCCCTTCTTTTTCTTTTTTTCTCCTCTGTCTATGGTCCATTACTTACAACACAGATTAAACTTACGATTGATTTTGGAAGGCGCGTCACGACGCGCGGATGTTACTCGCGGTTCTCCGCGACAGAGGACGTTCTTTGCACATCATTGCCTACTGATTAATCCTTTTGTAAAAAGACAAGTAACTACGTCACTATATTTTGTTTTTAGAAAATACTTATGGCATAATATGATTTTTTCATGCGTGTACTTCATTTGTATAGCCATTATAACCGTTATTGTACAAGAAAATTAACCAACATGTTTTAATTTTGTCCAGCAGTCAGTCGTTGATTTTCAAACACAGTTGCGAACTTGCGACAGACTATGTGCTAATTTTACGGTGTAATTTAACACGATTCCTCTAGCACACTCCTCAGATGAAGTTTTAAGGGGGATGGTGTGATCTAAACACCAAACCCTCTGCAAGTCTGCACTACTTCAAGGACCTATCTCTAATGGAAGTGAACGCTATTTGTTATCAGCTCGGGAGTTGTTTGGAAGGAAACGCACGGTCAAAGTAATAATTAATTATGAAGAAATGAAAACATATTTGAATCGTGTGATTTTAAAACAACACAAGTCACATGTGTTTTTAAAATAACACTTGCCCATTTTTTTTTCATTAAATTATTTACACCTACCTATTGATTTACATTAGAAAAAAAAATTGTAGTTTATTCATACAGAAATCAATATAATATGCTAAAATATTGCTGTTGTAGATATTAGTATTTGAATAAAACAGTTTTTTCTATTTCCTGCAAAGTTGTAATGAAAGGACATGTGTCGTTTTAAAATCACACGATTCATTTATTTAAAGGAATGGTTAGAATGACTTTGTAATAACAGCTTTGACGTTCATTAAGTAAACATTTTGTTTTTATAGTGAATAAAATTTTTTGACTTCTTTTTTACTTTGACTTACATTTTTGTGTTTATAATATAATATTATTATTCTTACAGAAAAACATAACAAAAACGTAATTTTATGTGACTAGGTACTACCGTAACTAGACTATCGAGTAGCTTGTATTGGTTAGTAGGCCCGTGCCTCTTCTTGCAAAAGGCAGAAGACAGGTTGTAAAGTCATGTTTAACAAAAAAAAAAATAATAATAATGAATCTAGTACTTACACAGTACATAATATTATTGCTTATTTAACATGCGGCATGCGTTTTGTGTGTGTTTGTGTCTTGGGTGTGTTTGTGTTCTGTGTGTGTAGGTTTGTATGTATGAAGGAGGAAGTGTGTGTTGTTTTTTTATGGATACTTTATTAAACTTAACTAAACACGCGTAACTTAATTAACCTAAACACACAAAACTCCTAATATCTAAGTGGCATTATGCCTCACAAGATTTATTATTACATACGCTAATCGCGGTTCCCTACACTTGGGGGAGGAAGATACCCGAGCCCTGCTTGGGGCGACTCTCTCTGAAAGCCCGACTATGGGGCGGGAAGCTGGGTAGTGGACGTAGACCATGGCCCCCGCTCACGCCCTTCTGCGTGCCTGATAATGGTGGCAGATGCCTGAAGGTTAGCTGCTACGCGCTGTAAGCTGGTCGCATCCGTGCCTCTCGGAGTCTGCGCCTAAGCACAGGGTTCTGCCGCCAGTCACCCTCCAACGGACGCGCGCACGACTCGACACCGCAGATCGCACTCAGGGCCTGCCTGACCACTAGACAGTTCTACTCATCATGCGGTCTTCTCACTCACACTTTCTCTTGGGGTAGTGGAGGATCGGGGTCATGGCGTGGCCCTCTTCCCGAGGGATCTGCCGCTGTCCGCAGCTACGGACAGGTCTATGGGTGGCCTACCAGGCGGTGGTCTTCACTTGGCGTCACAGGTGGTCTTCTTCAATCCGTGTTGGCTGTGGACTCGACCAGGCTTCGGGGGACGATCGCGAGGGACCTCAAATGGGAGGAGCTGGACGCCTTCGTGGCGCGGCTGACCGATATGTTCGCGCGTGCGGACCAGTCGCAGCTGCAGCACCTGCGCGGGCTGGCGCCACTGCACGCGCGATCGCCCGACAGCCGCGACAAAGAAGGCGTCCAGCTCCTCCCATTTGAGGTTCCTCGCGATCGTCGCATTCCTCACGTAGTGAGGCGCGCCGACGATGGTGCGTAGGGAGAGGTTCTCCTGGGCTCGTACCGCATTCATCGTGAGTCCACGGTCAATGGTGGAGTACCTGGGGGTACTTCACCTAGTTCTGCCACTCAATGACCTGTTCGTACAGCCAGAGCGGTGGTGGCGGCCTGTCAGCATGGCCTGTGTCTTCCCGACATTGACCGACAAACTCCACTTCTTCAGTCAGTAGTCGGGGAGGGCGTCGAGGGCACGCTACATCTTGGTTGCAGCGTGCTTGGGCGACGTGGACGACGCCAGGTAGGCGGCGTCGTCCATGGCGCTCCTCAGACACGGCTTCCTCCACCGCCACTCTGAAGCGGCGATCTCTCAGGAACGAGGCCACGACCGTGATGAGACGTCGAGAGTTTGTACAGCAACCCCTCAGCCATACCCTGTCGAACGCCTTCTCCACATCCAGGAGTACTGCGACGGTGCACACCTTTTTGTTGAGGCACACCGTAATGGCATGCAATACTCTGGCGAGTTGAAGCGTCGTCGAGTGCTCAGGCCGGATCCCGAACTGTTCCCGACAAGGCTGAATATGTGGGAGCAGGTGGTGCAGCAGGAGCTTCTCGAACACCTTCGAGTGGGTACTCAGCAGCGTGATGGGCCGGTAGCAAGGATGCGGTAGCTTCCTTGCTTCTGTGGGTTCTTGACCGGTTGGGGCAGGAGGATGGTTCTAACGGGATATTCCATCTTCGCCCTGGTCACCTAAGATCCCACTATTTTTGGAGTATTCTGAGGTCCCACTCGTATTTAAATCAGTATATTTTATTTAGCGAGTTTCCTTTTGCCCCGGTAGCTAAAGTGCAGTTGGATTCTGGTATTTAATTTATATATGATATATTATAAAATGTCTAAAACATACATACATAAACTCACGCTTGTATCCCAGAGGGGAGGCAGAGACCAGGGACTGCCACTTGCCACGATCCTGCAATATCACCTTCGCTTCCTCAACATTAATTAGTCGTGAACGCACGCACACCAGTTTCGGGTAGGTACTTTTTATCTTGCCCTTTGCTAATACATCCCCTATTTGGTCGAAGTATGTGCGCCTGGTACGTCCATTACCGGCACTTCCACCCACATGCGTTCAATATATTTGTTTCGTTCCTTCCATCATCCTCTCCACATGTCCAAACCAATACAACATTCCTTTCTCAATTCTAGTCACTACCATCCCTCTTTCAGTCCACAAAGTTCTCTAATCAAAGTATTGCGCATCCTGTCATTCAAAGTAACACCAGACATACTCTCAAGAACTTCATTTCTACTGCATTAATCCTAATTTCTTGCTTCTTGCCTTACACAAGTCTCGCTACCATACATAAGTGTTGTGTGTCGTTTTTTAATCATACATGTCTAAAACATGTAGGTATGGTTAAAAATATTACATTACGTGGCTTTGCAATCCTGAAGTGCTTCTAACTTATGCTCTTTTTCGGTCTCCTTTTTACCTGATAAGCAATACTCAATAGCGAATATGGTCATAAAATGATTTGTCTCTCTCTTGCTCGCACGTTTTATAATGGTGTTTAACCTGTTAGCTTATGATTACATTCTTTTTGATGCACTAACCCGTGCAACGGGTTAAGATAGCTATGACGGTTAAATAATAGAGCGCGTTTTAACAAAGAAGTGCATTCCAAATAGGGATGAAAATTTTATGTTCTTTTTAGTTAGTAGGTACCTAGGCACTCCTGCCTCATGCACTCATGAGGACAGACTGCCGAAACAAGTTTAGTTTTTTTGTGGTGTCTGTATGATACAGCAAAATAATAAGTAAAAATGGTAGAGCCGGGTAACCCTGTAAGTTTAATTTAATCAAATTAACTTTTTAAGGGTTCCGTAGTCGACAAGACATTCGTCATATCTGTCCGCGGCCTAGCTCAAAGACGCTTAGTACTAGAAAGCAGTAATTTGGCATAGACATAATTACATATTAATCACGCTGACAAAATGGTGGAATGAAATCGTTAATTTTTTTTTATTAGGGTAGGGTAATTTACTCAGATCTAGGTGTAACGTAGGGGACCTAAATTACGGATGCGATTCGTTTTGCTCGCCTGCACCATAGTGTTGGAGTGGTGTTGGATATCGTCAGATTGGTCGTTCAAAAATATTGTAAGTATAAAGAGGCCATTTTTGGATTTAGGGTTGCGTTTGCGAAATGTTAAGCTTTAAAACGCAAATATTAGAACAAAAAATCCATGGAAAATCACTGATGAAGTTGTTAGTTCTGTAAAGCAGATAAAAAAGGGGCTCTTTCTACGGAACCCTACACTGCGCGTGGCCCGACACGCACCTGGCCGGTTTTTTTTATCTTATAGAGGCGGGAGGGTTAAAAGTAAACTCAAAAATTTTGTTTGTTGTATTATCACCGGGGCCACAGTGAAAGCTTCTATGAAGAAAATTGAAAAAAGAAAACGTGGGACGTAAGGAACCCAGGACGAAAGTGGAACAACCCTTCTAACGCATATCATGTGCAAACGCCATCTGTTAAGGAGTAGGAGCTGAAAATATTTTTGAAAAGCGTCATCTATTCTCTGTTCAGGGGCCTAATTACGCGCACCAAAACCTGTACGATTCCAATCGTCTAACTGTCAAATTAGTATTCCATACTCCATATACTAATTTGAAAGTTAGACGATTGGAATCGTACAGTATTTGGTGCGCGTAATATAGGAGCAGATCAGACAATGGTATTGAATGTTTCTTGTAGTTCCAAAAGTTGCCACTTCTGGCTATGTCACTGTACTTTCCAGAGCACCTCGCAAAAAGTTCTTGATGGTCACTCTGTTCCTTTTGTCCTCTATGTTATTAATTTGTAGTACGGTGCACCCAAGGAATAAGTAGGAATAATAAGGTATAAAATAATGAGATAGTTTTAAAATCCCAGCCGTGGCCCCGCCATTATCACGCACACTACAGGGTGCACGTACTCTATGGGGTGCACCTCAGAACACGTTCCGAGGGGTGCACCGACGTGTCACGGGCGGGCGGCGTGAGTATAGGTGGCGCTATGTTCGTGGCCACAGTCAATTGATTTTTAGTTTTGGTCCATATTTTAATCCCATTTAGGCATTCAGTGAAATATAATGTTTTCAACATCACAAAACTTTTCCATTATGACACAACAAAAATGTCAAGTGTAACTTCCGCGCGAACATAATATATATCTACCTATTATTATGTTTGTTCATATACATTTATTATGCATAGATATTATACCACAAATCTTTTAGAACTGAGTTTGGTTATTAAGATCCAATAAGTTGTTGTAATAATTACATAACTTTAATAATTACACTTGCAAAATACTATAAACATTAAAATACACTGGTAGTGATTTTAAAGAAAATAAGGTGTGGTGTGCTGGGGAGGCACTTCTCGTTCACTATCAGGGACCGCTTGGAATAGCTTTGCGTTTCTGTCATTTACAGTCTTGAATTCCAGGATGGATGCAACATTACCACAGCGGTAACAATAGTTAGGGGCCGACCATACTGTTACCAGCCTCTTGTCAAACATATACTTGTAGCCTGAAAACATAAATAAGTAGGTACCTATAATAAACATTACTTTACATCTGGGTGTAACAATTTTTTTTAATACTATCAAAGAAAGAAATTGATAAGGGATGACATTTCTTGATTTAATGAGGTGAATGAATGACTTAAGATGAGCAAACAACTTAAGGCACAACCTCTTGGTAACTAGAGCCACCAATGGAAAAAAATCATAGATTCTTTTAAAATGATTTATAGTCGTTCTAGGCTGTAGTTCTAAAAATAGCTATACCAATTATTGATGTTCACTTCGTGCAAAACTTATACCTAAATGAAGATAATATGTCAGCTCAGGGTAGCCCCTTAATTGTTTACATGGAGACCACAGCCGAATCTAATGAAATATACATTGTTCAGGTATGGCTTTACTACAAATTACATTAATTGAACATTACAAGCAGTTAGGCTTACCTTCATTCACAAGTTGATGAGCTCTACAAATTAAATTTAAATTGTTGTAATCCATGAATAGCTCTGTGACATAACTACCAAAGAGCCAGCCTGCTCCCCTTGGACTTACTAACCTGAAACATAGTGAAAGCAAGATGTATCGAAAGTGTAATTTGCTATAATCCTAATATTATTCATGTGAAAGTTCATTACTTAATGCAAAAATGACTAAAAAAAATTGGAACAGATTGAAATTTGGCACACAGATAGTTACAGATAGTTAGTTATATAAACTGGATTAACACGAGTTTGAAACCCAGTGTCATTGTTTTCCAAGATACATTTGTGACTTTGTAGAAGGTAAACATCCATATTTAATTTATAGACACATATCTGAAATCCATTTAGACAAAGTTGCAGGCGGAAACTAGTATAACATTATTTTAAAATTAAATACACTTACCACATTTTCACATCAGCTGGGTCAGACCAAAGTAAGTCACAGAATGCTCCTTTGTGTGGAATCTGCTGGTTTCTATCAATGCAACGGATTTGATCTAGCATGGAGATCTCTGGAGATAGCCCACCATGTACACAGAGAACTGTTTCATCTATAAGCTGCAAGATAAGATAAGAATAGAAGAATATAAGAAAGAAGAGGTAAATACTCTTTTGGCTGTGTAGAAACTAAACTAAACTTTTATTTTTAAAGAACAGATTACTTAAAACAATCTCATTATGCAGTTATAATCAGTCATGTCATTGTTATTGTTATTCCAAGCCTGGTTTATATCTCTCCCTTTACTTGAGTACCCTTGAGGGCATTGTATGTAACTGCATTTTGGAGTGTTTTAGAATCATGTTTTTTTTATAAATAACATAGGGTCTTATTTCTAAAAACACTCCTTACAGGCAGTTTAATTAGTCTGTGGTAAAGAGAATGACATAACTACAGATGATTTTAAAGTGCCTTTGTGGAGTGTTTTAGAACAATCATGTTTTTTATAAATAAGACCATGATACTATTATAATAGAAATATTCTTACTGCAGCAACTGTAAGCAAGTCGAAAACTCGACAGCAGTCTTTCCAAGCATTGGCATTTCCATATTTGTTGAGGCATTCATCATAAAATCCATACACTTTAGTTATTTGGCAAGTTTCATGGTTACCTCGAAGGAGTATAATTCTGTGGAAGAAATTACTTCATCATAATCCATTACAAATAAGATAACTTTTCACTGCCAACTGATTCTTACCTATCGGGATACCTCGCCTTCAATGCCATAAGCAACGTTAGAGTTTCAAGACTATAGTAACCTCGGTCGACATAATCTCCCATGAAAATGTATTTGGTATGAGGTACTTCACCACCAATACGAAATAACTCTTCCAGATCATAGAACTGCCAAAAGAAAATCACTATATGTTCCTCGTAAATAAGATATGCGCGCGGAATCTTACGAAGGAGGTTCGTAAATTACCTGTCCGTGTATATCACCACAAACGGTTACGGGAGTTTGCACCGGTTGAACATTTGGCTCCTCCAGCAACAAATCACATACAATGTTGCACAATTCCCGTAAATCGTCTTCAGGCAGATATTTGCATCTCTTCGCAATTTCAATCCACTTATCAACGTCGGTCATTTTATTATAAAATAGAACAAAAACTTGTAATCACTCTCTGCCTTCCGAGTTCCGCCTGTATTAGGACGTGTTCCAAATCGCGCAAATAAATAATTTATCTAATCACTGACAATACAGAATGCAACAGCAATCGTGTCGACCATCAAGATAAGAATTTAATAAAAGTACAATAAGAAAATACCTTTTTCTGTCCTTTTATCTCATACCTAAGATGAATGAAATACCGAAGGAAACAAGTTTTTTCTGTCTCACTTGATTGTTATAGCAATGCAAATTCGGAACGCTAAACGTCATGTTATTTTGGCGTTTCGCTGAAGTTTTCAAATATCGCTGGCGTTTCCATATTTTACATAATATTTCTTTTATTCGGCGATCACAAACAAACACTAAAAGTTTGCTGAAATTTTATTTTGCTTAAAAAGTGTAGTTGAAGTAGAATAATGAAATAGGTATGTTGAATGTATGCTGATAGTCAGTCTTATAGTACATGTCTCCATCGGCGTGGTGATTTATCTGTCTCTAGTGCTCCGCACACATGTTTACGCTAGTGTCACTAGACTGCTGAGGAGGGAGGTCGGTAGGTAGGAACTAACTATAATTTTTTTTGTTTCTTTTACCCGAAATATCTGTGTTATTAAATTTACTCGTTGGCCTCGTTGCGTACTAGTTTTTCTTACCTGTAAACTATAGTTCTCAATACAACAATTTCTTTGTTGAGGTAGATCTACGCATCACTAGGCTAAAATTGTTGTTCAAGAGACCATCCTCCATTGTAATTTTTTTCTGGCCACATCCTCAGCTATATGTGGCACATGCCGCGTATTTATTGAAAAATACAATTTTTGCTCGTTAGGCATTTAATCGATTTGCATTTCTGTCACTAAACGTACTTTCTTTTTCCGCAGTTCAAGTTGGAGATTCATTGGTTGCTGTGGCTCTCCCAAACGACAGGGTAAATACTGTTTCCAGCTTGTAAATAACACGTTTCTGCTGTGAAAATGGCGGCAAACCCTCCTCTGGACCAAAGGCTTCGCAATCGCCTGTCTCGATACATTCACACAGGCTTAGAAATACCCAAGTACTATCCTGGATGCTGGACATCTCATAAATACTTTGAAGCTGATAAACTGAAGGCAATTGATGAAGCCTTTCTTCATAACAAGGACAATACAGAAATTGTGGACATTGTTGTCAAGGTTTGTACCTGTCCTCTATTCATATAAGAAGTAGGTACATATAGGGCTCCCATCTTTTATATTAGGTTCTGCCTGTTAACATAGATTAAATTGTGTTATCTGGCTTTTGCAAAGTTGCCAAAGAGCAGTAACAATGCTGCCTATATATGTCCCACAGTAGGGCACAGGCCATCTCTCCGGCTTAACCGCTCTGCTGTTTCATAGATCTGTGCCCAAGTTTGTATAGACCACCTATATACATTCCATTCCGCGAGGGCAGTTCTAAGGTTCACATTGGGTGTCCACCACAGAATGGCAATTTCAAGAGCTATGGTATGTGAATGGCTCTCCTTACAATGTTTTCCTTCACTGTTCACTTGTGGTATTGCTACTACAAATACACAAATGTGTATTTCTAATCTAACTTAGAAACAAAGTCATTGATATATAAAGACACACTGGTATCATGTCCACCCATGTGTTCCTGAATGTGAGGCACACATTTTACAGACCATAGTTTGCTTCTACCATTCTAACTGCTGGAGTAAGTTGACTGCTCATAAAATGTTCATTTTTTTCCTAAGATGATCCTCTTACCCAATCAGCTGGTTAGCGGGTAGGTGGGTTCATGTGCTCGTGATAAAAATGGTGTGAAATACTGTTTGTAGTAAGTGGAGGAAAGTAACAATGATATTTCATAATAGAGATGAACTTTTACATTCTGGTTGATAAAATAAGGACGAGGGTGAGTCTCCTGTTTCCAGGGAAAGAATTTTTAGACTTGGTCAGTTAAAAAAATATGGCTGCCCCGTGCCTACCATGAGTCCCTAGGGGTGAGGGGAAAAGCCTCATACATAGAGGTTTGCCAGTCTCATTTTAATATCCAATGACTTTTTTATTATTTATTTTTGTGTCACTGACTCTTGTTTCAGGCCTACAAAGATGGCTGGTACACTCGGTATGAGACCATTGCATTTGCACTGACTAAATGCTTAATGTTAGGTGGGCCCAAGGTTAAAGAAGCTGCATACAAAGCCGTGGCGGAGATCTGCAAGACTCCAGAACAACTCATGCTCTACACCAAGTTTACAAGGCTTATGAAAACAGGTCTGTTGTTGGCGACTATTGAGTTAGGTTTAATTTTAAATATGTCTACCTGTATGTTACATTTTGTGGCTAGAAATTTGTATAAAGGTTATCAGATTTTGAAAATTATAAAATTAAATAACAGGACAAGATGGCATGGTTTCTAAGTCTAAGTCCCTATTGCAGGTAATGGCCAAGGGTGGTGCAAGAGTGTGAGGACATGGTACAGTACAAAGGACCCAAAAGATCTGATGCGAGAAGTGACTAGAGTCCGAGCGAGACATGGCCGATCACACAAGACCCTTATCAGGAAGTCACATCTCAAGGTGGATGAGGCTGACAATGGTAAATTAATTTTGTTGCTTAAATGTCTCAACAGCCTATTACTTGTTTTCCATTTATTTAATACAATGCATTTCAATGCAAAACTTTCAAATTGCGAACTAATAACTTTTGTACTTCAGTTGTAAGTCACTGTAATGAGAGTTAGTAAATTGCAAGCGTTTAAAGTTTGATGTGCTGACAACTTGGCGAATCATACTCATACATGGTATCTACCTAGTTTTAACAGAAACTATCAAACAGCTATGTTCACAGGCGGAAACAATAATTTCACTCGCTATTGCATTTCACTCGCAACACACTTATTTTTTGTCTTATCTTGTGTGCCCAATTAAAAAAGTTTTATGAGCTGAGAATGTGCTGGAATGATTTCCTTTGTGGTGCGCTGGTATTCTCTTATTGTGTATAGCATTCAACTACAAAAAATTCATTCAGTAAAAATTATAAGAAAAGTCTGAAAACTCACACCAATAAACTGACAAGCGACCTGATATCTTAGATGCCTGTCTGTTTCGCCCACCAATCATTCTTACTTGCTTATCAATCTGGCTAGTGGTTCTTAGTTTTTTTGCCCAAGTTAACAAATAAAAGATAAAAGATAAAAAAGTATTTATTGCCTCATCAGAAAAAAAATCTTGAAACAAAGTTAGGCTTAACTAGTGATGACATAAAATAAAGCAAAAGGTAGTGGCTCAGCTGGTGCTGACCCGGATCAATCCCGGGCAGCGCTGCCTTTCAGCCACCGCCTTCTCCCTGAGATACAACTTCGTTTATTTTCACCCGACTGCGGCGGAGCCCAAAAGGAGGGTATTGTGTTCGGGATGCGTGATTGTCCGATTCTATTTTCCCTCGTTACTCCTTAACCCTTAATTGTCATAATTGCGCCAGTTCCTTGGGCTACCTACATATAATGATGATGATCCTCCACAACGATTCCGTCGACGGCGACACCCCGACAAGAACCCATCTTAGACCCGAGCGTGCGCTCGAGCGTGTGATGCAAAACCGAATTTGCTCTTAAACACACGGTCACAGCTGCCGCAATACAGTTGACCGCTGGAGTTATATGTATAATTGTACGAGAGCTTAGGACGAGTTTTCCGAAACTGGCGCTTGGCGTCGAGTTCCTGAAGACGCGCGTGTTCAAAGGCGATGGTGCCTGAGCTAATAGCTTTTCGCCATTCAAACCTTTGTTGTGCAAGTTCCTCCCACTCGTTGACGGCTATATTGCTTGAGAGTAGGTGGCGCTTTAGGACATCTTTAAACCGTAGGTATTGACCACCTACTTTGCGTTTTCCGCAGCTAAGTTGGGAATAGAAAACAGCTTTCGGCAGTCTTGAAGAGTCCATCCGCACCACGTGTCCGCACCATCTTAGTTGTCCTTTCATTAGGAGGCACTCCATACCAGTCATTTTGGTACGGCGTAGAATTTCGGCATTGGGAACACGGTCCTCCCAGCTCACACGTAAAATTGCCCGAAGGCATTTCATGTGGAAGACGTCAAGGCGTCGAATATCACCTCTGTAAAGGCACCACGTCTCCGACGCATAAAGCAAGAGAGGTAAAATAATTGCTTTATATACAAGCATCTTAGTGTGAAGATTTAGACCGCGTTCCCTCCAAACTCTTTGTTGCAGCTTACCAAAGGCTGTCGCAGCCCTAGCTATGCGTGTTGAGATTTCAGATTCCAGACGGTTGTCGCTACTTATTAAGCTCCCAAGGTACCGAAAAGACTGCACCTCTTCCAGCTTCTTACCATTTAGCATAAGTGAAGCACTACTCGCAGGTCTACCTCTAGCTGGTTGTTTAAGGACCTGGGTTTTAGAGGCACTTATCACTAGACCAAATTTGCGACAAGACTCGTCTAGATTGTCCAGATATTGCTGCAGATGTTCCATACTGTCAGCCATGAGACAGACGTCGTCGGCATAGAGAACCTCCAGGATGGACAGTTTGGCGACTTTATATTTAGCTTTAAAGCGTGACAGATCAAATACTGTTTTATCAGACCTAACGCTGAGCATAATTTGTCCGTTACAGTTCTTCAAAGCCACCTTCATAACGGCAGCGAAATAAATGGCAAACAGCGTAGGAGCCATAATACACCCTTGTTTAACACCGCTCGTAACTGGGAAACGTTCCGTGAAGTCATTCTCATGCTGCACAGAGGCCATCATGCCCTCATGAAATTCGCGCACTATCTTCACGAACTTCTCGGGGCACCCAGTTTTCTTTAGAATTACCCAAAGAGCGGCCCTTGGAACTCGATCGAAGGCTTTCTCCAAGTCGACGAAGCACATGTTAAGGTCACGGTGCTGTTCCAAACTTTTTTCTTGAAGCTGTTTAACCACAAAAATTCCATCAACCGTGCCTCTATTTGGACGAAAACCGTACTGAGTTTCTGGAAGAATAGTTTCTGCTAGTTCTTGCAGCCTCCTATTTACAATATGTGCTAGGATTTTGCCAGCCACACAGAGCAGAGATATGCCCCTATACGCACCGCAGTCGGAAAGTTCACCCTTTCCTTTGTACAGTTTGCATATAGAGGCATCTCTCCAGTCCTGTGGTACAGACTCCCAGTGCCATATTTTTAGTACTAACTCAAACAGCCTATTATGTATATGAGGTCCTCCGTACTTATATATTTCAGACGGCAGACTGTCTGGACCGGGAGTTTTGCCATTTTTAAGTCGTCCAATGGCCTGCATGAACTCATAAAAAGAGGGAGCGTCTTCAAGTTTACTTGAAATTGGCGAGTTCTCAAGCGATTCTAAATAGGCAAGATCGGCACCGTGGCTGTTTGGGTTAAGCACTTCCTTAAAGTGCTCCGCCCATCGTAAAAGAACTTCTTGAGGATCTGTAATGCGCTTACTCCTATCACGTGAAAAAACTGGAGCTGTCCGTTTGCAACGAGGGCCAAAGACAGTTTTCAGACCCTCATAAAATTTTCCAGTTTGATTGGAGTCTGCAGCTTTCTGAAGTTCTTCCGCTTTTTTTTGCCACCAGACATTTTTTAGGGCCCGCACCCTGCATTTCAGATCTCGCTGAAGTTGTCTACGCTGCTTAATAGCCACCGTCTTCTTGCTTAAAGCCTGTCTGTAGTCACTAACAAGTCTTCGCAATTCAGAGTCCGAATCATCAAACCAGTCGTGATTCTTCTTTTGCGGTTTACCAATAACACGCTGAGAACAGTCATGTAGAGCTCTTGAGAATGTGCGCCAATCCTCATTAACGGAAGAGGAGTCTGTGACGGCGCCAAATTCCGATTTTCCAAATTCCATGTCAAGTTCTTTCTGTATCTCCTTATTGTGTATTAACTTCGCAACAGCCAGTCTGGCAGGAATTTTGTGATCTGCTCTGCGCTGTGGCTTGAAGGTCAGCCTCATTTTTGATCTAATAAGACGATGATCGGTCCATCCTTCCGCCCCGCGCATGGTCCTGGTAATGAGTACGTCCTTTAAGTCACGTCTGCGCACTATAACGTAGTCAAGCAGGTGCCAATGTTTGGAGCGGGGGTGCATCCATGACGTCTTATACTTTTCAGGCAACCGAAAGAATGTGTTAGTTATACTGAGACCAAATTCCGCGCAGAGAGACAAAAGGTCGGTGCCATTAGTGTTGCATTTTCCAACACCATGTCGTCCAAGTACTTCCGTCCAAGCATTACATTCGGTACCGACTCGCGCGTTGAAGTCTCCGAGCAGAACCACTTTGTCACAGGATGGAATCCTATGCAACGATTCGCGTAGATCCTCATAAAACTTTGCTTTGCTCTCGTCAGACGCTTGAAGTGTAGGTGCATATACACTTATTACGTGGAGATATTTTTTGGTATCTAAGTGAAAGCGTAGTGTCATGAGCCTATCATTAATCCCTTTAGGAGGCTCAATTAAAGATTTTGCTAGCTCGTTTTTAATGGCAAAACCAACACCACTGGCTGCTTTTTCAGAGGAAGGCTTACCAACCCAGTAGTAAGTGTACCCACCCAAATCCTCGCAGAGCTGTCCACTGTCCGACAAATGAGTTTCGCTGATTGCAGCAATATCGATTTTGTATCGTGACAGTTCTCGAGCTATAAGAGCAGTCTTTCTTTCGGGACACAAATTCCCATCATTGTCTAGTAGTGTTCTCACGTTCCATGTTGCAAAAACGAGAGTCCTAAATTTATTTGCTTTCTTGTTACGACCGCGATTACTTGGTGCCTGAGTGACCGCGGTTTGCCACCCAGGAAAGGGTTGAGACGAACTATGTTCAGGCCACCTTTTCTAGGCCCCTCCCCGTGTTGGGGAAAGCAGAGCGATCCTGAATAGGGCTGCTTTGTCATCGGACGAGCTGCCGAACCCGAACTCTCGTCTCTGTCGAGTCCAAGAGCGACCATCACCGTCCGACCGCCGTACGTGCAGAGAAATGGCTAGGAGCCGGACTCACCAGTCCAAACTCCTTCCACCACCTCCCCATCGCCGTAGGACTTAGGTTAAAGTCGTAGTCCAGTTAATTGCCAGGGGTCATCGGCGCGTGAATTCTATTAAAGTGAACAAACGGGTGCGCAACCGCAAGCCCACTCTCTCGCCCTATGCTCCAGGGTACTGATGGATTGGAGAACCAATACGACCAGTAAAGAGTAGAGGGTGCAGGTATCTACGGAAGTACCTTACCGGGTGTTTAGTCAAAGTTTTCCTTCTTCTAGACAGATTCATTGTGAGGCAGGGTCTGTCACTCCTGGGAGAGTAAGGATAGGATAGGACATTTAGGAAGATGAGGGGATAGGGATTTTAGGATACTACTGTCAGCAGGAGGGAGTTGGAAGCTAACAATAGTAGCTCGAGGAGGCCGGGGTCGCATACCCGTATACTTGCAGTAAACAAACTTACAAATACCCTCTGACCAACCTACATATAAAATCAGCTTGCAATGCCAATAAAACAAAACCTTATAAAATACCCGATCTATTTTATGGATGATAGCGCTATTTTAAACAAATGAAAACTGCTTAGTAGTTAAAGCTTAGTAGTCGGGTTTTTAGGGTTCCGTACCTCAAAAGGTAAAACAGAACCCTTATAGGATCACTGTTGTCCATTCGTCCGTCCGTCTGTCTGTCAAGACCCTTTATCTCGGGAACTCAGGTCTACAGTCTCTTGAATCTGTGAAAAAATCAAACTTCTAAGTTAACGTGAAAAATAGATACAACGTATATTTCGACAGTCAAGAGAATCAAAATTTATAGGGTTCTTTCTTATACTATACTACAACTACAGGGAAAAATCTGAAAACTATAAGTTTGTAATTATATCATAAAAAAAAATGTCTGAAGTTCGGCAAAAGCTCAGAAATAACTGCGAGACCCTATTCCTGAACTATTTATAATAATTATATATTTACCTACCTACAAATTTGTATGGAACCCTCGGTGCGGGAGTCCGATTTGAACTTGGCCGGTTTTTTAGGGTTCCGTACACCGTATCAAAAAACGGAACCCTTATCAGATCACACGTGCGTCTGTGTCCGTCCGTCTGTCACAGCCAATTTTTCCGAATGTACTGGACCAAATCAGGTGTTTGGTAGGATGGTGTAATCCTATGACCGAAACAAAGTAATTTTTTTTTTAAATAACGGTCATTTTATTAGTGAGTCATATATCAAAATGAAAGGGCTCCCTAGAATGAAAGGAACTAAAATATAGTTTTGTTATTATTGTAAAATAAATAGTTTTGATTTTATTCGTGAAAGACGAAAATTGACCGTCCCCCCTGATCTCCGAAACCACTGAGTCTAGAATTTTGAAAAAAACATAGTTAATTTCTTGTAGATTACAAACCTATAAGAATTCTATTAATTGAAAATAAAGTGGTGAATTCAATATAATACTTCACTTATGGAAAATAGTTCACTAAAACACCACTAGATAGTAGCACTAGAAGTATTTAACTCGCGTCTTACTATGAGGAATTTAAATGTGATACCACAATTGAATAAAACCATTTGTCTTTGGCATTGTACGGAACCCTCTCCATGCGAATTCAACTCGCACTTGGCCGGTTTTTTTAAGTTGTTTTTTTTTTACACCTACTTCAAGCGTGGACAAGCACCTCTACTTACCTGTGCGAATCTTTCAAGATCGCATTCAACCTCAAAACAGATGGTTCACAATAACATAACCATTTAATAGACTTTAGCTAACATAACCAAAAAGATAGATCATGACCAGATTTACTTATTTAAATCCTTTTATTGCAATATTGACAGGCTGGTACCACACGAGACCGAATATCTAGCAAAATTACCCTTTCATTGCTTGCAAAACTACTCAAACCTCTCAGGGACAAAGATCCAATAGGAGTACTCGACGGTAACGTGTGATGGTCGATGAAGATTATGTTGTTTTTACAGCACGCAACGCCGTAGTGAAGTACGCCATTTTCGGCCTAAAGCGCGCCAAGCAGCTGATGGCCAACAAGGAGGGGACCCAGGAGATATTTGACTACATTCAGAAGGTCGAAAACATGCGCCTCTGTGAGGATCCGGTCGCTGCCGCCCTCATGGCCACAGAGCACCAGTTCACTTTAGATCACGTGCCTGGGCATCTGCTCACGTCTCAGGGTGTAAGTTTCTGACTTACTGAACTTTCCACTGGAGTACCTATCGGGGCCCTAATTGAGCGCACCAAATCCTGTCGGAATTTTGACGTTTGAGATAGGGAATTTGACACTTAGACGATTGGAATCGCTCAAGATTTGGTGCGCGTAATGTATAGGAGCTGATTTTTTGTTCGACGACTATCTTCCCTGCCCATTGACGCTTAGCATTAAGTATTTGCAGTGATATGAACAAGAATAACTAGCACAGTAAAAACGAGATGGCTCTGAAAAGATAAATAGGAAAAAAAAACAACTGTAAAATAGCTTTGGTACCTACACTTTTCGTAGTAACGAGTCGGTCGCGTAATCAATAGACAAATTACACTAATGTTTTCTGTGTTCTTCAAGCAACCCATATTGCATGGCTGTAGATATAAAAAAACCGGCCAAGTGCGAGTCGGACTCGCGCACGAAGGGTTCCGTACCATTATCTATACAACATTAGACACAAAGATCGAGAAAAAAACCGCAAAAAATCACGTTTGTTGTGTGGGAGCCCCCCTTAAATATTTATTTTTGAAGCGAATATAGAACGAAATATTCTGTAAATATGACAAGTGTCTACCTGTTGCCGTTATTAATATCGAGCAAACAACGGAAAAAAATACTTTTGTTGTATGGGAGCCCCCTTAAATATTTATTTTATTCTGTTTTTAGTATTTGTTGTTATAGCGGCAACAGAAATACATCATCTGTGAAAATTTCAACTGTCTAGCTATCACGGTTCATGAGATACAGCCTGGTGACAGACAGACAGACGGACGGACGGACGGACGGACGCACGGACGGACGGACGGATGGACGGAAAGTGAAGTCTTAGTAATAGGGTCCCGTTTGGCACCCTTCGGGTACGGAACCCTGAAAACTATTGTCGCGTCTAGCTTCGGCATGAAGAACCCAATTGCCTTGCCTAGGTGTGGAATGCAGTGCTGCCCCAGTTCACCCTCCAGGAGGTGGTCGAGAACATTCAGCGCATCCACAACATGGGCTTCCTGAGCGCCGAGTCCACCACGACGGCCATCGTTCTGTCACTCCTCAACAACAAGGCCCTCATCAACAAGTCGAAGTTGACGCCCATAGAGGTCTACATCGCGATATGCAACTATAAGAAGAAGGGCCGGTGAGATTCATATCCCGGTTACAGCCTTGCACTACCTTCTCTCTCTCTTTCTTGTTTGTTAACTTAAAGCAAAACACTGAATGAATCGAATTATATAAATTATATAAATTACTTGTATGGTTACGGACAAAAATTATACTAACCACAAGCAACAATCTACATTACATTAGCAATGTATATCGTTTCGCAAACCTTTTATTTATTATTTCATTAATATGGTAGATGACACAATATTACATTGGGAAGAAATTGTATTTATACAATGAAGTACCTACAAAAACTCGCATAAACGTTAAAAAACGCGCACGCGTTCACGTGTATATGTATACATGTTTATACATACACGCGTAAACTTACACCTGTATTCGGGAGGGGTAGGCAGAGACCAAGGTTTGCCGCCGCTTGCCACAATCCTGTGAAATTGTATTTATACCATGAAGTACCTAAAAAAACTCGCATAAACGCTAAAGAACGCGCGTGGATTATACACGTTTATACGTACACACTACGTAGTAGTTGTAGATAGTAGTAGGTAGTTCACGTAGTAGGTAGTTCAGTAGAGTCACAGTAGTACGGTATTGGTAGTATAGCAATCAATCGCATCGCATGCCAATGGCTCTAAAATGCATAGTTGTTCAATAGAGTTAATTAGAGTATTTTAATGGTTGTTTCATTGTCATTCAGTCATTGACTTATTTAAACAATTTTAATTTGTCATTGAAATCTAACATTGTTCCGTGTGACGCCGGATTAAGAATAGCGTCACTCCATTTCCTTCCGTGGATGTCGTAGAAGGCGACTAAGGAAATCAATTACCAGGAGACGGGCAGCAGCGTCTTCCTGAGATTCCAACCGCATACTGCGATCGCCAACCCGCCTGCCAAGCGTGGCGATTATGGCAAAACCCTTTATGGTTATGAAAACCAACTAAACTAAACTCACGCCTGTATCCGTTAGGGGTAGGCAGATACCGAGGTTTGCCACTTACCACAATCCTGGCAAACCTCTTTCGCTGTATCGACATTCATTACTCGCTGGGTAGATTTTATCTTCCTAACGTTGCACGTTCATCTATCTCCGATAGGCCGATGAAGCACGAGAAAGCCAAGATGGCGGCGGAGAAGGAGACGCGCCGGCGCTCGCGGCAGGTGTTCGACAGCAACACGGGCCTTTGGGAGTGGTCCGTCACCCGCCGCCATCCTAAGGAGGTGAAGCACTGGGGTGAGTCACCACTTACTGGTTTTGATCCTGAAACCCACTGCCAAGTATTTTTACGCGGCAGCCCCAGCATCCCCCGTCCATCTTTTGATACCAAAAGAGCCTATAATGCCCTGCGTGTTCAGTACAACGACGCGTTCAGGGGGATGGTGGGGCTGCCGCGTCAAAGTCAAAGTCAAATTTTTTTTATTCAAAGTAACACAGAAACTGGGACTTATTGAACGTTACAAGAAAAACTAGGTGTCCGTTTCAAAATCTAGATCATTTGGAGAAAAAACGGACAAAAAACTCGCTGTAGCGCGTCGGGGATGTTCGCCGCTTCGAGCACAGATGGCTTCCATGCAGTTGTGCGTAAGCGAGCGGCGTTCCTGGTGTCTAGAGTGCGCGGCAGTGTCAGTACTCTTCTCGGGGTGATCGGGGACAGGGTGGATAGCCCAATTCTCAATCATTGGGCATGGGCATCCATTCACGTCTACCCTAAAGATAAATGTTATTTTAGTAAGTTTAAACAAAATATTTTCAATTCAATTCTGATGGTAGAAATTGCCATGTTCACTACAAGTTGCACGGATTGAAGATTAAAAGCGCGCCTTCTAATCGCGATTAGACTCTTTGATACAACTTGTTATTGATATGAGCAAAACCTGTCAACCGTTTCTTCAGTATCGCTAATGGGAATTATGGGAAACGTGCCTCAAACCATGACTAGAGTGACATTGTATTTAGTATTTATGGGGTATGACTTCTTAAAAAATTTGAAAATTCAAGTTACTCTAATAATAATAAAAAAAGTAAAAGTATAAGTGACCATGTTTTCAGTGAGAACATTATTTTACGAGATAACACAAATACTGAAAAATACTGTATACATTACGAGCCGTCACTAGAAAATTGTAACGTCACAGTTTGAGCCCGTGTTGAATGGAGCATTTTTTCAGCAGCGTGAGATCATTTTTTAGAGTCCGTACCCAAAGGGTAAAGATAAGTATTACTAGGACTCCGCTGTTCATCCGTCCGTCCGTCCGCCACCAGGCTGTATCTCATGAACCGTTAGACAGTTGAATTTTTCACAGATGATGAATTTCTGTTGCCGCTATAACAACAAATACTAAAAACGGAATAAAATAAATATTTAAAGGAGGCTCTCGGACAGCAAACGTAATTTTTTTCTTCGATATTAATAACGGCAACAGGTAGACGCTTGAAATATTCAAATGTTGTATAGATAATGGTACGGAACCCTTTGTGCGCGAGTCCGACTCGCACTTGGCGGTTTTTTAAGTTCTCCATTGTTTTACAACACGAGATCCGAATGGCTTAGACGAGTGCAGGCACGTGCGGTTCGGTTTTTCCTTCCATGTTGACTTACTCTTTTAGCAACTAATAGAAGCATTATTATTTGCATCTACTACTTGTTCCCCAATTATTATTATTAATACGTTTATTGCAAATAGGTAAACGAAATGTAATGGCAATGTGGTGCTTTTAATGCTACAAGCATTTTATACTAGTCAACCACATGTGGTCAACATACTTTGTTACCCATTTGCTAATAGACAAATCTTTTCTTTTTTCGAACACAAATTTGTCTGTTTATAATGGTTCCGGGTTTGCCCCTTTTCGCCCTAAATCCGGGGCTGTTCTAGTTATACCTGAGATTTCCGCACTTGACCTCATAGTTGGACCATAGCAAGCGTTGTACTGTACGGAGCAAGAAAGAATACATTTATTTAAATTGTCACAAAAACACAAAGTAAACACGAAGGTACACAAACAAAATACACGAACGTCAAAAAACCGCTAAGGTATGTAAATATCTCAGACACTAGGGTTCCCTCACGATGTTTTCCTTCACAGTTAGCGAGTGGTATTTCTACTACAACTTCACAAATGTACGTAACTTAGAAAACAGGATTCCAACCCACGACCTCCCGAATGAGAAGCTGGGGTTCTACGGCTCCGCTAGCACCGCTCTTAATCCGGGGCTGACAGTCTGACTCAAAACTGTGTTCAGGTATCGACCAGCCGCCAAACCAGGTCGTGCTGATGGCCCTCAACAAGCTGATGGAGCAAACGTGGCTGCTGACGCCCGCCACCGGTGCCCGCTACATGATCACGCTCGACATGAGACACCACATGTTCAAAGGTAACTCGCAAGCTTGGCATTGGTGCCAAACGAGCAGCTTCAACGTCTACCCACGTTTCAGAGGGCCGGCGATTTCAATCTAATATAATGTTTAAATTCTTATAAAGTTAGAGACTAAAATACCAGTGCAAAAAAGCTCGTGTCGTGTCCGTTGGGCGCACGTGGCCGGACTTTTGTTGCGCTAACATTGGAGTATCTAACTTAAAGTGTTTAAATTTTATTTTAGTTTGTATCTTGCGCCCGCACGTCGCCGGCTCGTTGTAATGTGGGTAGTCATCTACTGGGACCTAGGCTGCAGGTAGTAGCCACCTACCAGCCAAACACACGCCAAGTGATTCCTCAAGGTCCAGATGCTTCATCATCATCACAGCCTATGCTTGTCCACTGCTCGACATAGGCCTCTCCTATTGCACGCCACTGAGCAGGGTCCTCGGCTACTCTCATCCAGCTCTTGCCAGCCGCCCTGCGAAGACCATCGCTCCACCGAGTCTGAGGACGTCCTACACTACGTTTACCGATCCGCGGTCTCCACTCAAGAACTCGTCTACCCCATCGTTTATCAGTTCTTCGGATGATATGGCCGGCCCACTGCCACTTCAGGATGCTAATTCGGTAGGCTACGTCGGTGACTTTGGTTCTCTATCGGATCACCTCGTTTCGAATTCGATCTTTCAGAGAAACCCCGAGCATAGCCCTTTCGTGCGACTTTAAATTTGTGGACCAACCCCACCGTGAGTGTCCACTTTTCGGCACCGTATGTCAGATGCTTGTCGGTTAGGAATCTTATGCTGTCTACAGACCAGCCGGATGAAGGCTGACGAATGGCATCGGCGCTCTGTACGGTTATGTCGGAAGGAATATAATCTGGCTGATGCCCGCTACTTCGCTCGCGTGGAAATTATGTATTTTTCCGGCTAAGCCGTTTTGGCGTGATTGAGTAGCAAACATCGATCTAAATGCGTTTACTTGTATAATAGTAGTAAGATTTACATTCGTATCGAGCCCCGAGGCGTTCACTCCCCACTCCACTCTCAGATTCGCGACTTCGTTTGCGTGGCAACTTTCATGTATATTTTTCCACTATAATCTATCTCTGTGTGAAATATAATTTAAATCTGCTCAGCAGTTCTGGCGTCATTGAGTAAGAAACGTCCATCCATGCAAACTTTTGCATTTATAATAGTACTATGGTGACATTACTTCACACCTGTATCCCTGGAAATAATAGGATAAAATAATAAATAAACGAAATAAAAATTTGTTTATTGTTCAAAATCAGGAGAAATAATTATGAAAAATAATTATGCTTGGTTCCGTACCCGAAGGATGCCAAACGGGACCCTATTACTAAGACTTCACTGTCTGTCTGTCTGTCTGTCACCAGGCTGGATCTCATGAACCGTGATAGCTAGGCTGTTGAAATACAGATGATGTATTTCTGTTGCCGGTGTTACAACAAATGCTAAAAACAGAATAAAATAACAATAAAAAAACGTGTATAATAACGTAATTTTTTGTGGATTTTCTCGATCTTTATGTCGAATGTTGTATAGATAATGGTACGGAACCCTTTGTGCGCGAGTCCAACTCGCACTTGGCCTGTTTTTAAACAACAGTGCTTTGCAGCTGGAGGGCAAATTGTACCTCTCTACTTTCAGAGATGTTGTTATAATAGATTATTTAGTTAATTTAGCGAATTGTGTATGCTCCATGTAATGCGCTAATCTTTATTTATAAAAATAATGCATGCTTTTTGTCAATGTTAATAATTATTATCATTATTTCCGCTTTCATAAAGCAACTAGTAGGGTAGTATATTTGCAATGTTTAATTAAGTCTGATTTATGCAAATACTATAATGTACTACTGTTTGAATCACAAATAATAATAAAAAATATTAATTCCAATCAAGCCCCAACTCACTCGCTCATTCCTCCACTCCTAGGTCGTCACTTCTGCAGGAACTACGTGGTCCCGAAGAAGGGCAAGAAGACGGTGGACGGCAAAACGACGGCGGTGGCGGCGCCCGCGCATACCGCCGGCGCCGGCGACGCCGACAGCGCCGAGAAAAAGAGCAAGAAGCATCTGCTGGCAGAGTGCTTCTATAACAAGAATGTCACGCCGGGACACGCGGGTATGGACGAAACTCCACTTACACCTCAATAGCAGTGCCCGCGAATACGTTCGCGGGGTACGGATTAGCGTACGGTCACCCTAAAGGTGACCATACGCTAATCCTTTGTAAGTACTGGTATCTAATATTTTTTGGTAACGTGAACATAGTCACAGATCGTTTGGGCATCGTTTACTGTCGTTACAGTGTATGTGTGAGAAATTTACTTATATTAATTTACTATGCATCACACTACCTCAATTACTCACACATAAACTGTAAAGACAGTAAGCGATGTGCAAACGATCTCTTACTATGTTCACGTTACCGCCAAAAAGATCTGTGCGGACTATAATTAGGTACTTTCGGAGATTACTCCCTACATACAAACTTTTCCTCTTTATAATATTGGTGTTTGTTAAATATATAAGATATTAGAGTTTGTATAACAAAACAATTGCCTTTTTTATCAATATACTCACTTACTAAATACAGTTGCAAGAAAAAAGTAACAGACCGGTGCATCATCATCATCATCGCCCTACGCTTGTCCATTGCTGGACGTAGACCTCTCCTATAGCACGCCACTGAGCACAGGCCTCGCCTACTCTCATCCAGCTCTTGCCAGCTGCCCTGCGAAGATCATCGCTTTACCGAGTCTGAGGACGTCCTGCACTACGTTTACCGATCCGCGGTCTAGTTACTAACACTTCATTACGATTCTACTGAAGATCTCTCAAAAATAATATCCTAATTCATTCACAATAAAAGTAAATTGTATTTTTTTCGCACTCGCACTTATAATCTAATTTAATATAATAATAGGGGTTAAAGTATGAAATTGCCGTTTTATTGCAATAGGTTCTTTGAATTGACATAGAATCATCATGGTTTGAGGTTTTCGAATGAAACTTTTTTCAAATGGTTTCTATGATGTTCTTTTTTTAAAAAATGTGAAACATTTGAATATCGACTTTCAATTGTTTTTGTTATTCAATTTAGACAAGAAAGATGGATACTGCGAAAATTCGAGTGATTTTTGAATACGAGTTCCGACGCGGAACTAACGCGGCAGAAACAGCCCGCAATATCAATGCTGCGTTTGGAGAGGGGTCTACTAATGAACACACCGTGCGATTTTGGTTTAAACGCTTTCGTGATGGAAATTTCGACTTAAAGAACGAGCCACGAGGAAGACCGCCCACACAGGTGAATAACGATGAATTAAGAGAGATAGTGGAAGCCGACCCTAGTCAAACTACCCAGGAATTAGCGGCATGGTTTAACGTTACCTTACCCACAATATTGACTCACTTGCGTCAAATCAATAAAATAAAAAAATACGAAAAATGGGTGCCTCATGATTTGACTGCTCTGCAGAAAGAAACGCGTGTTGAAACTTGTGTTGCCTTGTTGATATTCAATATTCGATATTCAAATGTTTCACATTTTTTAAAAAAAGAACATCATAGAAACCATTCGAAAAAAGTTTCATTCGAAAACCTCAAACCATGAAGATTCTATGTCAATTCAAAGAACCTATTGTAATAAAACGGCAATTTCATACTTTAACCCCTAATATGTATTACTTGTGAGATACATTGTATTTTCGTAAAATCAAGACGATGGCAAAGTCAATCTATTAATTTAACAAATAAAAGATTTTTAATATTGATATGGTCGCTATAAGATGTTAGGTTAGCCAATTACTTAAGACGGAAGTGAATAAATTAACGGAATTGGTATAACATGGATCTCACAACCTTTTACGATAGAAGAACTGAGTTGCGAGACTTGTTTTTTTTATAAGTTATATTTTTAACGGCATTTTTACTTTTCCTTCAGCAACTCTCCATCGTCGGTTGCCTGGCAGAAATTGCTATAAGCAATAAAGTCGCCAATTGTACTGTATCTTTGTAAATATGTTATGTTTGTGTTTTCCTTGGTACAATAATAGTTATTTGTTATGCAAGGCTGCAAAGTTAATTTTTGGCGCGAGTACCTTGTATTGAAACCTGAGCAAGCGAAGGATTCTAGGATTGAGCCACGAGCGAAGCGAGTGGTTCAAATATAGAATCCTGAGCGTAGCGAGGGTTTCAAAGGTACGAGACGCTAAATAACTTTGCTGCCGAGCGCAACACACAACTTTTCACCTCACTAAAGCGAGGAAAATGTTAGGTGCAAGAAAAACAGTTTTAATAAATATTAAATTACTGTTAATTTATATCTTCGTCGCTGCTAGCTTCGCTCATATTTTATGATTTCTTTCGATTTTATCAAAAAACAAACCAAAATAATGGAAGTAAAGTGAATTCAATAAAGAGAAGAAAATTTTAAAGTTTTTTTTAAATCAAATTTTCTTGCCGGCCAGTGCGATTCTTTAAATGAGGCTGGCGCATGACATTAAATAAGTATTTGCATTTCAATCATCAATGGACTGGCTGCAGAGAATATAAACTATTACGAAACCAATGAGGTTCTATATATATGTAATTTATTGTACGAAACCTTTATTGAATAAAAATATTCGAATTTTAAAAACACTTTCCACGCTAGCGGATAAAGTGCGATTTTCCACGCAGATTTCGAATGATAAACAGAGCTTTTACGAGCTAGTGAGGTGAAAAGAATATTCTTATCTTATCTCATTATATGCAGACGTCATCATCATCATCATCATCATCATTCAGCCACAAGAAGTCCACTGCTGAACATAGGCCTCCTCCATGGATTTCCAAAAAGACCGGATGGAAGCGGCTTGCATTGGATGAGGTCATCTGTCCATCTTGTGGCTGGTCATTCTACGCTGCGCTTGCCGATATGTGGTCTCCATTCGAGAACTTTTCGGCCCCATCGGCCATCAGTTCTGCGTGCTATGTGCCCCGCCCACTGCCACTTCAACTTACTAATCCGCTGGGCTATGTCGATGACTTTCGTTCGTCTACGGATCTCATCATTTCTGATTCGATCTCGTAGAGAAATTCCGAGCATAGCCCTTTCCATAGCTCGTTGCGTGACCTTGAGCTTTCTTATGAAGCCCATAGTGAGAGACCACGTTTCAGTGCCATAAGTCATCACTGGTAACACACTGGTTGTATAATTTTGTCTTGAGCGATTGAGGTATATTAGACCAAAAGACTTTTCTAAGTTTCCCGAATGCTGCCCAGCCGAGTTGGATTCGACGATATGCAGACGTAAAATAAATAAAAATAACCTGTCAAGTGCGCCTCAGTCCCGAAATCAACGTTCTTGCCCGAAATAAATGAAAGAAAACATTATTTTTTCTAAATACGTAATATTATATTTACGAAACCTTAGTGCGAGATTCCGACTCACACTTGGCTTAGATTTGGCACGTTTACGTACATTTCTCGTTCTACGACTAACACTCCGCTGATCAGTCATCACCACAACATTATATCAACTCTCTCAATTATCTTTGCAGCTATAATACTGGCGCTGCAGATCCTGAAGCGTGAGAAGAATGTTAAGTTGGCCGTGTTCAGTGAACAAGGCATCGAGATCGTGACCATTGAGCGAAACTTCAGCAACATCGAGGAGGCAGAGTTTGTTCTCAGGGTAAGTACTTATAAGGTCGGCTTAGGTCGCCGAAGGTAATTTTTAGCCTCTAAATAGGTTTTTATGAAGTCTCTGTTATTGCAGCGACTATAGGCAATAGCCATATAGCCATAGAAACTTTCTAGCCCCCAGTTTCTCGTACAATAACACGCTGTTAATCTACTGTTAAGAGCTGTCAATTGACCAAAGTGCATACGAAAAAAAACACTAACAGATGTTAATAGTAGATTAACAGCTTGTTAGTGTACGAGAAACCAGCGGTGAGTCTAGGGGCGAGACCCCTGCGCGCAACCCCCCAGCCGTTCTGAGCTTCGCTCTCAGCGGCGCTCGGCCTAGGGCCTCGCTGGTTACTAACGATTAGCACTTATGCTTGGGAACATGTATGGTCTCGACCTTCGGCCTCGGCCTAAACGGAGGTCAGCCTTCGGCCTCACCGCGGCGTTGTTCCTAGTGCCAGTTTCGCGGGGCTCGGCCTTCGGCCTCGCAAGTTTGTCCCATCTGGATGTTGAAACAACGATTTTGAACAATTTTTAGTACTAAAATTTCCATTCAAAATTTATCATTTTTAAACATCAATATCTCGGCCGCCATCTTGAAATTTCAAAGTGTCCGATTTTTCTCATATACATAGGTGCTTTGGCAACACGATCCCGTTTACAGCACATTTCCAGCATATGCCCAGTGGGCTGCAGACTTTTTTGCGCTGAGGTCGAAAAATGGCCAATTTTCGGCGGCCATATTGGCGCCGCCATTTTCCCAATTTTTTTTATAATTGGATCACCAAAATATTGCCTATACCAAATTTAAAAAAATCGGCCGTTAAACGAAAAACATAGCTCATTTGTGTAAAAGAGAATGCGTTCGAATTTTCGAAATAAAAAATCGGGTTCATAGGATGGCCGTAATTCATACATTTCCTCAACTTTCTCATACATATTTTTTGTGTAGGAGTTGTAGTTTCTGAGAAAACCTATAGATGATCAGTCAGTCAGTGAGTGAACCGGATTGTAGTAACGCAATTAGACATTGTATAATATTATTTTAAATACCGCGACACTACATGGTGCTCATATTTTCATACCCGATCGGTTAAATTAGCAAACTCAAACGAAACTATTTCGTCCGGTACCGAGGGCTGCGTTTCATAAACCTACAATTCGTAGTTTATTATGATATGTACATTACGCAGTTTTCCTACTTGCATCTGTGAGTTAATAGACATTCAATGTACGTGGAATTGTCATAGTAAGCTACTACGTACGGCGCGAGACACACAGATAGGCCGTGGGGCGAGGGCGCGGTAAGATGTATAGAGTCACAGACCACAGTCCTTGCTCTGCGGTCGCTCTTGGTCTGTGACTCTATACGTCTTACCGCGCCCTCGCCCCACGGCCTATCTGTGTGTCTTGGGCCTTAGCCTCCACTGTATGGAGTTATCTGATTTAGCCTCCTCCGAACTGTCAAATACATACATATTTTGACACTTTGAAGTTGTGAAAATAGTTAACCCGATAGAGTGGACAGTTACGTGATAGAAGGGCTGGTTATTTTTCCTCAACGTTCTAACAACTGTTTCTCTTCCGCAGAAAGCCAACCTGGGGCGCGTGCAGCTCGACGCCCCGATCCAGTGGGCGGCCAAGAACAAGGAAAGGGTGGATGTGTTCATCAACATGGTGGACCGCACCACCCGCTACATGGAGCTGGACATTGAAGACCGCGGGGGCCGCGGCCCGGGCGGCCGCTACGGGCCCCCGCCGCCTCCCAACAAGGGCATTCCCGACCGGTGCCCCGTGCGCGCCCTCGAGAACTACCGGAAGCAGGTCAACCACCCTAACGCGAAGTGAGTGAGAGTTTTGTCCTAATACTACTTGCTTAGTGATTGAGTTTAGTTACTCGTAATATGGACCGCATCACCCGCTACATGGAGCTGGATATCGAAGCGCGTGGGGGCCGCGGGCCGGGCGGCCGCTACGGGCACCCGCCGCCTCCCAACAAGGACATTCCCGACGGGTAATTTGACAGTTAGACGACAGGAATCTTTTAGGATTTGGTGCGCGTAGTATAGGAGCAGGACGCCGCGGCACTTAAGGTTAAACCAACGCTTGTCCTGTCCAGGTTGGTGGTGATGTCGCTGGCTTCGCACCGTGTGACGTCAACGGATGGCACTCACGAGGGAGTCCTCGACGTGGTCGGTATCGACGAGCACGTGCCCAAACTTCTGGACGCTTTCGCCAAGAACCAGTTCAAGTAAACATCGCGACGAGCTTACTTTCATAATAATAAATTTTAGCCAAATAGTAATTTGTGTATCTATTACCCACTTGATTTTACGATATGCTACAGGAATAAACCGTGTTTGCATCATTGCTGCTAATTATGTGACAGTACTTTAGACTGTAAGGTTCTATCTTTATAACCTGTTAATTCAAAGGCCGCGACATTTTATTCTGCGATTAAACAAAATACAAAACAGTGCAACAAATCTGTATGTTTCCGTATCCATTGGTATTGCACTGTTGTCAATTGTACCATAACAAATACAGGTGACACGGCTTAGCAATAAATTGGCGGAAGCCATTACCTACTACAAAAAAAAAGTCAAAATACCAACTTCGCTTGAAGTTTTACTATCTCTGCCAATCAAACCATCATGTGTTCCCAAATCAAAGTTGTGAGTATTTGATAAAAATGTTTTTGGAGTTTGTAAATTTCAATGGCCTGCAACAGGAGAGTAGTAAATACTTAGATAAAATATGTATTTCACGCATAGCTTATTAAACCCCTGTTACTTCTACACTAACAATTTGTTAATCTAGATTGTTAGAGAACTAGAAACTGGGGGTGAGTGTACACGCTTGAGGTACCTTTAGTTTTAAGAAAAATCTGTGTTACATATTTTTGTTTCTCGTTACGAAAATATCAGATCTCCGTAGTTTTCTCTATTGTTTTTGTTAAATTAATGTTATGCACAAGTTTCTACAACACGTAGTGATTTCCTCGAAAACTTTCTATGACAATAATGTGACAGTCTCTAAAGCAAAGCAAAGCAATTGTTCGACCATTTTAGAGGATCAGTATGTATAGATAAACTTAGTTAATTCACAATGTGTCGTGTTAATACGACCGCACTCTTGTTTTCCATATTGCATGTGCTTTTCGTTAGTACTAAGTTAAATTGTTTCTTTTATTTTTCTACATTTTATTGTAAAACCATAATAAGCAGGGTCTTTTTGGTTTAATTTTCTAAAAATTGGCACCTAGCATGTCGCACGTAAGTTTATCGAATGAGGGTAAGAGAAAGGGATATTTATTTTATTTCCATTGCATAAAGTAAATCTATTTCACTGACATTCTTACCCTGATTCCTCTAGTTGACAGTCAGTACTTTTTGATTATAAGTTTTAAAGTTACTGTTCTAATTAAATACCTACTTAAATTTTTAGTGTTGGTTGATGCATAAGAGATGATTATGCTAAAATCAGTTGATAACAAGAAGAATAATTGCCAAAGTCTTGCATTTGTAACTTGTAAAAAAAAAGTACGGACTGTTTAAACTTTACCAAATACCTCCTGAAAGAATTCAGATTTTTCGTAGAAACATGTAGTATTCCAAGTGGTATCTTTACATATGAGTAGTGTAAGGCATGTTTGATTTTTCATATGGAAGTATGCTAGTGATAAGCGGAGCCATTTTGAAAATTGGGTCAAAACTATAAACTTATATTAAAATAATGGTAATTTCCAAATCTGTGATCACTTTGTACTCTCTCGGGTTTAAGTATTTTCTTAAAACAAAAGATATGATTACAAACCTTTATGTAAAGCATATTTTATTCAAGATGTCATTCATGCAATCACTACCTATACCTTTGTTTAATTTTAGGATGTTGTTGAAAGATACTTTGTTACTTACATTAAATATCTACATTTTACGTTTGATTAGTGAGGCTCATGTAAATTATAGAAGTGTAGCTTTTTAGCTGCTATTGGTATCGTATTGAGCTATCTTTGTTTGACAAACATTCACACACAGTTGACAGAGTTGTAGCTGTGGTGTATACACTAATTAACTGTATTTTTTTCTGAAAAGCAGTTGGCTAGTCACTGTCTCAAAAGGAGCATTCTGTGATGTAATGATGCCTTGGCGATCCAAACATGGGTTATATTAAGGGGGCTGGTATACTCTGTTCAGATGTTACATAGAGGTATTATATTATAGTGTTATGAGCTGTTTGGATAAAAACTGGTCTTAGATAGATTAGTAATACCCAAGTAGATTCAAAAAAATCTGTTGTTCCATGATCTTTTTAAGTTCTGCCTTTGTTTTTTTTTTTTATTAAATGTGCGTTTTTATATTTGTGGAAAAAGTTTGCCAATGCATTTTTTTTATATAACTGCTAAATTAATCCGTCCTAATTATAACAGTCGGTTTCCGTTATTGTCCTTTTCTCTGAGTTAGAATTAGGTTGTATTATTGTGTAACCCATTCACCTCAGCATATCAATAGCACCACAATAACTTAAAATAAAATAAATACATAAGTAAAAATGTACTTGCATGTTTGTTTTCAAGTTAATTAAAAGTATTTAGTAGACATTTGTTTTTCTGTCTCTAATATCATGGAATTAACATGATTAATTGCTATGTGAGGCAAAATCACCAAAAATAAAAAATACAATACCCCTGCCCTCCTGCCAGAGAATATTATTCTGAAGACTGTGTTTGTTGTTGAAGTCCTCCGAAACAACATCACCAATTTTATGAAAGGTTTTGTGTATATATTTGGTAGCTCTGAGAAAAGGTTGTAGGCTAATTAATATGGCAAAACAGCCGAGTCAGCCAGTATTACTATATTATGGCACATAATTACAGAAGAGAAAACCATCAGTTTGTAATAAATTTTATTAAAATACTCATTGAAGAATTACAAGTTGCAACCATATTTCGCCTCAGTCCCTGTTGTAATCAAATGTGTAATCAAAGTAGGACTGATCAAAGCTCTGCACTCGCACATAACCGTCTTCACCACCAGAGGCATAGCTCTTGCCATCAGGGTGGAATGATATACTGTTGATGGGACCAAAGTGACCCTTGATACGGCCAAATTCCTCCTCAAATACTAAGTGGAAGAAACGAGCATCGAACTTGCCCTGTCTGCTGGATGTCGTTGTTACTTCCATGGCATCCTGTCCTCCGCCAAGAACTACATGGTCGAGGATCGGGCTGAGGGCAGCGGAGTTGACGGGACGTTCAGTCTTGTACTCCTTGAGGAGTTCCAGTGAGCTGGTGTCAAACAACATAGCAGTCTGGTCCTTAGAGGCAGTAATGAACATAGTACCATCACGGGACAGTTGCATGTCATTGATTTGGTGAGTATGCTCCTTCACTGAATGAACTTTCTTGCCGGTCTGTTGACAAAAATTAACAAATATAAAAATACAACTAGTAGGTACATCGTTTTAATGCCTCTGGTGGTCTGTTTGCAACTGAAATAGGGTTCTATTCTTATTAGTAAAGTGATCTCCAGAGAAACAGGATTAGAGGTGTACTGGATGTGGGTTATTACAACAAAAAACTTCTTGATAAAGAACATACCCTGAGGTCCCACTGGTTGAGGTCTCCTGCCTCGTGGCCAGTGATGATGGTCTCATCTAGGTTGCCCCAAACCATGGAGGTGACCTTCGAGTCTGTGATCTCCCATTTCAGGATTGGAGCTTGCGATGAGATGGAGTCGTCAACTGTTCTTGTATCAACAATAAACACCTGGAATGTGTGAGGAATTGTCAAAAGGCTACAACAAAAAAAAATGCCTATTATGTGTAGTTTGGTGAAGATGATCATTGGCCAGTTGTATGGCAAACATGCCAGAGCAAGGGCGCCAATACAATGGTTAGATGGCAAAAAAAATGGCAGCATACCAGGTGGTTCACATGGCAGAAAACAATCGGGATCCTCAGACATTAGGGAACAATTGATGCATTGGAAAAAGTCTAAGTCATTTACCTCACATGGTTGCCCCATAGCTTTGTCTGTTGTGTAGGCAGCTTGGTTTGAGCTATAGCTGAAGTTGCATGTCCTCACTGAGGAATTGGTCTTGATTGAAGCTATGTTCTTTCCAAATTCCAGGTCCCACAGCCTGTATGTAACATGGACATAACATATTAAGATACAAAACTTATTAAGATACAAAAATTCTAGGCTGAAGCGGGATTCAAACCTAGGCCATTAGTGTACTGTGCCAGCACTAAATCAATTATTCGGCCCATTAATAGGGAAGTCCTGGCTAGAAAGCTAGCCTGGGGGTGGCTCAGCCCCACATTCCATAGGCCAGACCAACATCTAACCAGGCAGCCTCTCGAACCTCCAGGATGGAGAAAAGGGGGGCGTCCAACCACCTGGCTCGATCAGTTACCTCAGAGGTGAAAACACTTATTTATTGATAGGGAAATCAACAGTGAAACTGAACAAAATATTACATACAAAAGTACCTAGAGTAAGGCCAATTATAGATTTACACGGAATTACTAGGGAATTGGAGATACTTATCATGTTTTTTAGTAGCACAAGGAACAAGTTTAAAACCTTAAACTAGAGAACAAATAATTTTGACATCTCTATGCCTGACAAGGTAAAGATTTTAGTTGGTTACTTAAAATATATATATACGTGCAATAGTGTTATCTATCTACATGCTCATTTCTGGGTCTAAAATGACATCTATTTAGACTATTACTCCCTAAATAAAAAAAAATAGTTGTGAAATATTGTTTTGAGTTCAGAAATCTTCTTTAAAAAATGCACCACCAATTAGTACTGCCTCTCCTTCTAACAGAACAATGACCTGCGGACCCGCAGCATGCACGCACCGCTCTGGATGGCTACTAATGGTTCTAATAGATTCGAGTTTGTGTTGAAATATTTAAGAAAAGTGTGCTTTAAAAAAAAAACAAACTAGCATATTCAATAGCTATTGTCAGGCACATTTTGCTATGTCTTTCAAACTACCCGAAACGATTGCAATATAACATGAAGTTTGAAGTTAATACTATTTACGTACACATTTAAACTTAAAAAAACTTGGGATGGGATGGGCAGACCTTGAAGTCGCTGCCGTCAAGACCACAGCAATTGGAGATCTTTTATAAAGGCACTATGTCACTGATGAGGGACAACAGGATATAAGAAAGTAATTTTCAACATTCGCTGCTAACTCTGGGTACGGCTCATAAACACAGAAATATTCAAAGAATATATAATATAAGATACAGCATCCAAAGCAACCAATTAAGTTTTGTACCTGCAGGAACTGTCTCCTCCACCGGTGATGAGGTGGGTGCTTTGCCAGTCGACGTCCAGGCACCAGACGACACCTCCGTGTCCGTTGAACGTACCCAAACGCTCGCCGTTCAGAGACCACCACACATTAGGCTTGGAATCTTTCGCCGTCGAAAATAACAAGTCACCCTCTCGGTTGTACTTGATTTGCGTAATGGCACGCTCGTGCCCTTGCAGCATGAGGGGTTTCTATAAGAAATGCATGGGATTTTATACAAATTTTGACGCCCCATGTGAAATGAGTAAGCAAGGAGGGAAGGATGAAAGTTTTTCGGTATTTACGCAATATTTCGGAACAGAAGTATATTCAGAAAGGGAGAATGAGGGTTTGTGTGAATTGGAAGCTTTTACTTACCATTTTGGATGCCTTTATTACGAAATATTTAGAAATAATCTAAATTTTATTCGACATCAACATGTGGCGGTGATTCTTTTTGACAGGTGGGTGAGCGAGAATGATTGAATGAAAGATTCTATTGAAGATGAATGAATTTACCACAGACATTGAATGCAATGAATAAAACTTGTAGCATCACTAGTTTCACAAGAGTACAGATACTCGATTGTAGATGGCAGCACCAAAAAACAAGTATATGTAAATAAATTACATAACTAGATGGCGCTGTAGGGCGATAGGTTAGGACAGTTTCTTCTGATTAGTTCCACTATTCGACCCTTGGTGGCGCTATGCCATCTCTTGGTTAAGGTCGGATTACCGGGACTTATAACGCTGTGCGAATAGTTGGAGGAAAAATAGGCATTTTCAAAATCTCATGACATCTAATTAATACAATTTTGACGACCGACGTTACTAACACATTCAGTGATAATAACTTTGGTACATTATCTAGTATCCAAAACTTCGTACAGTAAAATAAAACCATATTTTTACAATTACAATTACAGTTACAATTAACGTTTGACTTGTACCATAAGTGATTAGAGAAAACTCTTAAATTCATAATAATTCTGCATACTTAACTCAAAACACGTGATTTTGGAGATGTTCCGGTAATGATTCCGTCCGAAGATATACCTAGTTACATTTTTTCATATTTAAAATACTAATGGTTAATAAGAGAGTAAAATGTATTTTAAAACACATGTTTTACGAGTACCAGGGGTACGGTCGGTTCTTTGAATTGAAAAATTGTATTCAGGGTGCCAAGGGTTGTAGACATTTTTAGGTTTAGTTCATTGGAGTAAGCTCCTGCTCCTTCGATTTTGGAGCCGTCCGTATACACTCTGACTTCGTGTATACCCGAGTAGTCGGCTGGCTCCTCTTGTACCTTGTATTTCTTGTCGAAAGTGTAGGTGTGAGGTATCCTGTTGCACACCGCTTCCATCATAGGCTGGTCCGAAACAGCGGCTGACAAGATTTGTGTGTGTGCAAGATAGCTGTTTTCTTTCTATAGTACGGTTGTCCGAAGCCGCAGGGCAGCGCTAGCTGCTTCTTGTTGAACTTGTAAGTGTAGAGGTCTGAGGTTCAACAGGGCTTCCAGGGCGGCAGTCGGTGTGGTCTTCATGCACCCAGTTATTGCGAGGCATGCCAGTCATTGTAACCTCTGTAGTTGGAGTACTGCTGTTTTTTGTTTTGTTCTGGTCCACCATACAACGGTCCCAATAAACACAGTAAACTACTGTTTTCCTAGGCCCCGGGATTACCAGAAGGTGATTTGGGCCTTGTTAATGATGTTCTGTAGGTGTATCAGAGAGTTATTAAAATTGTCATATCATCCCGAGTAACATAAAATATCTTAACTGGCGGTCCTTTTTCATTTTTGTAATACCTAGTCAGTTTTAGTAAGCTTTGGGACATCTTTGTTAAAAAGAAAAAAGGAATATATTATTTCACATACATTTTAATTTTCTTAAATTATTAACCATTGATTTCCAAGAGTACAACTAAAAAACAAATTAAAGTACAAACACGTTATGCATCGCTAACTTAATTGTAGGTAACTTCTCTTGGGAAACCTATTACTCTTTTGATTGACTAACCCGGCGCACCACACAAACGAGAAATACTGGTGATAAACTGATAACTGACAGTTATACTTGGTCAGATGTATCAACAGCCTTATTCCATCGCCCAAGCCACCTTCAACATGCTACCACGTAAATAAACACGATAAACACACGAACTCTAGGCTATCGGTAATACTAGTTAGTGATAGATAAGTCTTGAAATTGAGCGAACCCAACTAAATTGGTAAATTATAGCACATTCAACCATAAACCGAAAATGTTTAGTGAACATGGCGGTGAAGAGTGTGTATTTACCGAAAAAAATAATTTAGTATTTAATCGGTTAAACAAGAAAACAGTAAAAGAGCTAAACGTGTTTGTTTAACGTAGATGAGATATAAAACATAAATTCATTATTTCATTAATATAAACATTTTATCAAACTGTATTTCGAAGAAACAATACACTGACAGTTACTATGGCCGTAGAATTTAAATAGATATTCTGTAAGATAATTATTTATATACAACAAACACTTTTCAACGTTTCCAAATATATAATTACTCTTAGACCCTTCGTTCATTGTGTTACTGTAGTTTCCGCACCTCAATTGTAAATTCACACATTTATTTTTTACTTGGCTGTTTCGGAGACTCGCCGGAAATCATAGTAACACAGCGTGCGCAGGGCCACACAGCACATTACAAATTGTTCTTGTTAACTATTTAATACCAAGTATCATGTACACAATTTGACCCTTCTGTAACCCGAAGTGGAACTATCATATAAACTTCTTTACACAACAAACCTTATTTTCTATTTTTAATGTGAAAATATTTCGTCAGAACTATCTTATGAATGAAGTGTCTAACTCGTATGGACTGTATAGAAAGTGAAATGCAATAGTTGTTACTTCCTTATGAATATATTTAACACATATTTTTATTATGTTACATTACTATTTATCAGTCAAAATAAGTTTTATTTAAAGATGTATTTACTAATTAGTTCGAAGTTGTGTATATGGGCAGTGAAGTTGCAGTAGTCAAAAGATGAGATAATAAGAAAAGGCTACGAAGTAGAACATATATGTTACTTATGATCCATTAACACATGTGAATTGAATATGACTGTACTTGGTCTCGGTAGCTCCGCCGTTGTGCAAATGATGGTCATGATCAATTGATCTTTCATGTGATTTAATGAATGAAGAATTAAAACCTAAACAAGGAATACGATGATAATATTTCAAAAGAAACGAGTGTTTTAATAAGTTATAAAGCAATTAAATGGGTGAAACATGAAACCGAAACATGAAACTAAAATTAAGAAAATCAATAGATTTATATATAATTGCGTTGGAGATGGAAGCAAATATTACTTATTGCAACATTACGTATGGCTAACATAACCAAGACAGTCATTGTTTCAACCCCCTGATTGTTTCAACCAATCATGACCTAATAATATTTGTAAACCGAAAAATGCTGCTACGAAAGGACTGTCGGCTATCCTTTTGTGAAATTGGACAGAGGAGTTTTTGACAAATTAAAGTCTACGTACTGGGTGAAGAGCAAATTTCGTTAAGCACAAGAAGCGAGTGGATGGGCCCTTACCTATTTACAATATTGAATGTATAGCCTCTTCTGGGCATCGTGTACTACGCTAATTAGGTACTCACCAGTAATGCGCCAATTTTTTATTTTTACAGGTTCCTTGAATACTATACTTTGTACAATGCCAATAACATCCTACACGCTAATTTCCATTTGATACAGTGTCGTTAGTGTCTTAAGAATACACTAGGCTCTAACAAAATAAGTGTCAATATTAATTACATAGAAAAAAATAGCGTTAGTAGAATGATGCACGATTACAGGCTCTTTATATTTTACGATTTTCGTTATTAAAATTCTATAAAGGCATCTTTACCTCAGACTTTAGATTTAACACCTCCGTTTTGATGGTGCCGGTGTATAAACTAATTAAATATAAGTTGATACAAATTTCGAATAAAAAAAAACTTTACCATGAATTTGACGTATAATTCGTTTAGTACAGGCCACTGTACGCACACCAATATTTAATGAAATTCAATAATTTGCGGTAACACCTCATCTGGAACATTGTGAAAATCATCCCGGGCTTGCAGCCGTCGGGTACAAATACCTACAAGAATCATTACTGTTTATCACATTGAACGACACAATATTAATGACGAACCCTACTAAGTAACTTAAATAAAACGTATAATTAAACAAAAATATTGAAAAACTAATTAGGCATTTGATGGCAGTATCGTAACTGGTTGTATACACATTCATTATAATTTACAAAACGCAATAATATAACAATTAACACTTAACTAATGGTAACGCGATGAGGAACGTGGTCACTCATTCAGGTAACGGGATTCCATTCAGTGTCTCTCACCTGAACACTTGTGCGCCAGAGTGGCAATCGCAGTGCTTCTCAACTTGTGTGACGTGAGTTGTCGCGAGATATACCCCACTGAGGGAAGGCGATAATCTGTAGCAAATTCATCGGTTCCGTACCAGTAAAAGGGTGGGGATAATTTAGTTAATTTTCATCGTTCAATGGAACATGAATTTTTAATTATTTAATTAACTAGAACCTAAGTCCCTAGAACGAACTTTTTGGTTGTAATATCTTAATTATATCAAGGGTATGCACCCTTCCTACATCTATCGGTAACTGTTCACCGTTGTTGGAACATTTATATAATATTTATATTATGAACTAGCGGCCGCCCTCGGCTTTGCCCGTCAGTGCGAACCTGTTTTTGACCCTGAAACTATGTAAATTAAAAGTAGAGTCTCCTGCTACCGATTACTTGAGAATTGAGAATGCCCTAGGGATCGATTTCATTAGTTGTTTTTAAAGTGATATAGGTAAGTATAAGTCACAACTTTTTCTTGGGGCTCGACAAATATTCGGTAGCGATACTTTTTCCAAAAACACGTTTGGTGAACAGACAAACCTCAGAACGATTCATTATTAGTAGATATAAAGATAACACGATTAACGACTATTAGAAACTGTTTTAACAATAACGGCAAATTAGTTCGATAATTAAGGGCAGTGATAACTGACAGTGTCGTGGATTTAAGTCTTTTTCTTTAAAAACAATTGAAACTCATTAAAACTATTATTAGCCGTCGAAGATAGTAATTCATTGCAGATAGCAAAGTTACCCTAAGTGATGTTTATGAACATGCCAGAACTAAGTGGATTTGAGATTAATGTATATACTGTACGACGAATCAAAACGGATTAGTGGGGAAAAAATGTGTGTTGTATATAAAAATATCAATGAAACATTAATTGCCTGTCAACAGATAATTGCGATTGAGCATATCATTCGAATTAAACATAGCGTAAGGAAGAAAAGCATAAAAGCTAGTTGGTACGTTCTACTCAAATCGAAACTCAAGTTCCATTTTATGAATCAGTCAAAAGCTTTGGATCCCCTTGAGTGTTGAGTCGAGCGAGATCACTCCATCTACTAGAGAGGGAAAATGCAACGGTGGTCGCATCACACCACGGTGACACTCGGGTTACGAGGTACAAGTATTGTTTTAATAAAAGACCAGAATAAGGAAATGTGAGTCGCTAAGTTGAGATGTATTGGCAATAAAAATGCATCAAGTTGTGACTATCAGAACGAGCGAGCCTCGCGTTTTCTAAGTAAACGTTTTGTGTACATTTAAAAAGTACAGTTGTATACAAGCAGTCTTTGTAAACACTGAGAATAGGTACTTAGTGCTACTTACGAACTAAGAAGTCATACAAAACTAATTGTAAATTTAATTAGTACATCTCCAGTGAGTAGTTTACTGGTAAATATCCTAGACAATATAAAATGCAAACTAAAACAGCAATATTCCATTTACAAGTATAAACAACTATGTCTAAAACAACAATATTAATTCCTATCGTATATAAATTAAGTCTATATGTACAGAAATATATATTATGCGATCTTTTCGACTGACTAATTAAATAGTAGCATTACAATAATATATTTTACTCTAAAACTTTAATTTACCACTAAGTAGTGTACACTACCATGTATAAAACACGCATTCAAGTCCCTGGTTCAATTACTATTAAAAATAACTATTAATATATATCAGTCTGTAAATTGGGACGTTTAATTTCTTCTAGTAAACATAAAATCGAACCACACACGAGTCTAAGTATCCGCACACACTGACAGCTGCAGTTCACTTATTGTCGGCTGTCGTTGAACACATCGGCGGTGGCGGGCGGGCGGCGCGGCGGCGATCATAAGACGGTGCGGCGCGGGCGCGAGTACATTTCGAACTAGACGCCCTGCTGCGCCATATACTATCTGACCTCAGCCGAGTTCAGCACGAACGGCACGTAGAACATCTTGCTCTCTAGAAGAAGGTTTGCTGCTGCTTGGATCTGTCGAGGGCGAAAGAGGACGGTGTTACTCTGGCGCACGAGACGGATAGGATCTAACTGTGCTGTAGACTCTAAGGCGTGGGACACATAGGAAGGACGTGGGATGAGGGCACGGAAATGACGGCATCCTTTCAATTCACTTTCATACAAAATATATTGAAGGGTTGTGACATAGCCCATACAGATGAGACGGGGCGAGGACGCGAACTCTATACAACGGGTCGCGTCTTTTCCACGCCCTCGTCCCACTCCCTCCCTATCACTCCTAAGGAACTAAGATAATTTTATCGTATGGAAGTTTCTATGACCAACAAGGATCCATTTAAAGATTCCGAACCCCAAAAGTAAAAAATTAAGCCTAAAGGCTTAATAGAACAAAAATAAAAAGAAATAGAACCGCTTTGTTGTTCGACCGCCCCTCCGGCAGTCTGTCAAAAGGCTTTTTCTCGGGAACCGAAAATTGGGTGGGAAAAGCTATCAACTTTTAATTTATTTCAAATTATCATTATTTCATCATTTAAAGCCGCAAAAAGTTCATAAGTCAACGTAATGACATGTGTCATGACTATTTATGCTACATTTGTCATATTTGCTATTAAAACCTTTTGGACACTTCCCCTTGACCTACGCAAAGTCTCACAGAACAAGCAGAGAAAAAAACTCAAAAACTATTATTACTATTATTGTAGTTATCTGCTAAAAATAAAAATTAAATCAACTTTGGCTATTTTCGTATTAACGTAACATTTCGAATAAGGTTGTTAAGGAAAGAAAAAATGGAATAGTGCTTTTTTGAAGCACGCTGAACCAACAGACTTTGTCAGGCTTTTTTTACGCGAGAACATTTGTTCCTCTAAAACACTCGGTGGTTACACAACATTTTTGTGAGTTGATAAATTCAAGGATTGTATACATGGCTTGTATGGGAGTTACATGGTCTCACCTCAGGTATCCGGGCGAAGAGTTCCTGCAGGCGGCCGGGGTGGTGCGGCGACGCGTGCTCCAGGTAGCTACGCAGTACTTGCACATACCGCTCCTGGATGCCTTCCAGTTCGACCTCTGTAACGAAAAATCACATAATTAGTGAAAATTTTGACGCCGTAAAGTTTTAGAAAAGTCTCTATATATCGACTGAATGTAAGGTAAAAAATTAAGTAAGGGTAGATCTCACAAATAGAGCGAGGTCGTAAAAATGAAGGGAAGTTAGGAAGTGTCAAACTTCCATTCCTTCCGGTGTAGTTACCTATTTTTACTTGTTAAATTAGAAAGAATTCCTTACAGTATGCGGTCTCTACAATTATTTCAATTTCGATACCACTACTCTACGCTAGATGGCGCCACGGTGGCGCGGCAAACCGCCAATGCCATTGTAGAGGCGCTCGCTCGCCGCGCGGTGACGTCACGCGCTCAGTAGGTCACTCCGATAGCGGGGCAACGACCGCGGCTAGCCGTTGACCTCCGCGCGCTAGCGTCCTCACCGCCCGCCTCGCCCCGCGCCGCCCGCGCCCCGACGCTCTATTATTCACGCGGTTCGCGACTAGAATAGACTGAATAGATGCGCCAACGTTGCGTTATGTGTTTACGTTTATACTTCGATAGAGTCTCAATAAAATCGATAGTGATTTTTTTGTTCGCTGCAGGCGAATAGAGCATTCTAATGCCAGCAGGCGAATTGCGTAAGGCGAGTGTCGGCTGATGCTATAATCCACGCTTTTTTCCCCGCACTAGTGCGTCAGCGCAGCGCAAAAGAGAAAGTGCGCCTTCCGCGTTGCGCTTTCCGCTCCGAGAGTGAAATGTTGTCCCGTTAGCTGACGTAACATGGCTTTATGTCTATTGTGTTGTGTTGCCAACGTTGTGACTATTATGCGACAGTATTTCTATATTTTGTAGTTTAATAATAAAATGTACATTCAGAACTTAACTTTCATTTTCAATACACAAAAGTATTAAAACATTTTTTATAGACACATTTTAAACTTCGATTAATATCTATCTTTATAATATGTATAGTATCTACAGTAACACACACACACGATTAGCCACACACATATCATACTTGCGCAAGCACTTTCGATCTCAACATGTTTCTACAAGGACAAGCTTTGTTGCTCGAAATATACTCAATTTATTCCAGCGGATCCACTAAACTACCTTATTAACCCCTACTGGGATATGGGTGATAAGCATTAGCTTTATACCTCTACCAAGCTGTAGCCGTGTGAAAGTACCTAAGTGAGTTTCGATTAAAATTTACCTTCATCATTTTTCTCAATGCGCTTTTGTTATCAAAACCCATGCACCAGTTCGAACGCCTATTTCACTATCTAAATCGTTACTCATAACATTTTCAGCGCACGCGAAGGCGGCATAGCAAAGTAGGTAATCTGCCGCGATAGAGTGCTTCGGAGGTTGATAAAGAACGGCAACAATCACGCATGCTCGCGGTGAAAATAATTTTCTAACATGGCTGCCGACCTAGTTACGCGTGCGCGCGATAACGCAGGATGTCATAGCGAACTACTTGCTGCCAGAATGTTAACCAAGTAGGTACTTCGAGTTGTGTGCGCCTCGGCGGCAGTGTGAGGGCAAAAATCTGTCGGCGGCGCGCGGGGTAATCGGTGTTTATGTAGCTATCCAGATGCAGAGAGCTTTTCATATAAAATGCCAGTATTTCGTCGATTTTGTCAAGTGCGGCGGCGAAGCGCACGGGACCACTGCTATCCCTCAGAGGTTGTATTATCTAGCAGTATTTCAGATGTATTGGGTAGTAGATAAAGCATGATGACATGGAATCGCGACGACCAGAGAGGGAGAAAAAATAACGCAGCTTTAAGCTTCGAATCCAAAAGCTGTTTCTGGAAACAGTCCCACTATAAATAACTGACGGGGAATGTTATCCAATACGCAAAAGTTGGAAATTAGAAGAACCTTTGTTCTTCCTTTATTGAGTTAACCTTCTGGGGGAGAGTAATGTATTGTGCGTTCATAGTTTACTGCGCGGGCTCGAATTGCGGAACGGTTTTGCGTTTTGAACTTAGCGCTTCGGAAATAGAAAGTGGTCGTGGAATTTATGTAGGTGTCCCGGTACGGCAGGCTGCTTTCAATTTCCTACAAAGCCTAACTCTACCCACGTACGCTAGAACAACCAACTCTAAACTAAAATTTAATTAAAAACTTAACTTTTTTCCTGTCACATTGTAACTGCTATGTTATAGTTGTAGGTACCTCGATAGCTGGTAGTCTAAAATTTCTCAACTTGGCCTCTGTTAATCTCTCGATATCACATTACAATCTTCACAAGTCAGTCAACTGGCAACTCTCGCGTACAAATTGGTCCGAATCTATTGAATTTGGATAAAGTGTTCTTTATCTATTTATCTATCTATTATTTCACTTAATAATTAACCGTCAGTACTCGAGATTTGGAATGATATAGAATGCCGAGGATTTCACCGCTTAGTTCTACGGAAGACTTACTCAAAACTGTCAACTTATTATCTGTATAGCTATTTAGCTGTGTTACAACTACTATTTGCTCAAATAAAATACACCGAAGACACAATTAATCTATATAATTGCTTGCACAATGTGTTTGAAGTTACGTAAAATCTAAAAGCCATTTCTTCCACCACGCGGTCAATTTGTATAGAAAAAATAAAGCTACGTGAATTTTACACTTTTGATTTTTGGAAGTGTATTTCTTATCAATATTGTGCTCTGCGCTATTTCAGTAATAATTTGTATTAGAAAAAAAAGTCCCTTATTAGGTCACACCAGCAGGTGTTCCGGTATTCTGTGGTATTGTGTGTACAATACCCCGGAAATTCGTCCTTAGATTAATTTTAGCTCAAGTGTTATTTCTGTATATTCCCGCTCACTGTCTCAACTGTCCCTAATCGGTTTCGCAAGCGTCTCGGCCGGTTCCGAACGCAACTGGGCCACTGTCATAAATCATCATCATAGTATCGACTGGCGCGCGCGCATCGCCATTTCATCTCTTACCAAGTGGCTGCTGCTTGAAACTTGAAATTTAGTAGGTTCTTTGCTCCCAGAGCCTATGTGGTCATGTGTTTCATAATGAACGGCTGTAGGGCATAGGGACGCATGTGCCTTCTTTCAGACTTGGACCAACAAAGTCAGAAAGAGAGGAAGTTCGGGTTAATGACCACGGGTGGGGGGGTTTACATATCCCCAATTTCAGAACATTGTGACACCCTAACCTAGCCAAGTCGGTGTCAAATGTCATACTTACCACCGGTTTCTCGTAAACTAACAATCTCTTGATATACTGTTAACAGCTGTCAGTTGTTTCTTTTTGTATGCTCTTTGGCCAACTGAAATATGTTAACATAACATTAACAGCTGACAGCGTACGAGAAACTGGGGGTTAGACAGTCATGTCGCGAAAATGTGTTGGCTGGCTAGCCTTCTGACCAGACGCGCATCTCAAAATAGCAGTACGGTGGAAACGTCTAACTCCGCAACTGGTATAAATGAGTCAGGCGGCGTCACCTGACACGTCAGGATGGCCACACGAGCGGTTGCGCAACCAGTTAGTAACTGACCTACATGAGATCGGGCTGCGCCCCCGGTGTGAATGCACCCCGGCGCTGCAGCGATGCACTAAACGGATTACGCCAACCCCGTGCGGACTAACAGGCTTGTTATAATAATTCCATGTCTCTTTTAACTGGCATACGATTAGCGCGTAACACCACCGCCGTTAGTCCTTTAGGTCTTTAGGGGTAATCGCGTGTCTTACCCCGAAAGGGCTGGGCTTCGTTTTAAACGTGCGTAAGCAAAGGCTAGCTTTTCGTCGAATTGATTTTAAACATACAAGTTTTGAATGTCGATTAGTATTAATCTTGAAATGTTGACTTTGTTATTCATCATCATCAACCCATTATGTCCCCACCGAGAGGCACGGGTCTCTTCCCTGAGGAAGGTATAGGCCATACTCCACCACGGGGGCCAAGTCCGGATTGGTGGAGGCTTGTAGACTAGTGGCTCGTCTACTGTCAGAAGTTGTCAAGCCGCCCTAAGGCCTCTGACTTGGCTTAACGACTGCCATCTATCGACGGCAGCCGGCACCAACAGCTTAACGTGCCTTGCGAAGCACGGAACCGCTCGGAAAAATGCCACTAGCGTTAGGCATAGACGGCGACCCATCCATGCACTGAACGCGCCCTGTGTTGCTTAACCTTCGTGATCGTTTAAGATCACTCAGGCAGCCGGGGCTACGAGCGATTCTTTGTTATTAATCAATATAATTTAGTATTGGCTCTGTTGTTACATAATTAAAAGTATGAACTTTCTTTAGCCTTAGCGTGCTATTTAAGAGGCCAATTTCTATTCAGCGGCTGCTAATTCTAAGCTAATTTAACAATGTACTTTCTAAGTGCAGTTTGTTTCTGTTTCGCTTTCGAAAACAAGGAAACGGCTTCGGTTCGCGGCTCGGGTGTTTGTTTAACCTAAAAATCCAACGGTGAAAGGTTATCCGTTATCAATTAGCACGAGTAAGTGGAGTGGATGGTTTCGTTTGACTTCTGTAAACATTCGTTGCAGTTTTGGCTAATTAAATTTGAAGTGAAATCGCCGAATGAATATTATTATCCATCAAAATATAAATCATAAATCATGCTCCCAATATCAAATCAGAAATGAGATAATTCGCCATATCAGAAATGAGACAATTCGCCAAAGAACTAAGGTTCCCTAAGATGTAACGTCCACCAGTTTGCTGGACTGACAATCGGAGGCTGGCCAGCGGTTGGATGAGGATGATCGAAAAATTAACGGGCTTTGAGCGAGGCCTATGTCCAGCAGTGACATAGTGTCTAGCAGTGACTATAACTCACCCTGATTAAGGAGTATGTAGACTTTGAGGCAGACGTATTCCTCCATCCGCAGCTGAATGCGTCGGAACACGCAGGTGATTTGCGTCATCTTCTCGACCACCAGACCCACGTCCAGTTTGAGCTGCTCCAGCGTTATGGGGCGACCCATCAACGATGTTAGGCAGCTTTGCAGCGTCCGTAGATTTGCGTTAACCTTGAGGAGGGAAATTTGGGTAGAATTAATCATCCTCATCTATACCCTAGAAATCACAATACTCTTTAAAATTTGGCCTGATTATTTATTTCTTCCATATTTGTTCCTATGCACTGCAATGCAGCAATAAGAAATAATATTTTTAACTAGGCTTGGCATTTCCCACACTATTTTACTATTCCAAACATTGCTTAAAAAAACAATCCAACCAACCCCGACTTTAAATCAAAATATAATTATATTATAAATTCGCCCTTGATCTTAATATGCCTTATTGTCATGGAGACATGATTCGCCATAGATTTAAGGATTTTTCGCGCACAGTGATGGTACTATAGTCTAGGTTATGAATGAACCGATAGCGTTTTGCGTAATCAAAGTGCCTAGTGTTAATAAAGGAGGAAATGCACAAGACAATGAAAATTACATTCATGTAACTACCGCTAACAATAGTTGGGTAACAAGCACTCAACTTTGAAGCTTTGTAGAGTTTGTAGAGTGCTAGAAGGAAAAATTTTAAGTTAAGGCCTTATTAACTGATCAAAAATAAAACGCTAAGCTACGTGTAATATTTTTTGAGAAACATTTGATAACTTATAGCATACTTATTAGTGTACTTGGCGACTTTTTTTTATAAGTGAAACTATTTGAATGGGTGTAATTGATTTATATGATTGATGAACTATGGTATAATGCCCGACAAATAACTTGAACATTTGACTTTGACTTTGCATGGACGTATTTTGAGTCTCATTGCATTGGATGCGGGATGTGAAATAAAAAATTTTGGACTTCACATTAGTCAAATTAAGAAATAATAAAAAAAATGTTCCTATATTCCATAGGAAACTTATCGTGACTGCGCGGATTTTAGTTCTATTTCAGTTATGTAGCCGTGCATTATACAAAGAGTACCTACTCAAGAAGAGTATCATGTGGCTTTAACTACCAAGCTCATTGCTCTACCTTTAAACAGACGTTATTGCCACAACACACCAGCAACTGAACTAGACAAATAGGCTCTTGCATTAAATGCAATGACCCAGGTAAGTGCACGCTGAATCTATTAGGTGCGGGTCGTGCAGGCGAATGCAGCTAGCTAGACTTTCTACCGCGGTTGCGCAAGCGATGCAGATCACGTAATGTACCGACGGAAGTCTCTAGCGAAAGTGACCCGGCGAGGGTAGGCTGGGATACTAGACCGCCTTGCCCTTTGAGCTGACGCTTTAATCCTCGCAAATATGTTCGGACGTAGCCAAGCGAGCCTAGCTGTGTGTTAGACGGTAAAAGTACTAATGGGAATAAAAAGATCATTCAAATAGGACCTGGCCATAAATGGAATACCTACTTAAGCTCATACGAGTTCAATGGTGTCACGTACCTCCTGCATAAAATCATGCTCGTGATCAGCCGAAGGTGGCGCGTGCGCTTGTTTCCCGTGCATGGCCTGGTAGGCCGCCGTTGTCAGCACCGAGATCTCGTGCCATTTCTCCATCAGAAGCTTCGAGTGGATCTCCATAGGAATCTCCATTATAAAAGGTAGCTTCTTCGTCCAAGCCACCATTTTATGGACTATAGAATCGCCAATCTTGCAGAGCTTATCGCCTATTTCAGACGTATCGTGTAATAAGTCCGGTAGGTGCCGGACTGTCGCTATGTCTTCCATGGCATCACAGTCTATTAGGGCTCGGATCATGTGGAGTGCTTGCTCGAATGGCACCGCGCGATCTCGTGACGAGGACACAGCGCTTTCGAGTCGTGCGCGGAGGCGGACAACCTGCAAGGAGATGACTCATTGATTTGGGAGGAGTAACAGACTAATTGTAAGCATTTTTGTGTTTAGTGTTGGATGATCTTACCTCGCTTGGGTTGGTGAGGGCAGTCTTTAGGATGGTTCCATTGACCAGGTTCGACGGTAGAGGCGGTAGTGGCGGCTCCTTAGGTTTGTCCGGCGGTGATGCTCTACTCGTGGCCGTCGCAGTCTTATTCTTATTTTTATTCTTTCTGTACTTCACTTTATAAAGGTTGTATACGGCACCACTATTTCGACCACCTGGCATGCGGTCTTCGCGGACAGCTACAAAGGCAATTAAATGTTAAAATCAGGATTGTTTGAAAGTTAAAAATAACTCGAAGTTTTCATAATACGAAAGATACACACCTTGTAATACCATTCCCTGTTCAATGCACTTCTTAAATCGGCAGTATTGACATCTGTTCCGTTGCGTTTTGGTAATCTCACAGCCTCCGTCAGCGACGCATGTGTAGACGCGCCGGTTTTGCACAGTCCGCTTGAAAAAGCCCTTGCAGCCCTCGCAAGTGATGATACCGTAGTGCAAGCCCGTTGCGTTGTCGTCGCAGATCATGCAGATCATGGGCTGGTTGTCCTCGTCGCGCTCCGCCTCGGCTGGGTAGCTGCGCAGCTCAGGCCGCGGCAGCGCTAACGCCGCACTCAGCCCCGACGCACCCGCGCCGCCTGGCCCCGACGGACTCAGGTTCAGAGCCGTTAGCTGTTGTTGCGCCGGTAGTTGCGTGATGTCTCCCGCCCACAGTAGCTCCATGTTAAGTGGTGGCCCTCGTTGGCGCCGCAGATCACCTCCTCCCAAATTGAGCAGTAACCGCGCTGCGTTCTCTTCGGTGCAATTCACTGGATCGGGAGTGGGTGGTGTCGGTGGTGTATGGGAGACACTCGGCGCAGGCTCACCCACTGGCTTGGGTGCCGGCAACGTCCAGAACATTGTTCGAACACCGCCAGATTCTCCCATGATGACTGCGGGCGCGCCGCGCCATTGCGTCGAGCTCCTCGCTCCCTTTGGCTCGAGCTGTTGTGGCGGAAAATGGCCCCCGATGAGCTCGGGTTTGACGCCATTGATACAGGCCGCGGGTGGCCACGCGGCTGGCGAGAGCGCGTGCGGAGAAGGCGCGGGCGCCCGTGGCCGGTACAGCAGCGGCGGCTCAACTTGCGACGTCTCAAACTTCACGGGGGAGGGCTGCGGTGTCGGCACCTGCTGCTTATACTCCGACTTGACAGAGACCGGCGCCCCCTCGAACTTGATGACGGAGTAGGGCGGTGCGGAGCGGATGACGGTGGGGTGGCAAGCTGCTGGCGAGGGCGCGGGCGAGCCGCCGCCGTCGAACACGGGGGGCGGGTGCGGCGGCGTGTGGCACCCCCCCTCGGCCATGCGCGGCGACGGCGGGCCCGGGTCTGGCGACGACGTGCTGGTGTCAGCTGCTGACTCACCTGCGGGAGGAGACATTGTTAGCATGCGGCACCGAGCGGCACTATGAGACAACTTATGAGGAAAAGGGCACCGTCGAGTTTTTCAAGCGAGAAATAGAAATTAGGTGAAACGTCAATGACCGCTCGCGCGTAATTTCAGCGCTGGCGGCGGTGAGCGTGGCACGCGGGGGGAAGGGTGGGACGCGACACTGCACTTCCCGACGCCACCGACTAGATTAGTCAGTTACGTCACGACGCTGCCTTGATCATGCTGCCTTGTGATCCCACAGATGCCGAGCACCTAACCAGCGTTTATTTATTTACTTATGAAGTGAAGATTTTATGTATTTATCAATGAGATAAAGAAGTTTATTTTAGTAAAACTTTGTACGAGAAAGAGCTGGCTGGCGAGAGCGAGATGTGCGGCTGTAGCTGCGCGAGCGCTCAGGAGAAAGTGAAAGCAGCTCTGGCGCAGATGCGCTGCGCCCGGAAGCGTTGCGCGCATACACACACAAACACACACACAAATCACTCCTAGTGTTACTTAATATGCAAAATGTCCCGTTATTTCCCCTTAAATCAGCTGCGACTTTTATTTTTGCATAGACATAACACAAAAAAAATTTTCAAAGTAAAATCCGGAAAGAACAATATTTTAAAAACGTGACAGCAAACAATTCACGAGATTAGAAATAGGCAAAAATCACAAAAAAAATAGTAAAATTACCGACTTTTTATGACCAAATCCATAGGCGGAGTGTTTACCCTCACAACGCGGCGCTTACATCACACCGCTGACAGTCCATTGACTCCGAACAGCGTGCCCTATCACATAACGCCTTTCTTCAGAAATTGTGGGCCCATCGGCCAATAGTAACGCGAGAGCTCGTGCGAGTGTTTTGTTTTTCGCGGGCCGGCGGCGGCGCGGCGGCGCGGCGAAGAAAGTTTTCCACGTGCGGCGGGCGGCGGCGTGCAGCGCGACCTACCACACGAGCGAACAGCGGCCCTCTCCCCGCGCACGCTTCCTGGTCCCTCCCTCCAGCCACTATTAGGTCACTCAGACTCGCCTGCCCGAGCGTGCGTGTACAAACACTAGTGCAACTGCAACTGTGCAACGCGGTGCATCGAGGACAATCTCTATTTTGCTCTGCGTCCTTAGGGGGGACCGATCTTTCTAGCGCGGTGACGCAACCGCCCTCTCTCTGGAGACTAGATGAGGTTGCCTTAGATGTTGTTACATAATGGTCGTGGTCTAGGGCCTAAGTTTAATAGCACATACCTACCTAGCCGAGCGGTAACTCTACCTAGTCTGTGCAATCTCAGACACGAAGTATAGTGGACATAGTTTTAAACTATGTGTGTAGTGTAGATTGCACAGACTAGGCGACTGAGACTTGAAGTAACACTGATATTATGAGCGCATCGTTAGTACCAAGTGTGCCAAAACTTTTACCTAAGTGATGCACAATGCACCTCATTAGCGAGAAGAGAAGATAACAATTTTTCACAGGAGTGAAATGTGAAAACCTTTCCGACAGATTGCGTTACACAAACGGCATCCATTTTCCCGAGCTACCCTCGGCTCACGATCGTTTTCCGAAGGGCCTGAACGAGCGAAGGTCGCGCGAGGTCTCTGACCCCCTGAACTGGGTCAACATGCCTCCGCGCGCGCCCCCGCCGACACACCCCCTCCACTGAATAAATACACTCAGAAAGAATAGCGCTTCACAAATGCATCGTGATGCTGTGATTTGGGTACGAAAAATAGAGTTTTGACGCTACACTGATTTTACATTTCGAAGTCACTGGTTCTTGGCGCTCTTGGGGAGGTTGCTAAAGACGACCATGAAATCCACACTGTGTGGACGTGGTGCTCTTTTTCGATACCTACTCCTTATTTCAAATACGATTCATACGATCAGCTATGAAAATTAGAACACACTAGCTCCACGTATGAAATGAATAGCATAAAAACATGACCCTGTATCCCATAGCATACTTCGTAAATAACCAATTCGAGGGAAGTATCATACCATTCACACAATCACACGATCGCACGATCCAAAGGGAGCGTGCTGTCATATATTTTCTCCTTAGCCAAGCTCATGGAATTAAACCCTGCATCGACAAGGAAAGGTTCGGATATTCAAATATAGCCTTAGGCGAGGTATTTTCCGCTTCATTATTTTAGGAGTTTTTATACAAAAAGTTTTGTCCTAAGGTTTATTTTATTTTATTTTTATTTATTAAAAGAAAACAAACAAGTGTACAGTATAGTTACAAGACAGAAAAATCTAACATATATGATTCATGGTGTACATACAATAAAGAATATAATCTATATGTAATTGTACAACCAGTCGCGTTTCCTATAGATTAACAAAGACATAGAAAAGAAAAACCCACTGTTATGCTGACATCAACTATTTACAGTCAAAGAGGAAGCTACGTTTTACTTTATGGTCAAGCCCATGAGGTCTACTATTGGGGAGGATATAGAGAGTTGTCTCTCTCAGGCTGCTAGCAACCCTGTGAATTTCTCCTATCTTAGGTCCTATCCTATCTTAGGTGCAAAAGCAATCCCGTCGCTTTAAACAAACTGAATATTCCTGGAGAGCAGCTCAGGTTTAGTTAGATTTAATCTTAGTTTGTTTTTAACGGACCATTCAAGAACATTATTAACTTAATTTTGGATCCACTTAATAAGGAAATGAATCCGGAATTAAGTTAATAATCTGTAGCGCTTACGAAAGTTTTAGTTCGAAAAACATTCAAGAACACTTTCTAGTCACAATTTATTATCAATTAATTAGCGCTGAGGGATCACTTCCTCAGCACAACGCTGAGTCAGCTGCCTTTTGTGGCAATGTAGATACACCACAGGCTACATCTATGGTCCTGTTTTATTTATTCGTTTTGTCTGTTGTGTATTTAGTTTTCTTTCTGTTGTTGTGCATATTATGTTACTTATGTGCTTATTTTGTTTCTGTGATGTATCTTGTTGGTATAATAAATGTCTTTCTTCTTCTTCTTCTTCTTCAATTAAGCTTTAAACTGTTATATAATTGAGCCTTGCCAATTCTTCTCTAAATACTAAATAGTGATTGACAATCTGACTTCACAATCTACAGGGCACTCCCTACAACCCATAAGACACTCCCCGGGAAAGAGATTCGATCCGCGAACGAATTTGTTTCCCATGTACACCTACTGTCACCACGTATTGCTTGCAATTACTTAGACGACCAACAAGGCTATTAATACGACGAGAAAGGCTATTATGTTGTATTGGTATAATATTTCCCCCCTATTATATTTTATATATCTAGGTCTGAATAAGTAATTAGTAAGTATATTTAATATTTTACGAGTAAGTTGCAATACCTGCTAATGTTCTCTACAAAACTTAGGTTAGCTGGTAGATAATGTTAAGTAGCATTAAGCTCGCCTATGTGCAAAACTGCCTGTTTTAAATGCAATAAAGGATTTAATAATAATAATAATAAGTATAGCTATTAATAAATAAACTTCAGTGTGCATGACGTGCGCGCCACGTGTCGTCACTCCACCGCGGAGGGCGTCACGTCCGTCACGCGTCCCTCCGCGTCACTCGGCACACCCCCGTGCGTCACGGCGCGAGATAACGCCGTATTGAAATATATGTGAGATCGACTCTTAGTTTTTTATTGTGCCCGGACCGGCTGTCGAGTAGAGACACAGCTCTATTTAAAAACTCGGGAACATTGATTTTTATCGCCTTTGATTAATTCAATCACTGATATGGGTTACTAATTTTGATGCTTACTTTTTTAGGGTTCCGTACCCGAAGGGTGCTAAACGGTACCCTATTACTAAAACTTCACTGTCCGTCTGCCTGTCTGTCTGTCCGTCTGTCGGTCTGTTTATCTGTCTCTCTGTCTGTCACCAGGCTGTATCTCATGGACCGTGATAGCTAGGCAGTTGAAATTTTCACAGATGATTTTTTCTGTTGCCGCTATAACAAAAAATATAAATAAAATAAATAAAATAGAATAAAATAAATATTTAAGGGGGCTCCCATACAATAAACGTAATGTTTTTCCGTTTTTTGCTTGATATAAATAACGACAACAGGTAGATTGTTAAATATTCACAGAATATTTAGTTCTATATTCGCTTCAAAAATAAATAATTAAATTAAAATAAAATAAATATTTAAGGGGGGCTCCCATACAACAAACGTGACTTTTGGCCGTTTTTTCTCGATCTTTGTGTCGAATGTTGTATAAACAATGGTACGGAACCCTTCGTGCGCGAGTCCAACTCGCACTTGGCCAGTTTTTTTTAATAGCTGAACGTGTCCATGCAATGTATTTATTTCAATTCGTCTAGAACGCCCTCGACGGCTGACTAACGAAGACAATCGAAACTGCGTTGCTGTTTCTATCTCGCTTGATACACATGCTAGTTACTCGCATAAAAGCATGCCAGTTACATGTAAACTAACTTCTTGCGTGTGATGTGTATTCATATGCTGCTCAAGGCTCGCAAGCCAGTATAAAGCACGCTAGGGAATCGCAGCGGTTTGATTTTTTCGCTAGCGGAGAAATGGGAAACGCATAACATGTTTGCTAGTAGATTGTAGTAGGCAGTAGATTCTTTTTTGATTTCGAAGGCCATAAAAACTTTACGAGTCCTATTTAATACAAATACTAGTTATTTATTTATTTGTGACCTTCAACTAGCACATCACTGGTACGTTACAAATCTGTTTAAGAAACAGGCATGCCGAATACTGGCGTGTGTGACACAGCATGACATGTTAGTTTACTAGCTCGTAGCATACCATTTACTGGCATGTGTCATGATCACAGCCATGAGCTGAACAACAACAGCGCTAGCGCCGCGCTGTTACGTGGCCTCACAAAGAGATTCTTTCTCTCATGACTTATTCATCGACCGGCAAACAATAATTACAGCACAGATTTTTATTGCTTTCACTCGGCTGCTGGCGGGAACTTTCTTTAGCACCAGCATCGTCATCGTTGCATAATGTCGCGTTTGTGTGCACGCGCAACTACTAGTTGTATACCAGTGAAGTTTCAGTTGCATTCAGTATAAGTAAGTGACCCTTATCTGTCAGTCAGTGCATACATAAAGTTCACGGTCCTCATACTATTTGCACCTCCATTTTGTTCTTTTTCATCTGTTTGTTGACTATAAAAGACTCTATCTACATCATGCTAATCACTCCCGTTAGGTGGTTGCCTATGATATTTTAATGTTTCCGATAAAGTAAAGTGAAACATTTCATATCTGTCGCAAACAAATGACACGCCTTTATTATCGCGATGATTGCTAATTTTCATCTGCATGATATTTCTGTGTTCCGCGACGCCCGACTCGTTTAACCGGATCTCGATTTTGGAAGCTTTTTTCTCTCAAGTGAAAGTTGCGGCGCTTCTCGAAAACCTGCTGCTTTGGCTCTCACGCGGTTAAAAGTGGCCGGTATTATTCAACTTTTATTAGATGACAACGATTACCGAATACTAATTTTATATTCGAACATTTTTTTACATTATGTAATGTGAACTTGATTTTGATCAAAGTGGACTGTGGCAAAGGACCGAGTGCGTTGGCGTGCTTTATGTCCAAACTTCAGTACTGTTTAAGGACTCATAATCTGTCTTACTACCCCATAAACAGAGTTCAGAGCATCTATCTGATATATAGCATATGCTTTATTTTTTCAGCTCGTAATTATATCGAATTCACTTTGTTACAAGGTGAGAGTATCGAAAGCGACAGTAGTCACAGGTCGTGACTGTCGTTACAATTGAACGTACTGTGGCAGAATAAAGAGTAGGGGAGCGAGGGGCTTGTTGTAACAGTTTTCATTAAAACTAATATATCTTGAAATCTATTGATTAAATTTCTACTAAATAAAGATGGATGAATACTGTAACTCTTCCTCTACCAAATCAAGGAAAAATAATACCATAACTATTGGTCATTATTTTACAATCAATTATTTTCTAGAAGAAGTGCGGTGTTACAACTTACCTCGTGCTTGGGGCAAGTTGTAACATCTACCGGGGCAAGTAGTAACGACAAAAAAAAACGACAATATTACCTCTAATCATTTATTCTTTGTTTTTTTTTTAAATTGACATCTTTCTAAAGTAAGTATTACGTAATTCTTATCAAAAATCAACTCAAATACAATCAACATTTGGTGGGTTTCATTATAATTAAATTCAGTCTTCATCTGAGTTACAATTAATACAAATAAAAGATATAATGTCTCCTGTAACACATCCTACATGTGCCCACATCTTACAAATGATACACTCTATCCAATCTTTGTAATAATCTTTCATACTCTTTGTAACACGTTACAACAAGCCCCGGGATTTTGTTACAACTAACCCTATGGTATGATTTTCAACATTTATCAAGATAACTATTTAAATAATTTAGCAATCAAAAAAACTGTTACACACTATCAGAGATAGATAAATTTGAATGGAAATAAGATATAGAAAATTTTAAATTAGTCGATATTAAATACGCAAACCGCAATTTTACGACAGTACAATTTTATATTACCTGGCAGAAATGAAGCACGTGCACACTTCCGCTCACTGCGCCGGCCGGCGGGACATTGGCTATGGCAACATGATGCGGCGTGGTTTATAGGTTAAATCGAGTCAAAGAAATACGTTAATAGCGTTTAAGATCCTAGTGAAAAGGGCCTGTTACTACTTACCCCTGTTACAACAAGCCCCTCTCTCCCCTACTAATTTATTGACCTCATCCGAGTGTAAACAGATACCAGTCCGTTTTACTATGCAGCGCATCAAGGATATTTCGATCGTGCTTCGAAGGATATCGGGTGTTCTTTTCCTATAAAATTTCTATTTACAAATGAGATTCAGTTTTTGACTGGATAAATCATCTAAAAATAGTAGCAATTAAATTTTTGATTCTAGAAAACATCTCGCGTCTTTGTTTTTGCTGTAGAAATTATGGTTGAACAAAATGTTCAAATTCAGCTCACCATCGCTACTACATCGGGAGTCTACTTTCCGCCTTTTCAGTTTGAGGTCTTGGAACAGACTCATGTTGTCCAGGTCACACGGGCCGCGGCTGAGTGTCATTATTCCTGTGGAGAAAGAAAAAAATACGTTACATACTATTATTGTAGGGAAAACTTCTTTTTGAACAGTGTACGAAACTGATCCGTCACACTCGGGTCGGTAACGCTACCGACTCGGCTCCAGTCTGCCTTTGGTACTAAATAGCTTATGATGCTAATATCAAGATTATATCGGTCGTCGTCTAAATTTAGAAAGAAAGAAAAGAAAGAGGATATTTATTTAAATTGTCACAGAAACACAAAGTAAACAAAAGGTACACAAACAAAAGAAACGAACGTCAACAAAACAGAGATAAAACAAAACAATCGTGAAGAGAACATGTTTTCACTTCTATCGCTTTTTTTTCATAAAATTATGGTGGCAAATGTAAGTATTCATTTGTACCCCTAAAAAGTATCGTGGTGATATTTTTTTAAATCGTTATTTGTTTTTCAGAGCTTGAAATAATATTGATATAATTTTATTTTATTTTATTAGAGTAAACAAACAATTATACAATGAGTGGTAACAGCAACTTAGGTAATAATTAAGTATTTTAAGTAATTGTACAACCAGCAACGCTTACCACGAATTGGAGAAAAAGAAAATAAATAAAGAAAACAAAGGCTTTAGAGAGAGGTAACTTCTGAATTATAGAACTAAGTTATTAAAAGTAACAAGATTAATATCTTATTAGTTTCAACCTTCAGCGACTAAATTAAACCATAGAAATTAAACCTAAAGTGTGCTAAATTATATGCTTTTTAAAAGGATTTATATTTACATACACAACATCGAGCCCCTTTGTATAAAAGCCCGACATCCAGCAAGGACAATACACCCTGCCTAAACAACCCCGTAGAGAGAACGAATAAATCAACATATAAGCATCAGATAATTTGTGTTAACCATAACAGACAATTTAGAAAGCTGAAGACTATATTAAAGAAACGTAAGATACTCACTATAATTAGGCGTCATCTTGTGGTTATTAATATAGAATGGCCCAGACACATAAGGGTACTGCTCGGACATAATTTTGGTAGTCAATCCTTAACCTTAATAAGGAGCCTCGGAATGAGCATCTACTAAGAGAGCTATGATTCAATCAACTAATGATTAAACAACATGTTATTGAAGCATGAGAACTGTTTCTTAAGTATCGATAATTGAACCATTTCCAATAAACAAAAGTTTTAAGCTCTCAATTTTTATTTTTGCTTAATATTGACCGCCTTTCAAGAATTGTAAAAGTTTGTTTATTGAAGTGGTACTTGCGTTACTTTAATAATACGTAAGCGGTCACTATTGCGTTCCATCCAAGGATCCCCTGACAGGGAATGCTCGGCCGAATCATCCGAGACGTATTTAATGTAGAGTTTCAAGTTCAGTATTACGCGTAAAACGTACGGTCATTTTCTATCGACTACGTGGCCGCAGCGGAATACACTTGTTATATTTGAATGGTGTCGCGCGGGTTGCCATTCATCGCGTTCTGTTTTACGGCTGCTGATAACGGTGTTTTGTGAGGTAGTAGCGTAACCGTCTTACGTATTTGCACCTTACTAGCGGGTGCGATTATTTGCGTGTGTGATTCCTTTTCTACTGCAGAAATTTGACTACTTCAAAATATCATTAGGTTCCGGTCAATCCACAGTGCAGTATTTCAATCATGCGTGACGTTTGCTGATATCATACTCGTAATCTTTTGAGCTACATACAATGTAATGTAATGCACATTACGTTACTACCATTGTGCTCAGTCTAAAAACAACATGTAAGATTGTCTCTTCGTGCGTCACTTGAATGATCAAGCATGACCGATAGAGTTCCTGATATCATCATAACGTCCTTAATTTTAAGATAAAGATGTCATTGACTTCTGCGAAGTGGTGTTTGATTTTGCACACTGTCTTAATTTAGGTGCAGTATACTTAGTGGAACATACTGTACCAGTAGCAATTCAAATCGATTTACCTACATCTCGTGCAGAGCCGCAAAATTCTGCCGCAAGATCGGGTCTTACGTACGTACCCATAGTTCCTTACATGCGTGCATGTTTCCTGATAAGAAGCTGATTCATACGATTGCACGTCAGTTAAAAGAGTTTCATTTGCGTTGGATTTTGACGTACTTCAAAGGACAACTACACGTGTATTGAGAGGGAGAACCGATCTGTATAGCAACTAATGTTTACCAAAGACTTTATTAATGTTGACAACCAAAACCTTGAGACAAATACCTGATAGCAATGTGTATCTACAAAGATGTATTAGCAAAGGGCAAGATAAAAAGTACCCGAAACTGTACATGAATGTTGAGGAAGCGAAAGTGATCTGTCAGGATCGTGGCAAGCGGCAAGCCCTGGTCTCTGCCCACCCCTCTGGGATACAGGCGTGAGTTTATGTATGTGTATATATGTATTTACAAAAATAAGAAGATAACTTCCACCCGAGAACCTGTTTGATTAAGGAAGTTGGTCGTTTCCTATTGAATCCCAAATTAGATTGTGATTGTCTCAAGGTAGGTGAACACAAAGTATAAAACGTAAAAGTATGATAATTTATAAAATATTTAAATTTGTTTTATGTTTCTGTCATCTAGCTAACAGCAAGACTAAGTGAATAAGTTTTTTTGAAATGGGAATGCCATTACAACTCTATAGAACAATGTATATAAAACAGAAAGATACGATAAGTTAATAAGATACGATAAAATAATGGGATGTATCCCACAAAAATGGGAAAGTATTTCTTAGTCAGTGCAGGTAGATATAACGTGATGTTATTTATGCACAGGCGGAAATTGCATGTCCCTTCGTGTCCTCACCGAGGGCCGCACCCTTGACCATGCCCAACTTAGCAAGTGTGTATGTGTGTATTCCTGTGTGGCATCTCCATTAAATTTATAAACTTTCTTTTTAGTTAAGGTTGTTCGTAGTAGACGACTTCTGAATGAAAACAAAAAAAAAGTGCGTTAAACAATGTAATTATTTTTAGATGTTTGGCAGCTACAGTAATCAGCAAAACAATTAAGAATAATAATTGAAATTATGTAAATATACCATAAATAATATAGGCAGCCTATATACGTTCCACTGTAGGGCACAGGCCTTCTCTCAAGGAGAGAGTAAGGGCTTAATCACCACGCGTGCCCACCACGGATTGGCGATTTCAAGCGCTGAATAGCTCAGATACCCAGGTTTCCTCACTTCCTTCACCGTTAGCTAGCGGTATTGCTATTATAACTTCACAAATGTACACAACTTAGAAAACAAAGTCGTAGATACATGCCCGCACTGGGAATCGAACCTGGGTCTCTCGCTTCCGAGTCCCACTAGCTATTAGGCTACCACCACTCCATACATAATAAAATGGTTAAATAATAATCTTCTTAAAGAAGTGATTTAGTACCACCAGAACAACAGTGCAACAACAGTACTTCGGAGATTTCATTACGATCAACTTTCGATATTCTTCTGTACTGATATTCTGTATTGTTATATATAATATATATATATATATATATATATATATATATATAGATATCTCGGGCCTAATTACGCTCACCAAATCCTGTCGGAATCCTGACATTTGCGATATAAATTTGCAGGGGATTTCGTAGTTAGACGATTGGAATCGTATAGGATTTGGTGCGCGTAATACAGGAACAGCTTGTTATTGTAAAAAGAATAAGATGTAGTTTTCACTAGATGTTCTGTATTTCTTTGGAAATTAATTTTACGTGACTTAACGATATCCGAAGAGGAGGGTGGGAAACCATAGTACAGGATCTACCTGGTTTGGTTTCTGACGTGATAAATAAATTATGTATAACTTAACATCTAAGTCAACTTGTTAATTAGTCATAACTTTACATGTATACTGACGTTTGTTTCTCAATAAAATATATCTTTCTCTTATCTTTATCTGATAGTTAACTGCGCCAGATTTCACAAAGATTTTACATGCCAAGAACTTGAGTTGAGTTGAAGTTTCCTTGAGTTTCTCGTATAAGAAGAATATAAAAATAAGAATTTAAGACGAATTAATTGACCCAAGGAAGTAAACAAAAAATCTGCAAGTGTTGTCTAATAGATATTTATAATGGTCAGTATTTTTTTAAATACAATAAAAAACTTAGCAATTGTTGAGGAGGGGAGGGTATCCCCTCATAATTAATTTTATTGGGCATCACAGAACATAGAAATAGTACATTATGGTCCAAGTGGGTAATGTTGGTGATTACCGCTGAGACGCCATTGAGACCCGAGCCGTTAGTTGAGGGTCTTAAGAGAGCCGAGGACGGTATCATCAATACACACGTGTATCGTACGACGTCTTTCAACACACTTGCGAAGAAAATAATACTAAAAAGTCATTAAATACGAAGTTGCATAAAATGAGCAAGCAATAGGTACATGAATTTATTTGAACACGATCTTTGGTGTATCGAAACTTTTTTAAGAACAAGGTTGTGAATAATAGCAATGAAAAAGTCACAGTTTAATTACAGGTGTCATTATGTGCCTAATTGGGGTGAAATTAGAGCCATTTTATGAGCAAGTGTGTTGAAAAAATATGAACGTTATTGTTTACCTCGGCAACACATGAAATGGAAATACACTTTATGGAAGGTAAACCTGGTATAGAACAGGAAGTTTCAGATCGGTTCCTCATTTCCGAATGGCAATGTCAGTGTCGCGTCGAGGCCGTTGATCGGATTTGGTTTGACCAGTGCAGTAGAAGAAACCTGAAGAGCCTTATATTTAAGTAACATTTTATGTACTTTAAAATAGAGGATTCCAACTTTAACTTATGATCTTTAAAATAAATATTCGGCTCTACAATTCTACGGATAGTAACTATAAACCAGTGTTCTTTAAAATTGATACTTTTATCTTAAATTGTGTTCCTATTAAATTAAGAAATAGTAAATCTGGATCCTTCGTATCAAGATCTTGACAGAATAGGTGCCACTTAGTAAAGACAAGAAACTTCAGTGAAATTCATCAACCCATTCTAAGGCCACTTTCTCTAGTTAAAATTTACAAAGCGTGATTAGAAATTGAAGCTATAATGGAGATCTTCTGCTTTAAAGAGTATTATTAATTTATAGTGACGGATTTTGTTTTGTATGCGGATTTATTTTATAGCAGTGTTACGATTTTATTTTACAGTACGAAGTAGCATTGCTTATGTTAGAGTAGTTATTTTTATAGTGACTTCTATTATTTTTGAACTGAAGTAAAGGATTACATTTAGGTATGGAGAAGTGCGTGCTGACATCACACGAAAACCCTAAGGGCAATGATGAATATTCCCCAGTACATCAGCAACAAATAAAATTAATAATAACTCTTACAGTGCAATCACTTCATTTGGACACCAAACTGGGTTACTCTGTATTATGATATAAACATTACCAACATGGAAAGACAGCCATCTACTAAGATCTAAATTTCCCACAGTCATAGAAGAGATTCAGTAATATAGTACTAATTTATTTATCAACATGGGCTGATTCTAGTTTTTTATAATCGATCCACGAATAGTTTTTATATTATTTCCATACAAATTATGCCATAATATGTCAACCGTCGGTAGGCTTAAGAACATTAAGACGACATATAAATGAATTTGCTTTAGATTTTACTTGCAACGGTCGCTTGAACAGACAATAGTTACTCAATGGTTTCAAAATATTCCTCAAAGATTGTAAACTATTTTGCGGATGTGCTACAATATCAAATGGAGGAAAGGTTGTTTCAAATTATGTATACATCCTATTGCTTTGTTTGATGCAGAGCTGTTTCATTAACCTTGTACTGTTATAATTATACGCAGATAATATTAGTTAAATAGTACACAGTGCCCTAATAGCTTGTATACATACATAATCTTACGCCTGAACCTGCCCGCCTGGCTCACCCTGGTCTCTGCCTACCCCTCCGAGGTTCAGGCGTGAGTTTGCACATTGTATAAAGAAACTTAAAACCCATTTAGTACCTACTGATAAATGAGGTAAAATATTTTATAAAATCTAAAATTCAAAGTAGCTTTGTTGGAGTGACCATGTTGGATGGACATTTCAGTCTGTCGGTACTATAGACTCAGGCAGCAATATCGAAGTTTCTAAAAATAGAGGTTCGAATAAAGAACAAAAGATCCGACTCGCAAGCGCAGTTTAGAGAAGGCCTCTCGGCCTCCGCGCATGCGCGCCTTGACATTTCCCGGCGCGGCATTGGCGCAGCCGCCGAACGTTACATTTTTAAGCCGAGCCACTTCCGAAATATTGACTTCCCCACTTCCTGTTTGTTGGAAAAAAATTCAAAGCTAAAATAGAGTTGATTGGTATTCCTAAGTTTAGTAGTAACTTTGGTAATTGTTGGCCAAAAAGTTAATTGTAGTATTTTTAAGGGAGTTTATATAAAAAAAAAATTAATTAACTAATTAGTTTATTGTCATTAATGAATTTATGTAAACAGTAAAAAAAAAACCAACGTGTCGAACTCCTGTACCAAGGGTTTCGTACAATAAATAAATTCAATATTAGGTATTTAGCAAAAGCATGTTTTCTTTCATTTAGTTCGAGACCCTTAGCAGATGCCCGTCGCCAGCTTTTATTATGTGTTGTTATTATTATTAAGCTTGACTTTTAATTGTATGAAGCGTTGTTACGATAGAACATAAATAAAATATATCACGTTTTTTGTAAGGGAACGCCCCTTTATTTTTCTAAGTTTTTTTTTTATGTGCTTATTTGTTCCTCATTACACTATTATAACGCATATTCCGTAATTCTACCATACATTATTTTCTAAGCCGGCTTACACACGCCTCTTAATTCTGTTTCACCCGCGGTCCTCCCACTTACCGTATTGAAAGGAGGCAGACAGTGACATTCAGTACCTTTGCGCTTTCACTCATTGGAAAGCGAACGTAAAAATTACATTTCGGCAATAGCAAAATGGCCGCCGATCATTGACCCCGGCTAGTCATAGACCATAGACAAAGGGCGCCATATTATAACGAAAGTAAAAGTTAGTGCGGCCATAGAGCACAATAAAACACAATGGACTGTATGCAAATGTCAAGCTTAGCGCTTTGAACATAAGGCCCATGCTGCAGACCTGTAAGTCTTGTTGTCTGGTTAGTCACGATTTGAAAGATGATTTGGGAATGTCATGGTTACCATTTGGCTGATTTTGTTCAGGATTGACGTGTCTGTTTTGCAATAAAGATGTTATAATAGGAATAACTTTTTTTCTGGAGCACACATGCAAATTTGAATAACAACTTAAAATACGTCCAACAAATATTTGCTGTGCAATGTCTGGTACCGAGACGTTACACTTTAATTAAGAATAAATATAGCGTTTTTTGAGTTTCATGGTTTATACATTTCAGATGTTTTTCGCTAACTGAAGGGATAAATATTTTGTTTAACAAATTTCTCTTCTTAGCGATATAGAACGTGATATAGACAGACATTGCTGCAAACTGTGTCTTGACGGTGGATTTGTATTTTTTTTAATACTTAGTGTACCCACTGATTAGCAAATTAAAATGTTTGATTTATAGATATTAAGTAGACATAGGTAACTTTATAGGGTATCAAAAATCAGCATCAATTTAATTCAATTAAAATAAAATATACCACTTGACTAAGAAAGTAAATAACCAAAATTAATCATAATAAAAGGTGAACAAAGTCATAAAAAGGAGTAAATAAAGGTTAATAAATCACGGGTCACAGTGAACACAATGATAGCCGACCTCCGATAGGATATAGCAACATAAGAAAAAGAAAGGTATGCAAAAAAAAATAATAATTTTAACGCTGTGTACAAACAAGCTATTCCAATACATTTATTTATCGTTACGACGCGTAGCAGGTTCGTAGTATACGCGCTACGAAAGCGCTACGCGGCTACGCGGGAAAGCTCATCATTTGGCTTTTTACAGTTGGCGCGAATTCCCGAAAGTTAATTACCCTTAAAGTTAAATTAAATATTTCGGTTTACACTCTAATTTTACTACGATTTACAAGTTAGATGGGCGGTAATATGTAAATCAGTACCAGTACTACTCGACACAAACGTAAAACGTGAAAGCAACAAAAGATTTAAAATAATTTTTGGATAAATGTTTATTGTTTTTAAGTCAACAATATGAACGAAAGTTTTAGTTCAAAAAATTTGTTTAGTTACTTTTGCGAAAGTTTTAGTTGTTATTTTCGCATATTTACCCATGGTGGAGGTCATGTTCTGCAGTTGCAGCGCGTGCCCGGAGGCGACGAGCGCCTCGTCAGGAGCCAGTCCCGCCGACAGCTTGTGTCGACGCTAGAACATCACACCTAACCGTGGAGGCCAATCCGGGCACCTTTTGATTTACGTCTGTATAAAATTGTCGCACCACCAACTCTCAGCATAGTTTTCCCGAGCACTGGTCACACAAACTGGCGTAAGGCGCACGTCCTGCGGGCGCGGGCGCAGCGTGTGGCGAGCGCGCTCTAGAACCTCTCGATTCGGCAAAGTCACGATAACGACTGTGCGCGAATGTCGTCATGCCGAAATTCGAAACACTTTCACCTAAATATTCCGCCTCCGTTTCGGCAGACGCGGGCGTCGCTCTCGGTGCGCACGCACACTACAACAGACTCGTCAGCTCAATTACGTGCCATGTAAAAATTGCGTCAGTATATTCGTGGTCGACCTTACGCTCGACGAGTGCGTCGCCGAAATATCGTTATCTCGCTCTATTTCTCATTCACCGTTACCTCCGATATTTTTTGTTTCTTTTTTATTTGGCCTAACCTGCATGTAGCTCGGGGGCCGCGAGTGTGTGTGCGCGGATTTCAATAGCGGGGTCGTTGAACCCATGAAAGGGATTTCAACATTTTCAGTGTTAGGTGCGGACGAGGTGGATGGCGCGGAGCGGCGGCGGGCGGCGTGTGGTCCCGCGCTGACACTAACTGGGTCATGCGAGCGCGCACGCGCACATAACACAGTCATGCTATCCAACGCCCGTTCGGGATTCATTACTACAGAAAATTTCGTACTGACAAATTATACACACCCGTACCTAACAGCATCTTTTTTGGGTGAGACTTTGGTCAATAAATCAAAATTTTAATAAACTATAAATACAAAAACAAGCATCATTTACTGTATGTTCGGGAACCCTAACGTATAATTTCTGAGTGAGCATGCATTGGCTGGATTGAAAGTCAACTCTCCTAAAGATAAAAGCGTTTATGTCAAATATTTTCAAAAACGAGAATCGGGAATCACTTTCTGGAATTATTTGATGAATTAAAGTAATGACATTAATTTAAGGCATCAAGAGGCACCGCCAATATGTAACCTACATAGAGTGTTTGGTGCTTTTTGTCTGAAAGGTTGGGCGGCGGGCCGACGGCACAGTTTAGCATTGAATAACATGAAATAGAAGTTCAATCGCTTTAGTCCACATTTAGGCCACATTTACATTAAACGTTAATACAACAATCTATCAAGTGTTACAGGGTAAATATCAGCCGTTGAAAAAAGCTTGACGTCACACCCGAGCGTGCACGCTGTCATACCGCTTGCTGGTTATATATAAGCAAGCATAACCCTGGAACGCGGTCTCTGAAAACTGGGTTAACTATTTCTCCGTTAGAAAAACACGGCAACGTTGACGCAACCGTGTCAGTTTTAAACGAGCATCGGCGGAGAAATGGGAGAACTCCGGAGCATTGCGGGTGCGGACGCCGCTAACCCCATTCCAGCCTGATCAAAACAGGAAGACGTTACAGAAGTGTACGTATGTGTTTAGCATTGTTTTGGTACGCATATAGAGTTATGAGACGTATCCGATTTCTTCCCGAGAAGTCTAAAGAACTTCGTACACTTGCATGTTTTGACATGGATTTTGACATGGATTAGGCTGTCCAGAGGGCATATATTATGGAATTATATATTTTTATAATGCCGTGACCGTTTTTAGATGGGGAGAACTCAGACAAAAACATCGCAACTTTCTTGTCACAAAGCAAATAAAGGCGAGCGCAGTGTGGGAGATTTTGCAACAGAGTTTGATATTCGGTGATAGTTCCCAGAGATTTCCCCCGATATCAGCATCAACACTTAAGGTTCATGTATTCAAGAGATATTCAGATATGTTTCTCACGGTATATTGAGGTCAGTTGGCTTAATTTAGGGGATAGTTTAAATTTGTTAACTTCAGCTTACCACCACCAAACACGACCTAAAATATTAACATGGCATACGTGCAGAGATTAATAAAGCACTATTAGATAGCGTGAATATAGGCAGTTGGCTGCATTGTAATTGAAACTTGAAGTAGACGATTAATTCGGTTTATTCAGACCAATATTTTAACGGATAAAGTAGTTTTAGTTGTCAACTTTTCGATCGTACGTCACTTTTTTACACCCTGTATATTAATAAACATATAAATGTAAAATATTTCGTGGCGTTGAACAGCCCGATGGTTGGACAATATGGTCAGTTCGGCAGAGGGCCCGTGGATGCGAACGACGAGAGACCGCGAAAGATGGCGTGAAGGGGTTTTTGCCTTTTGGCCTCTACCGAGCAGTGGGAAAAGGTGATGACGTGATTATAACAAAGAACCAATTTTTTGATAAAGCTTTTCTTTGACTACTAAGAAACCTTTGGAAAACCGTATTGTATTTTATGACATAAAAACCTGTTGAATAAATATTTTCACAAAGTTGCAGCATAAATAATTAAAGTAAAAATATATATCTATCTTTTCAAATTGGAAAATGAACTGCCTAGAAGTCATTAGCACCAAATATTACTAGGTATTTCGCGAACATGCGTCACAGTATCATTGAACCCCACCAAATACACCTGACCGATTACAATGACTGAGTGATGAATTTCCTTCGACTGTTTTGTACCTACACTATATGGACTTTTATTAGGCAAAAAAGAATAATTGCTTGCGTCGAAAGTATATCAATCAATTTAAAAAAAAATCAAAGCTGTCATTTAGCACGCAAGGAAGGAATTCACCTGCAGAAACTCAATCTGCCAGCCATGGTGTCAGCAAGCCAGTCTTTTAACACTAGACCCACATCGGTGTGGTGAGTGGTAAATTCAATTGTTGGCAAGGAATTAATTTGCTTATGCCAATTTCCAGAAAATTCAAAAAGAATCAAAGAGAATCACGTATTTATATTGAAAATTGCCGCACCTTAGTGGCTGGTGACAGACCAAATTTTGCCGATACGAGCGATAACAGAGTGAACGACCTCGCTACTCGCATTAACACCGCGACCAAATGATCTCAATTATCGACAACAGTAAATTCAATTTGTTTCCCTTACATTAAAGTTACAGATGTTACAGCGAAACATTTAATACTTTCGACTTTCGAAAAACTAAAACTTGTCAAAATACTGGTGTAGAGCCACACTGCTGTTTCACCAATTTTATGTAACTCAGGACGATTCCGCTCGAAAATATGAACACACACAAATTGTAGGTAATAATGACTTTCTTTAGCCACAAATAACTTAAGCAAAGTACGCTTCTAAGTAGTTCGTTGCTTAGATCTGATATTTCCGTATTTAGCCTCATAGTTGTACCATTGAACGTAGCAAGCGCAGATGTACGAGCATTACTCTGGTTTCCTCACGATGTTTTTTCCAACGTCAGCGAGTGGCAATGATACTATAAATACAAAAAGGTACGTAACATAGACATCAACACATAAGTGTATGTATGTGTATATAATTATATGCATTTGCTTTTTCTATCATTGTACTATTTTTATGTTATGTTTGTCAAATCTGTTCTCCTTAATTAGATAAAATAAATAAATTGAACCCTTAAATTCAACAATCACACCAATCACGCCTGGCTACCCATAGCACAGGGAATCCTAGTTTGGAAACCAGTAACCACTCTTTTGACCTTTTTCTAAATAAAGTTTTTTTCATTTTCATATTTGACACATCTATGTATTACTATTTTTACGATAAAAAAACATATGTATGTTAAAAAATCCCGTTTCTTGTATGGGGATTACTTATGTTTTGTTGGGCAATCCGCCATAAGTCATAGCAAATAAATTATGATATTTTCAACTGGCTACCTATTCAAGAGAAAAAGAAATGTATGGGTGAATATACAGACGGTATCAGGGTCCCATTGGCATCTTTTGGGCAACGGAGGGCTCCTAAAACGGAGTTTTCCTCGTTACATTTTATGACTTGCACAGTAAAAAAGTGCACAATATTTTTAATGTGCAAGTCTTTACGACTACGGGCAGGCGTGAGTTTGCAGAACCTAAATACGAGCGACAATTGTATGAATTCAAACAATGAGAGAGTATGTCACCTTATTGGGTGACACACTAAATGTCTGAGTCATTAACAGCTTGAAATTGTGTAAATAAATATGCATGTGGAACATTAAACTCAAATTATTTTCCTTATTAATTTGTTTCGATTAATAATCTCGACAGCAAGACCCGAAGACAGTCGACGCCAAAGACAACAATAAACAATAGTACCTAATGTCATTTCCATTGTGAAATGAAATTGGGTGTGTGTATGCGAGCCTAACAATTGGTGGTCATGTTGCCAAATGCGAGGATGAGCGTCGGAAAGAACACGTTACTCATCTGAATATCCAACTATACTAAAATGTTTTTGGTGAAATTAGATTTAAGTCAGTTTTTATAGGCTGATACTTATAAATTCATTATTTTTTCAAAAACTATCTCAAGTGGTTCTTGGTCGAAAGGGGCGCTTAAAGAAATCCAGGACGTGGGCAGCAGGAACCTCTCATGTAGTACAGTATAATACAAGAAGAAGAGGAAGAAAGATATTTATTATACCAACAAGGCACATCACAGAAACAAAATAAGCAGATAAGTAACATAATATGCACAACAACAGAAAGAAAACTGAATACACAACAGACAAAACAAATAAATAAAACAGGACCCTAGATGTAGCCTGTGGCGTATCTAAGTTGCCACAAAAGGCAGCTGACTCAGCGTTGTGCTGAGGAAGTGATCCCTCAGCGCTGATTTTCAGTCAGTATCAATGCATCTACTGCGATCACCAAGCCACCTGCCCATGGTGAGTACAAGCAAATCCCCCACGTTGCTGTAGCATGCACTGGGAGAGGCCTATATTCAGCAGTGGATGAACACTGGCTGATGACTAATGGAATGGTGCCAACGGGACTTTATTGACATGAAGTCTCCGACCATTAAGATTTTTTTAAAAGAAAGTTTCCATCTTTTTGGTCTCCTTGCCTGGTTACCATAACACAGGAAATCCTACTTTGGGACAAGGGATTGTGTTGTATTGCATGTATTATTAGTTATTGTTATTGAATTCTATGCTATGCTAGCAGATTGTTTTAGAACAGTACGATTTCAGTATCGGTGTAAGTATAAAATGTGGCAGCTATCGATTCCTAAGTCGTGATTCCAATGAACGCTGTTCGTACGCAAACACGTCTAAGCATATTTCCTATTGCGTAAAGTGGACGTATGTCACGGTGTTCGCGACAGTTGCGTCCCACGACTTGCGTATGCACACCGGCGCGGGGGCAAGGTGGGGGGCAGGGGCAGAGCTTCGTTTCGCAATCCTCAGCCGCCGCAGCCGTTTTCACTTTTTCGCTGTCAAGAACGCGCGCAAACGATAAACAAAATAACATTTTGGCCGTCACTGCTAAATAGCAGGCTACTCCAAAAGAGCTGAGCCAACCTCGCCTCAGTTATCTGTTAAGCTACTTAATACGCCGCACTAAGATTTAAATTTAACCGACAGTGTCTCACAACCTACGACCGCTGTTACTCTGCATATCATAGTTCAACCGGTAACATAGAAGGTCTTCAATGCCCCGTCGGTTAAGACGTAATGTGAACTCTAATAGGTCGGTAATAGGCCAGTAATTTGAATAGCATTTGAATTTAGATTCAAGCGATTTGGATCTGTGAATGCGGTTGTAGAAACGCCGAGGCTGTTCATTGACCTTTTTGGCACACATATTGTGGTTACACATCGCTGTGCAGACGATAATGAAATTCAATTTAAGGCTATAGGGAAATCTTTAAGAGAGATGTTTATATCCCTAATAACAATAAATTGGCATGAAAGGGAATTTGTATTTTGAGAAGGATGGAGAGAATCTCGTAGTACTTGCGTAGCTCCTTCGTAGCCTCGTCGACCTCGGAAATTTACTAAGAAAGATTATCGCTCATTGATTATTATTTAGATAGATAGATAGATAGATAAAGAACACTTTATTGCACAACCAGGTGAAAAAAATACAAATAATTTCTTATATCTAATTACATCAGTGATTCAAAGTTTGTTCAAAAGATTTGAAAATCTTTATATGATTTTTATTGTGTGGAAGAAGAAGCAATAACATTTAACAACATCTCAATAACATTTTTTTTTGTAAGGCTAAGTCTAGTTAGAGTGGTGATAGCCTAGTGGTTAGAACATTGGACTCGGAAGCGAGAGACCCAAGTTCGATTCCCAGGGCGGGCATGTACCTATGACTTTGTTTTCTAAGTTATGTACGTTGGTGAAGTTATAGTAGCAATACCACTCGCTAACGGTGATGGAAAACATCGTGAGGAAACTTGAGCGAGTGAGCTATTCACATACCTCGGCGCTTGGAATCGCCGATCCGCGCTGGGCACGCGTGGTGATTAAGCCCATACTCTCGCCCTGGGAGAAGGCCTGTGCCCTACAGTGGGACGTATATAGGCTGCTTATGCAAGTCTAGTTAGACAAAGCGTAAAGGAGCATTTCATATATTTCAACTAACTGTCCTTGAGTATTCATTTGCGTGGAATTTCTATAAAAGTATAATTTTTGTTGATGTGAGCACAATTTTATTGAAATTTACACATGAGAGCACTTTAGTACTAGGCGATTTAGTCGCGCTACAGTAGCGTGGTAGCCGCAGATGCCTTTACATTACCGCGGGTGTAGAGCGCCAACGTCGCGCTGCTGTCGCGAATTTTTTTCTAGATTGCCCACAGAGATTAACACAATCCGAATGAAACTAAGGGCCAAAATATTTTGAAAATCGGAAAATAATAAAATATTGTTCTTTTTGAGAGTTCATATTATCAAACATTTGCTACTACAAATAGAACATGAAATTTTGGTAAAAAGAAAGAAGTCCATTTGTATATTCGTTTGGCTGAAAATAACATCCTACACGACTAAATCGCCTGATGTGATAGTGGGTGATAAACATACCTAAGCATATGCATTCTACATGTTCGCCCCACTGCAGCACCCAGGCTTTTTATAATCAATTTAAGACCCAAATTGTTTCAGAGCACTAAAAATGCTGTCAAGGAATAGCCTTTTCAACACAATATCGTCACTTTGTACTGCTCACCGGACTGGGATTTGTCTCGACTGTCAATGCCATTCCAATTTCATTGTCAAATGATGCAAACCTAAACTACGAACTTATCTGATCTGATTCCGCGAATCTGGCGCAACTCTGTAAGTAAACAAAAGACCATGGATCCAATCCGAACTGCTTACTAGTCAAAATAATAGAAACGCAACAGCTGACTTTGCCTCTCACTGCGGTCTCCACGTAACCGCTGCCTCATTACGTAAAGGTCTTTTACCCCTGTTTATTTGGGACAGCAATATTATAGAGATGTTTTAATTTATTAACACTTGTACTCTCTCTTGCGCAAGATGAACAATGCGCTAGACGCCCGAGATCATCTCTGAATCGCATTTCAATTTAACTTTTGAGCAATAGGGGCTCTTAGAGTTTGCTAAGAAGTGGCAGTTAGCTTTAAGTGTTGTAATGTGGCTCTAACCGGTGAGAGGATTGGCCGCTATTAGTGCTCTCCATATACTAATTGCCAATCTGAGGTATAATCATGACATTTTGGGGTTACGTACCAAGAGGGTGCCACCGGGACTCTACAATGAGCCTGCGACGTCTGTCTGACCTATAAAGGGCCTTTTCTCTTAAACCGCCGCTTGAAATTTTCACAGACTATGTGTTATTACGGCTAATTGCCCACCTAATAAGAAAAGGTTGAAAAATAACGGGTCCCACATGTACAAGAAAAGAGATATACGTTCGTTAAAAGATCTCTTTTAAAGCCAAAGCCCGAAGTATATGGAAGAAAACACATTTTTGTAAAGTTACGTAAGCGATAGTACGGAACCTACGTTGAGCGAGTCCAACTCGCACTTGGCCGATTTTAAATAATACATTATTGTAATTGACGGTTGCAACTTTAAGTCTTATTGATTATCTTATGAGCTCTGAATGGTGCCTTTAGTCACACTACTGAGACATAGTATCTGAAAGCAAGCAACTGGGTGTTTTTTTTCTCAACAGCACAATATGAGGAAGTTATTTTCACTTTCTCGCGGGCCCGTGCGACGGCCGGTGCAACTTTACGTAATGGCGCATGAGCCTGGGGCAACCAATTGCATAAACGTCGGGCTTTGACAGCTAAATCACATAATAATACGTCGATATGTGAGAAGATCAGCCCTCATGTGACTAAGTAATGTTTCGCAACGAATTTTCAACAAAAACGGTACAGCAAGGTTCCGTAGGAATGTCATATAGACAGGTGTAGATAATTTTCACAGTATATCCCTGCTGCTTTAGGCAGGCTTTTTGGTATTCGAGACTAACTTTGTATGAATAAGATTGTAGTTTGGCGTTGTGTATTAAATCCATGGGCATATTGGAGTTAATGCGTGGTATATGGGCCTATGTGACCATGAGCCTGATTTTCTTGGAAATGGAAACCCAATAAAATTAATTTGTCATGGAGCAACAGAAAGTGGCTATATTCATAAACATAAACATAAACATAAACATAAACATAAACATTTACATACAGGCACATACATTGCTTCTGGTCCCACACTAGGATACCCTGTGTCGTGGGAACCAGAAACAACGACATCACAAACATGTAAACATCCAAGACCTGGGGGTTTTTTTTTTTATCCCCAGCCGGGATTCGAACCCGGGACCTCTCGCATGGTATGCAGATGCACTACCGCTGCGCCACGAGGCTATATTCAACAAAAACAAGTTATTTCAAACAAACTACAGTCACAGTCAACATAAAACTTAGAATTTTCAAGGTAAGTTTAGGCAACAAACATAAATCTTAATTAATGGTGGTACAGCGGGGTCCAACAAGCGATCCGTATATCAAAAACGCGGTCAGTTAGTGCGGCTTGCGAACAAAGTACGAGCGTAGTAAAGAGAACAGAATATTGATATTCAACGCTCGCAGCTGGAACATCATGTACGAGGGAACAACAAATTGTTCGTGTACAGGGGCATCTATTACACGAGTCACCACTAAAAGTAAGTGTTTATGTTGCTAATGCATCGCATAATTGTCTCGTGCAGTAAGAGAATTAGGTCTGTGCATAGAGTGGCCCGTGGCCGGGATCCGGCGGGAGAGGGTGAGCACACGCGAGCGAGTCACGCGATCCTCCGCCTCAGTAACACACTACTATGGAGCGGCTAGGAAAACGCCTTCCGGGGTGAACGGCCGCGTTGCGTAAAGCGCTCACTCGTGGCGCAACTCGCCCCTCCGCCTACCACCATACTGTGTCACGAGCGCGTCGCCAGCGCAGCGCCCGCCGCGGCCATCTAGTGGCTAGTTGATGAACTAGCTCATGCGCTGAAAATGTACCATTTTCAGGCGGCGGCGGCGTGAACAGCAACTGAATTTTTACACGTGTACGTGTACACGGCTATAATGCTTCGATACGTCTTTGTTGTAAGGTGCAAGGAGGTGAATAATTTTTTAGAGAAACTCGTTAATGCTCTCCAACCTGCCTCTCTACTACTATCTAACGTAGATTGTGTTAAAAATTGCGCCACCACATTGAAACTGAAGGCATGCCGTGGCTACATTATAGAATAAATAAGAGTATTGAATAATGTACTCAATTTTAACGCAAGTTGGCTAAGTTAGCGTCGAGAAAAGATAGGCAGTACATTTAAACCGGCATCTCACAGAAACAATTTGCGACACCGTAAACATGTAGCCCGAACTCAGCGAGCGCCGCGGGAGTGATGAAATTAAATATAATTCCTAGGTCAAGGTTTATTCTTCGAATTGGGAAAATTGCCACATATCTGCGACCTTAACTCGTGGCGAGTCCGGAGTTTCGTAAACCCGCTGACTCGCCGAAGAAATGGAAAGTCAGTTATACAACAGCGGCCACTTGATAGAACCGTGAAAGGCTCACGTCGCTTAATGTCAGTCACTCGTGGTCAAGGCTCCAAAAATCTCTTTTAGGACGCATCCGATTATCAGTGCACGCGCGGAAGAAACTTACATTTTTGTTTCTTTACCAGAACTTAGTTTTCTCTTAACGTATCGAATAGACAAGACAAATACAATATTGACCATTAAATGGAACTTGAATTTAAGTTCTTTGCAAGAAGTAAAACTTTTCTCGTCAAGAAAAAGCTCTTTTAGGGCTAAAAATTAAATAATAATAATAATAACATTCATACAATCACAATCACTTGTCCTGGTCCCAAACTATAGGGCACTGTATACGATTCTACAATAAATTCCTCAAGATATATTAGAGTTGCTATCGACGCGATTTAAAAAATATGTTATGCATACTCTGTGCAAAAAGCCTGTTATAACATTAACGATTATTTGGAAGACAAATATGTCTGGTATTTAAATAATGTAAACGGGGACGATTATACCTGGTGTAGTGTAACTTTAAGTTGAAAATCTGTTAATTAAGCAAACCTGTCTTGAAAAGAATAAATGTAGAATTTCTTTGTTAGCTTCATCTCCGCATAATCTACTTATTGGGAAACTAACAACTTTGACGTTCATTAAGTAAAAATTTGGTTATTACAGTGAATAAAAATGTTGACTTTGACTTTAATAGCCTGTGCCATGGTGACTAGGCAAGGACATCACAAACGTGGAAATGCACCCAGACTGAAAGCATTTGTACAAATGTACGGCGGCCCCCAGTAGGGATCACACTACCTCCGGCATGGCAATCAAACGTGATACCGCTAGACCAACGAGGCAGTCACAAACAACATTACGTATTCTGCATCCTTTGTAATGTATTAATTAACCTTTATAGACCACCGTCTGTAAGTAAGTAAGATATATTGATCTAATTTCTTTTTTATGTGTACAATAAAGTGTTTATGCTACTTTATACACAGTCAATCACAGGTCACACTCTGGATTTTAGCGATAAAATCCTAAAAAACACACTACCTACATTGCTATTGCTAAAATCGCAACGTTAACATAAACGGCCCCCACAAAGCGACAAACTCGTCTAATTGCAAAGAAAGTTCTGCTTTTACTCTTCGCGAGGCACTGTCGGTGCTTCAACAAAAGGAACGTGTCGAATGGGCGTGCTCGCTGCGGAATGGTAAAGAGGCGATCGAAAGTAAGAGTAATTGCAGCGGCTAGGCGGAGAGCAACGGTACTTTGAGTAGAGTAGAGGTACTCCGTGTAAAGGCTTTACGGCGTGTCGTGAGCGAACGGTATTTCCCGTAGGAGCGGTCCGGAGCCACCGGTGCGTGTTGCCCGGTCTTGTACGAGCACTTCTACCGTTAGCTAGGGTTCGAGTTTATTTAGAGTGCAGGTACTCTGTACAGTGTTGCTGGAACGTAGGTAAAGATTATCTCGGTCGGCAGCTCATACTAAGAGTGTTTGTGTAAGTGTCAATATAAAGAGGGCATGCCCAATAGTGAGCTTTGTTCATAGGGGTGGTTAGATAGGCAAGTAGGTTACCTTATATAATACATATGCAGCTTATATACAACCCACTGCAGGTCCCTCTCTCAGAGAGATATAGAGAGTGACAGAGAGACAGAATGGGCTTAATCAGCACGCGTGCCCACCGCGTATCTCGGTACTTATCTTACAGTTCTATAGACATTTCTTCGTGAGCACTAACAGTGATACTTTCGCGGCTGGTCTGGTCAGGCCACAGCGAGACCTTACCACTTTCTCTTTCGATGGCCGATCGTGCTGCTCGATGTCTACACGCACTCACACAGACGCGGGAGGCTCGTCTGTAGTAGTTCTGGTGCTGGCATAGAGCGTTGGTTACATCACAGCATGGGTTCGACTGACGCATCCGTGCGAAAGGTCACTATCTATTTATAGCACGAATAGATGCGCTCTCTTTTCCAGAAATTGTTTTGCATATTATGTACTCCATACTACATGGAATTGGAATCACCAAAGATCTGATCGGATCTGTATCTGTGGGAATAGCATTGAACCATGAGCTTTGTTGCGGTAGCAATATTTTAAATTGAGTAAAGTTCACTATCTATTTATGGCGAGCATAGATGCGCTCACTTTTCCTTATAACCGACGGTTTTATCCACAACTTGATTTATGTAGTATTTATTAGTCCATCCCACAAGCTTATGAGCTTATGAAGCTTATGATGAAAGTCGAGTTTTGCTGTGGCAGCAACATTTTGACTACATAATGGTAACATAATAAGCTAACTCGCGTAATAATATTTATGATAGTACGGAATCTCGTTCGCTCGTAGCCCCGGCTGCCTGAGTGATCTTAAACGATCACGAAGGTTAAGGAACACAGGGCGCGTTCAGTGCATGGATGGGTCGCCGTCTATGCCTAACGCTAGTGGCATTTTTCCGAGCGGTTCCGTGCTTCGCAAGGCACGTTAAGCTGTTGGTGCCGGCTGCCGTCGATAGATGGCAGTCGTTAAGCCAAGTCAGAGGCCTTAGGGCGGCTTGACAACTTCTGACAGTAGACGAGCCACTAGTCTACAAGCCTCCACCAATCCGGACTTGGCCCCCGTGGTGGAGTATGGCCTATACCTTCCTCAGGGAAGAGACCCGTGCCCCTCGGTGGGGACATAATGGGTTGATGATGATACGGAACCTCAGTATGCGAGTCTCACTCGCAATTGGGCGGTTTTTTTCTTCAAACAGGCGTAGCTATTAGCTCCGCTCCCAAGGTCTGCAATGGAGGGTCCATGACTGCACATTGTCGCGGCGCCAGCAAAGGTACCCGCCGCAAGGTCGCCGCTAGCGCACCCACCGCCTGGGCTTGCGTGGGAAACCTTATTACGCTGAGCCTTTGAATAATTATGACATAAAAATTGTTGACATGAGCAATGCACGTGATTGTGCATTGGTCTATCTGCAAGTCATGTTTATTGCATGCTCGCACAAACGCAGGAGAGCGTCAAGGATTAGTGAGTAGTGCAAAGCAATGTGTGACGTACCGTACTTGAAATCATGACCTGCTCAAAGTGTTACAAATGCGAGACAAATCATTGAAGATTTGTCTGGCATTTCTAACACTTTGTTTTAGTAGTTCTAACAAAAAAACACGTTTGATACTTTTTATTAAGTTTCAATAATTATCTCACAACCTGATATTATAATGATTACAGATGGTGATTATTACACATCTAAGGTGGTTTACATAAAGATGGTTTATATTTGAATTTAATCGCCTACTGCCTGTCGACTATATTTTCTGCCATTCAAAACTAAGGTTCTCTTGGCACAGACACTGCTGTTGCCGCTCCTGGACTATGCTGACGTCTGCTTTATGGATGCGACTGAGGCTCTTGTAAATAAGCTTGAGCGCCTCCAAAATCTCGCGATTAGATTTATATACGGATTAAAAAAATATGATCATGTATCCGAATTCAGACGGCAGCTAAAGTGGCTCCCTATACGCATGCGGCGCAATGTTCACATGCTTTCCCTCTTATATAATTTACTGAGAAATCCCAGTGCCCCACAGTACTTGCGGGAAAGATTCTCGCTGCTGCCTCCACGTGCCAGGCCACAGAGGACTTGTGATGTTAGGACCTTACAAGTTCCCGCCTGCAACTCACAGTTTTACTTTAAGTCATTTTCTGTGCGTGCTGCTCGTATGTGGAACGGTCTACCCAAGTCTATCAGGGAGAGTCCATCTGTTGCTGTCTTCAAGGCCAAACTGAAAGAGCACTTCCTTTTCTCACTATCGCAATAGGTTTATTTAGTTTATTTATTTAGTTAATTTACTTACTTAGGTATTTATTTATTTACGTATTCTAGTTATTTATCATCTTATAAGTAAGTTTATGTAACTTTTTAATTTTATAGCCATATATATATATATATATATATATATATATATATGTATATATATATTACATATGTATGATTGTACTGGGTTGTAATATAGTACATAATAATTATTGTACACTTTCCTCCCTTATTTATAATGTTCGTATCACCACATCAAGGGTTGGCTGGAAGAGATTTCTGCTGAACTAAGCTCGCCATGTACACTTTTTAATTCTGTAAATGTTTTGTTTTATTCGTGTAATTTTATGTGTGCAATAAAGTATAAAGTATAAAGTATATTACCAAATACTGAAATCCTCACCAAATTAAATAAATGATCATGGAATAGATCTTACAAAAAAAAAACAAATAGCAAACTTCGCATCAAAACCAGTTTATCCAACAAATCCTAATGTAAGTATGGATATTTGTGTATTGAGTGAGCGTTTAAATTACTTTTATACTACGAAGGTTTTACGAACGAATCTGTACTTACTGTTAATCTTCAACTCACATTTGCCCACTGCTGTGCTGGTATAGGCATTCCCTCTTGCGCTATTTTCAAGGGTCTCTAGTGATTATGTGCCTATAAAACCTGTTAAATGTGAGCCCATTGTAGAATACGGCATAAACCTATCCATAAACCCGCCGGATGTGGGTCGAGTCGCCTACGACATCCGCCGACACGTACATGATTGATTTAATCTTTATCCAGTCAAATGTTTATCATAAAAACATATTAGTTTATTGGCTAAACGTTCCTAATCTTAAACAACTTTTAATTTTTTAAACAATATCAATAACAAAAACCGAAGGAAGGATTATGTCCAGCAGTTGACGAATATGGTATTTATTTTTTTATTTGTAAAGCTAAACTTGTTGGAGATGCAACAATGTTTAACAAGTGATCCTTCTGCATTTTACTGGTTTGTTTTTTATAGTCATATCATCATTGACCTTAATTTTGAGTCGACTCGCGATTGTACTAACATTTGACCAACCGTCACCCGGCCTTAGATGGATATTTTGTAGCCTTTATTACTATTTTATTATAAATACCACCATTAATTTAATACGTGGAATATGCCTTCTTTAAAGTATTTAATTATAACAGTCGACTTGGTCGTTTCAATAAGTTTTTCAATAGTCTCGCGTAAGGCGATGGGCCCGGCTTGCTTGGCTATTGCATACTTTATATTTCAGCATAAATTCAGTTTTAATAACAGTTTACAAAGTATCTTGAACTAGCTACACATGCTTGCAGGATTCATCCTTCAAAAAAACATGAGGTCATAGAAAACCATTCGTGGTAGGTAAAGCATAGCATAAAGCATATAATTTGTAGTGCATGAATCATTTTACCCAACAGTGTTGCATCCGTCTTGTTGTCACCGTAATAATAATTAAGTCCTTGCGATTCAGCAAAAAACATATAGTGCAAGTTTACAGTAAGTGGTAAAACATAGATCATCTTATGAAGACATGAAAAAGAAGCATCAATTCAGTCTAATTCTCAAAAGTTCATGCGAAAAGTTTCACACGAAGCGAGTATTCGGTGCAATTTCAACCGCACAAGCGTGTGGCATGACAACCTCCTCGCGACGACTTAATTTTACTTGATGTGAATAAATGCTCGCGTATCGCGCAAGTTATGTGACAATGACGAGGTATTCGCCGCTAGTCTTAAAGCTGTTCTTGCGTGGGAGCATGCTCCACACTTTAACATTTTTTTTGTAATAGTAATAAAATGAGTATACTTTTGATGAATGTGGTCTGAGGGTTTGATGGCTAATTAACTTGCGGATATTCAAGGCAAAAATAGTAATTTTAGATACAACGTTTCTTTATTAAGAATTAAGTACCTATAGTGAAAGTGAAATTAAAAGTGAAAGTGAAAAATATTTATTTCTATTGCAAAAACTAATAATAACTTCACACAATACAATCACTAATGTCCGTAATTTAAAATATGCATCAAGCCCTCAGACCACGTTTGTTAAAAGTTTATTCATTTTATTACAATAATTAAAAATGTTAAATTGCGCGAGTGAGACAGCGTGCTTCCCGTAAGAACAGCCTTAATTCGAGCACCGTGCTGCACTGTAGCAACTCGTGCAACGCATGTGAGTGAGTCGTAGTCGCTAGATGTGACTGAGTAGCGAGGTCGCGGCGAGCAAATTTGCTATGTGTACTTTAGAGGCGAATGGAAAGCTTTGTATTCAATCTGGGTGTAGGCATTTATTTTTAATATAGAAAGTAGAGAAGTTTATAATAGGGGTTGATACGAATATTTCTTAAATTAATGAGCTGCATGACCTAGGAAAATCAAACCACTTAATAGACATAGCTTCTCGTATTTCAACGATATTTATAATGGTTTGTATGTGTGTAGAGCAATGCTGAATAAAATTTAATATGAATGAATGAAATTAAATAGGCCGAGTGTAGAACTATCTAAACTGAATTTTATATGAGTTTCGAATAGAGATGAATTAATATTTTTATTCAGTGCTGATCATGTGTGCAAGTATTCGTGTGGTGCCCCAAAACCGACTTTCCTTCTGTCTATTGTACGTGTCTATTCTATTTGGCAATATAGCCATCATAGTGTAATAATAATCACATTCCTCTACGCACGATACTCGTCACCTTGCCAGCGATCATTGACTGTGGCCAAGAGTTTGTTCGAGCGACCTTACCGCTATTGCGCGTTAATCTAACCCTTTACTAATAAACAGCTTGCCGTCCCGCTCACTCTAATATTCTAAGCCCAAGCGTAAAGGCGTCAAAATGTATAGGAAAATATTGTTTAAGTATAGACACCTTCGTTCACCTTCAAACGGATACAATGTGGAAGGCGCTAACGAAAACGAACGGCGCGATTGACTGTGCGAGAAGTACCGTAGGCCTTGCGTGTATACATGGATGTGATTTTTCTGCGGTACTTATTGACCTGTGCATAAAATTCCAGTTGAAAAAAATCGTCGTCAATTTATTGAGGTTGACTCTACATAGTTAATAATTGCTTTGTTTCTAAGCTCCGTAGATCGGTCAAGGTTTAGTGTACAGCTGACTATCACAGAGATTTAGAGATAAACCGAAGAGGAGGCCAATATTCTTAGCCAGCATTTGTGTTTTGTTTTTTGTGCGTTCAAACTTGGAAGCTTCGAATGGTCGATTTTTTGTGGCTCTGCGAATGGCAGTACAGCGAGACAGTTACCATCTGACGTCACCCGCGGGTCCTTTCTCTCACTTTCACTGTCCTTGGCGAGCGCATAGCAATACTTTATTTGTACTGTAGGTACTTGTAGATGTATAATCGTATTGCACAGCGCGGTAACTGCTGTCGAGATAGTATCTGGACAAGGGTCGAACGCGCTCAGTGCCGCTAAATATCGAAGAGAAAGTCCGCATTAACTAAAGCTGTTAGTGATATTCCTTGAAAAAATTAAGTCACGACTTTGTAGTGTCTCTCTTTAGAATTAGTATGCCAAAATGAGAAATTTGAACTAAGTTACGTCTTCGAAAAAAAAACTTTATGATCCGACTCTAGAGATTGTCTTCAATAACAACGTCTGCGCAATGGTTCTAAGTAAATATTCCACACGCGACTTAAATACCTTCAAGCTGAAATACCTTCATATCCCTAAGTGCTAAACAGCGATACCAAAAAATTTAAAACTGTAGGCGTAAATGATCTACAATACATGTGTACATGCGGGATAATCTTAGGTGCCAAGGATAGGAAGATCAGGGCCGAGCTGGGAAGGAGTTTGGACAGTAGAAGACGCAAAAAAGGCTCGGTAAAACGAATATAAATAAAGACATAAAAGTTCTAAGAGAGCTCGCATAAATCTGAAGTCTTTAGCTTTTCAATCCCCTCATCAAGAATGCAAAGGACAGGTTGCGCAGGAGATAAGCTGAACGAAATGCGAGCGCCGGCGATAGCGGACGTGCGTCGCCGGCGCTCCGCCCGCGGCCGGCCGTCGGGACGCAAACAATCGTTAGATAAACATATGGGTCACTGAACTGACCTAGTTTTGCGCCGCGAGAGCGCGCTCGCGCCTCCACTAAAATCCTCACTATAAGTGAGTCACTCACACTTGCGCGTCGCGCGTAAACCCACTGTGTGTGTGAACATGCGTGTGATGTTCGCGCACGCACTTGCCAGCTCTATGTTACAGGTATGTTGGCAAAACAGGTTTTTTAATCTTTGAAGATTTTTTGGAATTTCAATTTTACTATACATATTTGGGATAACGAACAGTGATATGTGATTTAATATTTAAGTTTCACTAAGTAAAATCTCAAAATACGTTAAAAATACAATACATATTTAATTTTAGTTTTATTTTATCCATATCTTTCTCTTGTAAATTACTTTTTTACGTAGCCTTCTCTGTGTAACACTGCCGGGCATAGAACCAAACTTTCTGAGCTGGGCCATCTCAGACCACTCCGGCAGACATATGTCGGTCGAAATCGTCTCGCCACTCTCATCTCGATACGATTTAGTCTAAATAAAATACCATCCAACTCAAAGTAGTTATTGATAGCCATCCATCAATGATAATCACTTTAATATGAACTTCCAAATTCTTCTGAGGTGTTATCTTTATATCAATGTGAAACCCATACATAAAAAGTGTAAACACAAAATCTTTGCCCTATATAAATCACATGCTTTAATATTGTATTATCATTCGTGTTTAATTATCTAATACTCATTAGCAAAGTGAAAGTCGAATACAAAAGTATTGCTTATGGCATTAAGTCCGCCGCATTGTACGATTTTTTTAAGTGCAATAAAAGTATCAATAAATAAATAAATAAAAGTAAAACCTAGAATTTTTTTCGAAAATTAAACTAAGCGATCCACCTGCATCATTCATATGCGTACCGATTAGCGATGTCACTGTGTGAGTGATGTTCAAAAGTGTACGTGTGTAGGTTAACCGCAGTTAGCAATGTTCGGGCCGGCTGGTTAAATTATACCTCTGAGATCATCGTAGGCACAACTAATATAGCCCGGGTGACTGATGAAATATATGAAGTTTAATATTAAAGTCGGCCAACATACTAAGAAGTGGACGCAATTTTTAACTAAGTGGAATAAAAAAATATATATTTACAACAATTATGGAGTCCACAGAGTGCTTTCTGTGTGCATATCTTTAAAAAAAACAAAAAATTACTAGTGTAAGAAGTAGTAGTTTTCAGTTTGTGTACTACTATAGCTACATATCTCGAATGCGAACTTAATATTGTAACAAAAATCAGGGAAATGGGAAATAAAATAGTAGATATAAGTAGTTTTAAAACGTTCCACAACTGGTCACTAGAGGGCATAAATAATATCAATTGACAATTGGCAATTCAATATGGCCGCCAGTTTCAAACTCGTATAAATATAATTAACTGAAAGAATGATAACACAATGAAAGTTATGTAAAACAGGCAAGTGTCCTATTATAATGAGGAAAAGAAAATGTATTGCAAAAAGAAATACAATGCAAACGTTATAGATATTATTGCATAGGCAATAAATAGTCATCAATTTCATAATTACTTATAATCAAATCAATAAACTAATTATAAAAAACCGTTTTTCGCCCATATTCACCAGAACTTTTTAATTTACCAATTGCTTTTACAATCTAAAGTGGTTATAAACTCTATAATGAAATAAACTGATCAAAACAGAAGTTTTATCAAATGAAGATGGTCCTAAGTTATTGTCTCAGAAAAAGTTCTTATCATTATTAGGGCGCATTAAAGAATAAAATTGTTGATTAAACCGTAAATACAATGCATGTATGATTGCAAAACAAATAACAGAAAGCTCCATAAAAACTACGTCTACAATTCTCACCATATATCATTTTGTTGAAATTGCCTTGTCCTGGAGTCAGACTTTCATAACTGTCCATTCAAAACTTGGGGCGTTAGGCCTATTTTATTTTAAGCTGCATGATTGTCTTATCACTGAAATCGTAAAGTAATTTTTGTGGAACTTGCTAAGCAATTCTCGCCGCTAAGCGCGGAGCGCGGTGAAGCCACAGCGGCGGTCTCGCATCCGCGCTTGGCGCCCGCACGGATGTAGGTTAGTAACTAAAGTTTTGTTTGCGTGAGGCTGCGGCTCTGCACCGCCCGCTAGCGCGCCGCCCCGGCTCCGGCCGCCCGACGCTTGCACCCCCGCCCTACCGTCCGCCCGCCCTCCTGCCATTCAAATAGGGGAGACGTAGATATGATACCGTTTAGGAAATGAGGGGCTGTTTTTAGAAAACAACCATTTAGCATTTGACAAGGGATGGGGCATCGTGTGACACCTGTCGGAAGAATATAATTGTATTTGGCGTTGTAATTTTTTGAATGAAAAGTGGCATGAAAATTTATTTATATCAAAAGTTCAGAAATTCATTTTTACGTAAAGAATGTGATTGAATGAATTATTGTCGGTGAGTTTAATATAATGCAGTGTATAGTATGGCCTTCTCTCAGAGAGAGAGAGAGAGAGAGACTCTCTTACTCACCACGATTGCCCACCGTGGATCTGAGCGCTGTAAGCGCTGAGGTATGTGAACACCTAAGGTTTCAGAACTTTCAGATTACATGTTATAAGTGACATGCACGTTATGGCAGGATGTTTCGTGAACACGCTAAACATCGAATTACGCTGCAAATACATTTATCAGAGGCCTAACCTTTTCAAACTTCAGATGAAACAATCGAAAAGGTCCGTTACAAGGAGCACTTTACGACAGGTCTCTTATGCCAAATATTATTATCATATATGGCAACATTGCACGTACTCGCTGTTCGCTCATTGTCGATGGTTATGTAAGGCGGAGGCCGCGACGATGCCGCTTGCCGCGAGTCAACGAACGGCATTGACACGCGGCCCCTCCGCATGCCCCCGCCCGCGGACACCCTCGCCGCTGCTGAAACCAGCAGCTGCGAAATTGGGTCACGAGCTCCGCACCACCTCACGTATCTATCGACCAGCCAGCGGAGACCCCTGACATTTGGCTGCGCCCCCCCCCACATCCGGCAACGTCGCCAACACAGCGGGAAGTGGAGGGGCTCAAGTGAGAGTGGTGCTGCCTGTGCAAGAACCAAGACAACGTGAAAAATAAAACTTCTTGCTCGCTGGTTTTAATTCAGCGTAATAAAATTTAAGATTGCACAGTGGGTGCATAGTAGGTGCTTCGATTAGTCGGTTTTCTTCTCGTATTAGTGGTGGTCTAACAGAGGTATCGCGATTGTTGAGAAACTCTGAAATATGGTCTGCTTGTTTCGTAATCAATTATTGTATTCATACACATGAATTTTAATTTATAAAAGTACTGAACTTTACTATAATGTTTTCTATCCTACTTTTCTACCTTTTCATAAGGACAAGTCTTAAAACTTGTTGAATATTGATTCACTAATTGACAAAACCTTCACAGCTCCGCGGTATAGCTGGCATAGAATCAACTGCAATAGCTTCTAGCTCTAATGCATGAAAACAGAGAAGGAAAATGCACTACGCCGGCATCGACCGTTGGAGTCAACGAACGTCATTGAAGTCTCCGCCGATGGAATTTTCCACTCTAACCCTTGGCAGATAAAGTTGTTTTTGCGTTGCCACCATTGCATAACCTAGCCTTGGCTCATACTGGCCTGGCTGACTTAGACATTCTATCTACTTTTACATGAGCGAAGGCTCTGGTACTCTTTGGTACTTGCTGAGGTAAGTACAGAGCTTAGTCGATGCAACGACGTATTTTGCAAGCACCGGCTCACCGTCGAAGTCCCACAGCAAGGATCTAAAAGGGAACTTGCCTAAAAATTAAATTGGGGTGTCTTTGTATTAATATACCATTATAGGAGTTATAAAAAGTTACATGTAATTAAAAAAAAACTATAAAATATTTTTTTTGGGGTTCCACAGGTCTCCGGGCAAGGAAGTTTACATTAATTACGAATTCTATTTAAAGGCTGCAATAATATAGAAGTGTCATAAATTCTACATTTACAAATAAAACACCTTCCCCAGGTCACTGTCCCGCGACAATGAGCCCAGAACGCTGGCGACGTTGCCTCTTTGGATGGCCAGGCTTATCCTCTGGCTGAAGTATTTGCCAGCCCTCTGGTCTCCCGATGATGCGTCGATTAGGCGCGCCTCTGGACATTTGGGCTATTTTGACATAACCACAATGCAATACCGTTTTACCTGCATAATATTGAGTTATTATCACTCAAAACTCCGATCGAGTCAAGGTTAAATTTAATTGTGATACTGATTTCATTCGTACCTGTCTGTCTGATTCAATAGTACCTAGTAATAATGTTTTAATTAGCAAAGCTAGGTGTGTTATGTAATTAACAAACATCATTCCCTTGTGCTTATGTCAAATGTAGATAAGCCGCTGCAATGAAAATTTCAATGTATATGTTGTGTTGAGAAGAGGTAAATATTTATATTTTCTTTATTTTTTTGTTAAGCTTTTAATATAAAAACCGCAATTTGTACTCTTACATAATATTAGAAACTACTCTAGCTGGATGAGTACATGAGCTACTTTTCTTTTGAGCAATCTCAACTAAAATATGGCCTGGAGTACTCTTCACAAAACATTTTTCGACTGTGAATGTCATAATAATAAAATAGAATAGAATATTTTTTATTATACATCAAGGAAAGATACGAAATTCGAATCGAAGAAAGAAGAAGGATTCTTATTTTCACATTTTTTACAATACAAAACTTTTAGAACTATATTTTATTATTTGACAGAAGGACAGTTCTTTTGTGAATACTCTTATTAAATTTATTGATTTCTTGTCCGTACTTTTATAATAAAATAGATTACCTCGCTCTACTTTATCTGTTGTTTTAATGATAATCCTACAATAACTAATAACTAGGTACAGCTTTCGAGACTATCACACGCACATAAATTAACGCCAACTATACCTAGGCGCCTGTGTAGAGGAGCACCCTAAAAGTGCCGAAGACTCTATTACGTAGACAATAAGGGGGTAACTTGCTTGTGGGGGTGGACGGCTGCGGCGCCCCAGTTTTGGCGCAGGCTGCAGCGGAGTCAACGTTCGTCATTGACCTAACTAGTGGGTAGGTAGCGCTCCCTGCGCGCGCTAGATTACAAATATAGACGCTACCACCGGGAATATGGCATTGAAATTGTTGTGGCTCAATCTGCTCAACTACACACAGTATCTACGTGATTATCTCTAAGCTCTCGCGGAAGAATGTAATAAGTACGGTAGATGGCTAGTTGGCTGTACAAGTGAAAAAAAACGTACTATATTCGTCGTACTTTTGGAAAACGGAGCCAATCCCCCAAAGAAGAGTTCTGCATTCAAATCTCAACTATTGAGGTTTTATTGATTTCTGATTTCTGTCAAAGATAACATGGAAACGTTAGAAAGTACTTATCACTGACGAATTACTCAGTCAAAGGCTAAGGTAGTCGACCTAACAATACGATGCTGATAACAATGGAGTCGTCATTCTAGAACACCCACTGCTTTAATGCGTTATTGAAGTGAAGTTGTTAGTGGCATAGATACACATAAAACCATTACATTGGCTGTAACTTTCTTTGACTCAGTAACACTAAGTACGTACACGTGGTTGGTCCAATAGGGAATCATGTCATTGATTCACTACAAGAGCTGATTGCCTTAAATTATTTACACAAAACACAATCACTTGTCCTGGTCTGAAATTAAATACCGGGTGCCATGGTTACCAGACAAGGACATTGCAAACATGGAAATACATCCAGACTGAGGCCATTTAAATCAAGTACAGCGGCCTCCAGTGGGAATTGAACCCACAACCTCTGTTTGGTAGTCAAGCGTGGTAACCGCTAGACCAACGAGGCAGTCGAATGACTCGCCATGTGCTATATTGGTATAGTATCAGACTCTCGTCACGGGCTTTTGACTTATTATTCGGAGATAATTAAATATAGAGGAAATATTATATGCTAATGTATGTTAAAGGGTTAGTAAGGGACTTTCCAAGCGCACTCATGCGGACTGAATAAAGGATATATTAGCGCATGGCAAGATTAAAAATACCTACCCAGAAATTGGGGTCCTCGTCATTAAAAATTACTTCCACTATAAGAACGGTCCTATGAAAGAAAAATAGAAATAGAAAAAAATTATTTATCACATCACATTACATTTAATCTCTCGTAGCCCCGGCTGCCTGAGTGATCTTAAACGATCACGAAGGTTATGCAACACAGGGCGCGTTCAGTGCATTGATGGGTCGCCGTCTATGCCTAACGCTAGTGGCATTTTTCCGAGCGGTTCCGTGCTTCGCAAGGCACGTTAAGCTGTTGGTGCCGGCTGCCGTCGATAGATGGCAGTCGTTAAGCCAAGTCAGAGGCCATAGGGTGGCTTGACAACTTCTGACAGTAGACGAGCCACTAGTCTACAAGCCTCCACCAATCCGGACTTGGCCCCCGTGGTGGAGTATGGCCTATACCTTCCTCAGGGAAGAGACCCGTGCCCCTCGGTGGGGACATAATGGGTTGATGATGATTACATTTAAAAAAACCTTAGTGACTCTGCTGTGATAGTCATCGTTTTAGTCTACCGATCCTAATCTCCTTCATCAATTTAGTCAGGTGTAGAGTATTTAATTACGTAACTTTCATCTTGTCTTTAGCTTCAGGAGTGAATCCTCCGTTTAAACCACATTTTTGTGTATTTTTAGTAGCACTGCAATAACTGTGAAGGTAAATATTGAGAAACCGACAGAAATTAATGTGAACACTTCCGAGTCTAATGTGTTCACAGGCCTCAGCGCTTGGGATTGCCAATCCACAGTAGGCACGCGTGGTGATGGCTCAAACTCTCTGTCTCTGAGAGGAATACTGTGCCTTACAATGAGACGAATACAGGCTGCATTGTTATAATATTATCTAGGACGAAAAACAACTTTTTAGAAATTGCTTTCCATATTTTACCGATTTCTATCAACGACATCTAGGGAAAAATCCGAAGGAAATAAAACTTCATATTCATATTCATTTATTCAGTTTAGGTAACAACATCGTCAAAATAGTAATACAAGATCTAAGCAGATGCTTAATAATAAAATTAGTCTCATAACAAATAAATTTAAATAAATCAATCAATCAAATAAATTAAAATATTAATAATCATAGATAATAAATAAATGTCAATTCGGTTGTTCGTCCAGATATTCCTCAACAGAATAGTAAGCCTTTACACATAGATATTTTTTTAGTTTATTTAAGAATATGTGATTGCTCGGCGAATCCCTTATGTCCTTATGTCTCTGATGTCTATTGTTAAGGGGATCCAGTGGGCTAACTAGCGCCACCAATAGAAAAAAAATCATAATTATATTCTTTTACAGATCGTATTTGCAAAAAGTGTCTGTACAATCTCTCTGTAGCAATCGGGCTGTAGCAGCATCCAGTTTCTATTATTGATTGAGTGTATTTCGCGTCGCATCACCGCCGCTGTGGGCAGGGGCCGGCGCGCGTGTGTGCGCCGGTTGAACGAACGTCATTGACCCAACTGCGGGCCCTACATACACCGGGACGATAACACCCCTCGCGCCTAAACCCACTTGGAACCTTGTCGTAGCAATTTACAAGAACCAACAGTGAATATGCTTTGGTTACTACGCACTGGCAGGATGAGACAGAGTTCTAACGTCGTGAATATTTTAATGATGGATGCGTTTTGTGGCTGTTATCTGTTTCGCAATTTCCTTTGATGTTTTTTGCTCATTCACTCGTAGATTGTCTTTGTTAGTTTGTTATTATTGAAGGTCCACTGGTTAGGTTAGTAGAGTCGTTTTCCCCCTTTCCTCAATTCAGTCAGCTTCTTTTGTCAAGTGTGTCTCTATTTCGTTTTCAACGAACCGCTCCAGTTACTCGCAATCTTGTGACATACTCGTGTTTCAATTCTAAGTAAGTCTTAATTCAAAATTAAAGTAGGAGTGGTATTATCAACCCCATGAATGTCCGGTGCAGCGGGGCGCTTCCGGCCCCGTGGAACGATCAATACACGTCGGGGAACGAACCCGCGACCTCGCTCTGGGAACTGGGGCGCCGCGCACGCGCTGCCCGCGCTGTGCATCCGCCATCAACAAGCTACCGTTCGGGGTTTCAATTAAGGGATGACTACTACTAGATATTTTAAAATGGGAGGAAAACATACATAGGTACCTAAGCTCAGGCTTGCATCCCTGTGAGTAGAGACCAGGGTATGCCACTTGGGTCCTCCCAAAGAAAACATCGTGAGGAAATCCGAGTATCTGAGATGTTCACATACCTAAGCGCTTGAAATCGCCAAACCGCGGTGGGCACATTCTTTTTCTCGGAGAGAAGCCCTGTGCCTGCATAGGGACGTAGGTATATTATATAGGTTGCTTATTTTAATTGCGTTTTATACAAAAGGAAGGCAAACGCTAAGCGCAAGAAATCGTGGCCGTTAAATAATTATACGGTTTTAAATTGTAAGCACAAGGCCCGATCCACTGCCAAGGCGACTGCCAAAAGCCGAGGGAGGTCAGACACCAATGTCAGGGGCCCTACGAGTTTTATCACTTAATAAGCACCAAACTTTGGTCCGACTTAACGAAGCAGCGGGGCAGCTGACCCTTCCTAGCAAGGCCCGGTCGGAGTGCTACCGAACCCAAAAGCGGGCCCGGCCCTGCCAAGGGCGTCGTATCCGGGATACTTTATCTTCTTATAAAAGCCCTGTTTATGTAAGTTTTGTGGTGTTACTGTATATGCAACAGGAATCAATAAAATATGGAACACCACGATACATAAGTGTGATTTTTTTACAAGAAATGGATGTGTTGAATCCGGGCGCCGAGTGTTAGGGGGCGCCGCAGTCAGTCAGTTTTGGCTGAATAAACTATTTTTGTTTTTATCTAAAACCACAACCCAAAAGCAGTCACTTCAATCTGTAATTTACTATCCTTAATAGTATGATAACCAGTGATAGTTAAAAACATACATGTCTAACTAGCGATCAAAATGACCCCACCTTCAATTGTGGGAAGGCTGGCGGGGCTTGTCAATTGTGTTACCAATAAGAGCGAGTTGAGTACTACCCGGTAAAATATCTAGGCGCCTGCTACCGTCAGACCACCATCTTGCGAGGCGCCTAGATATTTTGAAGGGTGAAGTCAATGGTTTGACGTTTTTGTATAAAACCAATCATAAGTTACGCTGTCACTTACTATCGCCCAATCAACGTTCACATCGTCACGCATGGCACACAGAATGAACCAATCACGGAGTGATTTACTCTACAGCAAATCTTTATCATCATCATCATCAACCATTTGACGCCCACTGGAGGACATAGGCCTCCCTCGTGGTTTTCATAACCATGTGGGGTTTTGCCATAATCGCCACGCTCAGCAGGCGGGTTGGCGATCGCAGTATGCGGTTGGAATCTCCGAAAGACGCTGCTACCCGTCTCCTGGTAATTGATTTCCTTAGTCGCCTTCTATGACATCCACGAGAGGAAATGGAGTGACGCTATTCTTAATCCGGCGCCACACGGCAAATCTTACGTTCATTTAATTGGTACGGACTAATCGAGAGGACAGGGGCCGTTTTTGAGAGTGAATTTGGAGGAATAAATACGAGTACTTTTATGGTTTTTTTATTTGTAGATGATAACAACAACATTTTAATGACATGTAGCTTAAACGCGAAATATAAGGGCCTGAGGTGGTGAAAAAATTCAATTTATAAAAAACTCAACAAATAATTCTAGGGTCGGCGGACTAAAGCGCATAAGTCATACACACAAATTTTTAAGGCAGTGTAAAGAAACATTTTATAAAATTATTCTACATTTTAATTATCTTTATTTCATTGACGGAAAGCTGTCATGAAACAATAATTTGAACATACATACATGTTTTTTCGGGTTCCGTACCCGAAGGGGACGGGTAACGGGACCTTATTACTAAGACTTCACTGTCCGTCTGTTTGTCTATCTGTCTCTCTGTCTGTCTGTCGGATTGTTCTGTATGTCACCAGGCTGTATCTCAAGAACCGTGATAGCTAACCAGTTGAACAGATGATGTAATGCTGTTGCCGCTATAAGAACAAATACTAAAACAGAATAAAATAAATATTTTCTCGATCTTTGTGTCTAACGTTGCACTACCCGTCGCCAGTGTCTTCAATACCAAAGGTTTGCTGGAAGAGAATGCTTCTTGCATTAAGCACGCCTTTGTACACGTACAATGTAATTAGTGCAATAAAGAATTAAAATTAATAAATAATAACGTTGTATGGATAACGGTAGGGAACCCTTCGTGCGTGGCTCCGACTCGCACTTGGCCGGTTTTTACAAAAATTAAGCACACTACTATTTTTATTACTTGTTGTTGTAAAGAACAATAATTTTATGTCAAAACGACTTATGTGAGTCCGCCGACCCTAGAATTAATTTGTTTAAATCATTGGTCTAATGACTTTATTTATGCAGAGCGTTTTAAACAGTAGTAAATTAAATATAGACAAGCACATCTGCTGCTCCGTGGGATGGCTAGCTCACTGTAATTAAGGTCAACTTCAAACAGTTCATGTTATTTAAAAACCCTTATCTACTGTCTTCTCTCTTACTTCACTTGCTTTGGAAGATAAAAGATTTTGCTTCTCATAATTAAATCATAACTAAGCCTTTAACCTGCGTGTCCTATTTTTTTCTCTAATTAGATTGCTTAAAATTTTGATTTTCTTGCTTGCTTTTTTACTGCACACCTAGAATTCTTATAACCCACAATGTCTGATCTAATTATTTACCTGATCCTATCTTACCTACCTATTATGTATTGCTATTAGCAATAACGCCGCCAATTAAGTAAGTAACTTCCACACAACACAATCACTTTACCTGGTCCCAAACTAGGATACACTGTTGCTATGGTAACCAGGCAAAGACATCACAAACATGGAAATACACCCAGACTGAGGTCATTTGTACAAATGTACGGCGGCCCCCAGTGGGAATCGAGCCCACGACCTCTGTCTTGGTGGTTAAGCGCCTCAATGGCTAGTCCAACGAGGCAGTCAATTGTAGGTATGTTTTCTTTTGTCAAACAATAAAGAATATTCTTATCTTATCTTATGTGACCTATGTCAGTAACAATCGCACCACCAATATCCGTTCGAGTTTGATTGCTCGCTAGATTGCAGCCAATTAGGTACATTCAGCGATTTCAGGAATTCTGCTTCTTGCTAACAAGATACCTATAAATAGGTCAACTCCATCCATCGCTTAACGTACCTTTGAATCCAATCTATGATTATCACTTAGATCTACATTTTCTATATTTAAAGCGGTAGTAGCGCAGTGGTTGAACGCTGGCCTCACGAGAGAGGTCGCGTGTTCGAATCCCGGTCAATGACTTTGTTTTTAAAGTTGCGTACAATTGAATCGTGTGATTTTAAAACGACACACGTCCTTTCATTACAACTTTGCAGGAAATAGAAAAACTGTTTTATTCAAATACTAATATCTACAACAGCAATATTTTAGCATATTATATTGATTTCTGTATGAATAAACTACATTTTTTTTTTCTAATGTAAATCAATAGGTAGGTGTAAATAATTTAATAAAAAAAAAATGGGCAAGTGTTATTTTAAAAACAAATGTGACTTGTGTTGTTTTAAAATCACACGATTCAATTGTGATTTGTAGTAGCAATAACACTCACTATGTTAGAAGGAAAACATCTTGAGGAAACTCGCCACACCCTAGCGTTTGGGCTCGTGTGGTGATAAAACCCATTCTCTTTCTCTGAAAGCAGACCTGTGCCCAGCAATGGACGTATATAGACTGCTCATTACCACACTCTAAGAATAACGTATTCAACAGAATAACGCGTGGCAAAACAAAACATTAGTAAGCTGGAACGATGGAAAGACCATTCATTTATATTATTAGTCACAAGGGCATCTGAAAACCAAAGAAGAGGCGACGCCATCGCTGACCTCTTAAATTTTCGAAGGTTAAAATAAGACACGTGTAAGTCGACGTAGGAGGCATGGCGTTGCGTAAATCAGTTTAGGCGGCACTGGTGGCAGTGACAGTGGTAGCCCCTCTGACCTATTTACGGGTCCCTTCGGCCGGGAGAGTGACGCTTGCGTGCAAGCTTTGTATGGGAAAGTTAGACAGCAAATATAGTGGACTTCATTTTTCAAATCTACGATATTAGACGTCTGTTTGAAGCCCACTTTCTACAGTTGAATCTGTTCAGATAAGGTATGATTATTCTCTTATTCTGATAATTTTTTTTTCTTTGCTCAATTCAAAATAATGTTCTAAAAAATAAATTTAATTTTCCCCATGGATATTCCCTCCTCACGGCTATCTCACTAATATTTATTTTAAGAGCTGATACGCACTAGTGGTTACTTAGCATGCGGTCATACGTCCGCATGCGTCCGTCAAAGTGATGGTGGAAAGTACCTAAGGTACTATTTAGGTTTCCGAACCTCAAAATGAAAAACGGAACCCTTATAGGATCACTTTTTTATTCGTCCGCCCGTCCGTCCGTCCGTCCGCCTGTTGTCAGACCCTTTATCTCGGGAATGCGTATAATAGAGGTATCGAGTTGAAATAGCCTATTTGATAGGTTTCTGAAAACCATCTTAGGTTTTTTGTTGGTATTCATTGAGTGCTCAGAAAGTGGTAATTTTAAATTCTTCAAGTACAGGAAAATATCTGAAAAATCTGAAAGTGGTAATTTTAAATTCTTCAAGTACAGGAAAAAATCTGAAAAATATACATTTGTAATTAAATAAATAATCTAAGAAATTAGTCTTTGAAGTTCGGGAAAATCTTGGTACGTACAAATTTCTACGAAACCCTCGGTGGGCGAATCCGACTCGCACTTGTCTGTTTTTTTTTTTTTGTTTAATGCTCTATCGTAAAAAAACGGTAATCAATATATAGGCATCAAACTTAAACAAAAAGCCAAGGCGTTATTGTGGGACTTATTATAATATGTCTAATCTAACGACAAATGATAAAAAACTGCCAAGCGCGAGTCGGACTCACTAAATACTTTACTAACTGCACTATCAATTTAAATGAATATTAGTTTTACCACCGGATGTGTCCGATCATGCCCAACTACATAATAGGTGTACTTATTTCGTATTTTTTATTTTATTCACCTGCATCCACACGATGTTGCGGGTTACCCGTAGGTAAGTGCGTTCACGCTCAAAATTTATTTGCGTTTTTTTTTTCGTTTAACTGAAAATATTTAGATGAGGCACACCTACTTAGACATGCTAATCGGCATGTCCTTAAACTTTGTACAAATTCGAAGTTTCTGTGGTCAAGCCACGTGTTTTTTCTCCCCTCCCCGTATCGTAGCAACGGTGTCGAAGCGACCAGTTTTCTCTCGCCATTTGTTTTGAGACTGAATCTTTAGATTTGCTTTAGATATTGAGGCGTTAACAAGTGCGGGCGTAAACAATGCAAATATAGCCCTTTTACTAGATTAGATTATTAGATTGCACACCAAAAATCTTAAATATCTAAGTGAAATATCAAAAATGAGGTATTTATTTAATGAGACTTGCGTTGTTAAACACGAAACATGCATTTATTTGTTTAATTAAAATCTACAAAAATCCTATGTCCGCCATATTAAGTTGAATACCAATCAATCACAGGGACTAACGTCACTTTTAAGAACACACCAGAAATCCTAGTAAACAAACGGCCGGTTCTCTGTGGTTTTATTTACGATTAAATCTCTAGTTAATCTTTCTTGTTTGTAATCTATCTTAAATCCTGAGTGAAATAACACGGATCATGGAACAAGGGTTTACTAAGGCTACCAGTGCTAATTTGCCTAGTGGGTAGAACATCGGACTCGGAAGCGAGAGACTCAGGTTCGATCCCCAGTGCGGGCATATACCTATTACTTGGTTTTCTAAGTTATGTACATTTGTGAAGTTATAGTAGCAATATCACTCGCTAACTGTGAAGGAAAACATCGTGAGGAAACCTGAGTGTCTGAGTTATCATATACCTCAGCGCTTGAAATCGCCAATCCGCGGTGGGCACGCGTGGTGATTAAGCCCATACTATCTCTCTGAGAGGTCTGTGCCCAACAGTGGGACGTATGTGGGCTTCGAACCCATCAGCTCCCGAATGAGAAGCCGGCGTTCTACCACTCCGCTACTACCGGTCTTTAACTTAAAATAATAGGGGTTAAAGTATGAAATTGCCGTTTTATTGCAATATGTAGGTTCTTTGAATTGACATAGAATCTTCATGGTTTGAGGTTTTCGAATGAAACTTTTTTCAAATGGTTTCTATGATGTTCTTTTTTTAAAAAATGTGAAACATTTGAATATCGACTTTCAATTGTTTTTGTTATTCAATTTAGACAAGAAAGATGGATACTGCGAAAATTCGAGTGATTTTTGAATACGAGTTCCGACGCGGAACTAACTGCGTTGGGAGAGGGGTCTACTAATGAACGCACCGTGCGATTTTGGTTTAAACGCTTTCGTGATGGAAATTTCGACTTAAAGAACGAGCCACGAGGAAGACCGCCCACACAGGTGAATAACGATGAATTAAGAGAGATAGTGGAAACCGACCCTAGTCAAACTACCCAGGAATTAGCGGCATGGTTTAACGTTACCTTACCCACAATATTGACTCACTGCGTCAAATCAATAAAATAAAAAAATACGAAAAATGGGTGCCTCATAATCACTCGAATTTTCGCAATATCCATCTTTCTTGTCTAAATTGAATAACAAAAACAATTGAAAGTCGATATTCAAATGTTTCACATTTTTTAAAAAAAGAACATCATAGAAACCATTTGAAAAAAGTTTCATTCGAAAACCTCAAACCATGAAGATTCTATGTCAATTCAAAGAACATATTGCAATAAAACGGCAATTTCATACTTTAACCCCTAATACTATGATTTCTATATTATTAAATTGAGATCTCAAACAAGATATAAGACAAAATTAAAGTTGAAATTAGAAAAAAGTCATTGGTATATTGGCTTCAATAATGTCTTATTTCAGTAAAATGTTCCATCTACAATATTCAAGGTAACTTCCCTCCATGTGGCATAGCCGTGGGACGCCCTGTGTATTGATTCCCTTAACAATATGGCATCGATATCACAAAACAATCGCCCCCTAAATTCGCAAATAAACAACTCAACACCAAGAAAATTTGCTTATAATTAAAATCCGATCCTATCCTGTATTGGTAAGGTACTATTGATTTCCTTAATAATATGGCATCGATATCACAAAACAACCGCCCTTAACGGACAATGCGCTACCAAATTCCTAAATAAACAACCCAACATCAGACATCGGCGATCACAATGAAAGCACAGAGGATTGGCGGCACGTTCTCTAACCTAGATTCCATCCCAAACCGAATTAGTAGCTGGGATCAATACATGGGTTGACCCGTAAACCATCTATAGGAGTAGGTATGTCGCTTCGTTACCCGTGTACAGCGTGAACTTCGACCCACAGTTTGGAGGTCATTAACATTTGGGCGGGAAGTAGGTCGCTGCGCCATCACTGCACGGTTGCCATGGCAACCGGGAACGCGCAACCCACAGAACATAGGCGCAACCCTCCAAGTGGGGAAAAAAATCCAAAATGGCGGAGCAGCCCACTGCGTTTTCAAGATGTTTTTTCGTCTCCGAGGGTTACATAAGCAGATTTCTGTTTTAAAATTACTCCTTTGCTGCGGGATAAGCTGAATAATACATACCTACGCTGTCAATAAAATGTGTCCTACGATCATATTGAATATAAGGACTGAAATTAATACTGTTTGTTTTTAGAACATAACTCATCTTATTTAATCATCGCGCAAGTAGCTACTCTCTCATTTCCGTTGGTATCACATGTTGCAAAGGAAGCCGTTAATATGATTCTAGCTCAGTATCAGATGCTAGTTTCATTGCCTAGGCACGAGAGAGCCCGATGCCACTTATTTGATAGTAGACGATGAATAGACACGCTACGAATAGTCCCAAAATAATGAGTAAATGTAGAGCTGCTTAGAAAACCAAGCAAGCTTCAAACACATTATAGATTTTATGTGAATTAAAGCACTTATTGAACATTGACTTCCCGCTTTCAAAAACTGTAAAATATTTCGGCATAAATAGGTAATCCCATTTCATCATCATCATCAGCCATTTGATGCCCACTGCAGGACATAAGCCTCCCTCATGGTTTTCTTAACAATGAGGGGTTTTGCCATAATCGCCACGCTTGGCAGGCGGGTCGGCGATCGCAGTATGCGGTTGGAATCTCAGGAAAACGCTGCTGCCTCTCTCCTGGCAATGTTTTTCCTTAGTCGCCTTCTACGACATCCACGGAAGGAAATGGAGTGACGCTATTCTTAATCCGGCTCCACACGGTTCCCATTCCATTTATTTCACAACCCCATTAATGCCATTTATTTACTTTAAATACCCATGTACAATTGTACATACTTACAAAGGTCTCCTCTCAAAAACATACCTATTCGCTTATGATTAACATTAAAACTATTCCTAAACATGACGACGTATGAATTATTTAACATTGTAGGAGCATTGAAAAGTTGACATTGGCAAATATGCCACTCATTATATTCCAGTGATTCTTATTACTTTCTACATAGAGACGACAGTTAAATCTCAACAAGTAACTATTAGGAACACAAATGGTAACCTCATCAAACGGTTAAAGTACTAGGAGTACACGAGCTTCAAGCTTGCGCTGGTAATGGTCTGATGACCTATTACGAAACAAATCCTATAACATGAATGCGATAGTTAAACAATTTTAGTGTCGTATAAATATTATGTCAAAAAATAATCTGCACCATTGGTAATTCAACACATTATCCCTTTACCCTAACCGCCCTTTTACCACTGCGTAGACATACCATAACCACGCACAAACATAGCTAAAGATAGGCCTACGAAACCAGATATAGAACGTAAACAATCTGACCGTTACTAAGTTATGCCAGAAAAACTGTTTGTTTTGTATTTAACTCCAAGATAAAACATTTTGTGCATGATTTAAAGTAAAAGCACCTGGTTTATAACTAATTAATCTGTAAAATGTTTTCGCAATGTTACAAAGTTATTACTAGTAGATTCTTCACCAAGGGCGCAAACAAAATTTTTGCGTCGTGGTTGTGAAATTCGCTTCGTTTGGGCTTTAATGCAAGAATCGCCTCAGTTCGCTCTGGATTCAACACTACCGAGACCAAAAATGATTTGCACCCGTGTAGAACAATCTGCTTTTCACTACCATCTGAGAGGAATGAAATAAAAGATAACACTTACATACCACTCAAATGTAACTTCTGGCAGGAGGTTTGGAATTGCTTACATTGCCTGTTTTTTATATATTTTGGTGTTAAGAAGACACATTTTTCCGAGAAAATAAGTGAAAATAGACAAAAAAGCGCGCCAACGTTATTGATTTTTTGCTTAGAAAAAAAACTTGCGTTCCAATTTCAAATATTTGACAATTAGGTACTTAATAGGTTTGCAGCAGAGTTTGGTAGTTCAGTAAGTAGTTCCAAACTCGGTTTTAAAACTCATTGCTTGGGTTGGAGCGAAATAGATATAGGACGAATCCTCAAGAGTGAAAGAGAAGTCCGACTTCTTAGTAAATGAGTGCATTAGTATATAAATTCAAAATTGGATTTTGAGTCTATTTACTTAAAGGTACCTAAAGGTAAATAGATTCAAAACCCAATTTTGAGTCTATTTACTTTGATGCATCTTAGCTTGAACAACAATAGCGTGTTTTGGATCCTAGGGCATCAAAATGCATAATTTCGAGCAGATTGAGTCAAAAATAATTTTAATGTATAAGACAAAAAAATTATTTTTAATATTGTATGAAGTAAATCAGTTTTTAATTATTTTAATGTTTTTAGTTCACGCAATCCTAAATGTTAATTATGTAAATTTGTTGTTTTATTATTTGTTGATTTTACGAAGTAATTATACATTTTAAATGAATAAAATTATATTTTGTGTAAATTGTTCCGGAAGTTGTGACTTCCCGCGTGGGAAAGATGCCGCCACCTTGCAGTGGGCGCCATCTTTCTGAACCGTAGTTCAGAGCAGTATGCTACGATTGATTGAAGTGTTGATTTCAACTGTAAGTACCTGCACGGTAAACCTCAACATTTCAAAAATGGGATTCAAAAAATTGCATTCTCCACGGTATTGATGACGGGTCTATAAGATTAGGAGCAGAAGCCGTTCAGTTTGACGACCCAACAAACTGTTGGGTTTGCGAAACGCTAGGCCTGCTGGACCGAATGGTGATCGCAAACTCATCGAGGGTCCTATACCCAAACACTTAGATCCTCAAAGACGTACAGTTCCCAGGGTGTTGCATTGCATTAAGTGCAAAAAAGATGGACACATAATTCTGACTGCGTTGAGGCAATGGAGATGCTACCTGAAAAGATGAAAGATACAGGAAATTTAATAAAGCAGCTTTGATAAATGGAGCCACATTTGATGCTTTTATTGACTTCGGCAGCGAATGCACAATGATAAAGCTTTCAAAGTTTCGCAAAATTTACTCGGACTTCGATATCTTGAACTTGCATATACTGAAAGGATTCGGTAATTCTGTGGTGCAAGCCATTGGCAAGCGCCAAGTGCGTATCCGAATTGATGAGGTTGAAGCGGAGGTAGAACTTATAGTGGTCCCGGACAATGTCATGCATGTCCCACTTCTAGTGGAACAAACTTTCATGGAGCAGTCGCATATAGTGATTACAAAAACTAGCGAAAACTTGGAGATCACTCAACCAACCAACTATGGGATTGCCCCAAGTAAGGTTTGTTTATTTAGCAAGAATGACACCGTCATCTCTGGCTTAACTATAGTTGATGTTTATACTAGCCCACCTTACGCAGGGGATGTGTACCTTGACGTGACAGGACCCAGATTTAAAAATGGTTCTCAGTAAAAAATGTTGTCTGGGCTGTTCAGTTTGGATAAAGAAGGTGCGGGACAGATTGTAGTCAACAACCAGCCTCTTTCGCTTGAAAGGGACTTCCTCATAATACGTGGGCGTGAGACTCAAGAAGAAGTAGTTTCCAAAGTGCTCAATGTTAGGTGGCAAATATCGGCGGTGTATAGCAATTAATTTATCAGAGTTAGGTTACGTTAGGTTTCACGAGACCAGACCGGAGGTGCAAACCTCCGCTGGAGAAATGTCGAAAGAACTACATGATGCTGAACCAGTAGTCTATCGTCCGTATAGGCTAGCAATTAAGAAGAAGGCCGCTCTAGGCGCCTTGTGGCAACGGGCGCTAAAATGCATGAAGGAAGGTGACCGAGGCGACAGGGCATGTTAATAATTTCAGTCTTATGTAATATTAATTATATATCAGGCAATATCGTAGGATGAGGACATTCATGTGTGTGGATGTCGTACAAGGTGACTAAGGGAATAAATTGCCAGGAGACGGGCAGCAGCGTCTTCCTGAGATTCCAACCGCATACTGCGATCGCCAACCCGCCTGCCAAGCGTGGCGATTATGGCAAAACCCTTCATGGTTAGGAAAACCATGAGGTAGGCCTATATCCTGCAGTGGGCGTCAAATGGCTGATGATGTTGATGATGATGATGATGATCATGCAATGTCTTCAAAGACCGCCCTGATTTAGGGCTAGAACTATCACTGCATGCTCTCTATAGAGTTCGTCAATTACAACCAATCCAATCTGGCTATAAAATAGAACATAACATAACATAAACTCACGCCTGTATCCCAGAGGGGTAGGCAGAGACCAGGGAGTGCCACTTGCTACGATCCTGACAGATCACTTTCGCTTCCTCAACATTCATTAGTCGTTGCATGCACGCACGCCGGTTTCGGGTACTTTTTATCTTGCCCTTTGTTAATACATCCTCTATTTGGTCGAAGTATGTCCGTCTGGGTCGTCCCTTACCGGCCCTTCCATCCACATTCGCTCGATATATTTGTTTTGTCAATCTTTCTTCCTTCATCCTCTCCACATGTCCAAACCAACGCAACATTCCTTTCTCAATTCTTGTCACTACATCCTCTTTCAGTCCACAACGTTCTCTAATCACACTATTGCGTATCCTGTCATTCAAAGTAACGCCAGACATACTTCTCAAGGACCTCATTTCTACTGCATTAATCCTACTTTCTTGCTTCTTTTGCCATACCCAAGTCTCGCTAGCATACATAAGTGTTGGGACTAGCACTCCATTATGGATAGCCAATCTAGCTCTTTTGGAGATGTTGTGGCCACTCACAAAGGAGAGTAATTAAGAAGTAAAGAATTAAATAGAAATACTTTAATTTCCTGTCACACTAGTGACATCACCATAAACTTACTTGACTGCTTTACCTTTTGAATACCATCAACCATCAGTTACGCTGTCACTTACTATCGCCCAATCAACATTCACGTCACGCATGGTGCACAGAATGAACCAATCACAGAGTGATTTACTGTGGTGTAGTATCATTCAACTACCTAGAAGTTTAATTCATATGATGCTTTTTCTTCTTCTTCAGCATTTGTTTATACGGCGTTGGACGAATGCCTCTTCATAAGTCTTCCATCGCGATCGGTCTGGGGCCACCGAAAAGATTGAATGTCAAAATTCAAAATAAATAGCGAAACTTATGACCGATTTCTACGAGTTCGATTGCCATTCCGTCAACCAATCTGACGTTTGATTCGCGCTAGACTCCCTGAACAGCCGTGAACCGGCGCGGCGTGCACACGAGTCCTCAGTAGCGGGGCGGGGCGTCCAGGGCGTGGGGCGTGCGGAGGGGGCAACTATTCCTAGCGCGAAACTAGGCCGAACGCCGACCGGGGGGTCGCGTTGCCTCCGCTGCACGCTGAAGCGGGACGTTACAGTCGTGGCGCCCTAGTCACTTTACAGTAGGTACTGAAATCAGTGTTCAATCAATGGATTGGAGAGAACGAACATTTTCTGCCGAGACCACGGAACTTGCAAACGTGCACTTGAAACGTTGGAAAATTGTAAAATGAAAAAATAAACGAGTAGAAGAAGACGAGAAGAAAGACATTTATTATACCAATAAGATACATCACAGAAACCAAAAGTAACATAATATGCACAACAACAAAAAGAAAACTAAATACACAACAGACAAAACGAATAAATAAAACAGGACCATAGATGTAGCCTGTGGTGTATCTAAGTTGCCACAAAAGGCAGCTGACTCAGCGTTGTGCTGAGGAAGTGATCCCTCAGCGCTGAAATATCCGTAAATATTTGTGCAAATTCAGTTCTTATTACGTTAGACACTAAATTTTAATATTAGCTCCAGCAAATGTGTGCAACAGCTGTCATTTTCTTTTTCAATATTTTGGAGCTGTCCCGTAATAAAATCTTTTGGTGTAAATGAATTGAAAACGTATGGATGAGTCGATCAGTGAGTATACCTTATTGTAGCTTTATATATATACGCTGCATTTGTCAATATTTTGTTAATATATATATGTAAATATATAACCTGACCCGGCTAACGTTGTTTTGCCATATTAATTAGCTTAAGACCTATTTACAGACCTACCAAATATACACAAAAAAAATCATAAAAAAATTTTTAGTAGTGCCCCACGTACGAAAAAAGCAATGAAACTGAATATTTGAGTTAAAGAATGAAAATGAATAAGAAGCTTAGAACCTCTCAAGAACGACGTTCGACTGATGATCTTCAAAACGAATGCATCAATGTCTACCAGACACCAGAGAATGACTTACTTAATGAAATTATTTAAACAAAGTGCTAGTAACATGAAAACTTAACACCATCACCAATCACCAAACAGAACATCACCAAATTACGCTGAGACTATTTTTACGCTATATTATAAAACATATGCATATTACTAAAGTCGGTTCCGTGCTTCGCAAGGCACGTTAAGCTGTTGGTGCCGGCTGCCGTCGATAGATAGCAGTCGTTAAGCCAAGTCAGAGGCCTTAGGGCGGCTTGACAACTTCTGACAGTAGACGAGCCACTAGTCTACAAGCCTCCACCAATCCGGACTTTGCCCCCGTGGTGGAGTATGGCCTATACCTTCCTCAGGGAAGAGACCCGTGCCCCTCGGTGGGGACATAATGGGTTGATGATGATGATGATATTATTAAAGGATGGGCCCCATTAGGCCTTATTTACTGCTGCCCATTAAAGAGTTCCATTCTCCATCTATGAAAGCCTTCATGAGATCTTCACCAAATTAAAATGAGCCAATGGGACGTTATATCTATTCGAACAAAAAAATAATTGTCGTAATCGGTTGAGATTTGAAGGAGTTACGCGAAAACATAGCAAAAAAAACGAGTCGATATGAGAATCTCCTCCATTTTTTAAGTCGGTTAAAGGTCAGTAACGTCGGAGAAGTTTGAAAACCAACACTGTGATTTTTTATACGAAAAAAAAACAACAGTAAACCAGTGAGTTGTAATTTAAATCTGTTTACGAAATATTGACAAACGCAGCGTAACTCACAGAATCGATGATCTAACGCAAATTTCTGGTAGCGGCTGGATGGGTATGGCCGAGAACCAAAAGATGTGGCGTGCTTTGGGGGGGGGGCTTATGCCTTATGAGTGGTAATGCGCAGAGACAGAGACAAACATTACAGATTTATTCTACATGAAGATAAAGATAACATAAGAGCACGGTGTGCGTCAAAACACCATACACACGTAGTTTGGTTTTAGTTTCTAATGTCGAGTCGGATTGGAATAAAACTTTGTGAAAATGCTAATATATTGCGAGGTTTGCAAAAGAAAAAAAATAAAGCAAGATAATATAAAGCAGAAATAAAAATAGCGAGCCTTTTGCAATTGGCTCTTGACTTTCATTTGGCTACTGGCTATGTAAGTAACATAAAAACCTCCAATTTTTTCTGAGTGTTTTTTAACATTACCCACAATAATTTGCAAACCTCTATGTAGTAGGTATCATTGTAAAATATTTACAAAGTTTGATTCCAATCCGGCTTATACTGTGAAACTTAAAACCAAACTAAGTTTCTATGGAATTTTACCGCTATAGCACACTTAACTCAAATAGTTCATAGCCATGTAATAAAGCTATTGAACGAATCTCGAATCTTAAGTCATATAGCTTCGTATTGCGTCTGCCTCGTTGGTCTAGAGGTATCACGTTTGATTACCATGTTTGTGTATTTCCATATTTGTGATGTCCTTGCCTGGTTACCAGAGCGCAGGGATCAGGACAAGTGATTGTGTCGCGTGGAAGTCATTATTAGATATTTCGTAAGTTTCAGTAGTCAGGATCATATTCAGTACCTACATGAGCAAATAAGTAAAAAACTAAGTATCCAGTACTGCCAATCATCTCACTGCACTGTCAAAACAGGCCAACATAAAATATTTTAAGATCTATCGCGGCAAACAGGTCGGACGCATAAATACAATTCTTCGAAAGTGAACGGTGTACCACGAAACTGTCAACTATGCTAATGTAATGCTGAAAGACGCGGAAACAATGTGTGTCTTTTCAATTTAAGTTTGATGGATTTTAATTCTTCAAACCAGTGTATAGCCTGCGCGAATCGTTGGCGTGATTCTTATGCAAGTGAGTGATAGAATGGAGGACTGAATCCCAAATTACATGTAATAATAATTGTAGCACGGGCAAAATAACAAAACTTTCACTGCGGTTAAAAACTTCACTAAAAAAATGACTAAAAGGAAAAGTTATGCAAGAGAAAAATCCTGAGCATGGATTAGTGCAACAAAAAGAATATAAAGAGGAAAATAGCTTAAAAAACCCGGACAAATACGAGTCGGACTGGCCCACCGAGGGTTCCGTACAAATTTGTATCCGATCCGATACCTTACATTTTGAAGCAACGAAGCTAGAAAGTGATGCTTTGTTTTCACTCGAAGCTGTAATTTGTTTTAATGGAGAGAGTTCATTGTATGCCGTTTTGTAAATTGCCCCCGAATTACCTTGTTTGGCGATGGTCCAATCATGCAAAGGTTGTTTCTTCCACTTCATTAATTTCTTTTTAATTTCATGTTATTAGTGCATTCTATACCCGTAATTTGGGTTTCTAATGCCACTTCCGACCATATTTGTTAAAGAATTTTTTTATTATTAAAATAGTAAAATGTGCGTGCCAAATGAAGAAGTAAAATCACTCTTAGACGGTATGTAATAATATCTGTCTCGTTGGTCTATCAGTTAACATTCTTTTCTACCAAAACAGGTTCGTGTGCTCGATTCCCATTCATCATCATCATTCAGCCACAAGAAGTCCACTGCTGGACATAGGCCTTCCATGGATTTCCAAAAAGACCGGTTGGAAGCGACTTGCATCCAGCGTATTCCTGCCACTTGGATGAGGTCATCTGTCCATCTTGTGGCTGGTCGTCCTACGCTGCGCTTGCCTATATGTGGTCTCTATTCGAGAACTTTTCGGCCCCATCGGCCATCAGCTCTGCGTGCTATGTGCCCCGCCCACTGCCACGTCAACTTAATAATCCGCTTGGCTATGTCGACGACTTTCGTTCGTCTACGGATGTCATCATTTCTGATTTGATCTCGTAGAGAAATTCCGAGCATAGCTCTTTCCATAGATCGTTGCGTGACCTTGAGCTTTCTTATGAGGCCCATAGTGAGAGACCACGTTTCAGTGCCATAAGTCATTACTGGTAACACACAATGGTTGTATAATTTCCCATTGAACGCCGCCAAACTTAATTCCGTGTGGCCCCGGATTAAGAATAGCGTCATTCCATTTCCTTCCGTGGATGTCGTAGAAGGCGACTAAGCAAATCAATATCCAAGAGACGGGCGTCTTCCTGAGATTCCAACCGCATACTGCGATCGCCAACCCGCCTGCCGAGCGTGGCGATTGTGGCAAAACCCCTCATGGTTATGAAAACCACGAAGGAGGCCTATGTCCTGCAGTGGGCGTCGAATGGCTGATGATGATGATGATGAAACTTAATTTATACAAAATACCTCAGTCTGGGTGTATCTCCATGTTTGAGATATCCTTCCCTGGTTCCCATAGTGCAAGGTAACCTAGTTTGGCACCAGGACAAGTGATTGTGTTGTGTGAAAGTTATTTTTTTATTTCATCAGTTGAGGATCCTATCTCGTGTTATGTGTTATTGTTTAGGGTAATAACCTATAGGGATTTAAATATTGCAAAAAACTTATTATCCCTACTGTCAACTTATCAGCTTCTCTATTACGCGCACCAAATCCTAAACGATTGCAGTCATCTAACTGTCGAATTGTATACTAACTGCTATCGCAAACGTCAGGATTTGGTGCCCATAATTAGACCTCTGATCTATAGAGTCTCTCCGAGTTAAGGTATTTACAAGTTTATATGGGCTAGTAGGTAGGCATAATGTATGCTAGACCTCCTGAGTTCCACCGAGTCTCTGTGTAGGTGTAGCCAGGAGCCGAAGGCTGCTACTGCATTTAATGGACTTTCACTTAAATGCATTCGGCACGTATAGGTTACGCTCTTAGAATGTGCAATAGTGAATTACGAAACTTGCAATGTGGAACTGCACAAACAACATTGCACCTTCACGCTTGCCCGGACGCTCCATAGTGCAACTGGCAGGGTCCCCTGTCCATCTCGCTCCAAGATCTGTATAGTTTCCCATACGTTTTGCTTCATCTCATTCGGTCCGAACCCATGATCTTTCGCACGAAATCCTTGATGGTTGTCAGAGGTCTAATTATGCGCTACAGTTCCTGTCGGTATCGGTATATCTCTTCATTTCTTATCATTGAGGTAACATTGTTTTTCAAATACAATAAATACGAGATATAGTAATGAAGTCATGGCCGATTATCGAACCCGCTTTTATCAATACAGGTTTGGATCAAGATATTGATATCTATCCATAACGAGGACTGCAAGTTAAGCTTTGTTTATTTAGGTGGTGTACACAAAATCAAATATTTTATAACTGACTACTCTACTACCAAATATGATTATTTTTCGAAAAATTTCCCAGGCATCGCCGGCCGGATCAATTATTTTTCCTATTGTTCTTGCAATTTTATTGCTGGAGTTGTATTTTTTATTCATATTATGAATATGAGCTCTAAACTTTTCAAGGCAGTATGTCAGATGTGTAGTTACTATACGCCTTTTGCCGAGAAGTGCACTTTATTTCAGTGCGCACTCAGCATCAGCGGAGGGAAGCTAAGGGAAGTGTGTCACATTATTGTATGACATCAGCTCACTCTTATTTCGTATCTGGACCATGATTCTGTGAGTGTATTCTAGTGCATGGAACGTTTGATGCGTGTGTGCATTTATGTGACGCATTTATGCAATTGTCATTATACTACAAAATCTAACAGAACAGAATCTAGGCCCTGCTGAGGACACACGTGTCCATGTATATACAAAGTTTACTTCTTGGAAAAAATCAATTCGTCGTCACGAGCGTCATGAATCAGGCACTGCCCACGCTGAATAAACTTTGTTTAAAAGCTAATCGCCCTGTAGATTCGGCCACGGTCTAGATCTCGAACTTGCCCGATTTTCGTTACGAGTTTCGGTTGAGCACGAACTTGCCCCACTGACCACTCGACTAGTCTGATGTAAAAATATAGCATGGCTAGTATATAGCTACACCGCTCGCCAGTTAGATTTCATGCTATCCTGTTGGCTTAGATGAGCTTTATTATTTATTTACTACTTTAAATTATACTTGAGCCTCGTTTTAGATATCATCATAATTACCTACACCTGTAGATTCACATCTAGACTAGCCATTTGTTAGCATTTTTGTATTTAATAATTACACATGTTTCCGTCTCGATGCGATGTTCTGTGAGTCACTAGACCAGGCTCTTGCTGAAAATCAGTGCTATGGACGATAAAACTGCAGCAATTACTGAGCCCGGGGCCGTTTTACCGCCGCACATGGACATAATTCGTGTCACCTACTCATTATTAGATATGTAAGCCTTTTAATGTATTTTGTTCTCTGATATGTACAATAAAGTGTTCTAATCTTGTGTTTATTGTTGTAATATTCTATTGTTGTGTTTTGCTTGTTTGTTTTTTCTTTCTATTTAACTTCTTGTATATGTCGTCTATGTGTAAACGTGAATTTTTTTGGCATGTTTTGCTCGATATTAATAACGGCAACAGGTAGACGCATGCAATATTCAAAGGTTGTAAACATAATTTGTATCTATACAAGTTGTAGAGAAGTTGTATAGGTACGTGTATAGGAACCCTTCGTGCGCGAGTCCGACTCGCACTTGGCTAGTTTTTTTACAGATAATTTTTGCAAAAAGTGTTGGATGAATCTCTCATGTTAACAGTGATTTTTAGGTTACGTATTTATATTTTAATTCATTAATCAACTAATATTGTTAACATACCCTAAAACAACTACTATGTAATTTATAATTAATCTTATCTGGATTCCTGTAAAACACTCCTCAGATGTAGTTTCCTATTTAAAGTGAATCTCAGGAGTGTTTTAAGGAATCATATTGTTTTGTATTGTTCCTCTGTGGTAAAACTAATAGAGAAACCCAACCCGTAGTCGAATACGGAATTTCATTAGGTATTGAATCATAGAAAGGCCACGGGGCGGCGCTACGGGCGCCCCCTGAAGCGAGCATTTGACATTTCATTTGAAAAGTGCATCAGGGGTGCGGCCACGTTAGTCCTCCACTGCATGGAGTTGTCTGATGTAGCCTACACGGAACTGTCAAATACATACATATTTTGACATTTAGGAGTTGTTTAAATGCTTAACCCGATAGAGTGGAAAGTTACGTGATACAAGGGCAGATCACGGGGTGGTAGGTGCGTGAGGAGGCGGGGGGCGCGGGCGCGCGGAGCGGAGTGCCGCGCTCGCTGGTCGCGCGATGTAACCTACATACCGGTCAACACTCCGGCTCAGTCAACACTCGCTACAGGGACGTTTGGCGCATTTACATAGGCCTAGTCTCTATGCAAGTCCACTAGTATTAACCTTACTTAGAGGTATATACTCTATGAATAGAAATTCCTGTTTCTTTTGACTCATCGTCGCTGTATACAAGAGCCCAGAGTGCGCTGTAACGGTGAGGAGCGCAGAGAAAAGGCTAAATATGACTGCTAATAACTCGATACGGCGCATGTGTTCCTCTTACAATAACATTATTTTGAGTAATCTGGAGAGCGTGCCTGACATACATCATGACTCCCTCATATATTTTAAATTCCAAATGGCAAGTATCCTTGCCTCCGATCAAACTTAACTTATTTCAATATACCTATTTACTTTTAAATTGTACGTAACTATAATCGTTATTGTATCCTTTTATTAAAAATGTAAGTGTAATATAATTTATCATGCTGTATGCTCATTTCTTGGTATTATGGTTGGATTTGAGCGTTATTATGTCATTTTATCTTTATAATTTATGTCCGTAATACTGTTTTGTGGATGTTATAAATTAATATAAATAAAATAAAAAAGATGCACTATGCTTACCGATTGGTCGGCTCCTTAAAATTATTCGTACACTTACCTGAAACAAATTAAATGAAGATCAATGCAAAATATGTTCACCAACAATTTCAAACAACAACGGACCATGAAATTTCATTATAAAGGACCAGCTGTTCAATCGAGCATTGTTAACCACTAATTTGGCGTGTGACCTACTATGTCTACGACTAATGAAATCTATATTTACAAAGTATTTATGTCACAGTAGTGCGATATAAAGTGTTTTAAAGTACTTGTGACATTTTTAGGGACGTTAATTTTAATTATTATTTCTACATAAGTTTTGACCAGTTTTACCATAAAGTATAGTCGAATATATTCCTCTACGAAGTGAAAACGCTTCGTGGAGTCGAGTCAACTTGCCCGAATGTACACCGTTGTAAATAGACTAATGCTAGCATTAGATGCGACTAGACAAGGCCATAGCTATCAGTGAAAATGTCGAGTAGGAAAGAGAGGGAAATACGAAGTATTTATTACACACACACAGGTACACCGTATACCACAAGTGCAATTTACTAACACAGATGCAACTTTTCTATTTCTATAATGCTCGTGTTCTAGCGTTGACTATCCGTCCTATGCATTAACCGTCATAACCGATATTCATACATATGTGGCACGTAATAAAATGTTGAGTACCTAATAAAAAGATCCAGACATTTAGCTTTCCGCACTAGAAGTAGGTATATCCCATAGAGCTCCCTACGACCTAAGAGTAAAGTTTTTCCAAATGAACGCCTTACGAGATCGAAGAACCCTAGCAGACTTGGTCTTTCTGTTCAACGTGATCAATAAAATAATAAATTGCAAGTATCTTGTAAAAAATATCAGCTTTACTGTACTCCAGAACATCTCTAGAAAAACATTAGATACGTATATAATACTCAATGTCAATACCTGTCAAACTAACCTAGGATTTCACTCTCCTCGACCAAGACTGTGGAAGGAATACAATTCGTTCAATGCGAAATCTGGCGATTTAGATATAGGTATTTAATTATAAACTGCCCATTTTTAAAGAAAAAAACTATATAATCCTTAAAACTACATAATGCTCATTTTAAGTTCTTAAAATTTTGACCTGTATTTAAATAGTTACAGAATTTTATTATAGTTATAATCAAATGAGTTCAAATATTTTAAATATTATAAAAAGAAAAAGTTTACTTAATGAACGTCAAAATTGTTGTTAGTTTCTCAATTATTAGATTATGTGGCGAAGAGGCTAACCAAGAAACTTTACAATTATTCTTTTCAAAACATTTAACTTAATTAACAAAGTTTTTAACTTAAAAATTATTACATTTAATATTAATCTACTGTTTAATACCAAAGGGCAAGATAAAAAGTACCCGAAACCGGCGTGCGTGCATACAACGACTAATGAATGTTGAGGAAGTGAAAGTGATCTGTCAGGATCGTGGCAGTCCCTGGTCTCTACCTACCCCTCCGGGATATAGGTGTGAGTTTATGTACGTATGTTTAATACCAAACATCTTTCAATAATCCTTGATGATTTTAAATAATCCTTGATGTTATAGTAAGCTTTCTAATATATCTTGAGGAATTTTGTTGTAGGTTTAATATGGTCACACTTTAGTTAAGTTAGGTTAATAAGAAGGTAAATATTGTGGGCGCCTGTTAAAGGGGTGCATATAAGACCTATAAATTGTAACACGTTGGTGCTCCTTAACAAATAAAATAAAAAATAAAAAAGCTTCCGTGAGGTAGCTAAAGCTGACTGTATTTATAAATAAATAGATACAATAACTCTTTCATACTAGCTCTACAGTCAATAACATCTATAAGACCTATTTTTTGTTATCATTAAGATCAAAACTATCGATAACTCTCATATAGTACTCCTGAATAGGGAAAAGTCTTTCATTGTCGAGCCAGGCCAAATAAGTTTGGTAAGGAGGTTACAGTATATCAGCAGGAAATTGGGTGAGCGAGTGTATAATGCGCACTTGATGCTGATAGGCGTAACGATAAACTCGGCCCTGGAGGCTTGGGTCATTTGCGCTACAGTGGAGGGGCGCCGTTGGATGCATTTTTCAGTATAGAGATTTTATAGCAGGCTGAACTATTTTTTCACAGTACAAAGTAGCGTTTTTAACGCTGGAGCCATTGGTTTTAAAGTCTTTTATGCCTCACCTGGCCAAAAAGCGGGTTTTTCCGCACGCTACGCGTACGGGAAAACCCACTTTGAGGCCAGGTGACGAAATAAAATTGTATACACAACACGGACTGTAAAATAGAAAGCCCTCTATCGCATATTTATGACCCTCGCCTGCGGCTTGGGCCTTAAACTTCTGCGATATCGGCCTTTCTTTATTTTACGGGACTAGTTATGTAATGTACTATTCCATTATCTTATATTTATTTATCACGGGTTAGTTAGGTTAGGGTTAGCACTAATTTACTTCAAGAAGGTCCGATTATAAAGAACTTTGATTTGTTGGATTTGTCTCCGCCCCGAATATTAGAATAATTGTTGAAACATTGGAAAAATTCTCCAAAACAAAAATCTATGCTGAGGCGGTACGAAGTTTGCCGGGCCATCTCTAAAGACACATCCCATTAAAATTGAATTTGAATTTGCAGTCGGTTAAGTGTCCTAGGCCCGCGCCAAGTCCGAAGTGGCGTGCCGCGCTGGCGACTGTCCTAGAACCCAGCGTGAACTCGAGTACCCTCGATACCGAGCCGCCGAATTGCTATATTGCGCTATCATCATTGCGTCCAATCGAGCGTTTCCAATAAAATTGACAATTATTGAAAATGGAGCTACTACCCTTCAAGAAGCTACCAATGCCAGCGCTCTAAGTAATTGAGATTTGTTGGTTGAGATTAAACCACCAGAGTTAGAAACTTTTTATTTGTTATTTTTCACCAAAAATAAAGGCTTAAGGGGCTCCGTAGAGTAAACACTAGCGCCAAGGAAAAAAATTATATCTTTTTTTGTAGATCGTTTGTGCAAAGTGTCTGTACTCTATAGAGCCCCTTAAGGAACTATTTCATCTTTTTGAGGTATCAAGCATAGGCAGTTCTAGATTATCAGAGCGAAGCGCTTTTAATAAAATATTGACTTTGCTACGCATTTTAAAGTGATATTCTATTTTCATTCATCCTACTCCTTCTATTTTCCAAATCCCTTGAGTCATTAAAATTATGCAATTAACTTAATTATTTTGCCGAAAACCACAGATTTACGGTGAACGGTAAGAGATATGACTTAAAAAACCCCAAAGGAAAAGTAATTTTCATTATTTATACGGTATTTCTCTCATTAAATTTTAACAAGAGTCTAACTGTCGAAGGCGTGGTTTTGTTGAAATAATTGTAAATAAAGCAATATACTCCAGCAATACAATAAATTCTTACAAGTACTTTATTTAGATATTTTCGTTCATCAGTTTAAACTTTGCCTATTAACCTAGGTAATCTACTAGTAACAGCCACGGAAAGACAAAGACAAGCTACCCTTACGCAGGAATGTAGGTAGTTTAGAGAAAGACAAAATATTTTAATACTCAGCTTTCACAACCGCGTTGCTGTGAATTCCTTGCATACAGTTCCCATTGGAATTGGGCAACGTTCTTGGAATTGGGTTATCTTGATGAATCGCTTGTAGTACTACATACAGGTGTTGCCATGATGCGACACGACCGCCTCGTCGCTGGATTCGGCGGATGACAGATCTGCTCTAGCTTAATTTGTGTTCCAAATTGCGCTTCCTGAACCCTGAACCCAGAGTCGTAGGTTCGACTCCGGCATGTACCAATGACTTTTTCTTCTAAGTGACGTCACTTCGTGAATTTAATTTACTCGCTAATTGTGAAGAAGAATACTGTTAGAAAACCTGAATGTCTAAAGTCTTCAGTGAGACTCTTACAATCTGCTTATATTTGTAAATTTATACTGACCGTTTTGATTACAAAAAGTAAAACTAAACTTACGTTTGCTTCAGAACCCATTGGATACATAATATAATCCATATTTTATCCGACATTGATAGTAACGTTTTTGATGTACGTGTACTCACTCGAAAACATACATTATCATTTTCATATACGTTTTCGTGTAAACCTAGAGGTCAAACGGCTTGACAAATTTTTACATAAACTGGGATTCAAATGAAACGTATTGATGACACAATCTCACTGGCTATATGACGTCCCGAAAAAACAAAACGGCGGCATATTATTGGTGAAAGAATATCTTAGTAAGTTATTTGATGGTATTGTGTTCCAAGACTGGAAAATCTTTCGAGGCTTTAATTTTTTTCCTCGAGCGCTTTTGATCTTTTTATGTTCCTTTTAAGATATATGAAGAGATTTATCTCTTCTGTAAATCCTCGCAGCAAAAATACGACGACTTTTGGATAGAAACAATAGCTTTAATAGATTATTGTACAATTACATGTTGCTTGCACAAATATTTTTAGAAGAAGGCAAAACAAAAGACGATCTATATAAAAAGAATAAGTTTGAAGTAGCAAGGAGTTTGCATACTTTTTGGCAGGCGCAAACAATATAAATTCACGAATTGTTTGTTTGGGTTTAAGTCGTTTGAGTTTTTCTTTTATGTTACTTTTAAAATATAAAATCAAACTATTTAACCTTTTCTAAGGCTGTTTTGTCAGGAATGTTTCAGTTGAGAATAAAGAGACCGACGCCCTACATTTGGGACTTGTTGTTGGCCCGGTGCCCGAAAATAATTAGTCATCGTTCCTCAAACTGGCTAGACATGTTAGAGATACTTCTCAGAATTGCTACTATACAGCTTGACACTTTATTTTGAAATATTGTTTTAAAGCTCTGCGTTTGTGCATGGCTCTTTGATTATTATCTTACTAGCTGTGTCCGCGACTCCGTTCGCGTACATTTCGATTTTTACGAAGCAGCATTTGTATGGGGGCCACGTCTTATCATAACTGGAGCTAGAATTTAAATAGCCTATCCTGTGTCCCAGATGTCTATATGTTTTTATACCAAATTTCATCAAATTCGGATAATTGGTTTAAGAGTTATGGAGAAACATACATACATACATACACACATACAGAAAAAAATTCTAAAAATCGTGAAATTAGTTTCAGTATCATATATTGAGCCTATAAACACAATATTTCTGAAAACAAACTAACTTACTCCATGACCGACCCTTACAGATTTATTATTAGTATAGATAGATAAGTAGGATATTTATTAATATCATACTTAAAAATAAAAATACCGTAATGGATGTTAATTAGGGGTTAAAGTATGAAATTGCCGTTTTATTGCAATAGGTTCTTTGAATTGACATAGAATCTTCATGGTTTGAGGTTTTCGAATGAAACTTTTTTCAAATGGTTTCTATGATGTTCTTTTTTTAAAAATGTGATCCATTTGAATATCGACTTTCGAATTCTATGTCAATTCAAAGAACCTATGGCAATAAAACGGCAATTTCATACTTTAACCCCTAATATTTTGACAATACTAAACGAATTTATAGTGCTCTACATTATGGAAGGTGCTGCCCTCTGTTGAAATTATGTAGAAGTAAACAAACTTTTGCTACTCACCACTAGATGGCGCGCTCGCAAAATTATTTTAGTTCTTTCGGTTTTATTCGGATTTTAGCACAAAAGTTGATTCATAACTCGGTTCAAACGAAAACATTAACAAAAAGCCTTCTAAATAAAATTACAAAATCATATTGTAGGCACTTTGCTACATAGGCTCGAATTCATTTGAGTTCCACAGTAATTAATTTACCATGAAAGATTAAGTTAATGCACATATTTATTTGTTTCCTCAGTAAATCTAATTAACGAGAGACAAACATTATAAATAAAAGCATATTTTTCCAAAAACGCCTAATTCCAACACAACCCTCTACAGATGCGCTACGGTACTAGCTACGTAAACCGCTACGAATGTGCTACGAGAAAGATTTATGTCGTTCTATCCGTCTAATAAAGTCTAAAACTTATACAAACCGTCTGCAACTGATTACTTCCTGCGCGTAAATAACAACACCACATACACAGGCATAAGCATACCACAGCAATGTCGAGTTACCAACACTCGGGTTTTATATACTGGCACACTGAAGCGCTACGTAGTGTTTGAGAGTGTGCGTGCCGAGCGAGAGACCTAGGTATTCTAGATAGCCTATAGACTGCAAAGTTAGCGTAGGTCCTGGAGGGTAGGTCGCGTCCACCCTCACTCTCACAGCTGCACATGCATTAACTACATAGACGCTATGTGCCTACCATCGAACTGCATCCAATACATCCGCGTCGCCAACCTCCATTATGTACGAGATTTGTTCGTTCCGCTTTGTTTTCTTTTTGTATAGATTCAAATGCTAGTTTGTTGGTCGATTTTAGGACTTAGGGTGTAATTAAATGGCCAAATACAAACGAAAAAATATCAGCTGTTCCATACATGTTAAGCTGCAGGTGGTGACTTTGGTATGAACATCTGACATTTTGTCGCGATTTCGCCACAATAAAAGAGGTTCATATTAACATGTAGAACGACTATTTTCGGATGTTTATGGCAAATTTGTTTCACACTGTACATTTTATTTCAGAAAAAGTTTCCCTTGATGTAAATAAACTATTCTTTGAAATACATACGACCAAGGTCAAGAAATATAAATCATGGATTGTTATTTCTTGAGTCAATGAAAATTTTATTATAGTAACGATTTTCATCGATTTTCGGGAGCGGTGGTAGTGGAGCAGTAGAACGCCGGCTTCTCATTTGGGAAGTCGTGGGTTCGAATCCCGGCATGTACCATTGACTTTGTTTACTAAGTTACGTACATTTGTGAAGTTATAGTAGCAATACCACTAGCTAACCGTGAAGGAAAACATCGTGAGGAAACCTGAGTGTTTAAGATGTTTACATACCTCGGCGCTTGAAATTGCCAATCCGCGGTGGGCACGCGTGGTGATAGCCCATACTCTCTCTCTGAGAGAAAGTCTATGCCCTACAGTGGGACGTATATAGGCTGAATACAGATACATACACCGAGTGTTTGCCACCAGGGATTTCAGAAAAAATATCTTGGGAATGGAATATGGACTATGTGAAGTATTGTAGTGGCGCAAAGAGGCAAGAATACGGTTTCCAATTATTTCTAGGCAAGCAATCTCTTTGCAGTTATTAATTGTACATAATACCAATGTCGTACAGTCATGCCTGTCTGATAAACAGCATGCAAAAAATGTTTGCAGTTTGCAAGGTCATGGTAAAGCCACAGGTAACACCGGTTTTTACGTAGAACTTTTCGTTAGACGAAATCAACTTATTCGAAAAGTTTAACGCGGCAATTGTACATTTCTTTTGAGTTTATCGACACAGAGCTGACCTGATGAACTTTGTGACAGGTTTATACGACATTTGCTAATATCTTTTGCATAAAATAGGGTCGCTTCTTGGCTGTCCCAAAAATAAACACAATAAGGGACATTTTTTTTTCAAAACCGAGATATTGACACTATTGGTTACCGGAACCAAGTAATAACCAATTGGGGTAAATCTCAGTTTTGAAAAAAAAAAGTCCCTTACTGTGTTTATTTTTGGGACAGCCGTTCTGCACAAAGGCCAAATTCATGTTATTATGAATACATGACTTTAATAAATAAACACACACTACGGGAATTTTTTTTTTCAAAACTATGGTGTCATCATTTTGTATAAAACTTCATTCAAGTACGAATACCTACCTGAATTATGCAGTACCGTTACATTCTTTAAAGGACAGGTTCTTAAAGCGTTTTAATAACGACCGTGAATTTGCAAGTACGTAGGTATTGTTGGCCGTCGTCGTTGCAATGACCTTTCGTTGTGCAAGTAGCCATAAACACACAAAACAAAATTAATTCAATGAAACCATATTTTTATGTGAAACTTATAATAACAAAACCCACAGCTTTACAATACTTGGTGGCAATCAATTACGCAATGTACTTTGTATATTTTGATATAATTTTATCTACGTATGGCGTCCTCGGTCATCGACCTCGGGTCCTATTCGGTTAAATTCGGGTACAACCGCAGTTTGGAGTGAGATAGAGAATTGGCGGTATGATGTGGAGTGAGCGAGAGTACGTGGAGGGTAGAGACCTTGAGCTGGCAAAATCAAGGGTAAGGTTGTCAGCACGTGTGCGTGTGATCGCTGGCCTTGTGTTAGTTACTTTGTCTGTTGGCGTAGATATGTAACTAAGGGCTATGTACCTTCATGTCCGGGATTTTGGACCTCCAACCGTTTGCGTAGGTATGATAATAGTAACAAGGAAAGGTGAGCTTCATTTGTTGCTTTGTACAAACCGAACTTAGTGGTTAAATTTCACTTTTTGTCTTGAGATAGGTAATAAAAAATATTGTAAGTTGTCTTTTTTTTAAGAATTTATGAAGCGCTTTTCGGGATACACCTGGGATGGGTTTCGGAATTCTTCCTTTAATTCGCTTATCTGTTAAGCGTCTCGTGTTTTGAATCATTCAGTGAGATGTGATGTGATGCAATGTAATTAAATGATTGAGGGTATACCGTCGTAAAAATAAAAACGTACGTCAACAAGCAATAACTACGACCACGTGCTCGGCCGAAAATAGATGTACGATGCCCACGCACACACCAGAACTTCGCACACAGGCACAGCCATGCGGCCCAAAGGCGAACCGGGGAAAAATCAATATTTTGAGCCAAAGTACTTCCCTTAACGCCGCTGTGTGCGCTACCAAGCCTTCCCGTTGCTGGCAGCGAAAAGTCCTATCAACGATTTAAGAGGCAAACCGAATAATACCGTATCTCTTGCGGAATAAAGTGCCGTTTCCCCCGATGAATGGAGGGGTAGTTAGAGCACAAGGGTGCATGGAGCTAGCGGTGTCCCGCTCTGATCAATTGGACGGGCCGCGCGGCCGCGTGTCCCGGGCGACGACCCCGGCCGGGTCGTTGGCCCGGCTGCACCCTGCCACCCCGCAGCCTACTGTACGCACCCTTGTTCTGCCGAATTTTGCCCGGAGCTGGGCTGACATTGACTCCACGCACGGTTCATTGCCCTCCACGTACCTAGCTTCCGTTTTCCTGTGCGTAGTATTGACACACAGCTATTTCCATCGGACACTCTTTTACATAATCTCCTAAGCTAATTTTAGACATTTTGGCTCACTGACTGTATGAGACAAGTTCAAGTAATGATATTTCGTCCACGGAAAGTTACCTATTGTCTGATAACTAGAACAATTGTCTCTGTTATTCACAAACATTGGCGTATGTAGGGTTATTTTGTAAAGGGGGGGCTGGCCCCGGAAAAGCAATGGTCTATCACACTGAATCCCAAAGCATGTACGCTGTATGTAACCAACATCCTGGGGTGGTCACAGCCCACCCGCCTCTCCCTCGTCAATGTTCACAAAGTGATTAAAACATTGTGACTACTTTATTACGAATGATTTTCATGTCGCAAATATGGTGATTGGACTGCGGCAAAGGATATGCTAGTTGCCGTGCTAATGCGCCACACATATCGGTAACGCTAGTCATAGACATGATTCACAACTACTGACGACCACACAAGTTGGATAGTTCATCTACTTGTACGTAGCCCAGTTATAAAGTTATCAGTCCATTAGCCTAGGATTCTGACCTATGATCTCTAGGCCAGATTTAATAGAACAATGCAATTTCACATTACTTACATTACATATAAACCATTACTACACTGAAATGAACAAAACCCGATAAGAAAGGAAATAAATGATTGGGCATACAATGAGGAAACCCGATCACCGCCCATCCAAAATTGTCCTGCCATGGTGCCCGACTAAAACGATAAAAAGAGGACGTCCTAAAACTACCTGAAGATGCTCAATCCAGCAGGCACCAACTAGTATTGGGACAAATATAATGAGGGGTAACAAGAACTAATGACAATGATGACATCTGAGGGACGTCCCAGGTGAACATACTTTGACCAAATAAGGGATGTATTAGCAAAGGGCAAGATAAAAAGTACCCAAAACCGGTGAGCGTGCATGCATAGACTAAGGTAAGGTAAGGCAAGTAAAGGTAAGATAATATAGATAAGAATATTCTTTATTGCACAGAAAAAACTAGAGACATAAAATATGAAAGTTACAATGAAAAAGTACAATGGGCGGCCTTATTGCTAACAGCAATTTCTGTTGACGAAGCGAAAGTCGTTTGTCAGGGTTGGAAATGTGTGGGTATGATAAAGCAGAAACTGTCATTATGTTCAATGCTTATGAAAAATAAACCCCTATATTAATGTGTGGCCCGCGCGACCAAAGTGCTCATTTCTTACTAATGGATTGACCGTGAAGACCATAAATCAATCCTTCGTTAAAGTGAATTGGGTGCAAATTTAATTATGTCCGCCGGAATTCGACTGTCGTCGCTTTGATTTAAAAACTGAAAAATTCTTTGCGCACAGGATTAAACGGGATGACTAAGTCAGCATGCAGCATGCGCTTACGCATCTGTTAATTTTGAATTAGGAGATGGCAGATGAAAGTGGACAGTTACTTTCCATACCAGTTACTTTCCATTTCCAAAAGTATACAATAATATTCATGTGTACTACCTACTTTAGAAGGGTACCCGCCTTCGATATTTTGTCTTTTGTTCCAATGTGTTGATGTGACTATAAATAATATTAAAAGTTTACTGCCTTGTACCTACTGGCTATCAGGAAATATTATAGGTTACTTTTAAAAAATGAAATATTATAGGTTATTTTTAAGCTACCACTAACAAAAAAGTGCTGAAAAAATTACATATTTATGAAAAGAAAACTTGCTTGTAAGATTCAAGATGGTGATTGAAAAACATAAGAACCAAAAAATAAAAAAATGAAGCGTAAAACATTAAAAAAAAATAACGGAAACAAACAGTTGTTTAAAAAAATATTGGTGCATCTTATCAGTAGCACAAAACCAATTATTACAATTACATACTTTACATACATACAATACTTTTAGCTAAAGACTAATCAGGAAACGTGGCAGTTATTCACACGAAGCAATCTCTGATGGACCGCTTTTCTCACAGATGAAAGATTCACTTTAACTTTAAATATCAACATCCTCGAAAAATATATTTGTCAAGCGTCTTGCGTCGCATAAAGTTTAATTAGCCTTAAATTTGGTCCGATATATTTTTCCTGAAATACGTTTTAAGGTTTTCTTTCCAGGATTTTACAGTGTTTTTTTTTCTTAAGTGACTCATGATGTTTATAAGAAGACTAGAAATCGGAGACGAAACTTCACTAATTGTGTTACCGAAAATACAGACCATGTACTGTACATCCATGTACTGTTTCTAATATCATCAAAATATCACTAACATGTTAAAAATTAATAAATTAAACTGGATCTGGATGGATCTGTACCACCAAATAAAAATATATGTCTTTAAGTTATTTAGCAAAAATGGATTTTCTGTCATTCAGTTCGGGACCTTTAGCGGGAGTTCAACTCATACTTGGCTTTGTTTTATTTAGTATTTGTTATTATACTAGAGATGCCATTATAATCAAACTAATTCTGACATTAGTATTAATTACCGTTTGTACGTTACAAAAAAATACGAATGTATCATGAGATTCCCCTTTATTTGTTATTTCCCCTGTCTTTATTTGTTAGACAATTTGATATAGTAACATAATGTTCTCCAAAATGTTCTACTAGCTACTTAGTACGGTTGGAAACATAAAATTTTATTTATTAGAGGACATACTGACAGACGTCATAGAGAATATGTTTATAAAAATATGTTTCCTGCCTTTGGTTTCATTCAATGTTATATATATCATAAGGTTTCGTTTCGTCTGCTGAGTTTGGTTAGGAAAGATCCGCGCTGACGAAGCATGGATGCCAACTCATCCTCGTTAGCCGCTCAGAAGCTATAAGTTACAAGGGTTTCAAGGCGATCCGGACATAAATAAGTGCATTGCAGCCGATGCAGCGTGCGCTAGATTCAGCAACAGCTGTATTCAGCAGCCCACGCGGTCGGGGTCAATGCCCATAGTATTTTCGACATGTGCCGACGTTTTCCGCGTTCCACGGAAAGCGCTTGTCATCTCCGAGCATCTTCGGGATTCTTCGGGCGGCTTCGGTTTCAGTCAGCGCGTTGTGTTACACCCAGTAGGGGTACAAAGGTTATGGATTATTTTATGGCGTCCATGCCGTCGTGTCTATCAAGTAGAATATAACACGGTTAGTTTAAGACCGGGACTAACACTAGCGCCACCGAGGAAAACAATGATATTTTTTTTACAGATCAAATTTGCAGAAAGTGTCAATACAATGCCTCAATCACGTTCATAGTGATTTTTAGGACCCATGGCGCTGAACCAAAGGCAAAAAATCTAGGACTAGATATTATTAACGCCAGAAACGGCCGTTTTTGCCATAAATGCTATCTAGTCCCAGATTCGTGATCCTAGGTTCTCTGTCGTGGGTCCCAAAAATCACTGTTAACATGATTGAGAGATTGTACTGACCTAGAACTATGAAATTTGGCAAGTAATATCGTCTTACACTACAAGTGCCGAATAAAATCTTAAAACTTGAAATCTGTAATTAAATCGTAAAAAAATGTCTTTCAAGTTAGGGAAAAGCTCGGAAAAAACTGCGAGACTCGATTTCTGAACTATTTATCTAATATACGACAAGTCAATACGCCCGAGTTGTCCTTCCTGTGGGCTAGGCCGACTAAGCTATCAGGACGCATAGGGTGCTGGGCAAGCCTACTCCATCTTAAATAATGTCCCAGGCACGGCAGCGTCCGAGTGGTCCCTTCACCCATCTAGTGTGAGTTATGGTGCCACTGGAGGCTGAAAAATCATCTCATTACGTAGATGCAATGGCCAAAGTTTATCTAATATATAAAAATCTCGTGTTACAGTGTTAGTTAACGAACTCCTCCGCAACCGCTTCACCGATTTTTATGGTTTTTATTTTGTGTATAATCGGTAGGTTTGAGAATAGGTCGTAGGCTAATTAATATGGCAAAACAGCGTTTGCCGAGTCAGTTAGTAAGTATTATGTAAGTACCTACAAATTTGTACGGAAACCGAGGTGGGCGAGTCCGACTCGCACTTGACCGGTTTTTTTATTCGTCATACAGCGTTCAATCAATCGTCTTGATGCACGACGCGTTCACATTGTGTTAAAACATATTATAAGATGAGATTTCTACAAAGTTTTACATTAAACGGGTATAAGCCGTCTAAGGTATAAGGTTGTTAAAAATACTAGATTTACATAAGTTCAAATTTTAAACTTTGCTTATAGGTAGAATGAAAAATGAAAAGGTGTTTAATGATAGATACTGAAGAAACGGTTTTCAGCTCTGCGCCATCTCGATAACACATTGTATAATATTATCCTTTCAAGGATAAAATCGAGCTTAAGTTTACAATACAGACCTCAGTCGCAGACCAATAGCGAAAGGCCCTTGAAAATATCCAAAGTGGACTCTTATTAAATGATTAAATGATTAAAGCATAAGCCGATGCCTCACAAACACCGGTGGGCCATGTTGTTTGTTTATAAATAAGTTGATAAATATGTAACGCTTCACAAGGTGCATTCACGATGATGGAGTTCCCAGTAAGCCAGGCCATTTGACTGACGCATCGAAGAGGCGAGCCACTTAGCTGACGACAGGAATTTTTAATCAGAACTCACGCAATTGTAAGAACGTATAGTAGGACTAGTTAAGAGTGCTGTCACAGTTAAATTTTTTTTGGTGCCTAATTTTGTTATAATTATTGTTTTTGTCTGCAATTATTGTGTTTTATCCCAAGGTTCCCACAAAAGAGAGTAATTAATTTTTTTGAGTATTTACCTACTTATGCTTTTACAAATGTATTTGATTTACTTTGACAAAATATTATACTGTGACAAAATAAATAATTGTAAATAATCTTATTATTTAATGAGCGAGGGCTCTCTATATTGTAATATCCGTATTTTATAGTATTTTTTGGTAGGTTTTATTATAACCGAGATTAGACTCATTAAATGTTTACTAACAGTAATATTCAGAACTTTTTTTATTAATAACTTTATAATAAAGTCAACTTTGGTCATATATTACAATAAAATATTTTGAGATTAGGTCTAGTTTCGATTGAGGAGATGACGTCACATTGTGAATATTTATTTTTCTCGTAATATATTTTATCAATAATACTGACAGCCTTAGTTATATTTACCAGTAGAAAAATGTGTTACTTTCGGAAGTATAAAAAATTCTATTCCTATCGTGCAGTAAAAAATATTTTTTCATTTAAAATCTTATTTGGTTTAGTGAAATGAAACTCCTTACCAAATCGGTTAAACACTTATGTTTACTTTTTATCACACTGCAACTTTCTTTATAACAATTATTATTTTATCACTATTTGTCACTTGACGCTAGCACGGTTAACCACCGACTGCCCGAGGCACAACGGTTGCCCTCCTTTTGTACCTCCCCGCCATCATGCTGCCTTTTTTCTTTTTTTAAAACTACCCACAAACTTTTTATAAATGACGTGACGGCGGTGAAGGTATATTTCAATATATTTACGATACAATATCAGTTCAAAAATAATACTACTCTTAAAAATCATAACACTCGACCATCCGACTGCGTGCTATCTCCGGAGTACGCAAAAATCATAACACTCGGCAGCTTATAACACAATGACCTGTTTTACATAATCATACTTCGGTATTAAGTAATTGAGACACAATACACATAAGAATAGTTAATAGTTATCTTACTCTGAATGCCTAAATACATTAATAAAAAAAACAGCAATCAGTTAAATATACAATCCTAATGCTTACTCTGTACCTGTACTGTCATCGCAGTCAGAATCAGTTGACTCGGAACCAGACGATCTGTGTAGTTGTAATGCCTGGACATTTATCCAAGGCCGCAACCTGTCAGATGCCACAACTGTCTCGTACTTTCTAGCATTGAACCCAGGTATATTAGCTATTTTATAACAATAATTTCCTAAACAACACATTATTTTGTATGGACCGATGAACTTAGGTAAGAGTTTCTTGCTTTTGTCATCATTATAAAAATTACTCTTTTTTTAGTTTAACTAAATCGCCAACTGAATATGAAACGGCTGGGGCTCTTTTTGAATCGTACAACTCTTTTTGTTTTACTTCACTACGTTTGATGTTATCTGAAGCCTCTTTCCTAGTCTCATCAAGCCCTCTGTGAATTCCCTTATTTGGTGATGCGGATGCGTCCACATCATCTGAAACATGAACGCTCGACGGTGAAATGTTCGTAACATCCCCTATAGAAACCGCGCTGGACAATGTGTGAGGGAGTGATGTTTCGCTTTCAGTCTGATTAGTCGCAACAGCTGGCCTGTCAAGGCTGTTTGACGCTTGTCCACGATCAGTTAGCAATTTATTATCTATGGGACAGTTCAATTCGACTCCAAAAAGTAATCCAGCCGGACTTTTCTTGGTTGTTGTGTTTAGGGTATTATTAATACCCCATTGCACTCGACCCAGTTGCTTGTCCCAATCTCGTTCATTATTTTCTGAATTTTGCGTGGATAAGGCGGTAAGAATAGTTTGATTGTATCTCTCCACCTGTCCATTCGCCCTAGGACAAGCAACAGCGTTGAGGACATGTTTGATACCTATACTATGGCAGAAATCTTTAAACGGGCCTGAGGTAAATGCAGTCCCACGGTCCGTTATAATCCTACGTGGTATTATAAAATCATAGAATAGACTATCCAGGACTTTAACTACGTTCTTTGTCTTCGTATCTTTCACTGGCCTTGCAAACACATATTTTGTAAAGGCATCTACTATTGTTAGAATGTAACTATTCCCGGCCTTACTTTTTACAAATGGCCCTAAATGATCCAAGTGTAAGGTATGGAACGGTTGTTCCACTTTTTCTATTGGGTGCAAAAAGCCTGTGCCGATTCGAGCTGCATTACTTATTATTGCATTCTTTATTATACGCACAAGGAATACAAGAGGCCACATATTTCTTAATGAAACGTCTTAGCTTAGGGAACCAGTAACGGCTTTGAACGCGTTCTAAGGTTTTAGCAAACCCGAAGTGGCCCACGTCATGGTGGTTGGCTTTACAAATTTGCCACCTCGCATCCTTAGGAACCACTAACCGCAGACCGCCCTCTACCTTCCTGTGTAAGGTGTGATTCTTAATCACGTAGTTATTTTTAATGTCGGTGGCTTCTGGATCTTGGCCCGGTTTTAAAATACGAAATATTCGTTCTAAATTAGAGTCGGCCATTTGTAATGTAAGGATCCAGTTGTCAGTATTTATATTCAACACGCTAACTGACGGCATTGGCCTGTCTACTTGAGGGTTGCGACTTAGAGCGTCTACGTGATTCATGCGCGATCCCGGACGGTATTCGATTTTGAAGTTATATTCGCTTATCGTCAGCCACCAACGGGCGATTCGCGGGATCAAGTCACGTTTCGTAAGAGTAGTCCGGAGTGCATTACAGTCTGTATATACAGTGAAATCAATCCCCAAGAGGTAAGGTCGGAACTTCTTCAGCGAGCAGACCACCGCTAAAGTCTCCAATTCGTAAGAATGGTAGTGCCGTTCATCTGGTGTGGTCTGTCGACTGAAGTATGCCACAGACTTTAATACCCTGGGACTCGCTTGCCACTGCATAAGGATGCCACCCAAACCTAGTGAGCTAGCATCGGTATGCACTTCCGTTTCCAGCTCTGGATTATACAGTGCTAAAAGAGGACGTCTAATCAGACATTCTTTCAGGGTGGTAAAACACCTTTCTTCTTACGTTACGCCACTGCCACTGTACGTCCTTTTTTAAGCAACATAGTTAGAGGCCTAGCAATCTCTCCAAACCCCTTCACGAAGCGTCGAAAATAACTCGCCAGGCCCAAAAACTGTCGAACTTCATGGACATCGCGAGGCACGGGAAATTCTTGTACCGCGGATATTTTCCGCTGGCTTGGCTTTATGCCTTCAGAAGAGATTTCGTACACTAAGTACTCTATACTCATATTGAAAAAACTACATTTCGATAGTTTAAGCGTGAGCCCAGCCTCCTGGATAAGTTTTAGTACATCCTCTAATCTGTCAAAACCTTCGTTAATCGTTGCCGATGGGATAAGGAGGTCGTCCATGTACGCTAGCGCACTCTTAAACCTCCGCGCGCCTAACAAACTATTCATCATTTTTTTTTTAATACGGCTGGCGCGTTTGCCAACCCGAACAAGCATACGTTTAAACTCGTAATGGCCGTCCGGGGTGACAAACGCTGTTAGGTGTCGACTGCCTTCTCCCATCGGTATTTGATAATAGCCGGAAGCTAAGTCCAGCGTAATAAAATATTTATTCCCACTCAGGTTCGACAGCTGGTCTTCAATGAGAGGTAAGGGATATTTATCTTTAGTCGTCTTATTATTAAAAGCCCTGTAATCAACGCATAGTCGAGACTCTCCGCTCTTCTTCTTTACCAGCAATATTGGGCTGGCATAGCTAGAATTCGATTCCTGTACTATATCGTTCTCTACCAACTCGTCAACGATATCCCTCACTTTCTGACGTTCATGATACGATAACCGGTATGGCCTACATACTACCGGCGTTTTATCATGCACCTCAATATTCATTACAGCGTCCTTAGCACATCCTAACTCACCAAGATTCGTAGCGAAACAAGTTCCGTACTTTTGGAGAAGTTGGCGAAGTCTCTCCCTTGTTTCCTCATTAGCCCCCCTCACCTACTCCAATATCTTGGTCATCCAGTGGCATTAGTTCCGCATTTCACAATCGGCTTGCTACAATTCTGATAAATATGCCCGCGTTCATTGCAATTAAAGCAGACGCCATCTAATCCCCTACTGACATTCCTATTGGGAGTATAACCTCGAAAATCTCGTTTTCTTGAAAAGTTTGCTGGATTCTGTCCTCGGGAGAGGTCTTTAGATAAGGAAGGCTATTGAGACGCTAAATAATTCAACAGATCCTCCGGTTCCTCACATTTAAGAGCCTGTGCGCCATTTCTGATGGATGAGTCTGAAATCCCGTAGTTTATGCAATCGACTGCTTTACGACCGACAATCTTGCACCTGCTTAACAACGATAACTTCTCGTAAAAATAATCTCTTAATGTTTCGTCAGTGCGAGATTTTCGGTTTAACATTTCGTCTAGCAATTTACCATAGTTTACATCATTCGGGAAAGCTTTCTTTAATTTACTCTGCCATATATCCCACGAATAACTGAGCGAAGGTAAAGATTCGTACCAGCCTTTCGCTAACCCACGTAACTTCTGGAGTGCATAGTGGATCGTCTGTTTCTCGTCCCAAGCGTAGATTTCGGCACACTCGTTTACTATCCTCAGCCATCGTTCGACATCTTGGGCCTTGTTATTGGGGTCGAATTCGGGAACAACGTTATTAGTTGAAGTACTCTTACTTGATACATTCTGGAGTGTAGACAATATCTTCACCAGTTCTTCAGCTGTCATACCCGTTCGGCTTCTTTTGGAAGTATTTTCTTCAGCTTCATCAGACGACAACGATCTTTTGCGGCTCCGCTTCGGCCGCCTCGGGGTCTCAGTTTCGTCAGACGAAACGGACCTCCGGCGACTCCGCTTCGGCCGTTTCGGAGTGTAACTCTCATTATCATCTGAAATGTCAAACGCACTTTATGTTCTTTCCCAGAACCGCAATTGAACTTGAATGAACTTCGACTGAACTTTGACTTAGAGCTTTGACTTGTTGATTTGAAATTATATAACTTGGAAATAGGTCTTAGAGTTAGGAGTGGAGCTATGATTTGCAACTTAGACTTGCAACTATGACTTGCAACTATGACTTGCAACTATGACTTGCAACTGCCTTGCAGCTATGACTTGCAGCTATGACTTAGAGCTATGACTTGGAGCTATGACTTGGAGCTATGACTTGGAGCTTTGACTTGGGGCTATGACTTGGAGCTATGACTTGCAACTTAAGACTTGCAACTTGGACTTGCAACTTGGACTTGCAACTTGGACTTGCAACTTGGACTCGCAACTTGGACTTGCAACTTGGACTTGCAACTTGGACTTGCAACTTGGACTTGCAACTTGGACTTGCAACTTGGACTTGCAACTTGGACTTGCAACTTGGAATTGCAACTTGGACTTGCAACTTGGAATTGCAACTTGGACTTGCAACTTGGACTTGCAACTTGGACTTGCAACTTGGACTTGCAACTTGGACTTGCAACTTGGACTTGCAACTTGGACTTGCAACTTGGACTTGCAACTTGGACTTGCAACTTGGACTTGCAACTTGGACTTGCAACTTGGACTTGCAACTTGGACTTGCAACTTGGACTTGCAACTTGGACTTGCAACTTGGACTTGCAACTTGGACTTGCAACTTGGACTTGCAACTTGGACTTGCAACTTGGACTTGCAACTTGGACTTGCAACTTGGACTTGCAACTTGGACTTGCAACTTGGACTTGCAACTTGGACTTGCAACTTGGACTTGCAACTTGGACTTGGCACTTCGACTTTCAACTACCCAATAGCACACCTACATGACTATTCACCCACTCTAAAGCAGCACACGTACATGGCCGCACTCTCATAAACAGCACACCTGCATGGCTGTTCACCTACTCTAAAGTAGCACACCTACATGGCCACGCTCTCATAAACAGTACACCTACATGGCTGTTCACGTACTCTAAAGCAGCACACCTACATGGCCGCACTCTCGAAACAGCGCACCTACATGGCTGTTCACGTACTCTAAAGCAGCACACCTACATGGCCGCACTCTCAAAACAGCGCACCTACATGGTTGTTCACGTACTCTAAAGCAGCACACCTACATGGCCGCACTCTCAAAACAGCGCACCTACATGGCTGTTCACCTACTCATAAACAGCACACCTACATGGCTGTTCACGTACTCTAAAGCAGCACACCTACATGGCCGCACTCTCAAAACAGCGCACCTACATGGCTGTTCACGTACTCTAAAGCAGCACACCTACATGGCCGCACTCTCAAAACAGCGCACCTACATGGCTGTTCACGTACTCTAAAGCAGCACACCTACATGGCCGCACTCTCAAAACAGCGCACCTACATGGCTGTTCACCTACTCATAAACAGCACACCTACATGGCTGTTCACGTACTCTAAAGCAGCACACCTACATGGCCGCACTCTCAAAACAGCGCACCTACATGGCTGTTCACGTACTCTAAAGCAGCACACCTACATGGCCGCACTCTCAAAACAGCGCACCTACATGGCTGTTCACGTACTCTAAAGCAGTTCAGCTGATGAATGTACACACTTTTAACGTATGCTAACGAATGACTTCTCATTAAGTTTCTTAAAATAAAATAATCATTACTTTAACCAACAACGGTTCACCAAGCGACTCAACATTAACGTTTACCGTTACTATTCAAATACTATACTGCATAAGGTGAATACATCATAGCAATTTCACCAAAAGTAATCATGGGATGGCTGAGAGCCGCTTCAATAATGTAATTTTTAGTATTGGTGTGTTGAAGGTACACATCATCATCATCATTCAGCCACAAGAAGTCCACTGCTGGACATAGGCCTCCTCCATGGATTTCCAAAAAGACCGGTTGGAAGCGGCCTGCATCCAGCGTCTTCCTGCCACTTGAATGACGTCATCTGTCCATCTTGTGGCTGGTCGTCCCACGCTGCGCTTGCCGATATGTGGTCTCCATTCGAGAACTTTTCGGCCCCATCGGCCATCAGTTCTGCGTGCTATGTGCCCCGCCCACTGCCACTTCAACTTACTAATCCGCTGGGCTATGTCGACGACTTTCGTTCGTCTACGGATCTCATCATTTCTGATTCGATCTCGTAGAGAAATTCCGAGCATAGCCCTTTCCATAGCTCGTTGCGTGACCTTGAGCCTTCTTATGAGGCCCATAGTGAGAGACCACGTTTCAGTGCCATAAGTCATCACTGGTAACACACACTGGTTGTATAATTTTGTCTTGAGCGATTGAGGTATATTAGACGAAAAGACTTTTCTAAGTTTCCCGAAAGCTGCCCAGCCGAGTTGGATTCGACGATTGACCTCTTTCACGAAGTTGGACCGGCCTAGTTGGATTGTTTGTCCTAAGTAGACGTATTCGTCTACAACTTCGAGAGTCGTGTTCCCCAATGTTATTGGGGTGGGCACAACACGAGCGTTCGACATGACCTTCGTTTTGTCCATGTTCATTTTAAGGCCCACACGTTGGGAAACTCGACTGAGGTCGTCGAGCATTATGCCGAGGTCTTCCATCGTCTCTGCCATGACTACTATATCGTCGGCAAATCGAAGGTGCGTGATGTATTCGCCATTGATATTGATGCCGCGTCCCTGCCATTCCAGAAGCTTGAAGGTATCTTCCAGTGCGTTCGTGAACAGTTTCGGAGAGATAACGTCTCCCTGTCTCACGCCTCTTCTCAATGGAATTGCCTCCGAATTCTGCTCCTGTACTCGGACCGACATGGTGGCGCTGTTGTACAAGCACTTCAGCACCTCGATATACCGATAGTCAATACGGCAACGCTGGAGAGACTCGAGCACTGCCCATGTCTCGATCGAATCGAAGGCTTTCTCATAGTCCACAAACGCTAAGCAGAATGGCAAATTATACTCCTCAGTCTTCTGTATAATTTGCCGCAGCGTGTGGATGTGGTCTATGGTACTAAAGCCCTTTCGGAAACCGGCTTGTTCGGGAGGCTGGAAGTCATCAAACCTGCGTTCGAGACGATTCGTGAGGACCCTCGAAAACAGCTTATAAACATGGCTCAGAAGCGAGATGGGTCGGTAGTTCTTCAATAGAGAGTTATCCCCTTTCTTGAAGAACAGCGTCACCACGCTTCTGTTCCATGCTTCTGGCGTTTTTCCTTCGAGCACGACGGAATTGAAGAGCTTCTGAAGGACTTTAAGTACTGGTGTTCCACCCGCTTTCAGGAGCTCTGATGTGATTCCGTCCTCTCCTGGTGCCTTGTTATTCTTGAGCTGTTTCAGGGCCATCCTAATCTCGTACAGGCTGATGTCCGGGATGTCTTCGGTATAATGTCGGGTCAGTTTGGCTCTCGGATCTTTGTTCAAACTGCTAACAGGTTTTGCGACTGAGGTGTATAGCTGTCCGTAGAAACTCTCAATCTCCCTCAGCACCTCTGATTTGGTCGACGCTATACTGCCGTCCTCTCTCTTCAGCTTCGTCAGCTGGCTTTGCCCAATAGACAAGTCTTTTGCGAACACTTTGGAGCCCTTGTTCCGCTCTATAGTCTCTTTAATACGTTCGGTATTAAAGGACCGAATATCGTGCCGCATAGACTTTGAGATATGTCTATTGAGCTGCCTATATGACTTAGCATCCTCGGAGGACTGCAGTTGCAACGCGCGACGTTTAGCCATGAGGTCGAGAGTATAGTTTGAGAGCTTTTGTGGTCTACTCGTACGGTTGGGTCTATAGAACCTCGAGCCCACTGTACGGACAGTTTCTACAAACCTGTTATTGATCTCGTCCACCGATGCGGCGCTCTCCAGGCACTCAAAGCGATTTGACAATTCGAGTTGAAAGTTCTCGGGGTTCTGGATATGGGCACGAGTAGGTCGGAGCGTGGACTTCATGAGACGAGACCTCTCAAGTTTGACATTGATATTCAATGTGCCTCTTACTATTCGGTGATCGCTTCCGGTTTTCACCATGTTGATCACAGAGACGTCATTGAATATTTGTCTCTTGGAGGTCAGGATGAAGTCTATCTCATTTCTCGTGGAACCATCGGGACTCAACCAGGTCCATTTCCTGTGAGGTGGCTTCTGAAAGAAAGAGTTCATCATAAAGAGTCCCTCTTTCTCCAGGAAGTCTGCCAGCCTTTGTCCTCTCGGGTTCCGTTGCCCATAACCAAATTGCCCCACTCTCATCTCACCCTCGCTTCTTGTGCCCAGCTTCGCATTGAAGTCCCCCATAACCACATTAAAATAGGTCTCCGAGGTATGTATGGCCCTACTAATGTCCTCATACATCGCCTCTACCTCCTCATCGGAGTGTGACGAGGTCGGTGCGTATACCTGAATGACCTTCAGCGAATATCTCTTAGATATTCTGAGTATTAGGTACACCACCCTGCTCGACACACTGTTGATGGCCAAAATGTTATTTACGAGGGACTTGTGGACGAGAAACCCGACACCACCCTGGGACTGTTGCTCGCCCTCCCGGTAGTAGAGCAGGTTACCGGATTTCAGGGTTATCGTGTCCTCGCCCTCTCGACGGACTTCAGATAACCCTAGGATATCCCAGTGTAACCTACCCATTTCCTCTTCCAGCTCAATTAGCTTTTCGTCTGTCCTCAATGTGCGAATGTTGTGTGTTACCAGGGCCAGTCGTTTTCGTTTTTGGGGGTGGTAGCCAGATCTCTGCCGGAGATTCTTAGCACCCCTTGCTCCGCCGTTACCGTGGCCGCTACCGTAGCCAGGAATAGCGGAGCCGCCGGGGACTGGGGGCCTGGTTTTTTGGTGTATTGCCATGAGGGTATTTGCCTTACTCGCCACGCTTGGCATGCGGGTTGGCGAGCGCAGTATATCGTATTTTCGCAGAAGGCGCTGCTGCCCACCTTCTGGTAATGTCCCTTAGCCGGTTTTTACGGCACCCGCGGGAAGAGATGGGGGGGTACTATTCTAAAGCCGGCACCCCACGGCATATTCTAAAGCCGGCACCCCACGGCATACAGGGCATACAGGAAGGTACACATGCAACTAAGTATTTTAAAATTAATCGAAATTACTTACCGTTTCCGCTCGGCATGGCACGCAAGCACACGCCCACTTCTGAATTGAAATGAAACTCCTTACCAAATCGGTTAAACACTTATGTTTACTTTTTATCACACTGCAACTTTCTTTATAACAATTATTATTTTATCACTATTTGTCACTTGACGCTAGCACGGTTAACCACCGACTGCCCGAGGCACAACGGTTGCCCTCCTTTTGTACCTCCCCGCCATCATGCTGCCCTTTTTCTTTTTTTAAAACTACCCACAAACTTTTTATAAATGACGTGACGGCGGTGAAGGTATATTTCAATATATTTACGATACAATATCAGTTCAAAAATAATACTACTCTTAAAAATCATAACATTAGGTTGTAACCTATAATTATTTAGATGTAAATAATTATTTTTAATTGCAACCGTATTTCACACGTAATCATTAATACACAGATAACACAAAAATATACTCTTTTCTGATAAATTCAATAAACATCAAAATTTTCAGCAGCGCAGGCTTACGCTGACACTTCTTTAGTATCCTTCTTTGGTAACGCCTCTTTTCGTCAGAGTGTCACCCTCAGTGAAAGCTTGGTGGAGTGACGGAGAGTTCTTAAGGAATAATAAACCATTGATCAAGTCTAGGTAGGCAGGACTGGCAAGTAACGCATTACAAAATAATTTATGCTTTCACAAAAATACTTTCTGAGGCTGCTAGGAATTGAATACATTTCCGCAAAACCACGTTAACCTTTTACCAAAACGTATAATATTTATCATATATATTTATTTTCATTGAGGGCCTTACACGGACCTCGAGACAAACAAATTATGGTTTTAGGAGGTCCGGATCCATTTAACCGGTACCTAAATTATGTTAACTAAAATAAATAGTCTTCTTCTTTCGTGTCGAGAGCGTCGACTCCTTCTCAGACAACAGTGAGATGGGGCGTGGCGATGACGCTAGCAAACCTCGTGGAGCCCCTTAATAACAAGTGTCAGTCCCAATACGTGTCGAAGAGGATCAAACATCGGGCAAACATTGCAATGTTGATGGTTTCGTAAGACCGGTGCGCGGTGGCATGCATGAGTCACGAGCGTTCAAGTTCATTGTCGCCAAACCGAACTTGAACCCGTCTACTGGGTTGGCATTACACTGCACGCTAATACGCACGGCTTGCTATAGCAAGCGAGTCATTTGTGCCGAGTTCGTGGTACCTATGTAGTCGTGCGTGATTCCTCCAGCTGAAATACTCTCGTTACTTTTTTTTCACACGTACCACGGATGAAAAGGGCGGAATTCTAGTCATCAATACAAAAACCTTCCACTATGGAGACAACTTCAAAATCATGCAAAAAATGTATCAGCTATTTCAAACTAAAGTTACCCACGACACATTGTTATTCTAACAACAAGTTAATTTTTATAGAAAGACTTGTTCATATAGACGAGTAGAATCCTGTATTTTTGGATAGTTAAAGGGATTTTAAAATCTATATTACAATCGAAGAGAACATACTTGTGAAACTTTTCACGTATGCACTCTGCACAATTAATTGAAGGGTTTGCAACAAAAATGTAAAGGTTGATAAATTCTACAAATAAGAGCTTTACGAGCAGGATATCTGCAGAAAGAATAATACTCTACAACATTTGAGGCAATTTTAAACAAGTATCAAGACGTGTCTCCTGTGATTGAAACAAGGAGTTAAAATATACAAAACGGATTAAATTCCCGCTCCACGGCATGAACTCAGAAACAGAGCAGGTAATACCCGAACTCACTGGGAATTAGCGATTTCAAGCACTCAGGCGTCACGTTTTATCACGAATGGTTTCCTTTAAAATTAGCGATTGCGACCATATAACATACAAAACAATGCGTTCAAATAGATATACATTTCCCGGTCCATTTATCGCGTGGAAAACCCCTGCAGAAGACCCGCCTTACGATAACATTCGAGCAGCTAGCTTAGCTTTTAGTGTTGCCGTGTCCGGCCGAATGTTATTGATAAGGTTCATAAACACGGCGGCACAATCGCCGGCCATAGCTGTGTACAGAGCGATGACAATGACTCCTTGGACACAGTATAAACTGTGCCTTGGACGCGGCTCGTCAGCGATAGTGCCGAGTAACCGCAGCGCGAGATAAGCGACCAATAAACTGCCCGTGTCAATGTTTACACGGGAAAACTACTTGCCAGTGGTAGAGATTGCTATACCGGTATACTCTCTGTGCTTAGTTGTAGGTAACAGCAGAACAATATTCAATGGTCCAGTAACGCAATCCTCGAGAGGTCTCAAATATTTGGTACCCATAAACATTTTGTAGAGTATTTTAGTCTCACTAATTTTATATGTATTGAATAAGCTATTAATTAAGACATTAATTCATTATCTTATTCACACATAATCAGTATACTGAAATTACTGTGATGGAATGTGTGATGTTTCAACGAACAGATTCGGATGAAATTTTGCACGTAGACCATGACTTGAATACTTAATTCGAATTTCAGGCAAATAACATTGCTGGCAAATTTCAGGTATAAAAAGTAGGGTAGTTCGTTCAGGATTTCTTGTATGAATAGACTGTCTAGTAGTGACACTCTGTAGCCTTATTCTTCGGATTTTAGAGGTCCTTTGTAAATAAGACTCCGCATATAGACTTTAGAGTATGTAATGTAATTTTGGGTCGGACAACTAGTCTCGATCAACAGGTAATTTTGAAAAAAGGAGCAGATAGAGGTACTTATGGTACCCTCAAAAAGAACATAATAAAATTATAAATAAACTAACTTAAGCTAAAGCAAATGCACAAATGAAAGAATCATTGCTTTCGCTAACTGGTAGGCGTTAGGCCTAAACATCTTCCCCGCCGTTGAAAGGCTCGACTTTCAAGCCTCAGAGGTCTTCACTCTTCGGCAAGGGACAAAGCCGGACCAAAGGACGTCGCACGCAGCCTCGAACGGTTTGAATGTCTGCCACTCGGGATATTCCGTCACGGCCTGGAAACAGGCATGAAACTCTTCCGAGACGCCAGGACAGTGGAGGCACGTTGTCTTCTTGAAGCAACACCAAATCATTCAGCTGAAGACTGCTAGTGCTGCTCTTCCATTTGATGCGCTGTTGTAATTCGGCTATATATTCGGCCTGCCATCGCTGCCAGAAATGCTGACGAATCTGTTCCAGGCGCTCATACCGACGCAAGGAAGACTCCTTATAGTGCTCCAAAGCAGGGGTTGGGAGAGCGGTCAATGGTCTCCCGATGATGAAGTGCCCAGGAGTGAGGGTGAGGAAGTCATTTGGAGAGGAAGACATAGGACATAAAGGCCTGCTGTTTAAAATTGATTCCACCTGAGCGAAAAGAGTGGAGAGCTCTTCAAATGTCACATGGGTGTTACCCATGACGCGCCTAATGTGGTGTTTGGCAGACTTTATGCCGGCCTCCCAGATGCCGCCAAAGTGAGGAGCGTAAGTAGGAGAAAATACGAATTTAATACCCTCTTGGCAAGCAAACTCAGATATAGGCTCGTCATTAGACTTTAGAAAATTGCCTATCTCTTTCGCGGCAGCTACAAAGTTGCGACCGTTGTCGCAGAAAATTTCCGCTGGCTTTCCACGACGAGCAATAAATCTACGCAGAGTCATTAAAAATGCGTCTTTCGTCATATCACTCACCGCTTCTAGATGAATGCATTTATATCGCAAGCAAACAAATAAACAAAGATATGATTTTTGTAATTTAGCACCGCGTCCTTTGCGATTTAGCACCAAGAATGGACCCGCAAAGTCTATTCCTACGGTTATAAAAGGAAAATCCGCTGTTATACGCTGGGATGGAAGATTTCCCATTTTGGGGTTCAGCGTTTTGCCTTGTAAGCGTCTACATGTTACGCAATTATGCACCGTACGACGCGCTAAGTGCCTACCATTGATTGGCCAAACCCTTTGCCTAATTGTAGCCAATAAAAGCAGTGGCCCCGCGTGCAAATTGCATTTATGTTCCTTTTTAAACATAAGTTTTGTAAAATGGTGAGAAGAATCGAGCAAAATTGGATGACGTTTTTCAAATGAATAATTTTTTGCCTCATCGATTCTACCACCCACCCTCATCACTTCATTTTCGTCAAGAAATGGCGACAATGCCAAAATATTGGACTTAGGTTTTAGTGGTTCACCTTTAGCCAGTGCCCTGTATTCCATTGGAAACGATTCCCTTTGAGACATAAGGCTCAAAATAGTAAATGAATTTCGTAACTCCTTTAATGTCAATCTACCTACAGTTTTAGAACCGGGGTTTTTCGAGTTGAAAATAAATCTTGTAACATACGCAAATGTTCTTTGGAGCCGATCAAAATTTGAAAATCTATGAAAATCGATTATTGGTGTAAAAATTGTTGCTGAATGGACCTTAACTTCAGGTAAGTTTTCAATTTTATTTTGCTTAAGAATTGGCCACTCAGATTCATGTTTCATTAGGTAAACAGGACCTGACCACCATACCTCTAAATCACCCATGTGACTGGCATTAACGCCACGAGAAATTAGGTCAGCTGGATTTTCAGAGGTAGGCACATAGCGCCAGGCTGAAACCTGTGTAGTCTCGATTATTTCGCCGATCCGATTCGCAACAAATGTTTTCAGTTTACTTGTCTCGCCATTTAGCCACCCCAAGACGATACTGGAATCGCTCCAGTGTACGACTCGACTGAAATTATATCTTAATGATTCGGTAACTGCCTTACAGAGTCGGGCAGCCAGCAGTGCGGCGCAGAGCTCCAGACGAGGAATCGTCGTAGGTTTCAAAGGGGCTACCTTTGACTTCGCACATAGTAAACGCACGGTAATGCGATTGTGCTCATCAATGGACCTAAGGTAAATACAGGCACCGTAAGCAGTCTGCGAGGCATCACTGAATGAATGCATTTCAACGGCAACTGGGCAATCACAAAGTACTGGCCTAGAAATTCGAAGATTTGAAAGAACAGGCAATCCAACGAGAAATTCATTCCAAGAAATTTGAATATTTTGGGGAACAAGTTGGTCCCATTCGATTTTTGATGTCCACAGCCTTTGTAGCAACATTTTAGGCACTATAATAGCGGGACTCAAGAGGCCCAGTGGGTCAAATATTTTAAACGAAATTGATAAGATTGATCTTTTGGTTATTGTATTACATGCAGCTGGAATACTTATAGGGAAATGTAGTCTGTCATCTACAGGATTCCAGCCGAGCCCAAGAGTATTTGACGATTCACTGAACGTGAGCGTTTGATTATCATCAACGCTAGTGTTTTTAAAAATAGATGGAGCATTACTTTTAAACTTTCGCAGCTTAAAACAACCAGCCTCTAATACCTTTACAACTGCGGTCTGAATGTAGCAAAGTTCTTCTTCAGTATCGGCGCCTGTAATGAGATCATCTACATAGAAATCATTTTGTATGATTTCCTTTATTTGATCGTTTCCACACTCCTCTCCGGTTTGCCACAGACATCTTGTGCTTAGATAACTGGCACTTGCGGTACCATAAGTGACAGTATCCATTTGCAACAGTTTAATTGGTTCAGACTCGTCTTCTCTCCATAAGATGCATTGCAAATGAGGATCGAGACAACGCACTTGGCGATACATTTTTTCAATATCGCCAGTCAAAATGTATTTATGCTGGCGTGCTCTTACCAATATGGAGAAAAGTGAGTTCTGCACATTCGGACCAACCATCAGGATGTCGTTCAGAGAGTAGCCGGAGGAACTGGCAGCCGAGCCATCAAACACCACTCGAAGCTTTGTAGATTCGCTGTTTTCTTTGAAAACAGCATGGTGGCATAGAACATAGCCTGTATTTAGAACGTCTAGTGAAGCTTCAGACAAATGCTGTAATTCAGCATATTCACGCATGAAAGCCACGTACTCAGCCTTCAACTTAGGATTTTTTTGAAATCTTTTTTCTAAATTCAGAAATCGTCTTTTTGCCTGTCTATAGGAGTCACCTAAACAATCAGGTGAGTCACGAAGGGGTAGTCTAACTCCAAACCTACCCGTGTTTAGTCGTATTGAATTAGAAGAAAAGTGAGCTTCACACAATTTTTCTTCTTCGCTTAAAATTCTTTTTTGTGGGACTTCTTCAAGCTCCCAGAATGTTTTAAGCATTTCGTCAATTTTTAGTTCATTTTTTGCGAATGAACTGGAAGAACTGGCATCCACAACAGCATGATTGCATAGTACCTTCTTTGATGGATTTTGTGAACTAATCGGTCCTGCTATCAACCAACCAAGTCTGGAGCTTCTTAAATAGGGATTGCCTTCGCCCAATGAGAGTTGTTCGCTCCCCAGAACATCCCAAAAGATATCGGCACCAAACAAAATATGAACTGGCGCTGGTTGGTCGAAAGCAGGGTCTGCTAATTGTAGCCCTTTAGGTATATGTAGCTGAGACGTATTTAAGGGAGACTTTGGCAGTTCGCCTGTTAAATCGTTCAGAACAAAAAGTGACAAAGTTGTTTTGTATGCATTATCTGCGGATTTTAGTTGGGCTGTACAACTCGCAGTCACATGGTTTGACGAATTGTTGCCGATCCCCACCACCTTTAAAGCAGGGACGGAATTAAAATTTAGCGATAACCTTTTTGCTAAGTCATTGCTAATAAAGCTTGATTGGCTACCGCTATCTAACAAAGCGCGCACCCTTTCTGTTTCGTTTGTAACAGGATTTAACACCTGTATCATAGCGGTAGGCAATATGATTTCCTTGTAGCCTTGCTTACAAAAGGCAACAGCTACAGAGTCGGACTGGGTGACGGCGGAATTGCTGCCAATTGACGCTGGGGTGTGCTCATGAAGTAGACTGTTGTGTCTTTTATTGCACTCTCGACACGGACCCATGCGACATCCACCAACATTGTGACCCTGTCGTAAGCAATTGACGCATAACTTGTACTTTGTTATTGTTGTCATTCGCTCCCCGAACGTTTGTGACTTAAACATAGGGCAATCGTAAATCCGATGATTGCCGTCGCAAACAATGCATTGCAGAGAGGACGCGTTATTTGAATTGTTTTGGCTTATGCTAGCAAACGCTTTAGTGTTATTGAAACGCTGAGTCCGCTCCTGCCTACCGGCCAATTGTGCATTTCGTTGGCCTTGAAAATGCAGCGGCTGTTTGTTATAGCTACTGACGCTTGGACTAGAAAACTTGTTTTGACTGAGTGATTCTAATACGTCAGCTCGATCCGTCAGAAATTTATTGAATTGTCCCAGCGTAGGCACGTCGTCGAAAGTATTGCGTAATTCCTCCCATTTGATGAGAGAACGATTGTCCAATTTGGAGGACAACATGAAAATAAGCAATATGTCCCAGTGCTCTGTAGGTTGACCTAAGCTAGACAAGGCACGTAAATTCTTGGTGACGTGATCGACTAGAAAACGCAGTGATTTTTCGGATTCCTTTGTGATTGGCTGAACATTTAAAAGTGAACTCAAGTGGTGATTTATTAAAAGTCTTTTGTTGTCATATCGCTTGCATAGTAGCATCCATGCTTCATCGTAATTTGACGAAGACACTTCTAAATTAGCAATTAAGCGTGCCGCGTCGCCTTCTAAATAGGAAATCAAGTAATGAAATTTGTGTATTTTTGTAATTCGCTCGTTTTCGTGAATTAATGTCGAAAATGTGTCGTGGAATTCTAGCCACCGGAAATAAGACCCATCGAATTTTGATATTTGAATTTGCGGTAGTTTGAAACCGACTTCAGGATGACTGGCATGACATTGAGCTTGACTAATAGATTCTCGCCTTGTTTGGTTCAAAGCGTCATTATGCTGATCAAGTAGGCTTTTAGCCGTGGCAATGCAAATTATTATGTTTTCCTCAATGTCATCCCGTTCATCTATTTCTTGTTCTAAACTTTCAGAGTTAAGAACCTCAATCTGAGTTTGCAAGTCCTCAAATCTTGTTGATACCCTTTCAAACTTACCAAGCTTAAGAGTCAACTCTGCCATTTCGATATTTGACAAATTAGGCACCACGGAAACATTGTCGAGGTAATTCTTAAACTTGGTTATTTGACCTTTTATGGATCTTCGTTTGAGGATCAATTCTTTTAATTGTTGGGAAGTCTCTGCAGCGGAGCTTTCACCTTTAGAATTTGTCATTTTGTAGTATGACTAAGCTCGAATTTAGTTAATCTAGCTTGTAAATAGTTTAGTTTTAGCTTATATTGTATTTTAAGTAGGTAAATTCTTTGTAAGTTTTAGAGAAATTATTATATTTCGTTTTAGCAAATAAATTCTCTAATTATTTCTGAAACCCAAATGCAGTCCAGATAAACAAGTAAACTTTAGCTCACGCTCCTCAATCCGGTAACACCCAGCAGGCCGGTGGACTACAGGCTCGAGGTAACAGCCAGTAGGTAGCTTGAAGTGGCGTTTCACTAGGTTCACTGGAATTGTTTTAGAGAATATAGGTGAGAATTTGGATAGCTTGCTATTCAGAGAGAGACTGGAAGTATGAGGAAAATACCGACTAACTATTTAACAAATTCTTAGATTTTTTGATGAAGTACGCTTAGAAACTTGTGGGCCTTTGTTTCAATTTAGAATCTCATTTTTATTTTACAATATTTAGTTAGTTTTTGTTTATTTAGATTTAGAACTGATTGATTTATGAAAAATTGCTGCCTGAAAGCTAGAAAAAGCTTGATTTAGAACTTTAAGTTTAAAGACGATCTTTGTACTTACAATTGGAACTGCGATAATTTTGTTTTATTGCTAATCTGTTTGAAGGAACTGATTAGTTTGTGAATAGATTTTGTGCTTTAGGGAACTGAAATAGGGAGGTCAAAGGAGGGGCACTTAGCTTGGAGTCCACGTAGCTCTGCGGTGCGAAGATTTAGTCTCTTCGCTGATCCGGGCTGGTAGTGGCACTCGGCGTCTTAGAAGATGCTCCAGGTGATCCAGTGAGGGCTCCGAGGGCTGCTGTGAGGTCTTCTCAGAGAAGTGCAACGTGTTCAATCCTCCAATTCCAATGACCGTATTTCTTAGTGATACGGTCCTGTCACGGTCGCCAACTATGTCTAGTAGTGACACTCTGTAGCCTTATTCTTCGGATTTTAGAGGTCCTTTGTAAATAAGACTCCGCATATAGACTTTAGAGAATGTAATGTAATTTTGGGTCGGACAACTAGTCTCGATCAACAGGTAATTTTGAAAAAAGGAGCAGATAGAGGTACTTATGGTACCCTCAAAAAGAACATAATAAAATTATAAATAAACTAACTTAAGCTAAAGCAAATGCACAAATGAAAGAATCATTGCTTTCGCTAACTGGTAGGCGTTAGGCCTAAACATAGACCGTCTCTTTAGTAGACCTTGGCTAGTAAATGCTTTCACACCAATTTAGAAGTGTATGGTTCTGTTAGAATTATTATATCATCTTGGGTAAAATAAGGTACCTACCTCAACTAGCGGTCTCGTTTTTAGGGTTCCGTAGTCCGACAAGGAACCCTTATAGTTTCGCTATGTCCGTCTGTCTGTCTGTCTGTCCGTCCGTGGCCTAGCGTAAAGACGGGTGGTACCAGAAAGCTGTAATTTGGTATGTGTATAACGCCGACAAAGTTAAAGAATAAAATGTTGGAAAAAAATTTCTCCCTTAACATGAAAAGTGGGGATAATATTTTTTTCTCGTATACCCCATAATGTGGGACATGGTTGGATTGGTCGTGGAAAAATATTGTGGGTGTAGAAAAACCATTTTTTTATTTAGGTTTCTGTTTGCGAAGTATTAAGCTTTAAAGCGCAATATTTTTTTCGAGTAGGGCGCCCGTAATCACTAAACGGTTGATTGCAGAAACGTGAAAGGGTCTTAGCACATAGAATGAACTTAAAAGGAAAAGTATCACGGCTAAGTAGGCTTTACTAGTTAACGAGTAATAGGCAACCAACTTATAAAAGTAAAATTTCGTACAAAATACATTGAAAATGACTTCGATGAAGTTGTTAGTTCTGTAAAGCAGATAAAAAAACCCTCTTTCTACGGAACCCTAAATTGCGCATGGCGCGACACGCACTTGGCAGGTTTTTTTTTTAATAACTCACTCACTTAACTATTATTTCCTTGTGGATCTTTTATATAGTTCTAAGAGAGATCCGCGTAAATAAGGCTTGATGGTGTGAAGGAGCATCCGGTTACAATAGAACGCACTCTTTGCTGCAGTGCACCGCGATTCAATTTAAGGTTCAAGGTTAGCGGAGGTGGCGATGGAACGTCGCTATAATCTGCACAAAAGTATTTAGTTGCAATAAAACATACACAAAGTATTCGAGGAATTTTCGCTTTTGGGCACGTGAGGTCATGACAACATAAAAGAGTCGGGAATTCAGCAACGCAAAATATATAAAACTTTACCTCAAACTGCAGCACGCTTCCACCGCAATAAATCGCATCGGCGCTGTTAGCGTAAATCACACAAGCAAGACTAATCAATCACTAATCGTAAGAGACAAAACGTCCAATTTAATATTAATCGTATGTACGTACGACCCGGCCGGCGCGCGGAGCGGTAGCCACAACGGAACACAAACATAAATAAAGCGCGTACGATATTTCGGAGTTCACTCGCGGGCAGCCACGGGGCCAACGACCGTCCTTAGCACAGCTGTGGCGGAGCAGACGTAGCTAGTGCCGTCTCGCTCCCACCGACCTAACGTCCGCGACAGCCGAACGGTAGCCGCGTTTTCCATATTCAAATCCATTGACTGATGTGGTTATGTATGGTTCGGTTTTGGGAAGAAATCGCATTGTGCCGTTCGCCCCTCGGAACTGATGGCTTCGAAGTCTTTTGTCACGGGAAACGGAGCACGTTTGTCTTACTCGTAGTTCCGTCCGGCAGTGTGTGAGTGCTTCAAGTACGCTATGAAAACTGAGCAGAGCTTCTAAGAAAATCAATACGTATCTGTCTTCCAGCTAATATCATGAAGCTGTTTATACTTTCAGACAGATATAACATGAGTATGCATGAGAGTTTACATAAGTATTTAGTAATGTTGTCGGGCATGTTTGTGTCAATCAATCTATGTGGCTCTGCATAATATCAAACTCAGTGACATGATGGACAACTTATTTTAAGCAAAAAGAAGATAGTAAAATGCATTCTAATTCTTCTCGTTGAAATTTTTTGTGGAGGATAGTCGCCCATTATATTACCTTGGAGTTTCACTTTTTGATGACCTTCTTGAGAAATAATGACTAAGAGGTTTTCAAAGGAAGTTCGAGACGTTGGATAGCGTTTTGTACATTAGGTAAATAGGTAACCGTAGTCTCTATATAATCCTGTCAGGATAAAGGGTAGAGTTTATGTATTTATTTAACCTCTCAAGCCGCTACCGGAACTTTTGAGTACGGGCCGTAGGTAAAGTAGGGAAAGCACGAGAAGTATACGAGAGAGAGAAGACAGTACTTTATTGTACACAAAAAAGGAAAATACCTACTCATATTTTTATGTAAAACTCAGTAGTCGGAATTTTATTTCCTTTGCTCTGCCTAATCTGGCGTAATGCCATTTCAAAGAACTTAAATTCATGGTTTACTATGACAATTCGATGTACATTGCATAGTCTATTAACCCACACATTAACAATTAGGAAGACTGATTTGACATCGAATTGTCATAATCATAATAAACTATAAATTGTAGTTTTATGAAACGCGACACAGCAGGACTCTTTCCTGAAATCCGCCCCGTATGAATCTCTTCCACGCCAGTGCGTGAACCCACCTGGCGGGGCGGGCAGCCGTTGAACCGACCGTCGCGGGCGCCGCTCCCGTGACGTCATCGTCTCGCGCGCGTCTGCATCACACCTAGCGGCGCGCACGCGCATCCCGCCTACTTGGTACTGATGAATTTGGCTTGCTCATTTTAAAAGGTTAGCACTTACTAAAAGAAACAAGCTAAGCAGATTACATCGGGTGTTAATTTACTAACGCCACTTCTGTGCACTTTTTGTATCATTTGCGATATTTTTTCCAAAGGACTACATATTGATGTACAACGTCGCGCTTTTTTTTCTATGTGCAGAAATCTTCACAAATTTAATAACGGGTACTAGATATTTTTTTGCTTGCTTTTCAATGAAATCAAGAATGTAATAAGAGCAGACGTTACTGGATTTTTTATCTACTTTACTATCTCATGAAAGTACTAGTTGAGCAGGACAATTATGTTATTTTACATAATTTTATAGCCTTTTTAACAATCGCATTACAATATGACATTCAAACGGAATCACATGGGCATCGCGCAAAGAAGCTCGGTTTCACCAATTTATTAAGAAGTAAGTACATATATAGGAAATATGTAATACCTTTTTTTATTTTGGACGAAACGTTAGTGGATATATTTTTTGACGCCATTGAATTGTAGACAACAATAAAATGCATTCCTTAGAACAACTATGCATTAAGACTTCTCCTCCGGAGATTTACAATATAGCTGCAATGAGAAAATTGCCATTGCAAAGCTCATCATCAAAAATGCATGGTCGCTGTGTTATTTGTGGCACGTCGCTGTACACAATGCATTTTGATATAGATATGTAAACAAAAGCGCCGCGACTTGGAGCAGCGATAACTGTGTGCCCTCGGAAAACCTTCAGGCAGAAAACAAACGGAGCTGAAAGCACCGGTCGAATCAATGAAAGCCTGCACGGTTAGTCCGGTACGGGAACATGCCCCACTTGACGGAAAAGGGCCTAGAGAGCCTTCAATAGTTAGTCCTTCAAAAATTAATACATCCTTTATGGGACACTGTATACAGTTCTACAATAAGATTCCTCAAGATATAGTAGAGTTACCACCGACGCGGTTTAAAAAATGTATTAAGCATACTCTGTGCAAAAAAGCCTATTATAACATCAAGGATTATTTGGAAGACAAGGATGTCTGATATTTAAATAATGTTAACAGGAACGATTGCATCTAGTGTAGTGTAACTTGAAGTTGAAAAATCTGTTAATTAAGCAAACCTGTTTTGAAAAGAATAAATGTGGAGTTTCTTTGTTAGCTTCCTCTCCGCATAATCTATTAATTTTGAAACTAACAGCTTTGAAGTTCATTAAGTAAACATTTTGTTTTTATAGTGAATAAAATTTTTGACTTTTTGACTTTAATATAGTCTGATAGTAGTCTAATCTCCGTGTGGCGCCGGATTAAGAATGCGTCACTCCATTTCCTTCCGTGGATGTCGTAGAATTTCCTTCCGTGGATGTCGTAGAAGGCGACTACGGAAATCAATTACCAGGAGACGGGCAGCAGCGTCTTCCTGAGATTCCAACCGCATACTGCGATCGCCAACCCGCCTGCCAAGCGTAGCGATTATGGCAAAACCCCTTATGGTTACGAAAACCATGAGGGACGCCTATGTCCTGCAGTGGACGTCGAATGGCTGATGATGACTAGTCTAATCTTAGCATGCTGTCATCACACGATGAAGGATGTGTGTATTGAGTTGTAAGCCTTTGTTTCTTTTTCTTGTCACTCATCTATTGAGTATGTAAATAAAATAAATAAAGAAGAAAAATCGTGCTTATCGTCAATCTTGCGATATTGGCCATACTCTGGTGTTATGGTGGGTTCCAACCTAACTATATCACCATAGAGCTCACCTAGCGAAAGCGAAAGCCAACCGGATAGCCCTCCTTTATCTATTGAGGAATGAGAAAATTCGCCAAAGAACTAAGGTGATTGACATATTCAATAAGATTAAAGTGCAACCGCACCTTTAAAACCAAGATAGGCTACATCAGTCATATGAGAGCACAGGACCGACGCTCTCCCTAGCCGTATCAGTCGCCGTGACTGAACCCGGTCGCAAAGTATTCATCATCAAGATTGAAGTGGCAGTGGGCTGATAGTTCTTGATTTCTACAAATAGCCTCAGAATAAATTCCATGTTTGTGTTATTCCTGTATGGTCACTATATCACAGGGAATCCTAGTTCGGAACTGGGATAAGGTTTTGTGTGGTATGAAAGTCATGATTATATGTACTCAGCAGCGACGTTATTATCAGTGCTCATGATGATAAGGTTAAACTCACGTCTGTGTCCCGGAGGGGTAGGCAGAGACCAGAGTTTGCCACTTACCACGATCCTGACAATAAATGTACTGGATAAATAAGATTGGCTGAGATTTCTCGGAGCCCCTCCTCCTCCATCAATGTTAACAGCTAAAAAACTTTTATTTAACAAAAGATTCTATGCCTACTGTGGACATAAGTCACTTACTTCCTCTTGTCGAATGTATGCTTCTGGTTGTTCTTATACCCAGCTTCGCGGGCTTAGCTCCGTAAGCTATGCCCTCTAAGTCCCCTCTAGCCGCTCCGTCCCCCGACAAGCTCTGAATCTAATGGGGAGGATTCCACAAGACAAGAGAAGGATTAACTTCTCACGAGCGCGGGTATTTTTAATCAAGCGCAACATTACATACATACAAGATGCTGTCAAGCAGCCATAAAAATGGGGAGTATGTAGTATTTTATAAAAAATCCACATATTTGTTTTGGTCACAAACTAGTATGCACTCCGCTACGATAACATGAAAACTTATGTTATTTTTGCAGGATGTAAATCCCCAAATCCATCTGAAAATGGGGCAATTATCTATTCGTCAATAAAGACAATTTATACAAAAACGATATTCACAATAATAAAACTAGATGGTCCATACTAAAATTACCACGGGCCAAGTGCGAGTCGGGCCATGCGCAGTGTAAGGTTCCGTGGGAGGGGTTTTTTACTTACTTTACAGAATTAACAATTTCATCAATGTAATTTTCAATGGAATTTGGACGAAGTTTTATACGTTGGTAGCCTATTTCTTTCCTAACTTGTAAAGCCTACTTAGCCATGAGAGTTTTCCTTTTAAGTTAATTATATTTACGTCGTGCCTGAATTTTTTCTCGTTTCTGCATTAAACCGCTACGCCGGGAGGATGGGGAAGGCCTTATTATAACAAAAAATTGCGCTTTAACGCTTAATATTTCGCTAATGGATCCCTAAATCAAAAAATGTTTTTTATTCTACACTTACAGTATTTTTAAACAACCATTCCAACGATACCCCTCACTAAAGCGTAAACGACAAAAGGTGTATAGAAAGTACCGTAAAAAAATCAATCGAAATTTAAAGCCAAATAGATTACTACCACTTTTCACCAGTGCTCTATTTTAAGCTCTATTGACCATAAACTTTGATCATAAACTCAAACTCAAACTCTGTTTAGCTCAAACTAGACCAATGGCTATTCGTAGAAACCGAAGCACGGCGGACCAACCCAGCGACACCGAGGTCCGTGACCAGCAATCTTTAGTCACAGCTAGATAGATAGAAGCCTAGGCACCAGTGAAAACTCCGGCGCAGGTCTAGCGGGAGGCGGGAGAAAGTGCCCGCATGCGGAAGAGAGCGCCCGCGCACGTTCGCTCGGCGCCCGCATAAGAGATGCACTCTCCGATGTCATAAGATAGCACTACAACAACTGCAACTTGTTGGTTCGTTGCGTGAAAGAGTTGCAGCCCCATTTCACATCAAAATCAAGTGTTTTTCATTCAAAGTAGCACAGAAACTGTGACATGATTAGCGTTACAAGTTAAACTAAGTGTCCAATCTAAAATCTAGTCTAGATAGTTTTGGAGGAAAAACTGACAAAGAAAGTGAAAGTGAACTACATTTATTGCCAAGAAACTCCAAACTTTGTCTTTCCAATTTCGATTCTTAATTAACATTGTTAAAATTTTTGTTCTAAAATGTAGAACTCATGCATTGAACTGGCTTTAATTCCAGTCATCTTCGCTGTACATTGAGTTGAAGATGAAGTAGGAAGACTAATTGTACTAAACGGCTACGTAATGTAGGTACATACATCAAATTGTCAAAATAATCTAGGAAATGTCCTATCATGGAACGTGTAGTTCTGAGTCCAATCCTGCATGATAGTTAGATACTAGCTAGATTTAGCTCAACAAACTTTTTTTTTTTTTAAACACAAATAATATTTGCGCACCCTGACGGATAGAGCATGCTTGTGCCATAATTTTAAGTTACCACCTACATAATTTTTAATTACCATGCTTTAGCAAATAAAATACTCAATACTCAATACCATTGTACCTATTCGTACCAATTGACAACATTTCATTATAGAAAAGAATATTTGATTACGGACTGTTTTTACATAAAATGCAAAATCTTAAATTAGATAAATTAAAAAATTTCGGTTCCATAAGCTCGGTAAGTGTTATCGAATAGAACCCCTGGACAATTTAGAACAAGTGAAAAATATTTACGTACCGGACATAACAATGTGTAGCCTAACTAGACAAAAGCAAGCTAAGAGGAAGTTGTTAACTTTATAGATAAACCAGCGCTACGATTCCACGGTAAGATACATCCAAGACAATTAATTTCCGAGTAGAAAGCACGACTTATCGAGCAGACGCTGAAGTAAATATGCAATTAGCAGTTAAGTGCAAAAGGTTACTAAATCTCTGCGTGTAAAGTTCCAGTCACACACAGCGACTAATCACTGTGAATGCCTACTCGCCGCGATTTGCTGCGAATAGATAGATTCACTCGCCGCGAGTTGAAGTCGCCGCGACTAGAATTGAGCATGTTCAATTTTATTTACTGCGAATGCGAATGCGCACCGTCAAAGTTCTCGCGTAGAACTCGCTGTGTGTGTTAGGCAGGCAGCGAATTGTCGCTGCGGCTATTATTCGCAGCGAATGCACTCGCAGCGAGTAGTAGCTGTGTGTGACCGAAGCTTTAGTCAATAAATCCGAGATAGACAACGGAACAACGAAATTGGCAACGTAACGGGCTGTTCAAAAATGAGACAATTCTCCAAATAACTAAGTTGATTTTAAATAGCCTATCAAATTAGCAAGTTGAAATGGCAGTGGGCTGGTCACATCTGCCGGAGAACTGATAGCCGATGGGGGATAAAGGTTCTCGAGTGGAGACCACTGAGGTAGATTTCTAGTAGCGGTTGGCGACCGATGATCAGAGGCAGATTTCTGGTAGCGGTCGGCGACCGATGATCAGAGGCAGATTTCTGGTAGCGGTCGGCGACCGATGATCAGAGGCAGATTTCTAGTAGCGGTTGGATGAGGGCAGCCGAAGACAGAAAGAAGTGGCGTGTCATGGAACGGACTTGTTCTTACGGTTTGAATGTGTCCAAATTGCGCTACTATCATACGCGTTGCCTTAATTTAAAGTTTTAACACATTTAGGCCAATTTGCATCACTTCTTAAATATCATTTCAGTGGCCATTTAACTGGAATTTTGTATGAGGAATTTAGGAAAATCGCACGAGTCTGCTTTAATGCTATATCTGCTAATCACAATAATTGCAATTGTTTGTAGCGCAGCTTGGAACACAATAATGTCCAGAGTAGGAGGTGCAGTTCCACAACAAGAACACTAAATCGATGCCTCACTCCGCAATATCTCGTAATGCGTTTCTGCTATTGAGTGGCTCCACAAACAAGCGGAGTGCTGGTGCGCTGGCGCAGCTCCTCGCGAGTGCACGCCTCGCTTCCGCGTGCAAGCAGGAAGCAATCCAAACACTTTCCCTTTTGCCCGTGCGCAGCAGCCGGCGCACTGTACCATTATAACTCCGCCAATCGAACGAGCCCGATGCGCTAGCGCAGCGAAGTACACCGCTGCACAGCCATCGGTCGGCCCACCGCACTCGGCCGACTAATCATGCAGTTTACTACGAATGAGGTTAAGTGTTCGGTGCCCACGAAGCGTGGCAGCTGCTAAACATTCAACAGCCGCCATGAATTAGCTTTAGGAAATTCGCAATTGTTATCGGCATTACTTCTTGGACGAAGTCGTTGACCGTTGCGGACGTTATGATTAGTATGACAAAAGTCTTGCAACAATTCTCGATTGATTCCTCCTGTATGTCAGTCAGTAAAAGCGTGAAATTGAAACCCTTCACTGTGCAAAATTAGGGGATCCTGTTTTTTTTGTAACCGGTTTAGCGGTTAACAACACCCTCGTCAAACGTGGGTAAAATATGAACGTCGCTTAAGGGAATCTGCACAAAAGTTTATTCACAAAGTGGTTTAAGGCCAATCGCACCAGGATAATGCTGACTCAAGGTACTAGGGCGACATAATAAAGACGTGGTGGCACCTTTCATGACCCAATTTCAGCCGCGGACATTGACCCGGGGGGCGTAGAGTCGCGCAGCCACGGAGCTGGCGGCCCGACCGCTAGGGGTAGCTTCTGATAAATCACCATATGAGGGCTCTGTATTTACACTGATATATCTACATCTGCACACGTGTAAGGAGATATCGGATTATATTTAATGTTCTTCATGTTCATATACTTTGAGTCAAAACGAAGACGGATGGCTCTCCTCTGTCGATATGAGACAAAGCATGTCCCCCGACGCATCAGCCGAGTGTGAGCTGGATAGGCGCACCGAGGGTTCCGTAACACCATAAATATAACATTACGTATTTAATTAGCAAACATGTCGCTTAGCTAGAGCGCGACTCACACTTGGCAGGTTTTTGTTACTCGCTGTAATACTATAGAAACTGCACTATAAATCAGACCAAATTGACACTTGTACATATGATAACGTCAGTCAATCACATTTCTTGTATGGGCTCTCATACAGACATACACACGTCGTACCCTGGCAGGCGTAGTAAATAGTTCCATCTGCACCCTTCGGGTACGGAACCCTAAGAATAAAAACTGCGATATCACATTGCGGCGGTTTCACACTGGACGATATCGATAACGACACGACAACATCTAGTTTCATAGATTAACGGCCTTGGCCGGTCGCTGAATAAAAAAAAAAGATCGTGTCGTTTCCGTACAATGGGAAACCGTCCGTGCCGGATATCGAACGGAGTGCAGGGTTCACCACCGGGCGGTGACCTCGTAGAATTGGGCCGGGCCTGGTCTGGAGGCCTGCGCCAGTATAAATACATCTGTCGCCGCCGGGGTCCGCCCCGAAACTCCAGCGACACATCTCAGTCGGCAGACACTCCGCCGATTGATTCGCAATAATCGCAGAGGCACGCTGAAGTCCACCAATCGCAGGAATTAATTGCTTTTGCATTTAGGACAATTGCTAAATAGTTGCAAGGTTGAGAATTGCTAAATTGAGCACCGAGTTGCATAAGAGATATTTCCTTTTTTTTTAGCAAAAAATCTGGTTTTGTTTAAAATTACAATAACGTTATATAATTGTCACTCTATGAATCTTTTTTCTCATTAATACACTATTACGAGTATGAGGTAAGCGAAAGTAGAGTAAAATATTGTAGGAGTATACTGCTTACTTTATTGACGGAAAATCTTACGGAATTACTTAACTTTTTACCGTTATTATTAAAATTATTTATTGCACATATCACATAAAAGTACAGTCACTTCTTTACTTAAATTTTCACTTCTTTACTTAAATTTTTGTATGTTGTTCAAAAAGTTCTGACCTAGTATTTGGCTTCACATGCATGAAACATGATAATGAGTGTATAGCTCTTGGAGTAAGGAGTCTGTACATTACTCCGTCTTGACTTAACAATGTGTTGATAAGAAAAATTAAAGAAACATGGCGGCGAATAATCCAGTAAAGTATTGTTGCTTGGGGAAATCATTAACCTACTCAGGGCTTATTGCATTTCTAGCGATACATACATACATACATAAACTTACGCCTGTATCCCAGAGGGGAAGGCAGAGACTAGGGACTGCCACTTGCCACGATCCTGATAGATCACTTTCGCTTCCTCAACATTCATTAGTCGTTGCATGCACGCACGCCGGTTTCGGGTAGTTTTTTTTACTTTATTTCTTTCTAGCGATAAAGACCTGTCAAACTGCAGAAGTAGAAGTAACTCCGAGAAATTACGACATTTCCGTAGCTTGTAGCCACGATGTCACAAATCGTGAACTTTCGTGGATGTCGTTACGTGCTAGAGCAACGGTTCCTAAACTTTTTAGGCTATGGAGCATTAACCAAACTTTATTTTTAAGGAATGTCTAAATATCAAAAGATCTGACTTCACTTCAAGCTTCAAGCTTTTAAAGGTGTGCTGACTGTCACATTAAATTAATCCAAAATAATATTTGTAGCTCAGGAATGATTAAATAGGCAAAATAATCCATCAAATCATTGGATCGTTGGCAACGGCACAGTCACCATTGTGAGATTGAAATTGGAAAAGTCACTGGGGTTTCGCAATTATTTTATTCGCGCAACCCCAGTGACTTTTCCACGGAACTCCTGAGTTCCGCGCAAGCTATATAGGAATCGCTGCTCTATACTACATTACACCCAATATAATATTATGTATACCGACAAAAGAAAACACCGATGATGTATGCTTAATACCTTAGCAAATTACGAGTATGTACTGAAGATCTTTAACATCCAAAGTCAACGTAGGTTTTGAATCTTTATTTATTTGGGCCAGTAGATTATTTCTGTAAATGCCAAAACCATAAAACTTGTATGTGCCTACCTAGCTCAGTATCTCGAACTAAAAACACATGTATTGTGGTATTATGACCGAACTGTGCATGCGAGCGTCAGGGGAGCGTCGCTAATCTAACTGACCTATATACCGTAATGTGGCCGGTGAAAGACCTCGTAAACTGCTACCGGCAGTGCATTATTCCTGCAACAATGCCTCTGAACAACACATTCCAAGCAATTATAACCACTAACTCGTCCAGTTAGGCGCACTATCGGCGTGAGTCTCAGTGAAGTCGCTCACGCTTCGCGGAATCACTCGGAATCGCTTGAAAGTAATTCGCACACGAAGTTTAAATTTTAATAGTACCTATCCGTAAATCTATAACCGTCTCTAACTGAAATGACAAACCGTCATGCCCCAGTAAAATGAGTTAAGAGACACATTGCGCGGACTGTTTCATTTTATTGTTTTGAAATACTCATAAATAATCATAAGTTCGCTTTTAGAAACAGTAATCACTTAATTAACTTCCTAAATATAATTGGAAGATTATAACTTTGCTTTGTTTACTAAAATTGTCATCTGGGCCACCTCTGCCCACTGCTGGCTTAGGCTCTTTCCCCATTACGCCATCGTACGCGGTCTCTCGCCATTCGCATCCACTTTATTATCCTACTATACTACTGTAATAATAATAATTAATAGTAATATTATAAATTTGAAAGTTTGTAAAGATGTTTGAATGTTTGGAGGTTTGGATGTTTGTTACTCACGCAATAACGGCTGAACGGATTTACTTATAAAACTTGGCGTACAGATAGACAAAGACCTGAATTGAGACATAGCATACTTGATCCCGGCAAAGCGTTCCCGTAGAATAATATTTATTTTAAGTTTAAAATAGATGGCGTTGTGCGAGCGAACGTTGTGTTTTAAAAATAGATGGCGTTGTGCAAGAATCGTATAAACGGAACGTATTCGCTAGCTTATGAATTATTCGTATTTGCACCAACTAACCGTCTCTCTTTCTCCTTCGGCAACCTTTCCGTCACAAGATTGTCTAGAAGAAATAAGGCCGCCCATTATACTTTTATTTATGTCTCTTATTTCTTGTGTTGAATAAAGAATATTATTATCTTTAAAAAGTTCACAGATTTCGTGCCTCACCCGACTATCGAGCACATTGGAAATGAATCGAGTCATAAATTTCATGTCAAAAATGTCGTTCTGACTTTTTGACTTTGTATGGAATCAGGCGTTCATCAGCAGCCACTCGACACCCACTGCAGGACACAGGCCTCCTTCATGGTTTTTCTAACCATGAAGGGTTTTGCCATAATCGCCACGCTTGGCAGGCGGGTTGGCGATCGCAGTATGCTGTTGAAATCTCAGGAAGACACTGCTGCCCGTCTCCTGGTAATGTATTTCCTTAATCGCCTTCTACGACATCCACGGAAAGAAATGGAGTTACTTTGCGGAAATCCATAATAGCATTAAAATGTGAAAATTACTTTGCTAAATTCCGCCAAAATCCCACAAGCACCATGCGGTTAATTAATGCACCGCCCTCCCTCCCACTTTTTCAAGCAGAAGCTGGAAACAAACACACCACCTCCGACACCAATACTTGTGTGAAAAAATGCGTTGCGACGCATTTCGCCTCTAACACGCGGCATCCTCAGGCTCCGATGGTCCACTGGCAAGTACTTGTCAATCGACCACCGCATGGTGCTTATGGGATTTTGGCGGAATTTAGCAAAGTAATTTTCACATTTTAATGTTTTTGACTTTTTTTAAAAAGGTTAGGCTACAGGGCAAACCCTTAATCGTCTTTGTTTTAGACTCAAATTATAGCTGACTAAATCGCCCAGAAGAATTTTGCTCATTTTTTGATACCATTCTTTGTTTCCAAAATATCGAGCGACAAAATCAAAATTTCTCTATTTCCGCCATAACTTGTTTTGCTTTTGACTTTCTCGAATAATTCTTTTTGTACCTTACCTACAGCTCTCGTGAATACGCGTCTTTTGAGTGTGTTTTTGAATATTATATCTTCACAACTCTCCAAGGTATAAGGGGATCGCACTTTTTCGTGAAATCGGAGCCTACACTGGAGCACAGAGGAAAAAAACTGGAGTGAACGAAAAGACAATTCCAATGTCAAAAAGCTCTAATGGCTCCATTACAGTCTCATCCCGACTGCGTGGATGTTCTAGGTATCGGGCATTATTGTATTGTATTGTATTCATTTATTTCAGGCAATGCCCATATAGTATTAGTAACAATCGTGACTTATGCTATGTTAGTAATAATATTCGTATGTACACATTAAATCAAATCGAATCGATTCAAACCAAATCATATCAATTCAACTAAATTAAATCAAATCAAACTAAATTAAGTCAGATTAAATCACATCAAATCAAATCCAATTAAAGAAAATCAAAAGATTTATAACATTATAATATATTAAGTCGTGGATTTGATTCCTGTAGGGATATACCGATTTATTGTTCATATGGCATGAGTCTGGATTTTTCGTGAGGTTACCACAGCACGGTTCTTTCTTGTTTGGAAATTTCGAGAGCACAAGAACCTTTTCGCATAGTATATGCACTCTGATCAGTTACGTTATGGACAATTTTGCAACAAACATCTAAAGGTTTCTGTCAGCTGTACAAGCCATTGTGCATAACATTCTTTATTGTTAACGAATTTGCGCAAAGAATAAAAGGAAGCGAAAATTCTTCATTTAAATAAGTTTCTGAATGAAACATGGAAAATTGCATGATGCACTTACGTAACTTATGGTTGTGTGCACTGCACATGTTTCATTCCAGTAACAACGACGTAGGTGTAGAAAACTTGATAAATCCTCAAAATCGAGGTTGCTTTACATTTTTTGGGTTCCATAGTCACAAGGAACCCTTATACTTTCGTCATGTCCGTCCGTCTGCCTGTCTGTTTGCCTGTCTGTCTGTCCATCTGTCTGTCCGCGGCCTAGCTCAGAGACGATTAGTACGAGAAAGCTGAAATTTGGCATCGACATACATATTAATCACGCCGACAAAACGGCAGAATAAAATTTGAAAATTTTTTTTTTTGTCGACTCGTAATACTTGCTTCCCTAGTTCTATCCCTGAACTAGTGATACAATTTTTTCCTCGCCTACACCATAGTGTGGGTATTGTTGGATTGGTCGTTTAAAAATATTGCGGGTATAGGAAGATTATTTTTGATTTAGAGTTCCGCTGTGAAATATTAAGCTTTAAAGCGCAAATTTTTGTCCGTGTAGGGCGTCCCCCCTCTCCTGGCTAAACAGTTGGTTGTAGAATCATGTAAAAAATCAGGGCAGTAGCACATAATATAATGAACTCAAAAGCAAAACTACTACGGCTAAGTAGGCTTTACTGGTTAACGAGTAATAGGTGACCAACTTATAAAAGGATACAAAATCCATTGAAAATTGCGTTGATGAAGTTGTTACTTCTGTAAAGCAGGTAAAACTCCTTCTTGCTACGGGACCCTACACTGCGCGTGGCCCGACACACACTTTATCTTTTTAGGTTGTCACTTTAGGTTTTTTACGTCACTTTATCGTTAGGTTTATGTCTATAAGTACTAACATATATAGTTTTAAGCTTACTAATTAAAATAAGTGTTAATAATTTGAAATAAAATAAATTGTTATTATTATTCTTTTTATTACGCGTTTTTCTTAATATAGGATTCTTTATAATATAATATAGTCTTATATCTATATTAATTTTATTAAAGTTATTGGTCAAGGAAATCAATATGAATCAGTTGTTGGCAGTTGCGCGCAGTTAGCTTTATACGGGACTTTAAGGTATAAAACTTACATTTTTATTCACGGACGCCGCGTTGCTATCAGATTCAACCCTTTTCCTTCATCTCTGCCGTTGAGGGGCGGAGAAAAGGCGATCTCGTATCTGAAAAAACACCAAATGTTATCCAACACTGCAATGACTGCCGATTCCTGAATCAAGAATTTCAGTCTGTTCCTTCAGGTTTCTCAAAAACGGACAAGAAAACGATATTTAACCCCGATTTCTAGTACGCTAACAATCTAGTCGTATTAACAGACTGATGACGGTTGTTTGTTGCATATTAATTTATGGTTTGTGTAATCCTGAACCGATAATAAATACATTTTAATTTTAATTTTTTTTTTTTTTTTTTCTTTTTTTATACTTCGGTGAAGTATGTGTAATGAAGTATGTATGTATAATGGTAAATAAGTTGTCTACTGTTACAGGTTGTTACACTGAAAAATTGTTACAGGTTAGGGATTGAACGCATTTGCGGTTACTTACCCGCAACAGCGTGTGGGTGCGGTTCAATGAAATGAAAAAATTGTACCGCAATAAATGTAACAAATAATTCAGTTAACTGAGATTATCAACTGGCACAAAAAAGTTAACTTTATCAATATTTATATCAGTCTTTACTGTGGATTTGTCTTTATATATATACACAAACTCACGCCTGCATCCCACAGGGGTAGGCAGAGATCAGGGTTTGCTGACCGTTTGCCCCGATCCTGACAGACCTCTTTCGCTTCATCAGTATTCATCAGTCTTAATGAATATTTTTTTAAAACATCTAACATACATATATAAACTCACGTCTGTATCCCAGAGGGGTAGACAGAGACCAGGGACTGCCACTTGCCCCGATCCTGACAGATCACTTTCGTTTCCTCAACATTCATTAGTCGTTGCATGCACGCCTGGGTACTTTTTATCTTATACATCCCCTATTTGGTCGATGTATGTCCGCCTGGGTCGTCCCTTACTGACCCTTCCACCCTCATTCGCTCGATATATTTGTTTCGTCAATCTTTCTGCCCTTATCCTCTCCACATAGCCAACCAAAGCAACATTCCTTTCTCAAATTTAGTCACTACATCCTCTTTCAGTCCACTACTTTCTCTAATCGAACTATTGCGTATCCTGTCATTCAAAAACACTCGTTTCTTATTTTTTACTTGAGTATCACTTGCCCCCGGTTTCTCATACGCTAACGTGTGCTGTTAGTTGGCTAAAGTGCATGCATAAGACTGACTACTGTTAAACGATTATACAGTCATAAAATGACTACTTAGCCTTCCGTCCGCGTATAGGTTAATGATGTCATCTAATTAGGTAGGTACCTACTGATGTGGGGTTGTCATTCTGGTAAATATTGCATGACATGCCTACACCTACTTACATCAGGAAATCTTCCTTTAGTAAAAAAAACCCAATATTTTTTCGCAGTCTATGAAAACAAGAGAACCTTTTTTTTTTGACAAAAAACTCTTTAAAAATAAGGTATCATCAACAAATGCTTGATGAATATCTAATATTGGTTTAATACATCATTTAAGTCTCTGCTAAGTACCCGCATGCATAATGCATCATTCGTACACATTCCACTCGGAGAAAATTGAAAATATCTCAATTTATAAATCAACGCAACCATTTCAGGGTTGCTCACGGGAAATTTTCCATTCAGAGAAATAAACATCAACTTCAACTTTCAAGGAAAACCTGCCTTTACTTTAGAAAAGTTTTGCTTAAACTGGAGTGGAGAAAAAACCGCGCCTTTGTTTCACAAGGCTTCAGTTGAGGGTCAGCAACCATACACACTCCAGCCAACTTTTTCAGACGCCGATGTACATAAAAAATGCAAGCTTTTCATGCAACGATACGAGTACCTCGGAAAACGTCAACCAAGTGGTAATCAAAATACTTTATGACATAAAACAATTCTTCACCTGAAAATTTCAGTAGCCAGTCCTCATCACCAGTGAAACAAACTCCGCCAGCAAAGGCAAAGTGCACACAACGTCACTCTCCACTAGAAACACTCTCACAATAATCCACAACGTCCAAAGATGGGTCTGAAGCACCGCAATTTCACAGAGGAAATACCAGGGTGGCAGGCGGAGACAGGAGGTCGCAGCGCTAACGTCTAGCGTGCGAGTCGCGCGCCGGCACAGCGGTGACTGACCGGCCCACTGCCGCCCGACCGCGCCCGACCGTCCTCTGGGACCCTTCCGCGGGTCTCCCAGTCCCGGAATCCTCTCACATGCGTACTAAAACACCATGGGCCCTGGAAGCGATCTCTCTTAACGAGACTCGCCTTAGAATGCCTATGTATTGTTTCCATGAAGGTCAATCACCTTTCTCGAAATTTTCAGTAACGTATTTCGGGTATCTTCGGCGATAATCGGAGGACTGGGACCCCCTCCCATGCGTATTAAAATTCTGTGGACCCTGAAGTATGTATTTGGGTATCAAGATGTTAAGATTATAAGCTTGTACTGTTTAAAGGAAGGTCAATAACCTTACCGTACTTTCAGGATCACATTTCGGGAGTTTTTGTTGTTTGGTAGAGCAGATAGGAGAACCCGTTTCAAGTTATAGTAGATAGGTACAGTAGTTAGTGGTAGCGAAAGAAACCAATTAAAAAAATCTTCTCGATTGTGTCAGTGTGTTGTTAGGTCAACGATCTTTGTCAAGATTTCAGGTATCGATGTCTCGGAATTTGGTGCGAGAAACTACTAACCATTAAGTCCTATTTGCAAAACATCTTTTGCTCTTTCTAATGGACCCCTTCAGACATGCAGGTATCCAAAATATGTGATACAACATAAATCGAATACTATAGTCGTTTATAAGACTTTCAAACCCTGTAAACTCTAAGAGCAGTTATAAATCAAAGTTGAACTGTTATGTTACGTCTGTGTTGTTTTTCCAAATGTCAACGACCTTTATAATAAAGCTGCTGAAGTCTCTTCTTTCACCTTATCGTTGTCTCTCGATATATTCTGTCCAAGAAAGCGGTAAATAAGGAAGTCGGCTGATCTGAAACTTTCTAGCTTTAAAAACAGTCTATTGATACTTTATTGAGGAAACTTACGTGTACATATTTAACTATACGTAATTAATTTACACATTATGATCCTCTTCTTTTGTATATCAACTATCTCTTCGTCTAATGCATAAATCAAACAATAATTGAGTTGGAAGAACAATTTCTCATTATTATTTTAACACTTTATTACAGCATTACAAAAGAAAAAGCACAAGGAAGGGCATTAATGCACTGTATTTTCTTCCAGCCAACCTGTCGTTGCTAGACTTTACTACGAATACGCAAGAAATAACTAAAATAATACACAACAATTTATACCTACTTACTAATAGTACCTATCTACTATAAGTAGGTACTATGTTAGTACTTTAAGACAAGTTCTGACAAATTTTTGTACGTAAAAATATAAAAATAAACGGTGTTATTTATAAAAACAACATCCAAAAAAATACTCCTCAGAGGCTAATCTGCCTTTACTACAGAATATTTAAACTGCCTCTGAGGAGTATTTTAAGGAATCGCGTATTTTGCAAAAAAGACCGAAAATCTATTGCCCAAATTAATATAGTTTTTCATAAGTTTCGTCAAGTCTAGTAGCACCGCGAACACGGAGCTTGGTCGTAGAGTCCGGACAGTGTAACAAATGCAACGGTGGGTGACGCACCATAACCGACTTTGAGAACTCGCAGTTCTGTTACGGTGGTCACGATTGGTAGTGAAAGTGGTCTAGCCTTAGAGAGGGCCGCGCCATCACTCAGACCTTGAGCACCTCATGCCTTGTCAGATGAAAGCGAAAGGGCATCTGATATTACTGTTCGCTTCCATTTTCTTTACTATGCGTTTGGAAATAAATGGGCTTACGGTTCCGTGTTGGAACTATTAGATTTGAGCCGCTGCAAGCGTAGAGGCAGTTGGCACTTGAATTGAAATAAACATCAGTTGAAAGGGTTGTTATTCCGTGTGGCGCCGGATTAAGAATAGCGTAACTCCATTTCCTCCGGTGGATGTCGTAGAAGGCGACTAAGGAAATAAATTACCAGGAGACGGGCAGCAGCGTCTTCCTGAGATTCCAACCGCATACTGCGGTCGCCAACCCGCCTGCCAAGCGTGGCGATTATAGCAAAACCCCTCATGTTCATCAAACCGTGAGGGAGGCCAGTGGGCGTCAAGGGGCTGATGATGATGATAATGAAAGGGATGCATCTGTACATATTTTTCAGTTAAGTAAAATTTTACTACTCAGCAAAACTTACATAATGTCAGAATTTTAATGTATGTTTATTACCATCGTTTTCTGGGGTGTACAACAAAGAGTTCTCATGTATTTTTTTTTGGACTATCAACATTTTTAAGACTGTTGAGATTTGACAATATCAGGTGGTCACCCACTAGTATAATAGATAAATAGTAATAATCACATCATTTGCTAGCATGCCCTTCAGATCGGAGGGGAAAAGTATCGCTGATCATACACCTTGCAGTTATGAGTCATAAATTCGGTGAGTAGTTGGTGATTTTATGGAGAACTTCCGTAAAAATATTTTGATATATATTATAATGTATATTATATGGACAAGTGCTCTGAAACAATCAATATTTGAGTTGTCAAAATTACCAGGAGACGGGCAGCAGCGTCTTTCTGAGATTCCAACCGCATACTGCGGTCGCCAACCCGCCTGCCAAGCGTAGCGATTATGGCAAAAATCCTCATGGTTATGAAAACCGTGAGGGAGGCCTATGTCCTGCAGTGGGCGTCAAATGACTGATAATGATGATGATGATGATGAAGTTGTTGTGTCTTCTACATCCTTATTACAAAACGTTTATTTAGATTTCTGATAGGTATTTTATTGTTAGAGTACCCAGAAGTGGGCAAGTGGGCTAATGACGATGATGGTGAAAGTAATTTGATTTTTCACATTTTTTAAAACCTATGAAACTATGAAAAATTGGTATAAATACAATGTCACTCCAATGTGATACAAGTTCCCCATTGTTGCACCGAAATCAGAAGAACCGAGATCACTAAACTAAGTTCAGGCTTTGAATCTCAGCAGCAGAAACGCTTGGCATCACATAAAAAATCTGAAGCAAACAAATCTCATATGAGATTGTTTTTCTTGCTAACTGTACCATATTTCCAAAATCTGTAAATGCAGCAAGTCAAATTGAAAAATTGTAAGGAGTAATAAAGAGCATTTATAAAAATGTAATGTATTTAATATATAAAAATCTCGTGTCACATTGTTTATTATCGAACTTCTCCGAAACGGCTTCACCGACTTTCATGCGATTTTTTGTGTATATTTGGTAGGTCTGAGAACAGTTCGCAGTCTAATTAATATGGCAAACCAACGTTTACCGAGTCAGCTAGTTTATTTATAAAGGTACAGTAGACCACAGCTCTATGCGTGCTATGGAACGGGCTATGCTCGAAGTCTGTTTGATGAATCACATCAGAAATGAGACAATTCAAAGAACTAAGGTAACTGATATAGCCTAAAAGATAAGAAAGATAAAGTAGCAGTAGGCTGGTCACATATGTCGAAGAACCGATGGTCCATAGAGACCACGATCTGGCAAACGCAGCGTACGACGACCACCAGCTCACTGGACGGATTGAGGATGGCCGAGGACAGCAGGAAGTGTCGTGCCTTGGGGGACGCTTACGTCCAGCAGTGGACGAGTATGGGCTGAGTGATTGACTGATTGAGACCACAGCTCTATATTCAGAACTCTATGCCAACGCAATAGGTTTGAAATCTGAACAGACAAGGGCAAATTGACCTGTGTACAAAGTAAAAAAATATACTCGTAATAGTTGTCACTCGCGAGCGCATAACATATTCATAATTTTTGTACCCGATACTTACTTCCAAGACTTGTTGAATCAACTTTGTAAACCATAAATTAATAGAATTTTCTTTAAATAAAAAAAATTAAAAAAGAAGAAACGGAAAAAAATAGTTTTTCGTAAATTTTCGACATTTGAACGATAATAACTATTTACATAATGTCTTCATACGAATTTTAACACCAGCCGAAAATTCACTGTCATTCACTGAGCATCCACTATACGTCTATCTGTTGGTGAGGCACAAAAATAAATATAAATGTATGTGGGTCATACAATAAAATGTATAAGCCACACTTTTTTTGCATGATCCTAAGGCCTCAGCGGAGTTCCTCCCTTCTTTTTCAGTACGCGATGCGAAGATGGCTTGCGTCTACTTTGACTTTCAACTAACGGAGTATATGAATTTCTGATTCGTAAAAAAACTGTGTTTACGCAGATTGCAGATTGGTCGATTGTTTTGTCGGTTAACATAGACAGGGTATCCTAGTGTGATTGTATTGTGTGGAAATTACTTAGGGGCTGTTCATTTACTACTTAAGACAAAATAACCCTTATGGCGGCGAGTTGGTGCGAGGTGGGTGGGGATAGGGATAGGTGGAAAGCGGCAGAGGAGGGCTTTGCCCAGCATTGAGACACAAAAGAGGGTAAAAAATATGACAAAGAATTTGGGATGGAGAGGGCGGGTTTTAAGAGTTTGTAAAAAACATCACGTGATTAATAAAATAATCCACACAACACAATCACTTGTCCTGGTCCCAAACTAGGATACCCTGTGCTATGGTAACCAGGCAAGGACATCACAAACATGGAAATACGCCTAGACTGAGGCCATTTGTACAAATGTAAGGTGGCCCTCGGTTTGAATTGAACCCAGGACCTCCGGCATGGTAATCAGGCGAAATACTGATAGATCAACGAGGCAGTCGACCAAATCAATCAATGGACGAACTCTTACCTGTAACATACCGTGTAATTGTTCTGTGGTTAACGTAAAGTACCTGGATGACCGAGCTTTGCTACTTTGTATTTGTTTTGGTTAATCGTGTTTTTTGGAAATTTTATTCAGATACGATGCTATAGAGGGGTAATGCTGCCAGTATCTTGGGAACTCTCCCCAACGGCAGCAGTCTAGAGACAATCTTTTATATATAGATAATATTTATTGTAAATATGAATTTTCTTATTTAGACTCGAACCGGGGTCTTCTAGTTTCGGGACCAGCCGATTTCCCACCCGAGCTATTACAACCTTGTAGATGGTGGCGAAGTTTACCTTCGTATTCTAATGACATTTTAGCACCTTTTGTTTTGTTTTGTTTATTAGGCATGTAAAACAGGTAACAATCTTAAAATAACAATATTGGAGCATACTAGTTTTAAGCTAGATTGACACCCAAAGTATACACGCACATTAAAATACATAGAAAAACGAGTTACGGTGGTCCTCATATTTAAGAGTAATGAGACAAGCATTATATAAAAACTAAAGAGGACATTACCACATACTTGAAACTACAAAATAGCCTTTTAAATAGGTACTTATTACATTTTGGAACTAAAACTTTATCATTAGCCCAATTCCAGACTCACCCACTTGAAACATCAAGTAAGTGAATCCGGAACAAATCCAATAACTTATTATATTTATAATACTAAGTATTTAGTTTTAGAGATCAATAATTGCAGAATTAGTCCGACAAGGAACCCTTATAGTTTCGCCATGTCCGTCTGTCTGTCTGTCCGTCCGTCCGCGGTCTAACGCAAAGCCCGCCGACAAAGTTGAAGAATGACATGTTGTTTTTTTTTTCGTTTACCCCATCATGTGGGGCATCGTTGGATTGGTCGTTCAAAAAAAAATGTAAGTGTAGCAAGACCATTTTTTTTATTAACGGTTCCGTTTGTGAAATATTAAGCTTTAAAGCGCAAATTTTTGTCTGTGTAGGGCGTCCCCCCCTCTTATGGCTAAACGGTTGATTGTAGAAACGTGAAAAAATTCAGGGTAGCACATATAATGAACTTAAAAGGAAAAGTATCAAGGCCAAGTATATAGGCTTTACTAGTTAACGAGTAATAGGCAACCAACTTATACAGGTAAAATTTTGTACAAAATCCATTGAATATAACTTCGACGAAGTTGTTAGTTCTGTAAACCAGATAAAAAAACCCTCTTTCGGAACCCTACATTGCGCGCGGCCCGACACGCACTTGGCTGGTTTGTTCATTGCCTAAAAACACGGATAAAACGACGTTTTGTAAAGATGAAACCTAGCTAGATCAATTTATCGTACCCCGAAACCCTCTGCATACTAAATTTCATGAAAATCGTCGGAGCCGTTTCCGTGATACAGATTATATATAGATAGATAGCGATGCGGACGCTGATCAGCTCCTATATTACGCGCACCAAATTCTGAACGATTCCATTCGTCTAACTGTCAAATTAGTATGGAGTTTGACAGACGATTGGATCGCTCAGAATTTGGTGCGTATAATTAGGCCCTAGTACCACAGTCCAGTACGGCACGCAGGAAAGATATTACGCAAGCTGCGCGCTTCCCCGAGGAGCGAGGTCGTTGGCAATGGACTCGGTTCAATGTCACCAAATATATCGCCGCAGTGCGCCTCGACCGCGTGCGCTTGATACTTGCTGGGAATTTAATGTAATAACAATGTATTTTTTTAAGAGTCCTGGACTGGAGCACAAGTGAAGAGAGATCACTAAACTATGGTTTGACGACATCAAGGCTACTGAAGCAACCTCAGCCGCAAACCGATCGCTGTTGAGGATAAATTAAGAGGTTTACAAACAAATACTAAAGAAGAAGGAAAAGAGTTTATTAGTAGTTTTTGTCTTTTTACTGACTGAATAATCTAAGAATTATTTATTGAACGACGAATGCGAACGAACGGTTTAGTGAGCCAATCAGGGCACACTGAATGGTTATCGCCCAATTCTGATTGGCACACTGAATCGCTCATTTACATGCTTTTGGTTGATCTGTACCCACCATTATTCTAGGTAAGTACGAACGGTGAAATCTCCAAAACGCACAAAGTTGATAACGTGAAATGTGCGCTCAAATATAGATATTCATTTAATCGAGATCTGATTTACGGCAATACTATGTATTATTAACGTAGTTCTTTCTTGAATTAAATAATGGATAAAAACCCTTCAAGAGAACGAGTTCGTATTTCTACTAGCTGACCTGGCAAACGTTGTTTTGCCATATTAATTATAATACGAGCTACCAAATATACACAACAAAAAATATAGAAATCGGTGAATCCCTTTCGGAGGAGTTCGACAACAAACACTGTGACAAGAGATTTTTGTATATTAGATTTTTATATTCTTATGTCTTTTCCTTTGCAGACTTGATACCAATCACTTGTTGTCAATAATTTGAAACATAAAAAACAGTTATAACCACTGTTTAAGCGCTGTCAACACTGCTCCTTTTTAAGCCTGAGATATATTTAGTTTCTAACAAATGTATGATAAAGGCAGTAGTACTATCGACAGTACATAAACCTTTACATTTCAGTTGCAAAATTGACCGTAACGACCGAGTAGAATGCATGGGTGTAACGGTGGATGAACTGTCGACTGCACTTGTTAAAAAACCAGGTTCAGCCCAAGAGTAGTTAGTCGAGCTCTATGCCCGCTCCCTGGCTGGGTCGTCGACCGCACTTTTCGGCAGTGAGTTTCAGCTGTAACGTGATCCTGCTCGCACACGCGTGCACTCACCCATACTAACCCGCTGCATAGTGCATATCAATCGCACATCGGAAGCGGAAAAGCGTCGTCGGAAAATTGACCGCTCTCATATTATTCCGTTTGTTGCTCTCTGTGTTGCCAACTGACTGACGTGGGTGCATCCAGCTTCTTCGCGTGCGATTGAACTATAAAGTGCCTACGTGTTAAAGGAATGAACTCTGGCTCTTGAACCCGACAAGTGTTGTATACAAATGAGGAGGAATATAGGAGCCACAGGGGGTTAAAGCTCTAGCTATACCTCCCACGCCTGGCCGAGTCGGGCTAATCCAGGTTGGGTTCAGGCCTTCAGCCGTGACCTCGGCGCGGCGACCCCTGAACTTGGCGCAGTCAACGCACCCTTGACTCGAGCAACGCCCGCTATTTTTGGCGCCGCTGATAATGTAATTCATCACCATTGACTGACTACACGCGGTATTTTCGTCTGACCCTAAGTTCATTAGACGAACATTTCGTTTTCATCAGTTTGTCATAAAAGTCAATGGGCAATTAATGCACTGTAGGTAGCATAGGAGAGCTAGGCGAGCGTGAAAAAGTCTGTACAGGCCTAGGTCGCGTTTTATAAGACTACTATCATAGTATAATTGACGGAACCCTACCCTACGGTACGGAACCCTAAAAAAGATAAAGGGTATGAAGATGTCCATAGTGGCAACATGGCCCACGATGGACATGTAAATATTAAGTGTTGTTATTTGTATTCTTCCCTTGCTGTTAATTATAAAATAAGGATTGTATGAATACCCAGATTGTGTCCCGTTTTCTCATACACTAACAATCTGTTAATCTGTACATTTTTTTTTTCACTAACTTAATCTATAATGCACCTTGGCCTTTCGACAGCTTTTAATTGTACATTGACAGCCTGTTTGTGTACAAGAAATGTTATAAAAGGAAATCGTAAAGTTTGATTCTGCTATAGTTAATTAAACGAAATATGCCACTTTGTAGCAATTGGACGAGATCAAAGATGTACGGAAGTCCCTTTTAAATTTCAAAGTTGGAAGTGACAAGTTTTATTATACGGATAGCTTTGTCTACATACACAGGCGCCGCGGTCGGTACCGCCTATCGCTCGGCTCTCACTCAATGGTAAAAATAAAATGTCTCCTACATTAGGAGGTTGTTCACCCATGTTTGGGCAGCGCCCTCCAGCCTTGTCAAAGGATACAATCTACTTGGAGTTGACAGTTTGCCTTCTTTATTTAGATGCCGGAGTATTGGAGCTTCACAAGTTCAAGTGCGGAGGAGAAGCGCCCAACTTAGTAGCAGACTGGTAAATACACCTACACAAGGGCCCAAGGCTTTCTCAAACGAGTTTTGCGAAACCACGCTTAGCTTGGCCAGTACCCTTTGATCATTTGTTAGGGTCCCGTAACCGAAGGCTGCCAAACGGGACGCTTTTAATATGACTACGACGTCTGTCCGTCTGCCCAACTGATATATAAAAGGCTCTATTTCTTGGAAAATAATAAATAGATAGATGGAGGACATTGTACGCTAAAATGGAAATGAGACAGATATTTCTTTACTATACCCTTTGATCATTTATTAGGGTCCCGTAACCGAAGGCTGCCAAACGGGACTCTTTTAATATAACATCGACGTCTGTCTGTCTGTCCTACTGACATATAAAAGGCTCTATTTCTTGGAACGTAATAAATAGATAGATGGAGGACATTATACACTAGAATACAAATGAGACAGAAATTTCTTGATCTAAGAGGTACATAACAGGCATATTACTATTTGAAATTTATAGAATCTTCGGCATCATGGCAGATTGCTTAGTAAATAATTTAAAAAATAGGACGTAGGTATATACACGAAACGTGTTTTTTTTTTGCTTTATCAAGAAAAAAAACATACAAGCGTCAAACTTGATTTTAGTGCATCTTTATTAGTTAATGGTTTTTATTCAATAGGGCGTCGAGTGGCTGATGAGGATTCAATAATTATTTTTATACTTACTATAGGGATAAAAATCATAATCAAGGCGCACAGAGTGCCCCAGGCCAAGTTCTCGGCCGGCCCGCGCTGTGCATATACACATATTTATACGAAGCGATTCGAGCACTTTTCGACCCCCCTCTATCTTTGAAGCCAGTTATGTCACATGACAAAAAAAATCGGAGGGGTTAACGTGGCCGAATTGAAAGATTACTCTTAATTTCATACTTCAAGCTATTGAAGTTTAGAAAAGGTAGGGATCAAAAAATTGCAAAATTGCAAGACCCTGATATAATCTAAAATAATGACATTTATATCTATAGGGTGAACGTATAGTACAGGGTAGTAAATTAAGACTATGTTGTAAGTGCTACCATGTAATCTCCGTTGTAGGTAGAAAAAAGCTTTGTTAGGAGGTGTGATAACCAGAAAATAAAATGAAACTATTTTCTTACTATAAGCGCCAATCTCGTTTCTAAGCTATTATGCACTTCATCAGACTAACATTTTTAACAATAAGTCGTAAAATCCCACCAAAAAATTTATGTAAAAGAAAACTGGCCAACTTCTCGTCCCAAAAAATATTTGGTAATTATTTAAGATCTTGTCCAGTTCCTTATCTTCGTGGAATTAGCAGTGTTATAATAAATAAGAAAAACCTACGTAACTTTTAAATCTACAGATCATACTTTGCAAGTTTTCATTGTAAAACTAGTCAACATCTTCTAAAACTTGCCAATTTCGGTCTGCAAATTCAAAAGTTACACAATTTTTCCTTATTTATTTTAACACTGCTAATTCCGCAAAGACAAAGAATTTGCAAGTTCTTATCAATTATTATTGATTCCTTAGTATGTGTGACGAATTAAAAGAATTTTCAAATTTTGGTTTTTTTATTATAAAATAAACAATTGCTTTACAACGTAAACTTTCGTAAGCACTGTACATTTTAAACCGTTAAACCAATATATAAACAATTGCTCTTAAGTTTTTTTTTTCTCGAAAGGTGGCCAGTTTTTCTTTTACATTTATGTTTTGGAGGGATTAATACAAACCGACTGGGTCCCGAACTGAATAATAGAAAACAATTTTTTGCTAAGAAAGGCAAATTCTATGTACGGAACCCTCGATGCGTGAGGCCGACTCGCACTTGGTCGGTTTTTTATTGAACTATATCCGATCACGATTAGGCCCGTAAATCTACAACATCTGGTTTCCCAAATAAAGTTACCAAAATTTGGTAAACTTTAGAATAGTCAATATGTATCCACTTTATATTGTACATAAGCATCAAAAATGTAATAGCGAATTAGGTTGATAAATTAGTGTTAGATTTCGTTTCCTGTCAAGAAGTAAATTAAGATTTTCCTATTTCGATGTATACTTCCTTCTCGTTCCTGAGTTGAGAACTTCGCAAAAAAATAACAATTAAGTCTTATTTTAATGCCCAATACTGATTTCTCAATTAAGAATTCCCCTTAACATCTGTCTGACACATCAGTCTATTCGTTCAGACCGACTTATCAAAAATGAACGAGACCTAACGATATTGAAGTATTTATTCATAAATCGACGGTTAGTCTCTGAAGTGTACATACTGGCCTTTAGCCATCACTCCACAAGGTATGCCCCTATATTACGCGCACCAAAACCTGAGCGATTCCAATCGTCTAACTGTCAAATTAGTATGGAATTGGAATCGCTCAGGATTTGGTGCGCATAATTGAGCCAATGGTTGGTACGGTCCCGACAAGCGCGTCGCAGGCGCAGCACACGGCCGCGGTCGCGACACGTGCACGGTGCACGCACACACGGCCAGGACGAGAGCCCGGTCGGCGACCCCGGAGAAATGGTGCCATGAATGAAATCTCTCCGTCAGCTCCCTAGAGTAAGCTAGTGACACTTTTGTTCAGAGTTTCATGAGTTGCGAGCGACGAATGTCTGGGTTCTATCTGGACTAGTTACAACGTGGGTGTTGTTTTTATCTTAAAGTTTTCATCTGGCGTTTTAAACATAAATATGTATGAATTCAAGAACTTGTAGGAAAAAGGATTATAGGTAGAGCTACCCTTTGTTGCGAATTTCGAAGCTCAAAGCTCCTATCTCGCTCAAGCACGTCCATATGGCGCTGCGTGCACACATGGCTTATGCACGCTTGCCGGTGTCGAGTTTTTAGGATTCCGCACGCGAAGGGCGCCGACAGGACTCTATTATTAAGCCTACGCTGTCTGGACGTCTGTCTGTTCATCTTACCTGTAAAGGGCTTTATCTCTTGAACCGTTATAGGTATCCACGTAATTTTTCATAAAATACGTGTTTGTGTGTGTAATTGTAGCAGATTGCCCAACAATTATTAAAAAAATACAAATGTAAAAATGCGTGAGTATCCTCATAAAATAATGATTTGATTTTTTTTGTCTTTGATCTAAGTACTGTAAGAACGGCATACAATTGCCAATCTTGGTATGATTATAGTGCAGACCCTATGTAATAATAATACATAATGAAGGCGGCCAAGTTTGAGTTGGACTCCTGCTAAGTTATTCTCCGAAAATGCTAGCTGTTGCCCACGGCTTAATTCGCGTGGAAATTTTGATGTGCATTTTTCGAGATAACAAGCTATGTGCTATTCCAGACTATAATCTATCTTTCTGCCTAATTTTGTCCAGATCTGTTCAGCCATGATTGAATAACCAACATCCACCTTAACTTTCGCGTATATAATATTAGTAAGATAAGATTATGGTACGATTACGACATGTACCAATGATTTTGTTTTTTCAATTTCGTACATTTGTGAAGTTTTAGTAGCAATACCACTCGCTAACCGTGAAGGAAAACATCGTGAAGAAACCTGAATTTCTGAAGTGTGCTCGTCGCTTTAAATTGCCTATCCCCGGTGGGCACGCGTAGTAATTAAGCCCATCATTATATCCTGAGAGAAGGTCTGTGCCGTGCAGTGGGACGCAAAAAAAAAACAAAAAGAATATTGTGGTGGTACGAAGCCCACGGTGCGGATGTCGGATTCGCACATGGCCCGTTGTTTACGCCAACACGTTTTGAACGTACATACTTACATCCATGAAAATGCAAGGTCAAGGAGAGGTCACTAGCCCTGCGGTCAGCCCGAGAGAAGGCAAGTGCCCAGTAGAATACTTTTGCAAGAGGTTATTACAAACAATGACTTGTAAGTCAAGCGGCTACACCACAGTGCAAGACGGAAAGATCTGGGATCTCGGATCCAGTGAAAGTGACTACAGATACTTCCTACCACGTTGAAAGTGCACCGTCTACACAGAGTCGCTAGTGCAGAGAAGTCCAGTCACTTAGGTACCGACAAAGAAAATGCTGTCTCCAAATTTAACTTTAATGAACTGTGTTATATTGGTATAAGAGATGTGGTGGTGTATCTATAGAATCCCCGCCTCACATGCGAAAGGTCGTGGGTTCGTATCCTGGCATGTATCTATGACCCCTAAGTTCCCAGCAGTATTTGTAAATTTTAGTAACGATGCCACTCGGTAACTGCGAAGGAAAACATCGTGAGGAAACCCGCGGCCTTATTTACATTTTCTTTCCCGTGATTTAAGCTGAGTATAAGTGCTGGGGAAGCATATATAAAACCCAAACTCTATGTAAGAAAACGTCGCAGGCGCTACGTTGGTCTATCCGTTAACTTAGCTACCAGAACAGAGATCGTGGGTTCGATTCCTACTGGGGGCCGCCGTACATTTGTACGAATGGCCTCAGTCTGGGTGTATTTTTCATATTGTGACGTCCTTGCCTGGTTACCATAGCACAGGGTATTCTACTTTGAGACCAGAACAAGTGATTTTATTATGTGGAAGTTATTATTATTATTAAGAAGGGGCGAGGAAGCGAACTCTACACAACGCGTCGCGTCTTTTCCACACTCTCGTCCCACGTCCTTTCTATGTGCCCCACGCCTATTCTAGTTTTGTGCTGGGTGTTGCTACCGTACCTTTTTGTTTTTCCGTCACGCAGTCAGCAGAGCGTAGATTACTATCTGGATGTAGTGGTACAATAATAAGGAAATGCTGAAGTTCACGATTCTCACCGCAATTGAAATTGAAAAAAGAAACGGCCAAAAAACGGTTTGTTGTATGGGAGCCCCCTTAAATATTTATTTTATTTTAATTTAATTATTTATTTTTAAAGCGAATATAGAACTAAATATTCTGTAAATATTTCAAGCGTCTACTACCTCTTGCCGTATTAATATCGAGAAAAAGACGGCAAAAAAAATACGTTTGTTGTATGGGAGCTCACCTTAAATATCTATTTTATTCTATTTTTAGGGGTTAAAGTATGAAATTGCCGTTTTATTGCAATAGGTTCTTTGAATTGACATAGAATCTTCATGGTTTGAGGTTTTCGAATGAAACTTTTTTCAAATGGTTTCTATGATGTTCTTTTTTTAAAAAATGTGAAACATTTGAATATCGACTTTCAATTGTTTTTGTTATTCAGTTTAGACAAGAAAGATGGATACTGCGAAAATTCGAGTGATTATGAGGCACCCATTTTTCGTATTTTTTTATTTTATTGATTTGACGCAAGTGAGTCAATATTGTGGGTAAGGTAACGTTAAACCATGCCGCTAATTCCTGGGTAGTTTGACTAGGGTCGGCTTCCACTATCTCTCTTAATTCATCGTTATTCACCTGTATGGGCGGTCTTCCTCGTGGCTCGTTCTTTAAGTCGAAATTTCCATCACGAAAGCGTTTAAACCAAAATCGCACGGTGCGTTCATTAGTAGACCCCTCTCCAAACGCAGCATTGATATTGCGGGCTGTTTCTGCCGCGTTAGTTCCGCGTCGGAACTCGTATTCAAAAATCACTCGAATTTTCGCAGTATCCATCTTTCTTGTCTAAATTGAATAACAAAAACAATTGAAAGTCGATATTCAAATGTTTCACATTTTTAAAAAAAAGAACATCATAGAAACCATTTGAAAAAGTTTCATTCGAAAACCTCAAACCATGAAGATTCTATGTCAATTCAAAGAACCTATTGCAATAAAACGGCAATTTCATACTTTAACCCCTATTATTTATTGTTATAGCGGCAACAGAAATACATTATCTGTGAAAATTTCAACTGCCTAGCTATCACGGTTCATGAGATACAGCCGGGTGACAGACAGAACCGGGTCAGTGAAGTCTTAGTAATAGGGTCCCGTTTGGCACCTTTCGGGTACGAAACCTTAACAATCTTTCATACTTCGGAATCTAAATGATGGTGCAGGAAGCTCCTATTTTATTTTATCAACTACACAAAAGGATGTCTATACAGCATGTAGTATAATGCCCATGTATAATAATAATTACAATAACTTCCACACAATACAATCACTTGTTCTGGTCCCAAACTAGGATACCCTGTGCTATGGTAACCAGACAAACATGAAAACACACCCAGAGTGAGGCGTGAGAGTGCAAATGTACGACGGCCTCCAGTGAGAATCGAACCCACGACCTCAGGTAATCAGACGTGATACCGCTAGACCAACGAGCCAGCCGATATATTCAAAAAGATGTTCTACTCGTTAATACGTTACTATGATGGCCACTTACGTTACCAAACGAGACATTAAATGATAACGGAACACTTGACATTGTTTACAATTTTTAAGTTACCCCACAATAAAAGTTGTTCGTGTTGACGTGTTAAAGACCCCGATTTCGAAAAGATGTAGGGAGTTTGCTACAACTGTGCTTTACGAATTTGTTACTTAGGGTATTTCTTCACAAAAACTCATACACACGTAAACTCCTGCCTGTATCCCAGGACTCAGGGTCGTGGCAAGTGGCGAACCCTGCTCTCTTTGATACAGGCCTGGTACAGGCGTATCATCTTCTCTGGGATACAGGCGTGAAAGTATGTATATATATGTGTCTTGCCATTTGGCACGATCCAGACAAACGTCCTTCACTTCATCAACATTCATTAGTAGAAAGTGCTTTGTCATGATCGTGGCATGTGGCAAGCCCTGATCTCTTTCTACCCCTCCGGGACACAGGCGTGAGAGTATGTATAGATGTCTCTTGCCACTTGCCACGATCCGGATCAGCCTCTTTCGCTTCGTCAACATTAATTTAGCTGCATGCACGCACGCCGCACGCAGTTGATGAAGATAAGTTTGTCGTGTCCAATTGCCAAGATATTGACAGTAAATGAAACGAAAGCGTTTTGTCAGAATCGTGGCAAGTGGCGCAAGCTTACCAAAATCAAACATCAATACAAGTTCGCTTTTCAAGCAGATTTCATTCATCGCTCTCTGCTAAGTTAGTCACCGCCGCCGCTGAACGGGTCAGCTCTTCAGACGAATTTCCACTCTGTAGAGACGGCTATCGGCCCGGGTGTCCGTTGATTGATGTGTTCCGGGGTGACGTATGACGATTTCAATATTGTGATGGATTCGTGCGTATGAATGAGGTGCGATGAGGAATTATTCAGGTGATGGATAGTGGGGCCGTTCACCCGGGCGCCGCGAGTCGCTGACCGGCCGAGATTCAGCCAGCTGATCGGGCTACACATTGAAAAAATCGTAGGCAACAGCATACTTATTTTATTGTACTGTGGCGTACAAAAGTGCCACAGTACAAAAAAGAGTCGCGTCGTATAATGCCCGGCAGATACTATCTTAAAACTTAGACCAAAGAATTCTAAGTAGCACTCAGCCTTTCCCGCTAATGCGATCACTTATGAACTCAAAGTAATTTGGTCAAGTTATTTGTCGGGCATTATACCTACATTGATAAAGCGTCCACTTGTTAGACGTCAACAGTAGATTCGTAGACAGATACTTGACTCTTATGATGCAGCCTATGTGCGTCCCACTGCAGAGCACTGCCTTCTCTCAGAGAGATCAGACAGTATGGGCTTAATCACCACTCGCGAACACCGCGGATTGGCAATTTCAAGCGCTGATGTGCTTAACTGCCTCAGGCACACAGGTTTCCTCCCGATGTTTTCCTTCACATTTTGTATTGCTACTAAAAATTCATTCTAAAAGTTCATTTAGAAAACAAAGTCCATGCCGGTACATGCCTGGCTTCGAACCCACGACCTCTCGTATGTGAGGCAAACGTGATATACCGCGTGACTCTTTATTGCACACCAAAAATCATTTCAACAAAGCTACTGAAAGGGGTACCAAATTCGGTTAAGCATTCTAATACCCATGACACGCTAGGTAATCTCCATAGAAACAGCACAGCACACACACAGCCCCATTCCGTTCCGCGTTTGTACACACTGCCAAACGCACACACAGGCGAATCTCGACCGGTAACGGAGGTATTCAGACGGGTTGTCCAATGCGCTGAGCCCGGCCGGCTGGCACGCCGAGCTCGATTTCACTCAACTTGCGACTTGCGCATGACCTGCACGCACGTCGCTGAAGACTATTGGCAAGATGGACTAACATATTATGGGTATCTATGGTTGCGGCAACAATAGCGAGAACAAAACAATATTCAAGGTACCCCGAGAAAAAGAAATGTATGTAACATAGATAGTTGTTTGTAACCAATTTGTAACGTAAATTACAAATAAAAATAACGGTTCTAACATAAATAATGATACTTCGCACTTTGAAAAATGTTTACACTTCAATAAAATAACTTTACAAATAAAATACATCTGACTACGAAGTAATTTATGTTGCTATATGAATTAATTAACAGCTCTAATAACAACGCATGTTTTCCACTATAAACAAAAATGTGGCTCTAAAATGTGTTGCTTAATTTCTTCGAAGTGTCATGTCTGGATATCTCGGTGGTGTTGCACCAAGATTCTGATATTAAGGATCCAGGTTCGGTTCCCAAGTATTCATTTTATAGAAGAAGGTTTTTTAAGTTAAAATTTAATTTGTATAGAAGGGTTATTTATGGTTAATATCGGCAAAGTCAAAGGAGCAAATCATTCTTATAATAATCACAAGTTATTGTTGGAAACCTCTATTTTAAAGTTCATTTAAATATACGACTTAAAATGGCGAATACTATTATTAATTTTTGATGTCCTTACCTGGATACCGTAGCATATGGTATCCTAGTTTGGGACCAGGACAAGTGATTGTGTTGTATGAGAGTTGTTATTATTATTGTTATAAGTTAGTGAATTTAAGATTTTCTATTCACTAACTTATAACATATAACATAACAATACCACTAACTTATAACAATAACACTGAGCCACACACATCCCTCACCATTTTAGCTAGTGTAGGATATTATACTTCGCGCGGTCCCGAAGATTACTTACTATCTTTATTTGTAATGTGCCCATGATGCCCATACTGCGCATCATATAGACAAATCTAGAGTCGTAACTTCAAGCTTCAGTCAATGAGCTCCATTTATCCAGATTTATTTGCGGGCAAGTTTTCGCTTAAGGGGATCCAGTGAGCTAACTAGGCACCAACGAAAAAAAGTAATCGTATCTTCTTTTACAGATCGTATTTGTAAAAAGTGTCTGTACAATCTCTCAATCATGTTAACAGTGATTTTTAGGACCCACGACAAAGAACGATCACGATCCTGGGACTAGATAGCATTTGTGCCAAAAACAGCCGTTTTTGGCGGTAATGCTATCTAGTCCTAGGTTTTTTGCCTTAGTTTCGCGGACAAAGGTCCTAAAAATCACTATTAACATGATGGAGAGATTTTACAGACACTTTTTGCAAATTCGATCTGTAAAAAAGATATGATTTAATTTCCTCGGTAACGCTAGTGTTACTCCCTGGAGCCCCTTAAGGGCGAGTGGTAGCTTGCCCTTCATCATCTCTTTCATAAGCTAGTACCTATTTGCTAGTTTGCTAGAAGGTATTTTAACCAAATTAAGTGAATGTGAATGGTGTATGTCGTGCGTATTATCAGTACGTGGAAAACGCTTTAACAGCCAGCGTCCATGTTCACGTCAATTATGAATAGTACAAGGTGGCGCAAAAGTAATGTCATAATTTGAATAAGCTTGCATTCTGTTATAAATAAAAAAAGAGCTTTGTTTTCATCAAAAGTTTATTTGTAAGTGTATAATTGGTTACATTACTCGGAATAAATTATATCCCTCAAATGGCCAATGGGATTTTGTGTCTTAAGATCGATTGATTTCCCGTTTTGGATATTGGAACTGGCTGTTCAGATCGCCAGATCTAAGAGTACCAGACTTTTTCCTTTGGAGCTTTTTAACATCTCGCGTTTACCACAACCAACCACGAGCCTTGCAAGAATTGAAAGCTAACATTGAAGAAGAAATCGCCAATTTGTAGCCAGATGTTTTGCGAGCAACAATTCCAAATGCCGTAAAACGAGCGCAATTATGCATAAACTCGGGAGGTGGCCATTTGAGCGATATATTTTTTTCCAAGTAATGTAACCAATAATACATTTCGATATAAACTTTTGATGAAAACAGAGCTCTTTATTTTCATTTATAACCTGCTAATTCAAATTACGACATAAATTTTGCGCCACCCCGTATATATTTATCAAAAAAAATGTATATATTAAATCTGGTTTAATAAACTGTTTTTTGATACAATATCGAAATTATCGTTAAACAAATTTGTTTCAGCGCCATCTGTTGTCGAGTAGTGGAACTCAGCAAATTTTCGAGTCAGTGAGGGAGACTGCTTGTTACTTGAACTCCTTGTGTCATTAAGGACCCAGTTGAACTTTCCACAAAATATGTGTTACGAGTATTTTGGCGGATTGCCCAAAAAATAAAAAGTTAAACTACCCAAATGTAAAAAATTCATTGGGGTCGGTCACCCTTGATTTTTTTCTCTTTGTTTTTGGCTCACAGTAAAAACACTAGGTATTACCACAGAGGAAAAAAGGAAAAATGGTATTACGTACAAATATCAAACTTTAGTGTGATTACAGAAATAATAAATACCAAGGAGGCTGGCATCTAAATTATTTTCGCAACAAAATTTTTTTTATAAAGAAATAAATAATAAAAAAAATTCAATTAAACGTGAGTCAGACTCCTGCTAAGGGCCCAAACGTAATGAAAGTAAACACATTTCAGGATCGGAGGTGCATTTTTGCTGGCCGATACATCTTACCACCCAGAATAAGGCCGGAACACTCGATTTATATCTTCAATCTATTTGACAACGTCATGATAGTGCCAAAAAGTAGACATGACATTTTCTTTATTTTTTTCCAAATTGTTGCAGAAATAAATTATATTTACTTTAAATGCAAGGTTCAGAAATTAAATAGTCAACATTTACTCAGTAAGAAACTTCAACAGAGACAGCATTTAAATTGTAAGGAGCACGTAGTGGATTTCAAATATGGTTGGGATCGAAGACTGCGGTGGGCCCAACGAAAGCCACGAGCAAGTGATGCGCCGGCGCATGGATGCCGTCTACACCACCCAGACCATCGAGAAAAAAAACTTTATGGAAGACCTCAAGCTCTTCCGCCTCAGAAAGAAGAAAAAGATGGTGAGAAAGTTCATCATCGAGCCCAATTGGTATCAGGTGCTGAGCGAAAATCAAAGGAAAGCTTTAAAAACGTTAGACAATTGCATTTACGAGGATATGATAGAGGGACGACCCGTACGCACTAAGAGCCTACTGCGTTATATAGGAATATATGAATTACCCAAAAGAGATGTTCTTATGACGTGTCTCTATTTAGGTAAACGAGACTCCAAGGTCTTGCTTACTCAAGTATTTCTAAACACTTACAATCACCCTTTTGATCAGAAACGCGAAGACTACGATTTGAATGCCAAAACAATTATGTCTTCAATACTATTCCTCGGGTTGGACCACATAATAAAGATGCTTCACGAAAGACTCCGACCTACAGTAAAAACGGACGATTGGAATGAGTTTATACAGGATCCTAAGCCTACGTCACCACCCCCACGACCACCTAAAAAAATTGCTTGCAAACGAAGTTCTGCGATAATGTCTCCTTACCTTCAAAAGCCAGCACCAGCTGTCATGTACTTGGTGCCTGCTAAAAAGAAGTTCAAGCCATTGCCTTTGCCCGCTATTGAAGACCTTGAGGTGGAACCGGAAGTCGAGGAGGAGACACGCGAAGAACAAGTTCCTATATTTATCCCCCCCGTAAAAAAACCACTAGAACCACCGGTAGAAAATCAGCAACCCAGCCTTGGACGACGCCGAAAACCGGGAAAAATCAAAGTATCACCGTCATTGTGTGATGAAATAGCGAGCATTTATAGAATACAGCCACATCAGTCTATTGAAGCTATACCGTCCGTACGTGCTAAAAAAAGGAAAAGTGTGAAAAGTTTATCCACCTTAAAGTCAAAGCCGAAGAGGTCAAAGGCAAAAAGAACTAAGAAATTAACTCCTTTAAAGTCGGATCGATGGAACAAACAATACTTTATCACGGGTATTGCTGTAATTCGGGGGCACAGTTACTATATACTCGGTAACTTCGTGGAACTAAAACCATTGGGTGAAATAATTAAAGGAGGGGGCGTTCGCATCGAAACTGGAGAAGTAATTAGCATAATCGAAGGGATCGGGGCTCACCCTCTCCGAATTCAACAAGAAAAGTGCGATTGCATGGAAAAGTGGAATACTGTAGTTTTCAAGTACCTTAAAACTCACAAGTGCACGTGTGGTCATTTTTATGATTTTGGTCACGAAGGTGAATTTTCCGATGACATTACACCATTCTTCGTGAAACCTACTAGGTTTAGACCGTATTACTTTAACTACGATCACATATTTGATTTGGACGAGAAAAGGTTGCTAGTTACCAACGAATTCGATAAGTTCTTGAGGAACGACAGCTTGCTTAATCTGGACAAACAGATGAAAAAGAAGAAGAAGAAGCCTAAGAAGAATAAAGCCGAGGAGACTGCCGTGAAAGGTTATCTGGAGTACCTGCGACTGGCGCTGCAGACGCTGCGCAAATACGATGTGGCGGCCAAGCTGCCGGAGCTCTACTTGGTGCCGGAGCTGCGCGCCTGGATGCGCACGCGCGTCAAGGGACCGCTCACGCGCAAAGACAAGCATCGTATAATAAGAAAGAGTGACATTTTCAGTCAACTCTTCCACAAAATTTACACCTTAGCTTTTTGGGGTCACGTCAATCCCGATTTAAGACAGAAATTCATGCAGCCTACGACTTGGCGGCACGCACCGTACGTCAAGAAGAACTTCGCCAAATATGTACAGACGTACAGGAGGAAAATGTACAAGGTACAGATGGATCTGGTGAACAAGTTTTGGGCCACGCTCTATCAGGCTGATTGGCCAGATAAGAACTTCCGCCAAGTTTTCTTTTCTTACTGCATAGCGAGTCTCAGAGACGTTTTGGTTATAAATCCTTACGATCCGAAGGCAGCTGTAGAGCGACAGACAATAATCCTTTCCAAAGGTTATAAATGCCCAATAAAAGGCAACGCCGATGCTAAACCCATTTAGATTCTTATTAGGTTTCTCCGTGTAATATTTACTGCTCTGATTAGTACGTAACTAATATTTTTTCAGTTTTCTTTTGTATAGTCTGTATCGAATTATTTATATTATCTACATAATTTTTGAGATACTTATGTTTATGTTTACTATGTATTGTTTATTTTTAGTACATTTTCAATTTTATTTCTTTCTCTTCGTTAAATTTTTCCCTTAGAAATGAAACACGAAAGTACCATATCATATCAGTTTAATATAATAAGATAATACCAAATTGGGTATTTTTACATAAAGTTATGGCTTACAAACAAACTGTTGTTGAGATAATAATTGCAAAAGAGAATATTTTTAAATATAGAAATATAGACCTAATAGATCAATAAAAGTATTACGTAAATATTAATTTTCAGCGCGACAAGTACAATATTTCGTTCAAACTCAACGGATATTAAAATATGTAATTCTCTTTTATTTTATCCTATTGCTAGAATGCTTACGAAATTACAATTAATTTACAAGTCTCTTTCTTATTACTCTAGTAAAATCTATAACTTTTCGTTATAAGAATACTATACTTATTAGGGCTAAAGTTGTAAGGGATATTCAATCGTCTTTGGTATCGATGTTACAAACAAAACAAACTATTGACACGTGACGCGGACTTAAATTATCTGTAGAATACTGAATGAAAACAAAACATAGTTAAAGCCACTTCAATCCACTTTCAGTTAATAAAAAGCAACACTTGAGTCAACAATAAAAGGACAATAGTTCTTGTTAATTAACAGAAATAGAGCACAGGAAAATGCATCGTTAACGAATTAATAATAAAAGGTACTTTTGCCAACGCATTGCTGTAAAGGGTCGCCCTAAAAATTGTGCACCAAACAGTTTTAGCATAATGCAAACATTTTCAAAGACTGCCCACGTGACTGCTATTAAGCGGCAGGTTGCACCACAAGGCCTCTATATGATCACGTTCTTACACAGCAGGTTAAACTATCAAGAAAAGGGTGTTTTCCGTTCTTAACTACAGTCCCATTGATCCGTCGATTGGGATTCTTTTGTCCCGCTTGAATGGGAGTTTATCTTCCCATTCATCCAACCATGAAACTATCCATTTTCCATCTGAAATGACAAATCTTCCCTCGATTTTATTCACATTGCCATAATCCCGTCCTCAAGCTTTTTAAATCTGTCATAAGTTCCCAGCACCCCAAATAACGCAAAACCCTAAAAGCAAGTACTTCAGAATCGATAAATTAAAACATTTGCAATAAGAGAATTCACAATTTGTTTTTTTTTTATCTCTCATTCAATTAACGGCGTAACTTTTGCATTTTGAAAATGAAGCAAAGGTTTCATCTACGTACAATGCGTACCGAGCGCCAGAGAGACCGAAACTCACTTCACCCACCAATTAGACTCTTCGATCGGAAGAATGGAAAACACCACACGAACAGCCTCGAAGAGTAGCGCGTCGGTCCAACTCTTCAAGGCTGCTGTTAAGTCGAACATGCTGTCTCGCTCGCACGATCTAACATATTCAGTGATTGTAGTAAAATGAGTATACTTTTCATGAATGTGGTCTGAGTGTTTGACAGATATTATATTACGGACACTTTAAATACGGTTTTGTTTTCGTATAAGTAGTTTTTAACAAAGAAAAGTTGTTTCCAAAATCTAATGTTCTTAATAAAAAACTAGTTACCGGATAATAATAAAAGTATGTCTTGAATGTTCGCAATTTTTTTATCTATCAAACCATCAGACCACATTTATTAAAAGTGTACTCATTTTATTATAATCACTAAAAATGTTACATTGTGCGAGCAAGACAGCATGCTCGACCTAATAGCATCCTTAATCGGACGAACGCAAATCACTCCGCGAACAGCCTCGCAGATTAGCGCGTCGGTCCTACTCTTTAATCGGACGAACGGAAAACACCCCGCGAATATTCTCGAAGAGTAGCGCGTTGGTCCGGCTCACTGGTTAGATCTGCAGCTCTTGATGCGCGTGCGCGGGCGCGGGGTGCGGCGCGCGCTGCTGCAGATGCACGAGCGCCGACAGCAGCCGCGTGTTGGCCTCGTCCAGCGCCGCGATGCGGTGCTCCTGCGCCTCTATCACACGCTGCTTGTGCGACAGCGCCGCTGCCATCTTGCGCTGCTCGCGCCGCAGCTCCTCCTCCACGCAGATCAATCTGGAACGAGCGACACGTTGACGGACAGCTTCTTTACGATCAGGGCCCCATTTCATAGAAAGCGTTGCCGTCAGTGGCGTAACTATAAGGTGGCAGGGTTGGCAAAATGCCACGGGCCCCCTTCTATGAATTTGCCACGGGCCGCTGGTTGCCGTCGTCTGTTTTTCCAAATAGATACCCTGGGGATGTTTAAAAGTAGATTTAACCGGCATTTAACAGTTAACGCACATAACATCTTAAGGCCCCATCTTCGTGTACAGACCTACCATCAGGCGTGACTAGGGTCAAGTGTCAACCTGTCCTAATTAAAAAAAACTACAATTAAATCGATGAAGGTAACGATTAACCCACAGCAAAGACCATTATGGGTATAACAGTACCTTTCAAGATTATTTCTGTTAGGCTTTGACTTTTAACTCATCCCGACGACTACACTGACCTAAGATACGACAGGAGTAGGTGCTCAACATGATTAATTCCGTGTGGCGACGTCACTCCATTTCCTTCCGTGGATGTCGTAGAAGGTGACTACGGAAATCAATTACCAGAAGACGGGCAGCAGCGTCTTCCTGAGATTTCAACCGCATACTGCGATCGCCAACCCGCGTGCCAAGCGTGGCGATTATGGCAAAACCCCTCATGGTTGTGAAAACCATGAGGGAGGCCTATGTCCTGCAGTGGACGTCAAATGGCTGATGATGATGATGATGATTAATTATCAAATTCAATTGACTTTTACCTTGAAATGATGCCCTTCATTTTGGCATCTGTGTGATCCTGCCCAGGTTCAGCTGGGCCCAGGCGTCCGCGCAGCAGCTCCACCGAACACTTTAGCCTCTCGATTTCTCGTTCGTACTATTGATAAACAACAGAAGATCAAAATGAAAGACATAACCTGTTAAAATGTCTATCTCTACGACTTCAGGACTAAGGTTTAATGTGCAATTGGAACTGGGCATGTCCGTCGTATTAGGCCCCGCAAAAACGGACACCAAATGGAAGATGGCGGGACTGAGGTCGTCACATACATTCTAGCCAGGACGTTACGAGGTGGCTAAGTTTAGGGAGAGATGGAAAGCAGAACACAATCCTGCGTCCTTTGGATGTTTGTTACTCAATTACGCAATGACGGCTGAACGGATTTCATGTAAATCCGTTCAGCCTTTATTGTGTGATTGACACTTGGCGTACAGATAGACAAAGACCTGAATTGAGGCATAACATACTTGATATCCCAGTAATGCGTTCCCGCGGGATAATATTCATTTTAAGATGGCGTTGTGCGAGCGAATGTTGTGTTTTAAAAATAGATGGCGTTGATGGCGTAGATACCGTAGATGGTGGTGGTACGAATTTCGCTGGGACAGCTAGTATAGACTAAGCAAACACAAGTGGTACTATTTGCAACGTTTTGGTTGTAACAGGGCCCCTGAAAAATGCGACATTATCGGAAGTCGCTTGTCTGTGTCAAAATACGCATCCCAAAATATGATATGATGTCATTGGGCTGACAAAGCGTTCATTCTAGCGTTCATTACTCAGTGGCAGGTAATTTCGAAACTATTCAAAAAAAGACCCGTGCTTGTCGCTGGATTCGAGCGAATTGTGGGGCTCAAGCGCGACGTCGATGACCCTTCCGAACATAGGTATCCCTGCTTCATAATAAGGGCCCTGCATTACCTGTTCAATGGTCCTGTGGTGCTTTGAAGCGCGCCGCCGTCCCGTCGTGCTGTAGACCGTGTCCTCCACCTCGTCGGAGCTGTCGGTGAGTTCCCGCGCCGACTCGAGGCTGAGCCGTCGCTGCAGCTTCTCGCGGCCGGCTGCCTCGCCGCGATCTGGCCGCACGCCCCGCTCGCCCGCACGCTCGCTTGCCTCGCTCGAGTGCGACTCGCGGCTGAATATCGCGCGCGAAGGCGACTCCTTGTCCAACCTTTCGCGCGCCGCGTAATACTCCTGATGCCTCTCCAAATCCTCGTTCAGTCTACTGTTCGACATCTTAGCTCCAGAGTAAGACCTATCCAGCGGATAGTTGGTTTCTGGAATCGTGTTCTCCGACACGGAATACTTCTCCGGGGAGTTTTTCGAGTTCTCCATGTTGTACAAGGCTTTTTGGCTTCGTGAAATTTGCAATCTGTACATTTCTTTGTTTACTTCTTCAACGTTAGAGTCGGATCTGCTCATTGGATACCCCGAGTCGGTTAAAATGTGATGAGGTTTGCTTTCGTATAACGTGTCGTTTCTTTGACCAAAATGTTTGAGATTGAGCTGGTTTTGGTTAGTGGAGTAAGAGAGCATTGGATTTGTTTTCGGCATCCGAGTTTTACTGTTACTTTTGCGTAAACGTGGTGAGTTGCTTGACGACTCATCATCCCTTATTCTAGGAGAGTGACTGTGATTGCTTCTTTGATACACATCTTCATAATTACAGTTATCTCTGGTAAGTTTGCGGTGGGTATTGTTGCGATTTCTTGCATCGTTAAAGTTAGTAGAGCCCTCTTCAGAGTTTGTCTCGATGTTGTCCGTGCTCAAGCCCTCCTCATCGATCGATGAACTGGATGAACCACATGGACACCTTTTGGAGTTCCTGTTTTCATTGCACTTCTTCTTTTCGGGAGATTGGCGATTATCTTCCATATTGTACACGGGATTTGTGAACACCAATGGAGCTACCTTAGAGTTGACATTGGTATTCGTCTGTCCATTTTCAGCTGTGGTAAAGTTTTGAATCCCATACTTCTGTATGTCGTAGTCAATTTTCTGTTGCACTGGGCTCTTTGGATAAAACTTTTCATTTTTATTGTCATAATACTGTTTGTCTCTTTGTTTCTGGTAGTTTATCTGTGAGTACCGAGTCATAGACTGACCGCCGTTCTCAAACGGTTGGTGTAGGTGTGCTGAGTTTTCGATGGGACTAGAACTTTGGCTGTAGGTGGCAATGCTTTGGTAACCAGAACTTGCTACATTTGAGAGACCGCTGATAGAGACATTCGAACCGTTATTCGTATGGGTGTAGTTAGTTTTGTTTCCGTTGACGACGTTGTTGTTAGACTGAGATTGTGCTATATTCTTTTTGTTCATTAGAATCTTGTCATCAACTATATCAGCATCATCAGCGTACTTCAGAAGGTCGGAAAGTTCTTCCAGATTGGCAGTTTCTCTGATCAAGTTCTGCATATCGGTTGAGCAATAGTTGTGATTGATATTGTCGCTGCTCGGTGATCTCTCAGCGCCTGTGTTATAGTTGGCGTTGTGAAAATGCGTCTGCTGGTTATAATTATTGTTTGGCTTGTACCTCTCTGGGAATCGTCGCTCCAGGCTGTCGTTTACACCGTTACTTATTCCCTTGGGATATTGATCCGAACCGAACCCTATCTGTACTACTTTCAAGTTGACACAATGCTCTTGATTGTTATACTGAGAGCTGTATCTGTCAGGGTTCACGTTCTGGTTGACAGGGTTCGACCCGTACCCATTTCTAGGCAACGTTTGCGAGCGCAAATTGAAACTAGGCGACTTGGATACTGACACGTAGGACCCTTTGTACTTTGATTCATCGGCATTGGACTTCGAGGGGGTGACATTGAACTGAACACAATTCTTGTTCATGATCGGCGAACTGTGCGCGAAGTTGTTCATTTGGCCGTTCTGTGTTGGTTCCACGACGGATTTGGCTGGACTGGCGCACGTGGGGTCGTTGAACCTGAATATGTTGTCAGCCATTTGGGGGGCCGGCCCCATGTCGTTGCTCAACAGCCGTTTGCTCAGCTCGTCGAGGATGTCGGTGAGAGGCTCGAGTTCCTGTATCTTGTTGAGGGGTAGTTTGGGAAGACTGTCGACGAGTAGCGTGTGAAGCGTGGCCAGCTGTTTGCCAAGGTCAACGTGCGGCGCCCACTCGGGGTCTGCCTCAACCGCGGGGCCGCCCTCACCCCGCGACTCCTCGGACCCGCCCGCTGAACCCTGCGACGCTGAAGAGTTGCGCTTGCTGCCGTCTGACTGGGGCTTCTGTTGTTGTTGGGGTTGCTGCTGCTGAAGTTGTTGTTCCGATGGCCGAGTCTGTTGGATAACAAATAGATATACTTTTTAAAATTTTCGTAGTTGTGCGTTACATTATTGTAAAAGAAACCGGCGAGCGTGCATGCAGCACTAATGACGATGAAGCGAAATGAAAGAGGATTGTCAGGATCCTGGCCAGAGGGAAACCGTGACTTCTACATACTCCTTCGAGATTCAAGAGTAAGTTATATATGGATGATAAAAAAAACGTAGGCGTATTCTTACACCGTTACTTTTACACTAACAATTATTTAGATAATGCATAAAAAAAACATAAAACATTTACATACAGGCACGTACACTCCTTCTGGCCCCACACTAGGATACCCTGTGTCGTGGGAACCAGAAACAACGACATCACAGGCATGAAAAAAACATTTGCTGCGTTCTACCTGCCGACCACTAAATAAATAGGTTCTGCGCGACGCTGCGAATAAATAGTGCTTAGGTAAGTTCGTAAGAAATAAAACCTGAAAGGCCTGAAAGAAGGGTCGGACAATGTGATTATCTATTGAGATAGATGCACGGTATTTACCGATATAGCTCTGAGGAAGACTTTCATGTTGGGTGCCTCTTCCTCCAAGAAATCATTGAGGAACTCCATAAAGGCCTCCTTGCCCTGGAAGCGCGTGAAGTTGGCCAGCGTCTGCAATGTCTTAGCGACCAGCGTCAGGTTACGCGCGGCTCTCTCGTCTGGGTACTCTGTGAGATAGAGGAAGCATGTTTATTGAATTAGGTAAAGTGGCATAGAAGCAAGGGACGCCTTGGTCCAAAACAAATATTATACTGAGCCAACCCGCTTTGTTCGTTAAACACTAAGGGGTAGGCAGCTCAACTATTTGAAAATTACTAATTGTTTGCAATAATTACCATGCGTGATGCCAAAGAGACTGGGCGACAATATTGCGGGACACAAGAACCGCAGGAAGATGGAAGCGCTGATCAGGTTGTCCGAGATGTCTTCGCGTCCCATCGCTGATAATCTGAAAATTAAGTACACAAGTTAACAACTGCCGTGTGGAGCACTGCGCGGAACCTTTTTTTCCATCGATTTTTCTCGCTATGAATTTTATTATAATGCTATGTTCAGTATAATTACAGTCTGAACAGCCATAATCAGGGTTTTCCCATCAAAATCCATTTACGTCACGACTATGCTTAATTATACCAATAATCCCTTGGCTTAGGTAATGTTCAAAGAATAAAGATTTTTTGGAAAGCAAACCTTTCATGGAAACTAGCAAAACAATCTCTCAGGGACGGCAGGAATAATAGATTCAGAGCTGCTATCATCAGTGACGCGATATGAATTACTACTCATTCAGATCACTACTCACTTATCTCAGATATGTTACTTCTGCCGGAAAGTAGTAAATTAGTCTCTCACAGGCGGCGGGAAAAGTGGCGCCGAAGCGCAGACTACTACTGGCGCACTGCCGCACCACTGCCTTCCATGCCTTATGCACTACTCATTAAACATACCTCTCCCGGAAAGTAGCGAAGCAGTCCCTCAAAGGCGGCGGGAACCGTGGCGCCGAAGACACGATAGCACGCCAGGCTAGCGTGACAGCGTTGCGGAGCGCAGACTACTGCCAGCGCACTGTCGCACCACTGCTTTCCATACCTTATGATCTACTCCTCATTAAACATACCTCTCCCGGAAAGTAGCGAAGCAGTCCCTCAAAGGCGGCGGGAATCGTGGCGCCGAAGACGCGATAGCACGCCAGGCCAGCGCGACCGTGTTGCGGAGCTGCGCCTGCTGCCGGCGCAACGCCGCGCCGCTGCCGGCCCGCAGCGGATCCACCTCGCACTCCACCGCTGCCGGCCCCGCCGCCGCCGCTACTGCCTCGCCTAGGGTGTCCTAAGCAGAGAGTAGCTTTTGGGACGACGTCTGAGATATATTTTGAAATTAAAGTCACGATTGAACTGCACGAGCGGCAATGTATTCTTTCTTTGCGCATGCTTAATCTGTAGAATTCTAAATGACCCGATCGGGCCACCATAACAATGGTTTTTAATTGTTCTTTTCAAGCTCATAATCTAACAGGTTCAACACACATACTAAAATGACTCATGTCTTGTGTGTCATGTAAATGGTGTCGGTTTGAAGCTGAGAGATATTTTGAGAAGTACGCCATATCTAAGGATCCTATCCTATCGCCTAGTATGCCCTTAGGTAACAGTAGCTTTTATGTTGGAGATATGTCGATTTTTTATGCATAAGGCACATATTTTTTAATGGTTTGTTTAGCTTGTTGATTATGGCTGTGGATAGAAATAGGTTTATGGTGAGCTGATTGATTGAAATATATTTATTGCAGTCAGTATCAGTCTCAATTCAATTCACTGAAACTGACGGCACTCAGTTATCCTGTCTCAGTCCCAATAACTTTCCTACATCTTGGAAAGATATCAGAGAAAAACTGGACAATGGTCTTCTTTAAATCTAACTCCAGAAGGTGAGGTACCGCCGGTCAAGAAACAGAAGATATCTCATGCAAACGGCGATCAGTAAGTAACTGAATATCTACAGGGAGGTTGCGAGAACTATTGACGATAGTGGGTGTGGCTGACTAAAGCTGAGTGTACATTGGTGAGTGAATTTCTAGTTGGCCATCATTGTGACCAGATTTCGGCACGATAATCCTGCGACTGGCAAACGATAATTACCTGTAAGTACTGGTCTCCCACTAGCTTCAGATAAGCCTCCATGCTCTTGGTGGCGAGCGAGTTCCCGCGGAAGGTGAGCGAGTGGTCGCCGGTGCGGCGCACGTCCAGCGCCACCACGTCGGCGAGGTACCGCGGCGCCAGGCCCGCGCCCGCCATGCACAGTACTAGCGCGCACCCGATGTCTTCCTTCGCTTTCACGCCTGACGGGGCAGAGCAGGTGGTTAGAAGGACCTATCTGGGTGTGTGCCTACGTAAGAAGTGTGGGGGGGGAGAACTTGAGGATTAGATAAGATAAGATAGGAAGATACGAACATTCTTCATTGCACACAAGAAACGCATTTAGCGTCTAACGCAATAGTAATAAAGAAACAATAGATCATACATATGAGTGTCCGCAAAGCTACGGACTAAAAATGTGCTACACTATACCGACTTGTGAGTAGAAAAACCGGCCAAGCGTGAGTCGTACTTGCGTACGAAGGGCTCCGTACCATATCTATACAACATTTGAATATTTTAAGCGTCTACCTGTTGCCGTTATTAATATGGAGCAAAAAACGGCAATAAAATCACGTTTGTTGTATGGGAGCCCCCCTTAAATATGTATTTAGTCTGTTTTTAGTATTTGTTGTTATAGCGGCAACAGAAATACATCATCTGTGAAAATTTCAACTGTCTAACTCCCACAGTTCATGAGATACAGCCTGGTGACAGACGGACGGACGGACGGACAGCGGACTCAGTAACAGGGTCCCTTACCCTTCGGGCACGGAACCCTAAAGAAAAGAGCGCGCCAACTCACCGATAACCGGCTCCAGATACTCGCAGAGCCGCTTGTAGTTCCGCTTGATGTAGTCGAGGAACCGCGCGTAGTGGTCGAGCGGCATGACGTCGACGCTCTGGAAGCGGCACTTGATGCGCAGCGCCGGCTGCGGCGGCGGCGCGCGCCCGCCCGGCGACTGCGGCTTGTCGCCGCCCGTCAGCGGGTACCAGCGCTCGTTCAGGTAGCGGGACGACACGTCGTCCACCGGGATGCATACGGTGCCTGAGGGGGTTGCGCTACGGTTATAACACTGTTCATTCAAGAAAGGAACCGGACAACTATTTGCCTCTCGGGATTACACAACAACCCAACGCAACATTTTTTTCTCGCTGACGGGCGGCGACTGCGGCTTGTCGCCGCGCGTCAGCGGGTACCAGCGGTCGTTCAGGAACCGAGACGATACCTAATCTACCGGGATGTATGTATACGGTCGCTGAGGGGCTGGAATATCTTTCATAGCCAAGTTATGTTCTAACCAATGCTATATTCCTTTCTCAATCCTATGTCCTGTAGTCACTACATCTTTTTTCAGTCCACAACGCGCATTAAAAACACTTTTACTGATCGCGTGTCCAATCATTCAAAGAAACACCACAAGTACTTATCAAGGATCTATTTTTTAAATAAATAAAACTTTAAATGTCACGTACCAACGAGAGCAGGCTTGTCGCGTTTGCGCGTGCGACGACCCTCGGGCTCTCGATAAACGTTCACGTTGATTGTGCGCACCACCGATAAGCTGCTGAACTCGTATACCTCGCCCCAGAAGCACAGCTCCCTTTTTACCTTCGACGACGATCTGGAAGCGGACATTTTATTTTTATTTTATTAATTTAAAAAAGCCCACAGCACAAAATTTTATAATCTATAGAAATTTTATAATATACAGCACATGAAAGACGCCCACTGTTGGGCATAGGCCTCTTCACCGTCACGCCGACCTCGCCGGCGCTATGCTAATCTCGTCCATTACCGAGATTATAACTTTACATACTCGTACACCTAAACCAAGCTTGCGTGAAACAGAATATATCTATATCCAGAGGAAGAAGAGTAGGGAACCCCATGTCCACGTAACTGACTAAGCCTTATTCAACAAAGGCAATTAAGTTTGAGTTTTATAGGGCCTGCAGTGCTTACCTGGCGTAGAGCGTATCGTCGAGCAGAATCTCGCAGTAGTATCGCTTCTTGGGCGGGATGGCCTTCGCCTCTAATAGCCACAGCTTGACGGATCGCTCGCACCGACGGGTCCTTGTCTCATCCGGCCGCGCAGCGTGCCGCAAGCTGCAGAAAAGAAAAAGGTTTGAATTTCGAACGCGTCAGTGCTTTGATTTTGGAAGGAAGTTGTAACATTGCTTTTCGATTATGTCAATGTTATCTCATGTGCGTGGAACGACCCGGTGCGAAGAAGACTCTTTTACTACACTCTTTTATGTATGTTTGTCGTTCCAGTTAATATAGGTAAGCCAATGTGGGATATTGTAGGTCTGGTCTGAGTACGGCCATGTACGTCCGTCTGTCTGTCTGTCTGTCTGTCCGTGTATCTGTCCGCGGCTTAGCACAAAAACTATAAGTACTAGAGAGCTGAAATGGCAGAGATATACATACGAGTACGATTGCAACCTGAAAAAATTATAAAAAAATGTTTTGGCAGATCGTCGTATCACCACATTAAGGATTAGCTGGAAGAGATTTCTGCTGAAATAAGCTCGCCATGTACACCTTTTAATTTTTCTGTAAATATTTTGTTTTATTCATGTGATTTTATGTGTGCAATAAAGTATAAAGTACTGTTCGGTTTCTAGCTGAAGAACTAAATATTTCAATAGGGAGTGTTTATAAGGTGACATTTTGAAAAATAAAATAACATTTGATAAAAGTTAATTGCGTATTAGTCATTTTCACTACTTATTGAACCCCCTAGTATTACACCGACAAAACGGTAGATTCATATCTCAAAAAAAAATTCTTTGGGTATTTTCACCCACCTCTCCCAGCTAAACGGTTGATTGTGGAAACGTGAAAAAATTCAGGGCAGAGGCACATAAATATAATGAACTTAAAAGGAAAACTATCACGGCTAAGTAGTTTACAAGTTAACGCGTAATAGGCGAAAAGGAAAACTTCGTACAAAATCCATTGAAAATTACTTTGATGGCGTTGTTATTTCTGCAAAGCAGATAAAAACGCCCTTTTCTACGGAACCCTACACTGGTCGTGGCCCGACACACACTTGGCCGGTTTTTTAAGGTACAAATTATGTTGCAGACTGTAAACTGAACCTGTTGTTTCTATGTTAGATATGCTCTCATTATATTTTGAAGACTAAAGTGCCGTGCAAATTGCCATCTTCACTGAAGATGATTACAAGGTCCTGTCCGAGCAACCATGACACGGGTCGTAAATTACAACGTACAAGGTTTTGTCTAAGTACCTATCTATCAAACATATCTGGGTGACTGTCGCTTGTATGCATTAGGCACTAAGTTATTGTTACTCGTAAGTCACGCAATTCGTAGACTGCTCTATGGCATCTGATAAAAACGAATGGAAGTTGTAACAAATATTAGTTTAGACATTGCATGGAATCAGGGGATACTTTGCGGAAATCCATAATAGCATTAAAATGTGAATGGTGGTGGTGGGATTTTGGCGGAATTTAGCAAAGTAATTTTCACATTTTAATGATAATATTAGTATAGTTAACTTTTTTGCTTTTGGTCCGCTATAATTATGAATCAATCTTGAACACTAATTCAACTAGGCTCATCATGAAATAGCAAACTAACGACAGACAGATGAACAATTGTGGACATTAACCTTTGACGAAGTTACTCGAAGTAAAACTAACTCGAGGTTAACGAAAAAAAATGTAGAGCTGCTATGCTGCGTACTGATCGTGATTCATTGAAAGAACGAAGACACGTGGAACGATTTTGACTCAACTATAGAGAGTGAGGGTCGCGATGCCCAGGACCTCGATTCTATTAGTGCATCACAGCACAATGAAAGATACACGGTCACGTCTAGTGACGTGTTTTTTCATACCATCGACCCCCACAGGGTTTGACACTTAAGTCTTGTGCGTGGGTTGGGTAGGCTTGAAGCGACAATGAAATTTAATTAAGTCGGCGCGTTCATGCAGTTGTCGTTGTACTACAGTATCTAGGCCCAGTTAAATGGTTTACCTGTATATCCATCGGTCTCTTTCCTTGCGGGAGGCGCAGGCGAAGTATCTGGGTGTTCGGTTCTCGGCGGTGAGAGCGAAGCAGTGCGCCCGCCCTAACACTGACGAGTGAAGAGGTCGGATGTCAACCTGCAAGGAGGGAGTGTGGAATTATAACGTGTAAAAAATTGCTCAGATTTTCGTGAATGATATATAAAATCACGTAGTGAAGGTGGTGACAACGTTGGTAATCTTATTAGCATATTCAATGTCCAGGTACCACACTGAAATTGTACTCCGCAGCTGTGGTCAAGTACAAACCATTTACTTTCTTAATCACCAATAAAAAATAACAATATTTCATGCAACAGGCCCTGTTGTCAGCGGTGACGTTTCCAACGCGCTCTTTTTAAAACAAACTAGTATGGAGTACTTATTTATACCAAAGTAAAAACATTAGGCTATTATTGATATTCTTTATTAGATAGAACTAGAAGCTATTAAATGAATTCCCTAACAAGATCGGAACTGACATTAACACTCAAGATATCAACGAAGTATGTATAATTAATTGGTAAATTTCCTATTAATAAATAAAGATAAAGCCGACATAAAAAAGTATTTCACGATTTTTTTACGACTCCGCCAAATTGTATTTTCCAAAAGCAAATGCACGAGTCACTATAAAAACACCCAAATCGCTTCATGGGTGTCTTTGAAATTTGAAAAGTTTCCTCGATTTCCCCAGGATCCCATCATCAGATCCTGACTTGGTGACTATGGGGCCACCTTTCAAACAAAAAAAAATATTCCAAAATCGTTCCACGCGTCTTTGAGTAATCGGTAAACATACATAAAAAATAAAAAAGATCCCGACGAACTGAGAAACTCCTCCTTTTTTTGAAGTCAGTTAAAAAGAAGTTTTTTCTAAACAACCATAGACGCACGACTGAACGGAGAATAAATATCAATTGAACGAATGTTGTTTGTAAATAATCGATTACAATGTTAGAAGAGTATCAAGAATATGTACTTACTTGATTGGGTGGTCCTAGGTCCATTGTGGAGACAGCTGGTGAGTGTGCAGACAGTAGACTTTCATGAGATCTAAAATAAACAAAAAAATACAATAAATCCACACTAGCATTTTTTTCCCCCACCGACTAAAGAATTCGATGGCTCCTGATAAAGTTATTTTACGAGTTTGTGAGGGAAGTAATTAAAGGCCGTCCTGTAAATAACACGTCGCAGACAGGGCGGGGTTCGACGCCAGTACATTATGGCAACACCACCTATTACTGCGAATCCTGAGTAACACCATCGAGTCACGACATTTCGCTGCACGTATTTACTGTACTGGCGAAGTATAAATAACTCGTATCACTCCCATCAGTTTATTCTCCTCCGAATGGTTCATAACGTCTTTGGCATTGCAATTTCATTACGCATTTCGATAAGAAATTTAATTATGTATAGGACTTGAGCAAGTTACGGGAGATTATAACTCAAGTGGTTTTAGCTCACAATCGCGGTCAATACGAAATTAAACTAAAAGAGTGAAGATTTGAGTAAGAATGACGAAAGTACAAATAGGGAGATTGAACTAGTTAAAAAGCTTATTATGAAACAAACAAATCGACTGCTAAAAAGACTGAGACACGGCTTAAACGAGTCTATTGAATTTCGAACAGAGGTTTTTAACTTAATTGATTCATTAAGACTTTGTGTAAGACCACTTAACATTCGGGTTTTTTTATATGAAACTTTTCCGCGACTTCATAGCCAATACCTCACATTTTACATCTCAAATCTAAAAATCGGTAACAATTTGTTATTTTCTGTTAACAGCTGTCAGTTGGAAAAAGTTCATACAAAAAAAATCAAGTGGCAACTGTTAACAAATTTGGTTACCAAAACCAAGGGAGCGTTTGGTCCAAGTTGAAACCAGTTGGTCCATTAAGCGTAGAAATCGCAGTCCGGTAAAAACCAGTTTTACCTGGACGTCCTGAGCGCGTGCGCGGCGGGGTGGGTCGGCACGGTGGCCAGCACGCGGTCGCGCTCCAGCTTCGTCGCCGACTTGGTGCGCTTGAGTGGGTTGCTGCGGAACGAGCGCTTCGAGAAGAAGAACGAGGCGAGACGCGAGGGGCTGTGCTGCGGCTGCGCACCCGGCACCGGCGTGCTGGGCGCCGAGCCTCGCCGGCACGCCTTCTCGTATGATGTGTCTGTGGAGAGAGGAATCACGCGATTATTCACCGGTGACCGAATCGTGGCGAAAGCGAAAGGATTGACGCTTATGCTTAAAAGTGGCCTTTGTATGTCCCACGGGCCACCACGGGTGCCTACAAATAGGCTCCTTCCCTTTCACGCCAACTCATCGGGTCCTTTGCTAGTCTCGTCCGATGTTTTACGATATCACAAAATCTTTAAAATTCACATTTAAAATTACATCGGAGTAAAAATGTCATAGTGCGTTGCCAAAGGAACGGATACGCAAGGCGAATGCGCTCTATTCGCGGGCCAGCCAGAGTCATGTTACTGCTACGTGTAGATAAATAAAGGTACATGATCAGCGACTTGTCATGGCGGCTCGGAATACGGCGTGGCTTCCGGCGGAAGTTGCGCGCACGCCGCCCGTGACCGCGACCGCACGATCGGCTGAGCGGCGATGTCTATTGTCTATGTCCATGTCCACACGCCGCCGATAAACTTTAACTCGATGTCAACAGAAATGCAACTTGTCTTACTGAGTTAAATCAATGGCATCCAACTTTAGCGATAGGAATCTAAAATCCCCTTTCTAACGCATTTCTCTCATCATCATCATCAGCCACTTGACACCCACTGCAGGGCACAGGCCTCCCTCGTGGTTTTCATAACCATGAGGGGTTTTGCTATAATCGCCACGCTTGGCAGGCGGGTTGCCGATCGCAGTATGCAGTTGGAATCTCAGGAAGACGCTGCTGCCCGTCTCCTGGTAATTTATTACCTTAGTCGCCTTCTACGACATCCACGGAAGGAAATGGAATGACGCTATTCTTAATCCGGCGCCACACGGAACTCTCTCTTCTCTCATTCCAAGTTAAGAAAATCCCAATGCAGCAAGGAACGTTTTCATCTTTAGATAAAGTATAAACAACTAGATATTGACTGCAACAAGATGTCAACGACTTGTCGGCAGCGTGCGAACGCGCCACATGTTTTTAGATCCACCGCAGCGTTATTATCTATTGGAAATGGAAGTTATGAGTGTCTGACTGACTTCACTGTACGCGTACTCTGTTGGATACGGTCTCCCACATAGCAGAAGATAGATATTACGCTTGATATAAAAACTGGAATCGAACATTGATGTAGACTCTACATAATAACTAGTGTTGCTTTACGGGTAGCGATAAGATCTCAATAATGTAGTAGACTTTGATACCGAAGATATTTTAAACACAAAAATTCCTAACTACGGTGGACACGCATACCATGTCTCTGAGAGAAGGTTTTTGCCCAACAGTGGGACGATAATATGCTGTTTATGGCTTATACAGGCGCCACACTTGGCGACAAGTATTTGGAAAATACTAACCATCCGTTGCCGGGTTTTCTGACAAATCTTTAGCAAAAATTTTGTAAATATACGCGAATGCGAATAGCTTAGTGATACGCCAGCATTACAATAAGACGTCACAAAGCTAGACACACACCTTTACTAGAAGTGAGATGAAATGTAACGCATTTGGGTGACGGGGCTTAGGCTTTATTCATACAAAATCAAGGGGTTTAGGTGCCAATGCCAGGTGATGTCGTGTGTGCATGCCTTTGGTCACAATTAGTTCTTACGTTATAGTCTTACTTATATATTACGTACTTACTAGTTGTGATATGTTTCGTACAGCAAATAAAAAACTAGATAGATAGATAATATATTATTTACTGTACACAGAGATAAAAATGTAAAATCCAACTTTTTCGCTTTTACGGAGTAATGTTTAAAACTCAAACTTTTGTGGCTGACCACTCGAGTATGGATAGCATATGTATGTTGATAGCAAGCGTGTGTAATGTAACGTGTACCGAAGCGATAACGGCCTCGAGGAAGTGCCGCGGGACAAACGTGATACCTAGTACATATAGAACGGCACGCTTTAACGGCTTAAGATAAATGTGTATAAACACAAAACGATACAGTACTACACATAAATACAAAACTGACCACCACGAAGCAAATAGTCTCTAGCAAATATAAATCTGTAAGGACAACGATACTTAAAATTGCCTAAAGCATGTAATAAACATCCGCCACTCACTAATGTAAACGACAATGAAGGCCACCACAACATAGGCTTCACCTCGTGGTGACCACAGTACAAACGATTCTGGTTGTAACATTTATATTAATAAAACCTTTTTACTTTCACTTTACTTTTTACTTCAGTATTTACTTAGTGAAATTCTCGAAACAGAAACCGGCAATGAAGAGACTTCTCTATCCAACAGACATCTTTAGAATTAAACAAAATGACTATCAATATCCAAGTTACACTGTGGAACATGGCATCAGTAAATCTTAAGTTAAAGTGAGAAGCTAGACAATCTTCCCATGCCCAGTTTATGACCAATAGACCGGACATAACTTTACGATGAGAACAAAGCCACGAATAGCGGTGAATTACGCGAAAGCAGGCTTGGTCGGACCGTCTGCCGGCCGATTGTCCATCGAGCTATTTAAGGTAAAGCACGTGCTTACCCACAATACTTTATTAGTATGGGGCTAGTTTTTGCGAGCGTCTTCTGCACCGTCAATAAGACTTTGTCCTGACCAATAGTATACTTTTGGCAAACATACACCCGATGTTAAGGCTATTGTGAGTCCAATACCGCGCCCGGTTAAGTGGCGAGAGTTGTAGGTCGTTAATCAAGAAACCTTATGCGGCGTTTTCTCTAACAATTAGTTTGCATTGTGTATCTAAGTACAGCAACAGTCCGCAATGCTAAATTTCAAATTGGCAAGTCACTCGAATAAACGTGTGCCTTAATAAATGTATCTCGAAAGGGTTCTACAGTGTAAAAAGCATCTGCTCTAACCCGGCAAGTTCTAAAATATAGTCCAATAATAAATGTAAACAATAAACAAAGATTCCACTAGCTTTAGTTCTAAATATTTTAGATATGCCTTTTTAGGTCCGCAGGAATTTTCAGTTCTAAGAGTGATTTATTACTTTACTACGGACCTTGAATATAAATGTCCTGTACGAGACTTATTTTGATAACCTTTTAGAAAGGCCCTTTGCGTCGAGTCAAGCCAATTTCAGTACAATAGTCTTGTGCAACTCTAAGCTCTATTCTTACAACACACACGCGACGACATGCACATTTTTAACAATAAAACATAACCGATCTACAAATCATTACCATAAAGCTACGTGTAATTTGGTATCCGGACGCAGCTTCAAAGTGTACGAATTACGAATAAATGCAGATGAGGCCACGGTGACACAAGGTTTTCTTTTACGTCTAGAAAAATCGCTAGAAAAAACATTAATTTCTGGGACGTAAATTCATAAATTCGTTTCTTTATCTCACCTGAATGAACTGCTACGTCATCATCGACATCCAGATACCCGCGCCGAATGCTAACCGGACTGTTAGCCACTTGTTCCTCGTTCTTCTTTATAAGTGCACCGATGACTTCGCGTTCACCACCATTCTCATCTACGAATCGATCATAGTCTTGGCTTATATCTGTCACGATCGGTGTTTGCTCTTCCAGGCTTTCTTCCACATGTCTTGACGTCACACTTCGGAGTAGGGAATTACTTCTAGAAAGCTTTGTACTTCGCGACCGTCGAATAAAATTTAGTCCAGATATTTTCCCTTGACCTTTGTTCGGACTGTCCGGTGTGACTGTAATTCTAGGAGTGCGGAATATGGATGTGGAACTGCTACTACCTCTAATTGGAGACGTAACGGTGAGGTTTTGGGGTAACGTTTTAGATTTCTCTTTGTTAGGTGAAAGCATTTTTGGGGAATCTGGTATGAGGGAAAGATTTGAATTCACTATAAAATTTTTCGAAGGTGACTTTTGCCGCATGCTTGATAAAGGTTCATTCAGCTTCTGCGATGATACTGAACTACCAATGGGAGTGAATATTCTGTCGTATCGGGGTTCGCATGACGTTGTACTTCGTAACCTTGGTTTTGTGCGTCTAAGACCTTCAGCGACCAATCTTGGACTCGTTAAGTCTCGATGACCAACCCTCATTAAGGCTTCATTAGAGCTCATCGTAGACGACAGTGGTCGCCGATACTTTCTCTCAGGACTGAAAACGCTTATATCGCTCTCACTCTCTGTGAAAGAGGCATCTCTTCTGCTAGGTATCTGTAGCCTGCCACTGTCTGAATAATGTCTCAGCTTACTTCTTGCTGATGGGCCTACGAGTTGTCCCGACGATATCAAGGCTTGTCTCTCCTCTGGCGTTAAGGGTAGGTAGTTGTCGAAACTCTCATAAAGGGGGACGTAGAATACGGAGCGTCGCCTCGACAGCTCATCGCCAGCGTCGCCGGAGGGCGTGGGTGAGAGTGCGCCGGCCATGCTGCGGCCGCCGAGAGTGCGGCGCCGCGGATGCACGCCGCGTTACCACCGCAAGCCTTTCCCACTGTCTTCTCGCCGCATCGCAGCGGTCATTCGTCTCACTTAAGCTTATTTCCGAAGCAATTGTCTCCACGAGATTCCATTTCACGGTTGCGCTTTTGTTAATTAACTCATTCGTTGTAAAAACTTCTGCTGTTGCAGTTCAAATCGTTTGCAGCATCTCACTGAACTATTTCTTGACCAAATTGTGTTTTAGAAGAGAATGGAATATTGGGATCCCAAAAATTGCAAATCACGTTACCTAAAGTCCGCGATTCCCTGAGATAAAATTACGAGATCATCTTGTGAGTTTATTGTGTTACTTTTATTTCATCACGATCTACACATGTGCGACTGACTGAGATAAACAGATTTTACTACAATACTTATACTGTACGCTAATTATAGGACCTGATTCCACCGATACCTATACCAAAATAACTTCACACTCCTACGCAACATAAAAGAGTGTAATATTCAATCAAAGCAGTGTTAGGTTTCAAACTTTTCTAATACACTGTGTGTGATAAGTTGCGATGATAGACAGCATACTGGAATTATAGATGTTGATTTATGGCGCTTTATACCTATTGGTGTTGAAGTATACTCGTAAACTGGAGTTTCATGTATTTCGAAATACTACGCTCGACCAGCGAATGAATATAAATATAAATGGTTCCCATTTTCTGTACCGAGCATTCAATGAATGTACAAATCTAATAATTGTTCGATCAAATGCAATGTGCGTTCACTCTAATCATAAATTGATAAGATATTATTTACAGTTAACAGTACATACGTTTTATCAAGTCAAATAGGTCACACGTGTGATTTGCATGTTTACAGGTAGTTAAACGAATTTTATAATTTTTCTAAAAAAAGGAAAGTGACTAGCCTACTTTGCATATGACCATAACGTGAAACTACATTTCGTTCCAAAATAACAATGTAGAAAACACATTTCTCCTAAACAAAATGTGGCTCAAAGCAAAAGACAGTAATGGTAATGTCGACGGAAATGAATAATAATAGCAAGCACATGTTGTCGTACGTAACGTTCATTGCAAAAGGAGAGGTCGTTGGGGAATCTACCACGAGTTGTCCCTATGCCAATACTATAGGACACTGTCTGCACGCACTTTAATAAAGGAAAGATTCGTTTTATTTCTGAATTGCACGCTTACTCGCTAGAATTTTCACGAGAGGAACTAAGTAGGGGCGCAAAACCCTTCAACACCAGAGTAAGCATTTGGCTCATGGTAAGATTCGGATCCCGCTTATATTTAGAATGGAGTTAGACAGTTCCTGGCGGGATGGCTTGCGGGTACACACCGCAAATGTCGCAAATGACGCAATTGGCCACGACACTACGAATACCACCGCGTATCTGTTAATTTAATTAACAAACCCCGTGTTACACGGCAAGCCCGCACGAAAGACCCCACCCGATACTACATCAGTGACACGAACAACTGTTATAATAAAGGTCTAAAAACGCTAAAAACATAGAGACAAGAGGTGTGCCGGTTAAGACATAATTTGAATAAGATAGGCTACCCTGCAAATGTACTTCATGAACAAAGCAATGCAAAAACAGCCGGATGTCGTGATCTACCGTCAGAGCCGAAGGAGATCTAAATGCAGTTTAAGCTTGCGGAACGAATTAAATTGACCTTCCAGTCAGTAAAGCCTCGTGTCGACTTAATGTTCCACGACGATAAATAAACAATGATTCTAAAAGTAGTCAGCGTACTTGGTGTAGTGATTTGACATGAGAAAGAGCATTCCCACTTTTTGACTTCAGAAACTTTGGCCATCATTCAGGGTTATAACAAAAAAAAGTCAGTCTGTTTACCCCCGCCTGAGAGTGAATTGATACAACTGTATGCAGCTTAATAATGCTCACGATTTTCTCAAAGATAATCTTACAAAACAGCTTCCAGGAATGCTAATAAGTTCTACAGGCAACATTTAGATACAAAATTAGATTTGTGCCTAAATAAATAACCCTTTCACTGAGCCCTTTCCCTTCAAGCGCTAGAGTTCGTTACTCGAATTAGCCGACCGGAAACGACAATTTTGCTTACAGAGAATTATTCTGTACTTTGTTTTCCTGGGATGGGCCGTATAATATAATACTTCTATACACCTAGTTTTGCATGCCAGGTCTTGTTATAAAAACAGAGTAAATGTGATAGCATAAATCACCATCGTTATCATGTTGTAACCTCGATAAATTCCGTTTTAAAAATATCTTACATTACTATGTCTTACTTAAAAGTTATGCTACATAGAGAGAGGCAAATTGTAAGTTACAACGTAATCTTAAAGCAATAAAATTGTAGTAGAGACAGTAAGTTTTTGTATGAAATTGCTTCAAAATTGGATCTCTCAGCATCTTGCACTGTAGTGTGTGGTGTAACTAATGCTCGCACAGCGGACAGAATTGTATAAAAGTAAGCTCTCGGAATGATTGCCAAAGTTTCTCGCAAGTTTCAGTAAGGATCTACCTTCTTCACATCACAAACATATTTTTTAATTCGTAAACATATTAATTAAAGATTTTCTCCAGTTATATTTATATTCCCTCAGGGCATATAGTGCCAATTAATCGTAATTAAAATCGAGTCATTACAAAGCAAGTGTTACTTGCGGTCGGAAACTCGGAATAAAAATAAAAGCAAACTTGATTCTCTCACGCATTTTTGCAGCAAATAATTTTCATAAATAACTCGTCAGCTGTGGAATGGCACGATAAGTGCTATGCGTTTCTTTCAAGCATTGCGTTATAAAGAAAAAGATCCTCGACAACATGTAAGTTGTGAGGAGCTGCTTTTTAATTCCAGTTGCGTATCGCCTGCAGAGGTAGGTACTGACTTATGTCAGTTAAATACCTAAATGGAGAATGCCACAAGGCGAGCCAAGTCGCAAGAGCGCTAAAGTAAATCTAGATTCGCCCTTTTTACAGCAGACTACACAGGATTACACATATTATTTTATATCGTTATTATAGTGTTAATATAAGCCTTAGAAAGTTGAGAACCCTAGAATAGTCGCCGCTGCTGAGTATCCCGGCTGTACCTACGCAATCCAGCGGTTTCAACTAAGTATAACACACCTAATTGCGAAAGTTTTCTATCTAAACCGAAGGCTTTCGCAAAGTTGTCGTGCTACAGTCGACCGCGTAAACCGTGAAACTACAAAACTCTTACGCAAGAAGTGGAGCCGTTTAAAATTGCTATCATACTTGGCTACATATCTTGTTCACACATCTCGTTAAGCTGTCTATTGGCAGTAGATAAATCGATTTTTTATGTGTTTAATTGTTGGTCTTGTAAAAAACTAGATAATATAAGAATATATTGTGTGGGCAGACTAATACCTGATGAATCCATAGAGTTTGTTTTGGTTTTACTTTAACTTTGCAGAGTAAACTCTGGTCTAATTTTTCAACTAAAAGAGTCACTATATTAAGCGCACCAAATCCTAAACGATTCCTAACGTGTAGATGACAAATTCTTTACTAATTGCTATCGCAAAAGTCAGGGTTCTTACAGGATTTGGCGCGTATGGGAAATTTGCGTCACACTTAGATTGAAGTGGCATTGCTTTTATACCATAGAAGACATAGAAAAACTTAAGAAAATTTTTAAAACAAAACCCTACAAAATATTTTTTAATACATAGTGATTACATACTCTTTGGGTTAGACACTTGTCGGAACTCTTTGCAATGACAGGCTTTCCGCACTCGTGATGAAATATACTATTTTGTGATTTGCGGGGTGCAAAAAATACGAAAAATCAAGTTACTCTATTAATAAAAAACATATGAGGTTTCGTTTTCTCATTGAATTCTAAACATTTTCTAAAAAGGGTGTATATGCGTTAACACATTATTTTACCAGATAACTTCAATATTGATAAACGTTTCATACATTACAAGGTGTTACATGCAAGTTGAGACGTCATAGCTTGAGTCATTTTCGTATGAGGCGTTTTTGTATCACGTGACTAGAATGACTTTTCAACAGGTCACATTATGAAAAGTATTAGTCGTACACAAGAAAATTAACCTAGTTTATTTATCTTTTATGATGGCCTCTCCGTTTATATTAAAACATTTTTTGTGCAACTTCTCCATTAAGCCTCAGATCCTGTTAAGATAACATCCTTTCCTTCCAGTTAAGTAAATGTTGTTTGGTTAGAAATGACAATTCATTTGTGGCCTTTGTTTAAAGCAAGGCTCGCAAGTTCTTATGAACCGCGACGCTGCCACGGTCGTGCGGGGACGCCAAAGCGCGCTGTGAAGCCCATAACGAGTTTGTGGCTTATTTACATTAGCAGGACACTACCCCCTGCCTGCTACTGCGCATAGATTTATACTCGCCTGTGGGACTTTTATCCGTATGCTTACGCTAAAGCCTTATACGCAGAACAATATCTATTTTCTCACGTAATCTTATTACGCGCGGGTCTTTGATCAGACAAATAAATATAAAATAACTCGTGTCGAGAAATCAATAGAAACTAGAAGCATGTGTAGCTTTAATTTTATAAAAGGAACGTAAGATAGAATTTTGGTTTGATCTCTAACATTAGTTTATAAGTTCCAACAATGAAAATTAAGAGGTACGTCCGAAAAAGCGACACCTTTACTTAAATGCACATGAAAGAACGCGATTAGTATTCGGAGAGGAAATGACTAACATCCCCTTGCAATAAACGGATAATTCGTGGAAGTCTCGTAGAGTATTTAAGACAAGCTATCAATGAAATATGTGCGCTTCCGAGTATGAAAGAGAAGCGTCCAGAGGAACTAATACTTCGCCCGAGTACACATTAACAGCGTATTTAAAACCTAACATATTTTTTTAAAAATAAAAATAAAACCGAATTTAAAACACTACAGCACTAAAAAGTTACAAATAATTTAAAAGAATACCTTTAAATTAGAAGTATGTATACATGTAGGTATTGTAGAATTATAATTTGTAGTCGGTGCCCACTTTCATGACCTGCACATATATATTGTTGAAAAAATGGACAAAAAAACTCGAAACTTAGTCTCTTCAAGTCCTTAATTAACAGAGTTTATATAAATATACTAAAACCTGGAACTCATGCATTGAACTGGCTTTAAGTCCAGACATCATTGTCATCTAAATAATCTTTTTTAGGACAAAGTGTGCTATACACATTTTTTTAACCGCGTTTCTGGTAAGCTTATTATATCCTGAGGGATCTTATTGTAGAAACGTATACAATGCCCCATAAAGGATGTATTAACCTTTGCCAGCCTACATTTTGGGAACGAAAGTGTATGTCTATTTCTAGTATTTACATTGTGTTGGCTACCTACCAGGTTTAAATTTACTGATATTTTTCCTAACGTACATAATATTTTCATAAATATACTGACTAGACTATACTGATTAAGAGTCTGTCGTCCGATATGCGTAAACACTAAAAAACAATTGAGTTGGCCGGCGTCGACCATAAGACTCCCGGCCCATAATTTTTCCGACTTTTATTACTTTTCGTCCTGATATTATTTGTCAATGCATAAGTGAAGTAATTTTGGGAAAAATTTGATTTTTTTCAAGTCTAGCACCATATGTTTCTAAATTATGGTTGGAATGTCCCCTTAATGCAAGTTGAATGAAGTCAAAGTCATCCTGTAGATGCATTTCTGCAAAAACAAGTGTTCGTAATGATCCCGAGAATACGTGGGCTTTAGGAAGGGTTTTAGTTATTTATAACATGCGATATGACCTACATTACAATCGATGACATGGAAGAACAAACACAACAGCTTAACATGTCACGGAGTGCATTTTATGTCATATCTCGGTGTAATCCTCCCGTGAATGAACAAATACGTGTGCGACAAGAAAGTACGAGCCACAAATAACGTAGTAACTAAATTCTCATCAAGCCCTCGACATAGTGAGATTTTAAGATATCAAAGAACACTGCGTTCTACCCAATCAATATTCACGCTTGGAAGATAAATGTTTTTTTATTTTGTTATATAAGACTCTTAGATACGAGCTCACAACATTTCCGCAAGAGTAATTGAACCCGGATAAGCCTATAGCAATCCGTCAAGAGGAACTAATGAAAGAGTTCGACCAGTCAATGCGTCTTAGAGGCCTTAATTTACATATAGGCTTTATGGCAATGGCAATTACTTTGTGACAGACTCTGCCTTTCTCATTCAAGATGAAGTTAGCAATTTGACAAGTTAGGTCAGATGCTATTTATTTATCATGACTGGGATAATGTAAACTTGCAAATTTGTCTCTGGAACAAGTTTTGTGGGTCTCATACGTATGTTTTTTATCGAAGAGATGAGCTTTGCTTCTGAGGTAAGTAATGACCACGCAGGTAGGGTGCACCAGCCTAACGCACACATAAGCAAAGCTTACTTCCCGAGCAAAAGCTCCAATAACTCGCACTAAAACACATATTCGCGTGCAAAGTTCCGGCCTTAACTCACGCAGAGGTAGACCAGTCTATCATGCGGATTAATCTACATAAATCGTCTCGGAGATAAGGGTCTGGTTAAGTACCGTTGGCGAAAGGAACCGGGAACGACTGACCGGAGATGACCCGCGCGATCCCAGCCGGTTGCGAAACACACCAACAGTACCAACACACGTGCTTATCTGCTGTGTATGAACGAAGGACCTGAACTAATACGGTATTTGACACGATCAACAATACATTATTTCATATGCTCGATTAAAACAAAAATTACAAAATATCTCGGAAAATGTATCTCTTTTAGTCAATTACTAACTATTACAATTTTTAAATAGATAAACCTAAAAAGAGTGCTCTGAAATGTGACATCATAAGCCAGTATTTTCATACAAAGTTACGTTTTAAAAGTAACTCATTCGATACTTTGTCAAATACCCAATTCTTGGCCGACAGGCATCCATTCCAGAATCTGTCATGCTATGCTATTGCATTTGGAGTTTGCGAATCTACATATATACATAAACTCTCGCCTATATCAAGAAGGGCTAGGTAGAGACCAGGGTTGGCCACTTGCCACTATCCTGACACACCTCTTTCGTTTTATCAACAAAGCAAAATAATCAGCTTTCCATGCGCAAAAAATTTTCTCTGCCAGGATAAGTAAAATTTAAACTTGGATTATTAGAAATGTATTATTTTTTTAGCGTTTCATGGTAAACACGAGTAGGATAAACGCGGCTTAATAAACCCTTAGAAAACGTTGTTGTAGGAACAGTTCACGACTTCAAATAAATTCAAGTACACAAGCACTATCCAGTGTCCGGTCCCGTTAGTTACACCAAAGATTGTTCCACGATTGACCTCTATACACCGACTTGGTGTGCATCAACGGACCTTATGAGTAGGCACGCTTAGAATGGAGCCTAAATTTACTGTTAAATGATTGTTACAAGCAAATGCTGGGCTCTGCCAAGGCTCGCATAGAATGGAGCCTAAATTTACTGTTAAATGATTGTTACAAGCAAATGCTGGGCTCTGCCGTGCCTAAGTTAGTTAACGGACTTTCGATGCCCTTCCTAATTAACTACCAATTAGCGAAACGCCATTATTTGCTGAGACAGAGATAAGCCACGAAGAGCACACAATTTTATAAATCGAGTTAGTTTGAAATTGATCAAATTCCCGGGTTAATGATTCTAGTTTCTAAGCCCTATCACACTAGCGATTTGTGCAGCAAGCTCGCGGCTTGCTCGCCACGTTTTGAACACTCAGTATCAAAATTAATTGATCTGGATTGAGGAAAAACTACTGCTGGCTTCGTAACTTCGAAGACGCAGAAAGCGAAAGCAGATACAACTCAGCGACGAATCTGGGTGGAATAATTATCAAGTAATCTACTGGGAGAGAGCAACTGCCAGGTATCCCATGTAACAGGACGATTTTTAATTTTAGTAATAAATAATTTTGTATCCATTGTATAATATTAAAGACTATTGTACCTCTAAACGATGCTACGTCCGCTTACACACGTATCTTTGATGTGACTCAAGAGCGGCGGGTCGCGGCGATTGCGCAGCGTCGTCGCGGCGTGCTCACAGCGCAATCGCGGCGAGCTCACTACGCAATCGCATCGCTTTCAAATCGCTCCAAATCGCTAGTGTGATAGAGCTTTTAGGTTAAAAAATGGCAAAGTATATAGTGAGCAAAAGTTTTTAAATTTTAAAGAAAATTATTTTCTGAATGAAACATGGAAAATTGTAAGATGCTTACCTTACCTGTTAGTAAGGACAGCTCCTTACTAACAGGTAAGGTATATAACTTCACTCAAAATTGGAGTAACTTTGTATTTTGAAGTTTCTCGCCAATGTAGTCTTGTTTCTATATTAATTTTATTAAAACTATTGGGAAAGAAAATCAATGTGAATTAGTTGTTTGAAGTGACGTGCAGACAACTCAATATAGAAACTTAACTCCGGGGCTCCGGGTAGCCCTACCGAAATCTATATATATAAAAATTAATTTCTGTTCGTTAGTCTCACTAAAACTCGAGAACGGCTGAACGGATTTATCTTATCTTAGTCTTGAAATTTTCGTGGAGGTCTAGGGAAGATTTGAAAGGCGAGAAAAAATCGAATAATTTCCGGGAAAACCCTAAAAACAGCCCTTATCTATTTCCCATACAAACGTTTTCTGTGGCGTTACGTGTCCCGTTAGTTCGCCGGGACAGCTAGTAAGTAAATAAATGTCAACAATGGCGATTAGAATGGTAGAACGTTGATTATTTAGGTTTCAGGTGACAACCCTCGGAATGTAGGGCGGGTCGGGTCACCCTAAAAGCACTTACATACTGCACACACGCCGCCAGAACTGGGGCAAGAGCGTGACTGACACTTGCCTACTGACGAAGTGTTGCCTTTTTAGTCACACTAAATTTGCATGCGGCGCAGACACCAAGATTTCCTCTCTACGGAATTGAGCACTGCACAAGCCTCAGGAAATCTACTTGAGTTAAAGATAATGGTCACGATACAAACAAGTCTACTTGTGAATGGCAGTCACTAAGATGTGTTAAAACCATCAGTAATGGACCGAAAATTTATTTGAAAACTACAGCTATCATTATAAAAATATATTTTAAAAACAAAAAATCGGACCGATCCGTTGCAAGAGGTTTTTTTACCGACTAAAAAAAGAAGGAGGTTCTCAATCCGTCGGGATATTTTTTTATTTAATTTTTTATGTATCTCCCCCGCTTACCCGAAAACCCCTGGTTTATTTGTTTGAAAGGGTAGACTTCACAGGTGGTCCCATAGTCACCAAGTCAGGATCTGATGATGGGATCCTGGAGAAAGCTAGGGAACTCTTTAAATTTTAAAGGCACACTAGAAGCGATTTGACTGTTTTTAGAGTGACTCGTGCATTTGCTTTTGGAAAACACAATTTAGCGATAGTGATTTTGAAAAAATTGTAATCACAAATAATCGAGAAATATTTTTTCTTAATAAAAAATAAAAACCGACTTCAAAACACTACAGCACTAAAAACAGAAAAATAATTTAAACTACTGTGGCCTTTAAATTCGATGTATGTATTGTAGAAATATATTTTGGAGTCGGGCCTAAAATGTATGTGCTGGTCTTGTAACTTGGCACTGGCTCCAAACTATATTTTTACAATACGTACATCGAATTTAAAGGTCATATTCGTTTAAAATATTTCTCTGTTTTTAGTGATCTAGTGTTTTGAAAATCTAAATCTAATCTTATCTTGCTGTTAATCTTCCCAATATTAAATAAATAAATAATGTTTTTAAAATCTTTTTTTTATCTGAAGCTTTTTGGTGACTTTTAAATCTGTCATTTTGTTTTTTAACGACGTCATACACCTAGTGATACTTGTGTCATTGTGACACCTCATTTGTCCAAATCAGTCTAGCCATTTGGCCTCTACATTGCGTATTGCGTGTATGAACTCCTTCGTTTTCGCACTCAGGTAAAAATCGATCTCGATCGGCAATTAAAAGATCGATCTCACTTTCGAGGATTTCTAACTAGCTTGAACCAGAATTTAGCTACTTCGTGACGTGACGCGAGCAGGCGAGGTCTGCGGACCACTCCTAGCATTTCTGGGCCTATATTCTGCAATGATTGTAGTACAATCAGACAACAGCATCAACGCGGCGATTTGATGTCATTGCTGTTTGAGTCTAAGCGCGTGCTATAGGGTACTAACAGAATCGAGGCCCCGATCCGTTCACCAGCTACAGATGAAGGTCAGCTTATGATGTCTGTTATTAAATTCTTAATGTCATTATTACAATATCGAAATAGTAGCCATTAGCACATTATTATTAAAATGAACGATAAAGGTCAATGCTCAATTAAGAAACCTGTTGAAGATATGTTGAAAAGGCGTGCATTTCAGATTATAATACATTGTTACGTTGGTTTGAGATAAAAGTAGTAAAAGGAACTACAAACCATCGAGACGACCACGAAAGCTTCAAAAACCTAATTTTGCATAGTCATTTATGTAATCAACATCCCTTTCAAATGAGTAACTTGCAACCTGGGCCATTTTTTCTGTCATTTACAACGACATAACATTTTATGTGATTATAATTTTATGTGACTGTTTTTTCACAACTTATGTAAGCCAAAATATTTCGAAAAAGAAATCTGAGTGGATGTCCACAGAACAAAAATTATAAAATACAAACTGGAAACTACGTGTTTGAAAGATAACTCTGTACAATGACTTAATAATAATATGACTTCCATCAAAACGCAAATGAATTCTTAAAACCGATAAGCAAAAGGGAAGCACAGCTAATGATGAATCAACTGAAGATACGGAGCCCAAGTACACGCACGCTCTGGCTGAGGTTAAGGAATGACTCATTCTGTCTTCATCGAAAGTTGAAAATTTATGACCACACAAGTATATTGCGTGTGGTCGTAATTTTTCACCGTTTTGTTCAATCTTATCTAAGACGAGTAATCGACTTTTAAGTAGAGATTACAGAGCCACGCTTTTTGATTTATATTTTCAATTGCGCATTTGTTTTGTACGTCCTGCGTGGCACGTTCCACGACCGTCACTTCCTATAACGCGTTAAAATAACGCAAAACCTGAACATAGTTATCGATAAATAAAAAATCACGAGCGGTGGTAGCCTAGTGGGTAGAACCTCGGACTCGGAAGTGGGAGACCCAGGTTCGATCCCCGGTGCGGGCATGTACCTATGACTTGGTTTTCTACATTTACATTTGTGAAGTTATAGTAGCAATACCACTCGCTAACTGTGAAGGAAAACATCGTGAGGAAACCTGAGTGTCTGAGCTATTCACATACCTCAGCGCTTGAAATCGCCAATCTGCGGTGGGCACGCGTGGTGATTAAGCCCATACTCTCTCCCTGAGAGAAGGCCTGTTCCCTACAGTGGGACGTATATATAGGCTGCTTATGTACTCAAGGAACCGTCTTTAGGTTTTGCATTATTTCAATAACATTTTGTATACGGGGTGAAACAAAATCCAAAATAAATATGAACAACTCACTATGAACGTATAGTAAAACTCTTTCGTAGTAACGAACAGAATCTTCTGATATATATGGGGATTTCGATTTACCCTGTATACAAAAAAAAATGCCTTGCAATTTTATATGAAATTAGTAAAACGGCGAGAGGAAACTTTAATGACATTGTGATAACCCGACTTCCTGTGGTAGCTTTAAGAGATAATGTCGTCATTTCAGCTGGTCGACCCTATAAATACCTAATGAAATGAACGGAAAAACGTCGCTTATTACTCAATGCAGGAATGTATGTTTAAAAATCGTAAACAACGGGTTACTGAAATAACGCAAAACGTAGAACTGTTTCTTCAGTATCGATAATAATATTAAGGCACTTCCAATACAAGTCTATTTTATAAAAACCCGGTTCCTTAGAACGCTCCTCAGATGAAGATAAATAGTCTGTGGCATAACGAAAGGCGTAACCACAGATTACTTAACTGCCGCTGAGGAGTGTTTTAGAGGAATCGTGTTTTTACAAATTTTAATAAGACCATAACATTCTCACTTTCTCGATTCTTATTATACGATCACGCTAACAGTACGACCTTTTTTCATGCAACAAAGACGTGTCGTTTAAGAAGATCGCATTTTTTTGCCAATTTTCTTTATCAAAAACTAGGTATATTATAAATAACAAAAATATATCTAAGTGTCCGTGATTTTATTTTATGTTGCCACCTCAGACCACATGTCAAAGTGTACCCTACGTAATACTTTAGAATCAATAAAAAATATTAAGTGCGACCAAGAGGGATGCACGCTCTAAATTATCGATACGAAAGGTTTGAAAAAAATAAACCTGAAGAAACCCTGAAAAAAAGCTTATTCAAGGAAATTTCCATAACACGCCGTGCGACAAAATACAATGCCTACTATATCTTAGTGCGAAATATATGTGCAAAAACGCTATAAAACGTTTTGCGTTTGCACATTATATTTCTTAGGCCAAATTGGGAATTGTAAGATACGCAACGTGAGATAAGCAAACGCGCAAGGAAATGCGCTGCCTCCTCGAATGCAAGCGATTAACATCGAGAAACCCCATGGCTTACCAATTTGCACAAAAAAGTCAAGTCCTACTTGTACAGTCCTAGCTTGACTAGCAGATTTTGCGTATAAAAGTTACGTAGTGTTATTACGGTAAGCAACAATGATTTTGAAGGATGGTGATAATAATAGGGGTTAAAGTATGAAATTGCCGTTTTATTGCAATAGGTTCTTTGAATTGACATAGAATCTTCATGGTTTGAGGTTTTCGAATGAAACTTTTTTCAAATGGTTTCTATGATGTCCTTTTTTTAAAAAACGTGAAACATTTGAATATCGACTTTCAATTGTTTTTGTTATTCAATTTAGACAAGAAAGATGGATACTGCGAAAATTCGAGTGATTTTTTAATACGAGTTCCGACGCGAAACTAACGCGGCAGAAACAGCCCGCAATATCAATGCTGCGTTTGGAGAGGGGTCTACTAATGAACGCACCGTGCGATTTTGGTTTAAACGCTTTCGTGATGGAAATTTCGACTTAAAGAACGAGCCACGAGGAAGACCGCCCACATAGGTGAATAACGATGAATTAAGAGAGATAGTGGAAGCCGACCCTAGTCAAACTACCCAGGAATTAGCGGCATGGTTTAACGTTACCTTACCCACAATATTGACTCACTTGCGTCAAATCAATAAAATAAAAAAATACGAAAAATGGGTGCCTCATAATCACTCGAATTTTCGCAGTATCCATCTTTCTTGTCTAAATTGAATAACAAAAACAATTGAAAGTCGATATTCAAATGTTTCACATTTTTTAAAAAAAGAACATCATAGAAACCATTTGAAAAAAGTTTCATTCGAAAACCTCAAACCATGAAGATTCTATATCAATTCAAAGAACCTATTGCAATAAAACGGCAATTTCATACTTTAACCCCTAATATTATTATTAGGTACTGACGGAGAATGTTAACGTAAACCTTCAAATATATTCTAATAACATGATCCTAGTCAACCCAGAAAATATTTGTAGAGAATTACTGAACATTTAAATAAAATAAACATATTTTGAGCGGAAAGGCGAAAAAGTAGAGTCGGGTGGACAAATCTCACTAACTGTGTAGGTACTCTAAAAACACTATAGGAAGGCAGCGGATTCAAATCACCTGCTTCCAATCTATGGGAACACCTGCCGGGCAGCAGACGGTAACAAAAAAAACCGGCCAAGTGCGAGTGCGGCAAGGGTTCCGTACCGTTATACAACATTTGAATATTTCAAGCGTCTACCCGTTGCCGTTAATCAAGCAAAAAACGGCAAAAAAATCACTTTTGTTGTATGGGAGCCCCACTTAAATATTTATTTTATTCTGTCTTAGTTTTTGTTGTTATTGCGGCAACAGAAATACATAATCTGTGAAAATTTCAACTGTCTAGCTACCACGGTTCATGACGGATATTGGAGTCTTAGTAATAGGGTCCTTACACTTTGCGGAACCCTAAAAAACCAAGCGGCCCCTTTCCGAGAGGAGAAAACCAAACACGCTTTCTATTGTGGTTAAATCAGAATCAATCTTATCATTCGAACGTTAGGACTCATTTTTACAAAAGCACCACAAATATTGGCTATCCGTCAATAGATTACTACGCACTTATATATTGAGGGGCTTAAGTCCCCCATTTCCTGGATTTCCATTTTAATAAAATGTAGATGGGTAGATAGCTAGAGAACATTTTATTTGTACACAAAATGTAAGTACACGGCTAGAGCATTAGATGTTCGATAAACAGTGTTACATAATGAACTGATGCTTAGGGCATGAGCGTCGCGAGTCCGGTTTGGCGGAGGCAAGAAGCCTGGAATGTGACCCAGACCTCGCTGGGGCTCGAATCTTGTGATGTGACTCACAAACTGGACGTTTTTTATTATTCCTTCTGACGGAGTTCGATCCCGGCTATTTAGAAAGTTAGTGAGTCGCGTGGGCGCATAGATAAACAGGATTACCCGCCTACATCCTTTTTATTTACTCACATATGACATCCTACGTTAAATTTCAAATGAAGAAGATGTGTTTTACAGGGGACGAACGAAAGCAAATAACATTTTAAAATTAAAGATTTACCTAATTCAACTTAGTATGTACTTACGGAAACTCTCCGTGAATGTCTATTTAGTAAATTTTCAAGTTTTATATAAAGTTCTAAAGTTTTGGCGGAGACTTTTGTTTACCATGGCACGACGTTTTCCTAAGGATGTTTGTTCAGTCGTGCGTGTATGTCCCTGGCATTCCCGCATACCTTTGTGCCCTGTGGCGGAGCTATTTCGTTTGAGTTTGGTATTCAGATGGCATCCGACTCCTCCAGCTCGGTTTAACCTCCTCAGTCCTGACCTTGAAAATAACAAATAACAGGACTGAGGAGGATAAACATTTGTCTATGATGTTTAGGTATCTGACAGACAAACGAAATAACAGTTGTCTAGAAAGTCGTAATCATAACCATTCAATTAAATGTCAATGTTACCAGTGGGTGCATTGCAGGCATATTTATTATATTAATATCTTTGAACCTTATTGATACAATAACGAACCATTACTTTAATTTCTTCGTAAATCTGCAAAGGTTATAAATGTATGCACGAGACTCAACAAATGGCATGCTTGAGGCAAATTTTCTTCAACTTGGAGAAATGCTCTCCTGAAGGACATTGCTCTACGAAACATAAGAAAAAATATAGCCGTGCAACAAGTTGTTACAGGCACGTGTACACTTGAGCTACTTGTACGGTCACGTTTAGAAGGCTCCCTTATTCATTCATTATATTTCAAAGAAATTAAAACTTCTCCGGTTTGTCACGAACACGACAAACGAAGTTATGTTAACAATTGGGCAGATCGGATCCAGTATAGGTACGAAATTATAGCATCCATACCAGCCTTCCATAACCTAAAGTAAAGGTTCTATGACAAAGAATTGAAAGGATAATACGTAAAATAAGCTTGTAACTACTAACGACAAAAAATTATAAATAGTTAACAAAGAAAATATGTAAAAAAAAATTTAAATGTGAAAAACTTAAAAACTATTTTTTTATGCACCAAAAGCCTTTTCGAGGTAGGTACATATTGAATGAGTGTATTCCAATATCCCATTCTCTTTGACGATAACTGATAATCACAATTACCACATAAACCACGTATTTAAACCCACAAAAACACTTTTCTTTGTTTGTAAACTTTCACGAGTTCACTCTTTCGAAACACATGGAACTTTTTCGAGTAACACATTTGCACATAAAAAATCCAAGTGGAACAAAATGCTAGTTGGCATCAATAATCGTTGGGAGCAAACAGTACGCGCGACCGGCAGCAAAGCCCGACCAACTTTGTTGACAAGCGGCGAGCTAGCGTGCTCGGCCGCCATATTGGATAACATTCGGCAATCTCCGCCACGACTCGGATGTCTTCGGAAAGTGGCTCTACCGGCCAACCTCGTGGCCGTGTTATGAGCTCGCTTTGTTTCTCTCCTCTCAATACTATGCTCCGTTTGTAAAACAAAGTGTGTTAACATGATAAATTCATAATGATTATGCTTTTATGGATCATTAATAAACACCTGACTAACTCCTCTTGAAATAACTTCGTTAAACGATTTTGAATGTGCTGCGGTAACAAAAGTAAATAAATAATAGAAATTTCCATTAGATGATCTTGCGCTATTGTGTACAATTTGTAACCCAAATATAGTAGCGCGTAGCATAGGCTACGAAATACTGGCTACGAAAACGCGTAGCATCTCTTTAATTATCCCATTTAAAAAGGTATAAAGTGACTTGAAATCATAGAAGAATGATGAAATATTTAAGGATTACTTAGCTCTTTAGGCCCCGTTGCTAATAAAATCTTTATCTTAACTATCAAAGGTGCTCTACCTTGTCACTTATTGTCGTGTATCACACCACAGCCAAATCAACTGGTCTTTCAGACCAAATAGGCTGATTTCACAGAGGGGTCTTATAAAATTCGTATAGTGGTTTCCTTGGCAAATGTAATGACTACGAAAATAAAGCACACTTTAAAGCTCGGAATTATGCGCAGTTTGATCGCGCCGGTCATGAACCTACTAAACTGGTTCTTGGCAGTATTGTTCTGCAGCTTCACTGCCCATAATGCCAAGCCTCGCCATGATGCGTAATGTAGTGTGTATTGTAAGCCTCCGACCCAAATCCAATGTGATTTATTGACAACTTCGGCGTAAATGTTAGTGGCGAATGTCCTAAAATTCCATAAAGCAGAATATTAATTTACATGGGAGGTATACTTATTTAGATTATGATTTGTGTAGGAGATAAATACTTTTCATCTACCTATCATAAAAACCCACCCCTGAATCTCCGCGTATAGTAAGAGATACACTTTATTAGACACTACGCTTTTATCGCGTGATAAAAAAAACCGGCCAAGTGCGAGTCGGACTCGCGCACGAAGGGTTCCGTACCATTATCTATACAACATTACACAAATATAAAAAACAGCAAAAAAATCACGTTTGTTGTATGGGAGCCCCCCTTAAATATTTATTTTATTTTGTTTTTAGTTTTTTTTGTTATAGCGGCAACAGAAATACATAATCTGTGAAAACTTCCACTCTCTAGCTATCACGGTTCTTGAGATACAGCCTGGTGACAGACAGACGGACGGACGGACGGACGGACCGACGGACGGACAGACAGACAGGGAAGCCTTAGTAATAGGGTCCCGTTTTTACCCTTTAAGTACGGACCCAAAAAATCTTGTATCTATCCGCTTGAAATATTACGAGACTTCAGGCCCGGTTTCTAAATTGAGACACTTAGTAAACACTTAAGTAACGTTCTGTCACGCGCTTTTCGTGAAATTCTGAGAAATTCGAAGAGACAGCACTACAGTTATCTATTCACTTAGCGAAATTCTGAATTCAGAAACTGGCCCTTAACTCTACAATTTAATTACGTCATAGTGCGATAAAAACGGGAACTAACAAAAGCTTTTACGAGTGTCGCGCCATCTAGCGTGGAGTAGCAAATCCTTTAGTTCCTTAACATTTGTAGAGGGCGCTACTTACCAGTCACGTCCAACGGAATAGAGATTAGGAATTACCATCACTTACCTGTAAAAAAAAGTATTATTATTAGTTGCGTTTATTGAGGAACATTATTTTGTAATAAGACTACAAACTATGCGAAAACTTGGCTCGACAAACATACACGCTGGTGTTATTAGTAAGAAAGGCCGTAATAAAATTAGTATTCTCATTGACAATTTATCGTAACACACAGGGTATTGCGTAAAGAACGCATAAAGTTTCGTTTTGCGTCGATAATTTGATTGTTGGGAGCGGTTTAATTTATCGATAATGATGATACGGTTTTCAGGTTATTTATATATATACGCCTACAAAACCATATAACACTAGATAGGTTGTTGTTTAACTTTACTAAAGAAGTATGTCCTCTATATGTAACAAATTTATGGTTTTAATCATTATGTACCAAACAGCGCGCCATTATAAATCCTTAAAAAGTATTTTTTTACTGGTAAATTATACACAATTTCTTCAGTCTTAGAACAAAACTTGTTATTAAATCACAAACTCTAATTGACGTTTTTTTAGGAATTGCGCATTTTTGAGCTAAGCTAACCCAGTACATTTCATACACTCAGCCTATATGTCAAAGGGACAGGATGAGACCACCCGGGCCAAGATAACAGGCGTAGACTGCCTTTGTCTACTAACTATATACGGTTGTGTTTCTTTCTAGCCTACGGAACTCTAGCTGCCATGCTACGGCTCATCATCATCATCAGCCCACCTCTGTCCACTACAGGGTATATTCCTTTTCCCCATCACGCCATCTATCGCAATCTCTCGCCATTCGCATCCACATGCCATGTTACTAAGACAGGGATTGCAAGGAATTATTATTTTCAGGAAGAGGAAAACTAAACAAACGCAGCGATAAAAAGTAATGACCTGCCTAGATTCCTTACAGTGTGAGCAAAAAAAAAGTTTAGAACGAGCCGAACGTTGCTCAAAAGCAACAGACAGCCAAGAAGGTCAACGACAACCGGGGTATTGGTCTAATTACTACACAAGCAAGACAAAATAGACCGTAGTAGGAAAATGTACCGATTAAAAATAGATATGTGGGAAAAGGTTTTTTTTAAGTGCAATAAAAGTAGGTATCAATAAATAAATAAAAGTGTTAGGTTGGCACTAATAATAAAGTTGTATTTTGATTAAGTTGGTAGGACTGCTTCCTTTTTTGTGTGTGCTGTTTGGTCAGCGATAAATAAATCAAAATTGTAGACATCACGTCGTTTTACTGCCTGCAAGATCCACTAAAGTACACAGGGTTCAACAGGTTATGGGCCCAGACCCTAACCTTACAGGTCAGTGAGGAGCGAGTTGAAAACCAAAAACGGCGGCGATTGAACCACGCGGCCTGCGTGAGTTGAGTTGAGTTGAGAGAAATGAGTACGATGGAAGCATCACACACCGTGAGGCTACGAGGAGCAGAGAATTGGCCCGTTTGGCGCTTTCAGACGCAAGTTATGCTGAAAAGCAGAGGAATTTTCGACATTGCAACCGGCGTTCGGAAATGTCCGGCGAAAACCGAAGAGTCAACAAAAACTGTTGAAGAGTGGATCAAACTTGATGCCAAGGCTCAAGAGATTATAATAACAAGGATGGAGGAGGAGCCGCAAACGTACCTCTTGTCCTGTGTTTCTTCTAATGAGATGTGGGAGAAGTTAGCCTCAGTGTATGTCAAAGAATCAACCGTGAGCGTCCACCTGCTACAACAGAAATTCTTTAGCATGACAGTTGATAGTAATGAGCCGCTATCAAAGTATTTCGCACGAATAGAAGAGGTCAAATTGAAGCTAAAGCTGTCCGGAGAACCTGTGTCTGACAATATGGTGATCACAAAGATCTTGATGACACTACCCGAGGCTTTCAAGCACTTCAGATCAGCCTGGGAGTCTGTACCTGGAGATAAACAAACCATGAGAGAGTTAATGGCAAGGCTACTACTGGAAGAAGAGAGAGTTTCTTCAAGTGAGGAGGCAGTGGCACTGGCAGCGGCATCACGCCCTACACACTTTACACAGAAATCAAGAGATCTTCCTTCACATCCATTAAAGTGTTTCAACTGCGGCAAAACTGGTCACTTTGCAAAGGTGTGTAGCAAAAAGGATGCGAGAGTGTGCTATATCTGCAAGAAGAAAGGCCATATTGCATCGCAGTGCCATGCTAAGAGTACCAAAACTGAGTATAATGCCTTCTTAGTGAGTGAAGAGGATGCTGAGGGTGACCTGACTACATGGTACATGGACACTGGTGCTAGTCAGCACATGTGTGGGAACAAGGAGTTGTTTTTAACACCGCATAAATCAACAGATGAATCAAAAGTGAGAGTTGGCAATGGAGAACTTCTAAGTGTGCGCGGTGTTGGTACAGTTGGAGGGCTTTACGCATGGAATGGTACAAAGTACTTGAAAACCACACTGTCCAATGTTTTGTATGTGCCAGACTTAAGTTTCAACCTGTTTTCTGCCGGATATGTGTTGGACAAAGGATTATGCATTTCGTCAAATAGTGAGGAGTGCCATTTTGTCGATGAGAGTGGTGAAGTTCGTGCAACTGCGAGACGTCATAACAAACTGTACATCATGAACTTCGTACGAAACGAAACGCAAAACGCAGTTTGCAACACATCCACGAGTGAGTCTGTGAAAAACATAGGACGAAACGGAACGCGACGTCGAAACGTCAAAAGTGACAGTTCAGTAAATCCAATGTTTACGAGTTGTTATTTGAGCAAGAAAACCGAGAATTGTTTTTTTTTCTGCTGTCAGAGTGATTGGGGGTCACACGCGTGTTTGATACCAATTAGTTTTTGCACAGAAAAAGCGCCGAAATTTGCCCTTTGGGCTCCTTAACCTCGTAGTAAGCCTGTGTGTGTGTGTTTATTGGTAAAGTTAAGTGTTTTGTATTGTTTTCCCCGCGATAAGTCATGGGGGACCCGAAACCCCCTGACCCTCCTGATGGCATGGAGGTGTCAAGTTCACCTTTATTACCAGAGAGCAGTGTAAACCCTCGTAAGAGAGCTGTGGACCAACAAGGAGGAGCAGCACCCAAAAAAACGATTGTGGACCCAGTTCAGGCCTCAGCATCCATTCAAACAGTGTTTTCACTACCATCATTTGCTGACAAGAAAACATATGATCCTGTTGTTGACAAAGGTCCCTATATAGTTCAAGTTTCCCGCAAAGAGGATGATCCCTCAGCTGGATCTACAATCCGTTCTCTAAAATTTGGGCAGTTTTTATTCAAAAACGGCATAAAAAATATTAAGACAGATGGCGTAAAAAATATTGGGCGGAACAAAGTTTCAGTGGAGTTTAAAAGTGCTGATTCAGCAAATATTTTTCTGGAACACCCATCACTCGCCCTGGGTAAATTCTCTGCCTCAATCCCATCATATAATATTTCACGAATGGGGTTGGCCAGAGGTATCCCAGTTGACTTCTCCATGGAAGAACTGGTTACCTCTGTAGAAGTCCCTGACGGCTTTGGCCAGGTAGTTCGCGCTCGCAGATTAAATAGGAAAGTCTTCAATGATGGTGTACCAAGCTGGATTCCAACGCAAAGTGTTGTATTGACATTTGCAGGTCAAACTCTCCCTCCCAGAGTATTCAGTTACCACTCAGCTATTACCATTGAAAACTACCTAATGCCGACCATACAGTGTATAAATTGCTGTCGTTTTGGACATATAAAAACACAGTGCCGATCAAAGCCGCGTTGCTTTAAATGCGCGCAGCCTCATCAAGGAGATTTATGCAATGTTTCCAACCCCTCTTGCCTACATTGCTCTGGCGCACATGCTGCCAATTCTCCCACTTGTCCAGAGCTCCATAGACAAAAATCAATAAAAGTCGTCATGAGTCAGGAGAACCTCTCATACCAAGAGGCATCAATTAGATTCCCTCAAACTCAAAGGAAACCGTACGCTGAAGTTGCCAGGACTCTTTTTGCTCCTGTAACGTCTCCCAATTCTCCTGCATCAGTGATTGAGCCTGCACCTTGTGCATCTCAATCGCACAATAAAACAATCACGCGTTCTCACCGTCCTCACTCTCCAGCAGCCTCTGTAGGATATAACATTCAGTCCCACAGGACCCTTGTTCAAACTCCTCCCTCAAGTTTTCCCAATGGGTGTGCTCTTCAGCAACCTGACAAGGACATAACTCCACAAGACAACCTCCTGGAGATTTTAGCAGCAGCGTTAACATCCATTCTCTCTCGCTTTGAACCCGAGTACATACCGAACAATATCCGCAATAGCTTGATCCCACTCCTATCTCTACTCAACAATGGCTCCAACAGCCCTTCAGTGGAACTGTAGGAGCATTAACAAAAAGAAATCAGACTTATTACATTTAATTTCCAAATTCAAGCCATCGGTTATTGCCCTCCAGGAGACATGGCTTAAGCCTGGCTTCCGTTTTGCGGTGTCAGGTTACTCCTGCCTCCGGGAGGATAGAACCGATGGCTATGCTGGTACAGCCATTTTAATTTCACAACTTTTACCATTTAACAGAATCAATCTTCCTACCCATCCAGAAAGTATTAATGCCCTAGCTGTCAGGGCTCTCAATATATCCTTCATCTCCTTCTATATTCCACATCCTCATCCATCACTTATTCCTGAAATAGGTCTGTTGCTCTCTTCTCTCCCAGCTCCACTAGTTATTCTTGGTGACTTTGATAGTCACAACACTGTATGGGGATCCCATCACTGTGATCCCTTTTCATATCTGTTGCTGGAATTATTTGATGAATTTAATGTGGTTCTTTTAAATGATGGCTCCCCTACTCGTAGAGTATACCCTACTCAGAACCCTAGAAGTGTTGTAGATATTTCTTTGTGTTCCACGGCCCTAGCTTCGCAGTTAACTTGGTCTGTTCTCCCTCATTCTTTTGGGAGTGATCACTTCCCAATTTTACTTCATCTTCCAGATCGAGTTCTTCCAGTAGTTGACAGCTCTCCTTTGTTAAAGCACAAAATAATCCCTATAAAATGGGAACAATTTTCAGAACTCGTAGACCAGAAAGTGGCAAATTTTCCTTCGGTGCAAAGCTGTAACGTTTTAAATCTCTACAACGAATTTGTAAAGGCTGTGACAGAATCTGCTGATGCCTCCTTCCCCTTAAAAAAGGGGAACTCCCATTCTAGAATTTTGTCTCCACCCTGGTGGGACTTTGAGTGTACAGAGGCTATACATCTACGGAAAGAGGCAGAAGAGCGTTATGATTCGGCAATGACCTTAGAGAATTTTCTAAATTATCGAAAAGTTGCAGCTCGAACTAAAAGGTTATTATTTAAAAAGAAGCGGCAGGGCTGGAAGAGGTTCTGCGATAACTTATCTCCTCGCACAAAATCTTCCATCGTATGGAAAAATTTAAAAAAATTTCGTGGTTGTTTCAGAGACAATAATAGAGAGTCCAATGACCCTTCATCCTGGGCCGAAGGATTCGCTAGTAAACTAGCTCCAGCATCAGTCCCGCTGTACTCAGAAGTTACTCCTATTTCTTGTCTCTCTTCTGATCCAAGTCATAGACTAAATGACCCGTTCTGTCTTGCTGAACTGACTTTGGTTCTGAGCCATCTTACTGACTCCTCTCCCGGCTTAGACGGCATTCCGTATTCCTTTATAGTAAATACAGGAGATGCTGCAAAGAAAATCTTTCTGGATATTATAAATACAATATTTATGACTGGTTGCCCTCCCGAACAGTGGAAATCGCAGATTGTAATCCCCGTCTTAAAGCCGGGAAAGGACTGCAGTGATTGCACAGGATATCGTCCCATAGCTATGTCTCCCACCCTCAGCAAGGTAATGGAGCATTTAATGAAAAACCGAATGGAGTGGTTTGTGGAGAGCAGGGGTCTGTTGGCAAAAAGTCAGTTTGGTTTCAGGAAGGGAGTGAGCACTATGGACAGTGTTGGCATTCTCGTTTCTGACATACGCTTGGCCCTTTCCAAGAATGAATCGTGTGTGGGTGTCTTTCTTGATGTTTCATCTGCCTACGACAACGTTTTACTTCCGCTGCTCAGGCAGAAAATGCTTCATCTGAGTATCCCGGAGAAGATAGTTCGTTTTGTCATAAACCTCTTAATGGCTAGATCCATCCATATACGAGTTCGAGGTTCTTTTCTTCCCCCCAGAATCGTCTGGAAGGGTCTCCCTCAGGGTTCTGTCCTTAGCCCCCTCCTTTACAATATTTATACATATGACTTGGAACTTTCAGTTAATTCATTCTCCAACGTCCTTCAATATGCTGATGATTTAGCTTTGTATATATCATCTGCCGATATTTCTCATGCTTCCGGTCGTCTTAATAGAGCTCTCTATTATCTAAACGAGTGGTTGGATTCCAACGGACTATCTTTATCTGCTTCCAAGAGTAGTGTTGTGGTATTCACTCGAAAGAGACATATCCCGGATGTTAATATAACATATTGTTCCGAGTCTATTCCAGTCCGAGACAGGGTTAAATTCCTTGGAGTCATTCTTGACTCACATATGACGGGCCTTCACCACCTAAAATATGTTGCGGATAAATGTGAGAAGAATATAAATATCCTCCGGGCTCTGTCAGGAGTGTGGTGGGGTGCCCACCCATACACTCAAAAGCTTTTATATAATGCTTTGATAAGAAGCCACTTTGACTACGGAACTTTTGTGTTGGAACCATGTAGTAAGTTGGCACTCCAAACCTTAGATAAAATTCAATCGAAATGTTTGCGCATCATTATTGGCGCTATGCGTTCTTCCCCTATTAACGCTCTCCAAGTGGAATGCGTTGATCCTCCTCTTCATCTCCGTAGACAATATTTGGCGGATCGATTTGTCTTTAAACTTGTGCAATACCTTCAACATCCCCTTCTCACTCGTCTTGAGTCACTTTCCAAAACCACTTCGAGTAAATATTGGGCACATAAAGACATTCCTTGTATTCTTAAAAGTTTTGAGTATATTTCAGATATCCCGTCTCCAATTGCCACATCGCTCAAGAACCCCATTTTTGAAACAAGTTATGATGCTTTAATTTTTGAACCCAATATTATTCTAAATTTTGGTATTGAGAAGGATTCCCCGACTGCAGACGCTATCTTCAATAAAATAATAGGGTCGGACTGGAACAACTGGTTACTTATGTTTACGGATGCCTCAAAACTTAGTCCTGATGGATGTGTTGGTACTGCTGTATGGATACCTGTATACAGTATATTGCTCAATTCTAAATGCCCTCCCTTGTCCTCAGTTTTCACTGGCGAGGCCCTAGCCCTGCTAGAGGCTATAGAATATATTGAAGCTCACAAAATTCCTCAAACTATAATTTTCACAGACTGTCGATCTTATCTTCAGGCTATCTCTTCTAATCTATTCCGGGCTAAAAACAAGTTTGAAGTAATATTCAGAACTAGAGAAGCTTTATACAGATGCCATTCTCAGAACCTCGAGATTGTGCTGGCTTGGATCCCCAGCCATTGTGGCATTAAAGGGAATGAAGTAGCCGATTCTTATGCCAAGGAGGCTACTGAAGTTGGTACTGTGTCACATAAATTGTACCCACAAGACATATGCGCTACCGCTAAACCTAGATTGCAGGGTACTTGGGGTGAGATATGGAATACTTCTCGAAAACTTAAGGGCAAACATTATGGAGATATCCAACCCTCTATTCTCGTTAGACCTTGGTTTTTTAAATTCCGCCTGGCTGACAAAAGAACCACATCTACGATATGCCGCCTCCGCCTTAATCACATTTGCTCTCCGGTGTTCTTAGCCAAGATTCGAGTCAGGGACAGCTCTCTATGCGAGTGCGGTCTCGACGAGGGAACCCCAGATCACATATTTTTCAACTGCCCGAAGATGTCGTGTTCTCTTTATGACCTGTTGCCTCCTTTTGTCCAAAGACCTACTGACTTTAAATCCGTTCTAAAATATGTTAATACTCCCTTTGTTAAAACTTTGGCTTCATTTATTTGTTCTAACAATATTAAACTGTAAAAGTCTGCAATTAGACATTAATATTCTAATAATTGGTGGTGTTGGTATATGTTTGTGTTTGTTCTTTGGTTTTAGGTTCCCCACCGGCCTGCGGCTACAGTCCAAATAACCGGTCAACAGTAATTGTGTCACTCCCATGACTGACTCGTTATTGGCAGAAGTAGTCGTCCAAGACAGGACCGATTTGAGTTGCCATTAATATAAAAAAAAAAAAAAAAAAAAAAACCGAGAATTTGTCAGAGTGGCATGCAAAGCTGGCTCATATCGGCATCGACCAGGTCAAAAGCATCCTGAAGAGGAGCAACATTGAGTTTAATGATGACAGCGAGGGCTACGTATGCGAGAAATGTCTAGCCGGAAAACAACACCGCGTATCGTTCCCAATGAGTGAGTCGAGAGCTAAAGAGAGACTGGAACTGGTTCATGCGGATGTATGCGGACCTATGGAGCATATCCATAGAGCGGATCCATAGGCGGAGCCAGATACTTCCTACTTCTGAAGGACGACTACTCTTCGTACAGGTATCTCTACTTTATGCACCATAAGTCTGAGGTCAAGAGCTGCATTGAGAAGTTCATAAACCAAGCTGAGAATGAGACTGGATGTAAATTGAAGATATTAAGATCTGACAATGGCTCATGAGTTCATGAACAAAGAGTTGAATGCATTACTTGAGTCAAAAGGTATCAAGCACCAAACAAGTGTAGTGTACACACCTCAGCAAAATATTCGTGCCGAGAGAGACATGAGAACCCTAGTGGAGCTGGCCCGTGCATCAATATCGAGTATGCATAAGAAGTTTTGGGCAGAAGCCGTTCATGCAGCTGCTTATGCCATAAACAGAGCTGGAAAGAGTCCTATGCTGGAGATAACCCCATATGAAGCATACTTTAAAAGGCAGCCTACTATAGAGAATATCAAAGAGTTTGGTACACGAGTATCTGTGCATGTGCCAAAACAGAGAAGGCTTAAATGGGACCCGAAGAACCGATATGGTATCCTTGTAGGATGTGATGATAACACTAAAGGATACAGAGTGTACTTTGAAGAGAGCAACAAAGTAGAGATCCTGTGTGACATAGTTTTCCTGCCTCAGCGAGTACTGAGTGAAAATGAGTTAGAGAAACGGAGAGAGTCAAGTCTACATATTGAAGAGGAGACAGAGAGCGAGATTGAGGTAAATGAGGGAGGGAGAACGAGTGAAGCTGAAGCCACAGAGAGAGGGAGAACGAGTGAAGCTGAAGCCACAGAGAGAGGGAGCATGAGTGAGGAGGAGATTTTTCAAGACACAACACAAGGAGAAGAGAGAGAGACAATACTTCAAGAGAGACAAGTGGCAGCGACAATTGAAGAGAGAGAAACGAGAACTGAGCAAGAGAGAGTACACAACCTGAGACCAAGAAATGAGATAAAACTACCAGAGAGATATAGAGAATACCAGATGGGTTTGTTGTGCGATAATCCAACATATGAGAGTGTTATTGAGAGTAGCGAGAAGACTCATTGGAGAGCAGCCATGGATAGAGAATTGAAAGCTCTACGAGACAGCAACACCTGGAAAATTGTGCCAAAGCCAGATACCTATCGTTCTATTGACTGTAAGTGGGTTTTTCGAGTTAAGGCTAATAATGTTTATAAGGCAAGATTAGTAGCGCGAGGCTTTATGCAATTTGATATTTCTGATGTATACAGTCCAGTAGCTAGATTGACATCTATAAGAATGTTTCTTGCTTTCTGTAATGAACACTGCTTGCCTGTTTATCAACTAGATGTATGTAGTGCATTTCTAAATGGAGAGGTTACTGGAGATGTATATGTAACTTTACCTAAAGGTTGTGAGAGTGTTAAAGTAAATAAGGATCAATGTATCAAATTAAATAAGTCATTGTATGGCTTGAGAGAGTCTCCAAAGAATTGGAATACAAAATTTACTGCAACAATGAAAGATTTAGGTTTTGAACAATCAGAGTTTGAATATTGTTTATTCATTAGAGGTCAAAATAAAGAGAAAACCTTTTTGATGGTATATGTGGATGATTTGCTGTTAACTTCAATGAATGAGAACAATATTGTGGATGTTAAAAATAATCTTAGTACTTATTTTAACATAAGAGATATGGGACTAGTTAGTGATTTTTTAGGTATCAATGTCAAGCAAAATATTGAGAAGCAAACAATTGTATTGAGTCAAAAAGAGTACCTTAAAAAGTTGTTAGAAAAATGTGAGATGTCAGATTGTAATCCAGTTGCAACTCCTATGCAGGAGAATTTTGATCATAGCTGTTTAAAGAGAAATGTTTCAGAAAGTGTTGAGATAGAAAAGAGATGTAGAATGGTCATAGGATCACTTATGTATGCAATGCTATGTACGCGGCCTGACTTGTGTCTTGCAATAAGCATCTTGAGTAGGTATCAGTCATGTGCCAGTAATGAGTTATGGCTTGCTCTAAAGCATGTATTGCGTTATATAAAGGGAACTTTAGAGTTAGTATTACTGTACCATAAAAGTGAGCTCCAACACAACATTGTCGGTTATGTTGACTCGGATTGGGCTGGTGATAAAGTAGATCGTAAGTCTACCGGGGGTTTTATTTTCAAAGTGTTTAATTGTAGTGTGTCGTGGGGTTCAAGAAAGCAGAGTACAGTGGCACTGTCTTCAACAGAGTCAGAGTTTGTAGCCTTAAGCTTAGCTGCAAGTGAAGCGTGTTGGCTACGCAGTTTATTTAAAGATTTACAAGGGATTTATGTTAATGTAACCTTATATGAAGATAACCAGAGTGTTATATTGCTGTGTAAAAATCCTCAATTCAATCATAAGTTGAAACACATAGATATAAGAGGTCATTTTGTTCGAGAGAAAATTAAAAGTAAAATAATTAATTTAATGTATATTTGCACTGAAGAACAGGTGGCTGATATTTTTACAAAACCGCTAGGGAGGGTTAAGTTTGTTAATTTTAGGAAAGAGTTGGGTGTTTGTTAATTTAAGAGTTACTTTATTATTATTGAGGAGGAGTGTTAGGTTGGCACTAATAATAAAGTTGTATTTTGATTAAGTTGGTAGGACTGCTTCCTTTTTTTGTGTGTGCTGTTTGGTCTCCATCTTGTCTGCTGTGTCGGTGTCCCGTGTGAGCGATAAATAAATCAAAATTGTAGACATCACGTCGTTTTACTGCCTGCAAGATCCACTAAAGTACACAGGGTTCAACAAAAAGGTTGAAAAATTGCCTGAAAATGATACCCCAAAGAGATTACTTCTAAAAACACATCTCCTCTAAAACACTCCTGAAATGCAGTTCTAGACTTGCGTAAAAGGAAACACCAATTAAAACTGCATTTAAGGATTGTTTTAAAGTATCGTGTTTTTACAAATAAGACTGTTACTAGTGACTGTTAACTTTATATCTAATGGATATTGAGTAAAATGTGGTATAATAGTGAAATGCAGAAAAAATGGGTAATGTGGTGATGACAACAATAATAATGAGTAACATGAGACAATAAAGAAAGGTAGAACTGTTCGCAACAGATACATTGATGAAGTGTCTACATCAAATGTAAACAGTTGCTGCATTAGACAGAAGCATAGCAAATGCAATACATTATTATGATGAGCTCACACGCGCCGCCGGAGCGGCGTGATCTCATTCGATGAGCAGCGCGCTCGCCGCCGGCCTACGCTTTAATTGTTACAATTTGCTTGCTAATGCTAATTGAACACCACCACAGAACAGAAAAATACATAGCCGCTGAGCGAAACCGAGCGAACCTGACTAGAAAAACATCAACAAACCGAAAACACCGAAAAGGCTAACGCGTGGGGCGCAAACGAGTTGTAGTTTATTTACCTAAACAATCTCCGCGCATGGCTACTTCCTGCGCTCTCCAGGAATTTTCATTGAAATTGTGTAACAAAGGGTATCTCATGTGTACTCGAGCAACCCACAACTTCCGTTAGTAATGGATGCTGCACACAAAAACTTGCCCCCGCGGCAAATGAGCTCGCATACCAGGGACAAGCCAACTACCTATAACCGGATTTAGAATTAACCGCCCATGCCATTGCCGCGCTATACGTAGACGATCTACGAGCAATAATTTAACTGACATCTATCGGCCAACTTTCTGAGACAAAACAGCGAAGATGGGATTGGAATAAATATAGCACTAGCTGTGTCGTAAAATGGAATGGGACGGAAGCAATGGCATATAAAAAAGAGAGAAGGGTTCTCAATAAAAAAGTCAGGAACACAGGAAGCGGATGTTGGACACAGTGGTTGCGCACACGCCAACTGGGAGCATACAGGTGCGTTCCTTCGTGGAACAGCATGATTTACCCATACACGTGATCACAGATATAAGCACGTGATCCTAAACCAAACAGCATAACTGAGTAATAAAATTGAGCTAGCTCGTGAAATGAATATAGATAAACAGAAACTCGATGCTGTTGTAAATGGATTCACTAAACAGGTAAACAGTCGTTATTATGGATTTCGTAGGACGCAATGAATGTGTCAGTCTGTCAGTACAGCTCATACGAAAGTAACGCAGCCGATAAGAAACTGCCGACGAGGAAATGTTTTGTCGTAATATGATTTTTTTTTTGTAACAATTAAATATAATATAAAATAAACATTTGACAATGGAGCACAGCCCTGATTTTGATTTTAATAAATATTGCAAAATTAGTTTTAGTTACTTTAGAGAAAACCCAAGCCGTATACACATAGTGGCTATATTTACACAGAGGAAACCGTTTGCGGCCGCCACTGAGGCGAATATCGCCGGCCACACCATCATGGTGCATTCTTTCCAAAAATTATTATAGAATACTAGGTATGTCGCGAATTCGTCTTGCCATTTTTCAAAATGAATTTATATTAGATCATTACCTTCCACCAATACATCGATGCGTTCCACTACTAAAGTAAAGTAATTATTTATTAATTTACTGTATCGATAAAAGGGTCGGTTGCATATCTAACCAGTAGCATTTCAAGCTCTTTATTGCACGATTGCGTATCAGCTGTTATGACAATCGGTACATTTTATGGGCACGTTCACGGCGAAGAAGAGAAACTAGCAATAAAACCATAAATACCAGTTTGCAAGCGAAGAGAAACTCACTCTGGCATGTTAAGAGATATTCTCACTTAGAGAAACCCGTACATATAACTATTATATCAGAGGCCATGATACTCGTAGTTGTGAATAGACAGTTTAGCCTTGATGAATGAGTTTTGGTCGAACTCAATATCAACAGGCATATTTTTTCAAGAAAAAATTACTTATTATATTGACGTTTTTGTTACAGAGAAATAGAGATAAGTATACTTACTCTATCTCTATCTGACAGAGGACACTTTATTATACTACCAGAAAAAAGCGAAGCCTGTTAAACCTATCTAAAGCAAAACCTAACTAAAACCTAAAGATAACTTAAGATAAGGACCAAGTTTTGGATGGTCGGATGAAACTTAACTTGGGAGTAAACTGCATGCTGTCGCTGTCTTCATGCGACAGGACAGTGACAGCATCGGTTTTGTTCTCCGGTGGGTTTTATCTGACAATTGAAAAACCCGGTCTAAGCAAAGTAAAATTTTATGTGGCGGCTAAATAAATATTATTTCATTTTCAACTATAGCCTAACTAAACCAAAAAAGTAATTCCTTACCGATACCAGGAACAAAGAAGTTACCTACCTCATACGTACAGTAACAACCACTGCTTCCTTTTACGAACATTGTTTAACAAACAAATTCCATACCATTATGCTCATCCGTAGTGCTGAAGTCGGCGAGTGTCACGTTGGAGAGATCTTCAACGTAGACCTGCGGGTGGTGGCGGCCCAGCGAGTGGCGGCCGCCCAGCGAGTGGTAGCAGCTGTCCTCATCATCGGCCGCCTCCTCCGTTGACGAGCCCTTCAGGCACGAGTGGAAGCTCCGCGAGAGACGCCGCTCCGTACTCATCCTAGGTCATTTCCCGAACACTGATCACGAAGTACGTCTTGGCGCATAGACTTTGGCTTTAAGAGCTCTCACTGTTTATTACACTTTTAGATAAGAGTTGGCTGCACTGCACTGCACACACCTAATTTTATAAATGATAGCACGTTCATTCACAATAAGCTGTCACGTGTTGCCTTCACACATCTTCGAATACGACTATCGAGTGGTATCTGGTGTTATCGCGAAGGACTCTGTAATCAGTGGGGATTCGATATAATCTACTGCGCCGCTAGTGATCTACATAAAGTGAATAAACGTCGTTGTGTATCGGGACGGACATGTTAAATGGTAGTTAAATGAAATGCTTCCAATGAATTGTTTTGCATCAATTAGCAATCCTAATAATAACAATAAGCTGAACCACTTTCTCATTTCGGAAGTGCGTCGTTACGGTCCACTGGACATCTAACAGTTATTATATGGAAACGAAACAGGAACATATTTTCACACTAAGTTTTATGGTCTCCAATCATGAAACTTAATAATAATATTAATTAAATTGCTCAGTATCGACATGACACCAAAAAAAAACAAAAGCTGCTCATGAATTTTGCAAACTGGGGACTTGTAACCAATTGGTTTCCACATTCCAGGACGGGTACCAAAACCGCGAATCAGACAACCCGTAAAACACGTCGCGGCTCCCGCCCCACGTCAAGGAAGCTGTCTGCCAGTGCCGAGTCAACGAACTCCGAAAGAACAGAATGCAACAGAATGTGACGTGCCACTTTGAATGGCAAACGAACAAAAGAGCGCATCTCTTGTACTGTGGTACGCAATGCGCCAGCGCTCTTGTAACGTCCCGTCGTCGTACCTATTCACACAGCCCTCAGTGACTTATGTTTGTGTGTCAGCAGGAGTGAGTGACGCAACGCTCCCCAGATACATAAACGTCCTCTCAGAGCATTGTCTCCCGAGGAGTACACTCTCTAAAGAAACAAAAGATGAACGATACACGTGTTCGCCTAAGTAGCCTTGTTACCTCGTCAGTTCAAAAGCATAACTACTTATCTAATGTACCTGAGAACGGCTTTTAGCCTGGGTTTTATTATTTCGGAAGCTTTTGCGCGTTGTGCTCTTAAGAGGATCCAGTGAGCTAACTAGCGCCACCGATGAAAAAAAAAATCATATCTTCTTTTATAGATCGTATTTGCAAAAAGTGTCTGCAAAATCTGTTCAAAATCATGTTAACAGTGTTGGACCCACAACAAAGAACCTAGGATCACGAACCTAGGACTAGACAGCATTTATGCGAAAAACGGCCGTTTTAACTTAGGTTCACGGCAATAGCTCCTCCATGGTCTGTACACTTTTTACAAATTCGATCTGTAAAAAGAGATATGATTTTTTCCTCGGTGGCGCTAGTATTGCTCCATGGAGCCCCTTAAATAATTTAAGCTACTTCACAACAGTGGTACCTTCGAGCTGTAGCGTTAATTGATTTTTTTTTTATTGCCGAAAATAATTATTAAAAGCTGCGCAATCGCTGCCATGGCCGTGCTAAATGCGATACTAATCTATAGTAGAGATCTCAGGTCGCTGAATTCAGAATTTCACTGAAGTACTGGCAAATCGTAGGGATTCATTCATACTAGTCAATACCGATACGGATAGATACCGATATTATCGATAAAAACTGAATATCGGCGAGACGTTCCTAGAAATTGTTAAATTCGTTCTGTTACATTCTTTTTGAGAAATGCTCAGAACACAAAATGTGTTCTGAGGAGAAATGTAATATGACAGGATTTCATCATCATTATACAGGGTGGCATTTTAGTCAACGGCGAAACTTTAAAGGGTCTTTTTCACTCATAAATATAAACAACTTTTACAATGGGGCCAAACAAATCAGAGCAAAAAATAAATGAGCTATTCCATACATAAGATAGAAGCAGTACTGCACCAAATCTATGAAACAGCTGATTTATTTTTGCTGTGATTTGTTTGGCCCCATAGTAAAAGTTGTTTGCATTGACGAGTAGAAAGATCTTTCAAAGTTTGTCAGGTGACTAAAATGCCGCCCGGTATTGTGAGTTCGACTCCTGTCTGTGCAGAATCTTTGACGTAAAAACGTTGCTTCTGACATTTTGATGCTGCGAAATTCAGAAATGCGTTAAACATTTACCTCAACTACATTCTCATTTAAGAAAGTCTCAGATAGTGTTTATAACATTCCGTGTCATAACACAGACGGATTTTATCTCAAGTAAATCTAAATTGGCAGGCAAGGTATTTTTCAATGCTCGCATAAGAGACAATAGTGTGACATAAGCTGCAATCTAGGAAGAGACCGCTGCCGTCGCAGGGGGTGGTAATTAACGAACAAGCCGCCGACAAAAAGAGTGAAACCTGAGAGAGCCATTGTCTTTGTGGAAAGTTCACTGTGAGAACAAGAATCATCAACTAAACGAAGACGCAAAAGAGAAAATCGCGGAACTAATGCACCCAGTGTCGATATAACTAAGGCGACAAAACGCTGCAAAACTCTGAGACACCAATCTTTTTGCTGATACTGATGAGCAATTAAAACTACTATGGAGTAGCTAGCACAGTTCATATACCTGACATGATCTACTGCACATAACACAGTAATCGCAGTGAAGAGTATTAGGTACCTTAAAAGATCTTTATATACCTCAAACGCATATCGAAAAAATAGAATCAAATCGATTCCAATTTTTTGTATTAAAGTCATATGTGGTCTGCAATCCATGCATCAGTCCGTTGTCTAGCTCCCGGCTGCCAAACATCGGCTACGGCGACCATTGTTCGAAGGCCGTCTCAAGGTGCCAGCCCGTCCGGAACGGCTGCTGACACTAATCGCCATTCGTACTTTATTGTTATGTAACGTTTCCATTCCAGTAATAATGAACAATGAAACGAAAAATCGGTAAGGTCACAAGTTCGCAGAGATGTAAGATCTTATCTTATCTGCAGAAACAGAATCAGGATAAGTACTTTATCATTTTTAATTGGTTTAAGCGGCAAGCTTTATGTGCCTTATCTTATTCAGAGATAAAGGAAATTATTCCCACCAACAGCGATGAGAACAAAGAGCAAGTTTAGAAATACCGTCATCAGGTAAATTTTTCTGAGAGGCATAAAAACGCCCACCTTCTCATTCACGTGAATGCCCAGAAATCCGGGCGCTTTGCGGTTCGAGGTCGCGATGCTTCCCCGAGATAAAGAGTAGCTGGTCAGCCAAAGGACTCGCGTGCCCGCGGCAAATCGCCTTACTTACTTAGCGTCACGCCAAGGCCGGAATTAAGCCATAGCAGCCACGATTCATAAATAAAGAAATAAAATCTTGCAGGTACGACCTTCATAGCTACCGACAAGGTTGCATAAGAGTCAGAAAAATCCTGCGTTTTCCGTTTTTCTTATTGTTATAAGGTATAATTGATGCTCTACGTTAGCATTTTCGATCAATAAAATGTTTAGTAACGTCAACGCTTAATGATATGCCAGGTGAGACAGTGGTTACTACACTTATGATTCTAATTCTTTCCGCATGTGTTTGCTCAACGGGAGTCAAAGGAAACCGATAAGACGTCCGAATGTTATCTACTAGCATATTCGTAACAACAAACTCTACAAACATCGCAACAAGATGCAAGGGTTGTCGACAAATAGAGCGCATCCGCCAGTAGGCTTGGTTAACGACTACGCAGGTATAAATCATCTTAATAATAAGCAAGACTCGTCGCGATCGCGGCCAGAGGAAACTGTCGATTTGCGACGGATATACCCATCATCGGGCCAAGTACATCAACACGGTGATTTTAATTAAATATGTAGCTGCATTTATACGACTTATCTATATTTGGATATATACAATCCTACGTTTCATGAATATTCATAAACAAATCAAGGTTAAGTGTGCTGAAGGTGACTGTGTTATCTTGAAAGGAAATCTTTAACATTTGTACAGATAATAATTTTGAAATAAAGATCTTTAAAAAATTTTCAAAGAAAGATCTTTGAAAATTATTCACAACAATCATATGGCGATAGAAAACATGACGCTTATTCACTCGGGACCGTAAAACTAAAATAGCATCAAATGAGTTTGTACGTCATATATGTCATATTATAGAAGAAAAGAAACTGGGCCACTCACACTTCACGCACTGATTTTGAAAGAACTGTTTGGTGCACTATCAAAACACAGGTCGGTACTATCGAGACTGATTTAAATCACATTCCATTTCACTGGCATGTCTTGTAACGTGAGTTAGAGGGCGAGAAGACAGAGAGCGTATGACTCTCCCCATTCAGCGGCGCCGACGTACTGACTGACGAATCAACCAACACCGCTCACCGCTCAGCGACGGCCGGCCGCGCGCGCGCAATGTGACGGACCGTTTATTTACTATTCACAGTTTGAAATACGAACGTGCTCTAGTAATCAACATGGCGTGGATGCCTCTACTGCTTCACGCCACAACGAAGAGGGGAAGCTACAAGATAAATACTATAGAATAAGTAACAATAAATTAGCAACCGGTAAAATTATTGATGCAGCGCCGGCGCGCAAGAATCAACTACCGACCAGATAAATTTAGTCACATCAACGTCACAAAGAAAACACAAACATATCATGCACACGAGATTACGAAAGTGAAAGTCGATGTCGTAATCTTTAACCCAACATTAAATCAACGAACAGTCGAAAACCTGTTGAAAGAAGTCGGTAATTTTTACTTTCGAGAAGTTCGGGCGGGTGTTTGTAAATGTCAAGCGCACACAGCACAGGTAGCTGGAGGGGCGCAGGCGCAACGAACCCGAGGGGTTGAGCTGACGCACTTGTGTAATTATTTTAAGCCCACTAGACGAGAACGGGCAAACAGACAGACTCGTTGGAATGTCATCGGGATGATCTCTTTAGGCGTTTCAGTGAGAAAGCTCCAGGGCACTTAGATTGTGGTGAGCCATTCCTCATGTCACCTATTACAACCTCTGGGAATACGGATTCCTCCAGGTGGTCCCTTTACTGTTCATGTTCAACATCACTATTTAATCTGCCCTCTAATCTATATCATAGGATATATCAATATCCTATCAATAGAACTCATCATCATTATCATCATCATCAGCCATTTGACACCCACTGCAGGGCATAGGCCTCCCTCATGGTTTTCCTAACCATGAAGGGTTTTGCCATAATCAATAGAATCGCAGATATATATTTATGTGGCCCAAGATAAATTTGCGTAATAAGGGCCTCTATAGTAAACAGGTAGGTAAAGAGTTCACCATTGCTGATAGTATTAATAATTTCATTATGCACTTACTAATGTTAACAGCGCAAACAGGTGTTAGCTGAATAATTTGTGTAGCTAAGTGGTCCTTGCACGTAGCTGCATAACCGACTGGTCGACCTTCAGCCCGCTAGGACTTGCTATGTCTACTTACTTTGCTATTACGGACGAGCACCTTTCTCAAATAAACAGCATAAGCAGTGTTTCAATGGCAGAATATCCATTGCCATTGAAACACTGCTTATGCTGTTTATTTGAGTTCACAAAACTGCTGCAAAAATAGATATGAAGAGGTAATATTTATAAATGAGGTCTTGATTTCTAGATTTTGCCCTACATTCTTTTACTATCGTCAGGTACCTTCTTGACTGACTAGTTGAAATTTATGAGTAGGGCCAGTAATCAAACAGAAGTTCTACGTCAATATTGCATGCGTGGGCGCAGCATAGCATAGGCGTCTGTGGGAGGCGACACTTGGCTGGCGTCGAAGTTTGCTCAACAGCGGCTTACAAAAGTTTTCGAAAAGCCCTTCGATCTATTTTGATACAAATGTGACATTGACAAGTTACTTGTGTGCTAAAACTACTAAAACTAATATTGAATTTCGTGTATTATGCAAATATTAATCGAGTCTCGTTAACAAAGCCGTTCATTACTCTTAAACCACAATGAAAGATGAAAATTCCCATCGGTGTTGCGATTCTTTTAATAGCGGTGCAATTAGTGGAACTCAATGGCTCACCATCCATTGTCTTCTAACAAAAGCCAACAAGCCATGAAGCACGTGACTCATCTGCACCAAGAAAGCGGACCGTTCAATTATCCTTTACGGCTTATCGTTACACCTACGCCATTTTGATGTATTTTAGCTCTGCATTTCGCTTTTAGCCCTGTACAAGAACAAAACAGAGTTGTCCTTAATCGCCTCGAGGATTTACGATACGTATTTGAGTTCTATTGAAAACGTTTACTTGAATTCACTTTTTTTTTCTTTTATCCTTGGAGCCGGCGTTGTATTTTTGTGAATATTGCGATACATATAGCTCAAATCGTTGGACTATAATTAAATCTAGTTATGGTATCAGTAATAGAGAGGCATTCGCAGTAATTTGCTTATTTCTTAGCAAAATTGTAAACATAGTACATAGTATATTACACCAACATAATTAAATTAGCAAAATTTAAAAAAAGTCCAAGGTAGTACAAAAGCCAACATATTTATCGATATTACTCACTTCGTCGTTGACAAATCATTTTGAAAAATGCCTCTCTCTCCCCATTATACAATTAGTTTTCATTAGTTATTTATTATATAATAATTCATCATCTTCATCATCAGCCATTTGACGCCCACTGCAGGACACAGGCCTCCTTCGTGGTTTTCATAACCATGAGGGGTTTTGCCATAATCGCCACGCTTGGCAGGCGGGTTGGCGATCGCAGTATGCGGTTGGAATCTCAGGGAAACGCTGCTGCCCGTCTCCTAGTAATTGATTTCCTTAGTCGCCTTCTACGACATCCACGGAAGGCTATTCTTAATTCGGCGCCAGACGGAATATTACAATAATACAATATTTGCATTGTCGCAAAAGAGGTAGCTTCAGTAGCGGTTTAAAAATAAAAAGGGGAATTTTCGAAAAATGTTGCAGGCGATTTATAATAAGATCATCGGTCAAACAGTCTTAAGACGGCTGGCTTATTTGTAGAAGGACAGCAGATATGCCGATGTCTAAAACAAGACTTGTAGAGTAGTGGATCCAATGCAATGAAGCAAAAAATTAATGAGTGCAAAAAACCGACCAAGTGCGACTCGGACTCGCGCACCGAGGGTTCCATACCTAGCAAAAATGTGTTTTCTTTCATTCAGTTCAAGAACTTTAGTAGGATTCCAAATGACACTTAGCCGGTTTTTATAATTTTGTTGTTATATTAAATAAAAATGCAACTATTATCACACCAAAGTTGGTTGGTACCTGTATGTTTTACCGTTTTTACAATAAAACAAAATAAAAAGTAATATATTTTACTTTTTGCATTTTTTTCTATTTGGTGGTGAATCCGCCATAGTAACACTACAGGGCTATTTCTAAAATGCACAATACTTACCTGAAACACCTTTATAAAAGTTTCTGTTTGGCAACAACTCTTGTTCTAAGAGATTTTTCTCAGATTTTAATTTTCAATACTAGGCTGAAAATGTCGAATGGCTATCTATAGCTCGGTACGGAAAAATATCATAACACTTAGAGATTCTGTTCAATAAAATCAGAAAATAGTAAATAAAAAAATATTTTGCTTTCGTTCAGTATTTTAGTGAGCAATGCTAATAATCGCAAATTATTGAGGCCTAATTCAATCTGGTTATAGTATCACAAAACAGAGCAGGTTTTCTATCTACGTTTAGAAAGATTTGTTAACAATTGATTGAGGATTAGCAAAATTGGCAACAATGCACTAAGAAAATTACGTACAACATTTTTCTACACTTCCTCGTTGATTGTTGAGAAATACTTTTGAATATGGATCAAAAATGTCTGTCTCTCTTCAATACAGTGAATAAATGTTACTATGATACTATAAAAATGCGACTTAGTTGCGATTTTCGTTTTCGTAAAAACTGTCACGCCAGCAACGGTTTTGAAAAACAAAGTTTTTTTTCCTTTCTAATATATGTCAAACGTTACTGATTGGTCGGTATATCTTATGTAAGGACAGAGTACTTACAGTTGAGTGGCTTAGTAAATAAATAACCCTTCCACATTACCATGATTTTACACCCTATACAGAGTTACAATTTAAATGATCAGCAAACAATAGATTGCTAAAATTACTGGCTTATCGCGGTTCAAGGGATAAAATTTTTAGGTCAGAGCGACGTTGCAAGGAAAATAATAGCGTCCCATTTAGAACTTTTCGGGCACGGAACCCAAAAAACGACTAACAAAAACGAACTTTCATTGAGGCAAAGTGTGCTAAGAGAATGCGCGAAGGCACTCGCGTGCGCTGCGGGCTCTTCGATCGACGGAATAGCTGCATCGCTAATGTAGCCTGGTACATGGTAACAAGTGAAACTGTTTGTCCCACATTTATTACCACTAGGGAACTAGAAAACACTAATGCATTATGCAAACGCTATGATTGACAAGCTATTTACTGTTTTTACAACCCATTTGGACGTCAAATCAGCTCGTACATAGTTTGGTTACACAATGTATTAGGGGACTTTGGGCTACGTCAACATTTTCTAAGATATAGGTTCCCTCCAAAAGACTTGTCACTTAGAGAAGAAATTACTTTTATGGCGTCCGAAGTACATTAACTAGCCAACTCGACTAAACATTTGCCTTTCCAAACGTTGACTAAACATTTAATGGAAAGCCATCGCAGTGCTACCTACCAGGTCCAAATGTGATACTAACTTTTTCAGGAGGTCCCTGATCAAAAACAAACTAAATATTTCTTCATAATCGGTCCATCTGTCTAGTAGGGGTTAATAGTGTTCGTTTGCAGAAGACTACTCCACGACATCTCCTAAAAAAAAAGAACTTTTTTTCTCGCTAACTGCGAAGGAAAACATCTTGAGGAAACCTGAGTGTGTGATGTGAGGTGTCCGTTCACAACACCTGAGCGCCTGAAATCGCCAATCGTCAGTAGGCATTCTCTCTGAGCGAAGGCCTTCTGCAGTGGGAGGTTTATAGGCTGCTTATGTTATGCGACAATATATGACACATCACTCTATAAGTATGTATAGATAGAGAGATGAATAGACATTGCTGCCCATAATACCTTGGGTCGTGTTACAATTCCGCGGGAAAAGATTAAGCACGCAGCACACTTTCAACAGACTATGCAACCCGACATACACGACTGCGTTTGTCGCGATAGACAACTCGGACCTACTTTGCTTATCGCCTTATTAAATTATACATCGCGTTCATTTCCGCTAAGAACTGTCTATAGGAATAACTGAAAAGCATATGCAAATAAACATAAACCGCAGAAACTGCCTCCTCTGTGCAAGTTAAACTTCAGTTTCAGCGTCTGTGCAGTACTTTTAGTGAGAACATGGTCATTGGATGTGTGCCAGCTAGCAACGGATGTCATGCCTGCTGCACTATCAAAAGCATTCAAGTCATGGCGAATTACGGTAGTGTATTGTATACATAATGCATGACGCAGCTTTGTTGTACCCTGTACGTAAACAGCCAATCAAACTTTACACTATTATTTTACTGAGAAGAGTTATCCACAATTCTATTACGTCTGTCCGATCTATGAAGGTCGTTATCTCTTGAATAGAAATACATAGTTATTATAGGCATTTGAAACTTTTAAAGAATATGTGTTATTCCGGCGGATTCCCCAATAAATGGTAAAAAAAAAACTTTATATTTTTGCTCTATCGTAAAAACCAGCCAAGTGCGAGTCGTTCTCGCAGACGAAGGGTTCCGTACTATTATCTATACAACATTAGACAAAGATCGAATTTGTGAACAGCGCAAACTATAGAAACCAACAAGAAGCGTTTAACATTGACATTTAACGACATGACATCGGCGCTATGAAGGTTACATAGATGGCCGCTAGATGGCGAGCGCTATCTTTAGACAACGTTTGTTGTATGGGAGCCCCCCTTAAATATTTTTTATTTAGTATTTGTCGTTATAGCGGCATCAGAAATACATCATTTGTGAAAATTCCAACTGCCTAGCTATCACGTTTCAGATACAGCCTGGTGACAGACAGACAGTGAAGTCTCAGTAATAGGGTCTCGTTTGGCACCCTTCGGGTACGGAACTCAAAAAAACGGCAATACATGCGAGTACGTGTGTAAAACTATGTGTGATTATAGACGGTACTTTAGTTTAATACGCTTTTTATGGACCCTATAGTTTAACAATAGATACATACTGAAAACCGGCCAAGTGTAAGTCGAAATCCCGCTAAGGGGGACTCTTAGTCAGAACTGAATGGAAAAAAAATTGTTTTATAACTAAGAAAAATATATTGTACGTAACCCTTTCTCCTCGGACTTGCACTTTGCCGGTTTTAGGTGTATTTATGTATCGATCGATATATGTATGTCTAGAGAAAAGAAACATGGCATACTCAATTTAAAGTGTTCACGGCTAATAAATTTGTTGAATCCAAACTTATTTTATGGCCTCGTTAAATTTCGTTGATTTTGAGAAAGTTTAGTTTCTCTATAACTTGTGCCTTAGTGGGGCAGGTGTAATTAAGTAGTACGGTCGTAAAGTACGAACAAGCAGTCATGGAAATTAATTTTTCAACATGTAAAATTAAGTTTTTAAATATCGCCACGAGGTTATACCTTATGTATTATTTATATTTTTGATTTATGTAGGTTAACATAGTATAGGCACAGGTCAAATGGATTTGGACCTCCTAAAACCATAACTGGTTTGTCTTGAGGTCCTACGTATACCTTGTGACCTAAATAAATAGAAAAGAATAAACATAAGGCTAGCGACGCTATTTATAAAAAAAACTATGTCACTAGTTCTTCAATTCTAGTTTACATAGTATTGAGTAAAAGTAACACCATTTTAACTGCATTTGAGGAGTGTTATTAAGATTTTTTTTTAATATATATAACACCATAAGTATTCACGCAATCTAATTACAACGCAATGCGCTTAGAAGAAGATTAGAGCAGTAATGTTAAATTTAAAATAACTTCAGAAACTAAAACACAACATTAGCCGAAACGGAATTCGTGACATTCAATCACGAACTATGGCCGACATGGTTCTATTTCCTATAGCCAGACCTCCTGCCCTTTGCAGCATAAGGTTAAATGGTCTGTGAACCGTATGACCACAACAATTCAACAAACCAGGTCATTTTCGTATTCATGCTAAATGCCAAGCGTGACTTTCCACTTTGTCACAAAAACTAACAAACGAAACTCGTAACGAACGTATCCACATAGAGTTTGACGAAACGAAGGATTATAAAATAGGGGCCGCATCGATAACAATCGTAATGAACAAGCTATCTATACAACTCGATATTACCCCCCGCATCGATTTTACTACACCTACACTCGTAATAATATTACAAAACCAAGACAGCTTGAAACATTATAGAATAGGGCCACGCTATCGCGAAACTCGTAACGAACAAAGCGACATAGAGTTTGACGAAGTGAAGGACAATAAAACAGGGGTCTCATCGATAACAATACTAATGAACAACCATCCACATAACTTGAGAATACCCCCCGCGTCGACTTGACTACACCTACACTCATAGTAATATTACAAAACCAAAGCAGCTAGAAACGTTAAAGAATAGGGCCACGCTATCGCTATTGCGCGCCAATTTCCGTCCACCATTGCAGCTACCGGAACCACGAGGGGAATGACCCAAGCCACATGAGCTGGTTGTCCTATGAAATAACACTGCTCTGTCAAACAAAAGTCACACAAGACCGTTATTGCTGCAACACCGACTCTACACACAGAGTTAACGTTATATACAAGGTTATCTGTAAACTTGCGCTATTCCTGAAACATGTCAATTGCAGTTTGCATTCATAGAACAACTTTGTTAAAGTTTTGTCTTAATGTGTTTTTTTATATATCGGTTTATATGTACAGATTTATGAAATGTCGCATCCTCCCTTAAATTTTATCCTGTTAGTCTACCAGAAATTAATGCCGTAATTAACCTATTTTAGGAATTTTGAAACTAACCTTGTAGTATAGTAATTTAGAGGCATGATATATGAATTAAAGAAGAAATATAATATTATAAAGAGGTCATACTCAGCAAGTCAGAAGTCAGGATAACTCTTGTGTCAAACTTCTCACTTTTACTTTTTCGGGTATAATACGGGCAGTTAAAGGGATTGAACTGTTTGCTTTCCTTTAATACATATTGTGTGAGCAAGGGGCAAATAGTCATTCAATTCCTATCCTTTCTTCAATCGTGTTCTACCAAGCTCTATTCTAAACTCATAATAAATAGAGTTTGCTCGTATAGTCGGTATCCAGTTTCTCGGCACTGATGTTCAATTAAGGATGCACAAACACGATTAACACACTGGTTCAGTGCATTTGTGGACATAGTGTCGTCAGCAGGGACCACCTGAGGCATCGGATTTAAGCTCATTGTTAGGGTTCCGTACCAAACCCTAAAAATCCTATTAATATGTCTATCCGTCTAACCGAGAGTTGGAGATTTTCACAACATACTGTTATTATGCTGGATTGACAAAAAAATAATAAAATATACAAAAAGTAAAAAAATAACGGGGACTCTCCATACCCCAAGAAAAGTATTTTTACGTTTTTAAATTTCAACACCCAAACGAGACCAATGGGAACGGGACAAGTGTCAAACTTGAATTGGTTTATAGTACAGTTCCGAAGTACAACAAATAATAAAAACCGGCCAAGTGGATGTCGGACTTCCGCTAAACTGAATGAAAGAAAACATATATGATAGTTGTAAGTTTTATGAAATAAATAAAATAAAATAAAAATATTTTTGTTAATTCGTACATAGCAACAATTAAGTGATGGTACGAAACCGTCATTGCGTAGTCCGACACGCACTTGGCCGGGTTTTGAAGATGTTGAAAGACATTATAAGCGTATTTGTAGCATGAAAACGTTTAGCTTACACAAATTCACATGTCGAATCATTTTAATCTTACTCGTGTGTGTGTAGGGGATGAGAGCAATGGGCATATATGTTGTAGTATGTTATATTAACAAAAACCCAAAAGTCCGAGATTATCCCGGTGTGCGTGTTCTCACGAACCTTATCTACGTCGCGAGTATTCTGTGAACGATAACCATGCACTTATCTGTCGACGGGGCTCATGGGCCCGATTTATGTCACCCATGCCTCGGGCATAAACTTTTATACAAATCTCATTTCAGCGTTATTTATGCATGTGGATTGTCAGCGTAGCATTAGATTAAAATGCGGGGATGTCACGCTTGAACTTATTTATCGGCGATACAATTTCCAGGAATTTCTTTTGTTGTTTTTAAGGGATTACCTAATAAACTGATGGTCTGTTTTGACTGCTTTAACTCCTACATATCATGTGATTTTAGACATACTTGTTAATACTAAATACACCTAAACATAATTATCCATAGTACTAACACGATTTAATAGCACGATGCAAACATTACGTGGTGGAGCCCGACACTTGAAACCTGTTGAGACATTTCCAAATAGTTTACACAAGAGCGCACTTGTGCAGGCGCCTGTCCAAAACAAAGCGTCACTGTTCAAGGGTCTTTAGAACACAGGGTACGCAGGTCCTATTGTAAAGCTGGTATCTTAGATGGAGGGCACTCTGGGACAATGCGCTGGCGCAGGTAGAGGGATGCGGGTGTCGGATGCAAGATGCCACAGCTAACATGTGCGGTCGTGATTGCCCGTCAGCTGGTAACGGCAGATGCATACTTGTTTTTTCAACCGCTAATACGATATTGGAGCTCTGTTTGAGCTGTTATTTTGGCAATTCACAGGCAGTAGCGTGCAGTTTTTTGAAGGGCCGATGACACCCAAGGTTTCCACAGTAACCGTGAAAACGAAACGTAGCACAATGTCGAAGGTATTATTTAAACTATTGCCTAACTTGTAAAGTGATCGTGCGTATCTAAAACGTTCGTTTCATTGTTAACTGAAGTCAAGCGTGAAATATTTGATGTTTTGTCACTGTGAAGTATCTAGGTGCCTACTTCTTGTCATTTTGAAAAACTGGGGGCCGCAAAGGGCTTGAAATTACTTTTAAGCCGTGACTGCGTCCGCAATCTTTATACATGATATCATGTTGTACAAATATGAGACACGCAGCTATTTAATAAAGTAACGAAATACTGTGCTAATTTAAAGGCAAATTATGTACGTAAAATTAATCGTGTAAATATATATTATGTTCCTGGAGGGTCGCAAGAAGCGGTAGCGGTATCGGCTATATTTAGGTTCCGCGCACACATTACGGTGCAGCGATGTGTAATGCCGATGCCGCAGGGCGATGATGAGGACAATCGATGGACACACTTTATAATTAATCTACTGGCCATCACGGTACATCGGACTACAAGGCCATTGCCAGAGCCTACCAACTCTCTACAAACGGTGACATTTACACGGCATTTTGTATGAATAATGGAAAATCACGAGCTCACCCTCACGTTACAACATTTAGGCAACCGACATCAATAAGCATTGCTTGTGTACTCAATTTCCAAGTATGTTTACAAAACAATACCTATTATACCCACTGAACGTGTATTGTATCTTTACACAAAAAATTTTAACGTGCATTCATTTGTGTAGATCACTAGCACCGAAACTTTACCACTTGGCCAACTTGTTTAATTCCAGTCCAACGTTTCGAAAACGAACACCGAACCGCGGCACAGAGACGGACACAAACACGAACAGTGTTATACACACTGAGAGCAACTCAAGCGTTGTTAACCGCGGAGTTCCCGTGCATTGTTGCGGCCGAGTAGCGAGGCGTGAACACGGCCCGTGGCGGAACACATCACCACACGACACGGCACCGCTGAACAAACGTACGGCGCGCGACGCCGATGCTAGCCGACTGTTTACAAGACCGCCGCACACTGGGCAACGTGCCTACCACACCGTGGCGTGAACCGAGGGCTGCACAGGGAAAAAATGGGGCTTGGAAAGATGCGAAAGAATTTGGAGGAGCCTAATCGGGATTTCGTTTACCTTTTTTCTATGACATCTATAGCAAAATTGTGGCTTAAAAATTTTTTCAATAAAAAATAAAAACCGACTTCGAAACACAACAGCACTAAAAAATTGTTAAATACAAAATAAAAACCGACTTCGAAACACTACAGCACTAAAAAGTTAGAAATAATTTAAATAATTAGAAGTATTTATACATGTAGGTATTGTAGAAGTTTAATTTGGAGCCGGTGCCCAAAATATACGTGCTGGTCATGAAACTGGGCACCGACTACAAATTATATTTCTATATGCGGCGGTAGCCTAGTGGGTAGAACATTGGACTCGGAAGCGGGAGACCAGGTTCGATTCCCAGTGCGGACATGTACCTATGACTTTGTTTTCTAAGTTATGTACATTTGTGAAGTTATAGTAGCAATACGGTGAAGGAAAACATCGTGAGGAAACCTGAGTGTCTGAGCTATTCATGAGTGTCTGAGCTATTCGTGATTAAGCCCATACTCTCTCCCTGAGAGAAGGCCTGTGCCCTACAGTGGGACGTATATAGGCTGCTTATATTATATACAGGGCGTCCCAAAATTATGGGTCATGAAGGGAAAGTACCTTAAATATCGTAGATAGGGTATTTTGCTGAAAGAAGACTATGTTATTTTTAAAATACCCTATCTACAATATTTAAGGTACTTTCCCTTCATGTGCTATAACTTTGGGACGCCCTGTATAATCTATTAATCTATCGTAAACAGTTGTCATATAGTAAAAGTGCATACAAAAAAAACAACTGACCCACTGTTAACAGTACTTACATAAAGACCCGAGAAACCGGGGGTTACTATCAACAAATATGTACAAAGTTAGTGTACGAGAAACCGTGGGTTAGTATTGTAGTGAATTACAAAACCAAAAACCATTTGGACAACTGAGAATCATTAATTGGAGGTACACTTCCATAAACGACTCCGATAACCAAATTGAGGGCACACCGCTCGCTCGTACAGATAATTTGACTAAACTCAATTTCTTTTTTCGCTTCGATAATGCCAACACAATACACGCGTTGTGTGAAGCGAACATAAAACCTGTCGGTAATACGTGTGTCAATGCTCACTACTGCAGTGAGTTACACCGCTTTGCTTGTTACAAAAGCCATAGAAGTAGTGATAGTTTCTATTCGTTGCATATAAGTCAGAATATTTATATAAACTGACTATTGAACTAATTAGGTTAAAACTGAACTGAACTAAAACAGAAAATCATATTTTTTCTGTGCAATAACAAAATGGAGCAACGCTTAATAGTTACAAAACAATACGGAGCCACCGTACTTATTTTATTTTGAAACTGTTACACTAAAGTTCTCATAACGTAACATCCATAACTGCAGGTCAGGTAATTTGTTATCTGTCTTGAGACAAAGGTATCATCAAATTCGATGTGCAAGCATTTGAAGAATTACTTTGATATAGAGGAGCAGCTCAGTGTTTTATTCTCACTAATCAAACGCCAATGACTTGACAATAAGGCAATATGTATACAAAAATAAGATTGGAGTAACGAATTTTATATAATTTCTGTTTATATGGAGTAACGAATTTAGGTCAATTTGTCCAAAGAGTCAAAACTCTTTTATTACTTTGATTGAACGCATAGAATATAGTGGCCTCCGTATGGTGCCGGATTAAGAATAGCGTTACTCCATTTCATTCCGTGGATGTCGTAGAAGGCGTCTAAGAAAATAAATTACAGGAGACGAGCAGCAGCGTCTTCCTGAGATCCCAACCGCATACTGCAATCGCCAACCCGCCTGCCAAGCGTGGCGATTATGGCAAAACCCTTTATGGTTAGGGAAAACCATGAGGGAGGCCTATGTCCTGCAGTGGGCGTAAAAATGGCTGATGATGATGATGATAGAATATATTATATGTGTCTGGCTGACACGAAATACGTAGAATACTAAAACCATTTTCAGTTTCCCCGAATTTCAGAGTAACTTTTCCAATTTTCTTTTCCCTAGAAACCTTATTCAGAATATAGAAAAAAAAAAAATAAGAAAAATAGCTAAATCGATACGACCGTTCTCAAACGAAAAGCTTACCAACAAAGAGTATTTTATTTTCATTCAATGTAGGGTGTTTCAGAAAGGTCCTACAGAACTTACAGGGTTATTCTGCTCATCCGTATGAACTACTTTTGTTGACCATTTCCGCTGTACCGAGAAAAGTATCAGCTGCTCTACACAAGTTTTTGTCGTTTGGTTTAGCGAATGTATAAAAGAATTGTTCCGTGTGGTGCCGGATTAAGAATAGCGTCACTCCATTTCCTTCCCTGGATTTCGTAGAAGGCGACTAAGGAAATCAATTATCAGGAGACGGGCAGCAGCATCTTCCTGAGATTCCAACCGCATACTGCGATCGCCAACCTGCCTGCCAAGCGTGGCGATTATGGCAAAACCCCTCATGGTTATGAAAACCATGAAGGAGGCCTATGTCCTGCAGTGGGCGTCAAATGGCTGATGATGATGATGATGAATCGTGACTAACCCTCTTACGTTTCACCGGACCTTTCTGAAACACCATGTACAACCTGCCTACGTGGTACAATGTGGTATCAAACGAAGAGGCGTAGCCGAAAATGCGGTCGTCGCGACGTCCACTAGATAGGCTATTTCCAAAACTGATCTCTCTTATTTCTTCTTCATAACCATAAGCTTTACTACAGTCCCATTTACTAGACTATCTTAATTATACCCTTGGCGTTTCGAAATCCGAGTCCAGTGAGTCACAATTCTTACAATTGGCCGGAGAGATAAGAAGGCGGCGGCACCCTACCTATATTTACGTGGGAGCCATGTCGACGAGATCACAATGAGCTGGCTCCGGGGTCGGTCCTTTGAATCATATCTCGCCCGACGATGGACAACTTGATAACTTTGTTCTGGGTGTATTGTGTGCGTCAATAACTAATAATTCTTAGTAGTTCATAGTTAACTATTTAAAATTAATCCTAAGATGATGGAATGATGCAACGTTTATCATAAAATGTACAATTTTAAATTAAAATGTCGTTACGCTCTTAGTCTACCTCGAGCAAGAGAACGAGGAGGAAGAAGATGAGTAAGTCCCATGAATTATAGAATTTTAGGTTCATTGAATTATTAGAAAAAATTAAGGATCTTACCTAGATACCTAGGTACTTCAGTGGCTAGGGCTCTAATAAATATACGTGAAGCATTAACTATTATGCTAACCATTAAGGTGAAGGAGATACAATAAGATATGTAGTGAATGAATGAATTGTGTTGTTTTACGACGTGAAGTCCTCAATTTGAAGCATTCATTCGCGAACAACACACGTCTACGTAGTGTTCTTATTGAAGTGCGTATTATTTCGGGGCATTTTAAAATGCTAACACAATCACAACATCGAACCGTGAAGCGGAACACCCTGCCCGTCGTCGACCCAATTTGTATGCGTGAAATGGCGCATCTGCATTGCCGGTTAACGCGAGAATATTTTTGGCACGGAACCGTTAAAATCCAGGCCAAAACGCAATAGTAAGCGGATATTTGAGTATCTGTATTCTTTTAAGCCTTCATACGGTTATTTACTATCAAGCTTTTCGTGCACAAAATCTTTTGTATCCCGTAACTAAAACACGTATCCGTAAATCACGGATTAACTAATTAAAATAGACTTAATAGAGTAAATTAACAAAATTTGTATGTCTACAGTGGCAAAGCATGCAGGACAAACATTCGACTAAGTACCACCTTCTTCAAAACTCATGTTTAACAAATAAATATCTTTATCTTTACGACTGCGATATACAATAAATTGCACGAGCTATGTGACACGAACAAACTATACTAGGTAGTCATAAATACGAACGTGACTATGGTCTGCGGATGTATTTCAAAGCGAGCACCGTTAAAATTCAAAGCACAGCGCCGGATATTTTAAGGAAAGTTGAGATTCCTATCTGGTGAGATGCGATTGGGTTCCATTTTAATTTCAACTGTGAATGAAGGAAAATTTTCCGTATCTTGATAGAAAGCTGCAGCAACCCCAGTGTCTTAATTGTCTGATTGATTACAAACAAGTGAACGAGGTGTGTCTTTGATAGCCAGCACGTCGTTAACAGGGTGCAGACACGGGAATATCTTTATAAACAAAGTCGATCTTAAACGCGTTCCAAATCGGGGCAGCGGATGCATGTCCAGATATAACGGTGCACGGCGAGCATCATACACAACACACTCGCACAACATCCGCCGCTCCTCGACAATGTGTGAAACCGGGTGCGGCATTACGTTCGACCACTTGAAGAATTTAATTAGGTCTTGAATCAATATACGTACCTTGGTTAAAATGTTGGTGAGACAAGAGGCCTATTTTATAGGATGGCAATTCATGGTTTATTACGGCAATTCTATGTACGATGCAAAGTCGATTGTCAAACAGATTAACAATTAGTAAGACTCGGCTACGCAATACATCGAATTGTCATAATAAACTGTGAATTGTAGTTTTATGACACGCAGCCCTGCTATTTGCTGTTCTAGAGGTGAAACTTACCTGAAACAATCAAGAGCCTTTATATAGTCGCAAGTCGTTACACACACAAAAGCCTCTATGAATTAACAATTATAAGATATTTTGTTCAATTAAAGGAATACCAACAATAGATACTATATGTTCAACTATCGTTCAATGTCAAAAATCAAGTACCTACCCTAGCCGTCGCGCAATGTAACCTCCAGCAATGAGTCACTTATCCCACGATTAGATGAATCACAATCTTCGTCGACATAACAATTTGCTTCCAAATAATTTCCTCTAAGAGAATTCAACTCTTTCGTGAAGAAATGCCCGTGAATCTTAACCAGAAATAGCGGAAGAACCCATAATGCCAGATGCTTTCCTTAGAAATGCAATTAAAAGGTTCGTTATTTCGTTGTGCTAATTAAACATGTAGAGGACGAGGAAGAAGGAAAAGGCAAAATTCTTCGAGGAGTAATTATCTTGGAGGCTTCTGCGAAATGGTAGCGATAATAGTAATTTCTGTTTTTCTAATCGCTAGTTTCTGTGTAATTTTCTATGGAGCGTAACCAGTTTTTTTTTGCTTAGACACAAGAGGCTCTCTCTTCCAGTATCAGTAAAGGGAGCTAGTTTCTCTTTAGAGCTTTACGCCGATCGGCCTTATTGACAGTAATAAAAAAAACTAAGAACAGGTATTCGCTGTTACTGCGGAAAATAGATCCAATAAAGGTTCTCAGATTTTACCAACGAAAACGTATGTTTATGATTCAGCGTTTAGCGTTCAATATAGCAAAGGGACTACACAACTCACGTCGAGAAAGCATTAAAAAGCATTACAAAAGTCTGTGGTAGCATCATAAACAAGTTAGTAATTATAGAACACGACAGACAGCTGCCTTGGCTGCGACTTGCAACACGCTTGACTACCAAGATGGAGGTCGTGGTTTCGATTCCCGCTGGTAGCCGCCGTACTTGATTTGTACAAATGGGTATTTTTATGTGTTTATGATGTAATTGCCTGGTTAAAATAGCACAGGGTATCTCCTAGTTTAGGACCAGGACAAGTGATTGCGTTGTGTGGAAGTTATTACAATGATTACTATTACATGCTTCAAAGAGACGAGGAACAAAGTAGATGGTACCAACTACTAAGGAAAGCAGATTCTCAACATACCCACTCATAGCGATAGGTATTTTATTTTTATACGTATTTAAAACTTATTAATTTAGGCAGTGACATTTACTATGTAGAGTCGGCCAGACGGGCCATGGAATTTATAACTATTTTGGCATTTTGAAGTCTAGGCTGAATTATGTACATATTTTAAAACTACATGAGTATAACATGTAATTAGATAGCTAAATATAGATAAGCAAATATATATATAATGGAGAATACCTTCCAAACATGTCCATATATGACTATTCCATATTATTATGCAATATGCATTGCATAGGTACCGAGCAACAGTTGGCGTTGGCACTTGGTGCATACAATGAATCAATTGTAGCGCATGTTAGGAATCTCAGAGGAGTTGCATGCCGCGTGCCGAGTGATGGGCACTTAGAAACAGCGAGAAATGGGTCAAACCTGTAAACCTATACGCTGACACTAGTTAGGGTTGGTTTGGTTTCAAACTCCATTTACTATAACTAGACTGTAACGGAGTAACATACCGAGACGTTACAAGTCTTTTAGTTTTCGAGAGTAAACGCAAGCCCCCCAAGGTTAAGGAAATGAAGGCGCTTTGTTTCTAATAACAATATAATGTATGGAGTGTGGAAATTGTTAATTATGTACAAATGCGCGGTAATGAGTGGCTGGATTTGCGCAAACTCATGGAAACCGTGTCGTGGGAGCCATATTGTCTGCGCTTGTATCCGTGACTCCTTCAAAACGTTTTGTAATTAGCACTGTGCAAAAATGAGTCGTATTGTATCAACTTACAAGTCAAGTTTATAATGTGTGCTTAGGTACATGACCATGCAAAAACACTTTGTGGACAATTCATTGTTATACAAATAGAGAATTAGTAGGTACCTAGTTTGCAGCTTTTCCTTGCCAAGTTATATCCTTTCCTCGTTTTTGCGTTGTACTTCAATTTAATCAGCCCGTCAAAATTGTGAGAGCTTTTAGAGAAAGTTATGATTGGTATTTGTAGGCACTCATTTTTATTATCATTGTGTTTGAAAACCTAGATATGATTTAGAGACGTGACACTGTAATTCTTTATTATGTGTTGTATTGCAAATTATTACACAAAGAAAATTTTCTTGAGTAACTCTTCAATCATTATGTACGAAAAAAATATTAATTTGTCCTAAATCCAGCGACAATGACTCTACATTTCGTAGCTATGAAAATAAAGTTGATGGCGACACCTGTCGTCGAGTAGCGGTATACTCACATGCACGGTAGGCCTCGAGAGAGGGCGGTAGTGTAGCGGCGCTGCCTCCTCGCATGGCCGCTAGAGCGGCGTACGACTCGCGGTCGCATGGCGCCTGCTCACTATATTTGCGCTTGCGGTGAATTAGAGCCTTCCACATGCTGCCTTTGGATTTCTTCGCCCGTTGTAGACTCATTGCTTTTCATTTCTCATTTTATTTCAGGACACTACACTTTATTCCGCACTGTTAAAATCTGTCGTGTCGTGTTGTGTTCATGATTCGGTATAGGTACTGTGTTGATCGACGTCAGGGTTTTCAAGGGAATCGAGTTTCCAGAGGTATCTTAATTTTCCTAGGTACCTCTAATAACGTATAATAACCCTCATAAGTGAAACTCCCTGGAAAGCCCTTCTATTTGTCCATTATTTCTACGTTCTATTTGCGCCCTATTGTTTCAATAATACGATTGTAACACTTTCTATGAATAACAACGAACTCTAATTGCGTTCTTAAAGCCCTGCAAAAGGCAAAGGTTAATGTGACAAACGTGTTTAGTTTTATTTTTCGTGTGTTCACTTTCAATGAAGTAAGCACCAAAGTGTAGAAGTTATTCTCGTTTAGTTTTTATCTGTGTACACAAGCTTCTACCAAATTCTGGCAGTAACTTCAACATGATCGTTGTAGCGAGTTTAATCTAGTTTTAAGACTTGCGATGTTGCTCTATGATAGTATATGAGAGCTAAATGGCATAATCCCGGAACAAAGATCAATGCAATTAAGGTTCAAGGGTACCCATGTGTCATCATCATCAACCCATTATGTCCCCACCGAGGGGCACGGGTCTCTTCCCTGAGGAAGGTATAGGCCATACTCCACCACGGGGGCCAAGTCCGGATTGGTGGAGGCTTGTAGACTAGTGGCTCGTCTACTGTCAGAAGTTGTCAAGCCGCCCTAAGGCCTCTGACTTGGCTTAACGACTGCCATCTATCGACGGCAGCCGGCACCAACAGCTTAACGTGCCTTGCGAAGCACGGAACCGCTCGGAAAAATGCCACTAGCGTTAGGCATAGACGGCGACCCATCCATGCACTGAACGCGCCCAGTGTTGCTTGACCTTCGTGATCGTTTAAGATCACTCAGGCAGCCGGGGCTACAAGCGATTCGTTACCCAAGTGTATCGACTTACAATAAGTGTTCATTGTGAAAGTGTAGTCAATGGCGAGGCAAGGGGCAACGGAAGTGGCTGAGTGTAAATGGGGGCTATATTGTTTAACATCAAATGCACTCGTAGCATTATTGCCACTTATAAGGAATGGCGAGTGCCTGTATGGTGAAATCGGATCAAGTAACCGTCCGTGACACTTTCAGCAATATTATGCTGCACTTGTGAACTTTACCTTGTTATGATATGGGTTGGTGTTATCGTAAACATATTCGTAATAAAAGAGAAACCGGTGAAACATTCGCACCTATATTGAGTACAAAATAAAGAGTTATTTCTAAAACGCACAATTCCTAAATCATGTTGGTAAGAGTTTGTCATTTACAATAACTGAAAACTCTTAAAAAATATTTTTACAATTTTTCTGCTTCAAATTGGCGCTATTTGATGAATATAAATAGATAAAGTTGAATCCCCAGCGTAGCGAGGGATTCTAACGTAGAATCTTGAGCGTAGCGACGGATTCAAGGTAAACCACTCAAGCATAAAATAGTGTTGCTCCCGAGGTGGACACTCTACTTTTTATCACCCTCTATGAAAAAATAAGTAAGTGCAAAGTATGAATTAGAATAGAACGTTTGTACCACTACAATGTTATCTGGAGTTAATAGAATACTTTCATTCTCACTACTTGAAGACACACTCATGTTTTATAAAAAACTTAGTAAAATCCGAACAAAGACGGAGGAATCCGTTTTGCGCGTGTTTTATTTGTTCATAAACTTTTTTTTTAATTTGTCTCGCACGCGGTTGTTTTATTATACAGCCAGTAACTTGTCCATAAAATGTTCGTGATTGATGTCTTTGGTGATTGGAGCTTTTACTATAAATATCAAAGATCAAATCAAGGAGCTATTTTGGTCTCTGTTTACGAGGACTAAACTCTTTTTGAATAGATGTGATAAAAAATACATACCCACCCTGATATTTTGAAAATAAAATCTCAGAAAAAACTCACTCTTAGAACAAAAGTAGTTACTAAATACAAACTCTAATCGGGGCGTCAAAGGAATTACGCCTTTTAGAAATAACCGTGTATTGGTATAAAAACTGGAAAGAGCGACTCAATATCAGAAACAGAAAAGATAAGGTAAACGTTATACCTATGTCTGTTTGAATAGATAAAGATAAAGTAGCTGAACAGATTTGTATACAATTTGCACCGTTGTTGCAGAGCTTGGCCGTTAACTTAAAATATGCAATAAGCATCATCACACCAAATTACTTTAAGTATTAGTTTTTATTTTAAGGTGTAATGTATTAATCTGTAGAATTCTAAATAACCGGATCCGGCCACCATAACAATGGTTTTTAATTGTTGTTTTCAAGGTTATAATCTAACAGGTTAATAAGAAAGATAAGCTTCAATAATAAAACTACTAATTGTTTCTAATGAACTGATGCAAAAACAAGGAAGAAATAATTATTTCCTGTTGCAGGTCAAAATTTAGCTAATTATTACTTACCCAAATATAATCCCAAATAAGACTCAAAATAATTTGCTAGCTAAGATAAAGATAATTCCGCAGTAAATAACTTTATTATTTCTACATTTTCCTTATTACAACTGAACAATGATGAGAACAACATTCAACTTTATAGTATGTTGTAGGTAAATTTAGAAGTCTTTAAAAATTTGGCATATTTTCCGTTAGTTCATGCTTTCGTACAGGTACCTATACAGGTGTACCTGTATAAAAACCTTCAGAATATTTACGATTATTTACGTACCTAAATTATAGAAACACTGTGCTAACAACGTTTGCGACAAGACGTACAGCTGTATACGTGTTGATTTGGAGTACGCTGAAAACGGTTATTTCTCAATATAACTCGAATTTTCTATTTTTATGGTTATGAAAACCATGAGGGAGGCCTGTGTCCTGCAGTGGGCGTCAAATGGCTGATGATGATGATGATTCTATTTTTAGTTGAGTTAAATAGCAATACTACTCGCTAACCGTGAAGGAAAACATCGTGGAAAAACCTGAGTGTCTGAGGTGTTCACATACCTCAGTGCTTGAAATTGCCGATCCGTGATGGGCACGCGTGGTAATTAGGCCCAACTCTCTCTCTCTCTCTCTGAGAGAAGGCCTGTGCCCTGCAGTGGGAGGTACATAGGCTGCTTAAAAAAAACATAGGTTGTTTATCAGATAGATAAGCAAGTAAAAAACGCGTGGGCGCAGCAGCCATGCGTTACTAATAAATCGTTTTGAGCTGTTGTCCCGTCTCGACCGGTCATTGTTCTTCAGCCTAAAGAAGGTAACTCCGCAATAATGTGCCGACACTCCAAACTTGAGCCTACAGTCCCAAACTCGTATTGCTACGTCACCAGTGCTACTTTAGCATACAATAGAATTCGTCTTTGTAGACTTACGATTCTGCCATAGTAGGTATAGCCCAACCAAATGAACATGAGAATTGAAAATTGGGGATGAGCAATGTTCGTTTGGTGACAGCCTAGTGGGTAGAACATTGGACTCGGAAGCGAGAGACCCAGGTTCAATTCCCAGTGCGGGCATGTAAGACTTTGTTTTCTAAGTTATGTACATTTTTGAAGGTATAGTAGTAATACCACTCGCTAACTGTGAAGGAAAACATCGTGAGGAAACCAGAGTGTCTGAGCTATGCACATAAGTACCTCAGCGCTATAAATTGCCAATCCACGGTGAGCACGCGTGGTGATTAAGCCCATACTCTCTCCCTGAGAGAAGGCCTGTGCCCTACAGTGGGACGTATATAGACTGCTTATGTAATGTTCGTTTAACGTTCAAACTGATTGACGTACCTATTACTCCTACGAGATTTTCCTTCCAGTAATATTAAGTTGCCCATTGTTAATATCCATGACTCATCTTCGGTCACGCCCTCGCAAACCATATTTAATGTTCGCGGGGGTAGCGTGAATAATCTGCAGAACTTTCCTAGGAGATTTCCGTTCTATACTGTTCGTAGGTATCTTTCCTCACCTCTCAGATTTAGTATCTGAAACTTAGTGAGCGACCAATCCCCGGCACTTGGCTTGGATTAGCGCTACTTTAAAAGCAACTTGCGACTTTCCTTTACAAAGGTGTACTTTGCTCTGTACCGATCTCTACAGATCTTTAAGACGTTTGTGAGTTTTTACCAAGAACATTAATAAAACAGGAATAAGCCTTCGTGTTTTCAAATATGCTAGTGATTACCAGGTCTATTTTACTCCTATTAACCTTGCAGTATTCTAGACATTGATGTCATGGTGCAAGTAAATCAGTGGCAGATGGCCAATTGCCAGCAATTGTTTACAATGAAAACAATAATAAAACTCGGTTTCCTGTAATTTGTAACTAACACAGAAATAAGGCTCTGTTTCAGTCTACGTGAAAGAAAACAGTTTCGTTCGACCCAGTGTGAAAGTCTTCTATTTGGAACTGTAATGACGCTTTAATTAGGTGGGTTCAAACTGGATTTGTAGTTTAGCTCCGATTTGAGCCGATCAATCTTCTGTTTTTGTGTGTTGGGAAAAAGTTCGAAGGTCAATAAAATTTGTTATTACTTAAATCAAATCAACATTGAATAGATGGACGGACCACAAATTAAATTATATTTTTGTCTGTTGACGTATTACTGTTATGTTCATACAAACAATGTTTGAACAACATTACAGGATGTTGAAATCGATTTATGACCATGACCTATACAATGATCCATGGGTTAATAAGACTATAAACTGCGACCACATCAACACTGATGGTAGGTTTAACTATCGACGGAGAAAATATAAGAGACGGCCATAAGTATAATCAAATAATCTGAATTCAAACTGTCTTCATAATTCGTGTCGATTACTATGTGTATGTACCTCAATGTCGGCTGAGATCATCAGTTTGCAGCACACGTGCTCACGTCTCGAATCCCAAGAGAACTCGGACAAAAACTGCTCGAAGCCAGTATTGCCATGCCACTTTGTCGACGGAAAAAACAGCGGAAATTATCGAAAAAGTAGAAAAATTATGGAAATTTTGTTCTTTCACTAATTACTAAAAGTGGCTAGATAAAAAATAGATTCTAACCGTCCTTTAAATTCTTCTCTTCATTCGTTTTCCCGATGATAATGATACATTTTCCTTTTGAAAGGCATTTCCATTTTTTATATCACTATTATGACAACCAAATCTACACAATTCAAATTGAAACAGTTCAACAACCGCAATGAGTGTGTCTTGTCTGTACCTACATAGTGGGAAATCCCTAAACGTGGTGACGAGGAGCTATGAATGCTCCTTTGATATAACCTTTATAAATTGACATGTAAATATTGTTTTTATATTTTAAATGGAGGCATAAACAAACGTTACAAATAATTTTAAAAAAATGGCCAACATGGTCCAGAAAAATAACTAGATCCAGTCAAAATCCAAGCCAAGTCACGACCGACTGTTCGGACATAAGTACTTATCAACTTTGGTTTCAGTTTGATGAACTTAAAAGGTACTTTCTACGTAGCTGATACCTACATCGAAAGATCTATCAAAAATAAATTGAGAGAACATTTAAATAAATTTTAAAATATGTACTTGGTTGTACATTACTAAAGCCTTCGGAAAGCAATGGGCAAAGGACGAGATTGGCAGGGGGCCGAGAGGGTTGGCGTGACAGGGAAGAGGCCTAAGCCCGGGCTCCATTGGGCTCTATTCATAGAGTGAACAGATAGATAGACGTTATAGATAGGGTATTTTCACACTAGAAGGAGGCACTAACCGAGCCTAAGACGCGCGTTGTTAGAAGCTTTTAACAGATGGTAGACCGACATTACAAGGTACTCGACTTTAGCTGAGCAATGAACAGGCACACTTGTTCAAATATTACTCCTCCTAAATAAGGAAGATGTTACACAAAACCAGTAGATATCTACGAGTATATTATGTTAGTTACAATAACATTAGTAGCGTTGAACGGCGACCTCGGCATCGATATGTGCTGTCACCTACAAGTTAGCACATTCATTGTGGCATCTCTTACTCAGCAAACCGTTAAGTCTTGTAGTGATCTAATGTAGGTTGTGGCGCTAAGTCTACATTGCAAAATGCTCACGTCTCTTGAGTACGCGATAAGTTCCCGTTAGTTATTGTAATTGTAACAAAGTAGGTAAATATTAGTTGATACTAGTTTTACTACTAGCATGTGCATGTCTCAATATGAAATCTACGTAATATCGCGATTTAAATAGCCTGGTACCGGATCAAAGCCGACTTATCCTAAATCGCTTAGAAGTTCTATTCGATAGATATACGTTTACAGCAATGATTTCTTGCACCCATGACAAAATCTAGTTATAGCATCATAGAAAGAGAAGCATTTATTGTCTACCTTTCAAATTTGAAAAGGATTCGTTGACAATTAACTTAGAATTAGGCAAAATTGTAATAATAACTATAGAGAAGATTAAGTCGAATATTTTTTTAAATATTTCTTAGTTTATTTTTAAACTCATAGCTTAGATAAAAATGCCTCTCTCTTCATTATATAATATGTACAGTGAGTTAACTAGGTACATACTTATCAATACCATACACCATATACCATAACTTGCGATGTATTAGCGTTTTCGTAAAAAGGGTAGCGCCGCCGATCGAAATTTCGAAAAGATACTTTTGTCCGCCTTTTTATCTTTATCTATCATAATGAAAGCAACCGTAACAAATGCACAAGGTAATTTTGGACGAGATAAGCTGTCAAACGATATTAAAATCTGACAAAATAACTGGCTCTAAAATTGGCTAACTGGAATGTTGAATTGAAAGTAACTAACTTCTAGTGAAAGTGAAAAGTCGCCAGAGAAAATCCAAATGATAATTTAAATCTCATGATAATTATGGGCAAAACCAGACTATCCGGTTGACACGTTATTTACACGTTCGTGTAGTGCAACTTGCTTAACCCTAGACACCTAAGCTTCTCATATACCTCATAATACCTAACCATAAAACTTGTTTGTTTATTGCACTGAATTACACTTTAACAAAATAATTGGTTGTTATTTATCAAACACATTTATTTGTCTTTCTGTTTAATGGCAATTTTATGTTCACCACAAATTGCAATATTGTACGTATTTTTGTAAAATTTCAAAAGAAATTGTACTTGGCTGGCCGGAATTCATTGCTTCTCGCCAAGCCATGACGAACACCGAGTTGACAAGAGACACCAAAGTTATCCGCACACGCGGCAAAAAGTTACAATAATATTTCTGTCGTATTCGTAAAATCGTATAAGCGACGCATTTATGTAGTCACAAGCAGGATAGCCTTATGCTTATGCAAGAGAGGAAAAGCTGTGAAGTAGCGATTAACATACCTAGTATGAGAACAAGCAATGTTAAATATATATAGTGTTCATTTGTAATTTTAAACCGATTGAGTGGCTTTGTACTCACACTTTTATTCTACAAGTTGCTTATTTTGCTGAAAAACTAAAACTTTTATGATTACAGCTTTCGTCACATCGAAAATTATGTATTAAATGTCGTTTTATTTTCGCGGACTAAAAAACAATTTAGGCCAAAAGTAGTTCAGTACGATGGGTTGAATCAACCCTCAGTCGTTAAAAAAGACTTTAATCGGTTTATTTAACACCGTGTATGAGTACAGTCGTAAACAAAATAATCCGAAAAGCCTGAATAAATTTATTACGTAATATAATAGCAACGTAATACTATCAATTCACTTTCTTTGCCAGCTGTACATTGCGCTCAGGCAACTTTCTACGAGATACGATGGTAGTTTCTCCGTTGGTTAAGCCTACCTACCTGTTTAACAATAAAACACATGTGTAGATCGTTTTGCCCAAGGTTCTATTTATCCACAAGTTTCATTGGAATTCCTCCCCGTTTCTCTGTTATTATTATGCATAATTATTAATAAGTAACGGGTGCAAAGTAATATCTTAGTCACGCTGCAACATTCGCATCGCTGAGCTGCCTTGCAATTAGTGCACCTCGCTCTTTATCCGACTACGGAAATAAGAGAGCATTATGTTTTTCACGCGTATGCATCATGTTTGTTTATGACCACAGAGGTCAAAAGGCTGGACCGGTTTTTTCAAATGAAGTGTCCACTGAAAGGTATTGACGACGCAAGTGTGACCTGCAAGATTGTTAGTGAAAAGCCATTAAAATATACATAAACTCACGTCTGTATCCCAGAGGAGTATGCAGAGACCACGGTTCACCACTTGCCACGATCCTGACAAACCACTTTTGCAAATTCCAACAGACAGCCAAACTTACAACCAAAGTCAACGAGAAGACCCGCGTACTGCAATTTAAATTCAATGAGTCCTTGCATATGACTTATTAGCACTCGGGTTTTTTCTTTTATAATCAGTTTTTTGTGGACACATGCTTATCTTGGCGACCAGTGCGGCTCAGAATTGATTTAGTTTTCCCCTCGCGTGACCACTTCTCCAATTGCCGCCTACAAGCAGCCTAATGCCTCCAATAGAAATTTATGTTGATCTCAAAACCGATATGATCAGCACTTGAATGAACGGAACGAATGCTCAAAACGATCACTTGCATCACTTCCTCACTCGCCGGATATCTATCCTACACGATACTGCCATTCAAGCTCGCAAGACTGAGGTTCAAATCGAATTCCACACGAATCAGGTCGTTTTGTACATTCAATTTTTATGCAACATTGTCTGAGAAGTGAAAACTGACATCTTAATCTGAGTTTTGATCTAGTTAATTCTCTTGCATGCACACGCTTGCACGCTTTCTATAGAGGCAGTTATCTCAAATCTTAATGTGTGTCAATTTCTCATTTATTAAACTTAAGATGCAATCAGCTATTGATGAAGCTTAGCATGCAGATGTCGCATGGGACCTTTTATTCTCAGTAGTTTACAAATACCACGATTCCGTTCAGACGTCGATCATTACCACCTCATCAAAGCCAGTCATCAAGGGCAGCTATACTCTTACGCATAGCTCACACGCTAAGATTAAGTTTCTTGCACATAATAATATGAATGCCACCGTTGTGGACTAACAACAAGTCAGTATCAAGGTAAATATCAATTCAGTAACGTCGAGGAGCTGCCGGGATAAGCCTCTAACAGACTCCTACGCATGTTAACTATGTTAATGCAGTGATGAATGAGTTATTTTTTTTCCTAAAACAATAGTTGAAGGCTAAGTCCGTAATAGACCGTGACTCTACATCCATAATCATTACGAAAAAGAAACTGACTGTAATCGTATTAGATTGGTGTCAAGTTAATACAAAAAGTGGATAAATATGGATGTAACTTCCTCTGTACGAAAGTAGAAAGTAAAAAATATAACTGCAGTTGCTACAAACATGATGATCCACACTTTGAAATCGGATGAAGAAAAATGTTTCTACAGTTGGTCCCATTGCCAATAAATAAAAGTTATTGAAAATGAAAAAAAAAACTGAAAAAATTAAAATGTAGTTATTATTGGTTCAGAATTACAGAAACCATGAGTTAATCCCCCTATCCATAGTACCGAAGAGTCTTTTCAAAAATATACCTGCCTAAAACCCAGTTTAAGGTATTCTTTTAGTAAAAGGATTTAGTAGTACTAATAAGCCGTGGTAGCCTAGTGGGTAGAACATTCGACTCGGAAGCAAGAGACCCAGGTTCGATTCCCAGTGCGGGCATGTACCTATGACTTTGTTTTCTACATTATATACATTTGTGAAGTTATACCACTCCCTAATTGTGAAGGAAAACATCGTGAGGAAACCTGAGTGTCTGAGCTATTCGCAATTTCGCATACCTCGGCGCTTGAAATCGCCAATGCGCGGTGGGCCCACGTGGTAATTAAGCCCATACTCTCTCCCTGAGAGAAGGCCTGTGCCTTACAGTGGACATAAACAATAAGATACAGGCTACATAAACAATAAGATGTGTCATCGTTAGATCTGTAACCGCTATTATTGTCTTTCGCTGATGACGTGTATCCGATACTGTATCATGTATGTATTTTGTATTTGTTTAATAGATTATGCTATGTAACGTGCACTCTCTTTGCAAAGCATTCTCAGATTAAGAAACCTTATGAGTATTAACTAAATCTCAAACATCTGACGAAGAATCATAAACACAACACTACACTGCATACCGTTTAGATACCTTACATTTGAGGTACTGTATTTCACACTTAAAACACTGCACTGACTAAACGATCAACTTCAAAATTGAAATTTTTCTTCGTTTACAAAACAAGTTCTAATTTCGAAAACTTGAAAAACTTTTTTCGCGGCCTTCATCGGACAGTAAGTGGGTGCTGGGTCCGAGCCGCGCAAAGCAAACTGACAAACTGACTGCCAGTAACAACTCCACCGCTTGCTAGCTTGGCGACGCGTCTGAGAAAAACAAAACAGAAGATCTACTTCGGACTGTTTCTGTAATTCATTAATGTGCGGCCGACATACCATTCTTGACCATAGCATATCGCCAATACTACATGTATTAATCTGAAATGAATGTTTCTTTTTTCGTAAAGTATAATTTAATAAAATATAATTTCAAGTTTATTTTCATTAAATTGGAAATGCATCTTTCTTTTCATGTATTGATCAAGCCTTCCGTCATTTTATTTTGTGAAAATGTTAGCTACTCTACCAACTACCATTGACTCATGGCAGTAGGGTGTCGAGTCGCATTTTAAACAAATTGAACCGTTTTCCCCCTGAAGGGAAGAAAACGTATATTTTGGGGCTAGCCAAGGCTTGACCCTTCGGAGATAACGTCTAGTTCTCTCTACGTGTCTATGTGTGCATTGGACCCCCATCGGACAACCCTCCCCGCGCCTCGAGTGCTGGCGGGGGTGCGGGGAGGGGCACGCTGCGACCGGCGGCGCGGTGCGATCCTCAGTACCTACTCCGGAGGTGAACGGCCAGAGCTTGCTCGGGTCAAGCCTTGGCTAGCCCCAAAATATACGTTTTCTTCCCTTCAGGGGGAAAACGGTTCAATTTTAGGTGTAGCCGTCGGCTTGACCCTTCGGAGATATGTTTAGTTTCTGCCGGTCAAGAGGCAGCGTACTGTGAAATGGGGAAAAATTAACAATATTCTAGAGATATAAAATGTAGACCCAACGTATAGAAAATTAGAATTAAATGCTTTATTCTTTAGAAACACAAAATAAACATCGCATATCAAACACAATGAGATCAATAATTATTACTTAAGATCTATAATTAGTGCTCTTTCCAAATACCTGAAAGTTTTTTTTTTTTGTTGTTTACTTAAACCCCCCAACATGAACCTGAGGCATCGGAGACGATGAAGCTCCTCGGACCATCGTGAAATATTTGCGACGATTTGTGCAGGTTGTTCCGCCACCAAATCAGATCTTCTAAAACTGATTGGGGAATTTCGAAAAGTTGTTTTGGGCGAGTTTCCGGAAGGAGGTTGGCGGCTCTCTGAAGTTTTCGACAGTGTGGAAGGCCTAATGGGACCACAAAGGCAGCGAATGTCAGTCGGCCTAATAGAGATTTCGCCTGCAGCCAGTTCATTCGATGACTCCTCAGGAGTCTTTGGATATCCCTGGATATTCGTAGTCTTTTTTCTATGCTCAAACTTTTTTGATTTTGACTTGGATTCCAGACTACACCTAGATATTCTACTGTTTGTTGTGGGGTCAAGATAGATTTCCTCCAGTTTATTTGCCAACCTGGTATCGTTACGAACTTGACTGTCTCTTGGATGTGAGAAAGAAGGATTTTTGGACTGTGATGAGCCAAAAGAAAGTGGTCGAGATATACAATTATTCGGATACCCCTTGACCTTAGTTCGCTTGCCACCCAATTGGTGAATTGGGAGAAAATGTGGGGCGCTACTGAAAGACTGAAAGGCAGGGCTGTAAATTGTAGGAAGATGCCGTTGTATGCCATCGTCGAAAATCGCTGATGGTCGTCTGCAATCGGAACGTGTAGATAAGCGTTTGAGAGGTCTATCTTGCTTAAGAAATCGCCTTTTTGTAGAAAACTGGGGATTTTCCGGTGGTTGATCAATCGAAACGGCTTTGCAATGAGTTTTAAGTTTATGACCGCTCTCAACGCTCCATCGGATTTTGGAACTAAGAACATTCTGGAGACAAAGCCTGTTTGCAGTGATGACTTTACTAGTGCTCCACATCCCACTAACTTTTCTATTTCTACGTCCATTTCCGAAGACCTTTTTGTCTGCATTTGCTTGCATAGGGAAATTGAAAGACGTGATAGTGGAGGCTTTTGTCAGAATGGAATTCGTATCCCTTGCAGAATTTTCTGGATGTTTTGCTTTTGGTTTTGGTTTTGCGAACCGGCTTGGTTAAATGGGGCTCGGTCTGGTTCCCAAAGAGGGACTAGGCTAATACTTTGGAAAAAATTTGAAGTGACCCCAATTTTCTTGAAATGTTTGTGCAAGAGATTTCTCGTCAAACAGGGCTATGGGCGAAGGAGGAATGTTATGTAAAACCGAGCGTAGGTGTTTAGACTTGGACGTGTACACCTTACGTCTACCCTCAAGTGTCTCTGCTCTCCTTCCAACTGTGTACTGAAGAAGATCGTTAGTCACTTCCCGAAACTTAGAACCAGGCTCAACAAAATGCTTTTGAGGTATGGGTGCCAATCCTGGCACTTTTGATTCTTCCACGCAGCGCTGCAAAGCATCTTGAAAAAGCTTTTTTTTTTTGTTGTAAAAGACCATGGACAATCGTTCCAAGAGCTTGATCTGATCGGATTAGCTCGTTATAACTCGTATAGGTAAGGGTTTTGCTGACAAGTTGTGAAATCACCTCCAAGGCTGAAAAAGCGGGTGTGGCCTGTAATCGCCTTTGTAGGTCAACATATCGCAGTTTCGACCAACCATGCTGCCCAAACCTCTGGCACTGTATTCCTTGCGCTCAAACAGCTGGATCTGACGGAGGTATGGTCGGTTCTGCTTCTTGCACAGCCGGAGTAAAATCGAAATTAGGATTTTCCTTGTTTTCTGCATATGGTTCCTTGAAAGCAACTGGTATATTCAGCGGTGGGGCTTCAAACCCATCTTCAGACTCCGACAAATCTTCGTCTTGTTCTTCTTCTTCTACCTCGGAGTCTTCTTTTTATCGAAGTAGCTCAGTTAGCAATCGTTCGATATTTGCCGACCCCTTCTTTAATTCAGCAACTTCCTGGTCGAGCCTGCTGCGTTTAACCGAAGGAGATGATGTCGATACGCTCAGAGACCTTATTGCTGGTGTTGGTGCAGGTGACCCAACTAGGAGTTTAGAAATCGCCAGTCTTGATACAAACTGTACCTGTAGGGGTTCTATAGCCTTCTTAAAAAAATCCAGCTGGGACATCGATCCATGTACCTTGTCAGCCACCATCTTTGGTTGTATAATCAAGGCTCTGCAAAAATCAAAACGCAGCATCTGCTCTTTGATTACGTGATACATTCTTTCTGATATGGATTTGGCATCGGGATCGAAGGCCTTGACTATAGTAATTGTCGGGATAGCGAAATGTAACTTGCTAAGAAGTACAGAATCCGGTCTTCTCCCCACCAGATCCTCGCAGGATACGTCGCACACCAACCATTGATCCCAACTCTTGGGGTAGAGAATAGAAATTGCTTCTACAATCTTAGAAAGCACCACCCGGTCCTCTTGTTCCTGGGCTGGCATCTGGCGAGTCGCCATGTCCGCCAAGGTAATGGTGTTCTTACTGAGAGCCATCTGTAGAACCAAAATAGCATTCGGTCGGCACGCTTTGTCAGAATTTGACGTGACAAATCAGAATTGCTAATGCATTGATACAATGCCTTTCTGAAACGAGGCCGTGCCGTGCTTGCCTTTTGTGGCAATGTAGATACACCACAGGATACATCTATGGTCCTGTTTTATTTATTCGTCTTGTCTGTTGTGTATTTAGTTTTCTTTCTGTTGTTGTGCATATTATGTTACTTATGTGCTTATTTTGTTTCTGTGATGTATCTTGTTGGTATAATAAATGCCTGTCTTCTTCTTTGTTACAATTGACACGACACCTTGCCAAGATCGATACGACGCTTTGTCACATTTGACACGACGCCTTGCCAAAATCGACACGACGCGTCTTTACATCTGACACGACGCGTTGCGAAAATTGATACGACACATGAGCAGATCTGTCACGACGTGCGTCAAAGATTACGGCGACTTGCATCAATACATTGATATGAATCCTTGCGGATACGATACCAAACCTCGGTCTGAAAGGCACTTATGAGGATATTTTGGAAAGTAAGGCATAGACCTGTACTTCCAGAGAAGGTCGATTGCAGCAAGGGCGTCTCGACTTGGTGTATTGATATGGATCCTTATGGAAGCGATACCAAACCTCGGCCGAAAGGCATGTATGAGGATATTTCAGAAAGTAAGGCACAGACCTGTACTCCCAGAGAAAATTCGATTGCAGCTAGGGCGTCTCGACGGTGTTATTATTATTTATGATTATATTTTATTACATACACAAGATGATATAACAGGACATTACATAATAAATAACATGTACAAGTACAAAAACCTAGGTATCTAAATTGTTTGAAAGTTTCATTATTGCATGTAAACCAAAAACACTACGGAAAAATAGGAGTATAGTTAGTTGATTTCTTTCGAAAATTAAAATAGATTACGTTAATGGGTTCAACGAATTACCTCTAGAATAGAAAACAATATTAGAAGGATAAATACCTTACAATAAACGCTCGAACAGTTGCACTGTTGTTGCGCGAACCACATAAACACATAGCTCACGCGAAGAAAATCAGCGTACTGAGTCTCAGTCACTCGATGTTTATAATGCGATGTATCGGATCGATCCGATGTTTTGAAAAACTGTTGATGTACTCGATGTATCGATGTATTTTCATAAAACATCGAAACAACGGTAATCAGCAATTTATTACTTTATAATGAGCAATTTATTACTAAAATTAAACCTTCATCTTTTTTTTTTTGTTTGGCTGTTTGGAAGAATCTACAAATTGATATTGGCAACACTGACTACGCGAGAGAGAACTTAAAAAAAATCGTTTGTTTTGTCTCTGGTCTGTTGTGAACTTAACGTGAACTTAACTTGGTAAAAAACGCCTCAATCTCCGGTTTTCTCTTTGGGATGTCCTCCCTGATAACATTGTCCGACCTACTAATCTTAAACTTATCCTCTCCCAGGCAAATTCCCCTCTTGTATACATTATAGGTAAATTTCTTTCAGACAACAATATCAAACTGTAGTAAAGCAATCGGCCTAAAAATCATAATCCTTCTATAGCCCCCTGACAAACAGTTCTGATTGCCTCAAAATTCTGACCGAGTCTCGTTCGCTTGTGATTGGCTATAGTCTTGCAGCGTGGCCACCTTTACCTTATTTCTACTTTTTTAGTAGATTTGAGGCTTCGAAAACTATTATTTGGTAGTTCAAAATCGTTAAGTAGATTTTAGTAAGAAAATCGCTATTTAGGACAAATTGTAGTAAAACGTGCAAGTATCCAAGCTAAAAAAAAAGAAAATAACAATATTTGAACTGGCGTGAAAACGTTTAAATAAGCTTCTGTTTTTGCAAAGTCTTCCAAAAGAACACTGGATGTAGGACTTTAATACCGGAATTTCTATAACTGCGGATAATTTTTATTTTTTGTGTATTATGAAAATATACAACTTTTACGGGTAGCTACAGGATTTATTTGTAATTCCTTTTTCGGTGTTTTTGGGGTTTTCCGACGGTTCGCCACCTTTGCAGCCATGGTAAAAGTTATGTAATTTCAATGAACAGCACGCGCGAAAATCTAAGTTTTGTAAGTTGTTTGTTCTTTTTTGTGATTAATTATAACAAAGAATATTGTCAGATTACCTAATTTTTCTTAATAAACCTCATCTGAATGTTTGCATGAAATGTCGTTTTTTCTCATAGTAAAATAGATTCCTTGAACCTTGTTTAACTCACAACAGGCCTGCGGACAATAAAAGTATTGATGAAGGAGTAGTAGAATTAATAAATTGTGGTTTCTTTATTTTTTTATTACAATGTTAGGAAAAGTACTTGATTCTGAGAAAACATCGATGTTTCTAACCGATGCATCGGAAAATATCGATGCACAGCCTCGATGCATTGCATCTAATAAAAACATCGATGTTTTTTCTAAGTGGACACCCCTAGTACTGAGAATCGCACCGCGCCGCCGGTCGCAGCGTGACCCTCCCCGCACCCCCGCCAGCACTCAAGGCGCGGGGAGGGTTGTCCGATGGGGGTCCAATGCACACATAGACACGTAGAGAGAACTAGACGTTATCTCCGAAAGGTCAAGCCGACGGCTAGACCTAAAACGTATGATTTTATGAGGAGACCTAAGTGTCTGACGTATTCACACACTGTACCTCCGCGCCTAAAACCGCCTATCTATGGCGGGCGGGCTTCTCTTTTTCTCTCTGAGAGAATTTACATGCCTTGTAGTGGGGCTTGCATTTTTTGCTTAGGTATGTTATGATTTTATGACAGTGTTTGTAAAGCATATATACATACATAAACTCCAGCCTATAACGGCGACCAGGGTTTAGAAATTAAAACTAAAATCACTGTGGTATGAAATAGCAACTGTGTAACTCAAATTTTATATCTTTACTTAGATGTTGCCTGTACAGAAAATTATATGACTGTAGATAAAGACGCAATCGATCAGAGACCATTGCGACGGTCGATTTCCGGTAGCTACCTACTGGTACGATCCAATTCACTCAATTACTCGACGCTATGTATGTAGCAGAAGCAAACTAAAAGTTTAATGTTTCTTACCGCGAATAGAGGGTTCTGTTCTCTTTATTTTACTTGTCGTGTATTAAGGGTATGGAAGGAAACCGTTTGAAGTGGAAATTTGTGTTTAAGGGGATCCAGTGGGCTAACTAGTGCCACCAGTGAAAAAAAATCGTATCTTCTTTTACAGATCGTATTTGCTAAAAGTGTATACGATCTCTCAATCATGTTAACAGTGATTTAGGGACTTACGACAAAGAACCTAGGATCGCGAACCTGGCAGTAGATAGCATTAATGCCAACAACGGCGTTTTTTGGCGTAAATGCTACCTGGGCCTAGATTCTGTTAATGCATTGTAGTAACATGACAACTGCATGAACATGGCGATTTCATTTCATTGCTGCTTTAAGTCTACGCGGGCACACGTATCAAACCTTCTAGGCGTCAATGGTATGAAAAAACACGTCACGTGACCCGACAGTGCACCTGTCATTATACTACAATGCACTAACAGAATCGAGGCCCAGATCATAGGTTGTTTGAATTAGGTTCACGACCATGGGTCCGAAAAAACTCACTATTTACATGATTGAGAGATTGTACACATACTTTTTGCAAATTCGATCTGTAAAAAAGAAATTATTTTTTCCCCTCGGTGGCGCTAGTGTTACTCCCTGGATTCCCTTGAGGCTCTGTAGGCTCTGTGCTCCGCTAGGAGTTAAAGGACAAAAAAAGAAGAAAAGGGATAGCAAAGAAAACTTAAAGATATTTAAGGTGTTCTTTCATACATGGCACATTATATATTTCCAATATTTTGATACAATTTATATCAAATTACCAATTATCCTTGTTATCAAATTATTTGATATTTTATTATCGGATATTTTCGAACACCGAAAAAAACAACTAATTTCATTTAACCTACATAGCCTACTTAATCTCACAATAGCGAACTACGTATATTTCCTAGCATTACAGGAAAATAAAGCGGGTCGAGACGGGGACACCTCTCCGTATCCCTTATCCGAACCAGGGAGTCATTATGACTCGGCGCCGTCGCTACTGCCACCGTCGTCGCCAACTGATATCAACTGTGAAATGCATTCAAAACTTCAGAATGAACTGCATACAATACTAGTATTGTGACTGACTAGCGAGCTAATTGTGTAAAACATAAAGCTACTCGCTAAGAGGCAACCTTACAGAACAGTAAAGCTTCGTTAAAAACCCCTTCTTCACTACAACGTATGAAGTGAAAGTAAATAGTTTGTGAGTTGAATCCTGAAAATTCTTCTTTTCAACACCAACGTTAACTGTATGCTTTCTCAAGCAGCTAATATTGCAAAAAAGGCATAATATGAAAAAAAAAATTGGAATAAACAAGCTACCACTAAATTTACCTGTTACAACATTGGATAGAGCTTGTTCATTGTTCTTTAACAGCAATTGAGTTAGTTATACTTAAATGGAATCTAATATATATAAAAATCTCATTTACAGTGTTTGTTATCAAACTCCTCCGAAACGACTTAATCAATTTTTATGATTTTTTTCTTGTATTTTTGGTAGGTCTGAAAATAGGTTTAATATGGCAAGACAACGTTTGCCGAGTTAGCTAGCAGTAATATATGTTTTTCCACATTAATATTCATACCCAATTAAGCACAGGAAACCCCAGCTTTTCTGCATTATTTTCGTGAGAGGTGATTCACGATTTTAATGTTCCAATGACTACACGTCAATAAGTCAGCGACATCAGAAATTTTACTGTGGCAGTTCCTATTGCACACGACATAAGTACGACAATTAAAGAAATTAACCTCACACAATTTCATTTATATTTTATAACAAAACAATGGTTCTTTCCCAAATACATCGTTGGTGTATTCGTGGATTCGTTTCCTGCAGGGGCCGTATCTAATAGGCTGTATATAAGAATGACCTCAGACTAGGTATTTTTTCATGTTTGCCTGAGCCGCGTTTCATAAAACTACAATACATAGTTTATTATGACAATTGCGTAGTTTATTATATGTTGCGTAGTTTATTATATGTTGCGTAGCTGAGTCTTTCTCCTTGTTAATATGTCGGTAAATACTTTGCAATGCACATCGAATTGTCAAAGTCAACGATGAACTGTAGTTCTATGAAATCGGGTCATGGTTGACACGGTACAAGTTATCCTGTTTGGCTCCAGCCGCCGAACTCGTGACGTTTAATATGGTTAACTTGTTCTATAATTGAGTGCATTTATTTAATAATTTGGCTTAGATTTACGGGGACTGGCCAAATTATGTTTTGTAATGGGGAAATAATTTTAGCCTTATTAATTATTTATTACTAGCTGACCCGGCAAAAGTTGTTTTGCCATATTAATTAGCCTACGACCTATTCTCAGACCTACCAGACATACACAAAAAAGTTTATAAAAATCGGTGAGGTCGTTTCGAAGAAGTTCGATAACAAACACTGTAACACGAAATTTATATACTATATAAGTATTATATATAGTATATAGATATATATAGTATATAGATAGATATATTTCAAGCGCTGAGGTATGTGAATAGCTCAGACACTGAGTTTTCCTCACGAAGTTTTAAAATGGTACAAGTATATTATCCTAAGCACTTGCTCTCACAAAGTCACGCAAACAAAAGCCATGTTGTCAGTCAACCGCAACGTACCTAACATTATTTCAGTTTACCTAACCTATTGTGAACAATCTAAAGAAAAAACAGCTTTTCTTTGAAAGGATAGTTTTTAGAGTACAGGTTAGAATACGTGGCAAAAAAACGACCAAGTTTGCGTCTAAATCGGGATCACGCTGAAGTAGGAGAGTTGCGCTATTTCTGGTCACATCAATCGTCTCCTTGCTTTCTTTTCATGGTGCCCGTGCATACTGACACGGACTAGTCTATGACAAAGTGATTATACTTTGAAAAACTCGACTTGAGCAAATTAACCTACACCAACTGAGGATAACTCCCAATGTAGAGAATTACGGCCAGCTGTAAAAAATAAGTTAAAACTTATCAAAGTAACGACCACGCTGATTGGCTACCCTAAACGATCAATGATCTTTGCACTTCTTAGAAAAAGCGGATATTCCCGACCAGAAATATATAAATGTTATCTCGGGTGTGCTATAAAGAATCTAATCTACTAGGGTTTCAAGTTATAAAATTATATGTTCCTTTAAGATTTTTACTAGCAATAAGCCCTGTATTAGGAAAATCAGAACTATTTACCACAATAACATTTTACGTCATTAAAGCTATACTGTGTTAAGTGCATTACTTGAGAGTAGCTGGACCGACGACTTGGCTATTTTTTAATGTTTTTAACGTAATAGAACCAACAAGATTTTTAGGAAAAAAAAAATTGGAAAAGTTGTGCGAAAATATGACAATTCGGGAAAAACTTATTGTCCTTTTTCCTCTGGGATTTTTGTATGATAAGTCACGTTTCATATGATGGATAAACTTAATTTTTGTATTGTTTTGACAAGACAATATCAGCTAGTATTTAAATAAAAACTCACGAAATAGACAATATTTTCATTTTCATACCGCTTTGTATATTCTGCACTGCGTGAATGGTAGTAAATAGCCCAGACTGAAATATCACGCATTTTGTCACACATTACCTACCTGTAATAATTACCTTATACTTTTCTAAAGTATGTAAGAGTTTCTTTATTCTTTATTTCATAGCGCAGGTACAACGTTGTTTTCAAAATGCGCAATTTTTTAAACACGTCAAATAGAGTTTGTGTTTTAGAACCAATTATTTATTGCCACTATAGTCAATGTCGTTAGCAAGTACTGCAATAATCCAGACAGGATTGGAGTTTATGTTTTTCAACCACTTGTTTAATTGCCACTATAGCCAATGTCCTTAGCAATTGTAGTATTGTCTGGGTTAAATTCAAATTACCCACTTGTCCCGTTCAAATTACCAACAGTTCCTCTGTAATATATTATATTTTGTGGTGTTGGCAAGTGGGCAATGTCAATTAAACCGAGCCGGGCACGATTGGGCTCATTTAGGAACGGTTGTTACGACACGTAGGGCCTCAGGTCATCGCCTGACTCCCTTTTACATTCAACAGCAGATCATCCTAAATATTTTAACGAGTAAAGTCATTCTACTGGGAGAGTCAATGATGCCTATCTCTTGTCCTCTCCACTAGACTGTACATAAGTAAAGGTTGGTGTGCTGTCGATTGTGCAATTTGTCTACGAATTAAACTTCTTTGATATCTATAAAAGGTGAACAAGGTCATGCAAGGTGTACCAAATTAGAGTCCTCAAAAAACAGTTTTTTTAAGTCGTTCAAACCGATATTGCTAGACACAGAACAAGTATAATATAGTTTTTCTCTATCACTAGTGGAGAACAGTCTTGCAGGACGATTCAAACTTTTTATCGGTACATAAAAAAGTATAATTTTGTGGTTGTCAACAAAAATACGGAAACGGATTCCTGCCGGATAAAAGTCTAAGAGGTTTCTAATGGATGCTATAAAAGGCTCCCCAAGTATGCGGTAGAGGTATGCGGCCCCGGAGTGTAATCGATTGGTGCCGGGTGGGTGCGCAGCCGCTGCACTGTCACGGTTGCAGGCTCATCAGAGTAGGTAGATACAAGACAATGACATTTGATACAAGACAATGACATTTAACTTAGCATTAGCTGAATACTCATGGTCAGATCGGAAGCACAGTCAATATTCTTCCTTATGTCATTCCGCATTACCTAGTAGTGCTTCGAACACACCTCTAATGTAGATAGAGATAAGCAGATAGATACCAAACTATAATATAAAACCTGTATTACCATCTAGCGCCGAATAGAAGTGCTGCTACACAAAATTTAAATAAACACCGCCACCTAGTTGTCAGTAGTAATACTAAATAGATTTTGCTATTCAATACTAGGTGGCAGGAAAAATTCTCAGGAGCGCTACCTAGTGACAAATTAACAAACTAAATCGTGGGTGCTATTTAGAACTAGATGGCAGCAGCAGCGCGTATAAGCGCCATCTATTGAATAAATGAAACATTTTTACTCGACCCTAGAGGTCGCTATTACGTCTAGTTTTACTACTTGACGCTAGATGATAGTAAGGTTGAATATAAGAGTAAAAATGTTCTTACCGTGATTGGGTAGAGCTCGCAAAGACGAAGCATCATCTTCATTTTCGTCTTCAGCCTCCTCCTCAGTAATGGATGGAGGCGCGGCCCAACATCTTAGCCTTACCCCAGCATTTGCCGCATTTCCACCAGCGTCCAATCTCACTCGGGGCAGACTTCTTGTGTTGTAATCGCCATTATTACTGGATACCTGATAATAAAACAACAACCAATTTATGTATGCTGTATTTGATACACAAAGTCAAGATTATAACACAATCAAAAGCTGCACAGTACATTGACTCACATTACTCTACATTATAACGCAACTATCTGTTGTGATAATTAAATTACATTACACGCTTCTCAGTTATATGACCTACATTTGACAATAATTGAGTAGTAAGAACACTTAACGAGATGGTAGAGATGTCAAACGCGAAAATATAATATACCTACTAAAGCTAGTCAAATTTTGTTAACTACTTATTAAATTGCACTGTGTTTGGGTATTACATTACGTATTTTTTATTATAGGTACTTAGTGATAGTGCTTATAATACACTAAAATTAAAATATCTTAGTTATTAATATTCAACTCAATAAATAATTAATTATAATTTGATGGGTCAGAATTAAATTGAATCGTTTAAGGCATGTTAAACATTTGCACTCAACGGCCTATCGGCCTGTAATTTGGGTGAACATATTATTATCTTGTACTAGTGTTAAATTTTAATGTATAATGTATTATCCTGTTGGCGAAGCAAAAAAAATTATATAAAGAAATAAAATAAAACCGCAATTGCGGACCTGAGTAGGATATCAAAAAAATTAAAGTTACTATTATTGAACTTTCCAAACTTTCAGTGCTCCGTACGTAAACATAATTATTCAGTCAGGCACAGGTACCTCATAAATGCCAGTGTCGGCATCAACTGGCCGTGGGAACGGCGTGGCGACGGCTGAGCTCCGGCTGATCAAGGTCTCACCCTTCCAATCTAGAAACCTCTAATGAGCAGAGAGTGCCGCCATACCGCGCCAGTTTACGAGGAAAAGTTAAACGTCTGGTTATACGGGGAAATTTCTAGTAACTTTCAAAACGTAGTCTACAATATTTTTTCTGAAAAAGACCAAAATTTTACAAACGCAAATGCAACAAACCCTCTCTCGCCAACTTATGATCACCTAAATTCTATCTATTTATCCAGCCCTTTTGGGCATAGGCCAGTAATAAAAGCCTCTTCCTAATCACACCAACCCTTAGTTCTCCTGCCAGTGTCATCCATTAGCCTCCTGGCCGGTTTGTTGATGTCGTAAATCAACCGGGCAAGAAACGGAGGCCAATAATTGGCCACCACGCTGTAACCGCCTTCGTCCACCATCCGTTGTCCCGTCTAACCAATGTCCAGCCCATTGCACATCTTCAACCTGTGCCTTTTTACCCGATTCCGAAAGCAAAGGAATTTGTAATAAAATTGCGCACTTGGATTATTTACATAAATAAATCAAAGGTTGCGCACATCATCGACAAGACATAATTATACCAGCCAGAGCCCTCTGGATTTTCTCCATAACATGTCCCTTTATAAGTGTTCATGTTTCGGTACAAAAGTTGAGTATGGGCTGATTGGGTAGTATGCTACTGTACTACTGGTTAAATGCATTACATTACATTATTCTAATTTGGTTAGTGATTTCATTCCACGGTGTGGTAAAGCGGCTTGCATATTATTGCACTGTTAGATGGTTGTCTACCTAATACGGAGACTCACGGGCAATGTGAATGTGAATGGCAGCAATAGTTGGAGCATGACTGTCACATGATATTATCCTATCTTCTTACAACCTTGCTCATTTTCCACATATTTTATGCAGCTACCTTTGTTTTGCAAGTGGTATGGAAAACAGCAATAATTTGCTAGACTGTTTTTTTAAAAAACGAACTTTTCAAAAATAGCTCGACAAAAACACGAACCATTAAAAGCCATCCAGGGGCCTTATTATGCGCACCAAATCCTGAAAGATTCCAATCGTCTAACTGTCATATTACATACTAATTTGATATTATTATTATTAGTTACACGATTGGAATCGCTCCGGATTTGGTGGGCGTAATGTAGGGGCAGAGCGGTGCGTGCGTGCCGCGCGGGTCCGTGGGTCATGGTTCTGCGAGACGGAGAGGCGGCACTATTGTTGGCGCATTTTTTCAAACAAGATTTCTCAACTATTTTTTTTATTTACGTCTATGCTTAAAAATAATAGTCTAAATAGATGCCATTTTTAATTACTACTTACATAACCCCGGCTTTCAAACTACTCCGAAATGAGCGTGTATATATTTTTTTTTACTTTTTGCAGACTGCTAGTAATTTGGAACTTCATAATGTAAGTATTGTTTTTAGTGGGATTTTCCGCGGTCAATCACGAAATATGATTCAAATTCTACGAAAACGAATAAGAATAAGGTGAGATGATGTGGAGAAATAGCACTATAGCTTCGTAAATAAAGAGGGACATAGGGCTGTCAAAACAGATTTCCATAGGAGCTGATTTTGTGCCAAAATCATCCATATTTATCCTGATACTGGTTGCTTCCTGTTGGACTATGCGCCCTATGGCGGCTAATACCGCTAGTAGACCTCTGGGTGTTTACGATTGTATTATAAAAATCATAATAATGATAAACAAATGCAACAGGCAGCCCTCTCTGTTACACGATGCGGTATAAACAGGGGCTTAGCAGACTAGTATAAAAGCCATCTTCAAATATGACCCTGTTGTCGGCAGCTTCCGCGACGGAGGCAAGTGTGCTAGTTTACAGCGGGGAACGAAATCCAATACGGCATGCAGGCGGACACAGTGGCTAATAGAACGATATAAATAGGTCAGTCAGAGAAATCGTTGTGAAAACACAAAAGGATTAGTAATTTCAATATACGCAATGCTTTTACCCCTTTTGTTTCAAAACGTGTCTCGTTCGACTTCTCGCGACCAATGTTTTTGTTTTAGCTAGATGATTCTGTCAACATCACGTACTGAGGCAGCGGGGTCCCAGACGGTGACGTCACGGCAGGCAAGCTGCTCTCAATTAGTGTCCCCAACATGTAAATCGTCGACATGTGCGATTTCATTAAGAGAACATATAATAATCGCTCTGTTATTCGGATTCAAAGGTTGACGAACTTTCTTCGCTCAAGCTTGTCGATTAGGTATGAGAGAGCTGTCCTGTAAGTAGAGATGGGCAACTTCTCGAGAACTTTCCATTTTGTAGAAACTTTCCGATATCCTCCCGGTAAGTTTCCGTATCTTCTCATTTTGGTGAGAAGATAAAATGTTCCTATTAATTTTTTTTGTTCATTGGAGTATTTGCATATTATTGGTCTAAGATGCAAGAAATGTGCGTTTTTTACTAAGCTCAGTGTACTTGTATCCGTATTTACGATTATTAAACTGGATTATTGGTTAAGTTTTATGTAAGTGAAACACACTCATAACGAAATCACAGAAACTACGTTATATTTGAAGATGCAGTTTGGCAGGGATGTAGTTTAGAGATAGGGGAGAGATTTCATTGGAATGAAGTTTTTAAAAGGTGTATGTGTGTCTATGGTTTTCAGTACTTGAAATATCTGGCTAGGTAATTTTATATGAAGGTATTATTAATTTGTTTTAAACAAATTAATCCAGTCTTATGAAAACAGTAATTAAAACCTCTGAACTATATAAATGTGCAAAGATAAATAAAACGAGGTATCATATTAAATTACAAACATTTATTTAAAATTTCAATAAAGAAACAAATCAAATATTAACAAAATCACATTAAACTAACAAAATTCAATCAGAATCACTATCTAATTTATCGCAATCGAAAAACTCCATGTGCGGCTGTGTACCACTTGGACCAGCCACCACTGACAATGAAGCATCTAGCGACGGAATCTCGGTAAGGACTGAGATTTCATCATTTGATGACTCGTTGTCTGAAGAATTTACGGAATATTCTTCATCTTCTTCCACTTCTTCTTCAACCGGACATGTGATACTACGGTTTAATAAATTCCAGTTATATGCAACGTATGCAATTTTGGCGGCTCTTTCAGCTGTAAGGCGGTTTCTTAATTTATTATGTATCCTCCCATGTGTACTGAAAGAGCGCTCAACAGCAGCTGATGTACAGGGCGCAGTAAGAATACGCAAAGCGATTTTACTCAGTGAAGTGGAGCTGCAAATACCTTTCCACCAGGTCGTTGGGCTCATAGATGTCACACTTTTCCATACAAATGCTTTTCCCCCACAATCTTCCATCTTTCGCTCTAAAGCTTGCAAGATTTTCTGCAATGTCTATGTTGAGCTGATTTGCGATTGTGTGAATATATTCCATAGCTACCACCTCTTCTTCAGAATCCAGTTCAGATCCTTGCGTAGCTGGGTCCAACATGTAGGCAGCTAGATGTATTGGTTTTATACACATTGCCATTCGATGGAATGTTGCCATGAGAATGTCATTCTTTTCATCTTCATTCAGCATACTCACCTGCAGCAAAGCGAACTCCAGTTCAGACTTCATATTTCGCAATGTCAGAAAATGGCAATGTTTGTGTGTAGCCTAAAATGCATTCTACTTCAATTTTAAACGCATCTTTGATGAATAAAGTAATATTTTTTAATAATATTTTATCTTCTCACCAAAATGAGAAGATACGGAAACTTACCGGTAATTTCTCAATCTTCTCAGAAGTTTCCACTTCGAGAAGATTGGGAATATTCTCGGCGCCCATCTCTACCTGTAAGCCACATGCATTTGTAGGCAGTCTGAGCCTCGTCGCGGCAACGGCACGGGATAAACAACGGTATTGCATAATTCTGAGCACGTGCAATGTAACCGAGCCTGTAGCATCTACGATGCATTATGTATGTTATAGATAGATACAGCATTTCAACAAATTTCCAGTAATTTTAGCACTAGAACTATGGCAGGTACAGGTAACAGCCGATTAACCTTTACAATTTCGCTGTATATAAGAGCGCGCTGTAGTCTCAAAGTTACCATGACCCAATTTCAATTAAATTTAAAGTCAAAGTCAAAAATTTTTATTCACTATAAAAACAAAATGTTTACTTAATGAACGTCAAAGCTGTTAGTTTCACAATTAATAGATTATGCGGAGAAGAAGCTAACAAAGAAACTCCACATTTATTCTTTTCAAAACAGGTTTGCTTAATTAACAGAGTTTTCAACTTAAAGTTACACTACACTAGATACAATAGTTCCTGTTAAACTTATTTAAATACCAGACATCCTTGTCTTCCAAATAATCCTTAATGTCATAGTAGGCTTTTTTGCACAGAGTATGCTTAATACATTTTTTAAACCGCGTCGGTGGTAACTCTAATATATCTTTAGGAATCTTATTGTAGAACCGTACACAGTGCCCCATAAAGGATGTATTAACTTTTGCAAGTCTAAAACGTGGAAATGACAATTTATGTTTATTCCTAGTATCAATATTGTGATGGCTACCAACATTTTCGAAATTGCTGATGTTTTTTTTAACAAACATTATATTTTCATAAATGTATTGACTTACAACTGTTAAGATGTTAGTTTCTTTAAAGAAATCCCTTAACGAGTCCCTACTACCTAGCTTGTAAATAAATCGGATCGCTCTCTTCTGTAAGATGAAGATCGTCTCAATGTCTGCTGCCCGACCCCACAGTAGCATGCCGTAGGACATAATACTATGGAAGTAACTAAAATAAACAAGCCTAGCAGTTGCAACGTCAGTGAGCTCTCTAATTCTTTTGAGTGCATATGCTGCAGAACTAAGCCTGTGTGCTAGTTTTACAATATGAGGACCCCATTGCAATTTTGAATCGATTGTGATGCCTAGAAAAACGGTATCTTCTACTAATTTTAGTTTTTCTTTTCCGAGTACAATGTTGTTTTCAACTAATCTTACGTTTGGTAAGGTAAACTTTATACATTTTGTCTTCTTGGAATTTAAAAGCATATTATTTGCCGTGAACCAATCCAATACACGCGAGAGAGCATCATTTGCATCGTCAAGATTATTTTCTTGTCTCTTAATTTTAAAAATCATTTACGTATACAAGGAAAAGGAACGGCCCCAAAATTGATCGCTGTGGTACTCCCATTTTTATTTGTGAACCTGTAGATTTTATACGATTTATGTCCGCTTTTTGAACCCTTCCTTTTAGATAAGATCTCATCAGTTCTAAACCTTTCCCCTTTACTCCGTAATGCTCTAGTTTTAGCAAAAGTGTCTCGTGGTCCACGCAATCAAATGCCTTTGACAAGTCACAAAAAAGACCTATAGCATCCCTACCATCCTCCCATGCACTATAAATATGTTTAACTAGCAAGACACCAGTGTCCGTCGTCGACCGCCCCTGCGTGAAGCCGAACTGCTGGTTACGGAGAAGTTGATAATTATTAAAGTGCGTAAGTAGTTGAACTAAAACAATCTTTTCGAATATTTTGCTCAATACGGGTAGGATCGAGACTGATCTGAAATTTGTGGGATCATGCCTATCGCCACTGTATTTCATTAGGTCAGGGAAAGTACCCTCACCTACACATTTGTTAAAAATTTTTGCTAAATGAGAAGCGAAGACATCTATTACTGAATTAAAAGATTTAATAGTTTAAACGCTCTAATTACGCTATGGGGATTAATGAAGTCGAACGAAAACTCGTAATCGCACGAGGGGACATTGTCTTTCAATATACTTGCAGCAAGAACCAGCAACCATTCTCGGTTGATTAAGATAATATGTAATATTTTATCTCTCAAACACAAAGAAAACACAGCTATGGACACTTAATACAGTTCAACTCGAGAAATTATTAACGTTTTTTATTCAGCTTGAATAATGTTCCTCTGCTCCCTATCATCTGTTAAGAATTAACTATGTTATTCTACGATATATCTCCTAGATTACAAATTCCAAAGTCTGCAATAGTACAGATTTCTCAGAATAAAAAGGTAAAGCTGCAAATTCGTACATGTAATTAAAGCATTAAGTATGTACTTCATAGCTTAAATTATAAACAGTCCAAGTGGGAGCCGCCACGGTTCGATGCAACACAATTTTTTTGTTCACCATGCCATGACATCACTCTTCAGCTGTCGTGATTCATTTCAATCCCAAATTAAACTTAAGCACAACGACATTATAAAGTTAACACAAAAATGTATAGTCAAAAAGCGATGTGTTTTAGTTTTTTTGGTAAACCATCATGGTGAGTTCTTTAATTTTTCTACCTAAGTATGATTCTTACATGAACACACGTCACACAAATCAAGTACGCTTACCTTATCCACATAGAACCCGGGGAAAGACTGTCCGGAAGCATGGAAAAAATAAATATCCATTAGAAATGTTCTTTAACTATAGACTCCTCAGACAGGAACCCACGGTGGAAACTATAATGAACCTTGTTTGCATTCATAAAAGTCCTGCCAGGGTAGTTAGCGGACTGTTAACACGAAACGCATCCTGCCTGCCCGCCACTTTACCAGTCGTTTGTTACAAGTACGTTCAAACTAACCATAACTTTTGTTCCAAGAAGAACAAACGTCGCCTGTAATATTTAAAGCTCGTGACCTTTCTCACTGCATTTACGAACCAATTAATCATAACCAGAGTACACAGTAGTACTTTAATGTTCAAAAACTGGAGTTATGCTTCACAACGTATTTTGAGCACAAGCGGCAGGTATTTTTCTTTTACATTTTTTACAAACAGCTTCAATGTACTTAGCAACTGACAATGAGCGGATGGATCCTAAAGTCACAGATTTGTTGACGCCCACGTCTTGCACACTAACGTTTAAAGCCTGCCACACACCGGCGCACTGTCGCTCGCGCTGGGCGGGCCGCAGCCGCGGGTCGTACAAAATGTTAAATATCTGGCAGCGATTTGAAACGGGCACCATCGCGACCGCACTAGTGTATGACAGGCTTTAAAAAATTAACCACATCGCTGAGCACACACGAACACGCGAGGATTGAAAACGAGAGTAAACTCATTCTCAACACTAACAACCGGTAATGAGTTGAAGCTGCAATGCTGACTGGATATTGTCCTATTTAAAAAAAACACAAAAAAGCCATATCTCCTTTGTGGCCATATGCCTAAATCATCGGTATAAACTCTCCGCGGGCGGCTGGTTATAAATTCAAATAAATCTTAGGCCCTGGCTACACAGAAGGGACGCGGGGCGAGGGCACGGAAAAGACGCGACGCGTTGTATCGAGTTCGCGCCCCGCCCCGTCTCTTCTGTACAAAATCTTCTTCTATCATACAAAATGTACTGGAGGGACGGAACGAAACCCATGCTTCGTCGGGTCCCTTCAGTACATTTTGTATGAAAGTGAATTGGAAAGATGACGCGTCTTTTCCGCGCCCTCGCTCGCCCCAAGTTCTTTCTGTGTGTCTCAGGCCTTAAACGTTCATCAACAGCAAATTGTCAATAGGTCAAAGTTAAAAATTATTTAATAAGCAAGTAAGGAAACAAAGTTACAATAATACACATCAAATCGGTCGCACAAACCTGTATTTTTTACTGCATCGACTACATAAGTAAGTATACAATGGACTTCTGAAGTGGATCCGGGCGTTTAGTAAGGGAGTACCTTAAAAGTTTTGTAATGTTTTAATTTGCCCCGCAGTAGGCGTCAATATCCATAAAAAGTCGCTAGGAATGAATTAATAATGAAACAACTACTGATATGAATTGGAACCTTGTTAAAAAGTCCAGAAAAAATAATGACGAAGAAGAGAAACTCAATAAATTGGCGTTACGCATGAAATCCAAACCAACAAGTGCAACATTTTCGAAAGCGTAACATTAATATTTTTTGGGATACAAAAGGTAGTTCCGAGCCTTAATAACTTCGTCGTTACAATACAAATTAAAGAAAGGAGTCGTATTATTCACAGGTTCCAAAATATACATATAACTTGATAAAACAATGCCATTACTTGAGCAGATCACGTGCTGTATGATACTTTGTTTGAAAGGTATTTTGTTCAAATAAAAACCAATTTCGTGCTCCGAGCTTGTTGAAATCTCGGCACGCTTAGGCGAATGGAATCTTCTATTTGCTTTGCTTTCGTGGTGCTTGCTCGTTCTTTGCTCTAATATCGTAACAATAATAAATGTAAAATAATTAATGTTTGGTCTGACTAAAGCACCGAAAGCTCACACAAAGTGATGTTTCTTAAGGTGAGCGAGAGCAACATACTAGTCATTATCATTACCAGCCTATATACGTCGGTCGGCGGTGAGCACGCGTGGTGATTACGCCCATACTCTCTCTCTCTCTCTCTCTCTCTGAGAGAAGGCCTGTGCCCTACAGTGGGACGTATATAGGCTGCTTAATAATACTTCCCACTGTAGGGCACAGGCCCTCTCAGAGAGAGAGTATGGGCTTAATCAATCACCACGCGTGCCCACCGCGGATTGGCGATTTCAAGCGCAGAGGTATGTGAATAGCTCAGGCACTCAGGTTTCCTCACGATGTTTTCCTTCACAGTTAGCGAGTGGTATTGCTAATATAACTTCACAAATGATTTAGAAAACAGTCATAGGTACATGTCCGCTCTGGGAATCGAACCTGGTCTCTCGCTTCCGAGTCCAATGTTCACCCACCCACTAGGCTACTACTACTTCGAACCTACTAGTAAGTAGTTACAGTCGCCAGGTCAACCTTTACATTTTTCTTATAGTCACCTGTAATAATAACGTGACTGGGATTACCATTATGACAACAGGCGTTTGCTGCAGCTGACAGACATTTTATGGCCTAGGTAGACAGGCGTGCGGTCGGCACTACTTTCAAAGTCGCCCGTAAAGTAAATGGGTAGAGTATACGGACGTACACATGTACAGGTTCATGTGCTGACTGCACTCGCATACATGTTTCTGTTGCCCAGGGCCGCCGGCCCACGTTCCTGAAAAATCCACCATTTTAGACAGGCACCTCTCCATCTATAAATGGTAACCCCAAACGTATAGGTTGATATGCTGTCGACTGTAGAAAATATGGAAACAAAACAAGTCGTATAGTCTTAGTACTCTTAGTACGACTGTATGTTTTCTTTCTGTAAAAAGAAGTGAAACAGTAAACTAACTGCTGAGGTATCATCCGGTTCCAACGCAAAATGTTTGCCACTTGGAAAACATTGTAGTTGGCAACAGGTCACCACGCTTCACCAATTCTAGTTTTGTAAATGTTACGTCCGGTTTTCATAGTTTATTGCATAGGAAGCAGCAAATTAGCAATACTTGTGAAGAAGGTATTTGATAATTGGCGTGATCCTACTTACGTTCTCCATTCTTTCGTCACTTTCATTCATCTCACACACACAACGCCCACGACCTCACAAAGAGGATTATTATCTACTTGTATGTCCATGCCAGATCGAAGATACGTTAAGGAACTACCTGTAAGCTAATAAAAGCCTAAGAAAGTTCGTAACCCGTTTTTTTGCGTGTCTAACATGGCAGGCGTTCTGTCCGCGGTTGCCCATCAATATCACATTTTTGGTATGAATTCTCTTGTGCTCTACAAAAGTACCAGAAAGCAAATCGCAAGCGCAGACAAAAGCCGAGTCTACGCCTGCCATGTTACAACTTACAAGTCGCCTCTGTATATTTAAAAACGCCGACAACAGACCCGAGTCGGTTGTCAGCGTTTTTTCATTCCATTGACGCCTAGATGGTTTGATAAGAGAGTCCGTGCGTTAAGGCAGCAACGAAATTTCTGTAATCTCTGTTTATGTAATTAGCATCGTAAGGACCCAATCCTGTTGTCATTGTTATTGTTTCAAGGTATAAAGGTATATAAAGTAACTAAAGTCACTACAAGTCTGTGCTAGTTGGTATTATTATATAATTTGAAGCTCGTCTTTGCACATGTAAATTCGTATTGTCGTGTTTCCTGTACTGTTTTTCGTGCGCAATAAAGTATTAAATATTAAACAACAATGCTTACAGCAAGCTCTTCACTGGTGTAGGCGGTGAGCGTGCGGCGCTCCTGGTGCAGCACGCAGTAAAACGGCTCCCACGATGCTGGCACTCCGGCGTACGCACCGCTTAGCGCGCTCGCCGCCGCTTCTATGGACAAAATAATAATAAAATAAATAAATAAAAAACGGGACTCATTTGACGACACTTTAAAAATAATGGCTTTATAATGCTGCTTCGTACCGTGAAAAAACAGGGCCCTTATTATGAAAAATGCAACATTATCGGAAGTAGCAAATCCGTAACTCAAGATATGGTACGACGTCATTGGGCTAACAAAGAGCCATGCATTTCTAGCGTTCGTTACTTAGTGGCAGGATATTTCGAAACTATACAAAAAAATCTAGCGTATTGGTCGCTAGATTCGAGTGTATTGTCGGGCTCTAGCGCGACGTTGACGTCCCTTCCGAACACATCGCTGCTTCATAATAAGAGCCCTGTTACACCTGGAATAAAAAAAAACTCCTATAATAAAAAGACGTCCAACTACAATATATCCGTCAACATAAATTAATAAACCTACAAGCAGGTCGTACATCCGGCGCATAATCGGTCCAAATGGAGAGCGTTCGTGGCTGAAGCTGCCCAAGTCACGTCCCTCAGTCACGAGGACACGATCAGAAATAAGAAGAAATTAATAAACTAAACTAAAAAAAGTAGACAATAGGCTGTAATCAGTGCTTTAACCACCATCCACTTAGTTAAACTATCTTTACAAAAGTATACTCGAAATTTATTGATAATGATGTCTTCGCATTTGATTGGTATGGCTTATATAATTTTGGTACAATATTAATCAACTATATCTCATACATTATATTATATAACACTTTCACTAAGATTGGTTTTACTTTAGATGCGGTTACAAGAACCATATACTTAATAGGTAATAAGATTACAAGAACCATATACTTAATAGGTAATAAGATTATTAGGTGTTAAGTAAGATAAAGGGTCTTTCTTGCGTAAAGTCCACTGGAACGAACTAATAATGGTGCGCTAACAGTAAGTGCTTTATTTTTAAAATTTCATGTCGATTCAATAGTGTTGTGCAACTGTGTCGATGTGGCAAGATCCGACAGCTCAAACGGAGATATCTGCAGTTGAGGTAGACACAACATCGACAATGTGGTTCGAAAGTGTTTTCTATCACTTAAGTTAGAGAGAAAATGGCTGAGAAACGTAGAGAGCTACATAGACGGAGAAATTGCATATTTTATAATTTTCGCTATTCATATAAAACCAGCGTGACCTTAACCAAAACCAGTATACAAAATGTTATTGGAATAAAGCACGCCTAAAAACCGTTTCTTCAGTAAGCATACAGTTTCTATTGAGAAAAAGTTGACCTTCAATTTTATTTTTCATGGAAATCGACTATATCAAGTTTCATGATCGTACCAATGAATAATCCCGTATTCATACGTATTCACACCTGGACCTAGGAAGGCCTGAGGCCCGCCACTGGGAGCAGCCGTACATTTGTACAAATGCCCTCTGTCTGGGTGTATTTCCATGTTTGTGCCGTCCTGGCCTGGTTGCCATAGCATAGGGTATGCTACTTTGGGACTAGAACAAGTGATTGTGTTTTGTGGAGGTTTTAATATTACTTTTTTCTGTCCTCCTCCTAAATAATCGCCACAAGTAATCTTCTTCAGATCATCATACGCAAGATTGTATGAAGAATTCTATGCTCTGTCATTGTAAGTGGCTTAACATCGATACCGATACCACAAAACCTGTGTAAATTCAAATAATTCAAAACTTGAAAACCGTTTCTGGTTTATATGTAACACGTTGTATAATCGCAACCGGCTTCAACATAATATCTAATGAATATGAAAGGACAATGACTGTAATTGTGGCACTTGCTCGGCCAATAACATTAAAGGACACCAGTGCAGGCACTGGCCACTCCGTAAATTACTATAATAAATATGCTCTACTTAAACTGAAGTGACACGCTTCACTGGTCTATGGTGGCAGCGCATTGTTTTGGACAAAATTCAGTTGAAAAGTCACACTATGAACATAATTCATTCAACTCAGTCGTGCAATGAGTTAGGGCCCAGGTGTATACAGATTGCAACATTTTTATCTCTGATTATATACCGTTCTAATGTTCTGTTAAAGCACAAAGCACGATTTTGTCGTTTCCCAATCGTCTGGAAATTGTGTCGTATAGTATTAGATATAACACAATAATAATGACTATAAGCACATAGCGTCAAGTTCGAGGAGAACACAATATCTTAGTACCTCTACCACTAAAGGGTGTTGGTTCGTGATTCGAAAATAGCCACCGGCATTCGGAGTTCAAACCCACTATCTCTGAGTTAGTCACGCACGCCCAGCCGCAACAAAGAGCAAGCTTCGACGAGATAATAGACAGTTTTTAAATTATTCATAACGCTTTCCTGGGGTACATAAAACGCTCATAATTTCACAGAAAAAGGCCATAATAAACGTGTTCCTCCTAGGCCGGCGAAGGAAACTATTTCCTAAGCATCATTAACGAGCTACAGGTAAGTTAAATACGGCAGAGTGCTTAAGTGAAATTGCACTTAAGCAATCATTATCGCGCTCGGATCGCAATAAATGCAGCCAAGATAGCTGGTATCGCTTAAATCCGGTCGGAGTTATCAGGCAGCTCGCGCCCGCATCCTTAACTCATCAGGACGGGTCTGACGGGCTCGGCCACTTGCCTAACTTATTACACGATCCTACAACAGCCTCAAGGCCTCATGTAACCAAGAGAGGCTATACTTGCTTCGCTGTCAACATATCCTTACTAATATTAAAAACGCGAAAATTTGTATGTATGGCTGGATGTTTGTTACTCTTTCACGCAAAAACGGCTAAACGGATCCGGATGAAATTTTGCACAGAGATAGATTGTGGTCTGGATTAGCACATAGGCAATTTTTTATCCCGGAAAAATACACATCAAAATTACCACGCGAACGAAGTCGCGGGCAACAGCTATTTGTTGATAATAGTGTCATCGCGTTTGCTGTGATTAGGCACGGTATTTTATGGAAAATCGCATATTCCTGTAACTTTACAATTTCCAAAGAAAGTTTATTAGATGTTTGTTGTAAGTACTTAGTTAAACAACGATGATTCGTAACTGACTTGACTGTTGAAATAAATTGCAGGGACTTTTAATAAAAACTAATAAAAAAGAGCAACAATAGTCAGATGACTTAATTGTCAAGAAGTATGCTTATTTTCGTATGAATCAAATTAGGCATTCAATAAACGGAGCCATTGATTTGCGTGTGAACATAGTGAATCGGCCGTTCAATGCCCAGTATCATTAAGGCTAATGTTTATTCCTATGTTTATACCTCGGTTTGTTGTTTAGGTGTGTAGGAGGAGCCGCCGCGGGCGCACTCAGGCCAGCTTGCATCACAAAATTGTAAGATACAGAACCCCTGACCACAGCATGAATTGAACAAGCTAGCACACTACATAAACAAATCAAGTGAATCGGTGATTAATAATTTTGTTATGTTTGCTCATTAGTGCACGCACACAGTCAACGTAGCTGCCTTTAGGTATATATCTGTTGCAAAGACCAAAAAGAAAGTGGTGAGCAGAGTACATGCCCGTAAAGGTTGAAGTAATATCATCTGTCAACTGAGGAGTTAAAGTACAAAGTCGCAATTCCATTTAATGCCATAAAATTTTTTTGATTCTTATTTTGCGTTCGAATAACATCTATCGTCAAATAGCAAAATAGTACATGCCAAAACCACTAAAAATTAGGAAAAAAAGAAATTGTTAAACAAGGAGCTGAACTCCTTATCAACGGTAGACAAAATTTTTCACATTTCATGGGTTTCCCAAGAGTAAAATAACCTGTTGGTTCTTTCAATGCTAAGTGAAAAACCAGCCAAGTGCGAGTCGGACTCGCTCACGATGGGTTCCGTACCATTATCTATACAACATTAAACACAGAGATCGAGAAAAAACGGCAAAAAATCATATTTGTTGGGGGCCCCCTTATATATTTATTTTAATTTAATTATTAATTTTTGTCTCAGAGAGAGAGTATGGGCTTAATCACCACGCGTGCCCACCTCGGATTGGCGATTTCAAGCGCTGAGGTATGTAAATAGCTCAGACACTCAGGTTTCCTCACGATGTTTTCCCGTTAGCGAGTGGTATTGCTACTCTGAGAGAAGGCCTGTGCCCTACAGTGGGACGTATATAGGCTGCTTATGATGATGATTAATTTTTGAAGCGAATATAGAACTAAATATTCTGTGAATATTTCAGGCGTCTACCTGTTGTCAAAAAACGGAAAAAAAACGTTTGTTGTATGGGAGCCCCCCTTAAATATTTATTTTATTCTGTTTTTAGTATGTGTTGTTATAGCGGCAACAGAAATACATCACCTGTGAAAATTTCAACTGCCTAGCTATCAAAGTTCATGAGATAAAATCCGGTGACAGACAGACAGTGAAGTCTTAATAATAGGGTCCCGTTTGGCACCCTTAGGGTGCGAAACCCTAAAAAGGATGTTTCACTCCCTCTCCTCCTCGACTTACTTGTACTATAGAAATAAAACTACGTACTTGTGGGTGTATGATTCTCCCACAGACTCTGATATCTACATACTTTTTTTAATATCTGTACAAAGCACTAGGTACCTGTTTCGGCTCCACTGCGTAACAAAATATCTTCTATAGATCTTAAATGCCAGCTATCAGTTCATTTTCTCATTGCATACATAACAATATATAAACTTACACCTGTATCCCGGAGGGGTAGGCAGAGCCCAGGGTTTGCGCAGTGTAAATTATCACAAAAGATAACAAAAATGAGCTACCCTCTACTCAAATCAATGTGTTTGTAGAGCTTCAGCAAGTCAGACTTTCTGCATGTTGATAGCAAGATCGCATTGGCGGCGGTCGACAATGAACTTACGGGCTGGGCCGCGCATGCGCCCGTATAAACAAACAGTCCCTCGGCGCAGACGCAAGATGAGCTACATTGCCACATCTCGCAGAGAATGAATGTTCATAAACAGAGGTTATTCGCTTATGTTTGAAAGCTCGATGCAAGTAACAACGGCTGGGCGTTTATGGGTAACTGCTTCCAAAGCCCTACATCCGAAAAGTGATCCTCGTACTCATATCAGATCAAAATCTTAAGCAACTTTTATTAAAACATACTTAAGTTACTCTTGGCGTCTCACAGACCTCTCAAGAGATATGTAGTATATGTAGCAATTTACCTCATTAATTTTAAAAGTATCATAAGTTCATTGCAAAACTCATTGGTACATCAAGATCGTAACGAAACTTAATTTTAGAGAGCCGACGAGAGACTGAGAGCCTTAAGGCCTGCCACACACTGGTGCGGTCGCGGGGTGGCGGCCGCCGCCGCCGTCTATTCAGGGTTACTTCAAAAATGTGCAATTCCTGAAAAAAACCTTTCGTCTTAGGAGTTTTATTCTCATATTTGTATTTTCCGAAAAGTCTGTTTTACATAATATTATTAAATTCGCCCTTTACGCGATTAGTCGTAGTCTCCGGTAAATCATTGTCCGAACTAGAAAAATGTACATTCTCTTAAGCATTATTTTCTATCAAACAGCTCCAAACATGCAAAGCATGCAATCTTTAAAACCACGTAAAATTGTATATTGAAAAAATGGAATGAAAATATTTAAAGAGTCGTAGAACAAAAATTGGGTGATAGCCAATTTATTCGAATAAGTCACACACGCGCAATAGATAAAACGAGCAATATAACAAAAAGTATTGTAAATGACAAACTCAAACCAATTGAGATGTTTCAGGAATTTAACTTATGAGGTAACCATGTACAAATCGCAGCTAGATATTTTGTTTTGTACGGACCGCGGCCACCGGCCGCCATCACGACCCTGCCAGTATGTGATAGACTTTAAGTAGGTGGTACATACCTTTATCGTAACGAAAGTTCATTAGGTGTTTCACACTTACACGCGTAGCGTAGTACGCCAATCGACATTTAAATACAACAAATACACGTTTTACACCTAATGTTGAAAGCGCCATCGTTAATTTGGTATACATTATTTACAATGTATGAGTATGAGAAGCCCTTTGCTGAATAAATTGCTAGATAAGCGCTACTCCACTGCGTGAAATTCTTTTTTCGTTTAGATGATTTGAAGCGTAAAGCGCTTTTTACTTAACTCGATTTACTCTACAACACATCATTAGCCATTTATTCTCCAGAAAAAGTATAAATTCTCAGTTGCAGCCCCCACACATACTATGGCATAAAGGTCACTGGTCATCCAAGGCAAGGGAAAGAACGTCGTCCCTTGTCCGAGTATCATTTATACTTACTCCGTGGTGGGTACCAAGCCGCAATTACATACGCGTTTACTTGTATTTTATTTCCATGGACTTGTCTCTTGTGACAAAAAGTAAATACGACTTTTTCAACTTCTAAATGAGTGCGAGAAGCACATCATAAATATCGAAAAGCAAGTAAATCTTTTAAAAATAGCTCCTGTTGCATTTGTGGTATCTTCTCAGACTAGCTAACGCTGTGAGCCAGCAGCTAGCCCACAGCTAGGTTTCACGTTATTACAATAACATCTCCGAACGATCTTAACTTAATGGAATCACCTCTTCGACATACAACAACAAATAGAAATTAAAATATGTGAAGAAACAATACCCGATGTCCTAAAAGATGTACATAGTAGGGATAAGTTTTTAGAGTTCTGTAGCATAATTGTACAAATAGTAAATAAGAGGAATAAGACCTAAGATAAATAATAAAAAAAAAAAAAAAAAAAAAAAAAAAATAGTACTAAGAAATTAAGTCGAATCTAGATGACACAAATTACTACGGAAAAAGGAATTTAATTAAGAATGTAAATGTAACTATTGTGCTGTAACTGTAAATATTGTGATGAAAAAAAAAAAAAAAAAAAAAAATATATATATATATATATATATATATATATATATGTTAAGATAAAAACTATAAAGTATAAAGAAGATTGATGTCGGTATTAATTAAACTGTATTAATGTGTAACTACCTCCAGTAACCAGATATAATAAGATACAAAAGGTCTCCGACCACCATGTCGGAGGAAACCAGAAAGGGGGAGGGGTTTAGTCCGTAGGCTGCTGGGAGAAATCCCCAGTAGAGTCGGGCATGCCGCCGTGTGTTAGGGCACGGCGGTATACATGAGTATTCCCCTCCTCCTACATACAAAAAAAAAAAAAAAAAAAAAACATCTTAGTGAGCTACACCGTGTGTGAGTAATGTAATGTCAGCTTCCCGTGTGTGGCAGATTGGTGCGTGGGCGCCGGTCGTGCCACAAGCGGCGGCTAAAGGCGGGAAAATTTGGGACATTTTGTCATGTCGCGAGTGGGTGTACAACAATGGTCTTACGTTACGGTTACGGAACTTGGTATGCGCATGCGCATGCTACATACTACACAATCCCGCCACACAATAGGAATAAACCTACAAGGAATGATCAATAGAAAACGAGAGAAATGGCTCACATGCCGCCAGTTTCTGAAGTAAGAAAATATAAGTATAATGTAATATAATTTTATATACTTATATTATAGCGTCTTCTTGAGATTCCAACTGCATAGCCGCATCGCCAACCCGCCCGCCAAGCGTGGCGATTACGTCAAAACCCTTTATGGTTAGGGACCATGACCATGAGCTCCCTACGTCTGTGTCCTGCAGTGGGCGTAAAAATGGCTGATGATGATGATGATCTAATATACTAAAATTTCGCGTCACAGGTTAATTAATATGGCTAAGGTTGCTTTGCCATATTAATTAGTCCACGACCTATTCTCAGATACCACCGGTTTCTGAAGTAAGAAAATAGAAACATAATGTAATTTTATCTAATGTATATAAAAATCTCGTGTCACAGGCTAATTAATATGGCACAAAAAGGTTTGCCGAGTCAGCTAGTATCATTGAATACTTAGTGACTCGGCAAACGTTATTTTGCCATATTAATCAGCCTACGGGCTACGACCTATTCTCAGGCCTACCGACAAAAAAAACATAAAAATGGGTGAAGCCGTTTCGGAGGAGTTCGATAACAAACACTGTGACACGAGATATTTATATATCAGATTATAACACTTAATTGAGGGTAGGATCGTGGATCAACGTGTAATTGAAGAAGCGTAAATCCTAAACGCATTTCTTCAATATCGATATTTAAAATTCTAGGGTTATTAAGAAAAAGCTTAAGGCCTAGTTTCTGAATTGAGAATTTGCTGACTAAATAGTTAACTGTAGTGCTGTCTCTTCGAATTTCTCAGAAAAGAGCGTGACAGAACGGTAGGTACTTCAGTATTAACTTATTGAAATTCTCATTTCAGAAACCGGCCCTTCTAAGCTTCCTAATTTTATTTATTGATTCTTCATAGTGTTAAAACTTGACGCGGTCAATCTGCGTGAAAATAGGAAAGTTGAGAATTTAAGCTTATGTTTTATGCTTTTGTATTTTATCGCCAAAAAGTACACAATTATCGTAAATGGTTTGATTTATCGTTAGTGATGAAACGATTTGGAAGTTTTACGATATTTTAATGTAACACGTCGAAGGTAATCAGGCAAGGGCATCACAAACATGGAAATACACCCAGACATAGACCATTTGTACAAATTTATTTTTTGACTGAAAAAGAAAACTGAAGAGACAGAAAAATATTTCAGTATTTACTTAGTGAAATTCCTAATGCAGGAAAGGTGGTTAGTTCCAATCGATGGCAATGAAGATACTGTAACGACATCGACTCCAAAATTAATACGTATTTTAATAACCCTTACTTCATCATTAACTATATTACCATTTGTTATTCTTTCTTCTGGCTGCGCAATAAAGTATTCTCTATCTATCTATTGCTATTTGTGATCATAAAATGTGTCTACATATTCACCCAGGTTTTGTCAGTCAGTTCAGTACATCATGCCATTTCAATCTTAGAATTCAATGATTCTGAAAACTTCTTTGTGAGTAGGCAGGCACTACCTCTCAATTATAGGCGACACAATACATTACTATCACGCTTCCTGTAATTTAGTGAACTAACCTATTGTTGCGGAAGTTTCATATTCGGACAGAGTACAATTGATGCTGCCAGTCGGACGATCCATCGACTATAATGCTTCGAGAGATAACTTTACCAAAAATCTACGCAATCGGGATGCGATCAGGTTTGCGATGGACCCGTTAGAGCAAACAGTTAGTTTGTCTAAAGTCCGAATAATCCGAAGTCTAACCTTGCGCAGTCTAACTGTCTTATTTATAAAAACACGATTCCCTAAAACACTCCTTAGTTGCAGTTTAAATAGTCTGTGGTAAAGGGAAAGACATAACCACAGATTATTTAAATTTACCAAGAGGAGTGTTTTAGAGACATCGTGTTTTTATAAATTTATAAGACCGTTAGTCACTGATCACGTTACTTAATAAGACTAAGATGACTTACAGTAATTCCCTAAAGAGGTGAAAAACATTTATGCTCACTAGTGGGCTACGAACGGGCAGTGGCCTGGTTAGATACAAACGGTGTTATTCATAAAATTCCTCTTAAAGACCCCTCAGAGGCAGTTTAAATAATCTGTAATTACGTATTTCCCTTTACCACGGTCGCTTTAAATATTTTTTATGAATAAGTAAATTTATTTGGGCACCCATCCGTTGCAGTGAAAGCTAATGGCTCATATTGGTACAATTAACGTTCCAATTAACTGCGCTGGGAAGCTGTTATAGACCCCTTATTCGCGCTCAATTACAGTAATGAAGCGTTGACAGTCTAGCCCTATCTCTGTCACATCTTGTGAGCGAGAACGGCTTGACAGAGTTTGCCGCAGAAAATACTGCCGATGAGGGTTTCTAAATCAACCTGCAATAAACTGACGGTGGCTTGTGACTGGAAACTATGTCAAGTATACTCTCTCTGCTTGAAAGGGATTCTCGTAAACTTGGAAACTTTCTTAGAACTATCATTTACTGTTGCACTTTTATCGCTAAAATTACAGGCTTAGACACAAAAATATGTACAGAAATAAGGGTAGAGACATATACTTATACTGCGGCAAACAACTAGAATTTGTATTTATTGTTTAACGTTTTCTTTCTTCTTCTATCCACATTTCCCGCTGTTTGTACGGAATAGTTTAGTTTTGTTTTGACTACTAGATGGCGTTAATTTTTTCTTACAACAGAGTATGATTTTATCCAAGTCAAACCGTTATAAGCAGAACATTATGAATTTTTCTTTGGTTTTGTTTTTGCGCATAGCTAGGTAGGTAGACCAAGTAAGATAAAATACTACCACAATTATACACCTTCTTTGAATAAATACTAGTTTCACCCCCCTCACCCCTTAACTACAGTGTGGAACACCCGCGACATATTTTCATTCAATACAAAACCAAGGATTCAGACGTGAGTTTATGTATGTTTAGGCGGCCAATTGTACTGCGATTTATTGAATTTCTGTTAATGTAACCTATGTAATGTAAAGTACAAGTCGCGGATACAAAATATAGTAATTACTTACTTACTTTGTATGTGTGTTGTGTCTCTATAGACATCTATATGTTAACCTATTAATTGTTCACTTCGCTTGATTCAAAACCCAATCAATACAGCTCTCGCAATAATTAATAATACAAGCCATGTCAGATAAATGAATGCTTTAGTAAGACTGAACTATTACTCTCGTTACCCAGAATTGTACACAATGTGTAGATGCACGCATATAGTTCCCACAAGTCGTGGTGTAACTGAAACAGATGCAACGTTGGATAACTATGAGATCGCATGCGACTATTGTTTGCGGCGGAAACCCTACGACCTCAGAGCTGATTACCCGCTACTTGCAATGTTGACTGTTATACAATGGTGCATCAAACTCAGATGATCGATACACACCCAAGCAGCACGGAGGCTGAATGGTTAGCTGTTAGTCAGCTTTTTACCTGCATTAAGCTTTACTAAATATGTATAAGAGTTCCAAGATATGCTTAAGGTTGCACTTCGGAGGTTTCTTCGACTACTGTACAGCTTGGCTGAATTAGAGCTGTAAAAGGGAGCTAAAAAATCGTCGCAGCATGATATCGGTGAAATTGAACACCAATATTCTTCTTTTAGCTATAACTTACGCCCAAGGCTGACTAATAATCCGTAGGCTTGTTAATGACTGGTTAAAGGGGTAAATTTCAACTCTTTTGCAGCTATCAGCATTACGAGAGTTTTGGATACCACTCAAGGCTGCTTGGTAGAGTAGACTTATTCTCTTATAATGCTATCCAATTGGGCTGAACAACAGTCACCATGAAAACTCTTAAACAACTTCGTTTTGTATAAGGGAGTTATATTATGTCTAATGATGTATAGTAGTGTATGGTAATTCTAATTAAATGCCAATGCTTATAGTGGTTTTCTAAGCTTCAATACAGCTTAAGGTTTTAAAGCAGACATTACCAGGAGTATTATTACTCTAATAGCATATATTGATCCTCTTCTAAAGCTCTTCGCTATACATGCATCATAGCATAGTGAATGCAGAAGTAGCAAAACATGGCCCATGATGTTATTCGTAACTACTAAACATAATTATATACTCGCCCTTTTCATAAACTTTTAAACAGTTTTCACGGTGAAGTTTGCCAAGAGTGGCATTATAAGAGAGTTAGTTTACTCCAACAAACAGCCTAGAGTGGTAGGAAAAACTCTTGTACTGCTGAAAGCTGCATAATAGGTAAAATTTACCTCTTTCATCAGTCATTATCAAGCCTAAAAATGTTAGTCAGCCAAGAGCAGAAGTTTTAACGAAAGGCTGAACAGTAGTGTTTAAATTGGCCGATTTAATGCTACGACGATATTTTTGCTCTCTTGTACAGCTTTTACTTAACCAAGCTGTACAGCAGTCGATGAAATTTCCATAGTGCAACCTTAAGCATGTCTTTGAACCCTAATACACCTTTATTAAAGTTTAATGCCGGTTAAAGGCTGCCAAATGGTATCTATTCAGCCTCCGTGCTGTTGGTTTCCGTACTGAAATCGTGCAGTTTGTCTTCAACCTTTTCGCAATCATGGACGTTAAACCTTGGAAAACAAGAAAACGGTCTGGTGCCATTAAGAAAAAACTCTTAAGGGAGTATTCAAAACATCTAACTAACACAAATAAAAACCATAATTATAATGATAATATAGTTCAGTTAGAAACCAACCAGCAAAGCGGCAAAGAATGTCAAGTGTTAGCTTCATGTAGCGGTGATGGTTCCGTACAAACAAAAATAATCGATTCTACAAATGAACCAAGTGGTAGCCAAGTGATAGCCGAGGGTTCCGGCCATTTACCGATATTGGAAGAAAATTATTCGACCCCGAGTCCATCGCATTGTGAAAGTTCTGATACCGAAAGTACAGAAGAAGACGAAAGCAGCCAGTTTATGAAGGATATTCTGTTTCGTGAAAAAATAAAAAAATGGGCTCTAGAGAAAAATATTAGTCAAGCGGCATTGAAAGAATTGGCAGAAATTATAAATAATAGGTTTCCAAATACATTACAAAATGATCCTAGAACAATTCTTGGCACCGCTAGAAGTATTTGTATAGAACAAATCCAGCACGACGGTAAATATTGGCATAATGGACTCACCACTTCGCTTACAATATGCTTAGAAAAGTGGATAGGTGTACCTGATATTCTCAATTTAAACATAAATTTTGATGGCCTTCCAATATACAAAAGTTCCAAGAAAGAATTTTGGCCGATTTTGTGCACTATTTTTGAAAATCCCAACTTAGAGCCGTTTGTTATTGGAATATATTACGGTAATGGAAAACCTAAGAGCCTTGGTTCATATTTAGAACAATTCGTTACAGAAATGAAATATATATTAGAACACGGAATTCTTTTGAAAAACTGCAATAAAATCATTACTATTATGGTACGATGCTTCATCTGCGACTCTCCAGCGAGGGCCTATATAAAAGGTATAATTTTGTTTACGTACGAAAAAGTTTCTGAATAAATTATACACGATTATACACGGAATAGCTTGCTTCTAAGTAATGAGGGGCTTAGATTTAAGTATTTTTTTTACATTCTACCTACTTTAAAGATCTAATAGTGTACTTATTGTTGATGAGCCAAGTTAATAAAATAAAAGTAGCATAGTATTAATAGTAATACATAGGGTAGGGTAGGATTATAGTAGGGAAGGGGTAAGTTAAGGTAGGGTTGACAGTTAAAGTAGGAGTAGGGAAGGTTAGAGCAGGGGTATGGTAGGGTATTGTGACACCACACGAAGGAAGTCACGCCGGGCAGCTAGTATTTTAATAAAAAATAGATTATAGTTACTTAACTTTTGATTTTAAATATAAAATTATTATGTTTATATTTATCTTTTTACAGGAGTATGCAACTTTAACGGCAAGCATGGATGTCTCAAATGTACCACTGTTGGAGAATATTCCCATAAATCGCATACCGTGATATTCCCTGATTCAAGATGTTCTCCGAGAACAGATGATAAATTTAGAAAAAAACTTTATGGACAACATCATAAGTCAGACTCTCCACTGTTACAACTTCCAATAGATATGGTCAATGACTTTCCAGTAGCAGATTGTTTACATCTTATAGATTTAGGTGTCATGAAAATATTGTTAATTGGTTGGCGAGATGGTAACTTTGCTAAGTTAGTAACGAAATGGCGTTCGCAACAAATAGACGAGGTTATGATATTCTTGAATAAGTGTAAACTTCCATCAGAGATACATAGGTCTGTGAGAGGAATAGACTGTCTTGCCCACTGGAAAGCATCAGAATATAGAACATTTTTGTTTTACTTAAGTATTATAATACTGTCAGATGTGTTACCACAAGATGCCTTTGCACATTTTTTATAGTTATATTGCGGCATAACAATATGTTCTAGCAATGAATACATGCATTATTTACCATTGGCAAAAGAGTTGTTGCAATACTTTGTTGAACATTACAAAGATTTCTATGGATTGGATTATCTTACGAGTAATACGCACAATTTTCTCCACGTCGTTGAAGAAGTGGAAAGGTTTGGGCCGCTACAAACCTTCAGTGCCTACCCCTTCGAAAATAAACAAAATTTGATTAAAAAGCTGCTGCGAAGTGGCGAGAAACCCCTTTCACAGGTAGCAAAAAGACTAAGTGAAAATATTGATAGACAAGGCGATGCATTAAGAAAAGAAAACTTATATCGGGGTCCTTTCTTAACAAAGACTTATTATAAACACACTAAAATTAATTTCCGCAATTACATCCTTTCAAAAAAACCGCAGGATAAGTATTTCATGACAAACAATTGTGAAATCATTGAACTGAGAGAAATCGATGAAAACAGTAATATAATTCATGGCTACAAAATTACAGGCTTAACAGAAGTTTTTAACCGCCCCCTAAAATCTTTATACTTTAATATATTTAAATCTAAACCACCGGGAGACGAGCGCATTGAAAGAGCAGTGAAGCCCGAAGAAGTAAAATTTAAATGTGTATGTATTGAACATAAAAAAGAGCTGTATTTCATACCACTTTTACATACAGTTTAAATTGGAATAATAGAGGAAATAAAAGTCATCATAGTATTAAAATGTGTTTAATTGTTCCTGTTGGGATAAAAAAAGTAAGTAACATGGTTTTTTGTAAAAACCTAAAGAGAAAAATACAACATACAAAAGTAACTGACATGGTTTTTTAGTACAAGTCTAGAGATAAAAAAGATCTAATAGTAACACAGTCTAGACATATTATCTGGTTTAACAAGTCAACAAGCTGTTGTTCAAAAGATAAAGTTTTATTTTCGTACTTAGTAAGTTCAAAAAAATCACAGCACCACGAGATTACGTATCAAGATTAGTCAAAAAACAATTAAGCATAGCAGGTATCGCAGCTTGCTGTTTGAAATGTCTACAAACTAAAAGAAACTTCCACTTTTTTGTACTACGCTTGGGTACATAATAATCACAGCCACGAGATTTCGTAAGTATCAAATAAATCTAGATACAGATCCCTTCTTAATCATCAACCAATATTTCTCATGTTATTTTATTCATAAATACGAAACTTTTTTTAAAGGACCACCTCCGAAATCGCCATTAAATCATCAGCAGGTATTACACTTTTGTTTGGAACAGCTGATTTTTTTTGCGATTTCGGAGTTGATCCCATAATGAAAGTTGTTCGTATTCATGAGTAAAATGACATGTGGGTGGTGATCAAAAAGTCATCTTGTATAGTATCACATGGGAAACTCATGTAGAATCCTCAGACATAAGTTATGTTTCTACTACTTATAGAAGCGACTCCATTAATTCTTCGTCTTCATCCAGAACATCCAATGACGGTTCAGAAATTTGCCTTTCATTTTGCACTGCCATTGCCACCACATCCGATGATGGACCAGGCGCCCCATTTTGCGCTGCCACTGTCACATTTTTATCAATGAGTGCGTCATTTTTTGCATTACCTCCATGCGAGGTTTCTGTTTTCCTCTTCTTGCTTGTAGTTTTTTCTTGACGTTTTCGTTTTGAAGATGTTCTGAGATCTTTAATTTCTAATCTCTTAGTAGCGTTCTTCGTTACAATTTTAAAGAACTTTTCATTGTTTTCTACTGTATATGTAACATCCCACAAATGAATCATGCTATAAAAAAAAATCAAGACATTTTTGAACCCTTTCAATGCGACTTTAGTATCTCTGCCTCTACTGCCACCCGACCAAGAACACTTGCATAAAAATTCTCTGCTAAATAGGATATCTAGCAATTTGTAGGCACAAGTAACTCCATTTCCAGATGTTTTTGAACACAAAAATTCAAACCGTTTTTCAAACTTAAGTTTTTCTGCTTTATCTGATAACAAACATTCCAGTTCTTCCAATTCCTTCACAGAATTCAAAGGTTTTATTATGAATTTTTCTATTTCAAACCCACTCGCTTCACCGAGCGAGACAGTTGTTGGAACAATTTGGCGATTCAACCTTGTAAAGCAATCACCTATTAGTACTGTTAAATTTGATATTTGGCGGCTGTTTTTTTCTTCTTTGTCTAATACGAACTTCTGTGACTCTTGCATAGTTTGCAGTATAATTTTTTGGTTTTCTAATATTTTTTTCTGGTTATCCAATAGTTCCTCAAAATTTACGCTTGCGGTTTCAATGTGTATGTTTTGTGACTCGGTATTTATATTAGATGGCTCAGTCGTTACTATATCCCCGCCGTTATAAATAATCTGATAGTCATTAGGTAACTGAAAGTCATGTGTACTTGTGCTACATCCTGGTATTTCCTGTTCTTCTCGCCGATGGTTTAGTTGCTGAAATTAAATTATATTCGTTTTCAAGTTTAGGTATAAAAGGTGTTAGGCGGATGTTTCGATAAATAAAAATAGAGGAGTGCATTACACCCCAACTCAAAAATTTATGATATAGAAACATATATAGACATTTATCTATCACACACAGAATAATGCACCTATGTTCATCACACAAATGATTGCCTTGGGTGGGAATCGAACCCGTGGCGGAGCTACTATTCACCGGGGCACAGAAGACACAATAGTATCGTACAGAAGACTCACTGACTCAATTTGGATTTTGTTTTCAAACATCATAAGTAATAGACAAAGACAACGTAATTTTGACAGCGTGGCCCTTTCATATGGTTTAAAATATGTCAACATGCGGGTTTATAATTTCATCTTAAGTAAAACGCCACGGCCCATAATGTTCAAGATTTATTTGTAGTTAACCATGTGATAGTGTGAGTACTGGCGACAGCGGTTCTGATTGTAATTCAGGCGTATGCCACTTCCATTGTTTTTTTCTGTTCCGTGGTCATACGATCATACATAGTCATGTTATCTAGGAGGTATGATACCCCACGGCTATATCCATAGGTGGATACCCCACGGCTAATAAGTACAAATTACAAAAGTTTATTTTTTACTGTAGGCGAAAAGAATGGAACCTTTTATCTGTGTGCAGTTGACCAAATGGTTCACCTTGAGTAGGTAGGTTATTTTATTGTTCTGTCAATAAAAATTGTTTTAGTTTTGTTTTACGTCTTCTTGAGAATCGCAGTCACATGGACGAAATTTTAATTGCGCCTCATCAAAAACAAAACATTTAAGTGTTGCAATTTTCTACAAATTTTCAATATTTTAGAATTTAATTTAATTGTTTTTTTATGGAAATCCGCCTATTCTTGTTCTTTTTATAATTTACTTTAAAATATTTAACATTTTGATTGGTTTCAATTTCGCTAAGAGATCTCTAAACAGCTGCCTAAGGTACGATCAAATGAACCACTAGGCAGCTTTCGGTAAGTTTTACATACACTGTACAGAGTTAAGAGTGCTATGAGCTAATTAAAAGCCGCCGTAAATGCCCGCGTGTAGACGTGAGCATTACAAAAGATTTTAAAAAAACTTAAAGCTGCTCAACAATTCGCCGCCATTACATCAGTCATGATTTAAAATAATTCGAAAAACAATGTATGTTTTATGAAATTTTAAGACCAAAATCGCATTAATTTGACTAGACTTTGTGATAAGTCAACTAATACAACTTAATGAATGAGAAATAATTAAGTTACAGGAGTATAGTTATCGAAATATTTCCACACAACAGGACTCGTATTATCAATTTGTTCTAATTATTTCTTCAAACGTTGTTATTTCCATGGCGCCTAAAAAATTAGGTGTAATCTAGTATGCACATTGACAGTAAACTGACCTCCGCACTAAGAAACACTACAAAAAAATAAAGAAGTCCATAATTGAATCGTGTGATTTTAAAACAACACAAGTCACATGTGTTTTTAAAATAACACTTGTTCATTTTTTTAAATTAAATTATTTACACCTACCTATTGATTTACATTAGAAAAAAAAATTGTAGTTTATTCATACAGAAATTAACATAATATGCTAAAATATTGCTGTTGTAGATATTAGTATTTGAATAAAACAGTTTTTTCTATTTCCTGACAAGTTGTAATGAAAGGACATGTGTTGTTTTAAAATCACACGATTCAATTACCTTGATAATGGTTTTATTTATCACAACACATTACGACACTCCGCCATTACAATAGTATTTACAGTCTTAAATATTTGACATTTTCTCAGGGGATGTCATAATATTAATTGTAGAATACTTAATTGTATTACCTCTATTCAGACGAAGCCCAGCTTAAGAACGGATAAAAACATTACAAAGGCTGAATCGTAGAACATAAGCTGTACAATGAAGCTGGTTAAGCTCTAAACCGGCTCTAAACCAGCCCTTGCAAAAGCCTGCACAGCCTTTGAACAGCCCTTAAAATGCTCAAGGCTGTTTAATTTGGGGCCTCTTTTGGCATTACAGGGTCTGTATAGCTGGCTACTCAGCCTTTGTGCAGCAGGGCTAAACAGCCTTAAGTTTCGATATTACCTTTAGTTCAGCTCTTCTGCAGCTGACGTGTGCTGCTTGGGTGATGGTTTAAAAATTGGCCGCCACTGGATGGAAATAAAAGCTCGAGCAAAGTAGCGAGCTTAGGATGCCCCAGCGACGGAGTGATAAAGATATTATGAACACTTAGAAATCGTGACTAAAACATATGAACATTAAACATAAACATAAACATTTACATACAGGCACATACGTTGTTTCTGGCCCCACACTAGGATACCCTGTGTCGTGGGAAACAGAAACAACGACATCACAAACATGTAAACATCCAAGAACTGGGGTTTTTTTTGTTCCCCAGCCGGGATTCGAACCCGGGACCTCTCGCATTTTATGCAGATGCACTACCGCTGCGCTACGAGGTCGTCGATGCGCAGAAGAAAACAAAATAAAGAATCTTTATTTCGGATATCTACCTGGCCTGTGCTAAAATAATGAACGTTGATCCAGATCTGTTAGCTACGATTATGGTATAGAGATCATACATAAATCTGGGATAAATAATATCAGAACATTAATAAACCTGTACTTATGTAGATCAAGATAATCACACAGATTACTCGGTGGTTTTCCGAGTGCCATGTGTATTGCATAAACCTCGCTTCCGGTACAATGATGTGTATAAAAATTATGTGAAACGCGAACACATACACCGTAGATTTACGTAATGTAAACGTAATAGAAAAAAATAAGATCTGTCTCGTTCAACTTCTCTAGCATTGTCACGACGAACGCACCAAGACATGACACTTTCTCTATTGATGAGTTTGCCGCAGGAAATTCGTTTTGTGCGCGTATGCAACATAGTTTCTTCTGCCAATATAGGACAAGGAACTTCCGCGTCTGTGCCTTTGATTACCTTTTTTGCCTTTGATTATGTTCTAGCTAGTTGATAAACGATTTTATTCAACTGGTGGAAGTGTAGACTTCCATACCAACTTATTTTGTATAGCTGAAGTTTGTGTTGGGGGCCCTCAAGTATACCATTTTTTTCTACGGATCGTATAGTAATAAAGATTTACATTGAGCTTAATGTGCCTTTTAAACTCAATTCAAGATCGTGACCGCTGGTACGAGCGCCCATAGTTTATAGATTACGCCCAGTTAAATTCGTTAAGTTATTCCGAGACATGGAATATATGCGCACTTATTACAGTTGATCAGCAGTGCTGTTGCCAGCTCTATAAGTACTTATGTAAATTACATATTTCGTAATCGAACACATCGAAAATCAATCTCTAATCCACTTTTGAAGTAGGCAATAAAGTGAACCAATTTGCGTATATAATTGCACATCATTGACAGCGAGTTGACTTTATTCAAATTAGGTAATTATGATGCTTCAAATTGGTAAGCTAAACGAAGTCGCTAAATGTTTTTACTCTCTCTTTTTATAAGCTCATTTAGAAGGACACATCATCATTACACATCCCATCGCCTATTCGCCCTAGATTAGCTAGCTACAAAGAATTGTGTATGTTTGCCTAACGGGCAAATTTTCTAACTTCAGTTCTTGTCTCACAATAACGTTAGCAACATTAAATTTGGTTTCGAACCAACCTGCTGGCTCAATTTAACTGACTCTACATAAAAAGCCAACTGCCATCCGAACGTTTGATGGGTGACGTCAAGTCAATCGGCCGGGCCGGGAGTGGTCTCGGACCAGTCAGGCAAGTGACCTGCGCCGCCTCGCGACTGGTCCCCGGTTTGTATGACAAGAGGCGTACCTACTCTTGAAAAAATCCAATAGTAAGTTTAATTTACACCTGGTATGTTTCCTCGTGGAAAATCGGCGCTACTTGCAAGTTGTTATCCAGTTTTAAGGCTCTATTCAATTCAATTCAATTCAATTCAAATATTTTTATTCATTGTAAAAACAGAATGTTTACTTAATGAACGTCAAAGTTGTTAGTTTCACAATTAATGGATTATGTGGAGAAGAAGCTAACAAAGAAACTCCACATTTATTCTTTTCAAAACACGTTTTAACTTAATTAACAGAGTTTTCAACTTAAAATATTAGTCATGAATGTGTTGAACACTAGTCACAATCATCCTTTAAATAATATTAATCTACTGTTTAATGCCAAACATCTTTGTCTTCTAAATAATCCTTGATGTTATAGTAAGCCTTTTTGCACAGAATGTGCTTAACACATTTTTTAAATCGCGTTGGAGGTAACTCTAATATATCTTGAGGAATTTTGTTGTAGAACCTTATACAGTGCCCCATAAAGGATGTGTTAACTTTTGCAAGTCTAAATAGTGGAAATGACAATTTATGTTTATTTCTAGTATTAAAATCATGGTGGCCACCAACATTTTCGAAGTCTTTGATATTTTTTGTAACGTACATAATATTTTCTTATTCGATGTATCATCGTTCACGTAAAATTCTTGCTTATCAAATTTGATACTACAGAAATAGTTGATAGAATTTTTCAGGGATTTCATTAAGTGAAATTTTGTATAAGTATTTCAATTTTGTTTGCGTTCAAAGCATTAAAAAACTCAACTAAGATTTTAAGAGTAACTCCATCCACCGCAGCACTTGACGTGTGGTAGCGAGCCGGTGCGACGCGCGGCGCGTGCCAAACTCCAAGTTGCGATAGCAGATCAGCTGTCCAAGCTCTTACTGCACGGTGAAATTCAGGTGTCTAGGATCACCAGCAACTGGTAGCAGATGTTTTATAGATGAGAAAGGTCAACTGTTTAAAGAATCCTTGAAATATTGCAGTACGTTCTATTTTTTGAACATTCATAACTGAAGCAGCTGGCTGACTGGCAAATTAGATAAAAATATGTGAAACTAAAATGCCAAAATTCCTTGCAAAAGTAGGCAAATTGAATGCTACAGCTTTGTGCGTTTCTAAACAGGTGAATGTCAGCCTGATCGAAAGAAATCCGAGGATTTTGTGGGACATGCGCTCGCTTGCCTCATTTTTATGTTAATTTGCAACAATTTCTTTATATCGGTGCTTGTTAAACAAGTTTGTCAATAACATTTTTCGTAATAACGTTATTTGCGCGGAAACGGCTTTATTTAGAAACGTTTACACAAATCGCGTGGAATTAGGCTGCACGGCCGCATTGCCCCGACCGAGAGCGATGCTGCATATACACGAACAGTTTTAACGGACACCCTACATCCACCTCTACGGCAGAACTGTTGTATGAGATCATTAAGTTCAATGATAGTGCAAATTGAAAGAACATTACCTACTCTCCTTTGCTTGCAGTACCCAGAAAAAGTGGATAAACCGCATCATTTAAATCACTTATCGTACAAAACATGTCAAGTTCACCGTTTGCGGCTTACATATCTACTATGAATGAGAACGTTCTCGCGTGCCACCCGATGAAGACATGCAAATGACTTTAAATAGGCAGCAGATGAATAGGTAGTGCATAGCGTTTGAGTGGGCTAGGCACTGAAACTACAATAGATACGTGTTTGGGATCCGGACGCAAAGGGTAAGGGACCCTATTACTAAGACTCCGCTGTCCGTCCGTCCGTCGTCCGTCCGTCTGCCACCAGGCTGTATCTCATAAACCGTGATGGTTAGACAATTGAAATTTTCACAGATGATGTATTTCTGTTGCCGCTAAAACAACCAAAACTAAAAACAGAATAAGTATTAAGTGGGGCTCCCAAACAACAAAAGTGGTTTTATGCCGTTTTTGCTCGATATTAATTACGGCAACAGGTAGACGCTTGAAATATTTAAATGTTGTATAGATAATGGTACGGAACCCTTTATGCGCGAGTCCGACTCACACTTAGCCGGTTTTTCATACGTAGCAATATCTGAATGTTAATAAGAAATTATGGGTTCAAAAATATTACTTTGCCTTAGTTTAAGTTTGTTTTTTTATTTTTTTTTTTTTTCTTTTTGGTGAAATCTATTCCTAGTAGTATGTAGGTATATTTTTTCGTTCGTCTCCTCCCTTCATATGATAATTTTTATTTATGTATGTTTATTCTATATTTATCTTATATTTATGTACCGTTTATGTATGTGTATTAAATATATAAATATCTTTCTTAGTATTGTTTAGTTGCACCGACTACCCGTCATTTAGCTTCTCATTTTTTTCCGTCAATGGTTGTCTGGAAGAAATTACTTTTAGTAATAAGGCCGCCAATTGTACTGTACTATATTATTGTTAAATTCTCATATGTAATTCCTGGTGTACATACAATAAAGAATATTCTATCTATTCTATCTATCTATCTATGATCTTCCCCAAGTAAGATACAAACTACAATACAACAAGGGTATAGGTACTATTCAGCCAGAACAGAAAGCAGAACAGGTCGAATGAATTTATGCAGCGTACGTACACCGAGTCCCCGTGGTGGCTAAATTCCACGAACGGTTATTGACATCCCCTCACTGCACTTGTATTGCTGTTTTCTGTGGAAATCGTTTTTCATTTTCTTTGTCAAGCTTTAGCAAATAATTCTGGTGTACCTACTTTTCGAAGTTATCGCATATTCTATCCGTTAGCTTAGCAAATACAACTAACTCTACCTTGAACGCAGTGGTATCGCAACTTATCTAAACGTAAGCAAACCGTTAGATTAACATTAACCAAACAAGGGGTGCCGAGTACGTCTTAATGTGACTCATACCTACAAACACAGTGATTATAAATTATCGATGAAAGGCGATTACTGTATGTTTACAAGTCATTGCTCTTTAAAATATTTAATAAACACGTCACGAAAGAATACAATGTAACCATAGTTTCTCCAGAAGGGAACCATTTCGTTTTGATAACCAGCGTACTACTATGACATAATTATAGGTACCGTTAAGTCAATTCTGCGTCTGCTTACAATTCGCAAAGGTTCCCACACAACGTGCTGCTATTAAGTTGCGGCAGATTGCCTCACTGCGGACTGTCCTGCACTGGCTTCTTATTGTTCTTAGAAGACTGCTGTTTTTCTTCCGGATCGCTTTATCATTACCCGAACTGTCAGACCGATGTATCGTTGTAGAGTGAGATAGATATTCACTATTATGCCACTGAGAATTACAACTGCAGCTCTATCATGCTTCTAGGCGTAGTAAAAAAAGCGGCCAGGCACGAGTCGAACTCGCGCATGAAAGGTTCCGTACCATTATCTATACAAAATTTGAATATTTCAAGCGTCTACCTGCCTACGTCTGCCGTCATTAATATCGAGCAAAAAACGGCAAAAAATCACGTTTGTTGTATCGGAGCCTCTCTTAAATATTTATTTTATGCGGTTTTCAGTATTTGTTATTATATCGGTCATAAAAATACATCATCTGTGAAAATTTCAACTGTCCAGTTATCACGGTTCATGAGATACAGCCTGGTGACAGACAGACGGACAGTGGAGTCTTAGTAATAGGGTCCCTTACCCTTTGGGTACGGAACCCTAAAAGAGGGTGTTTATGACTACAAGGTACAAGTGAAAACTTATATAATTTTTCTAAATTTAAAGGACAACTGTTCCCGAGTACAATATTCAATATCACCGACCCGAGCGCGACGGTTCAGTTTCGTTCACTATTCAGAAAAAGTGCGCCTAGTGAAGTTTTTACTTCAAAATGTTTAATTTATTAAAACGATTGTACGTATATTCCACGCGTTTTTGAGGTGATATTAATATTGGAGCTACGTGCAGGATCGCAGACGGAAGATCTTTATCACGTGAGTTTCCAGTTTTATTGGGAGAAAGTATTGCGTTATGAGTACTGCGGAAGCATTATCATAGTAAAAGCTAGCAACCACCTGGCCAGTCACAAATCGATGAGGTCCTTGAAATTTTTATTTATTTCAGTAATGCCCTGAACACGCCTGAACTTTACGGGAGGGTAGCTTCGAAGCAAATAGTTCGCTGAGTGCGAGCGCTACAATCGTCTTCCCGCGAAGAGGCCAACAAGAAGAGCTAATTAGAAAGTCTAAGTAGCAATGGTATCGCGGAAATAGCTTTAATTATTCTAGATCCAGGTAGAGCTAGCGCACGTACCGGGGCTATGGACAAGTACGGTATTAAGGTGCGGTTCTTGAGGCATCAACTAGTCGACACGGTCAGAGACCTTCGCATTTGTTTGCGTGGGATATAAGCGCAGCAAAAGAACAGGGGTAGCAAGAGAACCATGGCCCCAATCTATGGCTAATACAAGTTCTCGAATAACAAGTATTGATTTGCCGATGATAACAACAATAGAAAGTTATGTGCGGTGCACAAATTTGCATTTTTTTACTTTATTAACCGAATCAACTGCACATAATGCACACCTAATCAGCATCGAGAAACGAACAAATAATGGACGGAATTCCTTGCAACACTATATAAAATATTTTCATTAGCAAACAAGGACTAAATGGAAAGCCATCTTCTCTCTTTATTTTAATGGATACTGGGGGAGGATCCTAATCAGGCAAGTTCATTTACAATCCACAAGGTAGTTCAGAAGACATAAGGAAGGTTCTCTAACAGACCGGTTGAAGCAAACCTCAGCGAGAAAACTATGCGTAAACTAGTAGTTTTTAATATAGCCTGAAGGTTCGTCAATAGCGGAATGCCTACAGGGTCATATTTAAAAGTGTCGACGCATAAAATGTATGTTGACGCACGCTCTCAGCTCGCTCCCACGGCCTAGTGTCAACATCTCATTCTCAGACAAACAGGAGACATACGACACGACGAGATGAGCGTAAATACTCCGATTAAGAAACGTAACATAACTCAGGCGATGTAATGGCGAAGCTAAGCCGAACCCCGGAAATCGGGATAATAGATAATATGCCTTTCTCCAGGTAGTTTTAAAAGAGATTATGCTGACCCCTTCAATGTGAAGCAACATATTCGTACCTTTCCAATATCAGTACAAGCCGCTTTAGGAAAAAAAATCCAGGACTCTGTCTCAATTTTTCATATTGGCGCCTGTCTTTAAGAACCGCAATTTGAGTAAAAGATAAGAAAAAACAATATAACGATAAAAATTGTCTAAAACTACAAAAAATCGACGAACTTAAGCGGATTTGCATTGAGGGTTCTTCACATCTGGCCTTGCGCTTGGCTATTATATACTTTTTGGGACAGCCTGTACGTATGTGTGCCTCTACGACAATGATCATTCGGTCATTCAGTAGTAACTTAACGTAGGTCATTGCTTTGCCATCGCCTGAGCGGTTTGATTGTGTTAATTACTGGCTCGATAAGGAGTGGCTGTTCTACGACCATCCGTGAAGGAGTGTCAATCAATCTTCCAACACATAATTGGATTTGAGGCGGATTCTTTTGGCTTTGAACTGAGAATTTACCGACGAGATTATACGAGGTATTTCTCCAAATGCTAGTTCAGGATTCTTCAATTCAGACCTTTTATTTGAGCCAGAAGGTATTCTACACAAATTTGTTTTATATAAAAAGAGTGCATAAACAAAACGGTCCTCTACATAAGTAACAGTTACATTAGATACAGATTCTCAAACCAGGCTCCAGTTGAGTCAGGTACAGCTTATCCGTTCTCACATCCATCGGATTTGCATGCAACCGAACAATCGGCCTCGATCTATCTCAGATAATTAGAAACGTGCTAACCGATAACGGTATACAAATAGTAGCATCAATTTGCGTCGTTTCCGGGTCGGACCGAGCTATAAATGTGCGTTAGGCTGGAGAAAAATAAACTACCTAAACTTATGCTACCTACTTAATTAGAATGGAAGCTAAATATCTTTTCCTTGTGTCAGGATATTACAATACAAATACCATCGACCATATGGTCAGTCACAATGAGCACTTGGAAATGGTCCGGTTGTGCTATTACGGCTATGACAATGTCTGTTGATAGTGATTGATGTGATAGTAATTTACCGCAGACCGTTGCTCGTATCCAATACAGATCTGAATGTCGGCGACCACAGAGCGTACCGGCACGGCACAGTCTCAAAACGCGCACCTCTATTCTCCTAATCACTGTAATAGAACGTTATCAACTTTGTTCCCGGATGTCTTCGCTTAACTGCAAATAAATCAGTCTAAGACTCATAGTTCACTTACCGGTGGCGGCGGCGGTGTCTGGCAGCGCGTACAGTACGCCACACAACGTTGCCAACGCAGGCGCAGCGCGAACTTCATCCTCCGTATCTTCGGTACACTCCGCTGTATCCTCTATTTGCGCTGGCTCAAACAGAGTCAAGTCCAGTCCCTCCATATCGCTGCGCGTTGATAAAACATCGTCCTCGGCCACGCGGTCGCAGTAATGTTCAGGTGAATCCACTTCCTTGGGGCTTCGCGTACAGACTCCGTCACTGAGTGGGTCGCAACAGCATGTATCGGAGAATGGTTCAAAGTCCCTACAGTCAAACTCGCAGCGTTCAAAACTGTCACAAGTGCACGATGACAGAGCATCTGAGGTTTCCGATACTCCTTCCACCATATACATATCGGTGGAGGTGGCTTCATCGCTGTGAGCCGAAACGGCATTCTTAGCAGATACATAGAATACGCTCGAGGTGTACGGTACTTTTTGTACATGAAGCGTCACATGACCATCCGTTTCTAATCTGTCGGCGGGAAATATGTGATGATCCACCTCCGGCAGTGCTCCGCCCAAATGCGGACGACAGTCCTCGTAATGAGCGAAACTGGAAGTGTCGGTGAGGTTGGACGAGTGATCGACGGAGTATTGGTCTCCGTAGGCGTCGGACGTGTCGGGCTGCGGGGTGTGGTAGGAGGAATCGTCAGCGGTGCGAGCTCCTAGGAAGATGGTGGTGTAGGGGCAGGTGTGGGGCGGGCGCGAGCGCGCGGCGCGGCGCGGATAGCTGGCGGCGGGCGCCGGCGCCTCGCTAAGCCCATCGCCCGTCGACAGCACATTGTATCGCCAGTCCGGCATGGCGGACGCAGCACCCGCATCACTCGACGACAAATCACAAAGAAATCATCCTTGTCCTCATTATGTGTCACTCACTGTTCAACACGACAATAAATTGACTTCTACTACACAGAAATCTTATGCCATACTATTTGTTTGTGCTTTGAATAGTTGGTGCAAGGATATTTCACTCTCGGGTCGACGTCCGCACCTGTTCAAATAACTAGTCTGAGAATGTAGGTCAGTTGCAGCAGTTAGTACGGTTGAAATCTTCAATGGAACGGACTAACCTGGCGGTGTACAACAATAACACTATGCAACTAGAATTCTTCACAAGCCCTTCTCTCATGTTCAGCAATAACGATAAACGTTCAAGGTTCATCGAATTAAGAAATTAATTGTTGAAAGTATATTTTCGCCAGTAGGTTTTTAAGTAAATGTGACGCAAGCATTGCCAAACTGCAGTTCCCTACGTGTTGGCTAGGGCGCATTCAGAACAAGTGCAAGATTCTACTCTAGTAGGACTGGTTTAGTTTGTCAATGTGTGGCACTTAGCTGGCACACCAGCTAGATTCTTTGCGGTATCGCGTCGGTCGCACACCACATTAGCCGTTACCTACTCATGACCGGATGGTTCTCCACAGGTTTTTTATCATCTCTCATATGTCCATTTTGGACATCAAAGAAGATAAAAGAGAAATTTTCATAAATAGACTCTTTAGTATCATATAAAATGTTGGGTTAGAGGAAACTAGCATCAACTTCATTTTATGGTCTGCGAACATGCTATACCAATATGTCATAGAGTTCAATGCAGGCGAGGTCAACGGTTACGTACGGTCACAACATTCTTTAGGAAATAAGCTTTTAGGCAAACCTGCATAAATGTAGGGTCATTGGCTCGAAGTCGTGCTTAGAAACGCAATTGTGGAACAAAATTGTTATAGCGGCTTTGATAATAACAGAAGATCGGTCGTGACCGTTTGAGCGGTGTATACTTTGACTTGGAAGAAAAAACGTTATCTGAGCCTGCCTCCCATTAAAATTTCTTCCTGTCTCGTAATATCTTTCAACCCACTCGGCCGCTTATTACATTACAGAAACGAAAGGTTATTTATACAGATCATAATAGAAGTAAGGCACGCACTCCCACACGTGCTACAATTTGACCACCGTTTAACTTTATACAGAGGTCCATCCGTGACAAACAGCCGTCTAACCGCGGTCAATGTACGAAAATAAAAGACATATTTCACGTTGTAAATAGACATGTCCAAAGAGCTTAATTATGTGTCATCAAGCAAATTACTCAACAGGACCATGGTAAAGTTACTTTTGTTCGCGTGCCAAGATCGAACAAAAGGCTGGGGCAATTCTTATAAACTTCTTTCTTGCAATCCGTATTCATGCGTCTTTCCGTACAAAACCTGACGCAGCTTACTTTATGAACAAGCTTTTATTGGATGCAATACGCAACTCGCGAGCGTGTACAAAACATTTTACAACCTGCTATGTTCGACGTTGGGGTTCGGATGTATCCGCAAATGAACTACATAAAGGTTACGACTTTTCTTCTGTAAACAGTGCTATTATTAAGCTTATAGAGTAAGGAAACATTAAGTTACATCACAAACAACTTTATAGTAACACTCTTACATTCATTCTAGAAATATCTGGCTGCCTCCGATTCTATGTACCTACCATGCTGTTCTCTTTTCGATTGTTATATAAATAAATAATTGTTTTTCTTTTCTTGCACGTATTTTTTTTATTTATTTGTTTACTCTGTGTTACTGCTTTCTAAATATCCTTACAGAAACCGAAAAAGTAGCATCGACCAATATTGAGCACTTGCTTTAGAATAGTAGACAGTCACTGTTTCGCTAACGATTGGCAAGTAGCCTGTCGTAGTGGTTTGGCCAGTAGAGAGCAGTGAGAGCTGCTGACACTTGGCTATTGAGAATATGAAGGCAGGTTTATTGGTGCCTATAATCCCTCTCCTAGCAACATGAATCGATATAACGTTATCGGCGTCGGCAAGTTCAAACTCTCTGAGTAAAAAACACATTCTTAATAAAATTAGGAAATAATATCCATTAATGGTAAAAGTGCATTAACGGGCACCCCCATACTGTGACTTGTATCATTGCAGCAACACTAAACGTTGCGTTTAAATATAGCCAATGGCGGAGAAGAAATGTAGAGACCCGGCGACCCCAACTCGTTTTATAGCAATTAAACTTGATCGAATCACAACGTATATTTTATATCTAATAGGTATTTTACTATGAATGTATTTATAGAACTTGTAATATATAAGTACTTAAATCGAGATATAAATTATGCTAGACGCCGACCGGAGTTTGAAATTGCACTCAAGTTGTAAGTAGTTACTTAAAAAAACACCAGAGTATGTTTTCTAACACCATACCAATAAGCACGCAATTGTAGGCACTATTTAGGTCACTCTAAATCCATATCCACGGTTGTGTCAAGAGCATTCGATTCGATTAGTCCGTGGGGTTCGTTAGTGGGCACGCGCGGGCGCACGCGGGATAGGTGCGCGCGGAAGAACGCGCGCGATACGACTGGTGGGCGCTGCTGTGTGGAGGGCGCGAGCGCCGCCGGCCCCGTCACCCGCAGCTGCCTGCCCGGTGCCCGGCTCCACATACGAGCTTACGCCGCCGCCGCCGCCGCCGTCGCCACTCACCACTCTGTCTGAACGCGTACACTGTATATACAGGGCGTCCCACGGTTATACGACACGAAAGAAAAGTACCTTAAATATTGTAGATACATAAATTATTTATTTACGAAAGATACTCGTACACACGAGAAAGCATCAATATTAATCACAAAGTAACCGCACCGATTAAACACAGATAAGACGGAAGAGGGACACATAAAACATAGGAACTCGATATGTACCTTTATGAAATTTTTTTTAAACAAATCCAGCTTTATATTCATGAGAACCTCACCTTTATATTATGCTTATGGACTGACTTATGTTCTTGTTTCCTTTTCTTATGTGTACAATAAAGTGTTCTCTATCTATCTGTATTATCTTGCTATACTTCAGTTGTTACTCGCAAAACTACTTAGTTTGCATTATATTATTTATCTACACTCATATCATAATCTTCAAATTAAGAATTCAAAGGTAAACACATATTGACAGGCTTTAAACAATACATAACTTAAAAAAAATAAAAAAAAAAGTGTAAGTAATTTAATATAAAGTTACATTAAAGGTCAGATTTTTCACTTTATGTTACAGTTATTTTTTTAAAGTGTTGCTGTGATCACGGAACAAAACTTAAGTTTTTTTTTATTGTCACAAGTTGACTCTATAAAAAACCTAATTTCATTTTCGTGGTACCAAAAAAGCAACTAAAAATACCTAAAATTGCGCGCGCAAAACTGAGTGCAGACGATTGAATGTCAAGATATTTTGTCGAAATTGCGCCATTTTGTTTCAAAAATTTCATTATGAGTGTAGATAAAGTAGTGTATGAGACTGCACATAACTTGGTATTAAAACACTCGCGAATGGTATTAAAAAACTCGCCAAGGCTCGTTTTTTAAAATCTCGCTCGTGTTTTAATAACCCTCATTATGTGACAGTCACATAAACTACTATTATAGGCAACAATAAAGTATTAATTTCCAGATACGGGTATACATCTACAAAGTCCGACTTCCAACCTAGGCAAGCTATAAGAGTTCAAAAGATTTATGGATCTGTCTGATATTCTATTATTAGATCACGCATTCGCTCTGCCGCCAGCTGTGCTTTTATATTCCTATGGAGTTAAAATGGATATGTCTCACACGAGAAGCAATTGTTTACCTGACTGAAGCCACTCGAAGCTCTGGTCACCGTCAATATTGGGTCTGTGGAAGCCGCATATGTAAATAAACGCTAAATAGAGGTGTTCTGTTTGCTTATTCATTCATCGTTATTGAATCCTCTGAGGAAGAGTTCCGTGTCACAGGATGTTGACATTACAGAAATAATTTTGAAACCGAGAAACAGGGATGAACTTACCTACAATAAACATTGCATGTAAGCCCACATTTCCAAGAACGTCCGGATGCAGACTTTTTTTACAAGTTCACAGACAAGTCAAACTTGATGTAGTTGTGACTGCTCTCAAATTAAGTAGGTACCTAATATTGCTGACATTCATCACTGTCATCCACATACAGGTCTGGCGTAAAGGATAGATAGGTAATCGTTTCTTTTCCGTATATAAGTAAAATTTTAATATTTTACATTTATTTTCTAAATTATCATACAAATTGACGACGCTTTAAAATACCTACTATGAAAAGAAAATAAAAATGTTTTAAATTTTAATATAGTGCTTATAACTTTACAATATAAAATGTTCAGCTGAAAGTTGTGTCACTTTATCGAAATATCGCTTGAAACATAGGCAACACTATTCACGTTATAATCCATTTTAACGAATAATAGTGGCTCTACCCTTTCTACCTGTCCACACAACTGAAAGCGCAGTAGAAGACTTCTACTGGGCTGAGAGTTAGCTGGAAGAAAATTCAGACTAATGTGTCCATGCAAAATTACTTTTGGTGCAATAATGTACCTATTTTTTCAATGTAAAAAAAAGTTTCTTGCTTATGAACATTAGAAAACACTCATATTCCATGCGCTAAGTACTTTCGTCGTTACGGGAAGCAAGTGGGATATTTTTATTTCTATAAAATTATATTCCGCGCAAAGAAAACGGAATACTTTGTTTAATACTTGGTAAATATTTCAATATTTGTAATAATTACACAAAAAAAAACTGTACCCGCTTTAGAACATAAATCTTAACACGTTTTGCTTAAGACATGTAGCACCATCTTGTGACCAGTGGCAGAACTATAAATGAAAATGCGCCATCTATTGTCCTACTTGAAAGACCAAACTTCTGACACGTGTAATAGTTAGTCCAACTACTCAGCTGCAGGTGTCGCTGTTACATTACAAAACGTAGTGTCACTCTACTGTTGAAGTTTCGGTCCACAACCTGTATCCAACAAAAGAAAAATATCTTATAACTCGCCTATTATGCTAGCTGAACAAACGAAGAAACTGAATTTTCCATAGGCAGTCCCAATCTTTATCAGATTAGAGTAGATAAAAATACGAAACTGGCGAGCGCGTATCATGCAAATGCAAATGTTGATGGAGCGGAAGAGTTTTGTCAGGATCGTGCCAAGTGGGAAACCCTGGTCTCTGTCTGCTACCCCAGGATACAGGCGTGAGTTTACGTGTTTATGTGTATGTAGTAAAGTAGATAACATTTTTCGACTATACTGTCGACGTTATTGTGTTCCACATGGCGCCACAATTAAATGTAATAGGTATGTCAGATATTATAATAATCTCTTATTACCATTATTATTAAATTATTTAATGTACCAAAAAGAATTATACCTATTTATCCATAATAAAAAGCAATATATTTATTGAAACTTTCGAACCTATGAAGGTAATATAGAAAGAAGAGAAAAGCGGGAAATTGTCTAAACTGTGCCCTGCACTCTTTCGTGAGTAGTCGAAACATCTCCAAAAGGCTATCCATAATGGAGTGCTGGGGCGCTACCACGTAAGTCCTCCATTGTATGGAGTTGTCTGCTTTAAGCTACTCCGAACTGTCAAATATTACAATAATACATATTTTGACACTTTGGCTCCGTCAAAATGGTTAACCCGGCAGAGTGGATCGTTACGTGATAGAAGTGCTGGTCCCAACACTTATGTATGGTACCGATACTTGGGTATGGCAGAAGAATCTATAGTAGAAAGTAGGATTAATGCAGTTGAAATGAGGTCTTTGAGAAGTATGTGTGGGGTTACTTTGAATGACAGGATACGCAATAGTTTCATTAGAGAACGTTGTGGACTAAAAGAGAATGTAGTGACTAGAATTGAGAAAGGAATATTACGTAGGTTTGGGCATAATGGAGAGGATAAATGATGAAAGATTGACGAAAGAAATATATCGAGCCAGGCGGACATCATCATCATCAACCCATTATGTCCCCACCGAGGGGCACGGGTCTCTTCCCTGAGGAAGGTATAGGCCATACTCCACCACGGGGGCCAAGTCCGGATTGGTGGAGTTAACACATCAGGCGGACATACTTCGACCAAATAGGGGATGTGTTAGCAAAGGGAAGATTAAAAGTACCCGAAACCGGAGTGCGTACATGCAACGACCAGTGAATGTTCAGGAAATGAAAGAGATCTGTCAGGATCGTGGCAAATGGCAGACCCTGGTCTCTGCCTACTCCTCCGGGATACAGGCGTGAGTTTATGTTATGTTTGTTGTATACATTTGCCAGGCTAAAAGCGGTCCCTTCCAGATTAATCACATCTCCTTATCAGGCACATCATCTGGGGTTTGATACCAAGAATTCACCGTGTTCACTGGCCGAGAGTCACGATTATCTGATGATGCCATGACATGACTCAGTGCCATTTAGAGATGTGTGTCAAGAGCTTAATTCACACATTTAAATAAACGCACGCATGATGTTTGAGCCTTGCTTGATGTTCGGTCTTTACCAAAAAATATGATATCACACTAGCAAAAACTTCATTGTGGGCTGATAAAAATCAATATATATAAATAAGTTTCACACAACACATCCCATACTAATCCCGGTCCCAAACTAGGTTACCCTGTACTATGGCAGACTGACAAGGATATTACAGACATGGAAATACACCCAGACTGAGGCCATTTCTACAAATGCACTGTAAATCCTGGTCCTGGTTCCCAACTAGGATACCCTGTGCTATGGTTACCAGGCAATAACATTACAAACAATACACCGATAATGGGGCAAAATACGTCGGCCTCCAGTGGGCATCGAACCCACGACCTCTGTTTTGGTAATCAAGCATGTTAACCGCTAGACCAACGAGGCAGTCACCGTAATCTATTATTTAAATAGCCCGCCAAGGATGTTAGTATAATTACTATGCAGGGTGCGTTCTAGTCAATGTTTGGCGGTTGGTCGTCCCAAGTCCATCCGTCCGGCCCCGCTCCATCGAAGACACCCTAAGGATCCTCATAGCCGTTAGAAACCTTCGCGAAGCTCATTATTTAATTTTCAACAGGTTTGATAGGCCCTCGAGCTAAACTCAAACACGAATCGTACGAAACGTACCGTTAGTGTATATTTGCAGTCGTGACCGCAACTCTTAGAAACATCTTTCGTACCATTGGACTTTTTTGGCTTAGAGGTCGTTGATCTCTTCAAACTACCTGTCAAACTTGATACCCAAGATGTTGAAGACTGTCCTCAAACTTTGTTCTGTATTTAACATTTGTTTTGCATAGACTCCACGATAAACAATATCAGGTAAACGATTCAAATGTTTTGATTTAGTTTCAACAGCAAACACATTATTAGGAACTTGTAACACTTGTAAGTAGTATGTTTTGTAAGCTCGTCTTTGTACATGTACTTTCTTATGTTTTCTTTTCTGTATCGTGTTTTCATGTGCAATAAAGTATAATAATAATATGCCTAATAATTACCTAATTCTAATTATTTCCTATTTTGCCAACGACACCTATAATTTCTACAATAGTTCTAGCATCAGCTACCTTCATAAATCATAGCGAACAATAGCATACATATAACACAATAGCAACAATTAACACGATAGGCTGCACTAGTTACCATAGTGGGTGTCATGTCACGCAATAAAGCTTCGAACAAGCAAATTGTGGTACTATTCAAATAAACCTCCTAACAGAGCTATTTCGTTCTATGTTCGCCCTTATGTCACACGAGATAAATGCCTAAGTTTGCTATAATACCATGTCGATAGTTGCACATATCAGTCGCGATGACCCCGGGCGTTTCAACATTCCAATATATGGGGACATGGTTAGCATTGTATATCATGCATAGAATAGGTAATTACAACGTTCACAACTCGAAGCGATAATATAAATCGATTGCGAAAATCTGTTTTAAAATTACCACTACCTAAGTCCTACATGTACAAAAAATTCTGTGAACACCTTTATGTATTAAGGTCGTGTCTATTATTTTAAAACGGTGTAGGGTCACAAGGTGACACGATCAGCACTTTTTGCTAATTAAATTCAACCGAATACCGCATGCTTTTAACTTAATTATTGGCAAATAATAGTGTCCCAGTTACACAAAGTGTATTAAAACAAAGTTGTCGCTGCAGCGTCGCCTTTATAACCTTCCATGGTAGTAACTATCTATAGCGTACTCTTACCCGTGCCCATTGTTATGTGGAATAGCTACTGCGTCTAATCTTAACATACAATGACGGTATTCAATAGCCTTTGAAAGCGCTCTACCGGAGGGCGGGCGGGCGTATGACGTCACAGGCGGTTGGAAAGGCCGACAGGCAATCTGTAGCCGGAAGAAATCGCGTTACACGCCTCCCCTCATACACGATATCCTACCAGGGTCGCCATTACGGGTTGAAGGGTAACGATTTACTGACATATCAAAGTAGAAACTACTTGATTTTGCGATTGAGATCACAGCTAATGAAAATAAAACAACTAAGTAACAAGAAAGTAAAACAATTATAAATTAACTTGTTGAAGGCTTTCTATTCGTAGAGTCTTTGGCTACAATTTATGCTCAATAATCTCGCTTTATCAAGCAAATAAATACAAAATAACCACGACGAAGACTTTCTATTTGTAAACTTCAGCTACGGTCAATGCTCTTGATGTGTTTTAGGGAAACCATAGTAAATTAGATACTGCTATTTACTTTGTGAATAGACTATTATTTGCTTACCGGTGTCGGTGAGTCGACCTCAGACAACAAAGTCAGATTTCATACATGATTTGTTTGTGGCATTAGGCTAGACACCCACTGAATCAATGTGATAAATATTGTAAGTAGCACCAACCAACACTATGGAGGTTGACTGGTGCCAATCCATATTCGGTCTCATGCTGTAATCCCCTGACCATGCTGGTTATGTTTACGTCGTATAGTAGAGAAACCAGTTCAAAAGCCAATCTGAGCTTGCATCTCAAAAACGGTGTCAAGGTTTTACCTGCAGTGCTTATGCACTAAAGATAGTAACTGTAGTTTAATCTTAGCTATGTTTACGTTAGCTATTAAAGACTGCGTCATTAATCCAAGAGTTATCTACTATATCGGTGAAGAAACGCGATCTTGACAGCGGAAGTTATAAAGTCCGCTATTCTTTTGATCGTTAGTTAGTTTGATGGTGTCACTTCTGAAAGTAATGTGGCCTGCTATAGTGATAATACTGCTGCTTTGGTGCTTGGAGAGCGCCGTTATCTTTTAGATAATGATCCGAGTCGGTCTATTTCATTTGAAACTTAGTAAAGTTCTGAAATCATAGAAAATGTTGTGGGGATACCTCAAGATACAAATGGGTGGGTTCGATCCCAGATGCGTGTCCTTATTGGATTTGTCTGTCTATTTGGATCTGTCCCATTTTTTTTAGGGTTCCGTTTCCTGGTTCCATGCTATCTAGTCCCAGGTCGTGATCGTAGGTTCTTTGTCTTGGGTCCTAAAAATTACTGTTAACATGATTGAGAGATTGTACAGATACTTTTTGCAAATACGATCTGTAAAAGAAGATATTTTTTTTTCCATTAGTGGCGCTAGTTAGCCCATTGGACCCCCTTAATAAGTAATAATCGGTCTGACCGTCTGTCTTACCTTTAAAAAGCTTTATCTCCCGGTAGCCAGTTGCTTTCACAGAATAAATTATAATATAGCGGATTGCCCAAACAAATAATAAAAATTAAAAAGTAAATAATTGAGTGGTCTGGTCCTCGAAGGGTCTGACTGAGGCATCAACATATTTATATTTGTTTCCCGAAACCAGCCCGAAACATCAACGACTTATGAATGTTGATGAAGCGAAAGAGATCTGTCAGGATCGTGGCAAGTGGCACCGAGTGGCAGACTCGTTCTGGGCCCAGATTCTGTTAATGCATTGTAGTAACATGACAACTGCATGAACATGGCGGTTTTCATTTCATGGCTGCTTTAAGTCTACGCGGGCACACCCATCAAACCTTCTAGGCGTCAATGGTACGAAAAAACACGTCACGTGACCCGACAGTGTACCTGTCATTATACTACAATGCACTAACAGAATCGAGGCCCGTCTCTTCGTACCCCTCCGGGGTACATGGGTGGTGAGTTTATGTTATGTTTAGGTATATTTATACGTATATATACGTGAGCACTTCACTTCCGCTAATCTTTATTGCACGGTCTCTTCCTGAGAGAGGGCACGAACGTGTTTGTAAATGTCTTCCGACTTAAAACTATTATGTTATATTGAGCTATAAAAAAACTGGTTAATTATATTATGAAGGTTCAGAATCGAAAGCTTGTAGATCGTGATAATCGTTACATCATGATGTGAAAGTAAAGTCAGCAAAAGGTTAATTTACATTATTCTTTCTTTTCAAAGAATTTAGACTGGTGTGCGTACTCACATTCAATGTTGATCTTACGGTAATCTTTAATATCTTTACGCTATGATAGATATGGGGCTCCTTTGGTATTTTGGCATTCTCAACGAGATTATTAGGTATAAACAATATAACGACCATTTAACAACACAGTCAATCACATCAGAGATACTCTTTTGTTCGATACTCATTCGTAAGCCAATCAAAATAAGAGCTACCGTAGGTTAACCGTGGCTATAGCTGGTTGTACAATCTGGACCAGAGTCGCACGACACAATAGCAATGACTCCTTATCAGCTATAAACACACTGCCGCCGTTGCATGCATGTAGTCATGCACTCGCATAACATTCAAAGAAGCGAAAATGAGGGAAGCCGTTTTATTTGTCAAACAATCAGCTCTAATTTCTGCGCAGAGGTGATTTATACAGCGAATCATATAATATACGAAGGGAATCCTATTGACTCAGTTTCTTTCCCGTTAACTTCATGAATTTCTTAATGCGTCAATGCTTTGGTTCATTGACCAAAGCGAGCTTTTAGGGTTCCGTACCCAAAGGGTGCCAAACGGGACCCTATTATTCTGCCTCAGCTGTCTGTCTGTCCGTCCGCCCGTAATTAAATCATAAAAAAAAATTAAGTTCGGGAAAAGCTCGGAAAAATGTGCGAGACTCGATTCCTGAACTATTTTTAATAGGAAATAGGTACCTACAAATTTGTACGGAACCCTGGGTGGACGAATCCGACTCGCAGTTGTCCGGTTTTTTTTTTGTTTATCCTCTATCGTAACGGTAATACATACAGCAATCAAACTTGGCGTAATTGAGGGACTTATTATATATTCTAACGACAAATAATACAAAACGGCCAAGCGCGAGAACGGAACCCTCGGTGCGCGAGTCCGACTCGTACTTGGCCGGTTTCTTATACTAATGGCATCGGCGTATCTTAGCTTATTTTATGGATTACTAATGGTTGACCAAAAAATTATTGACAAATGGTCATTCGACAAACAACGTTTAACCAAATGTTCATTTGGCAAACGAGACATTTGACAAAAGTATCATCTTACAAAAACTCACTTAGCAAATGATGCATTAGCAAACACTGTATTTGTTAAATGTTTTGAATATTAAAATGTCAATTGACCTTTTTTAATTTCACCAAATAATATGTTTCGCAAATGAAGCATTTGTCCAAATGTCATTTAACAAAATGTTATTTTATAAAATTGCACTTCTTTTTTCAACATTACGATTTAGTCTGTTGGGTAAATTATTCCGCTACCCGCGTATCGCCGTGAGCATGAATTTGTTGCACTGACATTTGAGGATAAATGCATTATTTGGTATCATTTTATGTGTACACGGCGAAGTGTTTTAGGCAGTTATTAGTTATTTCTATTGCAAAATGAGTGATAAGGTGGTGTGCGAAGTTTTTAAATCTACCAGAAATGGTATTAAACTTTACTTGGACGGTTATACATATAACAAAGTATCAACAAACAAAAGTACTTATTATTGGGTGTGTGAAATGAAAAATGATAAAAAATATCAGTGCAAAGTGATGTTGAGAACTACTTTATATGAGGGGGAAGAACATATTTTACTAAAACAGCCTCAAAATCATAGTCATGAACCAGATCCGTTGCGTAAAAAAGTTGCAGATTTTCGCAATAAATTGAAAGATGATGTCACTAAAAATACTAAATTTTGTAAAGTATTGAACGACTCCAAAAGCGAAAGTGATTCTATAATTTTAGAATCTTTACCATCCACGTCTGCTCTAAAACAGAGCATGTATCGTGCAAAACGCAAACTGCATGGAATGTTGGATGAGCCAACTGATTTAGAATTTAATAATGATGAATCAATAACACAAATCAAAGGTCAAAATTTCGTATTAAAAGATCGTAAATATGATAACAAGAGAATAATAATGATGTCAACATTGAATCACGTAACCATTCTGAGTAAATCAGACTATTGGATTCTGGATGGCACTTTTAAAGTTGTGCCCAGTATTTTTACCCAGTTATTACAATTCACGGAAATATATTTTCAGACGACAATAAAACATTTCCACTGGTATTTTGTCTTTGTTCTCACAAAGATAAAAGAACATAATATGACATGATGTTTGAAATGCTGATGGAATATGGGGCAGAAAACAACATTGTCTTAAAGCCAAAAGTATGCATCTTAGATTTTGAGAAAGCCGCCATCTCAAGTTTGCGGTCAAACTTTGAAGAAATAATTCTGCATGGTTGCAACTTTCATTTGGGGCAAATTATTTACAGGTAAGATACAAGATTAGATACTTAGGCATTCAATTAATTTTTAATTGAATCGTCATCATCATGAATTTAAATGAATGTTCATCATTAATAATCTACAAATATTGGCCATACATAAATTAATATAAATCAACAGTAGTATTTTCTGGCGCTTCGCCGGCCGCTGCCGCGGCACGCTCGCTTCGCTCGCTCGGCTCGCGCGTTTTGTGGTCACTGTTCTAACCTAACCTAACCAAATTTACCTATTTTTTTCCCATTCTGTCTAGATATAATATATCAATAAATACTTAAACTATTTTCCTTTCAGGAAAGTCCAGAGTAGTGGCTTTGCAAAAAAGTATGGACAAGATGGACATTTCAACAAGGACATCAAATGTCTACTGGCGCTTAGCTATCTGAAGGAGACAGACATTCCTCAATATTTTAAAAAACATTTAGAATCCCTGACTGACGAAGATAGCAAAAAAATTGCGTATTGGTTTAAAGAAAACTATGTGAGTGGGACTGATAATGGACCAGCAAAATATAGTCCAGGATTTTGGAGTTGTAATAAAATTAATAGCTTGAAAATGCCTAGAACTTCGAACTCTGCTGAAGCGTGGCATCATAAAATTAATCAAATTATTAACAAACATCATCCGGGGGTGTATTTTTTAATTAAAGAACTAATTAAAGAAATTATAAGCAACGAGAGTGCAATTGATCAAAAAATGACAGGTGCTCCTCCAGAAAAAAAGAAAAAGAAACATGTCTCCAAAGATGAACGGATTGATAGAGTATTAATGTTGAAGGACGATTATTCAGAAGCAAAATTATTAAAATCGATTGCTGTTAATTTAAAATTATAAAATATTTAGTAAATAATGATTTTCCAAATATTGTGTATTAATTTGACCCATACCATATCTATTGTAAGATTGATTAATAAACGAAACATTTATCCAAATATTGTGTATTAATTTGACCCATACCATATCTATTGTAAGATTGATTAATAAACGAAACATTTATCCAAATATTGTGTATTAATTTGACCCATACCATATCTATTGTAAGATTGATTAATAAACGAAACATTTATCCAAATATTGTGTATTAATTTGACCCATACCATATCTATTGTAAGATTGATTAATAAACGAAACATTTGTCAAATAATACATTTTATCAAACGTTTTTAGACCAATAGTAGTTTTGTCTGATAACTCAGTTGTTAAATGTTCATTAAGTAAAATAATTATTTGTAAAATGTAAATTTAAGTGTTGATCATTTGGATAAGTGAGTCATTTGTAAAATGATTAGTAGTAAAATGATCAATTGGCGAAAGCATTTTTTGGCAAACATTGTTTGTCAAGTGTAATTTTGACAAATGACTTTTGGTCAAACAGCAGGACCCCTTATTTTACAGATGGGCCTGACCTGAAAAGCGATGGCTTGCAACACAGAATCTAAGCATGGATGCAATAACCTAGGCCCTAGACTATTCTTCTAGGTGGGCACGGCCCACCCGGCTCCCCCTGTCAACCCCAGTGACTAATGGGAAATATGGGATGATATGAAATAAAGAAACTGTGCGATTCATGTTCACGGCCATTCACTTCCTCATAATGCAGTTCAAACGTTCAACCATAAGGGCCAAATGTGCCCCCTCAGACTGCACTATCACTCTCTCGTCTGGCTTGATGGTGTCTGCCTGTCAATATTTTTCGCGGGAAGAGGCGTTGCCATGGCAACAGGGTGAGTTTCGAGCCGGTCGCTGCCCTCTCCGGCGACAATGCAATGGGGAGGGTCGCGCAAACTAGAGAGGCGCTTCGGAAAATAGCATAGCGCGTACCGACTGAGTGTTCCAGAAAAAAACAGATAAGCTAGCAAAATGCATATTTTTGTCAAAACTGCGTTTGTTTTATTCACAACTGGTTACCCCGTTTTTTCGTAAACTAACAAACTGTTAATCTACTGTTGGCTAACTGATAGCTGTAAACAGTACATTAACCGTTTGTTAGTGCCCGGGAAAAGGGGGTTAGTATCGCAAATCAACAAGTTCATCTAAGGGAAGGTAATAACTTGGTTTACCATCAGAAAAATCGTAGAACTATTTAGGTACAATTAATTTAAAAACCGCCCAAGTGCGAGTCGGACTCGTGCACGAAGGGTTCCGTACGATTATCGATACAACATTAGACACAAAGATCGAGAAAAAACGGCAAAGATCCCGTTTGTTGTATGGGAGCCCCCTTAAATATTTATTTTGTTTTAATTTAACTATTTATTTTTGAAGCGAATATAGAATAATTCTGTAAATATTTCAAGCGTCTACCTATTGCCGTTATTAATATCGAGCAAAAAACGGCAAAAAAGTACGTTTGTTGTATGGGAGCCCCACTTAAATATTTATTTTATTCTGATTTTAGAATTTGTTGTTATAGCGGCAACAGAAATATATCATCTGTGAAAATTTCAACTGCCTAGCTAACATGGTTCATGAGATACAGCCTGGTGACAGACAGACATACAGACGGACAGACAGACAGACAGACGGACAGTGAAGTCTTAGTATGTAATAGAGTCCAGTTGGCACACTTCGGGTACGGAATCCTAAAAACTAAAGACATAATAACCGTTATAAAATATATAAAAGCTATAGAATAGAACTATCAAACCACTCCGTGGGATAAAAAAACGGCTTTAGTGCACCAGAATTATTACATGGTTAACGTGGTACAATGGGCACTATTTTCTTAATGATAACGGTATTTTACATTATTGAAACACCAAACCTCGGTAGGACGGTACGAGTACGAGGTACGAGTACTTTAATAAATTATGAGGAAAAGCTTGCAAAAGATTGCAAAGAACCCACCCTAGTTTAACACGAAACCACTTTTGAGATGTTATGCAATATCAATCACTTTCTCAGGATAATTCTTCAAACCGAACAGAAACCTTACCATTTCATTACTTTACTTATATATCGTGTAATGGTTGTGATCTGTTTTGTACACCAAATAAAATAAATCATTAGGTGGAATCCAGGGTAGAGTAGATTCTATAGGGTGTAACAAAATCCCCGTATACGTCCGAAAAAGGTGGTATATTACTCGTCAAGGATTTTCGTCATCATCATCATCAGCCATTTGACGCCCACTGCAGGACATAGGCCTCCCTCATGGTTTTCATAACCATGAGGGGTTTTGCCATAATCGCCACGCTTGGCAGGCGGGTTGGCGATCGCAGTATGTGGTTGGAATCTCAGGAAGACGCTGCTGCCCATCTCCTGGTAATTTATTTATTTATTTTCTTACACCCTATATAATCTACTCTTTTGTAAATAATTTTGTAACAGCCTGTATTATTTATTGCAGTGTAATTAAAGTCCAACGCAGAAACCGAAACGCGCCGATTAATTGGATAAACTGCATAGTTTCTCTCGTAGTAACTAAACTGAATGGTTTCAGCTGGCTCAGCATTAATTCCGTATCCAGCCTAATACAGCAATACTAAAGCGTTATGTCTTTACGCAGTCGTCAAGAGATCGACCTTTACAGCTTTCTTGCAAACTCGTTGATAAACCTATCTCAGCAGAGTGCACGCATATTCTAAAGTCGATGTGCTGTAGATTTGATGTAAATCAACGACTCGCAGTGTCAAGTCCAATACAAAATTCAGGCCGAGCTTCCGAAAGGGCGTGCATGACCTTAGTCACGACATCCGCATGACACTGATGACGTGTGCGCTTTGGTTGTGGGAAGTGTTACCATGGCATTAGACGAGCCAGCGATACTGGGAAAAAGAGCCTCAAGCGGCGCAACGACTCGTTAGCGGTTGACCTATGAGGACAATTTTGACATCGAGATATTCATCTCCGGCATGAGAACATAATTAGTCGCGGTGTAAATTTCATAACTGGTTGTTCTCACGGTGTAAGGCGAGAAGTTTGGCCGACCTGTCTGCCGCGCCGAGGCTGCCGCAACACGGTCGCGCTTCACGGCTGCTGCGTGCGGCATCTGGCGCCGCCGCCGCCTGGTAGAATATTACGTGACGGTGACCAATTTATTGGATAAAATTCTCATTTCATAATTAGCGATTGGCTTTTGTCTAGATTAGACACGAATTATGAAAGTGGAGCACTCGGATCAAGTTGATATGTTTTTAGCATAAAAGGCCGATCCGATTTCATAACAAAAATAATTAAGTTTACATAATGTAAGTAAATTGTTATCTTCTGTCTCGGATCTGTCTTAGCCTAAGTTTTAAAGTCACGACGAGAATATTTTTGGAGACAGTTAAATGAGCATCTCAACTGCTGCTTTAATTAGACAGATACTTAATACAACTCGACAGTTATTTCCTTCTTTGTTTCGTACATTAAATTACTATCACTAACTGAATGCTGGCTTTCAAATAGAAGAATGCCAATTGTAACTAAGCAGCATGCACACGTATTTTTCAGTGGTTCTCACCATTCATAAGTATACATTTCGTGACCTACAGAGTTCTTGGGTGTTACAGATTTCTACAGTACGAGTTGTGATGACACTGTGTGTGACTAAGTACATGAACATGAGACAAAATTGGGACGAAATTTCGAATGCAGAGGTACAGGAACTTTACGCAAGAATTACCAAACGGTGCCACAAAAGCAGCCTGTAAGGTAGTCAAGTACCTTACCTGTGGAAATCATAGTTGTATTTGAACAAATGTGAGGCCGGCGTAGGGCGGTGGTAGCGTAGTGGGTAGAACATTGGACTCGGAAGCAAGAGACCCAGGTTCGATTCCCAGAGCGAGCATTTACCTTTTACTTTGTTGTGTAAGTTATGTACATTTGTGATGTTATAGTAACAATACCACTCGCTAACGGTGAAGGAAAACATCGTGAGGAAACCTGAGTGTCTGAGCTATTCACATACCTCAGCGCTTGAAATCGCCGATCCGCGGTAGACACGCGTGGTAATTAAGTCCATAATCTCTGCTTGAGAGAAGGCTTGTGCCCTACAGTGGGACGTATATAGGCTGCTTATGTACGAGGCCGGCGTATGTGCATATAACGACTAATGAATGTCGATGAAGCGAAAGAGGTCTGTCAGGATGGTGGCAAGTGGTTTGCCACTGATATCTGTCTACCCCTCCGGGATACAAGCGTGATGTACCTAATGTAATGTGTGAAGCAGATCGCAAGCCGTGTCCACCCATAGATACAAATTCAAGGAGTTGCATTGCGTTCATTGCCTCATAGAAGTCCCCAAATCAAACGAATTCAGTCGATCATTCGATTCAATTCATATACGAGGGGAGGCTGATTACATATCAGATCTGGGCCCGCTGGATAGCAGTACGATTTATAGTCCGGTTTCCTTAGGGGTCCCCTCGAATTCGGCACTGCACACAGAAGCAGATAATTAATCGTAAGTTGACTCCTCGAAAATCACCCTCTGTGGAACGCACTCATTACTTTGTGCCTTGATTGTGCCACCCACCCTCGTTTAACACCTTCTTATAATGTGAAGGGTGTTTTTTGGCTACTTAGAATCAGAAGTAAAATAAAATAAATATGTAGTTACTCATTCGCTGGTTGACACCGCCTAGTTCAACAAGCTGTAAGCCTGTATACGTCCCACTCTAGCGGATTAGCAATTTCAACCGTCAGGGTATATGAACACCTCACACACTCGGGTGTCCTCACGATGTTTTCCTTCTCAGCTATCGAGGGGTATTGCGTATGTAACTTAGAAAAAAGTTATTACTACATGCCGCGATTCGAAACCACGAGAATTCTGCCGATGCCCCACCACCGTACTACAAGCTATATAATATCTAAATAATGTGTGTAAAAGAATTGTATGTGCTTGAAAAGTTATTTGTGCTTTTACAATGAGACAATGGCCAGCTGCTATGAGTGCTAGTAGGTTTGACTCACAACCCAGGAGCGCTCGACGTTGGTCTTGCAACGTGAGAGTTTACTTTCGAATATCATTGCACAGGCGCAGCACGTGCCATAACTGTCGACGAACGCTCTTTCAACCTGATCGTGACTAATGAATACGCTACTGCCCGCCTAAACTATGAGAACGACTCTACCTGGCCGGGCTAACACGCTACAAAAGTGGACTTCCCTATATACTTTACGAAGACTCCTCACGGCAGGGCAGGCAGAAAAATGTTAATTACCGAAAACTAGGGTAAGCTAATTAGAAAATATGCAGCAATGACTCGCATGGCTAGACTTGGAATTTACTATCTCTAAAATGCAATGACCCATATTATTCGCTAATTAGTTCCAGTACGACGCGTAAGTACGGTATGTATGGTATGCATGCGTGCTAGCCAAAGTGGAGACATCAGTCCACGCCGAGGAGTAATTAAGTATTCGGAATTTTGAGAAAACTGTCTCTATATTTTTTCTCCACCGACTGAATGAAAGAACTCGCGCTTAGCTGCACCACTGACGGATATTATAAGAAGGTAGGTAACTTTATAGTAGGTCGTTATTTTTAGAAATCGAGCTAGTCCCAGGTGGTTTGGCATAGCGCATTCATTGAGGACTGTAGAGTTCTTAGTTTTCACTTCGTGGTTACTTAGGACTTAAAACAAGATCTTTAAAGACAGGCTTTGTTGAAATATACAATTAATAAGGTGCTTATATGAATTATTCAATCCGTTCAGCTGTTTTTAGTGAATCCAGTGAAAGCAGACCCACCCATATTCTAATGGAATTAATATTTTTTAAATGAAAAAAACATTCCATCGCTCTCCTAAGACACAATTTTTTCGCGATCTTGAAGTTTTGACTTTATCCGGAAGTAGTCTAGATTCACAGTACAAATAAAGACTAGAGTTCTTGTTTCTGTTCTGTTCCTTATGTAGTAAATATGTACATGACATACCTACCTAGGTACAAGTTCGGCAGCAGCTAGTGGGCTCGCTAACGACCGCCACATCAACGCCCACGACAATTATTTATCTACTCTTGTGCAATACAATAATAATTAAATACAATCACACTATGTCAGCTACAAATCTAAATCAATTCCGTCACTAAATTATAGCCTGTCATAAACAATTATATGAATTATCGGTCGTTTCTTTTAAATTCGCTTGCATCAACGGGGTCACGTCTGTAGATTGCAAGAATGGACGTTCGAATAATCTATCTTATCAAAGCGAGGCAAAGGTTCTGAAAGACTTGCTTTACATTTTATAGTCTTTGTGAAGTGAACCTTACCGCCCTATTACACTAGCCATTTGGTACAGATTGAGTAAAACCCGCAATAGATATCTATCACTATCACCTAATATCAAGGCTTCTATCTTATACAAGGCACGATGCCTTAGGCCGAACACTGTCAAAGTACCTACTAAGTGTAGAGTATAGAGGATTCTACCTTCGGTTGCGTATTCATTCCATTGAACACTCACGCAAAGTGTCCCGAAATAGAAATGGCTGACGAAGATAAAAACCGAGAGAATGCACTTTGCTGTTATAATGCCCGACAAATACCTTAAACAAATGATGTTGACTACGCATGGATGTATTCCGGGTCATATTAGAGGGCGATGTGAAATACAATTCTTCAGACTAAACTAAAATTAAAAAATAATTTAAAAAAAATTGCTCTTACGTGTCCATCGGAAACTCATCCCTGCTGCGCGGTTTTTTGTTCAAGTTATCTACCAGACATTATAATGTAGGTATTTGTATTTTTATGTTGAGAAAGATACTCTCGACTTCTCGTACGCTAACAAGCCGTTAACAGACTGCAATGCTGTCGGTCGGCAGGTTTCCAAAGTGCATATCTATCTTTCTTCATACATATTATGAAATGAATATGTAGTTTCTTTCTCTGTCTGATTATGGTCGGAATCGCCTTATTACAGTGTGTGTAGATAATTCCGTAATCCCAATAATTATTTTTAATATTATTTTAGATATTAATTTTAGCTGGTATTTAGAGATTCGTCGATTGGTATTGAGATGGGACGATTGTGTCTAGTTATCAATACATACATTACTTATTAATAACCTGATAGGTGAGTTCTCAGTTAATTATGTGTGTTATTTTATTTTTTAGACAATAAGAAGTTGTGGAATTTTCGTGGTTAGCTTTATCTCCACATAATCTATCTATTAATTCTGAAACTAACAACTTTGACGTTTACTTAATAGTTTCGTAATAAATTGAATTGTTATTATGTTGTTTAATTAATATTATTATTAGCGGTTAATCTAGCATTTTTATATAAATTATATTTAGTTTTTAATTGTATTACACGAGCACGTTGTTCCGGAACCGATTGCCGTAAATGGAATCCCACTCGAAGTTGTTTCGCAGTATGTTTACCTAGGGCAGACGTTCCAACTAGGCAGACATAACTTCGAGAAGGAAATCCAGAGAAGAATTCAGCTGGGCTGGGCAGCATTCAGGAAACTCCGTCGAGTCTTCTCGTCGCCTATACCGCAGTCTCTAAAGACAAAAGTCTTTAATCAGTGCGTCCTACCCGTCATGACATACGGGGCCGAAACGTGGACACTCACGGTTCGACTAGTTCACCAATTTAAAGTCGCTCAGCGAGCTATGGAGAGAGCTATGCTAGGTGTTTCTCTGCGGGATCGAATCCGAAACGAAGTAATTCGCCAGAGAACCAAAGTGATCGACATAGCTGAACGGATTAGCAAACTGAAGTGGCAGTGGGCTGGTCATATCTGCCGCAGGACCGATAACCGTTGGGGAAGACTGGTCCTAGAGTGGAGACCGCGAATCGGCAAACGTAGCGTAGGACGCCCTGTGACCAGGTGGAGCGACGACATTCGCAAAGCGGTGGGCAGTGCCTGGGAAAGAAGAGCCTTAGATCGAGCTCAGTGGCGCGTCTTGGGAGAGGCCTATGTCCAGCAGTGGACTGACACCGGCTGATGATGATGATGATGATGAATTGTATTTCAAAGATGGTATATTATTTTGCTTTTATGTCTTCTACTCTGTTGAGATAATCTGGCAATATCAACCTTTTTATTGTTATATATAATTGAAACACTGTTGACATTTTTTATATAATCGGCATGAATTCTGACGTTTTCTGTACAGTCAAGTTGGGTAACATCGGATTTTCTTCCAACTTTGAATAAATATTGTCATAGTAAACCATGAATTGTAGTTCTATGAAACAGGTCCACAGTGCCTTTTCACGAAAGCCTAAAAACAAGAATATGTACCTACCTAACTCGCATATATATACGATTAAATGAAATTCAATTTTGCTAATAAGTTTATTAAATCACGTTTCGGATTAAGTAATTGTTCTTATTACATTTTAGGCTTCTATATATATAATCTGAACCCTTATCATAAATCAATTTTAAACAAATGTCCTTAAGATGGCGGAGGTCTCTGGTACCTATGATACAGTGTTATTTAACACTAGAATAGTGCCAACGGACTATCCTTATATTTTACTACACAGGATTTTTCTTTTTATCTGTGTTTTATCTATAATAATTATTCTATAAGGAAAATTGTATCTTTTTATTAACAATAAATCATTTTTTTAACTATAGGGTTCCTTGTCCACTACGGAACCCTCTAGCTATCTTTCCATGTCTGTGATGTCATCGCCTTACCATATCACACGGTAACCTAGTTTGTGAATGTGTTGTGTAAGTGTTATTTTACTTCTGATTAATTGCGATGAAATATGGTGAAAGATGGATTTAATTTCTACTCGATACCTCAACGCGTTCCCGAGATAAAGGGTCTTGACAGACAGAGGGACGGAACGGACGGACGGACGGACGGACGGCCGGCGGCCGGACGGACGGACAACGAAATTATCCTATAAGGGTTCCGTTTTTCCTTTTGAGGTACGGAACCCTAAAAACAGTAATGAATTACTCACCGCATCGCTCCAGCCACCCTTCAGCGCGACAGGGGTAGGGGATCACCAGATTATCCTGAGACTTACGCATCTTACGCGCACGGTCACGAACACAGAACGAGTCACACAACCAAGAGCAAACACGCGAAACTTCGGCACGGTTTCAAATATTCTCATTGCCAATTCACATTGCACTCGAGTGTTGGTACACTTGCGGCCAATGCAAGTTGATCCGTCGACAAGCTTGCTGCCTACCTACCTACTCCCTCGCTCTTCGCGCCACACTTTCACCAACTGCAAAGAAAATAAAACTATGAATGAGTCGATTGGAAATGAGTATCGGCCCTAGCATCACACAGCCGTTCGATAACCACAATTGTCTAATAATATTGTATTTTTTAATAACAACAGCAAGGCAAGTAGTTAATGAGTAACCGTGTTTTTGATACAGCCGATCATAATTTGCAAATGTATCATGTAGCATTCAGTAGTAAGCGACTGATTAATCGAGCTGCTTTCGAAAAAAATATCGGCCTAAAAAAAATCGGTATCGAAAAAAAAATCGTATTAGAAAAAAAAGAAAGATCAAAGAAACAGATGAAAGCTAAACAAACACACAATTTCAAGATTTCGTTCTTGAATTGATTTAAATTGCTGGTTTGAAACTCTTTTTAGGCCTTTTTCGACATTCCTACTTGATGCGACAACCTATCTTTGGCATCGCAACGCTTCTACGATAGCAGACAGAAGAGTCGCAAAACTGCTACTCAATGGGAGAAAACCCTTTTACCTAGAAAGAGTTTTAACGCTTAAAAATCCCTAAGGGTTTTCAGGTGTTTAATTTTTAGGTCTGATTTTGGTACACTTTTTTTCTATTATTTTTTAGAAAAAATGGGTAAGATAGTAAGTGTACAATTTTAGACTAAAAAGAATATACAAGGATGATTGACTCAACAGTAACGAACTCTTTTAACGGAGGCCCTAAAAAAATATTTTCGTATTAACTACTGTTTGTGTAGGTACTAAGCGTTAAAGCGCAAATTTTCGTTTGAGTAGCAACTCACTTGGCACTTGGCGGTTTTTTTCTTGTTTTTTAGCAAGTAGTTTAGTTTAAGATTAAATATTGCAAGAGACTATGTAGAAAAATATATATGTTACAGATTTTTCTACCTTATCTTTCATACTCATTCATACGGAGAATACTTTAAATACACCCCTCGGCAACAAAGTGTTCTATTCTCAGACGTTTCCCAGATACGCTTTTCCTGGATGTAAGCAAACAGTTGATGAAAATCGTTAAATATAAGGTTAGGTTCTTCGTATCTCATCTCAATTGATTGAGGAAATGAAAAAATATTTTATGATATATTTAACATATTTCTTGACTGTGAGCCTATTTCAAAAGACAGGTTTGTATTTAGGCATCCATGAACTTTAACGGTCTTTAATTAACAAAATACGATTCCTCTAAAACACTCCTCATAAACAGTTTGTCTTACGCAAAGGAAAACACCAATTTAAACTGAATTGAAAAAGTGTTATTATAATGCATCGTGTTTTTATAAATAGGCATTTCCATACATTTATAAATCGAAAAAAAATAACTTTACTATCAACTTGTTTGCTGGTACTAGGTTAACTAATCCAAGGTCATTTATTCAGGAGATACCTACCAAACACTTGTTTTTACAAGTAGTTTGATTTTGAGTTTCATCGTGTTTCAAAAAAATTTTTATATCTAGGGAAAAGTCAACTGAGACGGAATATACCTACGTAGGGTAGTTTGTAAAAGTTTTTGAAACACCTGGAATAAAATGGGTATTTCTGAAAAATATGTCACAACGTCTGCATCACCACACAAGTAGCAAAGAAAAAAAAATATTTTACCTGTTATTTAGGAATGTCCATTTCAATAAAAATCTCACTGTCCAAAACAATCGTAAAAAATATAAAGCTGAAACACTCACGTCCTAGCACGACCAAGCATAAATAAAACTGAATTGAAGACCAACAAAATTAAGCGCGCGCGTAGGTAGGTAGGTAGGTTTGCTCAATCGTCCTGCTTCGCTCTGACGTAAACGAAACAGTTGTATAGTTCCGTCTCTTTCTTTATTTATTGACCCGACCCGACGGGCTCGTGCTCTGCTTCTCCCGCCCACAGTTAAAATTACAAAGACTGCGTGCGCAAAAAAAAAAAATATCCTTATTAATCTAATCATAGAAGTATTAATCTAAGTTATTAATATTATTATCGGAAATACATACCCTAATGGATTTTATGTTATTGTCCTTTGCAAATTCCAGAATATTTTATTTAATCTGTGATTTTATTGCCTTGAAGTGTCGCTTTATTTCTGGGAAGTGGCAAGAAAGCCACAGGCGGTCGTTTAGTAAGAAAAATAGACGACCAGCCCTTGTATCACGTAACTTTCCACTCGCCTTAAGCATGTAGACGACTCAAAAGTGTATGTATGTATGTATTTTTGTCAGTTTGGAGTAGGCCAGATCAGACAACTCTATACAGTGGAGGACTTACGTGGTCGCACCCCAGTAATTATTGAGTTACTGGAATGTATTCTTTAACGTAAGCTGAGCGGTACCCATAAATGCTATCCTGCTGAAAGCTAATAGCCGTTAAAATGTGTCCCGTATATCAATCATACAACGTGCAGATTTCAATCAATGTACTTACTGCTAAAGTAATAATCATCATTCAGCCACAAGAAGTCCACTGCTGGACATAGGCCTCCTCCATGGATTTCCAAAAAGACCGGTTGGAAGCGGCCTGCATCCAGCGTCTTCCTGCCACTTGGATGAGGTCATCTGTCCATCTTGTGGCTGGTCGTCCTACGCTGCGCTTGCCGATATGCGAGAACTTTTCGGCCCCATCGGCCATCAGTACTGCGTGCTATGTGCCCCGCCCAGTGCCACTTCAACTTACTAATCCCCTGGCATATGTCGACGACTTTCGTTCGTCTACGGATCTCAAAGTAATAATAATATATAATAATAAATTCTTCATATATGTTCAGATACCTTCACCCGGGAAAGGCTCTAAAATGCATATTTATTTTTATTTTATTTAGAACATAAAACAGGTTACAGACACATTTATCAAATTTTAGATAAATTACAGATTTCTAAAGGGAAAAGTAGAGGTTTGCGACTGCGATACTTAATATTAAATTTTATCTGAGATACGAGAGAGGGAAAGTCTATCTTTGAGTGTATAATTTTGTGAAGGAAAGTCAAATCGTATTATTTCCGACGTAGCTTGAGAGAAGTCACATTGTATTTTAGTAGTCTATCCTGAGCGCCCACAATTAAGTCTGTAGCATAATATTTTTAAACATTTCTTTGCACGTTTTCTATGTTATCTATATGTGTTAAGTAAAACGGGGACCATATGGGGCAGGCGTATTCCAATTTACTTCGAACTAGACTATAATAGAGATACGAAACACTGAAAGGTTTTTTGAATCCTTTCGTAGCCCGTAATACGAAACCTAGCAATTTATTAGCCCTGCACACACAATATATTTATAGTGATTCCTAAATGATAATTGTTCATCAAATAGAACACCCAGGTCTTTGATGACTTATTTGCGAATTAGGGTCACATTAAATAAAGCGTAGTTGAAAGAAACCTTATGTCTTTTCCCAGTGAAGGAAATCACAAAACATTTTTCCACGTTGAGATACATCCCATTATGTTCACTCCAGTCTTCTAGGGTTTTAAAGTCTCTTTGAAGTCTCTCGCAATCGGTAATATCTTTAACTGTAGTGATCATTTTTAAATCATCGGCGCATAGGAGGTTAGGGCACGTCAGTCGGTCAATCAAGTCATCGATGAATAGGTACGATGAACATCAAGGGGCCCAAGTTAGAGCTCTGCGGTACTCCTGAAGGTATCTAAGGCATAGTTGTGTAATAGAGTCATATTAGTACGGTAATGGTTGTGGTCACAGATATAGGTCTAACTGGATGGCACTCGCCTCGCACACCCACTTGTGAAATTCACTACAGGCGGGCGCCCGCTCGATCATCAGTCTGTTGGCGACCGTCAATGTAACAGTGCGTTAGACGAAAGCAGGAAAAGACTTCGAGATTGCCTAATAAAGTGAATGGAGGTGTTTCCTTTTTGCGGTTAATCCTTTTTTCAATGTTAAACCTGTATTTTATTTTAAAAACGACTCTTATTGGTTTTACCGTGGTTTCACCGTGATCATCAGTTACACAAAACTATTCCGTGGTCGTGTGATTAGTTATTTGTTGCGGCTTTTGTTGGAAGCAATAGACAAAAGTAGCCCTAGGATTCTAACTCGTGATTCGTTCGAGATTTAACAACTGTAAATGGATGCACTTACGGAGCGACTGTAGAATTCTAGTGACTTGAGGCCGTGAGGGCCAGTTGATTGATCCGCCAAAACCTATCCACCGTTCACTGTACTCAAGATTGAAAAACGATTTTTTAAACGTCTACTATTTGTTTACGGGTTGTATACCAACGCCGTAACAAACAAACTGTCACTGCAACCTAAGTAAGTCACACGCTGTTGCAAAGATAACTGCTCTTCACAAATTCACACTGACTTTACGATAACGTAATTAGGTAATTTTTTTCTAAGGGGTGACGTGGGGGGGGGCAGGGGTGGAATGAATGAATCCCGTCCACATCGGTCTTTTTCCCACGGTTTCTTTGATGGCACCGTGGGGCGGCACCGCCGGCGCCTTTAGTACCTCCTTTTGGAGCGCTGCGGTACGGTAGGGAATAAAAGTGTTTATTGGATTAAATATAGTGTATACGAATTGAATAAATAAACTTAAAGTACTAATATAGATAGGTATAGACAAACTGAGCTCAAGTAAATTGCTACATACATAAATTGTAATTCTTTAGAGAGCTTTCTTCATTAAATTTGTAATGTAATATTCAATCTTAATTAATTTCAGTGTTTGCCTGCTGAATAAAATATTGAAATATTTGACCGTAATTTTTTTTTCAAAATTTTATTTTTGTATCAAAATTATCTTTATTTTCGGAGAATCTTCTCGACCTATCGTGTTTTTTCATTATTCAAAATTCATGTATATGTCCGTTGGCCAAGGTTCATAAGCATGAACAAATGAGGTTACGTTCGATTACGTTATTTATCGTCTCGGAGAGAAATTTTGGAAAACAACTATAATATTATTTCGAATATCTAGATAAATACTTGTGCAGTAGAATGTACCTAGCTCCTATCTAATGTGGTGGCGGCCGATCAGTGACTCCCACCACCCCCGTCTGTGCGCTACAGTCGATAGCACATCAGCCCTTACACTTTCGTTGCAAAGTTGCACATAACGTAACTGGGAAGAGTTTAACGCGGTTAAGTAATTACAAATTCCTCTCAAACCACAGAGATGTTAGCGTATAAAATATATCTAGGTGTTTGATTGTTCAACAAACCTCTTTTACTTCCAAACTTCATGTTTTACAGTATCTACAAAGGTTCCCTTCAGTGTCGTTTTTTTTTAGAATCCGATTAAAGTTAATTTACCGAGAATCGATTATGAAAGATCCTTGGCGTAAAATTTAATTACACAATTAACACAACGTATTTACTTAATATTCTGAATTAAATTTGATGCAGAAAGAAAAAACTTACATGAAATAAAAGACAACACAGATGCGCGTGCGCTATCTCTCTTAGTAAATGCTGACTGGGAACTGACTGACGGCGTTCATTTCTCCGTCGCTAAACTCCTCTTGTACATTATGGTAGGTACGAACAACTACCAAAATATGTATGCATTTGACATTTTGGAGTAGCTTAAGTAGGACGAGTCTATATAGCGGAGCAGTTACGTGGTAGCGTCTCAATTCAGCGATGTCTGTGAATCTGCCCTTCTGTCACGTAACTGTCCATTCTAACGGATTAACCTATTTGAAGATTCCAAAGTGTCAAAATGTGTATGTATTTAATAACTCAGAGTAGGTTAAATTTTACAACTCTGTACAGTGGCGGACTCACATAGTAGCGCCGCTGATTAACATTTTATCTGACAATAGAGTAGCTGTAAGTTCAGTAGAAGGTCGGTGACAAAAAAACCTTTTTCCACGTTATTTGTATTCATACTCCACTTTGTAATCACCTCATTTTACGGTCCTATTTTACGTTGTATTCTTAATAATATGCAAGTACGATATAGGCAAGATACTCTTAGTACTGTTTATACTCGATTAGATGGTTTACAGAATCAAATCGATTCGATTGTTCAATCAACCCGCAGTGTAAGCATTTTGAAATCGGTAGGGCGGGTCTAATACATTGTCCCGTGACTAAACTGCCGTCGTGGCGTCGTGGTAGGGATGAAAATATGGCACGCTTGGTCCCCACAAATTTGAGCGTACTTGCGGCGTCTATCTTGGTCTTTGGCTATGGCATTCACACTATTGGCAGTCTAGTAACCAATTGTATTCCATTGGTATAGATAGTATTCGATAGTATCGAATCGCGCAGATCAGTCCTCTTCGCAAGTGTTGCCTATTTAATTTTTGTGAATTATACCATTGCAATGACATTTTACTGCTATTGTTTTGTAAACTACCAAATAGAGGAAAATAACATGTGCATATTGATTGTACAGCCCGATTACTCGTTCCGCGTGTCCGAAAACCACATCCACCTCGCTTCTCAATTGGCATTAGTACTATTTCCTAGATATATTACATAAACTCACGCCTGTATTTCGGAGAGGTAGTCTGACAGACCTTTTTCGCTTCGTCAAGATTTGTGTTTCATATATATATATATATATATATATATATATATATATATATATATATATATATATACTTAAATCCATATTATGTCTCAATAAGTTACGAAGTAATACGAAGAATGAATATTCTTCTATGTAGCACAATGATTTTATTTAATGCCGTGAAAGTAGCAGGACGCGTAAAGCACATTATTTATTAAAATTATAAGCTTTACAACTTTTGCTCCACGAGTCTTGTTTTTCAGTTTTGTATTGTACGATATATTATATCAGGTTCATATAAAAAAAAAACTGAGAAGAAACTCGTAAAACGAAAGTTGTTTTAAAGCACACAATCTAGTTGACGTATTTCAGGAAATTGTGTTTTATAAAGTAATCCTGTTTATGTAATACAATGCACATCTTAGTTTCTAATCCACAGACTAAAACGCAGTATCTCTGTATGGCATTTATGTTCAATAAGCCCCTTTGTTCGGTCTGACAAAAGTGAGTCAATTTCTACAAGACTGCCTGCGACCGTTTAGCCATTTTTGTGTAACGACCGCTTGTGGCTATCCGGATACTTACTTGCTTATTCTACCTTTTTATTTGGATTTGACACTGATTTTGATATTTGCCTCATCCTACTCTTTTGGATCATAGAGGATCGATTCTTTTTTTTTTTAGTCTATGCTCCAAAATGGCGTTGAAGGCACAAGTTGGGCAAAGTGAGTAAAAAATTCTTTTATACTGAATGTTAGCTATTTTTCTATGTCATCCTAAGGTTTCTTATGAATTTTAGACATGATATATCCAGCTCGAATTATTCCGCCCGGAACGTTCGATTATAGTTTGTCATGAATACACCCATTTTCGTCGCTTATCGGTGACTAATAACAAATTCATCACTGTCGACTGTGTTTATGGTGGTCTACAAAGTAATTTTGAGATCAAGCCATTTCATGTAAATGACATCATTTAATGTACATTAAATACCTTTGAAACCGTTCTTTAGAGGGCTTTTTAGAATATGCGCACTGTTCGCTAGACGCAAATCTGTCGTAGGGCTTGGTTCGAGGTCTGGCTCTCGACACTCGTCCTTTATTCAAAAGCCATTTCTATTGCCCCATAACTATCAACATAATAAACTAGCGCAACTCCTACCATGCATGTCTGATCCACTAATGAAATCTAAGGCTAGCATCTTATTAGTGATATACACCACAAATATGCTATTATCACTGGTGTATAATCATTATATCACTTTTTTAAACTTTCGTGATTCTAATCAATAATCGTGACTAGTAGCCCGTTTCTTTGTGATGATATTAACACCTAGTTTCTAAAAACAAAGGCTCAATTTAATGTAAGCTTTATTTACGACAATGAAGGAATCACAATTTGCACCCTGGAGTGTCCTATAGAAAATTTTTTATTTCTTGTTAGCTTTATCACATTTCAATTTAACCATCTTAATAAACATTGCATTTACATTATATCAGGTATTAGGCACTTTCTGAAACCCATGTATTCTTTGCATAGTCCGACAAGGAACCCTTATAGTTTCGCCATGTCTGTGTGTCTGTCTATCTGTCCGTCCACGGCCTAGCGCAAAGACCGGTGGTACTAGAAAGCTGTAATTTGGTGTGTGTATACATATTTATCATGCTGACAAAGTTGAACAATCAAATGTTGGAAATTACTTTTTTTTTTTTTACTGTACCTCCCCTAACATGAAAAGTGGGGATCCATTTTCGTACAAAACCAAAATTTCGTAAAATCCATTGAAAATGACTTTGATGAAGTTGTTAGTTCTGTAAAGCAGAAAAAAACTTCTTCCCTACACTGTGCGTGGACCGACATGCACTTGGCCCGTTTTTTTATTATTATTTTTAAAGTATTGTATACCAAACAATTCTTTCCAAGGAACATTGTCAGAATTGAAACCTTTTAGAAAATTAATTCAAAAATGAATGTGTAATGTGTCTAGAAAACATGCCATAATAATGATGAAGTTAGTGGTATGTAGTCATAGCATGCTAATATTTTGGATACTTACATAAACCAAAATAAGATATTTCACTATAAAAATGTATGAATAAATTAGTTTGTTTTGATGTCCAGTATGCCAGCTTTCAGATGGGACTTCAGTATTTTAACTACCTCTATATTACATAATAATAGTAATAAAAGGTTCTAATCATTTTGGGGTTCTGAAGATTTTCAATGTGTAAAGAATATTCTTATCTTATGTCTGAATTGGTGGTTATTTTAAAATAAATAGCATTAATTTATAATTTTCAACAATAACATCAAAATATGTTTTAAACTGCCTTACACCTATTCAATCCAGAGATTATGAACGAGGTGATCCGCTACCGCGGACCAAAGGGGAAGGAGTCCCAGCGTATAGAGTGGCGGGTCCTCGTGGTGGATCAGCTGTCCATGCGCATGGTCTCTGCTTGCTGCAAAATGCATGATATCTCCGCTGAGGGGATCACCTGTAAGTTATGCCTAGAACATACAATCTGTTATTGAAATAATGCAAAACCTGAGAATAGTTTCTTCAGTATTGATTATTAAACCATTTCCAATCAGCAAATTAATTTTATTTTTCATACAATTTGAAAGAAGAAATGTTTAAAAGTTATTATGTACATTTATTTGAAAAGGAGATGCATTTTGGCTTCCATACAATGGTATATCGTTTTGGGCAACCATATATTAATTTTTTAATGTGATAGCACAAAATGTATGTTGCAAGCTCAATTATTTATAATCGTCTACAAACATCGTACTCGTAATGTCGTACAAACATAATCGTCTGAACATAAGTTCAAAATCTGATTATACATCTCATAATTCAACAAGATTGTCGTCTCTGCGGTGGCAAAAAGTTGGTTCCAGTTGACTTCTAGGAACCAGCTCTCTTACATTTTTGGGACTGTCCTTTTGAACTTGGGTTTATTTATAGCTTTTTTGTTATTTCTATAACACATTGTAAGTACATGTAAGGGCCTTCCTTTAAAAACTATGTTAAAATCTTGCAGAATGATACAATTCTTGAAAGAAATCCAATAGAAATAGATTTAAACAAAAGTTCTGAAGCCATAAACCGTTTAAATTAATTTATATCATCATCATCATCCAGCCACAAGAAGTCCACTGCTGGACATAGGCCTCCTCCAGGGATTTCCAAAAAGACCAAAATTTATATAGTTAATTTCTAATTTTCATTCATTTTTCATTCTTCAATTTCATTTTGTGTGTAGTGGTGGAAGATATCCACAAGAAGCGGGAACCCCTGTGCACCATGGATGGCATCTACCTTATCACTCCGTGTGAAAAGTCGGTCCATGCTCTTATCAATGACTTCTCACCTGGTAACCGCATCATGTACAAAGCTGCCCACGTGTTCTTCACTGAAGGTAAGTCCAATTTTCGACTAAAATATTTGGAGTGCAGTCTTCATTTACGGATTTCCGTAACTTTTTAGAGTTCCGTTCCCGAAAGGTGCAAACGGGATCTTGCTCTTTCTATCTGTCTGACCTATAAAGGTCCTTATCTCCAAGGTGAAATTTTCACACAAAATTTGTTATTATGGTGATTTACCCAAATAACAATAAAAAAATACAACATTTAAATAAATATAAACGTATTTACTAGAGTTATACGCACAAATGTAAAACACCAAGTAATAAAAACTGGCCATCTGTGTCGGATTACCGCTCGCTAATGTCCCAAACTGAATGAAAAAAAAAACATTTTGGCTAAATTAATAATATTTTATTTATAGTGGTGTAGAACCCTTGAAGCGCGAATCCGAATCGTACTTGGCCGGGTTTTATTACAGTTATGGAATTCTGTAGATGAACAAGATTGAGCAAAACTGTAGGATGTTGTAATAAATATTAATATGTTTTATTTAACCAGGCGTGCGTAGCTGTTTGCCTGTTGTAGTAGGTATCTTAATTACCTACAAAACTTATTTTGTATTTATTTACCTTTTTTTCACAACATACTATAAAAATGTTCCGTCGTCAACAAGGTACAATGCGCGTAGCCCGACACGCACTTGGCTGTTTTTTTTTTGTTTGGATTTAATAGGAGAATAAGGTCCCTGGGTTCGTGGAGATACTGTATTGAATGCAAAATGCTTTTGTTTTAAGAATATAAAAGTTACCTGTCTCAAATTATTTTATTTTGCAGCTTGTCCCGATGCACTCTTTGATGAATTATCTCGTAGTCCAGCTTCTAAATATATTAAAACTTTAAAGGAAATCTACATTGCTTTTGTGCCCTATGAACAACAGGTTTGTTTTTGTTTCTTTATTTGTTTCAAAAGTGGGCAGTTGATTTTGTAAAGTTACCTATGGAAGCCATTCTGTTGGTAGGGCATTATATTGGGTAATATTAACAATATCAGCTGCAACACAATTAATATACAATTATTTTGATTATTCCCTATTCACGCTGCATTGGATCAGTATGCCCGGAGGAACTCTTCAACGAGTTGTGCAAGTCTCCAGCAGCAAGGAAGATTAAAACTCTCAAGGAAATCAACATTGCATTCTTGCCTTATGAGTGCCAGGTGAACTAAACACAAAATTATTATATAATAATTATTCACCATATAATTCGCTCAGCATATAATATCCTTGTAGATGTAACAAAGTGATGTCACTATATGAATCATACCAACAACACCTGAATATCGTAAAAAGAAAAGTTACATCATCATAGAATATTACATAAAATGTAAGATAAAGTTCCATTTCTGCAATTGACATTTTTTTTATTTTGATATTTAATTCCAGTTTGATGTCTTCAGGTCAGAGGATGTTTGTTATTGTTATAAATAAAGAGTACCAGATGATTGTTTGTATCGGCAACCTAGAAAAGCAAGTTAGCCGAATTGGTTCAACCTCCGCTATCGGAGGCCTCCTATGAGGCGAATAAGTTATAAATGAATTTGTAGATCCCTCAGAAAGCATCACCCACAAGTTGATGATTTTTTTCTTTGAATGTAATAAATAGATAACTGAATTTGCAGGTATTTTCGCTGGACTCGCCTGACACTTTTCAATGCATGTACAATCCGGCGCTAACCAACACTCGCAATGCCAACATGGAGCGCATCGCCGAACAGATCGCTACTCTCTGCGCGACTCTCGGAGAGTATCCATCGGTGCGCTACCGAACGTAAGTATCAATGTTTCCTGAACCTAGCATTGCAAATTCTGTATTGGTGACCAAATGCTGTGTTGACGTGATGAGCATAGTTTTTATTAAATTGTGATCGATTGCTTCATCGGTGCCGGCTGCCGTCGATAGATGGCAGTCGTTAAGCCAAGTCAGAGGCCTTAGGGCGGCTTGACAACTTCTGACAGTAGACAAGCCACTAGTCTACAAGCCTCCACCAATCCGGACTTGGCCCCCGTGGTGGAGTCTGGCCTATACCTTCCTCAGGGAAGAGACCCGTGCCCATAGAGTATAGTAATCACCCGTGCCCCTCGGTGGGGACATAATGGGTTGATGATGATGATCGATTGCTTTATTCGAGTGACGTAATCGTAACCTCGTTGCAAGTGATTGAGAAGAGATGCTTAGAAGGTTAATTTTCTTCGCTTGCAGTGACTGGGAGCGCAATGTGGAGCTGGCTCAGCTTATTCAGCAAAAACTGGATGCTTACAAGGTATTTAGATTCAATTCCACAGTCACTTTTACACTGCCGCAGCCTTTCACTTTTATAACGTCTGTTAAAAAGTGTGCGAGCTACCTTGTTCTTAAACCTATAGCTGATTGATCGTTCCTTAGGCTGATGAGCCGACCATGGGCGAGGGTCCGGAGAAGGCTCGCTCGCAGCTGCTGGTGCTGGACCGCGGGTTCGACTGCGTTTCGCCTCTGCTGCATGAGCTTACCCTGCAGGCCATGGCTTACGATCTGCTGCCGATAGAAAACGACGTCTACAGGTGTGTACAAATTGCACAAGTTAGCACCGTTTGGCAGAGGGTATCTCAGTCACAGGTGGTCGTAGTTTATAAGGGCGATATATTGATGACTATAAGATAAAGGTGGATTAAGGATGTAAAGGAACCACCAAATGAAGGAGTAATAATCAATACTTGGCTTTTACAGGCTGACAAAAGGAAGATATCCTACCTGATTTCATAATTTGCAGGATTGATGGGAATTAAATAGCTAGAGAACACTTTATTGCACATCAATAGTATTTTAACATACATCAGAAAAAACGGAAAATGGCGTTAAAAACATTATCAAATTAAACAACAAAATTATCAAACTTCGTAGGTCAAAATCTGTTTGTAAGTGATCTCCCATAGTCGTGTTCCAGGGATTAGTTCTGTTACAGTTAACTTCAACCACCATCACTTGAGTGGTGGTAGCCTAGTGGGTAGCATTGGACTCGGAAGCGAGAGACCCAGGTTTGTTTCCCCGTGCGGGCATGTACCTTTGTTTTCTAAGTTATGTACATTTGTGAAGTTACAGTAGCAATACCACTCGCTAACTGTGAAGGAAAACATCGTGAGGAAACCTGAGTGGCTGAGCTATTCACATACCTCAGCGCTTGAAATCGCCAATCCGCGGTGAGCACGCGTGGCGATTAAGCCCATACCCTCTCCCTGAGAGAAGTCCTGTGCCCTACAGTGGGACGTATATAGGCTGCTTATAACTGTAAAATGTTATATGTAGGCTGCTTATACCATCACTTAGATACGGTCAGCAGTGCGTTCCCTGTCCAGATACGACGCGTCGCAAGGCGGCGCCATGAAGGAGGTTCTGCTGGACGAGAACGACGAGTTGTGGGTGGAGTTGCGCCACCAGCATATCGCCGTCGTGTCCACCTCCGTTACCAAGAATCTTAAGAAATTCACAGACTCTAAGCGCATGGGCGGAGGTATGTAATCGTAGTAGACGTGGCGGTTTTCGACGGGTGCCGCCGCCGGTCTTTACGGGCGCCGGCGTGAAATAGTCGGACTCGCGCACGTATGGTTCCGTACCATTATCTATCTAACATTAGACAAAGATCGAATTTGAGAACAGCGCCAACTATAGAAACCAACAAGAGGCGTTTAAAATTGACATTTTGGCCGCTAGATGGCGAGCGCTGTCTTTAGACAACGTTTGTTGTATGGGTGCCCCCCTTAAATATTTATTTTATTCTGTTTTTAGTATTTGTTATTATAGCGGCAATAGAAATACATCATCTGTGAAAATTTCAACTGCCTAGCTATCACGGTTCATGAGATGACAAACAGACAGACAGACCGTCAGTCCACGTCTTAGTAATAGGGTCCCGTTTGGCACCCTTCGGGTACGGAGCCCTAAAAAGGACATTTTTTTTTATTAAGTAAACTCAAATCTGTAGAGCTGCATACAAGGCTGTTTGGCCAACGCAACCCCACAGATTCTTCTGTAACGTCTTATATACACGGGTCCTCGGGCTGAACGTTAAAGTGAAATAACAGAACGTCATCATAAATCGCAAGACAAAGCAAGAGTTACTCCCTTACATTTCTCTTTGAGATTACACTAAAATACTGTATAATAGAACAAGGTCATACCCAACTTATTAAACTACAACGTTTACATGTTTATAGCTGGTTATAGAGGTCATTGGTAGGTAAAAGTAGTCCTACGAACACCCTTCTTGGCATTTAAATAAATGATTTGTTATGTATTTCTTTCTTGTACATTTGTACAAACGGCCTCAGTCTGGGTGTATTTTTATCTTTGTGACGTCCTTGCCTGGTTACCATACCACAGGGTATCCTAGTTTGGGCCAGATCAAGTGATTGCATTGTGTGGAAGCTATTATTATTATATAATAATGATAATTATATACATGTCCTTCGCAGATTTTATATGACACTCATTACAACAATGGTATTCGATGTGTAATATATGCAAAAATGCTTTTACAGGTGACAAGCAATCCATGCGTGACTTGTCCCAAATGATCAAGAAGATGCCTCAATACCAGAAGGAGCTCTCCAAGTACGCCACTCACCTGCGTCTCGCCGAAGACTGCATGAAAGCCTACCAGGGATACGTGGACAAGCTCTGCAAAGTGGAGCAAGACCTCGCCATGGGAACTGATGCGGAGGGCGAGAAGATCAAGGATCACATGAGGAGCATTGTGCCTGTGTTGCTTGATCAGGTAAGATATGTCGACCAAATATTCGGCTTAGCCAGCCGAGTAGTGCCAATTTGAGGTCTATTCTCGTTACTAAAAGCTCGAAGCTCGTTATTCTCGAAGCTAGAGACTACAATACAAGCAAAAAAGCTTGTTTCCGTGTCGTGCGTATTTAAAGCCGGCACCACACTTGGCCACTCGTATTTGCGTATTTGGCAAATATTAACCACCCGTTGCCGGGTATTCTGACGAATCTTTAGCACTGATTTTTGTTAAAGCTGCAATGTATTCTAAATCGTCGGCGAGCAAAGTGGAATGCCACCTAAGGTTTATTTTAATTTATATCCTTGCGCCCACACGTCGCCGGCCCATTGTAATGTGGATAGTCCTTTAGTAGCATTACTGATAGCAGGCTTAGGCTGCGGCCTAGTAACCACCCACCAGACAAAGACCCAGAGTCAAGCAATTTTGTCGCATTCCGGCGTGATTTCTAGTGATGCCACACTGAGCAGGCAAGCACGTAACGTCTTAAGCCTCGTCTTGACTTACCAATGGGTGAGACACAGGCCAAGTACAAACCTATCTTACATAAAAAAATATATTCTTATGATAAGAATTAATTTTGCAATTTCCTGTCTTCTGTGCAATAAAGTATCCTTTACAAATAGATATGCCGTAGGATAATAATTTTTATAATCCTTTACTTCATATGGTATTTCCGCCTCGCAGAACGTGACCAACTATAACAAGATGCGCATCATCGCGCTGTACATAATGTCGAAGAACGGCATATCGGAGGAGAATCTGAACAAGCTGGTGACGCACGCGCAGCTCGAACCTGCCGACAAGCAGACTCTTCTCAACCTCGCCAACCTCGGCTACAACGTCGTCGTCGATGTGAGAATACACCCTTTTTAATATGTTTTATCTACACTAATGTTGTAACATTCTACTTATGTTTTCAATACTTGACTTATAATTACTACTGTTATAGCGCAGACAACAAAACACTCAATTTAAGCAATTTCACATGATGGTATAATATTCACATCGATATCGTAAAATCTCATTATAACATCAATAAAACGCGACCAACTTGATTGCAGGGCCAATCAGGTTGGTCGCGTTTTATTGAAGCGCGCAGCTGCGCTCTCATTGGTTAAATTTTAATGGCGGCAAAATCAGTGTGATTATACACGTACGCGTGAATTTAATTTTTAATTGCATTAGTGAAGATAAAGTAGTGTATGCAACTGCATATAACACGGGTATTAAAACACTCGTTACTATTATGAAACTCGCTGCGCTCGTTTCATAAACTCACACTCGTGTTTTAATACCCTTCATTATATGACAGTTGCATAAACTACTATTATTAAACTTGTCGCCCACGCTCACCAGCTCGCCGGACCGAAGATCTGAGGCAGATTGCTGGCAGCAGCGTCTGGATGAGAATGGCCGAGGACAGAAAGAAGTAGCGTGCCTAGGGGGAGGCCTATTCCAGCAGTGGACGAGTACAGCTGATTGATTGATTAAACTAATGATGAAATGCGTATGTGGGTGGAAGGGCCGATGAGGGATGTCCCAGGCGGACATACTTCGACCATGGGGATGGATTAGCAAAGGGTAAGATAAAAAGTACCCGAAATCGGCGTACGTGCAGGCAACGACTTGATGAAGCGAAAGAGGTTTGTCATAATTGTGGAAAATGCCAAACTCGTTTGAAACTGCGTTTCTGCCACTTGCCACCAGCAGGATTAAAATTATATGTACAGGGTGGTTATTTGAGACAGTCCAGCAGGAGGAGTTACTTGACCATAACTGACATTAGAAAGAGAAACACATACTCTTAGAAATTATAATCAACATATACAGTACCCACGATGGTACAGGTAGCTCCCCCTCATCTCAAATTACCGCCCCAAAATTACGACGATATTGTGGTGAATTATTTCCCTAAAAATCGTGTATTTGGGCACTGTCAGAAATATGACTGACACATTTCAAAACGTGAACAGGGCAACAGGAAGAAGCAGTACCAGGTGACCAGGAAGGAGCGCATCACAGAGCAGACGTACCAGATGTCGCGGTGGACGCCAGTCGTGAAGGACATCATGGAAGACGCTATCGAGGAGAAGCTGGACCAGCGCCACTTCCCGTTCCTGGCCGGCCGCGCTCAGAGCTCCGGATACCAAGCGCCCACCAGGTACATCTTTAACAAAACGCTGCGCATAGGGGGCATTAGCATGCAGGGACCGACCAATCCAGTGGCTGAAATTATCCTCTCCCGCCCCGCGCCGCCTTCAAACCGCAAGAGTCCCAAATCGACTACTGTGGAAACTACGCATGAGCATTGTAAAAATGTGTATATTTCGCTTCATTCAGCTTTGCTCGGGGCTTAATTAAACAATATTTTTCGTTTAATACTGTTATGTCTAGAAATTAGCAATATCTGTTGATATTTCTTGAATTAATGGTATAAATGAATTAGTATGAGAGAACAACTTGGTGGATTTTATTGCTTCCCGTCTTTTAGGGCTTATGTTATACTCTTGACAGAGTGGTCATGGTCCTTTGAAGACGTTTTATTGTGGGCAGATTTTGCGTGTCAGCCCACAATAAAACGATGTCTCGCCATTCCTCTCGGTCAAATGCTGTTCCGGTACATTCATGCAGCGGGCCTGCCCACATTGGACTTTAAACTTGATCGGTCCATGCCATTGGTGGTCTACTGCGAGCTTTGATGCACTCTGGTGAATAATAACAATACAATGGAACTGCTTTTGTCCCACAGCGTCCGCTATGGCCATTGGCACAAGGACAAGGGCCAGCAAACCGTCAAGAACGTGCCGCGTCTGATCGTGTTCATCGTTGGAGGTATGAGTTTGGAACTTCTTAAGACAGCCTTATTACGTATAGCATGCTGTCTCGCTCGCACATTCCAACATTTTTTTCATTATTGTAAAAAAATTAGTAGTCCTTTTGATAAAATGTGAGTTGAGCTTGGCAGCGTGCCAGTCGGGCCATGGGTTCTAAAAATCACTGTTAACATGATTGAGATTGTTCTGCCACGTTTTGCAAAAACGATCTGTAAGAAAAACGGACAAGTGCGAGTTGTAACTGTAACTAGTTTGACGCCTTTAAATATTACCTGTTTTTGTAAATAAATGTTTTTACTAAAGAGCATAAACGAAAAACCGGACAAGTGCGAGTCTCACTCGCCCACCGAGACTTCCGTGCAAATTTGTAGTTACCGAGCTTTCCCGAACTTCAAAGACTAATTTTTTTATGATTTAATTACAAACATTTATAGTTTTTAGATTTTTCCCTGTACTTGTAGTATAAGACGATATTACTTGCCAAATTTGGTAGTAGGTCAACGGAATGTACCCTAAAAATTTTTATGCCTTTGAGAATGTACAAATATAGGTTTTTTGCGGCGTAAACGTCCGGAACTTTTTTTTACGTTAACTTAGAAGTTTGGTTTTTCAAGAGACTGTAGACCTGAGTATATGGTTTTAATTTCACCTCAATACCTCCACGCGTTCCCGAGATAAAGGTTCTTGACCGACAGACGGACGGACGAACGTAAGGACAACAAAGTGATCCTATAAGGGTTCCTTCTTTTGAGGTAAGGAACTCAAAAAACGGCGAAAAGACGCGTTGTATGGAGACCCCCCTTCTTTTTTATATATATTTTTTTTTCATCTTATTGTTCGTTAGGTAATTCGCCGTAAGAACACATATTCTGTAAAAATTCAACTGGCTACCTATTGCTGTTCCAAAGATAGAGCCCTTTAAAGGACGGGAAAAATGTTTTCTATTTGCTTATTCAGTGTGTTTCCACAGGGGTCAGTTTCTCCGAGATCCGCTGCGCCTACGAGGTGACTGCCGCGATGAAGAACTGGGAAGTTATTATCGGTTCCTCTCACATACTCACCCCGGAAACATTCCTATCCGATCTGAGCTCCCTAACCCCGTAAATGGTCGGCTCTCTTTAAATGTAGCAGAAGGAATCGGTACCATCGGAAAATTTCAATCTACCAGCCAGTGCTTTTGTTTTTTTGCTGCTCTTTGAAATATTAATGCGCATAATTTGTGAAATTTAATGAAACTTTGGCAAGCGGGGTGGGTAAACGACGCAAGTTCTTGAATCACATTCAGCTACGGTGATTTAGCTTACAGGTAATTCAAAGGTGTAAGACGGGTGGTACTGGGTGAGATAAGAGTAGGCTACAGTCTTGTTTAACGAGCGGCTAGAAAAATGACTAGGCTGGTTCCTTTTACTACATTTGGATATGTATGTCTCTTGAATATTTAAATAAATAAATCTATCTATCTATGAATATTTACGATTACATTTATTACACCACGCCTTAAAATAGTGTGTGTTCATACTTAAATAAATACATGCCATGACTACCAAAATGTTCATGCTATTACCACGTAAATCGAACAAAATCGCAAACCAACTATGTAGCTCAGCTTTCTTTGCTTTCTAGAGTTTTATAGTCAAGATCTCTTATTATGACAGTATTTTATTTTTGTAATGCAGTATATTGGCAAAATATTTTGAATATTGGGTTGGTAATGAACTAGCAAACGCTGGACAGTTCATAATGCTTGTGTGATATGTATATTTTAGTTTTATTTTTGTTTTTAGGTTAATATTATTGTTGTTGACGTTACTTATTAAATTTTAAAGTTCAAATGATGTTATCTATCACTGATTCTAACCGAGATTAGTGTAAGTTCACTAGATAAGTCACGAAATCATTCGTTAACGATTCTCATGGGCAGTCGCTTTTACAACTTGCCCACATTACCTCTAGGCAATCTGGGCGCGACTGTCCAAGATAGCCTAGAAAACATAGTTGTTTAATATACATGGAGATCATTTCTGTATTGTTCAAAAGATTTTCTCTGTATTAACTTCTAAGTATAAAGTTTAAAAAGGCCCTCGTACATCAGGCGTTCAATCGTTCATCAAGAATCTACGTTTTGTAGAAAATTCCTGTTTCACGAAACTTAGTTTTTAAGCATAATTGAATATTCCCATTTAGAAAGGATTTTATTAGGGCGCGTGACAGTCGTTTTTATTAATATATTATAATAATTTTATCACATTTATTATTAAGTGTTACGAATGGTACAATTGCATTTCCTTATCATTTTAATGCCAAATTCTAGATCTTAACCGGTAGTGATCTACGATTCTAAAGCAAATAGGTGATATTTCACCTAGGTATATTAATTTCTAAAATTGCGCTATGGTTTAGATTTTTATTTTCCAAATTGCGCCTTTGACTTTAGGTAGATTAGAATCAGTTTTTATTAATTAAAAGTGTGCTATAATAAATGTGTGCGTACCTATAACTAATATTTAATCATATATTTGGTTGTCTCTCTACATTCCAACATCTACGTGTTAGTCTGTATTTGACGCTAGATGCTTCTCATTTCCATTTCTCGACAACTCAGCGCGCACTACCATTTTTCTAGTACATATTTTATGCAGTAAATGTTATTTACTATAAAAGAGCATTATGTGGATGTTCTGTCACTACAAGACATCTCGCGTAACCCAAATGTTGATGAAGTCTTTCATATAAATGAAATTACTAGTGATCGGATAGGTAGCGTATAAATACCTGCAGTTGGTGTATACACATAACATGGAGTTATCTTTAGTGGAGAACCTGTATCTATGGTCACAAATAATGAAACATGGTAAATTAAATTACAATTATAGTAAGTAACAATGTTATGTCTACGCGCCAACTGCCGGTTTTTATACTCTACCTACTCCGATCATTGGTCACTACAATAAGTACCTATCATTAATTAACAATGTGAATAGATACTTTCGCGACATATATTAAACTATGTTATAACCTCAGAACACAAGTTCTGAGGTTATAACGCTGCAGTACTTAGCAATACACACAGTTCGATAACTACTCGCTAATGATGTTTGCAATAATTTCAATCACTCCTTGAGCAGTGAGATAATTTAACTAATTTATTTGCATTCTTGAAACTAAAATAGTAAGCTGTATCAAGAAAGAAGTATTTTCTCTTGTATTAACCAATCATGTTTGTGCAATTATCTAGACATACTGTTTATCTATAAAATATCTAGGCATACTTCGCATCAGTTTTCAGCTGTTAACATTTAATAAATTATTTAATGGTGATTTTACTTCCTTTAATTTATATCTATGAGCAATACCTACACCACAGATATGTCAGCGAACAAATTGTATCGTATACTTACCTAATTCCTTACTTACATCACCTTAAATATCGAATTAGGTAAGTAACTTATTTGCTGTGTTACATTGACGATACAGATACAAGTGTATGTACTTGTATTGTCTTTGCCATCTGTGTATATTTGACCAATGATGTAACCTGTAGGTTATCATTCCTTTCGCCGGTCTCATGACTTGATAGTTGTGTTTGAACTGAAAACATAATATCTTCTCACAAACATTGTGACCCCGGTCTGTGTAAGTTGTTTAATATCGTATTGAAAATGTCGAAAGATCTTGTAATTCTGGCATATTCCGGGGGACTGGACACCAGCTGCATTTTGAAATGGTAATATTGGATTTTTAAGCTTTTTAGGGATCATCCATAAAGTACGTCACACTAATTTCGTAATTTTTAACCCCTCCCCCCTCCTTGTCACAGTTGGTCACATTTATAAGACCCCCCTCCCTAGAGTGACGTCACATACATCTAGAAATTATTAAATTAAAACAGCAGTTCCGAAATTAGTTGTATTTCCATTTAAATAGTTGTTCAATATTATCAATTTCATATTAAACATTTGAAAATTTACAAAACAAATAAATTATTAATTACCTTTTTGAAATGTGACGTCACGAAACTTATGACCCCTCCCGGCCCCTGTCACAGGATGTCACACTTTGTTGACCCCCTCCCCCCCTAACGTGTGACGTACTATATGAATGGATTTTTCAACAATCAGGTAAAACTTAACTGGAGAATGAAACTGATGTTGTCACTGTCTTGTATGATTTAGACAGTGATAGCATGCAATTTATTCTCCAGTTAAGTTTTATCTGACTTTTGAAAAATTGATACTTAGGGGCTTAAACAATTCAGCTCCTTTACTCTCAACGTTGTGTTCTAAATTGTCCCACAATTAAACAATTAGTAGACCAAAGAGCATACAAAAAACAACAACTGACAGCTGTTAACAGTAAGATTAACTGATTGTTAGTGTGCGGGCTGTCAAGAAATTGAATTATACAGGGTGACTTCTAATCCATTCGACGTTTTTTAAGTGGACATTATAACCATGATATGAATGGCGCCAGATTTATAAGAAACGTGGCGCATAAATATTTTTTTTACTTACGATATTACTTCACTTTAGCATAAACAAACAATATCAGGAAGAAAAGTAATAAAACTAAAAATAAAACTATGGACCGAGCATGTTATGGTCGGAGCCGGCCATCTCAATTGTTCTTTCACTTGTTTACGCATACAACGACAGAAACACAGTAGAAAACATTTTTTCCCGTACTTTCTATCGTGTGTGTTTCTGCTTAATAGGTTAATAGAGAAAAACTACGATGTCATCTGCTATATGGCTGATATTGGTCAAAACGAAGACTTCGCCAAGGCTAAACAAAAGGCTAAAGCCATTGGAGCTAAAGATGTAAGTAATCGACTATTGCAAGATATTTTTTACACTTTATGTCATCTTTTTAATAGCTTTACTTAAGTCCACAACCTTTACATATTCAAAATTTACAAAACAATCATTTTCATTTCATTTTGTGTAATTTTCGCAGGTTATAGTAGAAGACATCCGCAAGGAGTTTGTGAACAACTACATGTTTCCTGCGATCCAAATGGGGCTAGTATACGAGAGCCGCTACTACTTGGGCACGTCGCTTGCGAGGCCCTGCATCTCTGTAGGCATCGTCAATGCGGCGAAGAAGTTTGAAGCCAAGTATGTATCTGTAATACTAAACAGTGTTTCCAGAAGTGTTTAGAACTCTTCTCGGTGCAGCATTTTCGACGTACTCCTATCTATCTATCCAGCCCATGAATAGAGTCCACTACTGGGTGCATGCCTTTTTCCAATCACGCCCACCATCTTGTTTCCCTAATCTAGTCAGTTATTTTCCGACGAGTAATGTCATCGACCCATATAGGGTCACTGGTCGCCTTACCGATACGAGTTTTTACCTAACCTCGGTCACCCCCCTGACCTCGTGCCAGATGGCCACCACATGTCCTGGCCATCTCCTAACTTCCTATAGGTGCCTTTTGGTAAAACATAAATAGATATTATTTATTGGACTCCAGAAATAAATTTTTTTCTAAGTAGCTTATATAATATGTCCCACTGCAAGGTCCAGGCCTTCTCTCAGAGAGTGAGTATGGGCTTAATTACCACGCGTGCCCACCACTTGGGCCAATCCAATTTTAGGCGCTTAGGTAAGTGAACACCTCAGACACTCAGGTTTTTCTCACGATGATTTGCTTTACAGTTAGCGAGTGGTATTGCTACTGCAACATACCAGGCCTCTCAGAAACTAAAAAAAAAAAAATTATGCGTGAGAGACCCCCAGTTATAATCCATTTTGGAAATATGATTATTTAAACTAAAAATAGGTACGTTCCAATTTCAATAGTTCTCTCCACATTTTGGGCGAGCTAATTTAAATTATCGTGGCATTAAAAAATGGCGGGTTTTCCACTCCAGTTGATCAGAGTCGATCCAGGCATATGTTCCTATCGAATCAATTGATTCGATACGTTTTTTACTAAAATTTCTTTCCTATTTGTTCCTATTTTAAAATAACAAAACCAAGCTAAACTTTTTGGCTGAATTTTTTTATTTTTAAATTTATAGTACAGAAAGACTGCTACCGTCTTTTCAATGACCTCCATGGCAATACATAATAATTAAACGTTAAAGGATGATAAATTCAGCCGACAATATATTCGTTCGTTTAGAATAGAAAATTTTATCTTAATATTATTTATTATATTTTTTATGATAATGTCAATACTTACATCAAAAGAACATTTAATCTATCATTCACAAGTGGACAGTTCTTAATAATAATACTCATAGAATAGTTTTTTATCACTCGATTAAGTTGTGCAGATAGGAACAAACAAGGAGAATTATAAATTTTCCTATCGGATCAACTAAATGGTTGATTTGTTGGGAACAAAAAACGGTGTGGAAAACGGGAAATTGGGAACGTTTTCTGGGATTTCAAGTGCTGAGGTATAGTCTAATATTTTGCGGTAATTCTACTGATAGAGATACAGTTTAAAGCGCAAAAAAGGTGTCTAAGAGCAATGTTTAGATTGAAAAAGACTGACAGTTGTAAATCTTATTTTAAAGACAATATTCTGGGACTTCCGTCAATGTATATTCTAGAGGTGGGACTATTTATTACAACCAGTTTCGCTCGTCAGTATTCGCTTATAACTACTGTACTCATAGAGCTAACACTGCACTTATGCAAAAGAGTGTATTTTGTGTGGGGCCTACAATCTGCAATAAAATACCAAGATCCTTATTAGAAGATCCTTAAGAATTCCAAAAGAAGACCAATTCAAATGTAAAATTTAAAAAATGCTGTTTGATAAATGTTATTATTATCATCATCATCACTGCAGGACATAGGCCTCCCTCATGGTTTTCCAAGCTTCCCTGTCTTGTATATTGTGTTTAATAGAGTATTCCTTGTGTGTACTAAATCATCTTGACTTAATTTTTTTTTATTATAAGATAGGAAGATTTATTATTATCTTCTGATTGATCTTGTATTTACTAATGAATTAATATTATTATTATCTCATTTTTTACATAAATGTCATGGAAGGATTTTGATAATGATACATTTTAAAGACAACTCATGGTGCTCTCTCAAATATTTTGTAAGTCCCGATGGACAAAACACGCACAGGACATATTTATTTTAATATAACAGCCTTTTCACTCATGTTTATCTTTATCAAGACTTGAGTGTCGCCTGAAACCGGACGAATCGTACGATAGCTGGCACTCATGGATGAAGGCCTTTCCAAGGCAACCGTGTATCGTTGGTATAACGAACCCAAGCGCGGTTGACTTTGGGGGATGAAGAAAGAAATGATCCTTCTCCCTTTCGATCCCTTTGACGGCTGTTATGGAAGAAAAGGTGCTAGCAGTGATTCATAATTCAGCACATACCTACTGCAGATTGGATCAGGAAGCCTCCGCGAGATTCTACAGGGGTATCTTCGCGCGAGGAGGATAGTTTCACGCTGGGTGCCGCACAACCTCAACAAAGCCCAGGCCCGGTTAGAATGGTGCCGTAATATGATAAAAAAATTTGAAGCAGGCTCGTCTCGGCGTGTTTACGACATCATTACAGATGATGAGTTGATAATGAGATTTGGGTGAAGTGAAGCGATCTAGAAGCGGGGGGAAGATTTTGATCGCGAGCTTTTTCAATTTGACTGGCTTTTTGGTATCAATTCCTTTACGGAACCACAGAAGCATCAACGCCTAATGGTAACCTACCAAATGCTTGGCAGAAGTTTTCTCTGTTGTGAGCAACAAGCGACAAACATAGGACTCGGGCTACTGCTCCACCACGACAATGCGCCAGCGCACACCGCGCTCAAAACGAGGGACTTCCTGGACAGCACGCCGGTCAAACTCCTGGACCACCTTCCTTACAGCCCTGACCTAGCACCGTGTGACTTCTTTTAATTCTCGAAAATAAAACATCAACTCAAAGTGAAGTGATACAATCACCGGAAGATGCGCTGTCAGCGTTCGACCAGGCTGTAAACAAGGTGTCTGCGGCGGAGGGACTGGAAAAAGTATTTGGAAAACTGCTTCAGTCGCATAAAATTTTGTAGAGGCTGTGGGAGAGTACTTTGAAAAGATTTAAAAAAAAACTATAAAATGAATTATTCTATATTTACATACAGAACACTTTATTTTCGCAAAACTTTTTGAGCGTCCCACGTATGTACGTAACTTGTAAAACAGTCATTGGTATATGCCGGGGTTCGAACCCACAACCCCCCGAATGTGAGCCTCCCGAAGGCGTTCTACGCTGCGCCACCACCGTTTTCAAAAGTAACATTTAAGACTTATAATCATCATCACCCATTTGACGCCCACTGCAGGAAATAGGCCTCCTTGGTGGTTTTCATAACCATGAGGGGTTTTGCCATAATCGCCACGCTTGGCAGGCGGGTAACAATCGCAGTATGCGGTTGGAATCTCAGGAAGACGCTGATGCCCGTCTCCTGGTAATTGATTTCCTTCTACGACATCCACGGAAGGAAATGGACTGACGCTATTCTTAATCCGGCGCCACAGCGAAAACTTATAATAACTGTAATAAAGTACAGTCTGTTTTGCGGCCTTATTACAAAGAATAATTTCTCCCAGACACCCATTACATTTGCCTCAGGAGGATATATTTTTCACAGATACATTTCACATGGCGCCACTGGCAAAGGAAACGACCAAGTTAGGTTTGAGCTGAGCATCTACTCGTTATGGCCTGAGGGCAAGGTAAAGAAACCCATCCATAAGTATTTTCTTAATATTATTCGAAGTATTTCCTTTATTTGGAGCAAACAAAAAGGCAACACAAAATCAGAACACTCACAAAAAGCTTCGTCATATAAACAACAAACACAAGATTATTTATACTGGTTGTTTCAGATACGTCTGATGAAACTTAAGGGGATCCAGTGGGCTAACTAGCGCCACCAATGAAAAAAAATCATATCTTTTACAGAAATTATTTCCAAAAAGTGTGTGTACAATCTCTCAATCAAGTTAACAGTGATTTTTAGGACCCACATCAAGGAAAAAACGGCCGTGGCGTTAATTCTATCTAGTCCCAGGTTTTTTGCCTTAGGTTCACGGCCATGGGTCCTAAAAATCACTATCAACGTGACTGAGAGATTGTACACACACTTTACAAATTCGATCTGTAAAAAAAGACATGATTTTTTTCGTCGGTGGCGCTAGTGTTATCCCCGGGGGTTAACCCCAAGGGGGTTATTCTGCTCATCAATCCAAACAACTTTCATTATGAGAACTCCGAAATATCGAAAAAAATATCAGCTGTTTCATAAATTTGCCAGATGAAATATAAAAATTTTGTATCTTAATTCTGCAACGCCCTCTAGGGTGTAAAGTTGGCTAAGGTCCAGTTTCTGAATTGAGAATTTCGATAAGTAAAATAGTTAACTGTAGTGCTGTCTCTTGGAATTTCTCAGAAAAGAGCGTGATAGAACGTTACTTAAGTGAAATTCTCAATTCAGAAACCGGCCATAATAATATTTTTTTTCTATCCCAACAACTAGGTGATAGCGCCGTGGCGTCTGCCGGAGTTCTTCGAGAGATTCCAAGGCAGGAGTGACTTGATAGAATACGCTAAGAAAGAAAACATTCCTGTCTCTGCCACTCCCAAGGAACCGTGGTCCACTGATGAAAACATCATGCATATCAGGTACATCTACACCATACCATTTATGGCGTTTAGTTGTTACGAAACTTCGTATATATAAAGGTGCGCCAGGCTGGAATATATGATAAAAAATTCGTACTTTAAATATCTATTACAGGGCCCTAAAATAAGGGGTTCGTAGAATCTGATCACGCGATCCGTTGTGGGTGGAAACTGATATCGCATTCTGGGTATGTTCAGGGGCCTAATTATGCGCGCCAAATCCTGAGCGATTCCAATTGTCTAACTGTCGAACTCCATACTAATTTGACAGTTAGACGATTGGAATCGCTCAGGATTTGGTGCGCGTAATATAGGGGCTGATCTCGATATCAGTTTCACCTACAAAAAAAGAATAAAATGTAGAATCTGATCTCGTGATCCGATTCCACCGAAAAAAATATAAAATATGTCGACTCTGATCACACAAAGTTTACAGTGGTAGAAAGACAATTTCATGACATAGATTGTTTGTTTCAAATAATTTCTAACAGCATGTTAGTTATTTGTTATTGTTTTGATTATCTAATATATAAAAATGTCGTGTCACAGTGTTTGTTACCGATCTCCTCCGAAACAGATTCACCAATTTTTTGTGTACATTTGGTAGGTCTGAGAATAGGTCGTACTGTAGGCTAATATGGCAAAACAACGTTTGCCCGGTTAGCTAATATATACTTACCTAAGTAGGTATTAACGCCAAGTGGGTACATATAGATTCATCGGATTATCTTGAACATCTTTATACTTGCCTGCAATAATATATATTTGAATAAAAAAATAACAAATAACTAATATGCTGTTAGAAATTATTTAAAAACTAACAATCTATTTCGTTAAATTGTCTTTCTACCAAAGTTTGTGTGCGACATTTTTAATATTTTTTTCCGGTGGAATCGGATCACGAGATCAGATTCTGCTTTTTATTCTTTTTTTTTTGTAATCGCCATTTAAAATCTCAACCTTAGTTTTGTTACAAAGTAGGTACACCTACAACGCGCCTTATCTCGTACACAAAACACCCAACACAAATCGGAACCACAAAAAAGGCCTACGGTCTTATTTATAAAATCACTATTAATTAAAACACTCTTCAGAGGCACTTTAAATAGTATGTGATAAAGGGAAAGTCGTAATCACAGATTATTTAAACTGCCTCATAAAAAAACAAGATTCCTCTAAAACACTCCTTGTTTTAGAGGAATCTTGTTCGTTAATATTAAATTGCTAGCGAGACTTGAGTATGGCAAAAGAAGCAAGAAAGTAGGATTAATGCAGTAGAAATGAGGTCCTTGAGAGAAGAGAACACCAGACGTGTTACTATGAATGACAGGATACGCAATAGCGTGATTAGAGACCGTTGTGGAATGAAAGAGGATGTAGTGACTAGAATTGAGAAAGGAATGTTGCGTTGGTTTGGACATGTGGAGAGGATGAAGGAAGAAAGATTGACGAAACAAATATATCGAGCGAATGTGGGTGGAAGGGCCGGTAAGGGACGACCCACACGGACATACTTCGACCAAATAGAGGATGTATTAGCAAAGGGCAAGATAAAAAGTACCCGAAACCGGCGTGCGTGCATGCAACAACTAATGAATGTTCATGAAGCGAAAGTGATCTGTCAGGACGGTAGCAAGTGGCAGTCCCTTGTCTCTGCCTACCCCTCTGGGATACAGGCGTGAGTTTATGTTGTTTTTTAATATTAAATTTCACGTAACAGCTACGAGTCGGGTGTCCTCGAGGATCCGTCGGCGGTGCCACCTAGCGGTATATACAAGATCACTCGTGATTTGAACCAAGCTGAAGATTTCGGCAGCACCATCGATATCAATTTCGAAAAAGGTTTATTTTATATCATAATTTGTTATAATGAGGATTGTTCATTTTTTTTTACCCCTGTTTTTTATTCCAGATATCGAAAATATAGACTAATTTAAGATACCAAATTGAATATTTTAAAAATTTTTGCTACCATAATTTTTTTATTAATTATTTAAAAATTCTAAGAGTTTGGTAAGGATGACGTCATTGACGGCATTATGTTGCGTTTTTCATGCATAAACAGTAAGTAATCTGTGCTTAAATACGTTGACGTTTAACGTCAGACTCACCTCTACTGTCAAGTTGACAGTTGTTTAAGTTTTTTTTATTCTATGGCAATGGATCTAGGCCGAATGATGACGATAGTGACGTCATTGAAGTGCAAATGAAGGTTATACAGTTTTTGCGATAAATACTAATAATCCGTCATTATTTTACTTAAATAAATCGATAGAAGTGATCAGTAACCCTATTCCTCGAAATGGTTTTCACTAAACGACAATATAAAAAAAATTAACAATCCCCATTCCTAATATTAGTTAAATTTATAATAATTAGTTACTTGCTTAAGAGCCAGAGCAGAGCACCCAACGATAAGTCGCAATACATCATAAATACGAAAAAAAAACATATTTGTCTTGGCTTGGTTACAGATTTAACTTTAAGCATAGTTAAATTTGTTAGATAAAGTATAGAGCGTTGACGCTCCCCGTAACTTAGCATTATTCCCTTAACTAGCATTTTTTCATGAAAGTAGGTAGTTGTGCTAAGTAATGATGAATTCACAGGAGTGCCCGTGTCCGTACAAATTCCAAGTGGTCACGAGAAGGCTTTATTAATAAAGGATCCCCTGGCGTTGGTGCAAGCCCTGAACAAGCTGGGCGGACAGCACGGCGTTGGTCGTATCGACATCGTGGAAAATCGCTTCCTTGGTCTTAAGGTATGACATTGGTGGACTTGAGTAATGTCCGGAATAAACTCTTCAGGAGCATCAGCTCCATAAGCGGCTCCATAGAGTAACATTAGCGCCACCAAGGAAAAAAAATCATATCATTTTTCTGAGATCGTTTTTGCAAAAAGTGTCAGTACAATCTCTCAATCGGGTCCTGAAAATCACTAATCGCTCGTAGCCCCGGCTGCCTGAGTGATCTTAAACGATCACGAAGGTTAAGCAACACTGGGAGCGTTCAGTGCATGGATGGGTCGCCGTCTATGCCTAACCCTAGTGGCATTTTTCCGAGCAGTTCCGTGTTTCGCAAGGCACGTTAAGCTGTTGGTGCCGGCTGCCGTCGATAGATGGCAGTCGTTAAGCCAAGTCAGAGGCCTTAGGGCGGCTTGACAACTTCTGACAGTAGACGAGCCACAGTCTACAAGCCTATCTAGTCCCAGGTCCGTGATCCTAGGTTCTCGGCCGTGGGTCCTAAAATTATTATTAACGTGATTGACAGGAATATTGGGTCTGACGCGTTTCGCAAAAACAATCTGTAAATTTTTTTTAATTTGTTTTCATTGGTGGCGCTAGTGTTGGACCTTAGCCACCGGCCACACAGAAGGGACGCGGGGCTGGGGCGCGGAAAAGACGCTTCATTAATCCAATTCACATTTATACTAAATTTACTGAATAGATGGGATGAAGCTCGCACAGAAGAGAGGGAGCGAGAGAGCGATTTCTACGCGATTACAACGTGTGTCGCGTTTTTTCCGCGCCCCTTCTGTGTGGCCGCTAGCTTAAGTCCGTGCGAACTTGAAGAGGCAATGTAATAAAAACATTATTTCAAACACGGTCGCTTGACAGGGTTGTTCGAGGATATGGGCGTAATATTATGTTCTAGCCTGCGAATAAAAAATCTTTTATGTTTTGCTTTTAGTCAAGAGGCCTCTACGAATCGCCTGCAGCCACCATTCTTCACAAAGCTCACCTCGATTTGGAAGCCTATGCGATTGATAGAGAAGTTTTAAGGTACTCGCACATTTAAAAATAGTAAGAAAGTCATCTCCATAATAATAATAATATCTGACATAAAAATAACGAGCAACCCGACTGCTTAGCATTAACTACTAAGCAGGCGGGATCAATCTAGGTACCTCGCAATGAGTCACAATGTAAATTTTGGGTCCCGTGTTATTAGTAGTTAATGCTCAGCAGTTTTTATGCAGTTTTTATTTAATTTTTTTTTTGTCTAGCATATTTTATTTTAGTTATAGCAGAGCCATCTGGTGATGAGTAGCAAGATTTAAAATAGCTCCATCTAGAGATAACGTAGACAACTTCTTGCAAACTAGATTGTCGGATTTATCTTGTCTACTAGTAGGTCACTCATTGGAATGATTCTACGTTGCAAAAGGTGGTGTAGTAGACTTGCGCAAAATGTGTCCTTAGAGGGAGTTGTTATATCCCATATCTTTGCTCACCGGGACACACTATATCTGTATCATATCTGGCTCACCACTTGTGTCCTAGCTCATACGACATACAATCGAGTGAGTGTGTTTGGATACAAGAGCCGTAAGACACAAGTGGTGAGTGAGTCTAGGTTATCTGTTTCCTACTTTATCCAGCTGACGCGCTCTTTTTTATACTATCAGTCTATTCCAATAAGAGGAGTTCAAACCAGAATCAAAATGTATATATATTAATTAACTTTTGACACTTTATATAGGTTTTCTCATTAATTAAGTTCTTAACTGTAAGTTCTTTATGAGAAATAAATATCTTTGAACCCAATTAAAGCATGACAAGCATATATTATTACCGTCTTTACCGTTCATCTTTTTAGTACGAGTACTGCGACCAAATGCCCGATGTTGACCGAACAAGCCATCATCCGTACCGATAGCGATCAAAAAGATCACCAAGTCAATACATTTGTAGGAGTCTGGTGATCCCTTTCTCGTGTCTCTTTTATTACTGCGACGAGAAATGCTGCCGAACGCATCCGATTTCAGCCGATCTCGGTCTCGCTCTCGCGCACTGTGTGTGAGCTGGATAAAGTAGCAGGAGCTAGATGTCTACCGTAGTGAGTTGAGAGTATAGTGAGGGAGCCAGATATAGTTGACATCTCTGGGATATAACTGGGACACAATTGACGGCAAGGGAGATGTGTGTCCTCTCATATCTGGCTCCTGAGTTACCCAAGGCTATGGTGTAGTAGTTTTCATTATTTTATCTCGAACAAATGGGTGCAACTACTTAAATATGAAAAATGGTAACATGAGAAATCTCGGGACAACTTTTGGCAGCTCTAAACCTCAAAATGCATGTGCATCCTCGCGAAAAAATAATTTCCAAAAAATTAGAGAGCATACAATTTTGCGTTTAATGCGTATGAAAACGTAATAATTCTGTCAAGCAATGTAATAGATAACTACGGCCAAAAAACTAAGTTATTACCTAACTTAGTAAATAGCTGGAATATAGTGGTTTTAAAGCGTCTCTAGCTTGGAAACGGTTACTCTCAGAGAAAAACTTGCGGTATATAAGTTGTAGAAAATCAAATTCTGCTTATATTATGTACCACATATTTCGAATTCAGTTAAATACACTCGTCGCAATTAGCAATCCCTCAATTTCCTGCAATTGGCGTTTGAATTTAAATATACATTACAACGCCTCAATAGTAAGAATATAGGATTAGAGAGTTATAATTACCGTTAGTATCATCAAATAATCATCTAAAAGTGTGAATCAGGAAGGAGAAAATAAGCAAACACAAGTTGTTGAAGTTAATTACTACATAATTATAATTACAAATTAGTTTAAAGGTTAACAAATATAATATAAATAATTACATAATTTGTATAGCTTTGTCTAGTCTACTAAATTCATTTACTTCACAAAAAAAGTTAAAGTAATGGCTTCTCAGAAATGCAAATGAAATCTCAGGAAGACGCTGCTGCCCGTTTCCGTTTTTTAGTCGCCTCTTACGACACCTACGGGAAGTAATGGGGTGGCTCATTCTAGGCCGGAGCCACACGGCGCGAAAGTGAAATAGTAGATTATGTACTAAGGGAATAAAACCATGTATTATGTCATGGGCGGCATATTGAACCCTGAGCGGAGCGAAGGACTCCGAGTTAACTCGCGAGCGCAGCGAGGGAGTTAAATTTTAACTCCTGAGCGAAGCGAGGGAGTTATGTAGAGTCCTGAGTGAAGCGAGGGGTTCATACCGCCCGAGACTAAGACATGTTTTATTCCAGAGGTGAATACTCTACTTTTCACACCATCTGGGAGACAATAAAAAGACAGGGCTGCATAAGTTGAAAATATGTATTAAAACCTGAAATTAAATATAAAGTCCACACTCTTTTACGGCTTAGCAACTTAAATTGAATATAACTTTTAAATTCGTATTTGCAATTCGCGCCTTTTTTTCTTTTTTTTGTTGGTGTTTCGCGCGGTCACAGGACACAGTATTTCAGAAAAAAAAGAAAAAAAAGAGGTGAGTTTCGAACAACAATTCGAATTTCGAATTGCAATGCGGGGCTTCTCCATAGTTTTCATGCGAATTTTGACATTCTAAATTCAAATCACTTTATTCCCTAGGGAAATTCTTCATTATTAGGTATTGCCCTCGAGAGACAAGGCCATGCTTTACGATGATATTTGACGGTACGTAATAAGGCATTGTCGAGCAGGAGGTGTGAAAAATAATAAATTTCTTCACACAAAAAAAATCTGCTCAGTCACTTAACTATCATAGACAAATAATTTAACTTACTACGCTAATTATAAGCATCAACTCCAACTTAACTAAATAATAATATATTCCAAGTTATTGTAAACTACTTTTTGTTACAATATGTTTGTTAATTAGAGGACAATAAACAAAAATATTAACTTTCGTAAGTTTCGTAGCGCAACTTTCGTGACAAATTGACTACGAAAATTACTAAACTCGCCAAATAACGTAAGGGCTGTATTAAAATGGTATGAAATCCATAGCCGGGCACCGTTAATGAAATAGTTAACTTCGGTAATCACTAATCCGTTACTAAAATAGTTAACTTCGTTAAACGTTAAAGCGTTACACTTCGAAACATTTAACGAAAGTTAACATTAATCCTTACTCCGTTAACATGTGATAAAAAATTAGTCGCGTTAATGATTTACTTATAAAAACGTCTGGTTTGGGTTCTGGGTCAGTAGCCAAATACGTGAATAATTGGAGTGTGTTATTAAGTCATCTGGCATAATGTGGATATTCCCCTTCATGAACACTAATTTGTTGAAGTTCTCGTTTGAAAGCTAATCAAAAAAAAAAAGTTTTCAGTTGTTTATATTTCACATGTTTGTATTTGACGAAGCTTTTTGCGAATGAATTTAAATTGATTTTAATAGGTTGACATTTTGATAATATTTATGTTTCCTTTGGCTTTTATTGTTGTAGTGTTTAATGTATTTTGTTTTCTGGTGTGTAAAATAAAATTTCGCGTTAAAATCACGGTACCTATATTAAGTTCAACACTTCATGCTCTTTAATTTATTACCAAATAACTTTTTATTAGTATGCATCGTATGTAAGTTACGAGTGAGAGATCAAGAAAAGTCCAATAATGTTTCCTCAAAGTATTCTTCTTCCTAATTCACACTTTCAGATAATTATTTCATGATACTAATGCTAACTATCTAATATTAAAATCTTGCCATCGAGGCATTGGAAATTATGAGTAAATTCAAACGCCGATTGCAGAAAACGCCGACGCCGATTGCTCTCAATCGGTACAACTCTATCACAACTCTCTTATAAGTAAATTCAAACGCCATTTGCAGGAAATTCCGAGATTGCCAATTGCGACGAGTGTACTTGACCGAATTCGAAAAATGTGATATTCAGTATACGCAGAATTTTATTGTAGTGGCGATTTCCAAGCTGGAGACTCTTAAAACCCACTATATTCCAGTTATTTACAATGTTGGGGAAAAACCTCGTTTGTTGGCCATAGTTTTTAGATGCAAAATTTCATGTTCTCTAATTGGTTACAAAGTGACTTTTCGCTAGGTGCACCGTATAGCAGTTATGATGGAGAAACCAAAAAATTTCTCAAATATTCGAGGTTTATTAGCTGTCAAAAGGTGTCCCGAGATATCTCGTGTTACCATTTTTGATATTTACTTGTACCCATAAAAATTACTGCACCACCTTTTGCATCCTACACCCTGGTTTTGAACCTCTAATGACTGGCCTATAGCCAACTCGGCAAACGTTTTTTTGCCGTATTAATTAGCCTACGACCTATTCTCAGACCTACCATACACAAAAAAAATCATAAAAATCGGTGAAGCCGTTTCGGAGGAGTTCGATAACAAACACTGTAACACGAGATTTTTATATATTAGATGATTATGATATTACGCGCGCGGAGGGACTAAAATATGGGTCCACTGATTTAAATCCTCAAAATTAATATGACAAATACCTACAGGTAAGGAACTACAACAAAAAGGCGTCAAAATTCCTGGATTAAATTACTTTTCACGTCAAATTTTGAAATATGAAATAATCTCATGAACCGTGATAGCTAGGCAGTTGAAATTTTCACAGATGATGTATTTCTCTTGCCGCTATGACAACAAATACTAAAAATAGAAAAAAAAAATATTTAAGGGCTCCCATACAAGAAACGTGATTTTTTGCCGTTTTTTGCTCGATATTAATCACGGCAACAGGAAGACGCTTGAATATTTATTTATTTATTTACTTATTTATTAGATACACAAAACAGTGTTATGGACATACATTATAAACATTAAATGACAAAAATGCTCAAATCAAACCATAACAACAAGACATGTGCATACAGCATGATAAATTACGTTACAATTACATATTTAATAAAAGGAAGTACAAATACAATTATTACGATTATAGTTACATTTACAATTTAATATATATTTTTAATACATATATATGTATATTGAAATTTGTTAATTTTGATCGGAGGCAAGGATACTTGCCATTTTGCCATCTTGCCATCTGGTATAGATAATGGTACGGAAGTGGTTTTGTTTATTTTTCCTGAGAACACGAATTTCCTCCGGGAAATATTCTTAGCTACTGATTAGCATATCATGAGCTATATTTGTGGTATTAATTTCAAGTCTCAATTCAGCGGCCCCATGTTGTACATAATACCCTACTTTACTTACTTTCATTAACAAAAAGTAAATACATTTTCGCTTTGTTCAACAAAATTCAATAATAGTACCAATGTTTCAGGCTGAAAAAGTATCTGCAGGAAAAGATGGCCGATTTCGTCTATAACGGCTTTTGGTTTTCCCCTGAAGCCAACTATACCCGGAAATGCTTGGAGATGTCACAAGATTCCGTTACTGGCACTGTCACGGTGCAAATATTTAAAGGAAACGGTATGTTCACATATAATACATCATTTTATGAAATGTCGCCAAAGAATATCCTGCCTTAGAGCATAAAATCTCTATGTATCAGGATCCGGCACGATGCACCATTTCTTGACCGATCGTTCTTGTTTTATTTTACAGTGGTGGTTTTATCTAGAAAAAGTGCTACGAGCTTGTACAATAAGGAGTTGGTTTCAATGGATGTGGCAGGGGGATTCTCGCCAGAAGACAGCACTGGGTTCATCAACATAAACGCGTTGCGTCTCAAGGAATACGCCCGTTTCTCGAGACAAACTGAATAACTTTTGGTCAATCAGAAATAATCTTATAGGACAATGTGCAAAAATAAAGTGTAAAATAAATATCATGTTTAACGGATTATCTTTTTCAAGTGTTTTCTATCTAAATACTATTTTACAAAACTTCGGAAAACATTCTAGGTAAAAATTCCCAAATGATTGGACTAATGCTTATTAGTAAAACGGATATAGCGAATAATTCCTAAACGGCTAGACCGATCCAGATGAAATTTTGTATGGGTGCCTGGATGGTTTGAAAATATAATTGGCTTCCGGGACATGTCTGTTCACATGACGGAATTTCTAAAGGGTTCGAATGTAGGTGTCAAAATGTATAAAAATTGCTAAAATGTTGCGGTGACCAAATGACAAAAGTTCATATTGTACTTCTGTCAGAATGTAAACATTTTACATGTGTTTATGTCAAGTTATGTCAGAAATAAAATGATTTGTTAGATGAACTCCGTGAACTCCTTATTTAGTTGCAGCAAATTTCAAAGCATATTTTAGCGAAGCAAATTTTCACTGTTAACTCCATAATGACAAACAATACATTGTAAGTAGGTATGTATTAGTCATTATAACATCGATACAAATTGGACATTTTGACACTCATTCATTCATGTCGTTAAGATTTAATGATTTACATAATATATTATTTTAATCTTCTAAAACCTACTACTAATGCATTGAACTGAATTTACTTCGACAGATTTGTCATCTGAATAATCCTTAATGCTATAGTAGCCCTTTTGGCACAAAGTGCACTTTACACATTCTTTGAACCGCGCTTCTTGGCATATCTTCAGAGGGAATGGGCAGAAGGTCGAATAAGTCATACACTTATTCACAAAAATACAACAAATCAGTAAATATTATTAATTTAATGCCTTGTTTATACCTTTTAAAATTAAGTAAATGATTGTCAATATTTAGGACAATGCCCATTGAGAAAATTTTGGAAAACAGCTGCGTACTAAACTACGATAGGCATTTAAAAACAGAAATTTTATTAAGGTAATGAGGTTATTTTGGGCTACGTGGCTGAAAATTCGGGCGATTTAGGCTACTATTTGTCTATGCTAGAACTTAAATGTCTTTTACAAATTTTCGCGACATTCACCGGCTAGCATCTAGCAACACCGGCTTCCGGTAGAAAAGTTTTTATGGCTAGAAACACTGAAAGTTTCAAAAATTCTGTGGCCTTTTGACATTTTCTTTGTTGATTGAATTTTCTATGCTACCATAGATTACTATTATTATGCTACGCTAACGTACGGTCAAGCTGTGGTGTAGCAAAATTGGCTTGAATAACATTTCGTTTTTTAGGTTGTTTCGGAGATTTCTACTAAAATGCACAGAAATTTACCTCAAAACAAAGAGGCGCTATTGAAGTCCTATACTACGCGATTAAAAGAAGATGTAAAAAGTATGCTGGAGAATTTCGAAGGTAAACACTAAAAAAACAATCTGCCGGTGCAAGACATGGATAATAGTAATAAGAGATGGATAATAGAGTATCTTCTTGTTCTAATCAGGTGTGTTCTCGTATTAATGATAGTTTATTTACAGAGATCATCAAGCTCGCAAAAGGTGACAATGAATCGCAATTGAATAGAATGACACAAATAGAGCAAGACACCTTCGAAATGCAAGTCCGAGCGGCTAATATTGGTATGAATAGCTTTTGTTTTATATAAAATATGAATTATGTGCAATTGATTATTATTCTAAGTCATTTTCTGGTTGTACAATAAATCAGGATTTGCAACTTGCTTGCTAGCTTGAGGAACCTCTATCACCTTTCTGAGGGGTTAAAACTGAATAAAATGTTTCAGTGAGAGCAGGTGAATCATTAATGAAATTGGTATCGGACATCAAGCAATACCTCATTCTCAATGACTTCCCTTCAGTGAACGAAGCTATCACACAAAACTCCAAGCTTTTTAGGACAAAACAACAAGAGTGTGACCAAAAGATCATGTCACTTCGTGATGACATTGCTGCAGATCTCTATGATTTGGAAGATGAATATTTCACTAGTATTTACAAGTAAACTCATTTATTTATAAGTGAATCTAAGGAATATTTCTATACTTTTAATAAAATATTGTAACGGTAACTTCTTTTTTTTTGTGAAAAACAATCCAGATTTGGTTTCCTAGCAATTTTTTGGCCTAAAAGCTTCTCAGTGACTTATACAATTTAACTTGTCTTGATTTATTCAAACCATCACAAAACACACAAGTTCATTTCCACATATTTATTCAAACAAATATTTGCAATGACACTAATAGTAATGCAGCATAATTAATGTTTCTACTGTTCTGATAATAATTATTAAAATGCCACCTGCTTGAGATGTTGCACACAATCTCAGATTGCTTTAAGAATGCAGATGCTGATTCAATTACAAATAAGTGGTAACACATGCTATTTAATATGCAATCAAACAGAAGTAGATGGTCCTTTAATAACATGTTATGGCACTACTTTGGGCAAAATTCATAGTGAGGTCCATTCCATGGGTATTGCTTGGCAGTGACTGGCCTGCCCATTCTGAAGTCCTCCAGGAAATAGTATAGGGCAAATGAACCACCAATCGTGCCCAGGAACCAGGTCCACTGACGAGCAAGAGAGTACCTCGGTCTCATAGCTGGGTCGTAACGATCTTCACCAAAAATCTCAGCTGATGCATGAATCTAAAACAGATCACAGAAAATCCTCAAATCATAAGATAAGATAAGAATATTCTTTATTGCACACAAGGAACAAGAGACATAATATATGAAAGTTACAATAAAAGTAATCATAATTTAGTTCAAAGCGTTGAGCCCTTTTTTAAGCTCTGCCCTTGACTGGAATAGATCTATTCTCAGTAGTAAACAAATTTTGATTGGTGAGTAAAGCTGTTTTCTACAGTCTGCCTTAGAGTTATATGCAGATCTGTTTTACTCATGAGATTGAGAATAGATATATTCTAGCTAGTGCAAGCAAAAAGGTTGCAAATTAATATTGATACAAGATCAAATCATAATACCGGTTCATTGAAGTTTCTCTTAAATTCAGGATTATCATAAGGGTAGTGTGGGTCTCTTGAATCGGCACCAATGTCGGGCAACTTAGGATAGTCGCCGTAGCACATTTCTTCCGGGTAAGGGACATATTCTTCTAAGGTCATCCCATATTTCTTTGCCGCGGCAGCACGCTCCTCGGGGGTTTTAGGGTATGTACCTGGCTTGTATTGGTAATTCCAGTCTGAAACGACATAAATAAAGTGACGTAACATGCAGAGATGAAAAATATTCGCTAGCTGCGTTATAGCTTACGGTTTCTGACTGCATTACAAACAACTCCAACAGTTTTACGGGCAACTTGATGGTTCGACAAAACTGCCTTTTTAAGTAAGGCCGAAGCCATGATTTCGTTTTGTTTGGAGCAATCTAAACTGGGTAAATTCTTTTCGGGATTTGACTAGCCAACCCCACAGAACACACACATACCAACCCACACAGACTTTTCGCTGTGTCAAATATGTCAAATCTCACTGACAGTCAGATAACAGATTATATTTGGACGCCCCAGTTCGTATACGTTTTGAATAAAAATCAATGGAAGCAAGAACGTTTTACCCAGTGGACACGACACAGTTGACGTTTTCCTAGATTCCCCGCGTGCCACTTACCGAGTTAAAATGATCACGGTCCTGATTTTGTCTTATCAAAATCTGAAAACATCAGAAGAATAGTGCAAAATACGAAATGCGCCCTATCATTCTGTAAAAATTAAAGCAACAAAACAGTTAATCCTTCTTATAACTCGTAATTTTGATTTTATGCATCTGTAAGCGGTATTTCTTTGGTAAATTAATAAAACTTGCATCGTAAACAACATGTAATACGCCGAAATAAAAATGGTTCCTGCTTAAGGCAATTTATGCCACTTTGACATTAACTGTAATTAGTGGTGTAATATTGTTCATTCAGACCTCATTCTGTTCTTTTTGTTTTTTTTTTCCTTGCGACACAGTCGATAAAATCTTTCGATGTTTTAATTGACTTCTAAACATGACGTAGAAATCATTATCTTACTTAAATATCCATAAAATATTCGTTCGATGTTTTATTTAAAACGTTTTATAGATTACCAGTTGATCAAGCTGTCAAGAAAAGTAAAGAAATAGTTGGTAGCAGTTTATGAGGAACATTAATTTGAAACCGAATATTTACAAAACGCAAAAATCAGTGCAGGCTATACGGAGTTTGGTCTAAAATGTATAGAGGGAAATGCGTTTTAACGGAAATTAGTGTTTGTGTTTTACAACACAACTTTTGTTCTATTGTTTCAAATAATTGTACCAAATGTCGGGGTTAACATAATTTCACTTATTAAATTTGCGCTTATAGGATAGAACTAATGTCCATTCTATTTATCATATCTCTATGTATAAAAATTAATTGCCGTTCGTTAATCGCGCTAAAACTTGAGAACGGCTGGACGGATGTAGCAATTTTTTTTATTGGTGAAAGTCAAGGTGAGAACAAAAAAAGTGATACGCGTCAACTAGTGTGTCATAGAAAAATGTACAAAAAAATAAAGCCGTGGAGCAAATGTTTTTTTTTTAAGTAGTGAAAAGTTTATACCAAATCTGCCTCCCCAATCAATTGTGGTGATGGATAACGCCTCCTACCACACAGTGCAGCTTAATAAACCACCAACAATGTCAAGCAGAAAGGCAGATAATATGCAGTAATAGTCTTTCTTACTTGCCAACTATGGTAAAAGCCCAGTTATTTCAAATAATAAATGAGCACAAACAGCCGCCCATTTATAAAGCTGATCTAATGTTGGAAGCGCATGGGCATAAAGTGGTAAGGCTTCCACCTTTACCACTGCAATTTGAACCCCATTGAGCTCATATGGAGTATCTTAAAAAGACGAATTGCTGAAAAAACGTGGGTTAAGAAGCAAATAGAATTGTCCAAATCGCAGAAGAAGCTTTTACAACGAACACCGAAGAAGAATGGAGAAAAGAATGGGAGCACGTGAAAAGTTATTGATAGCGAGATGGACATGTTAATAATTGAAGTGAGAGATGATAGCGACACTTCTGATGACGAGGATGAAATGAAAGATGAAGATAAGGACGATCCCTCTGGTATAAGTCTGTTGCAGAGGGGGGACAGTTAGAACTATATGATATTTCAATAATATGGTGGCGCCATCTACCTTATTTCCCGAGAACCTAGTAGTTTTTTATTTGCCTATAGATGTCACTAAGACAATAATTAACAACAACACTTATAAAAAGAATTTTAATTTTATTACTTTTATCATAAAATCGTAGGAAATGAGCATAAATAAATAAAAATTAAAATCTGACTTCTTACAAATTTGGCAGATTTGATGTATTCTGGCAACATTATTTTGTTTTTCTATGCACGTGTTTTTCTGTCCTGTCACACAGACTGAGTGATGTCGTTTCAAATTCTTTAACGAACGAAAGTTGTGGTGAAAAGTTTGTTAAAAGTTTGTTGTGGTGATTTTGTGTTTCAGAAAGAGCGTTGAGTTGAGCTGTAAGACTCCTCTGTTTTTACTGTTGACAATTATTAGACTTCTGTGTTTGTGAATTTGCGATATAGACGCTATACCTACTCTGTAAGTGTTTTGGCTGTGGATACTTCTGCGTTTATGAAATTTGCGATAAAGACGCTATAATATCTACTCTGAAAGTATTTTGGCTGTGGATACGTACTCTGTTATTGTGAAGCATGAACATATTAAAAATAAAAATACTTCCACAACTTTCTAGTTTATTTTTCTTTGAAACTGTTTTGATCGTGTTTCTGTTTGTACTTTCTAAACATTATTTTGGGTTACCTACACATAGTTTTATGTAGGTATCTAAACAATAGTGTATTATAATGTAGCACCCAAAACATGTAGAAAAGTCTAACAGAAACTTGAACAAAACAGTTTCAAAATACCTGAACAATAACTTTATCTGAGTACAGCTATAGGTACCTACCTACGTTGCTATATATAGTACACTTAGTACTTGGGAGAAAATGCAGAGGGCGCTTTTTCACGCTTCAATCTTATTTTCTCTGTGCTTCAATCGTGTTGGCAACAAAGAGCCGTGAGAGGGGTCTCTATTCCCAAATGATTACTATACTCTATGGTCTGTTGGATGAGCGTAACTACTGCAAATAAAAATTAATGAATTATTTATGGTCTTTATTGCGTTCCTGATTTTTTTAATGATAACAATCGAATAATTTGTAAATTAAAGAATTTAACTAAAACACTCCTAAAATCACCCTAACTTTGAGGTAGGTTATCTATCTAGGCAACACTGGAAAACATTGCTGCCAACATTACGCCATAGTTAGGTACCTAGATTCGGTGAAACGCAAACCGTGCCGCCACAGATTAAAAAGAAACAAAGCGTTCAGCCATTATAAAAAAAAACTGACTGACAGACAGAACAGAATTACAGAACAGTGAGTGAGTGTTCACTTCACGATTTTTTTTGGAATAATGGAAACAAAATATGCTCAAATTTCGAAAATAATTTCGTGATTTAAATCTGAGTTTAATACTTTTCTTTAGTAGTGTATTTGGGGCAACATTTTGAAATTTTACTCTCGAGTTCGACGGTTTTGGGCTGCCGAAGAATGGGGAACGAGGGTTCTCACCTAGATGGTTTGAAAGTCGAAGAAACAGCAACCGAGATAACAGACTTTTGGGCTCATCATCAGGCGAAAATTAACGATAGATGCAGACATTTCAGCTTGAAATGTGATGGTTCAGTTTCTGTTTTTAAAGGGGAGGCTGTTATGGGGCCTCTTTGGGCAGTGTCAACACCCTTGGAAAAATTCTCCAACGTTAGTATCAACTTGCCACACGCCTGTTAGTTTGTGAAAAAGAAATTATAAGTAATAGGATAACATAACATAAACTGACGCCTGTATCCCAGAGGGGTAGGCAGAGACCAGGGAGTGCCACTTGCTACGATCCTGACAGATCACTTTCGCTTCCTCAACATTCATTAGTTGTTGCATGCACGCACGCCGGATAAATAATTTACAAACAATATATTTTTCTAGTTCAGCAAAGCTACGGTTAACTGGAAGATAATGCTGCTAACATTAAGTTCGCCTTTGTAGTCGTTAATTTGTTAAGTGCATTAAAGAATTTTAATAATAAAAAACATTTCAGAACCTCCTCAAGTTCCGGCATCCATGTATTGTGCATTACATCTCAGCATGGCAGCAAAGGTCCACCCTGCACCTGGCCACCGAGTATGTGGAGCCCCTCTCCCAAGTCCTGAGACTGCAGAACCCTTTACAAATATGTATTGGACTCAATAACATCCTCAGGGCATTAGTATTCTTGCATGAACAGGTAATTATTAGGTTGGACTGCACTATTATATATATATAAAGCTACAATCCGGTATACTCACTGACTGACTCATCCATACGTTTTCTCCGAAACGACAATAGCTAGAGGAAAATGATGTATGAAAAAGTTGTAGGAAATGTATGAATTACAGCCATCCTATGAAGCCGATTTTTGAATTTCGAACGCGTTCTCCTATACAAATGGGCTAACTTTTTTGTTTACCGGCCGATTTGGATGAAATTTGAAACGGGCATTTGTTTTGTGATCTAATTGTGAAAAAAAATTTTCAACGTTCGAAATTCAAAATAGGGGCGAGAATATGGCCGCCCGAAAAATCGACCTCTGCGCAAAAAAGTCGGCAGCCAACTGGGCACATGCTGGAGACGTGCCCTAAACGGCATCGGGTTCTCAAAGGACCCAGGTATATGAGAAAAATCTGACATTTTGACATTTCAAGATGGCGGCCGAGATATCGACGATTGAAAATGAGAAAATTTTGTATGGAGAATTTGTACTGAAAATCGACTTTTAGTACAAAATTTTAAACAAAGATGAAAAATTTTTCAAAAAAACCTGAAGCGGGGACGAGAAACCTCGCCGCGGCGAGGCCGAAGGCCGAGCTCCGTTCAGGCCGAGGCCGAAGGCCGAGACTATACATTTTCCGGCGAACACGGAACAACACAAAAGCCAGATGGGACAAACTTGCGAGGCCGAAGGCCGAGCTCCGCGAAGCGGGCCCGAGGAACACCGCCGCGGCGAGGCCGAAGGCCGAGCTCCGTCCAGGCCGAGGCCGAAGGCCGAGACCACGCAGGTTCCGGCGTACAATCGGCAACGCAAAAGCCAAATGGGAGAAAATTGCGAGGCCGAAGGCCGAGCTCCGCGAAGCGGGCCCCAGGAACCCCGCCGCGGCGAGGCCGAAGGCCGAGCTCCGTTCAGGCCGAGGCCGAAGGCCGAGACTATACATTTTCGGCGAACAAGCAACAACGCAAGAGCCAGTTGGGACAAACTTGCGAGGCCGAAGGCCGAGCTCCGCAAAGCGGGCACAAGGAACCCCGCCGCGGCGAGGCCGAAGGCCGAGCTCCGTCCAGGCCGAGGCCGAAGGCCGAGACCATACATGTTCCCACTTATCAAATCCCTACCCCAAGTGTCTAGCGAGGCCCTAGGCCGAGCGCCGCGGAGAGCGAAGCCCGGAGCGGCTGGGGGTTGGCGCGCGTAAGCGCGCAGGGGGTTCACCCCCTAGTTATATATATATAAAGCTACAATCCGGTATACTCACTGACTGACTCATCCATACGTTTTCTCGGAAATGACAACTTTTAGAGGAAAATGATGTATGACAAAGTTGTAGGAAATGTATGAATTACAGCCATCCTATGAAGCCGATTTTTGAATTTCGAACGCCTTCTCCTATACAAATGGGCCAACTCTTTTGTTTACCGGCCGATTTGGATGAAATTTGGAATAGTTGTTTGTTTCGTGATCTAATTGCGAAAAAAATTTTAAACGTTCGAAATTCAAAATAGGGGCGAGAATATGGCCGCCCGAAAAATCGACCTCTGCGCAAAAAAGTCGGCAGCCAACTGGGCACATGCTGGAGACGTGCCCTAAACGGCATCGGGTTGTCAAAGGACCCAGGTATATGAGAAAAATCGGACATTTTGACATTTCAAGATGGCGGCCGAGATATCGACGATTGAAAATGAGAAAATTTTGTATGGAGAATTTGTACTGAAAATCGACTTTTAGTACAAAATTTGAAACAAAAATTAAAATTTTTTCAAAAAATCAATTTTTCGAGGCCGAAGCGGGGACGAGGAACCCCGTCGCGGCGAGGCCGAAGGCCGAGCTCCGTTCAGGCCGAGGCCGAAGGCCGAGACTATACATTTTCCGGCGAATAAGCAATAACACAGAAGCCAGATGGGACAAACTTGCGAGGCCGAAGGCCGAGCTCCGCGAAGCGGGCACCAGGAACCCCGCCGCGGCGAGGCCGAAGGCCGAGCTCCGTTCAGGCCGAGGCCGAAGGCCGAGACTATACATTTTCCGGCGAACAAGCGACAACGCAAAAGCCAGATGGGACAAACTTGCGAGGCCGAAGGCCGAGCTCCGCGAAGCGGGCCCCAGGAACCCCGCCGCGGCGAGGCCGAAGGCCGAGCTCCGTTCAGGCCGAGGCCGAAGGCCGAGACTATACATTTTCGGCGAACAAGCAACAACGCAAAAGCCAGATGGGAGAAACTTGCGAGGCCGGAGGCCGAGCTCCGCGAAGCGGGCCCCAGGAACACCGCCGCGGCGAGGCCGAAGGCCGAGCTCCGTTCAGGCCGAGGCCGAAGGCCGAGACCATACATGTTCCCACTCAAACAATCCCAACGTCAAGTGTCTAGCGAGGCCCTAGGCCGAGCGCCGCGGAGAGCGAAGCTCGGAGCGGCTGGGGGTTGGCGCGCGTAAGCGCGCAGGGGGTTCACCCCCTAGTTATAATATAAAATCGTAGTTCTATTGCCACATGTTGCAACACACCATGGTGTGTTCTATCAAAAACAAAGAGTACTGGATTGAGGTGGGTAAACTCAATCTTCAATATTTTATAGTTACTTTTTCCTCCATGTGAAAAACTAAGTCAAAACACTTCACAGTTCACTGTTTGCCCAGTCAATACGCTCGTTTAATTTACTGTGCAGTTCACTTCAGTTCGGCTGCGATTCATGGTCATGAGTGTAATTGCCTGGTTACACCACAAGATTTCTATATAGTGAAAATATTTATATGAAAAATATGTTATGACAGCTTCAGCTCTGCAACAAAGAACAATGTTGGTGAAAACATTTTAAGATTCAACAAAGCTTTCTGACGTTGAGAGGAATTAACTGTAATAATAATTGAAGTTTTCTTTGGAATAAGGACTAGTACTTATTTTTGGGGAAGTAATAGTGTTGTGTGAGTTATTATTATTTTATATTTCAGGCTGGCATGTCTCACAACAATGTGAGCATATCTGCAATATATGTGACTGGAGATGGCCAATGGAAGCTTGGTGGATTGCAGTACTTGTGCCCTTTCAATGAGCTGACTCCATCCTATTTAAAACATGCAAGAATACACAGGTTAGTTAGTATGCAATAAAAGTAACTTAATTCTTAGTTTGTTAGCTTAATTCGATGTTTAGTGTTTAACACACTTTCATCATCATCATCATTCAGCCACAAGAAGTCCACTGCTGGACATAGGCCTCCTCCATGGATTTCCAAAAAGACCGGTTGGAAGCGGCCTGCATCCAGCGCCTTCCTGCCACTTGGATAAGGTCATCTGTCCATCTTGTGGCTGGTCGTCCTACGCTGCGCTTGCCGATATGTGGTCTCCATTCGAGAAATTTTCGGCCCCCATCAGACATCAGTTCTGCATGCTATGTGCCCCGCCCACTGCCACTTCAACTTACTAATCCGCTGGGCTATGTCGACGACTTTCGTTCGTCTACGGATCTCATCATTTCTGATTCGATCTCGTAGAGAAATTCCGAGCATAGCACTTTCCATAGCTTGTTGCGTGACCTTGAGCCTTCTTATGAGGCCCATAGTGAGAGACCACGTTTCAGTGCCATAAGTCATCACTGGTAACACACACTGGTTGTATAATTTTGTCTTGAGCGATTGCGGTATATTAGACGAAAAGACACACACACTTTAAACAAAACAAATTTTTGATTGGTTTCAAAAGGCTATAAAATATAATATCTGTATTGTTGCCTTTTTTAGGTATGACAAGGCTGTGGACTCAAATGAAGATTCTTATGAACTTACTACCAAAGTGGACCAATATGCATTTGCCATATTAGTTGAAGATGTTTTTAAAGGATGCAAAGATGGTCAGAAAACAACTTAACTTAAATATAACAAAATATACTCAAAAATGTTAGCAAACAAATTATGTTAAATGGCAAAATAATTTTACAGATGAAGTACCACATCTACAGGAATTTAGAAACTATTGCCAGGACTCTCTCAAATACAGTGACCCAGCTCAAAGGCCGAATTTATCAGAAATACTACAGCACAATTTCTTTAATCATGAATTCATAACCATTTACAAGTTTCTGAATTTCCTTCCTCTGAAGTCCGATGAAGAAAAAGGCGCATTCTTCTCCAACATTTTGAGCAGTTTAAAGTGTTATGATGAGGAAACTGTTGCTAAGCAGCTGAGTGGCCTTTTGCTCTCAAGACTGACTATGTTAGATCAGACAGCACGGCAAGATGTTATCCCTTTCATATTGAAGCCCAAAAATGGTAAGTAATCTAATCTGAAATAGAGGATAAAGTATAATGGTATTTTTTATAAAAACACTCCTCAGGTTAAATAGACTGTTTAAATAATCTGTGGGTATGCCTTTGCCTTTACCATAGTCTATTTAAACTGCATCTGAGAAGTGTTTTAAGGCATCGTGCCTTTACTTTACATCGAAAACAAAGCGATATTATGAAATTATTGTTCCTTCTGTGCTTACAGAAAGGACCCAAAATGGTGATATCAATGGATTCTTCAGTCTCAGTATTTTCAAGGAGCATGTGAAGCCAAGGCTATTACAACTATTTGGAGTCAGAGACTCTCAGATACGACTCCTGTTGCTGTCACATTTTTCGAAGTTTGTTCATGTTTTCACCCACGAAGAGCTTTCACAACATATTTTACCTGAAGTAAGACACAATAATCATGAATTTTTATATTATTTTGTTAATATTTTTTATTTTGAACACATGGCCTTCTGTCTAATTACAGCTATTACTTGGTATAAAAGACACTGATGATAACTTGGTTGCTGCCACACTGATTTGCCTCAGTGAACTCGTCCCAATACTAGGCGCCGACACAGTTGTAGGAGGAAAAAGGACAAGGCTATTTACAGATGGAAGGCCCAATGCAAAGAATAATCATTTCCTTTCAAAAACAAAATCATTGCCTTCAAAATCTTTAAAAGATTTTGCATGTTCTGAAAAAGTTTATCAAGAAAACAACAATGTATTAGCTATGATGAACGAAAGATTACCTCCAGTTGGTGGAGAGGCAGATGATGTTTTAGTTGTGGAATCAAAAAGCAGCAATTTAATAGCAAGTGAAGAGGACTGGAGTGATTGGGAAGGCAATAATCAACAACTAACACTGATGGATGACAATGGAAAACTTATGAGTCAAGATAGCATTATTTCGAATGGCTTTCAGGAACCTACTATTGGTTTTCATGAAAAGCACTTGGACTCAATTGTACCTAAAATAAATAAAACATTGTTACAAAAAGCTGCTTTGGATGCAAAGAAGAACATAATTGATATAACAGATTTGGACATCAAGAATCAGAAATTCGAATGCTCGAAGAAGAGTAGTGAAGAGTTTGATTTCTTCGCCGACATGGCGCCCGTGATCGAGAAGCCTTCGGTAGTGGCAGTTGCTTCAGTCGACTCTTTGGAGTTTAGTAAATTAAACTTTGTGCCTGCTGATGGAATGAATGAAGACGATCAAGGCGGATGGAGTGATAACTGGAATGAAAATGAGTAGAGCATTGGGAAGCTAGACTAATATTAGTGCTATTAAATTGTAAGTACCCATTCATAATCCTAACATTCCAAAGTACTCTTTATATGGGTATATTATTACCTGACTGAAAGCTAAGAAGGGTGGTTATCTACTTTCACAATTTATATGTGGATACATGCTTATTTTATGTATTATTATCAAAAAAGTCTTGGTGCAATGTAATAATAACGCTTTAATTGTGAAAGTAATACAATGGAAGAGTATAGAGAAACGGCACGTGTGGAAGTAGAGGGTTCTTCTAAATTAATTCAAATACAAGTAATATCTTGATACAGATTATAAAAATATCAATAAATCAATGCTATTTCTATTGATCTCTGGTCTATTTAATAATCTCATTTACACCTGGGCTGCAACACTTTTGTGAAGTATTTTAATCATGCTACCATGTGAACTGACTCACAAAAACTATTGGCATGTTCTATATCAATTAGAGTATCTCAACATTATCCAATATACTAATGTGAAAGACTCTACCCAATATGTAATGTTACAATTATTTGTTAGTTACAACCACTCAAACTTATATCCACATTTTATTGTCCTAAAAGATAAAACAGCCTATTTATTTTTCTTAGCCACAGTGGCGAAAATATTTAAGCAAGGTGATAAGAAACTTTGTGGGCAGTTTTCTTTGAAATTAACTAATCGTCAATATTTATCCCGTCTAGCATTAGGTGCTACCTGCATTAATCATAAATGACGCGGTCACACAGGATATTTACGTGTTTAAAAAAGTAATAACCTTTATCATTATTATTAATTTATGAACCTAGCAGACATACATACTTGTTTTTAATAAAACAATAATTAATACTGATAACTTACGAATAGAACCATAGAAGTACCTATTTCTTCCTGCAAAATTCACTCTCAAAAACGGCCCCTGTCCTCTCGATTAGTCTTTACTTTACCAATGAAATGAGCACTCTGTGATTGGTTCAATCTGTGCGCCCTGCGTGACGACGTGATCGTTGATTGGGCGATAGTAAGGGACAGAGTAACTGATGATTGGTTTTATACAAAAACGTCAACCATTGACCTCACTGATGTATAACCCATCGAAATATCTAGGTACCTCGCAAGATGGCGGTCTGGCGGTGGCAGGTGGATAGATATTTCTGCCGGGTAATACTGAACTCGCTCCGATTGGTAACACAATTGACAAGCCCCGCCCGCCTTCTCACATTTGAACGTGGGGTCATTTTTTAGCGCTAGTTAGACATATTATGTCTTTAACGATCACTGCTGAGACCAGTAAGAAATACTTAAGGGGCTCCGTGCAGTAACGCTAGCACCACCAATGGAAAAAAGTCTTGACAGATCGTTTTTGCAGTTTTTCAGAGCAATTTCTCATCATGTTAATAGCTATTTTTAGGACAGATGGCCATTAACCTAAGGAAAAACCCAGGACTAGATAGCGATTCGCGAAAAACGGTCGATTTTGCCATAAATGCTATCTAGTCCCAGGTTCGTGATCCTTGTCGTGGATCCTAAAAATTAATATTAACATGATTGAGAGATGTCTGATACTTTTTTCCATTGGTGGCGCTAGTGTTACTGAATGGAGCCCCTTAAGAGGGTGCTTCCGTCTAGAATCCCTCTCGCACGCATATCTAAAATTATGATTCGTACTTCTGACAAATAAGATTTGAGGCGGCAATAGAAAATAAAATTATAGACTTTCTACGATATATTTATGGCGTTAAGTGTCTAATTTTTCTTGTCTATGTATGTACTTATTAAAAACTAGTTAAATCCTTTAAACTAGTTAACAAAAATATCCGTGACTATTTTCTGGTGCTGCCTCGGTCTACATTTGCAAAGTATATTCTTACAATAATTAAAAATGTTACAATGTGTGAGATTCATGCCAAGGTTATAAATTCTCTTAAATAGTATTTGATTAGAAATATGTCAATCTAAATTGATGTAAAATCTTAATATTGGTGACTAGATAAGGACCTGCTCAAAGCAAAGTTATAAAAACAATAAAATTGTGATAAAATACATAATATTTAGATTGCAGCTCCATTTTTAAGCTTATAAATACCTAATACTGAATTATTTTATACAGCAATTTTCCTTTGAATGACCAAGTCTTTTGAGCTGTCATTGAATACTTCCATCATTTGCTGGCGGGCCATATCTGATAAAGTTTGGAGATCATTACGAGTCATTCCCTTTGTTGAGATCGGAGGAAGAGTAGTAATCACCACTTTACCTGGAATGAAAAAAGGAATGCCACATAAGGTAGGTACAGAAGCAGCAAACATTTAGCAAAAATCTGTGCAAGTGGGAAATATAGTGCAGCGCAGGGTACAGAGACATTATCCACGTAGGCCCCAAAAATCAGCTACTGCGCATTTTTCAACATATTTGCGGGCATTTTGGGCATTGTGAGATTCCCAATAAATAAAATGTATCTTATTTAAAATTGTGCTGGATAGGGCCAGAGGCATGTCATAGAAAGAGGATGAGCCGGCCCTCTTAAGAATGGTACATCATAGTGCTCACCCCAGGTTGTTGGGTTATTGCATGCTTAAGGCTGTTCTTGAAGCGGTGGTAGCGGAGCGGTAGAACGCCGGCTCTCATTCGGGAGGTCGTGGGTTCGAATCCCGGCATGTACCAATGACTTTTTTTAAGTTACATACATTTGTGAAGTTATAATAGCAATACCACTCACTAAATGTGAAGGAAAACATCGTAAGGAAACCCTAGTGTGTATTTACTTGCCTCAGCACTTGCTACGTACAATGGCCCATTTATAAGGCTAAGTGCGGAAATCTCCTGTAGAACTAGAAGGCTGTTCTTACATGGAGCACGCTGTCTCGCTCGCACAATTTAAAATTTTTCGTGGTTGTAATGAGTAAACTTTTGATGAATATTTTTTTTTTATTTTGATTTGATGGATAATTAAATTGCAGATATTCAAGGCATATTCTTCTTATCCTGTACCATGTTTTTGATTGAGAAAATTTGATTTCAAAATTATCAATTTTGGAATCAAATTTACTTTGTTAAAAACTACGTATAGGAAAACAAAAATATATAATATATAAAATTACCGTAATTTAATTATGCATCAAACCCTCCGACTATATATATCAAAAGTTTTTACTAATTTTATTACAATAATTAAAAATGTTAAATTGTGCGAGCGAGATCGTCCGGCGTCAGGCGCGGATCCAGCCCTCAAAAGTTTGTTTTCACAGCGATCCAAAAAGCCGTTCAAATCAGAGTATGTATAAAATGACCAAGATTTCGTACAACGTGGGCAAAGCAGCAGGCAAACACTAGTAAATTAATATCCCTGAAGGCATTAGATATAATATCATAAGCCAAGTCCATAGTGCCCACAACTCTGGATCCGCGCTTGTGTGGCAGGCCATCCATTTTATCAATTCATTCATATTCCAATGGATAGGATATAATTATGTTAAGCTTTCTCTATACAAGCATACCTGTTTCAAAAGTCTTTGTCTCTCCATCCAAAAAATAGTATTGGCTAAATACAACAGGCAAGATGGGGATCTGGGCATCAATGGCTAAGTAGAATGCCCCTTTCTTGAAATGCTGTATACTGCCTTTATTGTATCGGGCTCCCTCAGGAAAAATCCATAGTTTGGTCTACAAAAAAGGTTTAGTTGCAAAATCTGAGTAAGTAGAGTGATTTAACGTACCTACATGATAGTTTGTACACGATATTTTAATATGGACATGCCTTTTTCGGGAAAAAAAAATCCTACAAAAAACAGTTGAACTACAAAAAAACTAATATTCTGTATTCTATAAAACAAATTAGTATAAAAATACATCAGGATATTACAGTGGTGTTTGTTTTAATTTCTGGAAAATCAAAAGGTTCCTTAACTTTAACCAAAAATAATTGCTATACAAAGTGTCAGAAACGTAATTGTAAACTTGTGAAATGATTTGTTTTTATGTTTGCTTTTATTTTTTACCAAGCCCTTGCAGTATGCGAGCAACCTACGCGACTTAGGTTGGCAAACTGTTAGCTGTCTGGTAAAGTTCCTTTACTTTGCCACAGCAGAGTATGTACAACAGGTATTACATATGAGAACTAAACAATTTATTTAATTTAAAAAGACATTATTTGGAGGCAAGTCCATACTAACATATACATAAATACATACATAATATTCGCTCGATATGTCTATATCGTCTTATAACTACATAGAATCATACTAATTGTTAAAACTAAATATTTTTGAAATTCCAGAGGTATTAACATAAACATGATACATCAATTTCCCAGCAACACTCTACCTTCTCCGATCACTGGTGATGAGGATCTCCATCTCTATTGGGTAAGTCTACACTAGACTGGATAACATAATTATTTAGGGCACCAGCTGGCTGAACTTTACTCAGCAGCGTATACATAAATATGCGAGTCGTATGATTTGACAGCTGTCAATAAGTCAAAGGGTTAAAGGTACAGAAATTTTTTGACACTGGAAGAGCAGACCTTCATAATAGTGGCATCTTTGAAGCAATATTTATGTTTTATAATGGCACATAATGTGTACCTACTAAAATCCTGGAGGGGTTGGTACACACTCCATAAGTAAGATTAAAGAAATGCTTTTTGGTTTGAGCTCAGTCTAGACCACTACCGAAAAACAAAAAGTTTAGATATTATAATACTCATTTTAGGTATGAGAAACATTCTGATTTTTCTATGTGTAACTTAATTTTCTCTTCCATAGGTATTAATATGTTACTACCTTCTCTGCAATAACTTTATCTGTGGCCTCCCTCATGAGCATACGCGCTCGGTCTGTCTTGAGCCGATCAATAAACACTAGTCCAGAGAGCCAGGCTCCAAAGCCAAACGCGCCCGCAAACATCAAGGGCCTTTTAGCGACGACCGTGCATCTCTTCATGCGGGGCCACATTTCAAACATGCCTGCCGGAAGAGTCATGTTATAGAATGCTATGAAAGGATACTTAGCATGGTATGTTACATCTAAATTAATAAAATAAGGGCTTTACCAACAGGCACATACCTAAAATATCTAAAGAACTCTGGTGATTTGATATCACTATATAGCACTGCTCTGTGTCCCAATGTTCTAAGCCTCTCAACTCCCATTCTATACCGACTATATGAGAGGCGTAACGGCAAAATCTGGAAGCAACGCTAAAAATAAAAACATAAAGTTGGTACGTGATTAAATGGAACACTTGGCAGAATTTATCTTGAGTTCCTGACATTTAGCAAACCCTAAAAAAAATAATCAATAACTTACATTAGATTCGTAACGTCACGGGGATATAGTAAAACTACGGGCATTAAAATCGTGCATGTTATCAACACATAGGCATAATAAAGAAAAAACTTCAAGTAAAATCGAAACACATTACTTTTTTCGTATAAAAACGGCAAAGTGAAAATAAAACCCGCCAAAAATAATTCAGGATATGAGTAAAAGGAAGCCATAACGACAATTTGACAGTAAAAAAGTCAGTGTTACTAGAAGTAATAAAAAAAATGTGCCACTATTTCCTATGAGGGCTGCTATCCACAGTTATGTTGGACGTAGATGATTATTCGACGCGCCTCCGCACCGCAGCCTGTCCCCCCCACTACTATATGTAGAGAAAAACCGCGTGGACGGTGTCAATCCTCTCCTTGGCGCTCGAGTATTACTAAAATAACGAGTTTCGCGAGCGGACGCAAGTTTCTGGTGTAAAAAAAACTGTCCCAACTGTTATTATGGCTTGCGGTGTTCGTGCCGACCCTTGTTAGCTCGCTATGACCGCATCGCATCGCAAGCCAATACAAGCTACCCATGAAGGTAACAACGCGAGTCAGTTCAATCAGGGTCGTCTACGGGTGCGAGCGATGCGAGTACTTGCGGGTGCGGGATGTAAGCCTCTTGCCCCGAGCATTTTTCTGGGAACTTCTACCCCCGGGGCCTCGGGTCAAACAACGCTAGTGCTATCGTGTGGTGGAGTTTGTGTGGAGTCAACTACATGCAACCGGATGTAGTAGATTTTTAATAAATTTCGTGTGGCAACACAGTCAGTCAGGTCTGCCAACAAGTATAAAATTAAGAAAATAATTCTTTTCCGGTGGTTCTGCCGAAGTGGCTACTTGGCCGAATTTGGTCCGAGTAATTTAATTATTTCTCTAAAATGGTGAGCTTTTTCCACGAAATAATTCGATTAGTTAATAGTGCCCTAATCAAATATGAGTTATTGTAAATGCAGTGTGTGAAAATAGTGGAGATTATTTCCTAGAAAACCGATTAGTGACACACGCCAATTCCCTAGCTAGATAGTAATTTGCCTCTCGTCGTAATGTTCTGTATTGTAATGAAGTCATGTACACTATGTTTAAAGTTTGTGGCTTAATACTTAAAATTCCAAGTTACGTGCATATTAAATTTATAACCTCTAAAATGATGAAACACCGACACATGCGCGTCATCTGATGCTGTAGAAGAAGCGTACTGGTAGTGCTGTGCTGTGTTTTACATGTACTTCACTCTCCGCTACGTATTTGACTGCAGCTATCATGATTTTAAAGTGTCTCTGAAAGAATTTTAGATAGGCACTGCAGGAAACTAACTTTTCTATGTGGCTTCTTGATAAGAGTTACCTATGTTTTCAGGGTTTCGTTAAAGTCGTGAAGAACAGGCAGTACTTCAAGAGGTTCCAAGTAAAATTCAAGAGGCGTCAGGAAGGCAAGACTGACTACTATGCCCGCAAGCGGCTTGTTGTCCAGGTATGCCATTACTAATGTGTTCTGCATGTAGGTCGTTATTATGTACGTGCGACGAACTAAACACTTATTTTAGCTCTTTATTTATAGGACAAGAACAAATACAATACACCCAAATACCGCCTGATTGTACGTCTCTCAAACAAGGATGTGACATGCCAAGTCGCCTACTCTCGCATTGAGGGAGACCATATTGTTTGCGCTGCTTACTCACATGAACTCCCCAACTATGGCATTAAGGTATGTAGATGTTGATTCTAAATCTATCTCTCTAAAATTGTATGCTTCATAAAAAAACACGACACCTTAAAACACTCCTCAAATTTATTTTAAATTGTTTAGCTTGAAGAAAATGACTATTTTAAATACAATAAAATTGAGAGGTGTTTTAAAGGAAATGGGGTGCTACTACGTAAGTCATCCACTGTATGGAGTTTCTCCTACTCCAAACACATACATAACATTATTTTGACACTTATGGTTAACCGGATAGAGTGGATAGTTATGTAATAGAAGGAAGGACTGTTTTTTTAATAAGAGTGATAAAGTTTTATAATGCTGTGATGATCTTGAACGGGCGGTCTGAAGTGACGTACAATCACATAACTCTTGTTGTAATATGGTTCATACTGAATAATTTACTTTAAAGCTCACATTAACAAAATTTATGTTATGTGACAGTAAACCTAGTTTTCTCTGGTAGGTCGGTCTTACAAACTACGCTGCCGCCTACAGCACAGGGCTGCTACTGGCGCGGCGCCTGCTGCAGAGACTGGGACTCGACACACTTTACACTGGCACAACAGACATCACTGGAGATGAATACAATGTAGAACCTGTGGACAATGGACCTGGCGCATTCAGGTAGTTTTTTATACTCTTGCAATCTAGCCTTATTTTTAATACAGTTTTCTTAAATAACTGTTTTTAAACTTAATTTTAATGATTTGTGTTTAACTTGCAGATGTTACCTTGATGTTGGTCTAGCACGAACCACCACTGGCGCTCGTGTCTTTGGTGCTATGAAAGGTGCTGTTGACGGTGGCCTAAATGTTCCTCACTCTATTAAACGGTTCCCTGGTTATGATGCTGAAGCAAAGAAATTCAATGCTGAAGTCCACAGGTACATAATCATATTTTATTTATCATTATTTGCTCCTTTCATCCACCGGCAATAGCCTATATGTTAGCCGGACAGCGTATTTAGGGAGCTAAACAAAATCTAAAGCATTTTGGTTGTCAAAAGGTTTTAAGTCAATTAATCCTTTGAACCGGTTTTATGAACATTTTTATATCTCTGCAATTACAAATCAAACTTTCACCATTTTCTGAATTGAGAATTTTGCTAAGTAAATCGTTAACTGTAGTGTCTCTTCAAATTTCTCAGAAAAGAGTTAGTGAAATTCTCAATTCAGAAACCGGCCCTATGGAAGTATTTGGTTAGTGAAATTCTCAATTCAGAAACCGGCCCTATGGAATTTAACATAATTAATTGTGTTTGTCTTGTAGATCACACATTTTTGGTCTTCATGTGGCTGAGTACATGCGTAATTTAGAACAAGAAGATGAAGATTCCTTCAAGAGACAGTTCAGCAAATACATCAAATTGGGTGTGAATGCTGATGCGGTAAGAGAGCTTAAATTTTTTTTTATTTCACACGTCCAACCAAATTACTGTTCGTTTTTGTAAAACTAACGGTGTCGAAGTTGGACTAAATTATCTGCATTAATATATAATTTTTAAAACTTTATAGTCTTAAAAATCTCTCCTAATGTCACATTTTCTTATAAAAGGATAAATATCCCACATTTTAATAACATAGATCTAGTGTAACATAGATGTTTATAAACATGAATCGTTGGAATAGGTTTAGTTAAAATTTGGCTTGCAATGTCCTGGAATAGAATATCTTTATCCAACAGGATCTAAATGCGAATCAAACAAGAACACATGTTATGTGGAAATCTCAATCTGAATCGGCTGCATACTCTAATTGTGGGGATAGGTAATAGTATCAAATTACTCGCTGACTCTACAAACGTTGTTTTACCATATTAATAAACCTACCACCTATTCTCAGACGTACCAAAAATACACAAAAAATTTCATAAAGATAGGTGAAGATGTTGCAGAGGAGTTTGATAACAAAAAGTGTGACATTATATTTTTATATATTAAAAGATTATAATTATGTTTCTACAATGTTTTCTCGTTACCACTCTTAGATTGAAACCATCTACAAGAAGGCCCACGAGGCCATCCGCGCCAACCCTGCCCACAAGAAAAAGGAGGGCAAGAAAGACCCGGCCAAGCAGAAGCGCTGGAACAAGCGCAAGTTGACCCTGGCTGAAAGGAAGAACAGGATCAAGCAGAAAAAGGAGACCTTCCTCAAGAAACTGCAGGCACAGGCCGACGCGTAAATGGCATAAGTTTAATAAAGCCATTTCGACTTCTGAACCTCTTTTTCTCTATAATTTTAGGTATTTCTTTTTATTATCTTGTAGCTTAAAAAAGAGTAATAGCCCTAAAATTCAATGGTAAGTGTTATTTAGAAAAACCTGTCTGTAAATAAGACTGATTCTGCTAAAACCAGACAGTTCAGGGCCCTCGCCAATGGCGACTTTGTAGCGATGCTGTCGCGCGTTCGCATCGATACAGTCGCGATGGGATCGGTAGCTGTGTGCCCTCGCCCACCGTAAACACGATTCTGTCGCGATGCAAATGCGATTCAGTAACTGAACCAAAATGCCTGCGATCGCTACAGTTGCAAGATGGACCGATGGACAACAGCACTCGATCTCTGTGTTGCACTACTCATGCGCCACTTCCGATACGCTCTCGCGATTGCATCGATGCAGTCGCGATGCTGTATGTAGCGCGTTGGCATCGCTTTTGCAGCGCGTTGCAAATGCGACTACTTAAAGCGCGTTCGTAGCGTAGCGATGCTGTTGCGCGTCAGAAAGCGGTCCAAAGTAACTCAATGACTTACCCCCAGTTTCTCGTACACTAACACGCTGTTAACAGCTGTCACTTGACCAAAGTGCATACAAAAAAACCACTGACAGCTGTTAACAGTTTGTTAGTGTACGAGAAACCGGAGGTTAATCACGCAATCTTATACTGATAGACGGAGTTTACACGTTCAGTCTGGCGTCAGTCAATTCCATCAGTCTGCTTAGATTTATTGTCTATTCAATGGATTGATGGACCAGACTGACAAATATTTTGATAATTTTCTTCAGTCACGGTTAAGACTGACGGCAAACTGATCGTCTGAATGTAACGCTCGGGCACTTTAGGCAGCATGGAGGAGGATTTTAATAAAATGTTGACGACAAACTTCACTAACACATTCAGTGACAGCATTGAATTTTAAGTAGGTAGTCATTTTGGTACCTATATTTTTTGTAGTATCCAAAACTCAGTACAAATAAAACCGTATCTAGTGAACACGAGTCCGTTCGCAATGTTTTTGATGCTCACGTACTATGTACATAATATGTACGTCCTGTTTAGGGCCGTGTGTATGCACAGAAACAGAACGTATACACAGAATGTCAATATATTTTTTCAGATTTTAAATAGGTACCTAACCATTTGCGAGTAAAATGTATTTTAAAACACCTAATTTAGGAGTAATATCGGAGAATCCACCCTTAAATCTAAAAGGAAAACTAGAATTTATGACGGAGTTTACACGTTCAGTCTGGCGTCTGTTCAGTCCGTAACCTTGATCAAGCTCGGATTGACGCCAGACTGATGTAGCTAGGCGAGGAATAAGATTTCATAAGCAGCCTACGTCCCACTGTAGGGCACAGGCCTTCTCTCAGAGAAAGAGTTGGGCTAAATCACCACGCGTGCCCACCGCGGATTTGTGAGGTATGTAGACACTCAGGTTTCCTTGCGATGTTTTCCTTCACAGTTAGCGAGTGGTATTGCTACTATAACTTCACAAACGTATATAACTAAGAAAACAAAGCCATAGGTACATGCCCGCACTGGGAATCGAACCTGGGTCTCCCGCTTCAGAGTCCAATGTTCTACTCACTAGGCTACCACCACAGCCTATTAATAGGATTTGAATTTCTGTAATTTAAAAAAATGACAACTTATTCCCCAATTTCGCTCGCACAGCGCTTTAAGTCCCATATAAATCCGTGCGCGCGGAGAACCCAGTCTTATAGAACGTAACCATACTACGTGAACCATACCCATTTTTTTCCCCCTTTCCCTCTTCAGTGACCACTCGCATTCTAAGACCTCCCCCTCAGAACAAAAAAAAAAGAGTAGAAATGATCTATTAGGTACCTAGTATGAAAACCAGTGTGACCAAACTCACACAGTCATATAAACCAAGCGCATACTAAGAATGCCAAGCTGCCATTGGTAAATAAAGACACTGCCGAAAAGGTCCTACATCACAAAAGTCCCCAGTAAAATATGAACCTTTCAATCATAATAAACAATGATCAAAATAAATAATGAAATTAAGTTTGATACTCTTTGTTTTGCAGTACCGCTACTCTACACTAGATGGAACTACCGCCGCGTCTGACCGTTGAGAAGATTTATGTAATAGGCTATAATGTCGAAAATTTAAAAACAAGTATCTGCTATATTTATTGCTACCATTACATCCATAGTTGCTACTCAGCTAAGGATGGGACGTATTGCGTTTGCCCAGCAAACTTATCACGTACAGAGTTTATTTTTTATATATTTATTTACAATGTCGTTTTCTATCAACGCTTGTGTATGGAGATGACATTGCCAACGAAAGTCACGTGACTTCCCCATACACAAGGCGTAAGAAATTATCTATACCACCCAGATGATTTTACTGCACGAGCACACACAAAATCATCTAAGTTTGGAATTATGCATACTGGTTCATTTTTTATAACAATTCACCAATCTAAACTAATAAAAATGATATGATGCTGCAGCCAGGATTTATTTTTATCACGTTATGTCCAATCTCTAATTGAGAAGCATTCAAATGTTGACAGATACCTATTTCTAGAAAAAGTGAACCGACGTTCGATGAAAATTTAACTTTACATTCCAGTAAATAAAAGTGATTTCACTTTCAGATTGTATTCCTTCATGTCAACACAAATTTCATTAAAAATACAATGAAATACTACTTTTTTTCTTTTTAATCTTTGTACTACGTAATCTGTGTAATAAGGCATTTTAGTAGAGTTTTCACAATTTTTTACTTTACTAGAAGCGCACGGCAACTGAGGTAAGGAAAACTGTCAAAGACATCATCCTCATCATCATCATCATTCAGCCACAAGGAGTCCACTGCTGGACATAGGCCTCCTCCATGGATTTCCAAAAAGACCGGTTGGAAGCGGCCTGCATCCAGCGCCTTCCTGCCACTTGGATGAGGTCATCTGCAGACCTTTAAAACGTTATAAAATATACCGCTATTAAGTGTTATGTAACGTTTAAATCATTTCGTTCTGTTATTTTAGCGCTATTATATCGTTATGATAACAAAACTCTATGAGAAACATAACGAAATCATAACTAAATCAAATAACGTTATTCATAAAGTTATTGCGCTGTTGCCGCTCCGCTCTACCGGGAGGGCGTGGCGTGGCGGCGGACGAACGTGTCTGGCGGCGTTGCCGCACTGAACGTGGCGGGGAATCACCCGGAGCAAGCAAGCAACGAAAGTCCTTTGGTTTATATTTTAATACCTATTTAATTCTGTGCAAAAGACGTGTCTGTGTAAATAACTTCTTACCTACCTACTTGGCAATAATTGAAGAATGGGAAGAAAAGCGTCTTGTTTCATTTTGTTTTCGATCATCTTCGTTTTCCTATTACCTATAGTGTGTTTGTATTTCAACGACAAAAATAACATAAATTATTGAGCCTTTCAGTATGCAAGCACTTTATCTTTTATTAATGTAGTATTTTGTCACGGCTATTTACATATCGACGGTTAAAAGGATATAGGGTATAAGCGACAAAAACCAAATTGTTCAGGAGAGCAATTTAAAGTTTGAAAGTTCAGAAAAATGGACATAACTTTTTTTATTTATTGTCATAATATAAGGATGGAAACAGCTCTAAACTAAAAAAAAATACGAGCATTAATTAACATTTTATTTTTTTCATTCGACGTTGTTTTATGTACTTTTATGTCGCTTAACTCAATTGAACGTATTTTTTATATGAGGTAATTCGGCATATGTTACATCTACAAATAAAAAAACGAAGAGTATAGAAGACTAAGCTACATTTGGTTTCCGTATACCAAGAGTTAATAGAGTATAAGTCACATGCCTGTTGAATAATTAAAATAGGTAAAGAAGGATATATGACGATTCAAACCATTGTGACAAAAGGTAATGAAGCACAAGAAACGGTGCTTAGCAAAAACATCGTGAGGATGTCAGACATTAGTGACACCGAAAGTGAGTTGAATAAAAGGTAATATGGTGCTTCCACACAACAAGATTTTTAGGCCAAGAGGAAAACAAGAACATCCAACATATGACATTACCTGGGAGATTAGTAATGCGGATTAAACGTCACGTCCTACAAATAATAGATTCACAACCAACATGATTCTCCTTTAAAATGAGACTTAAGTAACTGCATACGTTAGAGGATGTCAGTTTCATCATCATAGTTCGTACCAGATTACTTACCTACATTAGGTATGATTTTGTAATTATTATCTGACCTAATAAGGTCAATTGAGCGATCAAATTAAAAGTTAGATTCGTTTTTTTTCACTGTTTATATAAAAAAAACACAATTATAAAAGAAAAAAGTATTTTTCATAATGTACTCCTCTACGTAGTAACAGAAACAATGTCGTAACTTAACTTAATGACAATAACATAATATACCCAAGTGTGAAGTGAGAAGTTAGGTATTAATTGATTTGATTTGATTTGATTTGATTTGATTTGATTTGATTTGATTTGATTTGATTTGATTTGATTTGATTTGATTTGATTTGATTTGATTTGATTTGATTTGATTTGATTTGATTTGATTTGATTTATTCAGAAAAGTTTAACAATTTACTTATCCTATTTTAGCATAGTTGGAGAGAATGTAATTTTATTTAACTAATGATAGGATTAGAACGATGATGTCTGTACTAGTTATAAAACTGTATGACAGACAGCAACGCCTTCCTTCTGCGAAAGTTAGCTATTTTATTACATTGCTGTTTGAGTATTTACTGATGTATAGTACAGTGTGTGTGCGTGTGCGAGTGAGTGTGTGTGGGAGTGTGTGTGTGTTGTGTGTGTGTGTGTTTATTAATTACTACTACTTATAAAAATACTGTAAAAGGTACGTTAAAAATAAAAGTTTTTCTAAACATAATTAGTACAACGTAGCACTACGTACTTAGAAACTTTAACATAACAATAAAAGCCTTCAAAAAAACAATAAAAAAAGTATTTTGTAATAATAGGGGTTAAAGTATGAAATTACCGTTTTATTTCAATAGGTTCTTTGAATTGACATAGAATCTTCATGGTTTGAGGTTTTCGAATGAAACTTTTTTCAAATGGTTTCTATGATGTTCTTTTTTTAAAAAATGTGAAACATTTGAATATCGACTTTCAATTGTTTTTGTTATTCAATTTAGACAAGAAAGATGGATACTGCGAAAATTCGAGTGATTATGAGGCACCCATTTTTCGTATTTTATTATTTTATTGATTTGACACAAGTGAGTCAATATTGTGGATAAGGTAACGTTAAACCATGCCGCTAATTCCTGGGTAGTTTGACTAGGGTCGGCTTCCACTATCTCTCTTAATTCATCGTTATTCACCTGTGTGGGCGGTCTTCCTCGTGGCTCGTTCTTTAAGTCGAAATTTCCATCACGAAAGCGTTTAAACCAAAATCGCACGGTGCGTTCATTAGTAGACCCCTCTCCAAACGCAGCATTGATATTGCGGGCTGTTTCTGCCGCGTTAGTTCCGCGTCGGAACTCGTATTCAAAAATCACTCGAATTTTCGCAGTATCCATCTTTCTTGTCTAAATTGAATAACAAAAACGATTGAAAGTCGATATTCAAATGTTTCACATTTTTTAAAAAAAGAACATCATAGAAACCATTTGAAAAAAGTTTCATTCGAAAACCTCAAACCATGAAGATTCTATGACAATTCAAAGAACCTATTGCAATAAAACGGCAATTTCATACTTTAACCCCTAATATTTACTCAATTCAATTCAATTCAAATATTTTTATTCATTATAAAAACAGAATGTTCACTCATTGAACGACAGAGTTGTTATTGTTAAAGTTGTTAGTTTCACAACCGATAAATTATGTGGAGAAGAAACCAACATAGAAACTCCACATTTATTCATTTCAAAACACGTTTCAACTCAATTAACAGAGTTTTCAATTAAAAATATTAGTCATGAATGTGTTGAACACTAGTCACAATGATTGAATCGTCCTGTATTAAATATTATTGTTTAATGCCAAACATCTTCGTCTTCTAGATAATCCTTGATGTTATAGCAAGCTTTTTTGAGTGTTAAGAAGTATTAAGTATTAATTTTTTGCAAGTCTAAATCATGGAAATGACAATTTGTGTTTACTTCCAGCATTAACACTATGATGGCCGCCAACATTTTTCGAAGTCTTTGATATTTTTTCTAACGTACATAATATTTTAATAAATATATTGACATGCAACTGTTAAGATATTGGTTTCTTTAAAGAAATCTCTTAGCGAATCCCTACTACCTAACTTGTAAATAAATCAGATGGCTCTCTTCTGCAAGATGAAGATAGTCTCAATGTCTGCTGCCTGGCCCCATAGTAGGATACCGTAGGTCATAATACTATGGAAGTAACTAAAATAAACAAGCCTAGCAGTTGCAACGTCAGTGAGTTCCCTAATTCTTTTCACTGCATATGCTGCAGAGCGATGTGGACCCCATTGTAGTTTTGCATCGATTATGATGCGCAGAAATACAGTATCCTCTACAAATTCTAGTTTATCATTTACAATTACTTTGTTGTTCTCAAATAATCTTACGTTAGGTAAGGTAAACTTTATAAATTTTGTCTTTTTGGAATTTAGCAGCAGATTATTTGCTGTGAACCATTTAGTACTTGCGAGAGAGCATTATTTGCATCGTCAAGATTATTTTCTTGTCTCCTTATTTCAAAAATTTTAGACATTTTTTGTACCATAAACGGTAAATCACTTACGTAGACTAGGAAAAGGAACTCCCCTAAGATAGATCACTGTGGGATTCTTATTTTCACAAGTGAACCCGAGGATTTAATACGATTTACGTGTGCTTTTTGAACCCTTCCTGCTAAATACGATCTTAAAAGATTTAAACCTACACCCTTTATTCCGTAGTTGTTTAACTTTAAGAGTAGCGTTTTGTGGTCTACACAATCAAACGTTTTTGATAAATCACAAAATATGCCTACAGCATCCTTGTGATCCTCCTACTTGCTGAAAATATGCTTAAGTAACATGACTCCGGAGTCAGACATGAGTCGAATTCCGCCCTTTAGTAAAACCGAATTGCTGACTATGAAGGGGTTGGTAACTATTGAAATGCGTAAGTAATTGATCTAAGATCATCATCATCATCAGCCACTTGACGCCCACTGCAGAACATAGGCCTCCCTCATGGTTTTTCAAGCTTCAAACATAACCATGAGGGGTTTTGCCATAATCGCCACGCCTGGCAGGCGGGTTGGCGATCGCAGTATGCGGTTGGAATAAAAAGACGCTGCTGCCCGTCTCCTGGTAATTTAATTCCTTAGTCGCCTTCTACAACATCTACGGAAGGTAATGGAGTGACCCTATTCTTAATCCGGCGCCACACGGACTAAGATAATCTTCTCAAATATTTTACTTAATACTGGTAGTACTGAGACGGATCTAGAATTGGTTGGATCGTGTTTATCACCTCTTTTAAATAAGGGTAGGTACTAGTCTACTATATTTCATGAGGTCCGAAAATACTCCCTCATCTACACATTTATTGAAAATTTTTGCTAACGGCAAAGCTAGGATATGTATCACTTAACTAACAATGTTTACTGACATAGGTACCCGTTTTTTTTTAATTCAATAATTTAAATTTTTTAGCAACGTTATGGGGCTCAATGTAATTAAATGAGAAATCGTGTTCGTACGAGGAGACATGGTCTTTTAATAATGTTGCTGCACGATCAGGTGAGGATTCTAACGGAGCTATAGTTACGATTGGAACATTAGTGAAGAACTGTTCGAATGCTGCAGCGATGTCTTCATTTGTCGTTATTATTTTGTCACCTATATTAAGCAAAATATCTCTTACCCGTTTCTCTATTTATTATTGTCCAAGTTGTTTTAATTTTATTTGGTGATTGTAATATTTTATTCTTTTTATTATCGCACTGGCTGTTTCCCGCAACTTTGTTCGCGTGGTAATTTTTATGTGTATTTTTCCGGGATAAAAAATAGCCTATGTGCTAATCCAGACTATAATTTATCTCTATGCAAAATTTAATCTGGATCCATACATACAAACTTTCCCGTTTATAATATTAGTAAGGATTTAGCTTTATGACAGACGGCCTTAAATAATTTTGAATATATTTTTTAATTTTACTTACAACTAATTAAGCTACTAACAATGACGAAATTTATTTTTAAATTTAATAATAATTATAATATTTCTTAAAAAAATACAATAATCGATCTCAAAATGTGGTAGGTAGGTACCACATTAAAATAAAGCAGTGACTTCGCGGCCGACTGATTTTGGGATAAGCGACTCGCTAAACAGGTAACTGAGTACAATAAAGACCTGAATAGGTAATACAAAATGGCATACGCTACAATTAATAAATTGTCGTTGTAAAGTAATACGGCATAAGTAACAGAGTTGTATTATATTTGTAAATGGTAGTAGGGAATAACCGAGAGTTAAATATTAGCTAGGTTTTAGTAATTGCGTATAAGCGACCACTGTATGGTAAACTTGTTAATGGTAGTAGGGTATAACCGACAGTTCAATATTAATTAGGTTTTAGTAGTTGCCTATAAGCGACAGCTGTATCGTAAACTTGTAAATGGTAGTAAGATATAACCGATGCTTAATTTTTTTGACGACAAAGGTAAAGAGACATTAGTTCCAACTTTCAAAATAAGTACTTATGGTAAAGAACCGTAAGCGCCCAGAAGCTCTACACCAGTAGGAAGTAAAAATACCTTACCATGCCATTTTTACAGGGGTACAAGCGCCTTTAAGTAAAAAAAAGCCTAAAACTCGGTCGGTTACACCAAAACGACCTTTAAAAACGCAGTTTTTTGCTTGGGATCAAGCGACAATAAAGTCATTGTAGAGCCGTGAGAGTAAGCGCATTCGACGCAGAATTTTTTTTTAAGTAAGATGGCATTCAAAACTCATTTTAGGCCAAAATGTCGCTTATCCCCTATTACCTTTTAACCGTCGATATGTAGGTACTAGGTAGTAGACAATCAAAAGTAGACAAGTAGGTAGGTTAAGTAATTCAAATGTGGCAAGGATAAGTAGAGAAGAAGAAGAAGAAGAATAAACTTATTATTAACAAATACTTACATCGAAATGGTCTTCACAGCAGTGCGCTTTAGTTTTAGGGGCTATTGAATCAACTCTTTTTACGGCTGTCATCCACTTTCTCCTCATTTTTGGGGCCTCAGGAACATAAAAAAAGAGTTTATCGGGTGTTTTAACTGTTGAATTGAAGCACTGAGGCACAATAGAGTATTTTTTTCCATTTTTACCACAGAGAACTTTATAATTTTGATTTTTACTGCGCAGCGGCGTGCGAATAAGAGCGCGACTGTCGAATGACCGGGGGTGTGACGTCATTGGCTAGTGAGCGCCCGTCCACGTTTTTAAAAACCTTCGGCTGGAAATAGGCACTTTGATCGTAAATATCTCAGCCATTTTTTAAGATATGCAAAAACTAAAAACACAGTTTTTCTCGTAATTTTTTGTAGATTTATTTGGCATGTAAAATAAAAAAACGTTTGTCAGACGCATTGCTAAAGAGCAATTCAATATAACAGACTGATAATCTCTTGTCAAACGCATTTCAGCCAATCACGTGCCGCTATTTTGAGTTAATCTTGGATTCAACGCCTGTTACATTTGATCGCCCTTTCAGAAACTGGAGGTAAGTGATAGGTATAATTATATTCAGCCCAATGGTCTGTAAGTAGAAGAAGAAAAAGTATTATGTATTTATTCGCGTTTGTCAGGGGCGGCCGGGCGCGGCGTTCGGAGGATGCATGACAGTATAGTACGACAATAGTTATTTGTTATACAAGAGTGCAAAGTTGCTTTTTAACCGCGTGCTCAACTCTGATGACTCGTGATTCAAAAATTAGAATTCTGAGGGTTAGCGAGGGAATCAAAAGAGCACAAGGTAAAAAATCTTTGCACTCGAGTGCAACACGTAACTTTTCATCCTCCCTCAGTGAGGAAGTAACTAAATGCAAAAAAAAACACGAAGAAGGTCCCGAGTCTGAGTTTTTAACAAATTTAAAAAAAGTTGTATGATAAATTCGGCACCATGGAGTTAGAAAAGTAAATAGGTGTAACTGATGTTTTGAATTTAAGAACTTAGTGCACACGATGTTCTAAATTCAATTATTTAATGATGGCGGAATGTGTGTGAAAGAGATGCCATATAACGTTATGTTAAGTTACGTTAATGCTATTATAGCGCTATTTATAAAGTTAAGTCGGGCATAGCGCTATTGGAATAGCGCTATTCGACCAATATAATAACGTTATACCCCGTATAACGTTTTGAAATTATAACGTTTTAGGAAGCTTTTCATAGCGCTATGACGCATAGCGTTAGGAGCATAATAGCGGTATTTCAAGGTCTGGTCATCTGTCCATCTTGTGGCAGGTCGTCCTACGCTGCGCTTGCCGATATGGGCTTGTCAAAGACAACGCATAGGCAATATATTGCTAATGTGAGGCACGCGGGCACCGCCCACTTACTGCTTTAACTCTTTTTGTTCTTTAAAAAAACACCAGTTTTAAATCAGCTGACGACCGGTTATATGCCGGTGCTGTGCCGGCTGTGCCACCTGTGTGTAAAAAACGCTGAACACCGCGTGCCATGTTTAAATAGCTCGAAAAACCCATTTAGTTAAAGTAATACGTTAGAGACGCCATCCCGAACGTGTCGCACAATACAATAACCAGTGTTACCAATAGTAATATTCAAGCGCAGCCCGGTAAAATGGTTCCATGGATTTTAGGTACATATATCGCTTTCTTGGATTAAAAAAATGTATTCACAGTATTAAAGTATCCAGGCCAAAGTAGGTAGCGGTAACGTCGAGCGTCGCACATTTATCGACCACCACACCCACAGAGTACATACATTATTATAGCTGACCACACCATACCCCATCACTAATTCAAATACTTTCTCATAAGTTATCTGTGTAGTTTCTGTTTGGGATTGAATTGAATTGAATTGACTTGTTTTGTTTGCTTAGTTTTGATTTCTTCAGCAATAAACTAAAATAAAACCATGTCGAAATTCGTATGTCGCATTTGTATATTTTTCGTTGATAATCCAGCAAAATACTTATTTTGTGGTAGTGAGGAATCCAAGGAAATACTTCGAAAGATTTTTTTTTGTGCTCAAGTAAGAATAAGCAATGAACAAAAATTTGCGTTTGTCCTGTGCAATAATTGTCTCTCTGAATTAAACATTGCTTATAATTTTCGTTTAAAATGTTTAGCCTCCGAGGACAAACTAGAAGAACTTTTACAACAAAAGTCCACTTTTGATGATTTAGGCATAATTGAAAATAATCCAAACAATCTAATGGATCATTCAGATTCAGAAAGTGATTCTAATAAGGCGAGTAAAGAAGAAGCATATGAGTGTAATGTCTGTAAGAAAGTATTAAAGACACAGTCTTCTTTGGAAAAGCACAAGGAATCAATGCACATAAAAAAGAACCACTTTGGGAAAGTTACTGGTTTTGGTATGAACCGTTTATATCACTGTACAGAATGTAATTATTCCTCTCCGCACAGTCAGACTCTTGTGAATCATACACGAATTCACAGTGGAGAAAGGCCATTCGAATGCCACTGTGGCAAGAGTTTCAGACAGCCAGCCAGCCTCATTGCCCACCGCAAGACACATAGTAAAGAAACTTGCTGCATATGTTTCACTTGTGGAAAACAATTCAAGCATCTTTATTCTCTTAAGACGCACTACAAAGTGCACCAAGATCCTGCTTTCAAATGTTCAATATGTGGGAAAAAACTGAAAAACAAGGCCACTCTAGAAAGTCATATGAATCGACACAATAATATACGAAATTACAACTGTGAAGAATGTGGAGACACCTTCTGTTCTGCTTCAGGGTTATTTAATCACAAAAAGAAACATAATAAAAAGGAGGAGAACATGCAGTGCCACCTGTGCGGCTACAAGACACATTGGAAGAAAGTCTTGACAATTCATATGAAACGGTAAAGTTCCATAACTACTCTACTTCAATATACAACAGGATAATTACTAAGCAGAGATATCAAAACTATGAAAGTTTAACATATTGAAATGTGCATTGGCAATGTACTAGCATACTTCCCGAAACCCACATAAATTCTCTGTCATTAAGCTTTCTTGAGTGTAATCAAAAATATAAGTTTTCTTTAACAAATTTAACCTCTATGTGCAATGAAATCAAAACATTGAGGATCTTAAGTAAGAAAACTAAAAGTCATGCGGTTACTGCACTGTTAAAAATTTTTGATACCTACCTATTTAATAACAAAATTATTGATTTCTCAGCAAGATGTTACAGATTGTTTAGTGTTTTAGTATGCATAGCTTTCGGAATAGGCGTCATATTTAATACCCTATTCGTGATTAAGGCTGACTTGCACCACTTGTGGCTTCAACAGCATTTAAAAATTCTTCATACAAAAGTCGATTTAAATGACATTTAAGTAGTGCAAATCAGCCTTAGTTTTTTTTTAGTGACCTTAAAATGTATTCAGAATGTTTTTTATTCGACAGTTAACTTTCTATATGCAGAAAAGTGTACCGTTCAATATGTACCTATTTGACATAAAAAAATTTCAGGCATACAGGCGAAAGGCCATTCAAATGTGACCATTGTGACCAGTGTTGCTACACCAAGAGTGAACTGACAGTGCACCAACGGAAGCACACACGGGAGAAGCGTTACGGCTGCCCCAAGTGTTCACAACACTTTGCATTCAGCTCCAGCCTCAACAAGCACATGCGCAACATCCACCACAGTAACTACAAGTGGGGGCAAAATAAACGCAGGCATACAACAAAACTAGCGAAAGATGTTATAAAACAGGAAATAGCTGCAGAATAAAACAACATTCTAAGTATATACTGAATTTTATTGTGTATCAACTATGTCAAAGCACATAATATTAATAATACAAATGAGCATACATATTATTCAATCAGAAGCAACAGTTCAATACTAAGTTACAAATTCCATTTGTGTAATTAATCACTGCATGTCAATGCATGAGATAAAAAATATTAACTTTTATGTCAATAGTAGAAATACATACAACTAAAAAAAATTATAATTCGGTTACCTATAAAGTAAGATAGTACTTATTGAAAAATAAGGTCTGTGCTGGTCAGTGCTCAGCACTCCCAAGAAGATCTGGCAATGTGAGTGAAAATTCAGAAATATACTACTGTTACCACTTAACTACAACACCAATTTTATACTTAAATATTTTTTTTATGAAAACTTATTATCTAAACAGGTAAAGCAGCCTTATTACATCTTCTGCTGCTGAAGTAATTCCTGATGGAGCCTAATACACTGCTGTTGGGAAGACTACTCAACAGCATAGTGTGTTCTACTCCGACCAAAACAAAAGGACTAAAGCCAGAAGTAAAGATTTGACCGAATTTGCGACGTGACAAAATATTGAACCTGTAAATGCTCTGCTAACTAAAGTTTGCAGACCCCTGAGCTCAATGGTTATTGGCAAGTTGATATAGTCACTTGCTATAAAGGGCGCTGTGAGACAAAAATGTATGGATATCTATGGACCAAATAGTACCTTACTGTAGCAGCCAGCAGAGGCATTGATAGACGAACGTGTAAATGTGGGCCGAGGCGAAGCCGACGCACACATTCGTAAGTCCATCAATGTCTAGTCGTGGCCAAGGCTTATGTAGTATTTTTCTCAAATAATGCGCGGAAATTAAAACTAAGAAGTACCTAGGCAGAACTTTTTACGTTTCCAAATCAATTACGAACAACAATAACTTTTAAACCAGACCCACTCAGAAAGTGTCGCCTTGCTCGTTCATAAACGGGTTACAAAGTTCGTAATTTCTCCCTTACAAATGTGCGGCGGGTAAAATTATATAGAATTTTATTCCTGCCCTCCGTAGCCGGGCAGGAATTTTGTATGAAAATCCATTCCTGCCCTGCTAGCGTTCTTTTGTCAATAAGCGCCCGCCGCGCTAATTTTACGAATATTTTTATGTGACAGCAGCACCCTGTCCGCTTGCTATATTAACTCCCTTATGCTCTGAAGTTTACTGGCTCGGCCTGTAGCAGCTGTAACTGAATCTAGTTAGTCCTCTTCATAGTCTTCGTCTTCGGAGATGTACTTGCGCTGTTTGCGCTTGCGCGGGGTGCCCTTGCCTTTGCCTTTCAGCTTGATCTTCATCTTCACCGACCGGTTGGACTCGCCATCTGAGTCTTCCTCTTCTGTAAACCCAACAATTGCATTAAACTCCATCATAGCCTCCATTTCCTTCCGTGGATGTCGTAGAAGGCGACTAAGGAAATCAATAACCAGGAGACGGGCAGCAGCGTCTTCCTGAGATTCCAACCGCATACTGCGATCGCCAACCCGCCTGCCAATCGTGGCGATTATGGCAAAACCCCTCATGGTTACGATTACCATGAGGGAGGCCTATGTCCTGCAGTGGGCGTCGGGTAGCTGATGATGATAGCCGTGGGCACACGAATCACAAAACTAAAATCTCTAGTTAGATGGGAGGACGGACTGTGGACAAAGGTGGTCATAGAGTGGTGGCCAAGTACTGGCCGTCGTTCGGGGGGTAGGCCGCCTGCCCTATGACGGTAAGAAGGCGGCAGGTGGGCAATGTACGAGATTGGCAGGGGATGGTGAAGTTGGCGTTACAGTGAACAGACCAGTGGAGGTCTTTCATGGACTGTATAGAAAGACAAAACTTCCTTGCCAGTTTATTTTATATTCATTTGATGCATATAGTGTGTTTCGCAGCTGTCTTGAATGTCCTTAATTTTATTATCTATCAAACCCTCAGATCACTTTATCTAGATGCAAAATTGTGCGAGCGAGACTGCATGCTCGACGTAATATCAGCCTTAAACACCCTAGGCATATGAACATATGTTAACATTCACACGATAGTATTATGTCGCACCTTCTTTCTCGTCGGATTCTTCGCTCTGTTCGCCGGCTTCGTATCGGCGCCGCGTCTCGATGAAGACGTTGCGTAGGCGCACCGAATCCGCGTAGATCAGCGATATGTCTTCGTTGTAGATCTGCGCGTTGGCGCACAGCGTGAAGAAGTCCCGCTCCAGGTCGGCGATCTCGTCATACTGGGAGGGTAAAGGGAAAGAGATATTGTAATGCCGCTGCCGCATTGAGGCGGGAGAACCACTGCAACGCACAACGCAGCGTGATGCGGGGCTGCGGCTGCCGTAAATAAGTATATTTTTTTTTATGAAATGAAACGCGGTACTCTTTATTTGTACTGTGGCAGAACGGAGCGTTATGCGGAGCTGCCGCCCTGTCTGCGTCTTGTTTTACAGCGGGATGCGTTGCAGTGTGCTTTCCGCCTAATTTTTTCTAAAGTGATTGACCTGTCCCGGTGGCACGAGCCGTACATATCACGCGAGAAATAGACAAACTCCCGCCGTTCCTCTCTCACCGTGATTAAGGTGTCCATATATGTAAGCGATCCCGTTAGAGATAGGGTTTCACGCGCTGGGAAACAAACAAGTGTACAAAAGAACTTACTGACAAATTTTTATTATTTTCTAACTAAAACTGGTAAGCACTACTCATAATTAACTTGAATTTTTTATTACCTATACCAGGGCTTCCCAAACTGTGCGTGGCGACGCCCTAGGCCGTTGAATTGTAAAGGACTTTTGCCCCCAAACTTCCAATGACAAAAAAATCTTCTAAACACGTTCGACTTGTACTAATGTACTTTTTGATATTTTTAAGTGGCATGTTTAAACTCCTTATATTATAATTGGCTGACTTTGCAAACGTTGCTTAGCCATATTCATTAGCCTACGACCTATTCTCAGACCTAACAAATATACACAAAAAAAAATTCATAACAATCGGTGAAGCCGTTTCGGAGGAGTTCGATAACAAACACTGTGACACGAGATTTTTATATATTACATGTAATGAGTTGCCACTGTAAAATATTACGTGTCTTACCTTCCCATCCTCAATCCTGTTCATAATCTTCTTGATGTCAAGCGGTTTCTTGATGATTTCATAGTAGTCTGGCAACTCTCGCTTTGATGGTAGCTTCATGAAAGGCTCCGAGAGCACCCGCCCATTCCTGCAAGGCAAACCATTTGTTAGTTACAAAGGTCCAAACTTACTTTGGTCGTGTTCGTATCCCGTCTCAGCCGAGCCAAGCTGTCCACTGCCGCTGTCTGCTTTTGTCCACTTGCATTTGTGTTTATTTCTAGCCTACAGAACTTCTCGAGACTATGCCTGCATGTTACTAGGAGCGGCCGGTATTTTTTTTAATAGAAATTGTATTAGCAAAGGGCAAGCTAAAATTACCCGAAACCGACGCGCGTGCATGCACGAGTACGACTAATGAATGTTGATGAAGCGAAAGAGGTCTGTTAGGATCGTGGCAAGTGACAGACCTTGGTCTCTGCCTACCGCTCCGGGATACAGGCGTGAGTTGATGTAATGTAAAGAATTTTATCAAAGATCGTGCAACTGCTGCTTCTGTAATTGTTTTCTGATGTACAGACTAAAGAATATTCTTATCTTATATTGGTTAACTTACCAAAACAGAGGTCGTGGGTTCGATTCCCACTGGGGGCCGCCGTACATTTGTTTAAATGGCCTCAGTCTGGGTGTATTTTCAGGTTGTTGACGTCCTTGCCTGGTTACCATATCACAGGGTATCCTATTTAAAGACCAGGTCAAGTGATTGTATTGTGTGAAAGTTATTATTATTACTTACTCATCAGTAAAGCTGATGACTTTTTTCATGATCCCCTTGAGTCGTTTTTTGAGCTGGTGGCCCTCAGTCTTGCTCTTCTTCTTGGACGAGCTCGCCTCCTCCTCATCCGACTCGTCTTGTTTACTGCAAAATAATGTCTTTGTAAGTAAACACTACAGTCAATAATTCAGTCAGTCTTTGGGAAGTGGAATTGTGAAGAGTAAGCGAAGCGGTTCTATTACTTTCTTATACTATCCTCATTCATCTATCTTTAAAAGGTGAGACGATTCCTATCCAAATGAACGGTCCGTCCGACCTTTAAGGGGCTCTATAATTGGTATTGTAATTCGTAGCCAGTTGAATTTTTTACAGAATATGTGTTACTACAGCGGATTACCTAACAAATAATAAAATAAAAAAAATAAGGGGGTCTCGTGTTTTTTCGCCGTTTTTTTGTTTATGCTCTAAATCCGATGTAACTTGAAGCCACGTTTATTTATAAGACAGCATAAGTAAAGCGGTCGCCTTTTTCTTCTTGAAGCATCTTTTTCAACAGCTCCGTGAACAGCTGAGTGGTCTCTGAATGTTGCCATTAGCTGTAAAAATTACCTAAGTGAGTCTGTGTAGTCCACTTAAAGCGAGAGTCCTAGTAGTCAATTCGGTTGAATTCGGACTCTCGCTTTAAGTGGATACATTGTATACATCATCTAGAGTGACTAGAAGTTCCCACTACTTTTAAAAACTACCTAGCAGACTAAAGCACATAAGTCAAATTGGGATTAAATTATTGTTGTAAGCCACATAAGTAATTAAGAGGGGTTTCACATCATTTGCTCAAATTAGGAGGTTTTGGGCGACTAATTGTCGTATTTTAATACTAAATATTCAATTATGAAGTATTGTATCAAGAAGCTCAACCTTTAATACAGGTATTTGTCAACTTACTTAATGAAATTATATCGTTTGTTTTGTTTAATTGATAAAATACCACAACATGTTTTGTAAAAAATACGCGCCGAGGTATCTTCAGACACGTGATTGTACTATTAGAATTTGTAAAAATCACTAGTAAAAATACGCAGGACTGGGACATATAAATCGTATTGTATTTAATAAATCACATTTCAAATATTTTATTCACACTTGGCTAAAAAAAATCATGAAGTAGTGCGAATTTCTCCCATTTTTACCTCGATATTTTACCATTTCTAAACATTATTATCGATTTAAATTTGTACCATAAGGTACTAGAACTTATCCTTAACAGGAGTGTAATAAAAAAATACCCCTTTTTTATAAATTGCAATGGAAAATATATTTTTTAATTCCCTATATATTCTGCTGCAATCGTACGCATCGATCATCAGTGTCGCGCGAAGCGCCCTTCGAGTAGGACCTACGTCACTTTTCTCGCCGATGCCGGTTGCGTATTCTACGAATTTAGTGAAGCGCGTGCAACCGCGACTGACTCTTTTGATACTTTTCAAGTAAGTACTTTTCCAATTTGTTATACATTATTATTCATTAATTTATTAATCATTGTAATTATCCTTCATGATGTTTTCGGCAATGGGACGAAAACATAATACGTACCGTTTTTTGTTAAATAAAAGAAAGCGTAAAAATAGTCTACTGATTGCAAGACAAGCAAAGTACGTACCTATCGGCCCTAATCTACTTTAATAAGTTATGTAGTTAGTAGTGTAGTTAGTTTAGTAGAGTATCTTTTAGTACGGTCTTTTCCGATTTTAATGGTTGTGAACTTTTATTTTTACTATATATCATTGCAGGATAAAGAAAGGACCAACTAACAACTTGATATTACGAATCCATTTCTCAAGGGAGAGGAAATATTATGTATGGTAAGATTTTCGAATACCCCTTCAAATAAAAGTAGAGGGACCATCTACCCTCTTGCTTTTAGTGACCACGGCCATTATAATTTCTTAAAGTTTTACTTTATTCACAGGATAGAGAACATGTTGCTAATGATTCCAAACCAGAAAAAACTGATGGAGTACTGACCGTGACATCGGGAGAGAAATCCCAAAACTCGAATTTGATTGATGTAAGCAATTTTTTTATTTTTTTGTTTTGCTTACTAGTCCACTTTTTTATTTAAATTAAAGAAGCTGGTTAGTTAATACAATATTTTATTTTATAGAACAATGCAAATGAGTCCACTGAGTTGTTTGTGGTGGATACGGGATCTTCAAGTGCCATAATTGTAAGTAAAATAAATTCTAACTATAAGTAGTGGTGTTGTGATAAGGGTCGATGAAAAAGTACAAAACTATAATAGAGATTAAAAACTGTAAAAAGCCCACATTTATTCAGTAATGGCATATAAGAACAAATATTTTTATTTACAAAATGTTCATTACGCAGATAAAGTGCTTATAAAAGTTATTACATATTAAATTATATGAGACTAAGTACCTATACATATACAGGGTGGTATTTTGTAATGCCACCTGAAGGGAAAGTACTCCTAATATTGTAGACAGAAAAAAGTACTCAAAGAAAACAATCCTGTATTTTTGAAAAGAAAGAAAACTTGTTCTATTTAGGTAGTACAGAAATAAAATATTTACTAGTAGGTAAAGTGTTTCATTTAGTTTAAAATTTTACCACCTGTTTTTATCCATCCGAAATAAATCACGTCGGAGAAAAGTATCAAAAAACTTTCTTCATAGTCGAACTATACTCCCGACGTGCGGCATTGTGCCCCGGCGCTCGAGATCATGACTCATCGGCAGTGCAATGGGTGAATTTACCTAAACATGCGGTGCGCGATTTTGTGAAACGCCTCTTAAAGCAACAGTTTCCTTATGTTTGTAAAAATACATGATGTATGTTCATATCATTGTTTCATGACAGCTCTCCGTTAACGTAGATAATATTAATGTTATAGACTTTATATATTAGATTACAAAATGTGCTTGAGTCCGCCGACGCCGACCATAGATAATTAATGAACGGCAATTTTTTTACCCACATGTTAAGACGGCGCAGGGTATCCTATATGCTATACGTCACTCACCGTCGCTTCTTGCCCTTCTTCCGCTTCTTGTCCAAGACCTCGTCGTCATCGTCTTCCTCCTCCTCCTCATCATCGAACTCCTCGTCGATGACCTTGAGCCACTCCTTCTCGGTGGCAGAGTCCGTATAGTCGACTTCTTTGCGCTGACGCGAGCCGCGCCCCAGCACGCTGTCGTCATCCAGATAGTTCCAACCCTGGCCCTGCATGAAAGTAAAAGCGAAATCAGACGGTACATTATTAGTTTTTTTTAAATATTATTTCTATACAAGCAGCTTTAAGCTGATGCGTGTATATCACTTTCGAGTTACGTGGAGTTAGTGGATCGGTCAAAATCGACGTTATGCGCCTGAAATATCCTGGGCTTGCTTGTGGGCTAGATAAGAATACCCTGGACTAGCATTGACGGTGCCGGCAAATCGAATATACGCTATAAGACATTTTTGAAATAAGTCTCAAGTAGTCAATATTGTTCTACATTGTATACACTGCGTTTCACAAACTCACGCCTATATCCCGGAGTTAGCCACTCATTTTTAACTGTTACGTAATTGTCACCCGAATATACCTTGTTGCAGACAACCTCGTCGTCGTTCTTCACAAGCCAATCCGGCAGCTCCGACTCCTCAATGAGCCGCGACTGCGTTTCCGTCTTGCGCCGCTCAATGTCGATCTCACGGAATATTTCGAGCTCCTCCTCGGAACGGGCGATCATCTCGTTGATGAGGTCATTGTCGGGCACCTCGTTCTCTTCCTGAATGGGACAAAATGACGTTTAACAGTACAGTTTGACTTTTCCGATGACGTTTCATTTGAGGTTTGCACTAGTGAGCGATGTGACCGCTGTGTATGCGATGTCAGCGCCACCTAGCGCCCGTTTTCTAAAACCATAGAAGAGCATCTTGTCGCAAATTATAAGCAATCTGTTATACGAATGCCGCTAAAGATAGAGAATATGAACACATGGCTATCGTATTCCAACATCACCACGACCCAGGTTCGCCTAGTGAGGGATCGCAGATCGACTAGTGTGATTTTTAATTTGATGAACAACAACTGTTACTGACATGTGCCGGGGTCGTAAACCATCACAACCCATGTGGAAAGGTCGTAGACAAGGGCTGTTTTTAATAATATATCGCTTGATTTAGTTAAAATTTTGTCACTCCTCGTGTTTTGACACTTATCAATTCTTGTGTTTTCTTTCTTATTTTTGTAATTCTCATTTCGCTAAATAAAAAAAAAACTAATTTTTTTTATAGCCGACCCGCCTTTTTTTTCGCTGTCTTTTTCTCCGCTACATTTCGATCCTAAGGCAGCGGCTTACATTGCTCCTTGACATTTAACAAACAGAATCATTACGTTGAGATCTTTTTCTATTCCTGATTTTCCATCATTTTCCGTATGCACAGACCTCCTCGTCATCGCCGTCCTGGTGGAGGATGCTCTGCAGGAACTGCTGCCGCTCGGAGCCGGTCGATTTCTGGTCGAACATGCCGGCCTGGATCACCTTCTCGTCCATGTTCAACTTGTACCTGGGAACGGCGAGGCGGTTGGGTAAAAGCCGGGATTCAGAAAGAGAGTGGAACTGAAATTTATCGATGTTTGCACTTATGCCCTATGCCACAGGATTAACGAGCTGTTTGCTCTAGCGTCAGAATGTTTTGGTCCTCGGAATCGGTCTTTACTGAGCCGATCATCATTCTCTTTCTGATGTAGGCAGACCAGACTCCCAATACCGGCGAAGTTTTTAATTCAAGGTAATGATAATAAAAGGCAAGATTGGTGATTCAATTACATATGGAGTAAGAATGATAAGGCTTTGGTGGCGCTCGGAAAGGGTAGATATCTGTAAGAGCACTTAATAGTGAGTAGACCCAATCAGGTTTGTAAAGCCGTATTCTGTGAATTTTGTGTTTTTCTTGAAGTGCGTCTGCTTTTGAGACTGGCGTCAGCTCATTCCAGTACAATTCTGACTGGACTTTCGTCTACTTCTGAGCGAGACAGTAATGGTACAGTTCTGTAGGCTATATAGGTCCACAAAACAGTAAAGGTAGACAGCTGAGTCTATCAAAGCAAAATGTATGTGCAATTCGACGGCCTTAGCCATTTCTCACTCAAGAGAAGAGAGAAACCATTCATGATCGTCATCGGCATTCTCTAATTGTATAACGCCTCGTTAGTCTAGCGGTTAATACACTGGACTACCAAGACAGAGGTCGTGGGTTCGATTCCCACTCGAAGCCACTGTACTTGACTTGTTGTACAAATGGCCTCAGTCTGTGTGTATTTTCGTGTTAGTGATGGTCTTGCCTTCTTACAGGGCAGGGTAGTTTGGGACCAGTTCAAGTGATTGTGTTGTGTGAAAGGTACAATTTTATTAGAATTATACGTGTCCCAAAATTTAACGATAAGCGGGCACCAGAAGATGCACGTGCTCCTGACTACTCTAGAAAAAAAAAAGCTCAATTTTCATTGGTAGTCACAAATATCATAAAGGGTGTACATTTTCGAAGCATTTAAATAATTCTTTTGTAACTTAAAAAAAAGTCAGTGCACTATTTGGTGCCCCCTTATGGTTGAATTTTGGGACACGTTGTATATAGCACTGTTGGTATAAGAAAGGGACTGGATAACTATTTAATTATACATTTAAGGGGTCTAATCGCGATTATTTATTAGCTAAACTATCAAACTATTATATTCTTTTTGTTGCACTAACCCGTGCTGAAGACAATTTAAAAAACCCTATTTATTGAGATTATTATTATTGTCATTTTGTCTATCTATCTCACTGCCCATGGAAGACGCCCACTGTTGGGCATGGGCCTCTCCACCGTCACGCCAATCTCGCGTATGAACCTAACCTTGTTATTATTGAATAACTATTTGCCCAGTGCCTTTCTGTAATCTGTAGAATTGTAAAGGACCCGATCCGGCCCCCATAACGATGGTTTAGGGTTCCGTATCTAAAGTGATCACTGTTCGTCTGTCTGTCTGATTGTCTGTCACCAGGCTGTATCTCATGAACCGTGATAGCTAAGACAGTTGACATTTTCACAGATGATGTATTTCTGTTGCCGCTATAACAATAAACACTAAAAACAGAATGAAATAAATATTTAAGGGGGTTCCCATACAACAAACGTTGTCTAAAGACAGCGCTCGCCATCTAGCGGCCATCTATGTAACCTTTAGAGCGCCGATGTCATGTCGTTAAATGTCAATGTTAAACGCTTTTCGTTACTCTCTATAGATGGCGCCGTTCTCAATGTACCCAATCTATCTTGTCTCGACCTTTGTCTAATGTTGTATAGATGATGGTACGGAATGGCCGGTTTTTATTAATTATTGTTCTCTTCAAGGTCATAATCTAAGAGGTTAAGTGGCAGTGCTAGAATAGTGCGGCGGCGCGGCAGACCTGGCGGCGGCGAGGATGCGCTCCTCGACGGAGTTGACGGTCATGAGGCGCAGCACGCGCACCTCGTTGCGCTGTCCGATGCGGTGCGCGCGGTCCTGCGCCTGCAGGTCCTGTCGGCAGAGGTAATAACAACAATAACTTCCGCACAACACGATCACGTGTCCTGGTCCCAAACTAGAATACCCTGTGATATGGTAACCAGGCAAGGACGTCACCAACATGGAAATACACCCAGACTACGGCCATTTGTACAAATGCGATCCCCAGTGGGGATCGAACCCACGACCTCTATCTTGGTAGTAAGCGCCTTAACGGCTAGTCCAATGAGGCTGTTATTACGTGGAGCATGCCGTGCCATGCCGGTTTCGGGTACTTTTTACGTTTTTAATTATTGTAATAAAATGAATGAACTTTTGATAAATGTGGTCTGAAGGTTTGATGAATAATTAAATTACGGACATTTCACATGTATAGTCGTTTTAGTTTACGTAGTTTTTATTAAACATAAGTTATTTCCAAAATTAATAATTTTGGAATCAAATTTTCTCAATAAAAAATATAAGGATAAGGAAAATATGCCTTAAATGTCTCCAATTATATAATCTATCAAACCCTCAGATCATATTTATCAAAAGTATACTCAATTTCTTACAATCACCAAAAATGTTAAATTGTGCGAGCGAGACAGCATGACTGACGTAAGAGCAGTCAAGAAATAGTCGAAAAGTTTAAAGTTTTAGCCTAAAGGTTGAAAACTGCGGGGAAAAACTGCGATGCGACGTCCCAGAACTTGCGAATTTATTCGCATCGGCGTTCATAATAGTAATAAATGGACGAACCCAAAATCTTCTTTGTTTCTTTTTCCTGTATCTTCTTAGCAATAAGAGAAATGAGCACTTCTTTTTACGACCCATGTCACGACCTACGTTCGTGCAAAATACGTTCAGTACGTTTGACGGTCGTCGAAGGAATGGTCACCCGAATCGTGGAAGGGAGACGCCTTGCCGCACGCAATCGCATCGTAGCAATACGTGTCGCAATTTTCTGCGTTGCGAATTCGCATCGCACCGATTCGCAGTTTTGTGAACGGAGTCTAAGGCTGCTGCTAAGTGGAGCATGCCGTCTCGCTCGTACAATTTAATCATTTTAGTGATTGTTATAAAATGGGTATAGGTACTTTTGATAAATGAGGTCTGAGGATTCGATAGATAATAAAATTGCGTACATTCAAGGCATATGTTTCTTATCTTGTACTAAGTTTTTGATAAAGAAAAATTGATTCCAAAATTAATAATTTTGGGAACGTTTGTTTTTGTTTAGAATTTCTGCGACAAGATGCAGGCTAACTGGCTTCACCTAAACAACACGAGCCAAGCCAGCGGTGGCTTGTCTGTAGAAGTGGCGCCAGCGCACTGGCTTCGTATAAACCGTACTTTCTTTCTAGTTAGTCTTGAGATTTCCACATTTCCGTACGTAACAAGCGCCAAGGTATATAAATACCTCAGACACTAGGGTTTCCTTACGATGTTTTCCTTCAAAGTTAGCGAGTGGTATTGGTACTATAACTTTACAAATGTTCGTAACTTAGAAAATAAAGTCATTGGTACATGCCGGGATTTGAACCTACTACCTCCTCCGGCTTCTCAAGCCGGCGTGCTACCGCTCCGCTTCGCTTCCACCGCTTTTAACTTTAAGGCTGAAGTCAACTTTAAGTCGAGCTTGCTGTCTCGTTCGCAATATTTAACATTTTATAAGTTACATTATAATTTAACATTTTATAAGTTACATTATAATTTACATTTTAAAGGAAATTTGAGCATTATTTCGACAACCTTCTTCGAGATAAATTGTAATTGCTGAACTGGCCAATTACACGCGAGCAGCGGCCGGAAAAAGTTGTATGAAAATTCACAACTGTCGTGTTTTGCGGCCAAATAAATTACATACTAAACTCTGTCGTGTTATTTAAAAATGGAAAGATCTTTTACTCCGAACAATGACAACCAAGGAGTAACTTATCAGAGGTTTTATTTAAATTTCGAACTGGCTTGTGATAGAAAGCTGGATATACCTATTGAAAAAAAAAGAACACTTAACGCGGCAAAAATTCTTGTTCGTTCGTGGTTCGGCTGATTTTGAAAGTTTATTGAATTTAACAGAATGAGTTCAAGTGATGAACATGACTGCGATGAACTTATTTTAACGCCACCGAGGCGGCAAGAGCCGTAATAGAAAACTTGTTACCGACAAAATCGGAAGAAAAATATTTTTCAAATAAAAAGTTCTGCCTAATACTACTTAGTTTTCATTTCCGCGCATTATTTGAGAAAAATCATATACAAGCCTTGGCCACAACTAGGCATTGATGGACTCACATTCCAACATTTCCACGTTCAATGCCTCTTTTGCAGGCCGCTGCAGTAATGTACTATTAGATGCTAATTACTACTAGTCCAATTACTTTAGAACATTTCTTCCCAACAAACCTTATCGATGTTTCTACGGTTTCTTTTAGAAAATGACTCAACACGCAACGTATTTAAAATATTGAGATCTCAGACAAGCGCAAGGCTATCCGCTCCATGCCAAGAGAACGCCGGAAGTTACGCGTTCATAGCGTGCTAACATTGTTTTAGCCAAGCGTTTACAAAGTGGGTGGCTCGCTAACCTGGTGCGGGTTCCAATCCGAGTCAAAGATGACGACTGTATCGGCGCTCTGCAGATTTAGGCCGAGACCACCGGCGCGCGTTGAGAGCAGAAACAGGAAGTACTCGGAGTTCGGGTCGTTAAACTTCTTCAGTAGGTCGCCGCGGTCCTCGGCCTTCGTCATACCGTCCAACCTAAGGGGCAATATATTTTACTTTACTAAGTTATTAAGTGAATGCTGGAATAACATCCTTACAGCTCACGTGCTTAAAGTTAACTTTTAGTTGTTGGTGCATTTAATGGGGACAAATTCATGCAATCCGTTGATATGCCGACGCTCGTGTCGTTGTATGCCGCCAGGCGCCCGGTGGTGGGACAATGTTAACCTTCTAAGTCATGACGTTGAAAATAACAATAGAAAAAAAAAACTTTGGCCATTGCATCTCTACGGAATGAGATGATTTATACAGCATCCAGTGGCACCTTCACTTACACTAGATGGGAAAAGGAGCCACTCGGAGGCTGCAGTGTCGGGGACATTGTGTTTTAGATGGACTAGGCTTGCCCAGCACCTATACCATCCTGACAGCTTAGTAGGCCTCGCCCGCAGGAAAGACAAGTCAATACGTGCGGAGCAAACCAAGCCGCGGGTTTCCTCACGACGTTTTCCTTCAACGTTAGTGTATGGTATTGCTACTACAAATTCGTAGATGTACGTAACATCATGTATGTATGTCTGGGCATGTACCTATGACTTTGTTTATTTTCAAACAATAGAAAACCATTGTTATTTTGAAGGTCAGGACTTAGGAGGTTAATTGATGGTCCGTGTGTACAGAAAAATTACACGATCAATTAACCCTTATACTCAACAGCGTATTCATGAATACGCGAAACGTATGAATTCACACCAGCTAGTTGATGATTCGAAGGGTTAACCTTTTCACTCGCACCCCCAATTCACCCCACTGACATTAATTGAAAGGGGTGTCATGGCGGCGCAAAAAAAATAAATGACCAGGTTGCCTAAATATCAAATTATTATCTGACCAATGTACGGATTTGTTTGAAATAAAAAGAATTATACTCTAGAATAATTACATTACTAAACAATAACAACTTTATCAAAATTCAGACACACAATTTTTTAAATTCAGAGTACGAAAATGCAATTACTACAAATAAGGGCCTAGTGTCCCAAATTTTTGTGTGTGTGCGAACTATTACGTAACTTTAGGAAAAGATAATTTATGTAACAAGGTGCTGAATATACACCTATTCATTCTATCAAGCTTGTTTTCTCTTCACATATAAGATTTATTACCAAAACATTATCAAACATTTTGCGAGAATGCTAACGTTTCCTATTGAACAGTGTAAGGGGGACAATTTGAATTTGAAAATGTACTGTAATCGTGGGTCTTTACGAAGTGAAAACCACTTTTATTGAATGAAAATACTCTAATCTTATTGGAATCTATGCTTTTTTATAGAAATATTCAACAAAATCTAGTAAAAATGAAAAATATCGACTGCATTATATTTTGTACCAAGGTCACAAATAAATGGGTAAATGGAGAAATAAAACAGTAGACCCATAATGAAATATTTATTTTCCTTTTTTACACTATTTACAATAAATATTCAGACAAAAATAAAGAATAAAACAATAAAATAGTATTTTAGTTGTTTTGTCTTATTTAGGAGGGATGGGGTAAGGAAGAGTTTTCATTGGGCAAGAATCGATAAAATGCGGGGAAAACAATTTGCGATAAAACGCATGCAGAATATTTTATTACCAACTTGCTATTAGTGAAATAAAAAGGTAGCCTAATGCGTCACCCGGCAGCAAAAAACAAGTCCATAAAGCGTCGGAGCTCAAGTGGCGGCGTGTGCCGCGCATTGAGTATCAAGTTCGGCGTCAAGTAGTTTGTTTATACTAACCGCCAGTAAGTAAGTATCTAACCATAACATTGTTTGTAATAGCCTTATTATACGTTGTTAGTGGTGATTGACTTAACAATTACCTATGTCATATTTTATTACAAATAAAATTAGTTGTTGATCAATCGTATTGCTTCTGGTGTTAACTTTTACTACACCAACAGCGAATTTTCTCACGATGTTTTCCTTCATGTCTAAAATGTTGTAAACTTGTCATTTTGTCATATATAAGTAGTGATAAAATATACAAACATTTTAAAAGAGTTGAGTTGAAAACATTCGTAATTTGGAATGAGCTGAATTATGTCCTAATAAATTTATTTGTAGATAACAATATTCTATTATTATTAATGCTATCGCGAGTTATACTGATTATAATTTTTATGACTTTTACATTTTAGGAGTATGGAGCTTTGAAAATTTAATATTTTAACAATACTTTTATGGAATTCACGTCGAAATGGTCTCGCTATTAGTACACAAAAAGCAAAACATGACATAGAAAAAGACAAAAGACAAGAACTGCAAGAGTAAATTATTAGGTTAGGTACTTACAAAATGGTGTGTCGTGTGATCTTACCTACCCATCGAATAAATGAAAAATGTTAAACTCCACGTGTTCCATTAGTTCGATAGGCAAATAAGATTTTCACCAATCTAGAAAACAAATTTAGATTGGTCAAACAAACAAGAAAACAGAATGTGAAGGAGCGGACGAAGTATGTCTACTTTTATTATCTACATGCACAAATCTTACATATAAATTACTGATACCCATCAGTCATGCGTCATCCTCTCTCAAATATACAACATAATAGATGAATGGACGACAGCCGAAAACCGTAACCAAACAAAGGCAAGGAAAATCTGAGTGGCGCCGCATCCTCGAGCAGCAGCAGCGGCGGGTCCCGGAGCGTCCGGCAGCTGCTCCACCCGAAAGCGCGGCAGCTCGTCGTCGTGAACAGACCTGTAAAATAAAATTAACCTGAAATCTGTTCCATAGATACACAAAAACATGGCATGGGATAAATATTGATTCAACTTACTGCGGGCTGATATTGCGCAAAATTTCCCTGCGCACTTCGTCATCCTCGCTGCTGCTACTGGAGAGCCTGCTGGAAAAAATAAACAGTTAAAAAAGTCTTACTTCCGCATAGAAGATGGAAAAAAATTATTAAGTATTGTACCTAGAGGTAGAAAGCGGGACGCTTAGTGCCTCCAGTGGCACTAGCTCCCAGTTCTCCTCCTCCACCATGATGTCCATTGCCTGGAAGAAATATAAACCTAAAATAACGGAACGAACAAGAAATAATACAAAATTAATATTTATATTTATACAGCAGTGGTAGCCTAGTGGGTAGAACCTCGGACTAGGAAGCGGGAGACCCAGGTTCGATCCCCGGTGCGGGCATGTAGCTATGACTTGGTTTTCTAAGTTATGTACATTTGTGAAGTTATAGTAGTAGCAATACCACTCGCTAACGAAGGAAAACATCGTGAGGAAACCTGAGTGTCTGAGCTATTCACGTACACGCGCTTGAAATACCCAATCCCCGGTGGGCACGCGTGGTGATTAAGCCCATGCTCTCTCCCTGAGAGAAGGCCTGTGCCCTATAGTGGGACGCATATAGGCCGCTTATGTATGTTATGTAATATTTATATAATTATTATAACATACCATCAGGTTTCCCACCCCAGTCTCCTCCTCCTCCTCCTCTTCCAGCCCGACCTCTAACTCCCCCTCGCTCTCATCCTCTTCCTCGTCGTCTTGCAGTAATTCAAGAAACTCTTGGGGTGCCCGGGTCTCCACATCTGTAAAATAAATAAATAATAATTTTCCTATAAACTACGAGATGTATTAGAATCTAATTGGAAATTTGCGTATTCTCACTAGACACTTATAGTAACGGTGTATTGAAGTTGATAAAAAATTTATTTCGATAATCAATTGAAATAATCACTAAGCCCATCACTATAGAACCGGATGAGAAGGCCGGAGGTCGTGACCCTAGTGGTCGATTTCCGGTATACGAACTTATCGGAAAACAACGGCAAATGTTTTGTTTTTGTAATATTTTTCACTATTACTTAGTAATTCTACATAAAAATGAATAAAATAACAAAGTACGATAGTCTTACTGGCCAAATATAGTGGGTTTTATCCAAAATACACAAACAATGATCAAAAATTTCGAAAGAAAGTACAACTTTTTTCAAAGTTGCTATATCGAACATTTTCTTGGGCCAAATTTAAAGTATTTATAGCATTCTTTAGGTAAAACTATGTGTAATGATTGAAATAAATGCATAAAGTAACACGTAAATACACTTTTCACTTACCTTTCTAACAAAAAACCTGTTTTTCTCGTAGTTTTCTTCTGTGCTCTCGCCACTTTCCAACAAGAAATTTTCGACTAAGATTGACAAGTTTTTTTTTTAGGAAGTCTTAGAGTATTTTATCACAGATTAAAGGGAATTTCATGCCGAACATGAACGAACAATAACCATAAACCGATATCATAGACCGTCAAACACATTTTAGCATTTTTTTGGTCTGTTGCCTTTTGGGACAACTCTGTCTCAGTTGCGCGTTTGACGTTTCCCGATGCGTTGAGACAGATCTGTCTCTGGTGCTAGTGAGAAGGTTAAGAGGGTTTTCAAGCGGCAATTGTTAAGATTTAATTATAAAATGCACATCAGATTTTGAAGTACTCATTAACATATTTGAACTTGAAAGTGCGATGACACATAGTTACGTCGCTGTATCGCGTTTGGTTAGCGATAGGTTTATAGTTAGCCAGCTAGGTATGGGCGGTCTAACTGACTGACTAATGACTTTGTTTTCTAAGTTACGTACCTTTGTGTAGTAACAATACCACTCGCTTACCGTGAAGGAAAACATCGTAAGGAAACCCTAGCGTTGGAGATATTTACATAACTTGGCGCTTGCTACGTACAATCGCCCAACTATGAGGCTGACAAATTTTTTTCTTCGAATTGAGACTTTTGTAAGCACTACACCTTATTAACTTAATTCTAACCGACTGACCTCAAGTACTGGAACCCTCGCCACGTGAGGTGGTCCTCGAAGTGGTATGGGCCGTGGTATAATTGACTGACCTCAAGTACTGGAAGCCTCGCAACGTGAGGTAGTCCTCGAAGTGGTATGTGTTCTAGCGGGGTTTGGTATAAGTGAAGCGAGGGTTGGTATAGATGAAGGATTCTTGATGTAAATGGTAAAATATTATAATGTAAAACTTCGAAACTGTGTTTTTATTTCATTGTAGCGGAAAACTTCGACGAAATACAGAACAGGAAAATAGATAATTCACAAGTAATTTTGTCAGTAGTGGTGTTTCGTCAAAAGGTAAAGTAGGAATGAGAAAATGCAAAACAACTTACATTTGTGAAGTAATAGTAGCAATACCACTCACTAACTATGAAGGAAAACATCGTGAGGAAACCTGAGTGTCTGAGCTATTCACATACCTCAGCGCTTGAAATCGCCAATCCGCGGTGGGCACTCGTGGTGATTAAGCCCATACTCTCTGAGAGAAGGCCTGTGCCCTATAGTGGGACGTATAATGTATATAGGCTGCTTATGAAAAACCAAAATGTACAAATGGGTGACGTAATTTAAAATTTTGGGTTTAAAATTATAGGACAGAATGAAGAAAATAACAGAAATGGTGTAAGAAGGGTTGCACCGTTACAGGGCGGTCTAACCGACTGACCTCAAGTACTGGAAGCCTCGCCACGTGAGGTAGTCCTCGATGATGGTCATGCACTGCGTCATCTGGCAGAAGACGAGCACGCGGTGACCCGTGCGCTTCAGCTTCGGCAGGATCCGGTCCAGCAGCTCGAACTTGCCCGACACGCGGTATAGGTCCGGTCTGTACACAGACAATATTGTTACTATAGGAATCTGCACTGTTACTATAGGAAAGGGACTAATTAAGGCTGTTCTCGCTCGCACAATTTTTTGTGATTGTTATAAAATGAGTATACTTTTGATGAATGTGGTGTGAGGGGATTGATGGATATCTAAATTGCAGATATTCAAGGCATATTTTCCTTATCCTGTAGTAGTTTTTGATTGGGAATATTTAACACAGAAATTAAAAATTTTTCGAACAACTTTTCTTCATTAAAATCTACCCAAAGGAAAACCAAAGTGTATTTAACATGTCCGTAATTTAATTATGCATCAAACGCTCAGACCATATTTATGAAAATTTACTAATTTTATTACAATAATTAAAATTTTAAAACTGTGCGAGGGACACAGCATGCTTCACGTAAGAACAGCCTTAACTATTTAGCTACACATTAAACGGGTCTAATCGTGATTATTAGGCGATATTAAATTATTGTTATTATTTAATCACTTTTGCCCCTGTTTTACACAGTATGGACGGCAATATTGTAAAACCATGAATGAAATAATTGTTCAGTCACTTTCTTTAATTAATAGTACATTATTGCAAAGGCAGCGAAATATGCAATTGCAGGTCGAGTATGAGTTTGAAGACCGAGCCGCAGGCGAGGACTTCAATGATACGAGACAGGCAGTTGCCATTTCGGCCGAGGCATATATAGTGCTTTTCTTAAAAAAATGCAAGGAATTAAAAAGGGGCCTTTTACATAATAAATTTTTCTTTCGATTTTGCTGGAAGCAGGTTTTCCATCGCTAATTTAGCTTCCGATCTTAAATCTGGTGGAGTGCAGTCAATGTTCATTTCATTTTCACTTTCGGAATCATCGGAACTCATTTTAATTATTTTATTAACAAAATAACAACGAACTCCGCTTTACCGAGAATTTTTATTTATATTTTACAGTTTGTGCCGAAAGGTAAACGCATCTGTGGCTATACAGCCACGAGAACGCAATGTGTACGATAGATGAAAGAGTTCTAAATTCAAACAGCACACCGCTTCATACAACATTGCCGGCGCGCTCTTCGTTCCAAATTCAAAGAACGCGCCGGGAAGTGATTTTGGTTTTTCAGTCTACGTAAATACCTATGATACTTCGCGTGTTCTTTTTTCAAAAGTAATGAAAATATTTCCGCGCATGTTTAAGAAAAAATGTTATCCGTAACATACAGGGTTACCTCGGAAATACGCAATACTTATATGCTTATTTTGTTTCTGTGATGTATCTTGTTGGTATAATAAATGTCTTTCTTCTTCTTCTTTTTTCTGCAATTCCTGGAACACCCCAATTAGGATTTGTGTTTACAACCACTTTTATTCTATGAGTTTCTTCACACTTACATTTTTCATTAGGGTTTAAATAATTAATTAAATTCGGGCTTTACGAGCTCTACCTATGTCACAGTCTTCAGTAAATCATTGTCCTAAATAGACGAAATATCTAACGTCTATTCTATGTAATACATGTCATATAGTTTTAACCATTATCTATCAATCAGCGCCACTAGGAACAGAAAAACTGCTATTTTCAATTTTAAAAGTCGAAGAACAAAACTTAGAAATAACCCTGTATAGGCAGCATTATTTTTCGGCGACTAATGAATGTGTATGAAGCGAAAGACATTTGATCGTAGCAAGTGGCAGACTCTGGTCTCCGCCTGCCCCTCTGGGCTAAAGGCGTGAGTTTATTTTATTTGTTGGTATTTAGAGGACGACCGTGTTTAGTGTTTAACACATTCACGAGTAATAATTTTAAGTTAAAAACTCTGTTCTATCTCTATCTATTCAGCCCATGAATGACGCCCACTGTTGGGCATAGACCTCTTTACCGTCACGCTAACCTCGCCGGTCCCCTGCTAATGTTGTCCATTGCCCTCCTGCTGCCTTCTAAAAACTGTTAATTAAGTTAAAAATTTTTTGAAAATAATACAATGAAATTTTTTTGTTAGCTTCTCCTCGACATAATCTTCTATTAACTAACAAGCGAAAGTGATCTGTCAGGATCGTGGCAAGTGGCATTCCGTCTCTGGGATACAGGCGTGAGTTTATGTATCTAGTGAACATTTTGTTTTTACATTTAATAAAAATAACTGAATGGGGAACTTGCGTTTCTTTTCGTTTGCGAAACTAAGATAGGAGTGGCACTGCTTTTATACCATAGAAATGAAATAAAAACCTCGGGAAAATTTAAAAATATAACAATAAAAATATTTTTCTTCGGGATTTTCGCAAAATATGCGAAAAATAAAGTTACTCTAATAACATAAAACTTGTTAGATTTCGTTTTGTCATTGAATTCTGATTCTGAACGTTATTCTTAGCTCAAATATTGATAAACGCTTCATACATAAATAAGGCGTTACGTTAGGGAGTGACGTCATAGTCTAAGGTAGATTTGTATTTTTAGTACCATGTGACTATATTGACTTTTTGACAGGTTATATTACATAAAGAATCAGTCGCAGAGGAAAAAACAGTACCAGGTTTATTTATCTTTTACCGTGTCCTCTCCTATTCTATTGAAACATTTTTTAGTGCAAGTTCTCCATTGCTGTTAATGTTGTTACCCCGAGACGACGGTCCCGCCGGAGCCGACGTGGTCGCAGAACTTCTCCTCGATGTGCTGGAACATGAACGGGTGGTTGCAGAGCTTGCGGAGCTGCACGATCGTGTTCATGAGCGCCTTCGCCCCGCCCTTGCCCTTCGTGCCCTTCTCCGACCCGTCCGTGAGCAGCACGCCCTTCGACTGCATGTGTCTGCGGACATGTGGCACGTGAACTAGCGGTTGCTTGGAATGTGTGCGGGAGGTGAACGTCAAACAATCAATCATATTGTTGTCTATGGTCCTGTTTTGTTTATTTGGTTTGTCTGTTGTGTATTTCGTTTTCTGTGTGTTGTTGTGCATATTATGTTACTTATCTTATATATATTTGTTTAACGGTTTCAGTTCTCACTTTTATTAAGGTCGGGATAGCCGAATAGTTTCGATCTCGTCATGTTCCTTATCTGTTCATTTTGTTTCTGTGATGTGTCTTGTTGGTATAATAAATGTCTTTCTTTCTTTGTAATTGTCATAAATTACAAGCGCAGGGTGGTTTACAATACACGATGGTATGAATGTAATTTTAACCAATCTAGTGTATTGGAGGTGACAGTCAAACAGTCTTTAACTTAAAATATGTATGGGGTGAGCATTTGCCCTTTGACTGCATGAGTCTGGGGAAAGGTGGCAGGTGAACTAGCGGTCGCTTGGAATGTGTACTGGAGGTGACTGTCGAACATGCATTTGGTTAGTTTATGAATGGGAGGTGACAGCCAAACATTAATTTGTTTAGAATATGTATAGGAGGTGATAGTCAAAAATTCATTTGATTAAAATATGTACAGAAGGAGGCGACTTCTTCTTTGCAAATTCCCCACATCCACAGAAAGAAAGTTGTAGGTCTGAAGATGTATTGAAAATGAGTCATTTTATTATGTGACTCCTGGGCCAAGTTTCATAAAACTACAATTCGTAGTTTACTAAGTTTTATTACAATTCGAGGTACACTGCGTAACAAAGTCTACTTGTTAATCTGTGAGTTAATCATCAATGTACATCGCAGTACTTTGCAATGTACATCGAATTGTCATAGTAAACCATAAGTCGTAGTTCTATGAAACAGGCCCCTGAATTTACTGCAATACGCTTCTGTGAGCCCTATATGATCAAATAGGACAGGGGAGTTGGTAAATCCACTAACTTGTAGAGCACGCGCTGCAGAGCACTCATCTCGCACTTGACGATGTATTCCACTTTATCGGGCAGCTGGCTCTCCACCTCTTTCTTCAGTCGCCGCAGCAGGAACGGACGCAGCACCTTGTGCAGACGACGGATGATCAGGATCGTCTCTTCCTCGTTCAACTCCACCTGGACGGTAACATTGCTTATGTTAACTATCTATAGATACATAAAGAACACTTTATTGCACAACCGGAAGAAAGAATTACAAGTAATTTCTTATACGTCAACGCGTCGACGCCTGCCGTCGACGAGTGTCGACGGCTGCAGTTGGCACTGTCGTTCGCAACGTGCCGACCGTGTATTAGCGCCATAACCGTCTCCGATATACTACTGTTGCCTGGTGTAACGGGGAAACGTGCGTTTTACCCCCAGTTTCTCGTACACTAACACGCTGTTAATCTACTGTTAACAGCTGTCAATTTACCAAAGTGCATACAAAAAAAAAACCACTGAAAAACCGGGGGTTAGTCTCCTTAGGGGTCATCAATAAAGTACGTCACACTAAAGTATTTTTGACTCCTGCCCCGTCCTTGTGGTCACATTTGTGAGACCCCCCCCTCCCTAGAGTGACATATATTATTAAATTAAAACAGCAGTTCCCAAATTAGTTTTATTTCCATTTAAATATTTTTTTAATATTATCAACATAATATGAAACATTTGAAAAAATTACCAAAACAAGAAGTTATTAATTATATCATATTTTTGAAATGTGACGCCACGACACTTAGGACCCCTCCCACCCCTTGTCACTCTTTGTCGACCTCTCCCCTCGCCCCTTAACGTGTGACGTACAGTAAAGAAACAAATGCTAAAGAAGAAGTTCAAAAAATACATGCACCTTTTCGCCAGTGGTAGCGAAAGGCGCTCTCGAAATGCTCTGCATACAGTTGAACCAATAATTTGACAGAGTCAAAGTTCTAAGGTCTTATGAAGAGGCATACCTTCAACACTGGAGAAACAAATGCTAAAGAAGAAGTTTAAAAAGTGCACGCACCTTCTCGCCGGTGGTGGCGAAGGGCGCGTTGAACCACTGCTCGAATGTGGAGCAGCTTTTGAAGATGGAGGGCAGCAGGAAGTTGAGCAGCGCCCACAGCTCCGGCAGCTTGTTCTGCAGCGGCGTGCCGGTCAGCAGCAGGCGGTGCGGCGCCACGTAGTGCACGTTGAGGACCTGCGTCAGCTTGCAGTGGTGGTTCTTCATACGGTGGCCCTCGTCGATTATCATGTATTTCCACTTCACCTTCGGGGGAAAGAGTAAGAGTAAAAAAGGTTTTATTTATGATAGGGCCTTGGTTACTTCGCGATCGCTTTGAAGCAAACTGTAATGTCGTGAGGAGACCTCAGGGCCTGAGGTGTTCACATTGTCTAACGGTTAAAGTCGTGTGCGACGGCCGTGGGACGGTAAGACGAGTGTCAGTGGGACATACACAGCGTAATTCTTGAAACACGTCAATCGGAGTTGGCCATTTAGAACTTTTGTTTTGTTTTACAATGACTTTTGATTTTTTTCTTCTATTTATTTATTAAGTTCATGTGTTTACTTTGTAGTGGCACCGTTTCATAGGTATAATACTCAAAACCATTGTGTTTAATGGAATGTGAATTCTTCCATTTAGGACAATTGATTTATCCGAGGCTGCGACGTTGGCAGACCGCGTTAAGCGCAAAGTCCTGATAAACAAAACTGTTGTAAAACACAAATTCTGGTAGTTCAGGAATTGCATATTTATAGGTAATCCTGTACCGACTTATTAACCACCTATCCATCCCATGAATAGAGCCCTCTCTGACTGGGAGTGCTGGGTATAGATCCCTATCACACCAACAGTCTCTCGAACTTATTATGTTAAACACATAGGTTACATTTAGCAGTTGCAGTTATTATGTTTTCACATCGAAAACCATACTAGGCAAGCCTGTATCATGGCTTTCGGCGCCTCTCATCGAGTCTCGGATACATTTCTATGATTTTTTATTTATTGAAACTTTTATTGCACTTAAAGAAATCGTACAATGCAGCGGACTTTATGCTGTTGGTATGCTTGGATCTAGATCTCCATGTTATACCCTTTCAGGTGTATACACATATTTAGGTATTTATAATTAGCATGCATAACGATTAGGACTAGAGCTCACAAATCGGGTTGCTGGTCTGCCTACCGAATCGTGAACCCAAGCTCGGCTGCTTATAGTATGTTGTTATTACCTTGGCGAGCACGCCCTTGTCCTTGATGACATACTCGTATGTAGTGAGCAACACGTTGAACTTGGTGGAACGCATCTGGTTCTGCACGAGGCGGCGCGACTGCGGCGAGCCCTTGTACGACACCACGACCACCGTCGGCGCCCACTTCTCGAACTCCAGCACCCAGTTGGATAGAGTACTGTAGAAGGGGTAGCAACCAATCTCTTAATAATTAAACCGGCCAAGTGCGAGTCGGACTCGCGCACGAAGGATTCCATACCTATTATCTATACAACATTTGAATAACGTATATTTACAATAAAATAATCATTGTTTATTCAAATTAAATTGTGAATGTATTCACAATTGATTAAAACTAGTAATTTATTTTGTTTTCTAATCTGGTTAATATAACTATTTATTTTAGTAACGTGTAAGTAGTGGGTAGAACACTGGACTCGGAAGCGGGAGACCCAGGTTCGATTCCCAGTGCGGGCATGTACCTATGACTTTTCTTTCTAAGTTATGTACATTTGTGAAGTTATAATACCACTCGCTAACTGTAAAGGAAAACATCGTGAGGAAACCTGGGTGTCTGAGCTATTCACATACCTCAGCGCTTGAAATCGCCAATCCGCGGTGGGCACGCGTGGTGATTAAGCCCATACTCTCTCTCCGAGAGAAGGCCTGTGCCCTACAGTGGGACGTAAATAGGCTGCTTATGATGATTTTAGTAATTATATGTTTGTAATTGTATTTATAACTAATGTAAACCCTTTGAATTCTACCTGACCTTTCTGAAGCATTTTACGAAGTGAAGTATCTGTCTCATTCTGTACCTTCTGTAGACTAAACTAAGTTTGCAGACTTTCGTCCATTTCAGATACACAAATTTTCTCAAACCTTTTTTAGCTATGAGCAGAAATCAGGGATAAAGTAACATTAACATGTTTTGTGACAATGTAAGATACTTACAAAGAGATTTCTGTGAGGTCTCAGTTCTCTTACAATTTGGTGCTAACCTGTTACGTACAGTAACTTGATTAACAAATAATCAGAAGACAGCTGAGCTTAACATGATGACTGCTTATCGCCTTACGTTTAAATAAAAAGGATAATTTATGAATGAAGACACAGTTTTTAGAACGATACATACCTGAGAGGTACAATGATAAGGAAGGGACCATTCACTTTTTTCTTCTCCATGAGTGTAGTGACCAATGCTATCGTCTGGATGGTCTTGCCGAGACCCATCTCGTCTGCCAGGATGCCGTTCAGGTTGTTGTTGAACAGTGATACAAGCCATTCTAAGCCCTGACGATTGAGAATAAAGGTTAATAGTAGTAACACAATCAGCCCTAATGAATGGTTAGCTAGGTTTTAAGTAAATATTGGCGATAAAGTACCTTGATCTGATATTCCTTGAGACTACCGTTGACCAAAATGCTGGCTTGTTCCGTGACAGACTCGTGGACCGTGTGAGCGATGCTGTATGAAACAATTTAAAATAAAAAATACAAGATCACTGACAATATTATATATTATGTAAGACAATCTGGAGGGGGCGTCCGAACAGATCTCACTTTGTATATACGAAGTTGAAATAAGGCTTATTTTATAATATTCTTACGTAATAAATGAACAGAACAATCTTAAGAAATACGAGAAAAAATATCGATGATTCTGTGAGATAACGCTATAAAAGTGGCATACCTGTAGTAAGTTTGTTCCTCCGTTTTGTATTCGTCATCTTCGACTTTAGCCTTCTTAATCATTTCCCGCGCCTTCTCCTCATCTGTCTTCTCCTTGTCAGTTTTCTCGTTCTTCTTACCGCGTAGTTTTTCTTAAAAACAACAAATGGTTTCAATGGCCAGTTGTTTACCCAAGTAATAGCATAAGCAATATCTGTAAATATTTTTTTTAACGAAGCAAGAAGGTAAAACAAGTTGGCCAGTACTATTCATACCATCATCGTCCTGGCTGTCGTCGCCAGAGTCTTCAGAGTCGGACAATACTTCCCACCCGGGGTGCGACTCCATCCAGTCCTTGAGTTGAGACAGTAACGGCGCATCTTCGCCTTTCAAAATCTAAGAGAACAATTTCCAATTTTAATCATTGTGGTAGATAATTGATAATTATTGTCACTTGTTTATTCTTTATTTCTCTGCGTTTTTCCCTAATATTTGATCATTGCGGTGCCTAATCAATACGACATTAATTCACACGGAGTGCTGTTCAACTGACTATTTGCTCGGTCAAACTTCATGTCATTCAGTTAGGCCTTGCTGTTCCAAGTGTGACCATTGATAGCAAGAGGAAAAATGGATATTTTACATTTCCATACATCTTTTTACGACAAATATACATGGATGACTAGCGGTTGCAAATTGAACAAAATGTTTCCGTGTTTATTATTTTCCGACTCTTAACTCAGTTTGGAGCAGCTCGGATTTTACGGATGTTAATAATTTAACAAATTTTGACATGTTTTTTCAAACACGTTTTAACGATAGTTTTGAGCGTTCTTTATTTTGGCGTACTCATTCAAAATTTTATTTTGGTTGTATGGGTTGGATAAGATAAATGACAAGTTTTTAATTTTTGTAAGCTTTTTTGTTAACATTTTTTACTTATCTAGCAAGCATGTGATGTCTCTGCACATCAATAAGACTCTTTTAAAGCCACTTTTATCATACTTGAAAGACACTGTCCTCATCAAATCATCAGCGCTTTTTTGTATGGTGAAAATGGTCAAATTTCAAGTCGTCGTCTGAAGTCGTCAAGAATTCGTAGAATTAGCGCTTGCATCCACTCGATGAGTTTTTTTGTTGGATCGGCTTCCCTTCATCATAATTTCATCCTTCGCCACTACACCATATTTATCAGCATCATATAATATTCTCATCATTCTTTTTATCATATTTATCTCAAAACAAGAATATGTTTAAAATGTCTTGACAGCTCACAATGGCGAAGAACATTACCCTTCCTCACCTTCTAGACCCATCAAAGTCGATATTTGCGTCGAGGAATCCATCCAAAGCGATAAGGGAGCACTGAGGATGGCTAGTTTTAACGCAATGTTGTGGAAACGGCTTGAGTATTTAAGCTAATTACGAGAGAAACTTTGCTGGCACGATTCAGGTTGCCCGTGGCGTCACACAGTCGCGCTATGCTAATAATAATAGGGGTTAAAGTATGAAATTGCCGTTTTATTTCAATAGGTTCTTTGAATTGACATAGAATCTTCATGGTTTGAGGTTTTCGAATGAAACTTTTTTCAAATGGTTTCTATGATGTTCTTTTTTTAAAAAATGTGAAACATTTGAATATCGACTTTCAATTGTTTTTGTTATTCAATTTAGACAAGAAAGATGGATACTGCGAAAATTCGAGTGATTATGATTATTACCCATTTTTCGTATTTTTTTATTTTATTGATTTGACGCAAGTGAGTCAATATTGTGGGTAAGGTAACGTTAAACCATGCCGCTAATTCCTGGGTAGTTTGACTAGGGTCGGCTTCAACTCTCTCTCTTAATTCATCGTTATTCACCTGTGTGGGCGGTCTTCCTCGTGGCTCGTTCTTTAAGTCGAAATTTCCATCACGAAAGCGTTTAAACTAAAATCGCACGGTGCGTTCATTAGTAGACCCCTCTCCAAACGCAGCATTGATATTGCGGGTTGTTTCTGCCGCGTTAGTTCCGCATCGGAACTCGTATTCAAAAATCACTCGAATTTTCGCAGTATCCATCTTTCTTGTCTAAATTGAATAACAAAAACAATTGAAAGTCGATACTCAAATGTTTCACAATTTTTAAAAAAAGAACATCATAGAAACCATTTGAAAAAAGTTTCATTCGAAAACCTCAAACCATGAAGATTCTATGTCAATTCAAATAACCTATTGCAATAAAACGGCAATTTCATACTTTAACCCCTAATATTTATGATAACAACATTCGTTACAATACAAACACTTGTACACAATACTATCTCTAAAAATAAACTAAAGGCATACCTACGCTCTCGTGTCAATAGCTGACGTGAAACAAGTAAAGAAACTAACTTATTATACCTCGGAAAACTTTTCAGAAACGGAAAGAATTTCTAAATTATAATTATCACCAAAACATAAATTTAAACTATTTAAATAACCATTTAGCAGAGATGCTACACTCTAACAAAAAAATGTTAAAGCATATTTCGCAAACAGATACCAGAATCGAAAAATGGTTTTCTTACACCCATAACATATTCAAAAGTCCAGTTCCACGATACCCCACTAAGGAGCAGACGAGTAAAAAAATCATCACTCATATTGGTGTACGGGAGTTACCGCAAAAAAAAATGTTTTTGACGATTTTATTTTACGGTTTTGTCAAATTTTGGCTTTTTAGTACATAGAGTCTCTGAGCTAGGCCGCAGACGGACGACATACAGGCAGACAGAAGGACGGACATGGCCAAACCACATTGACTATGGAACCCTAGAAACGAACTAATTAACTGAATTCATTATTATTTATTTATTCAAGTATGTAAATCCGGAGTTTAGTTAAGGCTGGGTTCTCCAACATTACACCTAAATCTGGTGTTTTAGAATATATTTTGCTCTCTAATGTTTAGTATTCAAAATCTGAAAAATTACTTTTCAATGTCTTATCTAGAGCCGTCGGCGTCGGTCATTATCTTGATAATATTTTAAACATCTTATTGCAAGAAAAAAAAAATCTCGAACATGAGTCTAAATTATGGATAGATAGAATAGAATATTCTTTATTGTATGTACACCAGGAATTACATATGAGAATTTAACAATAATATAGTACAGTACAATTGGCGGCCTTATTACCAAAAGTAATTTATTCCAGACAACCATTATAACTAGACTAGATATGATTTATTCGAGCTGCACTACTTTTGGATAATAAAAATATATCAAAATGACTATGAGTGAATGTGTTAGTGACGTCGGTCGTCAATATTCTATTAATATGATTTCTATTTCTTTAATTACAAAATTGCCTAATTATCATCCAACTATTCGCATGCGCAGCGCAATAAGTCCCATACAAATCCTTGCGCTCGGAGAACCCAGCCTTAATAATGAGTATATTAACTTGATAAGTTCAGAAATCAGCAGTAGCAATACATTATTTTAGATATTCTGGAGATTTGGAGTGCTTACCTCGCCAGTCTTGGGGTCCATGACGCCGATGCGCTGGTCGGACGCCTGAGAGCTGTCGTCCATGGCATCGATCTCGCCACCCTCCAGCAACTTCCTCTTTCGCGATTTCTAGACAAAATCTCATATTAATAAAGGTCTTGGCGGGTGAAACCCTATCTTTTACTATTAAACAAAATTTCTATCGCAACTATACTGGCTGAAATCTGGGTGGTTTGAAAGGCGTGGTTATGTAATTGGTAATTAAAAATGCTATCAGATTATAACTTTTAATAAATATAGACATAATTAAAAAAAATTGAGCTGAGAAGTCTTGTTTCTAGTTTAGAAATCTTGTTTAAAAATGCGTAACCAATTAAGTATTACCTGTCCGTCTAATAAAAATTCAAACATATAAAAAAAATATATTCAAAGTAACATAGAAACTGTGACTTATTGAACGTTACAAGTAAAACTAGGTGTTCGTTTCAAAATCTAGATTATTTGGAGTCAAAACGGACAAAAAAACTCCAAACTTAGTTTTTTCAAATACGTTCCTTAATTAACAGAATAATGACCCGCGGACCCGCGGCACGCACGCACCGCTCTGGTTGGCTACTAATGGTTTTAATAGATACGAGTGTGAGTCGAGATATTTTTGGAAAGTGCCTTTTTTAGGGATCCGTACCCGAAGGGTACCAAACGGGACCCTATTACTAAGACTTCACTGTTCGTCTGTCTGTCTGTCTGGCTATCTATCACCAGGCTGTATCTCATGATAGCTAGGCAGTTGAAATTTTCACAGATGATGTATTTCTGTTGCCGCTATAACAAATACTAAAAACAGAATAAAATAAATATTTAAGAGGGGCTCCCAAATAACAAACGTATTTTTTGCCGTTTTTCTCGATCTTTGTGTCTAATATTGTATAGATTGTGTCTATATGTACTTTGTGTCTAATGGTATGGACCCTTCGTGCGCGAGTCCGACTCGCACTTGGCCGGTTTTTATTTACAAACTAGCGTATTCGATAGCTATTGTTAAGGCACCTTCATTTTGCTCTGGCTTTCAAACCACCCAAAATCCATGGAGTAGAAGAGAGCAGAGAAGACCGATTGAAGGTGTAGTACCGTACTGGTGACATTTCGTTACGGAACAATGAGTTATGGAAATAACGCAAAACCTGAAAACCGTTTCTCTATTGTCGATAACTAAACCACTTCCAATATACGCCCTACTAGGACAAAATTTTGCGCTTTGAAGCTTAATATATCACAAACGGAACCCTAAATAAAAAAATAGACTTCCTACACCCACAATATTTTACAACGACCCACATGATGAGGTAGACGAGAAAAAAAAATCATCCCCACTTTCCATGTTAGGGTAAAAGTAAAAAAAGTTACAGTAAAAAAAAATTCCAACATTTTATTCTTTAACTTTGTCGGCGTGATAAATATGTATACATATACCAAATTACAGTTTTCTATTACCGCCGGTCTTTGCGCTAGGTAGCGGACGGACAGACAGATAGACGGACATGGCGAAACTATAAGGATTCCTTGTTGCGCTACGGAACCCTAAAAACTAGATACAGGATAAGAAAGAATTTCTTGAATGACAGTAATTTTATTATTTATCGAACCCTCAGACCACATGTAACAAAACTCCCTGCAGTGGGACGTGTTGGTTGCTGAGGCTGCTTATACAAATGTCCCTTACCCTCTTCCTCTTCTCCTCCTCGACTTGCTTCTTGCGTTGCTCCTGTTTGTGTTGCTTGACCATCTCGGTGAGGCTGGCGATGTACTCGTCGGTCTGAGACAGCAGGAACGCCAGCCGCTTGTCCTTCTTCTGGTCGATGAGCTTGCGGTAGCCCTCTTCGTCCTCTGCCATCAATCTAGAGGCAAAATTTGTGTTGTTGTTTGCTCCTTCCATTCTCTTTGTTTGTCTTTTCGTTTTGTGATTAATTTTAGGTTACTGTAGGCATAAGTTATATAAGCGTAGGCACAAAACACGAATTTTTGTGTTAAATGTGATATCCACTGGAAACCAGCGTCGTGGTTGCTATGGCATGAAAATGAGCGGAGGCCATTTTGATGCTAATTCTTAGATTTTAGGGTTCCGTACCCAAAGGGTGACAAACGGGACCCTATTACTTCACAGTCCGTCTGTCTGTCTGTCTGTCACCAGGCTGTATCTCACGAACCGCGATAGCTAGGCAATTGAAATTTTCACAGATAATGTATTTCTGTTGCCGCTATAACAACAAATACTAAAAACAGAATAAAATAAATATTTAAGGGGGGCTTCCATACAACAAATGTAATTGTTTTGCCGTTTTTTTGTTCGATATTAATAACGACAGGTAGACTATATTCGCTTCAAAAATAAATAATTATATTAAAATAAAATAAAAATTTAACCACATAACAAACGTGATTTTTTGCCGTTTTTTCTCGATCATTGTGTCTAATGTTGTATAGATAACGGTACGGAACCCGTCGTGCGCGAGTCCGACTTGCACTTGGCCGTTTTTTTAAAATATTTAGATCAGTGTTTTTAAATTTGTGGGTTACGATCAAGCAAGACGTCGCGACCCCCGAGCATGACATCGCGGTCGCCAGCCAGGTAAAAGTAAAATGCATGGTCGGTAGTTAGTGTTGCCAGTGGCAAAATTGACATGCGGTAGTAGAATAAAACACGATCAGGAATGGTCAGGAAAATTTATAGTTTAATCTTTTATTTTCTAGGGCGCTGAGTTTTGAGATATCGAAGTGAAAATGACAATTCGATGTCAAAAAAACCGAGTTTTTACATAAGTGAATGAAATTAGCACGATCAATTTAGTAAATTTTCGGGCGCGCTAAGACAAATCTCTTATAATAAAAGGCCCTGAGATTTTATGAAAATACCACCGTAAATTTAGTAAATTCTCTGGTCTTACAAGACAGATCTTTCGTTTTTGAAGGCGCTGAGTTTTTATAGAACTGAATGTTTAACTAGTTTAACTTGTAACGTTCATTAAGTTTCTGTGCTACTTTGAATAAAAAAAAAATCAAACCATATAAACAAGCTCGTAATTGGCCTATGTATAGTCTAATCAAAATTGTCCATCCTAATTATATTTGTGCTGTGAGCTTCTTGTTACGGAAGAAAATTAAAAAAAAAATTAAAAAAAATTGATTTTGATTGAAATTGGCACCATCAATTTAGTAACTTTAAATCTTTTATAGTCGAAGGCGCTTAGTTTTCATGAGAATGCCTCCGTCATTTTAGCCACCATAAATTCTCTGGTTAGCTTTCAAGGCAGATCTTTTGTTTTTGAGGGTCTTCCCTTATGCATACTCACGCAACACTCGTTGTGCGCGTATGCCACAGCATTAACACTCGAAGTTATTACATAGATAATAATAAGATCATTATTGACACTTCCAATTGCGTAAACTGCCGACACCGCAACTTCGGTTGCGCGCATTATGCGCCATTGGCGCAACGCACCATTTCACGCGATTTTTATTCGAATTGTTAACAGTTCGATTCAAATAATTATTAATCGAATACACAATCGTGTTTCATTCGTATCAGTCGAAAACTTTTTCCGAATAATCGCCCATCGCCAAAGTGCGAGCCTGTCATTGGAATAAAAAAGTTGCCATCGGTTCCCTAGAATAAGAAGTTTATTAACAATGCCCTGTAACCACATGGCGCCGGTCAGTGGCATAAGAGAAGAAAATAGGGCATGGACTGGGACGGGAATACCTCGAAGTCGCCGCTCAAGACCGCACCGAGTGGAGATATTTTATAAAGACCCTATGTCGTAAGGGCCACAGGATGTAAGTAAGCAACAATGCCCTCACCTCCTCATTCTCTCCTTCTCGATGCGCTCCTGTTCCTTCTTCTGCTCGCGCTCGGCGTTGGCGTGATGGTTCATGATGGCCTTGTTCATCCGTGACATCTTGGCCACGTTGTTGCGGTGGTACTCCTTGAAATCCTTGGCTGAAACACTCGTGACTTTTGTTATTTTATCGATGACGTTGTGATGATTTTTGAACATGGGGCTCGCGTCAAACTTAGATTGAAGTGGCATTGCTTTTTTACCATATAAGACACAGATCACCTCAAGAAGAATAAAAAATAAAAGCATAATAGTTATTTGTTATACAACAGTGCAAAGTTGCTTTTTAACCGCGTGCTCAATTTTGATGACAGAGCAAGCTAAGGATTCTAAAAATTAGAATCCTGAGTGTTAGCGCGGGAATCAAAAGAGCACGAGGTGAAAAATCTTTGAACTCGAGTGCAACACGTAACTTTTCATCCCACCTCATCGAGGAAATGAGTAAATGCAAAAAAACATAAAGGAGGTTCCGAGTCTGAGTTTATAACAAATTAAAAAAAGTAGCATAATTAATTCGGCACCATGGAGGTAGAAGTAAATAGGTTTAATGATGTTTTGAATTTACAAACTTAGTGCACTCGACGTTCTAAATTCAATTTACTTTATCATCTAGCGGATAAAAACGGCTTTTGCACTCAGATATCGAAGAGCAAAAATACTCTTTCAGAGATGGGGGGATGAAATAGTTATTTGTTATGCAAGGCTGCAAAGTTAATTTTTGGCGCGAGTACCTTGTATTGAAACCTGAGCAAGCGAAGGATTCTAGGACTCGCTTCGCTCGTGGCTCAAATATAGAATCCTGAGCGTAGCGAGGGTGTCAAAGGTACGAGACGCTAAATAACTTTGCTGCCGAGCGCAACACACAACTTTTCACCTCACTAAAGCGAGGAAAATGTTAGGTGCAAGAAAAACAGTTTTAATAAATATTAAATTACTGTTAATTTATATCTTCGTCGCTGCTAGCTTCGCTCATATTTTATGATTTCTTTCGATTTTATCAAAAAACAAACCAAAATAATGGAAGTAAAGTGAATTCAATAAAGAGAAGAAAATTTTAAAGTTTTTTTTTTAAATCAAATTTTCTTGCCGGCCAGTGCGATTCTTTAAATGAGGCTGGCGCATGACATGAAATAAGTATTTGCATTTCAATCATCAATGGACTGGCTGCAGAGAATATAAACTATTACGAAACCAATGAGGTTCTATATATATGTAATTTATTGTACGAAACCTTTATTGAATAAAAATATTCGAATTTTAAAAACACTTTCCACGCTAGCGGATAAAGTGCGATTTTCCACGCAGATTTCGAATGATAAACAGAGCTTTTACGAGCTAGTGAGGTGAAAAATATTTTTTCTGGGTTTTTGGGGGTCCCAAAAAAAGAGAAAAATCAATTTACTTTAATGATAAATAGTAGTTTATGATACTGTTGCATAATAAGGGTTCTTATAACATGAGTGTGTTTTAAATAAACGAGCCGTAGGCGTTTTTTATATTATCACACCAGTGTTATAAGACCAAGTTATGCACAGTGCCATACACTACTTTATCTACTCTCATACTATAATACATAAAATAATATTGAAAATAAAACGCTGAATATGAACAAATTTATTTTTACTTGTAATAATTATTGATGTTCTGAATATTACAATTATGAAATTGAATTTGAACCGGACCGGCAGCGTTATTGGAGGTACCTACTCGGAGAGGGCATGTTAATGTTGACCTCATTTCTGTTATTTTCAATACTATGAAATAATTTATTTTACAAACAGAACCAAACTTTGTTTAAATATTGAAGTTTTTTAAATGTAAAATGTTGGCGCCAAGGCGCAAACATCGATTGCGCATGCGTGTTGCTTCGCTTCATTGAAACCTTTTTTTTTAAAGTAGAGGTTCAATCTTCTTGGTCCAGCTGGAGGTTGTATAGGTGTATCGTTATGATTAAAATAGTAGTTCATGTGACTGTCACATAATGAGGGTTATTAAAACACGAGCGAGATTTTAAAAAACGAGCCTTGGCGAGTTTTTTAATAGCATTCGCGAGTGTTTTAATACCAAGTTATGTGCAGTCTCATACACTACTTTATCTACACTCATAATGAAATTTTTGAAACAAAATGGCGCAATTTCGACAAAAGTATCTTGACATTCAATCGTCTGCACTCAGTTTTGCGCGCGCAATTTTAGGTATTTTTAGTTGCACTTTTGGTACCACGAAAATGAAATTAGGTTTTTTATAGAGTCAACTTTTGACATTAAAAAAAAAACTTAAGTTTTGTTCCGTGATCACAGCAACACTTTAAAAAATAAATAACTGTAACAAAGTGAAAAATCTGACCTTTAATGTAACTTTATATTACACTTTTTTTTTATTTTCTTTAAAGTTATGTATTGTTTAAAGCCTGTCAATATGTGTTTACCTTTGAATTCTTAATTTGAAGATTATGATATGAGTGTAGATAAAGTTATATTATGATACCTTGAACCTTTGAACCTTTTTCTAAATAAAGTTTTTTTCATTTTCATTTATGATACAGGTGTCCATACAAAACCTGTATCGTAATAAAACTTTTTTATTTTTATTTTTGGCCTATGCGTAATGTTTGTCATAAGAGTTTTGTTTTCAGTTTTATAATCTTTGTATTATAGTATCAGAGTAGATAAAAACATTTTACATACAGTTTTTTTCATTTCTAAACGTTTTCTAAAATGGGTGTAGATGCATAAAAACATTATTTTACGAGATAACTGGAATATTGATAAACGCTTCATACATTATCGCGCAAGTTGTGACGTCATGTTTTGAGTCCGATTTGTATGGCTTTTTTTTGTACCATGTGACTAGAATGACTTTTTGACAGGTCATAATATAAAAAGTATTGGTTGTAGAAAAAAATAACCACGTTTATTTATCTTTTAACAAGGCCTCTCCAATTATATTAAAACATTTTTTTGCAAGTTCTCCATTTCAAAATTGGATGTTGCTCTTTTTTTTGTTATAAGCCGAATAAGCACGAATATTAAAACTTAAATTGCAATCCACTGAAAAGTTTCGGCTGTATTTAGACGGCCACTCTCTATGCCGCATCATCGTCAACAGGAACTCCTGGTGCTTCTACCAGCGCTTGCGCTCTGCCTCGAGCTCCTGTTGCTTCTCGAGATTCTCGAGATAAGGGAGTGGAAAGTTGCGGCCGCGTTTAGACGGCAACTCACCATGCTGAGCATCGTCTGCAAGAACTCCTGGTGCTTCTGCTGGCATTTGCGCTCAGCCTTGAGCTTCTCCGTGGCACTATTTGGCACTGAAAAGGGAGTGAAAAGTTGCGGCCGCGTTTAGACGGCAACTCACCACGCTGAGCATCGTCTGCAAGAACTCCTGGTGCTTCTGCTGGCATTTGCGCTCAGCCTCGAGCTTCTCCGTGGCACTATTTGGCACTGAAAAGGGAGTGGAAAGTTGCGGCCGCGTTTAGACGGCAACTCACCATGCTGCAGCACCGTCTGCAAGAACTCCTGTTGCTTCTGCTGGTGTTTGCGCTCAGCCTTGAGCTTCTCCATGGCATTATTTGGCACTGAAAAGGGAGTGGAAAGTTACGGCCGCGTTTAGACGGCAACTCACCATGCTGCAGCACCGTCTGCAAGAACTCCTGGTGCTTCTGCCGGCGCTTGCGCTCCGCCTCGAGCTTCTGCTGCTTCTCGAGCTTCTCGGTGGCGCGCGCCTCGCGCAGCCCCTGCCGCTTTGTGCGCTTGTACGCCTTTATGTTCACTGCCGTCTCGAGAGTCGTGTCACGCCGCGTCTGCCCTAGTATCTGTTGAGATCAGAGCAAATCAGAGGAGTGCATATGTGAAATATTAAATAACGAAAATATTTAAGAGCTCCATAAGGTTACGTTACTTGTGATTCCTGATGGTCTATTATAATTTGCTCTTAGGATTCAAATGGGCTGGGGAGAAATATTTGGCATAAGGCACAGCAGTGCTATTCCGTAAGCTGTGTTTGTGCATCTCGCACGTGAATTCGATTGTGAACTTTGACATTTGTATTCCGTACCGTTCAAGTATTACGTAAGTTTATTCCAAATTTTTACTTCCCCTCCCCCCTCGTCAGCAAAAGTAAGCAAAACTGTTACACCCAAATGCTCACGTAAACATTGGTGCAATGCATTTTTGCTGTATTGTATTCAAATCGTCCATCGTACCGAAACGAAACAATACATTGGCGGGAGATATTTAGAAAAGTGAATAGCGCGCGGTAATTCTCCTACTCGGTTCTAACCGAGTACCTAAACGTATCTGTTATTTTTGGGAATCTCTGAAAATGCGTTTCGTTTTAAGCACAGACAAGAAGGGTTGCCATATGTGTTCAAAGCAAAATCGAGTAAATTTTGTAGAAAGTAATAAAAAAACCTACTGCTCACGTAACACACACAGAATAAATGGAGATATACATCACAGTCTATGTATAACCTGTGTCATTAAACAAACTATCCAAAACAAGCATCTACAATGCGTCCTCTTAATTTTCGCGATATGATTAGAACGAGAGAACCCGATGTGTGGCGACTGGTTTCAGATCGTTTCTTTAATGTTACAGGTTATATGTACTTTAACAAAAGTTACCTCGGCTCGAAGCTGCTTCTGGAAGTTGAGGACGCGCAACGCACGTAGCTCGATCTGGGCCTGGAGGCGCAGGTCCTCGGAAATGTTGGCAGGCAGGTTCGAGAGCACTTCTATGCGATGGGCGATACGGGCAGCGATTCTGTGTACAAAGCTCTTTTTCTAATTACTCTTTTCCCCGTAAGGTGAAGGTCTTAGTTACAATGAACAACACTAGCCAGACACTGGACACTGCCCTTAACGAACTGGCTGATTGTTAACTAAAAAAAAGGTTGAAAATGAAAACTAAGAAGAACTCTATGAAAATGGAATATACAAAAAAAATATGTAAGTCTCTATTGCGTTGACGAATAACGCAATAGAGACTTACATAAAAGAGGCGCAGGTCATCAATACACAAAGACATGGTTTTTGTGATAGGTCTTTATAATAATTATCCGCAAAATGATTTTTTTTAATGGACTGGGTATTCAAACAGTCCAAGTAGCTAAAGATTGTATAGCTAAATACCCACCTATTCTCACGTTCATTCAGTATTTGCAGAGGATCGATACCGACTGGCTTCGGCATCGTCGTGACGCGGTTCTGTTTCGCGCCAGGAGTTGGTGCGCCAGGCTGTCAAAGGCAAGCATGGATTACACTAAAACGATGTCTATCTTGCCTACCAGCGTGTCAAAAATGGCCTCAGTATGGGTGTGTTTATGTTATGAGATGTTCTTGCGTGGATGCTATGCATTTGGTGATGTAGTTTAAGTAAACTCCCCATACAGATCCGAAAATGGAGGGTTCTTCCTGTCAATCAATATGTACTGGAATAAACTTTGAAATTAGGAATAAAATGTCTGCTTTTCCATGAATTTAAATGCCACAGGTAACTTTAGCATGGAATAGCCGATTTTGATTTTTTTCTGGGAAGTTGTTTTCCCCTAGTAAAAGTGAAACTGAACGTGAAAAACATTGTATAAAACGTGTAGAACCCCTCATTTTCGGATATGGTGATTTTGTTACACTGTGTATTGTGTAGGTGTCATTTCACAGTTGGATAGGTGTCCCGCCTCAAATGCTAAGTGCTTGAAGCATCCATGTTTTAGTCATAATGTCAGTCATGGACAGCGTCTTTTCTTTTCTTTATGTATCTTTGAAGTTATTTTCATTCTGTCATTGATTTTTGTAGATGTAGTAATTACACAAAAAGCAGCCTATGGTGATTTCAAGTGCTAAAGTATGTGAACACCGCAGACACTGGTTTCCTCACAATGTTTACCTTCACTGTTGGCAAGTGATATTGCTAGGATTCACAAATATGCCGGGATTCAAACATACGTCCTGTCGAATCTCGAGACCAGCGTTCTACCTATCAACAGCATTATCTGCCAACGTGCATACCGGCTGTGTGGGCTGCGGCAGAGGCCCGCCCGGGCCCGGCGGGCGGACGCCGGCGGGCACAGGCCCGCGCATCGGCGGGACACCGCCCAGCGGCGGCTGCAACAAAACATTACGTTACTGATTTGTATGCGAGCACGCAGCGTAGGACAGTAATAAGCCGGCAAACGTGCTGACTGGTTGTTTCATTTTATTACTGGCAAAATGGATAGGATAATGAGCAAGCACAAAATGCATCTACGCTGAGTCGATCTGAGCTATTTAACTACAGGTCTCCAATAAATTAACAATTAAAACAAATTTTATTATTTCAGACAAAACTGAAACATAATTATTCCACAAACAAGTTTTGAATTGTTGACCAAAGAGGCATTGGCTGTTTGTCCACTGGCTGGCACAACTTCGGGTTTTATAGCATGAATCTTCGGTATCGATCGCATCGACAAACTAACAACCTAACAGTTGCTAGTGGAAGTGAATAACATTTAGCAAGTCAGTATATCTATGAAAATTTTTACGTAACGTTAGAAAAAATATTAGTAACTTTAAAACTGTAGGTAGCCAACACAATGTAAATTCTAGAAATAGACATAAACTTTCGTTCCCAAAATTTAGGCTGGTAAAGGTTAATACATCCTTTATTGTATACGTTTCTACTATTGTAAGAGAATAAGATCCCTGAGGATATAATAAGCTTGCCAGAATCACGGTTCAAAAAATGTATAAAGCACACTTTGTGCCAAAAGGGCTACTATGACATCAAAGATAATTTAGATGACAGTGATGTCTAGAATTAATGCCAGTTCAATGCATGAGGGCCAGGTTTTAAAGACTTGAAAAGACTAAGTTTATTTGTCCATTTTTTCTCCAAAATGATCTAGATTTTGAAATGGGCACACAGTTTAACTTGTAACGTTCATTGAGTCGCAGTTTCTGTGCTACTTTGAATAAAAAATGTTTGATTGATTGATTGAAACCGGTAATGAATAACAAAGTCGGCAACCAACTAGTGGAAGTGGAAAAATACCCATAGTTCGTCAACCGTGGAAAAACACCCATAGTTATTGTTCATGATTGTCAACAAGAATTAAATAGAATGAGAGATACAAAGATAGATAGAAAGAAAGAAAGAAAGCAAGCCAAGGATTCGTACCCAATGAAGTCCAAAAGCAACATACCGGGTTAACCAACGGCGGCGTGGGCGGCGCCATCTGTCCGGTCATGGGCAGCGGCGTGGGCGGGGCGCCGCCGCCGCCGCGCGCCGCGTCGCCTGCACCGGGCGGCTTGCCCGAGCCGCCGGGCGGGCCCTGGCCCTGAGCCTGCGCCTGCCCCTGCCCCGGCCCGTACGGCGAGGGCGGCTGCGCGGGCGGAGCCGGGCACTCCGGCGGCGCGTCGCCGCTGCGCTTGCCCGCGGCCAGCAGAGACACCTGCGGCGAGAGCGGCTGGTTGCGCGCCAGGCTTCGGTACGCGTTGATCTGCGCTCTACGGGTGGGAGATAGTGTGCTTACTTAGTCTCATTATGGATGCGACGCAAGTGTACAGGGTTATAAAATGTGCAATACCGTTAATTAGAGATTGTCGTTTCAACACTTTTTTTTATAATTGAATTCGGTGTCCTAACAATGCCGCAGCTATTTTCTTTGGTAATTCGCAAATTTTGTATTGAGAAAAAACTCATAGAACAAACGCTGTTGTACAACACAAATTCTAACTGGCGTATTTCAGGAATTGTGCATTTTAGAGGTAACCCACTATATTTATCCAGACAAAGAAACATACTCACCTCAGTTGACTCAACTGGTTGTTCGAAAACAAGCCTTTGCTAGGATCTTGCGGATTAGACCTCGCTCTGAGGGCCAGCAGTTGCGAGTATCTGGGGTCTTCTTGTAGGCCTTTCTCCTCCATGGAGTCGATGGCACGCTGCAACGCGTTGAGGTTGTCGGCCCCAGGGCCGGCCTGCATGGGGGATGCGGACTGCGGAGCGCCGTTGGAAGCCGTGGTGGCGGGCGGGGGCGGCCCAGCAGCGCCGGGCGGCGGAGGAGCGGTGGCGGGCGGCGCGGGGCTGCCGGGAGGAGGGTGGCCCATGCCGTGGTGCGGCGGCATGTGCTGCGGCGCGCCCGGGCCCATTCCCTGCGGGTGCATGCCGTGACCCGGCGGACCCCCCGGTCCGCCCTGCCCTCCTCCCGGTGGCGGCGGGCCCCCAGGCATGGGGGGAGGAGCCTACGTAATAAAAATACCTCCATGTTTTAAAGTGTACGAGACCATCCTGATTTTAAAATGTCTGCTATCAACATATTTATTACATATTTCACTATTTGTATAAATAACAAAATCAACTGTGAACGCCATGAAACTGTACTATCTAACCCACTTTACAACATGTATGAAGTCATTGCTTTTAACTCCAGAGAACGAAGTTTGTTATGCTCAATCGACAAGCATTTTGTTCACATGTATTTTCTGAATGGTGTATCTAATGAAGCTGGTCTACCAATTTATGTGGCTGTTGCTAACTGCTGCATTAACCAATTCGAAAACATGTTGATTTTTCATGGTATTCAATTTTCATTACTACCCAGTCACAGTACATTGTAAGTACCTAAGAGCACTATAAACGAAATCCCTTATACCAACTAAGACTAAAATACTTTATACTCACTATTTTTACTAATGCTGGGGCCCTTAAAGTTGATCAATAAGTGAGTATATTTACTGTCGTAAAATACAAGTGTGTATTGTACAGTGGTGTTATTATAATACAATAGGTTTCAATGCAATTTTACTAATTAGGTGAGGTAAAAATGGGTCAGTTATATGTTATTTATTTCATTTACATGACAGCATTTAATATGTTTTATTTATATGGATGTTTTTAAGTCCGAGTAAAATTCACACCAATTGTTGCAGTCTAAAATACCCTAACATTCAACTCTGAATAATTGGGCGGTATATTCTCTATAATACAGACCAATTCAGAGTTTTATGTTAGGGTGTTTCTGATATTTCAGGCATGGACAAAAAAAAGATCGCGATGAACAGAGGTTTAGAAGCTGGGACAATATTAACAAATGGTTTAAAACTGCACAAAAAAAATATCCAGACATTTTATCAAAAGAACGCATAGGGACAACAAGTCAGTTAAGAAGGTTGAGTGTGCTTAAAGTATCACAAAAGAGGAAAAATATTGCAGTGTTTATATTGGGCGGTGAAGATGCAAGAGATTGGATATCAGCTGAAATAGTTCTACTAATGCTAGAAGAAGTGCTAACACATGGGACTCCATTGAACAAACTAACTAATTACTATGATTTCTATTTTCTTCCACTCTTAAATCCTGATGGATATGAATATAGTAGAACTAAGGTATGTTATCAATGATGTACTGCATAATTGGACACCTGAAAGTTTAGCCCTAGCGTCTGGTAGTTATTTAAATAGCAAATAATTGTGCAACGAAAGAATACAATTGCTTTCATACAAAAGTAAATTTACATGCCTGTTTAAGTAACACCTAAGAAATGATGGGCCTAATTGTGTAATTTAGTTAAATTAAGCCTAAGATTGAAATGAGACAATCTTTTGCATGAATATGGCTCTTACAAATAAATGTGGAATAAGGTTACAACATAAAAAATCATTTATATTTCAAACATAAACTCAATATCATTTAACAGTTGCCTTTAACAGTTTAATTTGTTTTTTTATCATGTCTTTGAAAAAACTATAGATTCAATTTATGGATATTAGCTTTTTATGTAGCCACCCATAAAAAATATATGCATAAATACACATATACGTACGTCCACTCTCTCCCTGAGAGAAGACCTGTGCCCTACAGTGGGACGATATAGGCTGCTTATGTATGTACCTATGTATGTACGTCCATAAGTACAAGCCGCCAAACGCACACATAGGCGAATATCGTGAGTTAGGAAACTTATGTTAGGAAAACGGTCTTCAGACGGGTCGCCCACTGGGCCCGGCCGGCGCCGCGCCCGATTTCATTCCCCTTGTGACAGTGCGAGTCGGATATATTAAGTGAAATTCGCGCGGGCCCGAAGATTACTTACTATACTTATATCTTTATTTTTGTACTGTGACCAGTCATTTTGGTTTATTATAAATAATTTCAGAATCGATTCTGGGCAAAAAACAGAAGACCTATATTTTTACATTCACAAAGAAATTGTAAGGAGGATGAAAAAGCAACTGGAGTAAATATAGACCGAAACTGGTATAACCCAAATCCAGGAGGTATTGTATGTTCCATAGATAGATAGAATATTCTTTATTGTACACAAAGATATCATTAACAAAAAAAGTTCCATACTGAACTTAATGGGGTTGGTAGATTGTAAGTTATACATTAACTAACTTATGGCTTTATTTACTTTGAAAAACGATTCTCTAAAACCCTCGCCGATAAACGCCAATTAAAATAGTCTGTGGTTTAGATTTGAGAAGTGCTTTAGAGGAATCATGTTTTTCTAAATATGGACGGAAGTTTGTTATTTAAGTATAAAAAACATGTTTTTAGATCTTGCTGATGAAGATCAATGTGATGCTATTAACATTGGTAAAGAGTCTCTATCAGAAGTAGAGACAAAATCATTAGCAAATTATCTCAGCTCAATAGCACCAACACTAATGTTGTTCATGAATGTGAGAGGTTTTTCCAAGATCATAACAATGCCTTATGGATACACCCGTGAACACCCAGAAAATTATCCCATAATGGTGAGTAGGAAAACATTTTTATTGAAAGTTAATAGTTTACTATTATGGTTTCTATGAACAAAACAATACCACAGATGTATCCTTTTTACTTGTGATGAAATAGATCTCCTAAAATTACAGCAGACTTAGAAGTCTACGAGTTAGCTACAATGGACACTGGCATACACTGGTTGGTTAGACCTGAGAATTCCGCCCTTAGCCTCATTGGACCATTCTGTGTAGCAAGCGCTAAGGAATATGAACACCTCACACTCTGGTTTTCTCATAATGTTTTCCTTCATATTTTGTGAGTGGTATTGTCACTACATATTATTCACAATTGGGTATTTGTCAAAATATTAAATGAGTTACTTTTAAAATGGAATTTTGTATGAAAATACTTGCTTATGACGTCACATTTCAGAGCACTCTTTTTATGTTTAATCTATTTAAAAATTGTTATAACTAGTAAGTAATTGACTAAAAGAGATACATTTTCCGAGATATTTTGTAATTTTTGTTTTAATCAAGCATATGAAATAATTTATTGTTGATCGTGTCAAATACCGTATTATGTCTATACCCACCAGTGGGCTTCAGTGGGCTGATAATGATGATGAAATTCACAAATGAATATAATCGAAAACCAGTCCTTGGTAGGATTCAAATTTAATTTACGTGAGGCACGGGTTGTACAGATGCACACAACTTTTACAGATGCGCTACTAATTTTGGAGCACACTATTGCAGGTGGTGTCAACATTATTTTCTCCACATTACATTACATAAACTCACGCCTACATTCCAGTGGGGTAGGTAGAGACTAGGGTTTGGGCACAACCCCTGGTCTCTACCTACCCTGGCGGGAACTTCTACAATCCATACTTCACGTTTCACTTCCTGCAGTTCATCAGCCAATTCCATCCAGATCCACCATCTTTATTCATTTACTTTGTCCATTCAATGATAAACCATTATTTTTTTTCAACAGTTAGAAATATTGAAGTCTGCCCATAAAACTGTTTATGACCGATACAATGTGACATATGATTATGGGAATGCAGCACGACTTTTGTGTAAGCTATCTTGAAATTTCCTTTGAATCTGTGACTAAATATTATAGATACAGTCACAGATAAGTGATCTCGGCTTGGCAGTTAATATTTCAGGGTCTTGTGCTGATTGGGTGAAAAAAGAGCTGAATGTTCCATTGGTGTATACAGCCTACATGATGCATGAAGAGTATGTGATGCCCATAAACAGCCATGCTAAAATTCTGAAGGCACATTTATCATTATTGCTGGAGGAAATACTGAATATATCCAAACAGATTTATGGCCCTCTATTTAATACTTGCAAAGCCAACCATGTAATCATGCCAATAATTATACTTCTGGTTACTTTCTTTCTTATAAGGTTTATTAATAAAATTATTTTATCTCTTTACTACAGAATTATTAGACTCACCTGTCCAGGAGGCATGTGTCCCATTTGATGTTGCATGTAACCATGAGGAGGTCCTTGACCAGGCATGTTGGGATGTTGTGGGCCGGGCATGTTGGGGTGTCCGTTTGGGCCTGGAGGGTGAGAACCGGGCCCCATGGGATGGCCTGGCGGGCCCTGCATGTGCGGGCCTGCCATGTGGGGCGGCAGCTGGTGGCCGGGCGGCATGCCCGGGTGCTGCGGCGGCATACCCGGAGGTCCGTTGCTATGCGGCGGCATGTGCGGTGCGGCGCCAGCGGGCGGCATGTGATTGGGCAGCGGCGGCTGGCCCGGCCCCGGCGGGTGACCTTGCGGCGGCCCGTTCACTAGGCATCAAATGAAATAAATCGGTTCAATTATTACACAAGACGGTCAGCGCTGACCGTCGGCCGAGCACTGTTTCCAGCCTTAGGCCGCCTTCTCCAGGAAAAGTTTTTGAGTTATGATCACTTACCACTTTTCTCTGACACCCTTACTGAATTATTCTTTATAATGGACTGGATTTACTTCTGCAACAGCTCCGGCACTGCGGGAAGTGCAGCCCCTTCGCCCTTGCGTAACAAAGTGCAGGCACTTTGCTTACGTTCACAGCTTCAGGTTGCTGGACGGCTTGCTGCTACGAATTGCAGGGATGCCTGCACTTTGTTACAGCGGGCGGGGACTGCCCTCCATCCTCATACAAATTTCCTCAGGGAAATTTTATTCTTAGTGATTAGTATTTCAAGAGCTTTATTTATAGTATTCATTTCAAGTCTCGGTTGGTGGGTAAACTCATTCAGCGGCCCCATACTGTACATAATACTCTTTGCTTGACTAACAAAGCAGAGGTCAGAGCAACTTTACCCACCAACAAGAGGTAATGGTTTAGAAACCCGGTGGAGGCCGCCGAACTAGTTTTGTGGCAAAATAGCCTCAGTGTGGGTGTTTTATGTTTTTGATGTCCTTGCCAGACTACGATAGCACAAGGTAGGTATCCTAGGGACTTTGGGACCAACGAATAAATAATTAGCGCACGTCTACCGTTCACATGCTGCTGGCTGTACGGGCTGTGCGGCGAGGGCGGCGGCGCGGGACTCTGCGTCGGCGGGCCCATGGGGCTCGGCGCCTGGGGCGGCGGCATCGGACTGCTTTGAGGAGACGGACTGGCCATCTTTATAGATTTACAACTTCACTCACTACTGATATAGCATGAAACTATCGTAAATATTTGAGCCGTGTTACAAGAGATGCCATCTTGGCGGATCGAATTTTAGAGCGCGTCACCCACCAATGATAGCACTAAACAATATAAACAATGTTCTGCAAGATATTTTTCACGTTACACATTATAAATGCACTTTGCGGCACAATCAACGCCACACACAATTACCTATAGTTTTTTCCAAAAATACCTACCCACCTACACAATTTTCACCACACACATTATTTTCTCTGTGCCACACACAGACAACCAACACAGAACAATAGTAGTCAGAGACAGACAGTGTTGCCAACGGTTAAACAAGCTCTCCACCAGATGCAACCTCTAAAACCACCAGAAAACCACTAACAAAAAAAGGGTCCTGATGTAAAAATCGCTAAAATGTCCACTAAACAAATTACAGTTTTTATGAACGAAAACAGTAGGTACCTATGTATTTTAGTAAATAACCTTTTTATTACGTAATAAAATATTAACAATAATTAGTAAATCAACATGAACATCAAATTGTTCGGTAATAAACTGGTATTGATGTGGATCAGTTGAGCTACCTATACATTGTTTATATATAACAGTCTGCAGTTAGCTCAATTGTTTCAATTTTAATTACTAGTTTTAATTTATTACTATTACTGAATTGTAATTTTCTTTGTTAATAACAAACTGCTATTTTAACACATTTTTAACAAATTTAATACAATTTGGTCTGCACCAACATCGTGGGTTCCCGATTTTTTTATAACTGTAATTGGAATTGTATAGGTATTCATTACATCATTTTCCTTCCAATCCAATCTCAAACCACAGCGTATTCTTAACTAGTTTCTGCCCGCGGCTTCGCACGCGTTGTGTAAGGTTATTTATTTCTATCCCATGGGAACTGATCTATGTGAGAAAAAGTAGCCTATGTTTTGTTCTAGGCTTAGAACTACAAACTTTCAGCCCGAACCGTTCAGTAGTTTTGGCGTGAAGAAGTTACAAATATCCATCCAAACATCTAAACATCCAAACTCTCGCATTTATAATATTACTGTGATATAGCAGTTAGGAGATTTAACTTCATTCTGTTCCTCTGCTGGTTTTTTATTATACGAATATCGCTAAATATTTCAAAACGTGGATAAGCGATTGAGTGATAGTACATTCAGTAATTAAAAGTTTATTTTACTAAACCACTAGAAAAATCCACTAGCCACTAAAAGCGATATTTCACCACTAAAGCAGGGGTCGAAACCACTTTTAGTAGAAAATGTCACATGAACATGTCATTCTTATCTATGGTCAGAGATTATAAAGTAGTGCCATAAAATAACAAAAAAAAATTATAAAGTAGTAGTAGATAGTAGTAAACACAGAACATAGGAAAAGTAGGTATGGGAAAAGTAGGTAGTAGGTACCGGGTCACTATATTGTACGACCCGATAACGTACAGCCAATATCTACACCCCGATAATGCGTGCCCAAGGTACGTTATCAGGTCGCGCAATATCGGTACGGACCGATAATGCACGCACGATTTTGTCGCGTTTTAGGTACAAACTGTTGGTAGGTTAGGTAGTAGGTAGGGCTGGCCAAGGAAATCTTCAAGAAAAGACAGTAGGTAGAAATAAACTATTTACAATTTAATTTTTCTAGCAGCAGTTTTTAACTTAATATTGTTTTAGTACAGCTATCACTCAGGGTCGAGAGTCTAATAATAAATTCGAGTTCTTGTAATAAATTAGAGTTCACTTTGAACTAGTTAGTCCGGAACGAGAGCACACTTAGCTTGCGGAGAGTTGCGGGTAGTACACGGCGAGGCGTTAGGAAAACGCGAGCGTGTTGCCGTATGCGGCACCGGACAGCAGGTCACAGCCAAGCAGAGCAATACAGCAAGGAAGGTGGTAGTAGGAACCCTGGAATTCCAAATTGGGCATTTCTTGGAATGTCTGAATTCGTATTACTGCCTGCAGCATTACTTTTGGGAATATTCTTGAAGAAGGAAGATCAGCCTTGCAAGCGGCTCTCAATTGTACATTAAGTAGTGATTAATGATGTGGAAGAAATCGTGCAAAATTCGTCTAGGTAATTTAGGTACTAACTAGGTACCTAGGTATTATAATGGAACTAAAGAAAGGATACTCATGTAAAATGGTTTGTACAGCTAAAACAGCATTACATCAATACTGAGGGCTATTATCTATTAACTTATAACTAGATTTAGCATATAAAAGCAAAGTATAAAATTACAATCTCTTTTATCAAAAGAATGAAGGTAGAAACAAACACCGCGGCTAGCATGCAATTAACATAGGAAAGAATTACTCACCACTTATGGGGAAAACACACTTATAATAACACTAGATATTGTAGATTGATTTGTAGTTACAATTTGGTGGAATATAAAATCCGAATTCGAGTACGTTTATGTCTCGCTAGTAAAATAGTGGCATCATATTGTCAGGTTAGATGACCGACCGGTCCGAAACTGGCCGAGCGGTGGGCGATGGCTCTGCGGCGGAGTATTCGTGCCGTAGCTGAACTTCTCCGAGTAGTTCCGAGGCAATCAGCTAATTAGGATTACGAATCTGTTTGTACAGTTTGTTTGTTCGTAAGTTCAGGTTCGTTTATTTCTGCTATTAGTAGTTTTTGTTTATTAGTTAATAGTAAGTTTAGTGATTAGGTTTAGTTTGTAAATTTAGTTTTTTAGTGTTCCTTGTTTTAGATAAATTTTATTATTATAATGTATATTTTTTTTTGTATAATAAGTAAACTTTTATTATTATCTCTTTTAGATATATTTTTATTATTGTAGGCATATTTTTAAACGTAACCGTTACAATTTTGTACGACCAATAATTGGTGTCCATGTCGGTGCCCCGTTCACATATGTTTAGCGCATTTTACTTGACATGAAATCCGCTGTTGCGCTTAGGATTCGTTTAGAAATTTACTCCATAATCTAGCTTGTTTTTGACATTCATTCATTCAATTAAAAAAACCCAATGTAATTTCTGAACTTCGAAAAGGGTGACGCACAAAGTAATAAATGAGCATTTTTTTTCTAAACTGCTACCATACCTTTTTTTGGACCTATTTTAAAAACATCGATTTATGTACAGTTTGAAGCTTTTATATGATTCCTTATTTATTAAATTTTGACAAATTAGTAATTATTTAAGGATAATATTTAAAGAAAAGATTTTACAAGCATTTTAAGTAAGCTTGGTATAATCTTTGTTCCCATTCCGTTACCATAGTATTTTCAATATTATGCCTAAACAATGGGGTAAAATTAAATAAAATTTAGATTAATTGGTAGTTTAAATGATTTTTTACAATATTATTGTTATTTTATCTGCTTGTGTAGTTTATTTCATATTGTTTCTGGGCCCTGTTTATTCATTTCGTTACCTTTGCGGATGAACACTAGATATTTTTCCATTTTATGAAAGAACCATGCGATCATTTAAAATATTTTAATATAAAATAGAAAGCTACTGCAATTCTATTTCATATTTTGAAGATAAAATTAAAGAAAAGCTTACATTAGTGTAAGTTTTTATCAAAAAATGCCTCTTATCAACAGGGGACAGTAACGAAAAAGATGGTAACGAATTCATGAAGCTGCATTTACGATGACAAAAAAGCCAACATTTAAAAAAATAATGAAAGGCGCTTTTACCTAAATAATAATGATCAATAATTCTAAATAATAAATGAAACATATTTTATTGAGAAATTATTTATTTAAAGTATTTTAAGACTTATCATTGATGACTACCAAACAGTGAAATCACAAAAAAATTATCAGATACCAGCTGCTGTACTCAAAGTGATTATCTAGAGTTAATGATGATTAACTTGGTACTATTTGTTAGTTGTGAAAGTGGCAACTGTCGGCTGACCTAATCTAAATTCTTTAAAATTAAGTAAGTAATCACTGAGAATGCGGCACGGCAATCAGAATTGTTAATTTCTTAAGCTAATGATATAATCATTAAACTAACTTAAATCATATAAGTTCAATACAACCAAGTCTAAACTCTTCACAATAAAAAAAAATAACATTAAGTAATATAGAAAACAAGGCACATTTTGTAAAATGTTTTAACCTTAATTAATACTATAAGACTTTTCAAAAGTAAACAAGTAATATAGAAAACAAAGCACATTTTGTAAAATGTTTTAAACTTTAAAATTATAGTATTTTAAGGCATATCAAAAGTAAACAAGTAATACAGAAAACAAGGCACATTTTGAAAAATGTTTTAAGCCTTAATTATAGTATTTTAAGGCTTATCAAAACTTATAAATAACTTTTTTGAAAAAATATGACTACCACACAATAAAATCACAAAAACATATCAGGGATTATTATCACTTTTCTTATAAGCTAAATTTATTGCAGTCATAAAAACTTTACTAAAATAAAAATAAAATACCTAGAGTTTTAAATGCAGAAAATATAATTCTCACCTTTTTTCTTTCCATTTTTTTATTCTATTGTTTTGTGTTCCCGGGGTTCCGCGATTATGGAGTGGGCTGTATGTTGACGACTTATAGGTTGCGATTGTTTGAGCGTTCAAAAATGGGACAAAGGAATGGCAGAAAGACTCACCAGACCCGTAGTGCAAGGAGGGCTAGAGGTCAGCGTACCTCTAGTGGGAGCCGCTTCCGGATCCTCGGCGATTCACCTTCCACGACCGCCCACCGTCGATAGCTTACACTGATAGCCCGACGTGACCGGAACCTGGTTGCCCTTCAGCCTTCCTGGGATTTAGTTCTGTGGTGGCACTGGGCACGTGGAATAACGAGAAGTCGAAGGTGTAGCGTGTCGACGTAATGGCGACTTTAGCTAACGGCCGAGAGAACAGTTGTACCGCGACGATAGTGCTTAGTCAACAACTAACGAACTTTCTTTTTAACTTTTAATTGGGGGTCCGAAAATGTGTGTAGTAGTGGGGGAAGCAGGCTGCCTGCATGGTGTGAACAGACGAAAAATGCAAAAGGCATGCTCACACCACACAGGCTATTCTGTACAGTGTAACCATCACTGCATTTCACTGGCAAATGTATACATTCCGCCCACCAAAATGCGACAGTATTTACGAGAAATTGCGAAAGAAAAAAAAATATCGATAGGGATATAAATACATAAAGTACATAATAAAACGAAAACTAAATAAACTATTGCTCCAGAGGCAAGGGGCACAGCTTGACCACTGGCCGCTGGTAACGTCCAGTAGCAGTTCTGACGGTCACCACGCGACAGATACCGTCAGCACCTGGATGCAGTGTGTCAATACGGCCCATTCTCCACTTCAGTGGACCGGTTTGCTCATCCATAATGAGAACCAAAGTGCCTTCACACACATTTGTGTGAGCCTTATTCCACTTGGTCCTCTGCTGTAGAGTATGGATATATTCCACGTGCCACCGTTTCCAGAAGTCCTGGTGCATTTTCTGGAGTAATTTCCAGCGATGCAATGGCGGAATGACCCGGTCCGAAAAATTTTCCTCCGGCAAAGCCGAAAGGGGCTCCAGCGTAAGGAAATGACCAGGTGTTAATGCCCCCAGATCACTTGCGTCAGAGCTCAATGGCGTAAGAGGTCGGGAGTTCAGCATAGCCTCGATCTGAACAAGGACCGTCTGGAGCTCCTCATATGTGAGGCGTTGTGAACCTATAACGCGCGAGAGGTGCGTCTTAACAGATTTTATGCCGGCTTCGGCTAAACCGTTGAAGTGGGGACTGCCTGGAGGGCTAAACGAGAAGTGAATCTCCTCTTTTTCGGACGCGCTCTTCATAAGCGAAGCGAGATAATTGCTGGCCCCGACGAAATTGCGGCCCTGGTCCGACACCAATCGATTGCAACGCCCACGACGAGCAACAAATCGCTTTAGAGCTGCCAGGAATGCCTCTGTAGAAAGCTCGGAAGCTAATTCTATGTGGATTGCCTTTGTGCTTGTACAAATGAAGACGCATATGTAGGCCTTGTATGTACGCACACCTCGGCCCCGACCGAGAGCGATGTCAAATGGGCCGCCGAAGTCGACAGCGGCACTGGCGAAAGGTTTCAAAGCACCTATACGACAAGGGGGCAGGTTACCCATTGCAGGGGCAGGCGCCGGGCGCGGGCTGACGCGATAACATTTTACGCAGCTCGATACTACTGCGCGGATTGCACGCTTAGGTGACAAGATCCAGAATGATTGGGCCAAAATGTTTTGCAACGTTTGTACGCCCGGATGCATGTACCGCTGATGGTATGCTTCAATAATTAGGGTAGTGAGCCGATGTTGCCGCGGCAAGAGCAAAGGATGCTTCGCGCCAAAGACAAGATTCGCATTCTCGAGGCGGCCGCCCACCCTCAAAAGGCCCGCATCATCCAAGAATGGCGACAACTTACGCAGCCCTTTTTGGAGCAGGTTAGGCTTGCCAACACGAAGCTGTTCTATCTCTGTTAAAAATGCTTGCGCCTGAACATGCTTGACCAGAAGCAGGAAGGCGTTTTGGATTTGCTTGAAATCGAGAGCATCCCTAACCTTATTTTTGCTGTTCTGAGAGTTGTGAACAAACCTCATGACGTAAGCTAGAACTCGCTTCAGCTTCCACAACGACGAGAACTTATGGAGCAGCGAGTCGAGCATATCAGGTTCGCTTGATACGACTAGGCTCACGAGTTTTGCTTCTGGCAATAGCATGGCGCTGTCCAGATCGACAAACGGCTGCGGCCAGCTGGCAGGCGAGTCCGACAGCCACGAAGGACCGCTCCACCATAGCTCCCTGCCGACAATGTCCCTGGGCAACAATCCCCTGGAACCTAGGTCAGCTGGGTTTTCAGCTGTCGGCACGTGCCTCCAGCAGTCCGGCGCAACATTATCCTGGATGTGGCTGACCCGATTGGCCACGAAAGTCTGCCAACGGGATGGACACGACTTTATCCACGCCAGAGCCACTGTGGAATCCGACCATGCGACGACGGTGCAATCGGCTTGAAAAGGTAGGAGTGCCCCTTTAACTGCTGCAATTAAGTCCGCCAGCAACACGGCGGCTTGCAGCTCCAATCGCGGAATGGACAGCCTGCGTAGCGGCGCAACCTTTGATTTTGCACAGCAGATCGTGACAGAGCAAGATCCACTGGCATCGACAGTCCTGCAGTAGATAACTGCGCAGTATCCGCGCTCCGATGCATCGCAGAATCCGTGAAGCTCGAGAGAAACGGTAGTCTGGATCATACGGCGCGGAATGGAGATCGACGAGAGAGACGACAATTGGGACTTAAACTTAGTCCATTCTGAATGAATACTGTCAGGGATTTCATCGTCCCAACCCACTCCTGCTGTCCACAATACTTGGATAAGGTATTTGGCGAGGAAGGTTATGGGAGCGAGGAAGCCGATGGGGTCATAGATACGAGAAATTTCGGATAGAATAGTTCGCTTTGTGCTTCTCCTCTCATCAGTCTGCACCTTAAACGAAAAACAATCTGCTTCAGGCAGCCAGCGCAGGCCGAGAATCTTTAGCGAGACATCACAAATGTCTACGAACTCCTTGAATTTCTCAGAGTAGAGATCTTGTACCGGAACATCGACGAAAAAGTCTTCACAGTTCGAAGCCCATTTACGCAGGTGGAATCCACCCGAACCAAGGATCCTGGAGAGCTCCGCCCTCACTTCTACCGCTTCTTCAACCGAATCAGCACCGGACACGACGTCGTCTACATAGATGTCACGTGATAGAATGGCAGAACCTCTCGGAGAGTGAGTCGCAGCTTCTTGAGCCAATTGAGCGATTGTCCGAAGAGCTTGGTACGGAGCTGACGACACACCATACGTCACGGTGCGTAGCTTATAGTCCCGGACAGGACCGACAGGTGATGGGCGCCACAGGATACGCTGATATTCAGCATCTTCCTCGGGAACCAGGATCTGACGATACATTTGCTTGACATCCCCGGTGAACACCACAGCGTGCCAGCGAAAGCGAACTAGCACATCGAAAATGTTCGCCTGTAGCTTCTGTCCAGCCAGCAATGTATCGTTCAGCGACACTCCCCGGGAATCGTTGGCACTGGCATCGAAAACAACGCGGAGCGGTGTGGTGATGGAGTCGGGCCGCAGGATGCCATGGTGTGGGATGTAGTAAAACCTGCCGGTGGCCTTAGTGGGAGCTTCTGTCTCCTCCAGATGACGACAAGCGGCGTAGTCGTCCATGAAGGCCACGTATGCCTTTTTAAGCTCAGAATTTGCGAGAAGCCTCTTCTCCAGATGCAGGAACCTTTTTAAGGCTATTGTCCGAGAATTCGAAAATATTGGTTTATTGGAGGGATCAATAAAGGGGAGAGGTACGACGAATCTACCTTCCTCAGTGCGACGGTGATTTTCGACAAAGTATTTCTCACAGTGCTGATCCCCTTTCGAAAGTAACTCATTTCCTTTGGCAGCGACAGCGACACTCTCCAGCTCCCAAAAGCGACGGATAGAATCGTCCGAAACGGGATTCGTAACAATCAGACAGTTCTGGTTGCCACTCGAGAGGCTAGAACGACTCAGTTCGGACTCGAACCCGCCCATTAAGATCCAGCCAAACACAGTATTTAAGGCCGTTGGTTGGCCTGGATTGCCCTTTACGAGGCCAGGCAGTAAAGAGGATGCGAAAATATCAGCATTTAGCAGCAGGTCGATAGGCCCTGGTCGCGAGAACTCCGGATCTGCAAGAGTCAAGTCCTTTACGTGTGGCCACTTTGAGGAGTCTACAAAGCGGACTGGCTGCGGAGAACAAATAGAGGCCAGCACGTACGCCTCTGCGACAATCTTGTTCTCCTTGGCTCCTCGCGGCGACATTTCAACGGACACGACGGCACGAGGTTCTGCGACTGTGTGTCCGATACCGCTTACTGCCGAAGAAGTAAGTTGGAAAGTTAGTCCTAGACTGTCAGCGCAGGACTTAGTAATGAAGTTACATGCACTGGCACAGTCCAACAAAACCCGGACAGACCGGAAACTACCACCTTTATCCTTGGCCAACAGTACGGCGGTCGAAAACAAGACACCGCTGTCTCCAAGCTGGCCAACTGATGTGAGCACCGTTTCCTTAGTCGGGTGAGGTATTATATTGCATTCCTCTGCCTTCCCTTCGAAGTGCAATAACGAGTTGTGCGAGAAATTGCACTTGCCACACCGATTACTACGACAATTTCTTACAGTGTGAGAGGGGGAGAAGCATAGAATACACAGCCCCTTTTCTTTTACAAAATTGAACCTGGAATGTGCGTCCAATTTCAGGAATTCCCTACATCCTGACAGGTTGTGTGGACCAGCACAGCATGCACAGCAGATCGAAGACACAACAAATGATGCCTTTGGCTGAGAATTCTGCACTTTGTTTTTCATTGGTGCCGGTCGAACAGGGGCCAGACAAGAATTACCCTGGGTTGCATTCATTGCCCGGTAACTTTTCTCCATAAAATTCTGTAAGTCCACAAGCTCAGGAACTTCATCAGAATTGTGTTCCATTTGGAACGATTCCTTTGTAGCCCTGTCCAGTTTGGACCACAACAAATGCACCAGAACAAAGTTTTTATCTGGTAGCCCAAACCGCTCTAGTACAGCCAAATTCTCCGAGAAGGTACGAGAAACCCGTTCTAGCTCGGTACCTGTCTTGCTCCTAATTGGACAACACTCAACTAGCTTTTCATAATAAGTAGTAGCAATTTGCCACTTTCTGTTATAATATTTTACTAGGGCATCATAGGCTACTGCATAACTCTCATTTGATAATGGGAAATTTTTAATTAGATTATACGCAGAACCTTGCACGCACGACAATAAATAATGCAATTTTTCTACGTTCGACAAGTTTTCGCGGGTGTGGATAAGTGAGTCAAACAATTGTTTAAATGCAACCCAGTTATCAACGCCCCCGTCAAATGTTTTAATTGTTATCTTTGGCAACTTTGCCACGGACCCACTGCTGTCCTCACCATGATTACCCTGAGGTTTGGTCACCCTAGCCCGCGACAAAGCTAACAATTTCGCCTTAACACTGTTCATTCGTTTTTCGAAAATAAAGGTAGCTCCGCACTCCGCTTTCCAGTGTAATTTGCCTACAGAAGCAAGCACCCTCTGTTGCGCTGTGTGAAATTCGTCGGAAATATCTTTTAAGTCCTGCTCGGTATAGCCTTCGGGATCACTACTTTCGATAATTTCTAACCGCAGCGTTGCGTAATCTCTCGCAATCCTGTTCGCATCGGGAGCAGAACCATCCTCATTCTCCATTATTTACAATTTGCTTCTCGAAAACAAAAGCAATACGACGACAATAATTATTATGACAAATGAGACTGACGTTTCTGACAGCTGTCAATAGTGAACACAGAACAATTCAGTAAATGAGCGACAATCACAGATGACAGATACTGCTGTCACCCACTGCAAAATGGCCGACTAGTCTATGCTATATCCACTTCAGTAGTACCAACACAAAAACAAATCCGTTCCACCCTTGAACGAACAAAATCGCAACCTACCTTCAGATTTTAACGACAGTTATGAAATTAAATTAGAACCCTACGGAACGACGAAAAAAGGTTTACAATAAACTGTTACAATAAATCCGGCGCGAATGGACCAAATGTTTTGTGTTCCCGGGGTTCCGCGATTATGGAGTGGACTGTATGTTGACGACTTATAGGTTGCGATTGTTTGAGCGTTCAAAAATGGGACAAAGGAATGGCAGAAAGACTCACCAGACCCGTAATGCAAGGAGGGCTAGAGGTCAGCGTACCTCTAGTGGGAGCCGCTTCCGGATCCTCGGCGATTCACCTTCCACGACCGCCCACCGTCGATAGCTTACACTGATAGCCCGACGTGACCGGAACCTGGTTGCCCTTCAGCCTTCCTGGGATTTAGTTCTGTGGTGGCACTGGGCACGTGGAATAACGAGAAGTCGAAGGTGTAGCGTGTCGACGTAATGGCGACTTTAGCTAACGGCCGAGAGAACAGTTGTACCGCGACGATAGTGCTTAGTCAACAACTAACGAACTTTCTTTTTAACTTTTAATTGGGGGTCCGAAAATGTGTGTAGTAGTGGGGGAAGCAGGCTGCCTGCATGGTGTGAACAGACGAAAAATGCAAAAGGCATGCTCACACCACACAGGCTATTCTGTACAGTGTAACCATCACTGCATTTCACTGGCAAATGTATACATCTATCTATGTCCTTCCTTTACTGTATTCTGTCTTTTTCAGGGTCATTCTTGATACGCTCGCGATATCTTTTTTGTTTTTCCGCTGCTGTTAGAGGCATTTTATCTAAAAACAACAAATTTGATTAAATGACATTTATTCACACAGTCACAAATCAATTAAAATAAATACAATATCATATAAAAGAAATAATATAAAAGAATAGAAAATTTAACATTAATTATATCAAAGCTATCCTATCCCTGTAGAAATAGAACGTGTCGCCAAATAAAACATTTTTTTCTTAAATGTAAAATTTATAATATGTATCTCTATTCTCAACGCGAACGATTCTTTATCGTTCCAATACGTTACTTTTTTACTTTCTTCTACTCGTTACCATCAAAATGATAACGGAACCAGAAGTAACGAATGAAACATGACACATTTAAAAAATACTTAAATACATATAAGAACCAATATTCAATTCAATGACTGTTGTTTTTAGCATTTGGCTTTAGACATTGCATATTACTACTATATTAATATACACTAAAACACATCACTTAACAAGTTATTAAATGTAAAAAATTGGGTAACTACTTACGGAAAATTTCATCCGCGCGATCACGTCCGAACTTGTCGCAAGGTTTACTCACAGAGAAAAAAATCACTACGTTTTAGGTTTACTGCAGACTGACTGACAGACCGACATAATGCTGTGTTGCTATGTCTTAATTAGGGTTGCAAAATATAAAAAACATCAATTTAGAAGAAAATTTTATTTCTTTGGTATATTTTTTACACGGTAACGTGATCGGAATTCCGGTTTTTTCAAAATCAGTTACACTGATAAAACCTCGTTATTTCTTATTTTTTGTATTAAACATGTACTGAAACGAGATAATTTAGTAAAATTTACATCTATTTATACCAGAAAAATACTAATATTGTTACAAAAGTCAATAGATTATGCTTATAATTCCAATTAAAAGTTTCAATTTTAGGGTGGGACACTACAAAAAAGGGGTACCTTATGTAACTAAATGTTGTATTTTTTTTAATTTATGAATAATTAAGTGAAATTAAACTATTTCCGAGTCGCTCGTAGCCCCGGCTGCCTGAGTGATCTTAAACGATCACGAAGGTTAAGCAACACAGGGCGCGTTCAGTGCATGGATGGGTCGCCGTCTATGACTAACGCTAGTGGCATTTTTCCGAGCGGTTCCGTGCTTCGCAAGGCACGTTAAGCTGTTGGTGCCGGCTGCCGTCGATAGATGGCAGTCGTTAAGCCAAGTCAGAGGCCTTAGGGCGGCTTGACAACTTCTGACAGTAGACGAGCCTCTAGTCTACAAGCCTCCACCAATCCGGACTTGGCCCCCGTGGTGGAGTATGGCCTGTACCTTCCTCAGGGAAGAGACCCGTGCCCCTCGGTGGGGACATAATGGGTTGATGATGAAACTATTTCCTCATAAGATTATAAAATATACTTTCATTTCGTATAAAAATTTATTGTACTTGCCGTACTAAATATTCATTTTAATGATATCTAAAGTCGGCGGACAGTCGAAAAACCCATGGTAGCAGTTTAGAAAAAAATGCTCAAATAATAAATCCCTATTAATGGGTACCTATTCTTCTTCAAGGTGATTGACGGCTTTAGCTCAGCTGAGACTCGAAACGAAAGACGCGTTTTTTCAGTATGAGAAACAGATTACTTGTGGGTGCCGGCGTGTCAGCCATTACAACTGATCGCCATTTGACGCCCACTGCAGGACATAGGCCTCCTTCGTGGTTTTCAAAACCACGCAGAAAAGAAAGGCAGAAAAAAAACGCCAATCTTTTCTCAAATCATACCTATTACATCTAAAACATAAATTGGCATGAGTACAAGATCCCATCATGAGTGCAATCAACAACTTGCAATGCCAAAACATTAGTTACCTACCTACTATTACTACCTACTATTACTATTACCTACTATTACTACTACCTTCTATTACCTTTAATATTCTGCCTATAAATGACCCCATCCAACCTAATAGCGTGGCAACCTGAAAGCGGTGGTAGCCTAGTGGGTAGAAAATCGGACTCGGAAGCAAGAAACCCATGTTCGATCCCCAGTGCGGGCATGTACCTATGACTTGGTTTTCTAAGTTATGTACATTTGTGAAGTTATAGTAGCAATACTACTCGCTAACTGTGAAGGAAAACATCGTGAGGAAACCTGAGTGTCTGAGCTATTCACATACCCTAGCGCTTGAAATAGCCAATCCGCGGTGGGCACGCGTGGTGATTAAGCTTATACTCCCTCCCTGAGAGAAGGCCTGTGCCCTACAGTGGGACGTATATAGGCTGCTTATGTATTACTACTACATTTGTAAAGACACCATGGTAATAGTATTTTATACCCTAAGAAACTTCAATAAAGTACAGTGTAATTTAACTACCCTAGAATAGGTGCCAACGGACTATCCTTACTTATAATTAAACAGTGTTTTTCTTTCAACCATTTAGGTACTGATCCATAATCCATAAGGAGAAGTGTATCTTTTTTTATGAACAATAAATATTTTTTATCTTTAAGGCTGACTTGCACCACTTTCTTAAATGTAGCAAGCAGCAGCATTTAACTACAATTCTTCTTACAGAAGTCGATTTGAATGGTGGGTGACTTAAGTGACATTTATGAAGTGGTGCAAGTCGGCATAAGAATATATTATTATTTATGTTACATACTTGTTATTGTTTCTTTACTAAGATATTTAAGTACACAAATTAATATAATTCCTCAGCTGCTTGCGTGATATACATACATATAGTAAAAATAGAACTGAATTAACACTATCACTTTGCAATCTAAGGAGTGTTTTCCTCGATGAGCATCAAGAAACTTATATAGGTAACAACATGTTACTTTAATGTCTGAAAATATATTGCAAAATAGGAGATAGTGAAAAAAGCACTGATAGGTAATTTTTTATGCTATTTTAGGTTGTAGATAGTTTTTTTTTCAAGCTTAGCTAGTTTCGTAATAAAATTAAAGTTAAGTAGGTATTAAACATTTTATTAAACTTCATAATATACTCCTTTTCATCTTCAATGTAAAAATACTGACATGTTATCACCACAGTGGCTTGATCATACACTTGATCGTGTATAGACTTGTTGTACAGCAGATTTCATTCTGAGCTTGCGTCGCAAGGTGGCTGCACGTCTCAAAATGGACCGAGACACTTACGAAATTTATCGAAAAATATAAATGTCTGTGGATTCATACAAGATCTGGTACCCATTTTAGGGGAAGCTGCAACGATTGATAGCGTTATTCAAATCATTCATGATGTTATTCATTTGAGTATACTCTGCACGTTTATGATAATTTTTTTTCATCCAGAACCTCTTCCTACTTTTTTTCCTCTCTTCTGCCGCTGCTGACAATAACAGAAGAACTCCCATTTTTTGGCGATTTGATAAAACAGGAGGCATTTTATTAAACACAAAACAAGTCCTCTTCGTTCGATACTGATCACGCACGACACGATTGATGCGTTCTGGATAGTCTGTATGCTACATCCAGCGGCGCGGCCTTGAGCTGACGTACAGCTGGGATGGACCGTGTATACCGCGCTTAAACCATGTTAGTAACTGTACAAATACTCTTCAGATGCTTCTATGCTCTTCAGATAGGTACTGTGTACTCTGCACTGCACTCTTCGTCAGTGTTGCCAGATGGTGCGATTTATATTCACTTGGGCTATCTTTATTATTAGAGTAACAAGCGAAAAATGAATATATAAAGTAAAAAATATACTTTTGATAATAAGAAATAAATAAAAAAATTATAAAGTTTACATTTATGTATCTTAGATTATAAGTATGTACTTAGTTGGTAGGTTTAGCTAATCCGAGACACAATTTGGCAACCTGAAAATAACACAAAGATACATTATGACCGCTAGCGATTAAACTAGGCCGAGCCTGTATCTGAAACGCTTGTTCCTTCCATTTGACTTAATTCATTTGTATTAATTTACTTGCACTCCATAAATTTACTGTGGGTAACAATAGTTGTCACGTATGATATCAGTTTTTCTAAAAGTACCTTCCCTATAAAAACGAATCAAGGCGTTAGTAGGTTAGACCACTGTAAATATAAACTTCGACAAATATTTCGTTAAACTTACTTATGTACCTAGGCAATTTAGTAGATTTATATACATCTAATAACCATTAGCAATTCAAACCGTTAAGGAGTGTAACCTCCTTTATATTTTTCTTTTAGATGTCTTTGACAAGTCGATGGTATTCGACGTTTGTTTTACAGTCAATAAATATTAACAGAATGTAAAACTTTATTATGGTAGCAGAGCGTAATATTTTAAGTATTTTGAGGATGCGAAGTGTATTTATTCTGGGAAAGAATTTATAGAAAAAAAATTCATACAGTGTAATCTGTGCCGGCTGACTACCACTACCGCTATGGATAGAGCAATCGTGGAAGCATCCAGGGTGCAGATACGACACCTGGATACCAAACTTCAAATCATGGAAGTACAGAATAATGGTTGTTATGAAGGCCATCCCTGGCGCCTTAGACATTGTCAAAGGTAAGCTGAGTAAACCTCGTCAACCACCTGCAGAAGCAGATGCGGCTGTCCAAGCAAAATACGAAAAAAATCTACAAGAATTTGTGAACATTGATAGTGGCGTCTTAGTTCTCATCACGACAAGCATGACAGATGAAATCCTAAATCATGTCATGCCGCTGACAAGTTCTAAAGATGTATGGTGTCACGTTACCGAGGGTTGTGTGAAGGTATAACCCTTGGTAACTAAAATACTTAATAATAATAAAAACATCAAAAATATGTACAAAAGCAACCTTAGGTCCCAGAAGGGTAAGTAGATCGGAGAGGCAGGCCGTGGAGTCAGGTCGTGGAGACGGACAGGCAAGTTGCGAAGGCAGGCCGTGGAGACGGGCAGGCAAGTTGCGAAGGCAGGCCGTGGAGACGGACAGGCAAGTTGTGCAGGCAGGCCGTGGAGACGGGCAGGCAAGTTGCAAAGGCAGGCCGTGGAGACGGGCAGGTAAGTGACGGAGACAGGCCGTGGAGAGGTAGACAGGAATTCAGGTAACTCAGGTAAGATTCTTGAAGTATGACTCAGGTAAGACTCTTCAAGTAGGACTCAGGTAACTCTTCAAACAGGATTCAGGTAACTCTTCAAGTAGGACTCAAGTGAGATTCTTCAAGTAGGACTCAGGTGAGATTCTTCAAGTAGGACTCAAGTGAGATTCTTCAAGTAGGACTGAAGTGAGATTCAAGTAGGGCTCAAGTAAGACTCTCAAGTAGGACTGAAGTGAGACTCAAGTAGGGCTCAAGTAAGACTCTCAAGTAGGACTGAAGTGAGACTGACTCGGAAAGCCTTCTTGGGCGGCTTTTATACCCCAAAAATAGTTCGATTCTAATATTCAAATTTGATCTGAATCTGCGTCAGAATTCTTCTGGAAGTTTCTGGATCCTGTTCCAAATCCATAATTTCAAATTCTAGATCTTCTTTCTCTTTCTTGCATTAAATTCATAATTTCGATTTAGAATGCGAGTAGTCTTCTAGAAGTCTCCATAGGCCAGAAGTTTCCTTATTCGACCTTCTTAGTATGACGATTATTTGACATAATTTAGAAAAATAAAAAACAATATTCAAATAAAAGAAATATCTGACTACCAGTTGAATCGTTGACAGTAAAGCAAAATAAAATATTTACAATGTGAAAAGTGGAAAAATAATTAGAAATACGTATTAGCTTTGAAATAATAGTGAACCAATCTTATGTTTTCGTTCGTGATAACATGAAAGTGTTGTGAAATTGGATTTCAGTGGTTCAGCTTGGACAAAACGTAAGTCTTTTTTGCATTGATAGAAAGAGTAGGGTGCTAGGCAATAGAATCGCGCTAGACGCGTAAGTAAGCTAATCCCTACAATGGGAAGAACTTAATCGTTTTTATGGAGAAAGTAGTGAAGACAAAAGTTACGACCTGTGTCTACGTTTCTTTAGCTACAAAAAGGAAACAGAACATGGTATGGCAACGCATATTTCTGCGCTGAAGAATATCTGGCATGAACTGAACAGTTTCTTTGATTCAAAATTACCAGACATGTTACCTACTGATCTGCAGGATTTTGGACACTTTACCGTCGGAATTCTTTGCCTTTAAATCAAGTTGGCTACTAATGACAAAGAAAGATCGAACCGTTGAAAATCTTACTACTCAGCTATATGCCCATGAAAAAACTTTAATGAACAAGAGCGAAACTGAGAACACGAGCCCGTCAGAAGCACTTTATGTAAGAACAACCTGAGGCAAAAAGACACAAGAAAAAGAAATTAAATGTAAATATTGTGGAATGACCGGACATAGAGTGAGACAATGTAAGAAATGGATATCTGATGGTAGAACACCTAAAGAGGCCACATCAGTAAACCTAACACTACCTGTCTTGGCCCTCAACAATTTAGTTACAGATAAAGAGAACTGGTTGGTAGATAATGGCGCGACCAGCCATGTAACAGATCAGATTTTTTTGAAACTTTTGAATTCTTCAAAGGCCAACATACTGTGACAGCAGCGAATGGTCACACCATAGAAGCACTAGGGAAGGGAACATCCGTGCAGAAGTTGATGTGAATGGAAGACGAGAGCAACTAACACTCAAAGATGTCTGGTATGTCCCAAACATTATGATGAATCTTTTTTCTGTTCTTGCTGCACATGACCATGAGTACAACACTGTATTTGAGTCGACGCCAGACACGTGCACTTTGAAAGTAGCTGGATCTATCAAGTTAGTAGGAAAAAGGCAGAGAAAAGGAGGACTTTTTAAGCTGAACCTAACTTGCCTAGTACCGAAACCAGAAGTTAATGTGGCACTGACAAATCCACTACAAGTGTACCATGAGAGACTCGCTCACCAGAGTAAGAGACATGTGAAACAGCACATTGAATGAGAATTGGGTTTGAAAGTCAAGGACAATCAATCAGATCTATGTGAAAGATGTCTATATGGAAAGGCCCATAGGCAGACGTTTGGCACAAGGGTGAGAGCGACTCAATCTGGAGAACTCATACATGCTGACATATGTGGACCTTTCACATACTCGATCCAGAAATTTCGATACTTTCTGTTGTTCAAAGACTACTTTCTGTTGTTCAAAGACGACTTTAGTCAGTATCGATGCATATATTTTCTAAAGCAGAAATCCGAAGCACATCATAAGCTCAAGCAAAATTTGTTAATGTTAACTGAAGCTCGAGTTGCAGGACACTGTTAAAGAAATGTTGACCGATAACGGAGGAGAGTTCGATAACGAGCAATTTCGAAAGATCTTAAACGAGCATGGTTTAAAACAAAGACTGACAATGCCTCACACTCATGAACAAGCTGGATGCGTAGAAAGAGAGAATAGGACTATAGTAGAAGCAGCAAGAGCAATGATGCATGCACATGCAGAACTCATTAACACAACGACGTATATCTTAAACCACACTGGTTCATCGAGCACGCCTGGAATATCTCCTTATGAACTATGGTACGGAAAGAAACCTGGTATTAAGCACCTGAGAATCATTGGTTCCAATTGCTACGCTCATATTCCGAAATCTAACCGCAAGAAGTTAAGCAAGAAAGCTAAAACAGGAATTTTGATTGGCTATGATGGAAGGTTACCGAATTTGGGATAAAGTTAATCACAAGTTAATTAGATCCAGAGACGTCATGTTTGAAGAAAAACCATTACTGGGTTACAAAGACCAGAATGACGATCAAACTACGAACATTTCACAACCTTCACCATCAACTAGCAAACAATTTTGATTCGAACTGCCAGATCTACAAGACAACTTACCCAAAAACTCTATACAGAACGATGCTTATCAAGATAGACATATATGCAAACGATCCAACGTATCAACCACCACAGTTTAATGGACATAATGAGCTAGTTGAAGACCAATAAGTCCATGTACAGCAAGATGAACAGGAAGCACTTGATTTTCACTCTGAGAAAAATGAGGCCGAAGATGAATCAGATCAACTTGAAACTGCAGAATCTGAATATGAGGAAACAGAACCAGTAGAAGTTGAGCACGAAGAGCTGTCGATTAATGAAATTGAACAAGAAGGTCAAATGACTGAGGAATCGGAATAATCTAAGAGCTCCCAGTCGATACAGAGACACTGTTTGTAACATCAGTATGTCGTCTAATGCAGTCGAGCCTAAAAGCTACAAAGAAGCTATGTCAGGAGTAGATCACGATAAATGGAAAGAGCCAGTTGATACTGAAATTAATTCTTTAAAAGAAAACGAAACATGGCAACTAGTAGAATTAAATGAAAAAAGGAAAGCTATTCTCTGTAAGTGGATACACAAAATTAAAACTAATCCGGACGGGACACTAGACAAGGCTAATACAAGGCCCGATTAGTAATTAAGGGATATTCTCAAAAAGGAGGGCTGGATTTCTTTCAAAAGTTTAGTCCTTTGGCAAGAAGCAGCACAATACGAGCACTTCTTAGTGCTGCTGCAAAGCAAAACATGTCGTTAGCTCAATTTGATGTCTCCACAGCGTTCTTATACGGAAACTTAGATGAGGAAATTTACATGAAACCCCCACAAGGCTATACCACTGATCCTAGGCTTGTATTCAGGCTAAAGAAGAGTCTGTACGGTTTAAAACAGGCACCGCGATGTTGGAACCGATGCATTACTGACTACATAATAGCTCTCGGATTTCAGCAGAGCAAAGCGGATCCGTGCCTATTTGTAAGAAAGAAAGACAAAAATAAAATATGTTGACGATGGGTTAATCGCTTCCACAAGTAAAAAAGAAACTCAAAACTTTCTGGAAGAGCTGAAAAAGCGTTTCAAAATAACTGTTAAATCAGCGAACTATTTCCTGGGTATGGAAATAGAGAGAAAGTCGGACGGCTCTATTCTAGTAACTCAGAAAGCGTACACTAAACGCGTGCTAGAAAGATTCGGAATGGCGAATTGTAAAGCCGTAGCCACACCAATTATTAAGACGAATAACATAGAGGATGAAAATACTTCAGACCGCTTCCCCTACCGTCAAGCAGTTGGAGCATTGGCTTATCTTATGACTGGTACGAGACCAGATATAGCCTATGCTATAAGCGTCATATCACGTAATTTGGACCATCCTACAAAGGAAGATATCCATACTGTCAAGCGGATATTACGGTATTTGAAAAGCACAATGGATAAAGAGTGCTATAGTGATGCTGATCACGGAGGTGATCTTAGCACAGGACGCTCCACTACTGGCATGTTATGCTGGTTTGGTGGACCAATTTCATGGCAGAGTAAACGCCAAACCACCGTTGCAATTTCATCCACCGAAGCGGAGGTAATAGCTGCCAGTGAAACTGCTCGCGAGATCATATGGTTGAAGAGAATCTTGAAAGATATTACTGGCGAAGATTGCTCGACAAGTCTTTGCATCGACAATGAGTCTGCAATAAGACTAGACAAAAATCCACCATATGAATATCATCAACGAACAAAGCACATAATTAGATCGTTCTTTATAAGAGAATGTGTAACTAATGGTGTTCTTGATGTAGGTAAGGTCCCTGCAGCTCGACAACTTGCCGATATGTTGACAAAACCTTTGTATGGACCCAGAATTCAAGAGCTCAGCGAAATGTGCAACATAAAAAACGGAGGCGGATGTTAAGGAGTGTAACCTCCTTTATATTTCTTTTAGTTGTCTTTGACAAGTCGATGGTATTCGTCGATTGTTTTACAGTCAATAAATATTAACAGAATGTAAAACTTTATTACAAACAATAGGGAGAATTTAGCAGCTGAAAAATTCAGGCGATTTGGGCTACAAGAACTTAGCCGATTTTTGGGCAACTGTTTTTCCAAATTTTGGCGACATTGCCCGACCAGCATCTGACAACACTGATTAATACCCTCTCTATGGTCTGTGGGTCTGTCTGTGGTGCGATTTTGTTCGTTTTAGAATGTACCTACCTACCTACCAAAGAGTATGTACCTACTCTGTGTTTTAGATGTTTTAGTCGGGTCACTATATTGTACGACCCGATAACGTACAGCCAATAATGCACACCCCGATAATTCGTGCCCAAGGGACACCAATTATTGGGGTGTGCATTATTGCCCGTACGTTATCGGGTCGCGCAATATCGGTACGGACCAATAATTCACGCACGATTTTGTACGACCAATAATTGGCGTCCATATCGGTGCCCCGTTCACATATGATTAGCGCATTTTACTTGACATGAAATCAGCAGTTGAGCTTAGGATTCGTTTAGAAATTTATTCCATAATCTAGGTGGTTTTTGACATTCATTCATAAAATTCAAAAAACCGAATGTAATTTCTGAACTTCCAAAAGGGTGACGCACAAACTAATAAATCCCTATTAATAAGTACCTATTTTTCTTCACTGTGATTGATGGCTTTGGCTCAGCTGAGACTTGAAACGAAAGACGCATTTTTCTGATTGTAATGCCTAAATTAAAATGCCCGAAACCAAGTTTCATTGCCTACGCCTTCATTCTGGCACCGCCATCCTTCCTGAAGCCGGTTCCCGTACCAAATCTATCAATGGAGAGATGAGCCAAGTTCATAAACCTACATGTAGCAGCTGCTGAGTTGACTGCGAAGTTTTAAACCTTAATTACCTACTATTCTTTGTAAAGAAACCATAGTAATAGTATTTTATACTCTAAGAAAGAAACTAGACTATTCAATTAACTATAGTGTAATTTAACTACCCTAGAATAGGTGCCAATGGACACCTTACTTATAATTTCACAGAATTTTTCTTTCAACCATTTAGGTAAGTACTGTTCCATAATCCATAAGAAGTGTATCTTTTTTTTATGAACAATAAATATATTTTATCTTTAAGGCCGACTTGCACCACTTTCTTAAATGTGGCTTAAATAGCATTTAACTACAATTCTTCTTACAGAAGTCGATTTGAACGGTGACTTAAGTGACATTTATATACTTTTATCTATGTTACATACTTGTTATTGTTTCTTTGCTAAGAGATTTGACTACACACATTAATATAATTCCTCAGCTGCTTGCGTGATAGATATACATATAGTAACAATAGAACTGAATTAATACTATCACTTTGCAATCTAAGGAGTGTTTTCCTCGATGAGCAATGTTACTTTAATGTCTTTAAAAATATATTGCAAAATAAGAGATAGTGCAAACTAGGAGAAAATAGGAGATAACGCTATTTTAGGTCGTAGATAGTTTTTTTTCATTCTAAGCTACTTTGGTAATAAAATTAAACGTAAGTAGGTATTAAATATTTTATTTAACTTCATTACATACTCCTTATCGTCTTCAATGGCACAATACTGACATGTTATCACCACAGTGGCAAATAATTTTAAATGACAGCTAAGTCAATGAATAAAGGAGTACTAGAAAAAAGTCAATCTTAGTGTTATCTTCAATTTAATAAATTTGTATCGACAAACAGCTTATGTGCTACTGTGCCAACGACAAGCTTTACTGCTTGCTGTTCTTCTTCTTCGTCTTTGAATTCCGGGAAGCTTGGGCAACGGCTCCATCCATAGCCAATAAACGTGGCCTCCTTTCTAAGTGATCTTTGGCTACCAACTCATTTCGTGTTCCATGGAAGACTAGGTGAGAGCTTACTGGTCAGGCATGAAGCCGAGTATAGACTAGCTTAGATTTCATCTGAAAATTTTTAAGTTTAACCTAAACATAAAAGTAGTGTACGGTCAGAACAACTTCATCCTCGTCTCCTGTTAACTTGTAAAGCCTCCTTAGCCGTGATAGTTTTCCTTTTAATTTAATTATTATGTGCCACTATTTAACATTTTTTCACGTTTCTATTCCTGTATTCGGGATATGGGGCGCCCAACTCAAACCAAAATATGAGCTTCAAAGCTAAATATTTAATTTTCGAAAACGGATCCCTAAATCGAAAAGATGTTTTCCCACATTTTCATTGTATGTGAGTGCGTAGGCGAGAAATTGGATACCTAATTTAGGTGCAGAGGAAGCACGCAAAAAAATGAAGATTAATTACATCGGGAATTTTTTACGGTAGCTTTTATGCATTTTTTTAGTCTGTACTGTTGCGCCAGCAAGTCACCGGCACTGCATTGTAACCACAGATTGTAATATGGATAATCCTTTACGGAACGCTCTTACTCAAGATGGAGCACCACGAGCCTTAGCAGTCATACGAAGGTTGGTCTGAGAACTTATCTACAACCATAATCCGGCTGATATTGTTTGTCTTACGCTTGCTTATCTATCAGCTTACGTATAAAAATATTAAACTTTAAAACACCTACTTAATCTGATGCGTAAACAGAAACATGTCTGACAATTATTTTATATTTATTTTGAACGCAGTTATGAAAATAAGTAAATCAAATTAGCTTATGTAAACGAGGCACCACTCTATCAAGTGATTTTCTTGTCTGTGGTTGGACACGGATTATTGCCCCGTACCGATTTTGTACAGCCCGATAATGCGCACCCCGATAGTGTACAGCCAATAATCCGTGTACATGTGCACGGATTATTGGCTGTACATTATCGGGGTGTGCGTTATCGGGGTGTGCGTTATTGGGACGTGCGTTATTGCCTCCCGTTTTAGTCACTTTAGTGTTTATTGTGCAGTTGTGCTACTTTTAAACAATTTATTTAGAACAAAGTGGGTTCAATAAAAGAAATTCGCTCCTTGATCGCTTCCATTCTACCGTCCACGAACTACGTTCCAATATGGATACTGTGGCTACTTATTGCTGAATCTTGAATCGTGCTGTAAAGTTGAATTTTACTTGCTGAAATGGATCCAGAAGAGGAATACAATGAAAGTACTTGGACATACCTGATCCTATGTATTGAGCCAACAATCTTTGAGGGATTGAAATTTGCTAAAGATCTTATCATTGCTAATATAGCTCTGAGGCTCATCATTCAGTATGTGAGTCTTCCTCATAATGTCAGGCACAGTTTGTCCCTACTAATTGGAAGCCTCCTGCTCTACTATAACATCGGACAGGCATTCGTGTGGACAATCGGGTTAACAGTTAGTTCATATATTTGTATTCTTCTATTATCATACATATCAATTATTAAATGGAAAGGTTTCATTGTTTCATTTGGAATTATTTTATCACTCCTATGTTGCGAATTTTATATTGTAAATCCAAAAATGTGGCAGCAAATAAGAGGTATCCAAATGATAGTAGCGATGAAGATTATATCTGTCGCAATTGAGTTTGATAGAGGCATGTTCAAACAGATGTTAAATCCAGTGGAGTTTGGTGGTTACATACTTTGCCCCGCCAACTGTGTACTGGGCCCTTGGATTTCTTTTAACAGCTACAATAACTATCTTAACATAAGATTTCTTTCCAAAAAGTGGTTAAAAAACATTGCTATAAACTTGGCGCTTGCTATGACCTTCTTAGTGCTTTCGAATTGTATTGTGCCATGGTACATTGATGATGAAGCATCCAGGTGGCTAGTGGCATACCGTGACGCGCAGGCCTTCAGGATGTCCCATTACTTTGTGTCTAGCATGTCCATGGTGTCAATGATCAGTGCAGGCTTTGGTATGACCAACAACTGTCACTCTGAAGTGGAAGTTACAAAACCTTACTTTGTTGAGTTGCCTAGGTCTCTTGTCCAAGTTGTTGTATACTGGAATATACCTATGCACCAGTGGCTGAAGAATTATGTTTTTAAGCCATTTCAACCCTATGGACAATTTGGAGCTATCTTTGTAACATATACAGTGTCTTCAGTGCTCCATGGTTTTAATTTTCAGCTATCGGCTGTACTGATCAGTGTTGGAGCATTTTCATATGTTGAATATAATTTCCGCTCCAAAGTGGCTTCAGCTCTTGAAGCGTGTTGTCTTGCTAATCCATGTCTTAAGCAGTGTGGACATAAGTACAAAAGTAATAGTTTGGTAGCTCGATTTTTAAATACTGTATTTTCTCTTATGACCATTGTACATTTAGCTTATTTAGGAGTAATGTTCGAAGCATCATTCTCTATTCAAGAATCTGGGTATTCTTACCATCATACAATGAGTAAATGGGAAGACCTAAATTTTTTTAGTCATGGTTTTATTGGATTTTTGTATTTGATTTTCTTAGCATTGTAAGTAGTTCAATAGGTACATGATTTTAATGTGAACAATATTAAATAACTCACTGTGCCTGCTACAGGCTACAGACACTTGCATGGAAGTCAGATCTTATAAAAAACCGAACTACTTAGCTATTTTATTTAATTTTAGAACTTTCCTTTTTATTCATTATTTAAATTTTCCTGCTATTACTAAGACTGATAACTGGTATTTATGTGATAAATTCACTGTACATAATCTAAGGTTAGTTAGGTCTGAGATCTCCACATTGGCTCATAGTTGGGCCATTGTATGTAGCAGCCTAAGATACATTTCATTAATTTGTTTTACTGTATTATCTATAGCTATTTCAAACTCAACTCTGAATAACACCTTTGCAATGTTATATGAAGAGTATGTAAGCACAAGTTACTTTCACCAAAACCATGAGATGCTGTCATTATTTTTATTCTAGGTGAGTATTTCAATAAGTTGTAAATTAGGTATTAACTTTGATCTCTCTCAGGTATTCTATGGTAGGTATAAGTAGATGAGTGTTTTTATTTAATATTACTATCAAATAATTAGAAATGTTAATTCCAAGTAGGTTTATTAAAAAGCTTTGTAATGAACACAATGTTTTATTAAAAGAAATTTGAGTGTTAACTTAAATCCATTCCAATTGACAATTAAGAATTCTGAACACTTTTGTCATTATATACTTATAACTTCTTAAAGTTACTTGGTGATTTGAATCTTGAAGGGATAAATGAATCCTGTAATTTATGCATTCTGAAGTAGGTAATTCGCAACATGCCTCCAGATTTTCAATACTTTCCTTACTAGTATTGAAATATTCCTGTCTTGTATAAACTATTGTGCTTCTATAGTCTTTTGTTGCCTTCTGAATCAGTTTTAAAATATTTTTTAAGTACAAGTCCATCTTTGTTAATTTGGTTCCTTGTTCTGTCCAGTAATATGCAGTCAAGGTGTCAAACATCAGCAGAGAAATATTTGGGTGATGTGTGAAGATGTTGTCTAAATTGTGAATAGTTACATAAAGCTGTGTTGCATCGTAAATTTCTGTGCAATGAAATCTATTGCAACAATCCATAAACAGCTTGTTTATGTTTTCTACACATGCTTTGGTAGTTTCAACTCGACGATGTAAAGTTTGCTTCAGTAAACTCAACAGAAGTTCAATTTTCATATTTCCATCTGTATGAAAAATAAGCACTTCCGTTTCAGCGCCACCTAAGCCAATCGGTATCAAAGCTTGGACTATCAGGTCCATAACTAGAAACGTTTTACCTGTATTACATTTTCCAAATATTTCCACTACTTCTCCTTGTTTTAGGCCACTTTCAAACAGTAAAGGATAAAACTTATCGACATCCCTTTTCTTAGATAGTCTTGCCAACATTTGTAGTCCAGATTCTACTTTATATGCAGCCGACATTGTGAAGATTGAATTGAAAATAGATAAATTAGATACCTATCGACTCGTATGTAGGTATTTAGGTACATAATCGCAGGTACGTATTTAGAGGTAGTTAACCTAACCAAGTACTCTGTGACCTAACCTAATATGCTAATACACAACGTCGGGGATAGTGCAAACGCGCGTAACTACTTTCGAGCAATAGTGCGTAAGTTCCGTAAACAAACTACAAGAGTTAAAAATACCAAGATTAAGATATTAAAATAGTACTTTCCCGGGGGGAGCATGAGATTCTTATCCTATCGAGATAGATAGGTTAAAATTTTAAAACATTACGATATTATATCCCACCCGCGAGCATGACTTCTCTTCGATATACATACATATCTTCCTTAGATAAGAGATAAGATAAACTTTTGTTTTATCTACTTGTTGGTATGACAACACTGAATCGGCAAATAGCGATGTCACGAAATCACTATTTCATTCGTTCAATTTGCGTTTTTTGACAGATTGAAATCCGATCTGTCTGTGATCTTTCCTTTACTTAGTCTGTGCTAGGTATCAAATAAAATGTAAATAAACAAACAAATAACGGATAATAGATGCTTAGATGCCGAAAATGAAGTAAGTACAAACTTTATAGCCATTGCAGTTAATTTATACAATACTACAATAGTTGGAGATCCTTCCTACAAGCTCATACGGACATCGCATCATATACAAGACACTCATCGGCAAGAACTATAATATTTTTCTGTTTTAGAGGGCGCAGTAAACAAAATCAACTGGGGTTCGTTCGAGTATATGACGCTACACAGTAATTTAGCCAACAATGAGTTTTCTGGCCCCATGGGTAGCGAAAGGTTGTTGAAAGAGTGGGGCGCGTTAAGCCTTGTCGAAGGAGCATGGTCCCGACACGACTGGAGCAGTGGCGGAATGTAAGTGTTGATAGTACTTATTATCTAGTGATATATTAAATTAAGTTCAATACTTGACTCACCATCACCAACCGAGTACAATAGGTAAATAATATGCTTGTCAAACTAATGCAAATGTGTACCTAGGCAATGCTCAGTGAATACCTACAGTATTTGGATAGATAGACCATAGAGGTCTATCCAGTATAGCGTAAATTTTTGCTCTTAAGGGCATCTAAAATAATTTTCGTAACATGTCTTACCTTTTTTCTTTTCGTCTTAAGCTATTACATCATATTGGAATGTTTTGGACTCCTTTTTAATTATGCTCTTTATTTGTTACAGGATATTTTGAACGCGCTGACTACAATCATATTTGGTCTATGCTACAATCAATCAAATCTTACAAATAAATCAAATATTAAAACGAAGGAATATGTATGTACGAATTGAATATATTTTAAATTTAGCAGTAAAAAAGTCACAGCCCAGCCTATTTTTTCAAAATAGTAACTCAAAATTGGATGCTTAATTACCCAAGTTCCACTATAGTTTTTTTTTATTACATGCACAGGGGCATTCATTCAAGGGTTAAATATAATTTTGAACTATAGCAGCTCGTTGGGCTGTTGCCTAGCATAGGGAATGTTCCATTGAGCTGGCCATTCCTCCTCTACTGGGTTTCGGGCTCCACAATGGCAATGTGTGTACCGAGCCTCGGTAGTCTACTCGGCCTCTCCTCTGATGGGCGTCATCAGCCAAGGCAGGCTCAAGGGCATATCCAGAGTCTCCTAGGAAATGCATTAAATTTTTTTTTTACTTCTTATTTTTTTGTTACAGATTACATCAAAGGTGAAGAACATATTAATTTGTTATTTGTTTGGTAACAATTTCCCGTTTTCAGAAGAAAACATATCATGCTTCTTTTCTCCATTGGGTACCCAGTTATGTAGTAAACCACCTATTACATTGTTTAAAGTTACAAAATAAATATTAGATTTACTTATAACCAAAAGCATTTTATTATTAACGGACTTCAAAAATTGAGGAGACTGTGTCAAGCTTTTTCCAGAAAACTTCCTAGAAACCATATATTTGTAGTAAATACACCATACATACTTAGGTACTTAGTAGAAGTTAGGTATGATTTGTGGGGTGAGTAAATGGCTTGGGATGCAAGTTCATTAGAGAGAAATAATTTTTGCCTTTTTAGTGCGTCGGTTTAAATCTTTGTTTTAAAGTTTCTTATTTTTAAATTTTTTGTTGGCTGGTACATTTTACCTACTATTATTTTAATTGAGATAGGCACTGGACGACGGTCTGAGCAGGATGGCAGAGGGTGCTTGGTTGCGAGGAGTAGGGCTGAACGGAGGTCAGTGAGCGGGTCCTTAAATCCCTGGAGACGGCCACTGGACGTCGGTCAGTGAGCAGAAACAGAGGAAGGGCACGAATGGGATGCGTAGGTGGCCCGAAGAGGCACCAGTGGACAAATCATGACAAATGTGATGATTTTATTCGTAGAATGACGGACAGAAACGCTAGATATAAGTTTATATGCCCCTCTCAAAAGTGGGATAAATTTAAATGAAAAATCTGTCAAAAGTCGATAATATATCTTTTTATGTTGTCATCATGCTCGCATTTGCGATAGGGTTTATCTTATAGTGACAGATGTTTTTTTATCTCACGGCACTGGGATAAAAACGATGCATTGTGCTCGCGACGATAAGTTAACCTACTATAGACGTCAAAACTCGTTAAAACGGCCATTTTTTGTAGATAAACCGCCTCGATAAATTCTCATGCTCCCCCCGCTGGTGGCATTACAAAATTCCACCCTGAATATATATATACACATATATATATACATATCTTTTATAACCCGTCACGTTTCGATGTTCTAGCTAGTTTTATAGCGTTCAATTGGGCTCTTGTAGATTGGTGAGAGTTTATTAAAATTATAGGTACCTACGTCGTGGTTTTTGCCACTTACGCGGTTTTGTTTTATCCCTTATGAACTGATTTGTTTAAACTTTGTTAGGTAGATATACGCGGATTTAAAGAGTTGTTATCACGATCAAACATATTGGAAAAAAAAAAGGAATTAAATTAAAATCTTTAAGACCTTAATGAAAAAATCATTTGCTCTTCAAAGAAATTTTTATTGTTCATTCAACATAACTTTGCAAGCTTCACAAAGCTTTTTTCGTAAGGCTAGCTACGTCTACGTAAGGGTTCAAATTCATCACAATAATACAGTTTATATTAGATGGATCCATCACCACTGAACACAATAGGTATATATATACCCAAGCACGTTTGTAATGTCAACCCATCGGGCCGATGGCAAACGATCGTTTCCCCAACCTCGGGCACCACTCTGTGATCCCCTTAGTCCATTGGCCGTCCTGCCCCCTGACTACTTGTTCTGCCATTTTCATCTTTACTTGGTTATTCGCGTGACTTTGGTTTCTCTACCGAATTACGACGTTGCGCACAAGATCAACGAGTGAAATACCTAGCATCGTCTTCTCCATGCACATAATTAAGAGAACTTATTTTGGCATCATATGTGAGAATGGGCGGCATGCAGTGGTTGAAACTACTGCATTGTTCTTTAAGGTTTTACGGAATGTTGGATTTCAATAGAAGAGCGATATTAGACTTTTCATGGACTTTTCTATGGGTCAACGTGACTTAAAGTAAGCGGTGGGTAACGGCCTCTAATGCTAATCTCAAACAGGTTAGTTTTGGCGCTTACGCGGTATTGCTAAAGTTAATAGTTATGCACGTCTGCATCGACGAGAGGCAGGAGCATTTTTTTGAAGAATACAACATTATCTAGTAGGTAGTAGAAAATTCAATGGTAGTTAGTAGGTAACACTTTTGACAGTTGGAGTGTGACCAGCCTATGACTAACCCTCAGATTAATGAATATCTTAGGGCCAGTTTCTGAATTGAGAATTTCGCTAATTAAATAGTTAACTGTAGTGCTGTCTTCGAATTTCCCAGAAAAGAGCGTAACAGAACGTTACTTAAGTAGGTATTTACTTAGTGAAATTCTCAATTCAGAAACCGGCCCTGAATCTGAGGACCAGCCCTATCCAAATTTTAAATAGGTAGTGACGCAGTTACTATCGATGGATGAATTTTTCGAATGAATGAACTATTATAATACATTAATTGTGAACTTTGTACACTATAACAATTGTAAGAAAGCTAAATTATCTCAACTTTACACATAAATTGTTATAATTTGCGTCGATGCGAACGATGCGTCCAACACTCCAAATGAACTGCTAGCATTCCAAAATCCGCTCGTCAATCTAGGAAACGCCGTCCAGTTTTATGTCCAGGAATCTCAGATACATAGGTTTAGTGGATTGACCATTGACCGTCACTGAAAAACGCACGCTGGATGCCGTCCAACCCGTTCGTGAATACCCAGTGACGCCGAATACCATAATAGATGTGAGAGAAATGCCGCTCCTCTGAGGCTTCAATTTCTTTGGACGAAAGACGGAAACGTAAATTTTGATACCTACTCTCAAAAAGAAGATTGCGTCATTGATCAATCTTCATTTTGAAGAACGGCCGGACGCCGTCCCGGCGGATGCACCGTCAGTCAGTGGGCGTGATTCAGCGTGCATCAATTTGGATTAATTCATTTGGATGCCGCCATTACCAAATGCTTTGGGGCAACCAAAAGCAACCATGCTTTGGGGGGAGGCTTTACTTTATAACTTTATAATCTGTGGCCTACGGTTACAGCCAGGAATGCCAGATGAGGCGATTTATCGCCATTTGGACTATCTCAATTATCAGGAGACGGGCAGCAGCGCCTTCCTAAGATTCCAACCACATACTGCGATCGCCAACCCGCCTGCCAAGCCTGGCGATTATGGCAAAACCCCTCATGGTTATGAAAGGGAGGCTTGTGTCCTGCAGTGGGCGTCAGGGGGCTGATGATGATGATGGACTATCTCCGAGGGTGAATTGGCGACTAAAAATTGCAATTGGCAACCGGGCGACAATTGGGTTATCTTAATTTTACTTTCGGCGACTTTTGGGCTACTTTGGAAATCAGAAGAAATTATATGTATTTATTGGGTAATTGTATCTTTGTTTATTGATCTTTGCGTTTTTTTGGCTTTGTCGTAGCAGTATAAGGGTGCAATTAATATAAATTGCTAAGATGGACTAGTAATTATACTTAAAAAAGTATTTTTACATTCTCAAGATTAATTGGGATAATTTTAGAAAACACCTGAGTACAAAATTATTTATGAGCGCCACAATTAAAAAAAATCATTTTATTGAGGCGATTTTGGGCTACAAAGCTGAAAATTTAGGTGATTTGGGCTACGAGAACTTAGGCGATTTTAGGGAGACTGTTTTTCAAAATTTTGGCGACATTGGCCGGCCAGCATCTGGTAACACTGGTTACATTACAGCGTATAGTGATTATTTTCTCTGTGTAGGATGGCGTAGGACTGTGGGAAGCATAGATAGAAAGGTGGGAAGTTTAGAATTTCTAATTATTATTCTGAAAACCTGTAAGGCTTTGGAAGTTTCACATTTAGTTCAACCTGTGTTTATCGTTCTTATCGGTAGTCAACGACTGTATTAGATCATAAAGTGCATAAATGCAGCTGCCCTGGGGCGAAAGTGTAACCAACCATGAAATGTAACAAATTATATGTTTTTCTGTTCCTTTTTGCGTGTTCTTCTGCCACCGCCGAGTTGATCACTCTAACAGGATGGGTGGTGGGCAGTGCTCTCTTGGGAGGAGGTGGTTGGTACAAATGGGATACTTTGAAAGACAAAACTATATGCAAGTTCTCAGAGTGTTGCAATGCAGAATATGTTATATACGACCTTAGCAGTAAGTATATTGGTATTTATATATATTTAATTTCATTCAGCTATAGTCTTCTTAGTGGCAGGAAGGCGCTGGAAGCAGGCCGCTTCCAACTGGTCTGGAAATCCATGGAGGAGGGCTATGTCCAGCAGTGGACTTCTTGTGGCTGAATGATGATGATGATGATGATGATGATGATGATGATGATGATGATGATGATAGTCTTCTTGTAAACAAACCGTTGATAGAAAGCATTAAAATACAGATAGCAAAATATCTACGAAGTTTGCTTGTAGGTTATGCATTTGTCTCATTAATCCATGATATAATTATGTCTGTTGCCAAAATATAAATAAATAAATAAAATAAAAAATATATCAACCACTATTATCAATTTCTTAACTTTAATATTAAAAAAAAATATTAACACAGACCAAAGCTAAATGAAATTAAATGTACGAACAGTCTTATTTATAAAACACAATTCCTCTTAAACACTCCTCAGAGGCAGTTTAAATAATCTGTGGTTATGTATTTCCCTCTATCACAAACTATTTAAATTGCCTCTGAGGAGTGCTTTAAGTAATTGTGATTTTATAAATAACAATGACACTGTATTTTTCTTATCATAATTTGATTCCATAATATTACAGAACTAGCTGCATCACTGTCTCAGCGAATGTTTGGCCAACCTCTTGTAAATGAATTAATAAATATTCTTGCTGCTCACAAAAAGGCTGTGAATGATGAATCTAGGAAGAATAGAAAGGCTCTTGTAATAAGCTTGCATGGCTGGACAGGTGTGGGAAAGAACTATGCAGCTACCATGATTGCTGAGGCTATTTACAAGTATGGAATGAAGAGTAAATATGTAAAAATGTTCATGGGAAAAAAGGATTTTGATTGTACTGACTTGGAGAAAAGTAAAGTGAGTTTTTGCACATTGGTACAGTGTTATTTTATTATTTACAAAAAAAAATTGTTCTAAACCAGTCCTTCCATAGCTTGAGGTAAAGGGAAAGAGAAAGATCATTGTAAATACATTTTATTGTTATGTGTCATTATAAATAACACTTAATATAATATCTATTACTAGCTGACTCGGCAAACTTTGTTTTGCCATATTAATTAGCTTACAACCTATTCTCAGAATAGGTCGTAGGCTAATTAATTAATTCCTACCTACCAAATATGCACAAAAAAAAAACATAAAAATTGGTGAAGCCATTTTGGAGGAGTTCGATAACAAAACCCTGTGACACGAGATTCTTGTGTATCACAGATGTTTAAGTAAAAATTAAATAGATTTCTTTGGCAATCGCATGACCTGAATACAGCTGGAACAATTTGGCAGAATTTTTATTGATATGTAGGTAATAGATCAAACAGAAAAATTGCCTGGAAAATTCAGGAAAACCTGAAGGTTCATTATAATGTGATCACAAAGTATTGAAATTTGTTGGTCTGCTGGTGTACAATAAATCCAGATAGTTGAGCTTATATTAATCATACAATTGTTTATTTCAGAAAAAATTAATAGAGACAGTGAATGAAGTTGTCAAAAGATGTCCAAGGTCTCTCATAATATTTGATGAGATACATGACATGTGCCCATCGGTCCTTGATGCCATTAAACCTATGCTGGACCACCATCATGCAGTGGATGGAGTTGATTACAGGTCTTAAAATACTTATGTTTTATATTACACACATACATTAGCAGCCTATATTGTTCCACTGCAGGGCACCCTTCTCCCAGAGAGAGTTTGGGCTTAATCACACACAACTCAGAGTGGATTGGTGATGTCTAGCACTGAGGTATGTGAACACCTCAGATGCTCAGGTTTCCTCACGATGTTTTCCTTTACATTTTGGAAGTGGTATATAATTCACAAACATTACTTCGAACGTAACTTCAAAAACAAAGTCAAGCCAGAATCTCTATTATTATAACAAATATTCCTCACGTCACTCCATTTCATTCGGTGGATGTACGACATTTTTTGGATTGGTGATGTCTAGCACTGAGGTATGTGAACACCTCAGATGCTCAGGTTTCCTCACGATGTTTTCCTTTACATTTTGGAAGTGGTATATAATTCACAAACATTACTTCGAACGTAACTTCAAAAACAAAGTCAAGCCAGAATCTCTATTATTATAACAAATATTCCTCACGTCACTCCATTTCATTCGGTGGATGTCGTAGAATGCGACTAAGGAAATAAATTACCAGGAGATGGGCAGCAGCGTCTTCCTGAGATTCCGCATACTGCGATTGCCAACACAAAACAACAAAAAAAAACAGTAGTTTATAAGCTTAAATGAGATTGACATTTTAGTCCATACAAACAATATCAATTTCATTTTAGTATTAAACAGTAGTTTAGACGCATTAGTGCATTAGTTTAGACTTCTTAAAAAAAAACAGTAGTTTAATACTAAAATGAAATTGATATTGTTTGTATGGACTAAAATGTCAATCTCATTTAAGCTTATAAACTACTGTTTTTTTTTAAGAAGTCTAAACTAATGCAAATATACATAATTTCAGTGTATAGTTATGTAAATTTTTTAACAATTTTGGAAAAAATAATTTGTATGGGAATCGTCCCACCTTAAGTTTGTTTCTAATTTCTTTTGCAGAGACTCCATTTTCATATTTATATCAAACATAGGTGGTCAAGAAATATCAAACAACCTACTGGAACTCTACAATGATGGTGCAAAAAGGAATGATGTGAAGTTTCATGTATTTGAGCCTATGTTAAGGAAGATTGCCTACTATACAGGTATAATATACAGGGTGTTTGGTGCATCGTGTGCCAAATGGAAATGGCCGACAGAAAAGGTTATCAGCTACCCTTTCGGACCCCCTAACACTTTTAATTCTCTGCGGGATTTTTTAAAATCAATTTTTCATATTTTTAATCTAAAAAAAATTTAATTGTGCATTTAAGTTGAAATTATAAAAAAAGTATTAGGCGTAGACTTCCAAATTTAATATCACTTTGTTGTGTATCATCTGATCTTTTAAATTCAAAATTAATGGCATGAATCATCTGTTATTTTATATAAGTTACATATGATTAATGCCATTTATTTGGAATTTTTGACTTTTTTGACGTTTGGGCAAGAGTAATTGGTAATCAAGTGATTCGACCGCATTACCTGCCCGATAACCTAATTGGCGACAATTGGGTATTTGACAAAATATCAAATGAGTTACTTTTATAACGGAATTTTGTATGAAAATACTTGCTTATGACGTCACAATTCAGAGCACTCTTTTTATGTTTAATCTATTAAAAATTGTAATAACTAGTAATTGACTAAAAGAGACACATTTTCCGAGATATTTTGTAATTTTCGTTTTAATCGAGCATATGAAATAATTTATTGTTGATCGTATCAAATACCGTATTACTTAGCTTAGCTTAATTAAATAATTATTAGTCCAGGTGCCCGTGTTTAATGAAGATACGCCTATAGTATTTCAAAATGACGGCTGTCCCGCGCATTAGCCTTTGACTGTAAGAGAATATATGGAAAATGTGTTCCCCAATGCGTGGATTGGGCGGGATGGCCGTATTCAATGCCCTGCATGTTCCGCAGACCTAACTCTGTTGGATTTTTATCGGCTTTACTTAACGGCTTTCATCACTATTAAGGAAGAAATGAGACTTCATGCAACAGATGTCAGAGAGCCAACAATTCGAGTAAGACTTGTAATTTTATTTTAAATAAATTTTAAGTAGGTAGGTACTTAATTGTTTTTAAGTAAAACCTAAGAACAGGAAGGGATAAAAGATAATTTTTACTTCGCAGGCGTGATATAGCAAATCTCTCATGATTATGAATGCAAAAATATTTATTAATAATTTTTTAAACCGGATTTTGAATATTTATCTTATAAGTATGTGACCCGAATTGTTTCACGTATTTACTAAAAGGTTTTTACTTCATGTGGCACATCATTAGCAAGAGAACAGACTAGAGTATATTTAATGAAGTTGGAAAATCCCTTGTTAGTTTTTTTATGGCATTGTGAAGCGGAAGTTGAAATTAAGATTCTACTTATTCTGAAACTTTGCAAGTTAGTTTATAACATATCAGATGATTAATGCCAAAATCAGATATCAAAATAAAATAAAATTTCGAAGTCTACGTCTAATACTTTTTTGTAATTTAAATTTAAATTAACAATTTCAGGGGCTTAGAAAGTGTTAAGGATTCTGCAAGGGTAGCCGATTACCCCTTCTGTCGGTTATTTCCATTTGGCACACGATGCACCAAACACCCTGTATAACTGTTTAAATAGTATACATAGGATTTTGCTCGTGACTAATGAGCCCACAAGGGCATCGGAATGAAGAGTCTAGGAACATGCATCGGTAGAATATGTGATTTCAGTTAATATTAGGGGTTAAAGTATGAAATTGCCGTTTTATTGCAATAGGTTCTTTGAATTGACATAGAATCTTCATGGTTTGAGGTTTTCGAATGAAACTTTTTTCAAATGGTTTCTATGATTTTCTTTTTTTAAAAAATGTGAAACATTTGAATATCGACTTTCAATTGTCTTTATTATTCAATTTAGACAAGAAAGATGGATACTGCGTAAATTCGAGTGATTATGAGGCACCCATTTTTCGTATTTTTTTATTTTATTGATTTGACGCAAGTGAGTCAATATTGTGGGTAAGGTAACGTTAAACCATGCCGCTAATTCCTGGGTAGTTTGACTAGGGTCGGCTTCCACTATCTCTCTTAATTCATCGTTATTCACCTGTGTGGGCGGTCTTCCTCGTGGCTCGTTCTTTAAGTCGAAATTTCCATCACGAAAGCGTTTAAACCAAAATCGCACGGTGCGTTCATTAGTAGACCCCTCTCCAAACGCAGCATTGATATTGCGGGCTGTTTCTGCCGCGTTAGTTCCGCGTCGGAACTCGTATTCAAAAATTTTCGCAGTATCCATCTTTCTTGTCTAAATTGAATAACAAAAACAATTGAAAGTCGATATTCAAATGTTTCACATTTTTTAAAAAAAGAACATCATAGAAACCATTTGAAAAAAGTTTCATTCGAAAACCTCAAACCATGAAGATTCTATGTCAATTCAAAGAACCTATTGCAATAAAACGGCAATTTCATACTTTAACCCCTATTATTAATCCCCAAAAACAAACAAGCATTAAGCTTATTTAAATGCCGGCTTTCATATCCATGTGTTGTTTATATAATAACGGCCTTATTTATTAAAACACGATTTCTTAAATTACTCCTCAGAGGCAGTTTAAATAGTGTATGGTCATATACGTAACCACAGATTATTGAAACTGCCTCTGAGGAGTATTTTAGAGGTTTCCTGTTTTTAGCAACGTTCACTAAAATGGTGAAGCCGGAATTAAGTAGCTTGAGTTACTTATTTTTTTTAAGCAGATTGCTGCACCGAAAGTGACGCACTCTCTCGCTTTAAAGATGCTGTGCATTGTGAGTATCGTGACTGCTGGGCTAAGTAGCGTGGCAAATTAATGTAAAAAAAATAATATCTTTTACAGATCGTATTTGCAAAAAGTGTCTTTACAATCTCTCAATCATGTGTTTATTATTTATTTATACATAGTTGTAAGTAGTTTAAGTAATGTTATTTTATTTGTTTAATTTTTTTTCTTTAGAGTGGTATTTATTTATTATGGTAGTATGGGCAAGGTAAAAAGTACCCGAAACCGGCGTGCGTGCATGCAACGACTAATGAATGTTGAGGAAACGAAAGTGATCTATCAGGATCGTGGCAAGTGACAGTCCCTGTTTGCTTAGCATGCGCGTTTTGACTCTCTCTCGACATCGAGTGAGAGACTTAGAAGTACTTGCCATGTCGAAAGTGTGAGCGTGGTAGCAGAGACTCGAGATAGTCAATAGAGTGCGGCCTTGTCTACCAAAAAGTAGTTATTGCCATATTAAATAAGTGTTGTATTTTTATCTGTCAACCCTGTAAAAATTGTTACCGGTATTTACCGACAGCGGAACTTCACTAGAAAGTTATGAATTGCGTTTCGTTCCTACGCAAGCAACTAATCAAAACCATTCATTTTTATATGATTTTTTTAATGAGCACGCTTTAAAATAGGAGTAACAAAACGCATTACTGTTATTTTCTGTGGTTTTCTTTTTGGTTGAACTGGGTTTTTTTTAAAGATAAATAGTTCTATGCACTAAGTATGGAAAAAATTAAGAAACGAACATCAAAAAGAAAGTATAATACTGTATTTTAGGTTGAATTCTATGGTCTCGAAGCCTTGTCTTCACCTCCGTGGATACCAGACATGTCTCGGTCGCATGTGTCAAAATTAGTGTTTAACTCGGCCGAAATCATGTGGGCAATGCCGCCATGTTACCGGTTGTAGACAAGTCTCGGTCGCAGCGTTGCCATTTGGCAACTTTGGTTGCCATTTTGGCAACATTTGACCCTTCGTGGCAACCAAATGGCAACCAAGCTCAAATGGCAACTTTTTGGCAACTTTTTGACTTGTCGCGCGATCATCAGTAAAAAAATATCGAGTATCTTTCGCAGATGAAATGAACGCATCGAGTTGAACAAAATCAAAATCTGGAACGCATTTTTATTCCCAAATGAAAACAATACACAATAAGTAGACAAACAAATTGTACCCGTATTGCTAAATAGAAAAGGTCTATTTTGGTGAATCTAGAGATGTCCTTTTATGAAAACTCAAAAACAACAATGGAAGAAAAGAAAGTATGTGTCTGTGTGCAGTATGCAGTGAAGTGCAAAGGAAGCTTTTTTGTGGTTTTCTACTACTTTTGTTTTTAAATCTTTTTATTGTTTTAATCGAAGAAGCTGCCTATAGACCTATTTGAAAAACCAGTTTTATTGATTGAATCATCATGAAAAACCAGTTTTATTGATTGAATTATTCATCATCAGCCCTTCCCAGACTTTGGGTACCTAGGATAGGAATAAGACGTTGCTCATAGTCTTATGTAATTAATGCATGCATGAAATCGACAAAAGGTATCTACGTAGGTAATTTCGACTGCCAAGGTGTTTTTGATTTGTCTTCGAGTTTCAGTTTTCTGAAATAATGTAAATTTCAGCATATTTTTTTTTTAAACACAACTAGGTACATACTAAATTAATATTAATGAAATTTAGTAACATTTCTGAATATTACTTTGTATTCAGAATTTATTCGTCTAAACTAAAACTCCTGTCACTCCTGTCAGTTTTGCCGCGCATTTCGCGCGAGTGTCAAGCAAGACTCAACAAACAAGCGGTGTTCGTGCACTACAGTAGATTCGAGAACAGCTCCATTTCTGTTTTACTCTTTATTTGTTTTGTAAAACGAAAAATGCTCAAATAAAACATAAGACTAGGCAAACCCTAGTTGCATTCTCATGGTCTGTCCGTCCTTCTTTGTCAACGTCAAACAAATTTAACAAATGAAAGAAGGAAAATGTTGCCATCTTATTAGTTTTTAGATAGATGTTCATTTCATCCATTATAGGATAGGCAAAGGTTATAATTTTTTATTCACTTACGACTGTTTTTTTTTTCTAGATAATTTTTTTCATTGAGTTGGAATGGGGATGGCAACATGAAACTAATTACAGATGGCGCCACTAAGATTTGCCCCGACAATGTTTGTTTTGTTTTATAAGTGTTGCTTAATTTCGGATTTTGTCTCTGAAATTCAACATAAAAACGTCATGAAATGCTTTTCACTAAAAAAGGGAAAGCTATAGTTTATAACAAAATTGAAAAAGGAAAATTGTGTATACCACGAAAGGAATACAGACTGTAATACAAAGGTAACCTCACAAATATTTTTTTAACATTTCTTGCAGAAATAATCGATTAAAAAGTGTAAAATGTTAAATTTACTTGGAAAATCTTTGTAAAATTATCCACACTATGTACCATGTACATAGTGTGGATAATTTTACTCATAAAATCATACAAGAGAACATGAACTCTCTTCATTTTATTTCAGTTAGGAGACGAAGCAGCTTTATGAGCATAAAATGATGATGCTACTTACTACTTTAAGGTTCCTATCACCAACATCTAAATTGTCCTATCAGAAGTGTTGATATCTATTCAGATCTGCCCAGTTCAATGCTATGGACTGGCTCTGGGTAATTAAGTGCTGCTGCTTACCTATTTTGAGATACGGGCTTAGGCCCAAAGAAATGCGAGTTGCTATGTATGATTAGGATTTTATTAAATTAAACCGATGTTCACAAGTACTTAGGAACATTCTTTTATTCCACGTACAATTGCAGCAATAATAGCTAGCTTTACATTGCTAAATGGGTCGAACTATTGATATCACGGCTTGCATTTCTCGTTTTTAGTTTTAGGTTTAACCGCCTAGGTACCTAAAGACTGGCTCCGTTTTTAACGAGTGTGAAAGACGCGGACCTGAACACAAACAAGAATGATAAAACATAGCTTTTAGCTATGATTCTGAATGTATTTTATTAGTATTATTTGTATTTTCATGCATGGAAATATTTTTTGGTGTTTGTTTACTACAATCATAATCTATAAACTTCTTGATAATCGATTTACTTCCTCCAAATGGTTTAGGAGCCACAGTTTTTCTATTGCAAACTGAGCAGTAAATGCGTAGGCACTGATATTTTTCAAAAAAGATGTTACACATATCTCTGGGGTTTATATAATTACAAATATTGTGCTTTTCCCATAAAAATAGTCAAGAAAACGGGACATCCTCCATTTTGAATTTTTAGACAGTTGCTACCCCCATTCACCAATCCAATGTGTGAGTGACTCAAAAAATTTCGAAAAACCTAGGTGAATGTTATTTTTCAGTTGCTTAACACTGCTCATGTTAAGTGCACACTGCTGCTTCATCGTCGTTTTGTCGAGATGTTGAATATTCTGATATTAAAATCTCTTTATGGCGCTTTTAATTATTTAATTATAGGAATATAAAATACTAACCACTAATTAATGGTGCTGGGAAATTTATATTTATTTCTTGTATCAAAAGATATTGTATTTAAAATGCATGGGCACTTACATATAATATTTTTTTAAATATGAATATACATTTCAGCTTCTAGAAAAATGTGTTTGTGTTCTTAAATATGAGTCTTAATTTAATTTTTCATTTTCAACATGGATCTAAATGTTTAAGGAAAAAAAATTTGTGGAATTAATGATTAATTAACGAAAAGGATTAACTTTTTTGGAAAACAGGATTTTCTGACTTAAATTTTTATCAACCAAAATGCAGATCAATAAACAGTACCCAATAGGTATAAATATTTTAATATTAATAAAGTGAAAACGCGTAGAATTTTTTTACACATTTTTTCTAATGGCAACCTTTGGTTTCCGATGGCAACATTTGAACCTACAAATGGCAACCTGGGCTGAGTAGGCTCTGGCAACACTGCTCGGTCGTCTCCATCTCGGTCGCGGTCGCCATGCTAACGTCGAGACATCTCGGGCTCGACAGATAAATTGACATTTTTGCATAGAGAAGGGCGTTTCTCGAGCGTGGCATGCTAAGCGTACTGGTCTATGCCTACCCCTCTGGGATACAGGCGTGAGTTTATGTAATGTATGTATGGTATTTAATTTTTATGTGTAGGTATGTTTATATTGTTATTATTTCTTTTTTGTTAATTGCTTTAAATGATTTGTGAGATGTAGGTACGTCACTTTCGCGATTCGTCACATGATACATAGACCATCTTAGCGAGAAGCCACAAATAATTTCTATAGAAATAAGCTCGTTCTTTACTACTCGTTCATATTACTTTGTTTTATGTGTGGTTACGGTGGCGGGGAGTCACTGGATGCGGGCGGCACAAGACCGGGAAGCTTGGAAAACCATGAGGGAGGCCTATGTCCTGCAGTGGGCGTCAAATGGCTGATGATGATGATGATGTGTAAATATTTCTTTCTTTTGTACTTTTTAAGACCCACGACAAAGATCACGATCACGAACTTGGGACTAGATAGCATTTATGCCAAAAACGGCCGTTTTTGGCGTTAATGCTGTCTATGAACCTAAGGCAAAAAACCTAGGACTAGATGGTACCAAGTCCTAGGTTTCCTGCCTTAGGTTCACGGCCATGGGTCCTAAAAATCACTATTAATATGATTGAGTGATTGTACGGACACTTTTTGCAAATTCGATCTGTAAAAAAAGATATGATTTTTTTTTCATCGGTGGCGCTCAAGTTACTCCCTGGAGCCCTTTAATAATACAAGTTTTATTTTAGTGTAAAACTTGTACTATTTGATGTTTAGCAAATGTATAAAACGGGTGATACTTTTTCTAATATTTAGTTTTCTGATAATGATAAAAGTAGTTTGTAATCCTGCCTAGAATAACCCCTCTTAAGTTTCATAGGACGTTTTTTAAACACCATGTATACAATTTATCAAGCTAATATGTAAAAAATTGTTTCAGGCGGTTTTGAAAAATCATCAACTATAGCTCAGCATTTAATCGACCATTATATTCCATTTTTACCTTTAGAGCAGCAACATGTTGAGATGTGTGCCTTAGCTGAATTCAGGAACCTTGGCGTTCTATATCCTAGTGAAGAGATGATGTCGTAAGTTACAGCCCTATCACTCTAGCCATTTGAAAGCGATGCGACTGCGCAGCAAGCTCGCCGCGATTGGGTAGCGATTGCTCGCCGCGTTTTGGACATTCGGTAGCAAAATGGATTGATATGACGAGGAAACACTACTGCTGGCTTTGTTACTTCGTAGACGCAGAAAACGAAAGCAGATAAAAATCAACAACGAATCTGGGAGGATTCATTATCAAGCAATCGACTGGGAGAGAGCGACTACTATATATCCCACTAGTACTATTCGTCCGCGTGGTATTTTGATGTGTATTTTTCCGGTATAAAAAGTAACCTATGCACTAAGCCAGACTTTAATCTATCTCTGTGCAAAATTTCGTCCGGAACCGTTCAGCCGTTTTTGCGTGGTAGAGTAAGAAATATCCATCCATACAAACAAACTTTCGCGTTTATAATATTAGTAAGGATGTACCAGAATTTGAATTTTAGTTATAAATAACTTTGTATCCATTGTATCAACAACGATTGTATCTCTAACGATGCTTTGTCCGCTTTTGCTTTGATATGACTCAAGTGGGGCGGGTCGGACTGTCGAACGCGATTGTACAAAATGGCGTCGACGTGGCGAGCTCGCTGCGCAATCGCATCTTTGCTTATATAAGTCGCTCGCAAATCGCTAGTGTAATAGGGCTCTTAGGAAATAAATTTTCGAAATTTCAACAAAATTCATTTGGCTGCCATATCTGTTTTTTGTTACAGGGAAGCACTCTCAGTGATTACCTTTGGTCCAACAGAAGATCGCCCACTATTTGCGAATAATGGATGCAAACGACTAACAAGGCATATTCCATATGTGATACAAAAACACAAGGTGAACATTGAGAATACTGAGGATAAAATTGAGCTATAAAGTTCTATTTAAAGACTTCGTTATAGGTTCCAAAATGAGTGTGATATTATTTATTTATCATGTTGGCGGCTATGAGAGCGCCAGTAAAGAGCTTTATTGTTGTTTATTTGTATGATGGTTCTATGAACTAAATAATGCATTTCTGCAAAATTATAATTTTAAATATAAAACACAGATCACGGGAATGCATGTAAGTGTTATATTAATTATGTAAATAGTTTGATTATTGTTGCTGCTGTATTACATAAAAAGCATATTAATTGACTAACACAAGCAAAGATGTAAAAAGTTATCTGGGTAACTCATGTGTTCAGAAAGCCATTGAAGGGGAGTCTCCATTGGAATCACAATACCGTGTGTCCTCAGATTGACTGCAAACAAATTGTTGATTCACATTAGATCATACCCGTGAAATTATATTGTTTCATTTAGCTTTGGTCTGGTTGTAAACAATATTTATTTTTATTTTACAGATGATAGCACATCATCCTTTACATACATGCACTCTAATCAGTTAAGTTATGGATGATTTTGTAACAAAAATGGAAAGGTTGACCTGCTGTCGACTGTATTATCAAAGTCAAGAAATTGGGTTAAATGTTTTTATTAATGAGATGAATGACTTAGGACCAGCAAATAATTGGATGAATGTTATTGATTTCTGTATTTTAGATTTCTATCAATGGTTTATTTATATGCAGACCAAAGCCAAATTAAATATATTTCAATTTGTTTATAATGTTGTAATTTTACCATCTGGTTTATCAGGGTACAATTCTGCTAACATTTGTTGTAATATCTTCCTACTTCCATCAGAATTCTTTGGATTGACAAGTCTCTGAGTGAAAGTGCCATCTTCATTGTAGATCCTTATTGGAATGTGTTTGAAGCTCTCATTCTCTCCATGTGACTCCATAAGCCTTCTGTTTATTGCCCAAAATTGGTCAAATTTATCTGTCAAAATAAAACATCACACTTATTTCATAATGAGTGGCATGTGCCAATATAGCCACTGAGCAAAAGTGGGAAATATTACTATTGTTGCCAGCAATAATGGCTTTAGCCCAGTATCTATGTTGCTATGCAGCATATAGCTATTAAGGACTATTTTTTAGTGATAAACCTACCATTTTGTAAACCAAGCCATAGCTGATTGTGATCCTTCTTCTGCATAGCAGACATTACCTGTCCTCTGTGTTTTAACACATCTGCCTCTTTTACTGTAGACATGTAATGTGCTTCTACTACATCCCTAAAAAATATATTTTGTAAATAAACCATGTTTTTAACAATGTTGTAGTCTAAATGAAGGTTTGATATATACTTATTGGTACAATGCAACAGAATGTCTTCAGGAAACTTAGTAAAGTGTACAGTAAGCATCCAAGGTAACTGTGGTTCATTGCCACAGAAGAGATCATAGAGGAAGCCAATAGGGTAATGCCATTTCAAAGGTTGTCCATTGTAGTCAAGCCACATCTCATTGTCTGCATTTTCTTGAGATATAAAGCGCAAGAAATGTCTTTTCATCTAAAAATATAGAAATGTATGATTAGGCTCTATAGGTTAGAAAATCTATAACAATAGTTAGTGGCAATTCTTGCCTTATCTGTAACAAGGGGAAAATAACTTAATCTTGGAACCATCACGTAAAATGGGTCGGGCTGTTGTATTTCCATTATTTCTTCTTGATCTAATTGAAAGCAAATGGGCAGCTTTCCATCCCATATTTCTCGCAGTACTTCTCTATCATTCGCCATAATAAGTACACTATAATATGAGGACACAGCACTCTTACTATGGGAGCTTGTACACAACTTATTTTGTTGTTTTACTACAAAACAATTATAATTTGTAAAAATACACTGCACTGCACAGTCCGCCCTAATCTTTGGTACCTATTTACAGGGTTGCCAGACGCCGACGACTTGCCCTCGTACAGACGTAGTCGAAAATCTCGTACTTTGGCAACACAACCTCGTACATACCTACCATTACACCTCAAAGTTATGCATCATCATGGAACATTGGATCTTTCAGCCAAGCTTCCCTGAAAGTCTGTGCACGATGAAAGTTTTTGGTATCACCTTAATTTTTCGCTGTCCATCCACCCACTTAAACCACTTTTTATCGTCACTACTGTCACTCATTTGTTTCCATTTTGTTCACAACTTTTGATCGTAAATAAACCAAACCAACCAACGGCAAAGCAATTACAAAGTACCTTGCTTTGAATGAATAATAATTGTGTAGCCTTGGGTAACTCAGGAGCAAGATATGAGAGGACACACATCTCCCTTGCCGTCAACTGTGTCCCAGTTATATCCCAGAGATGTCAACTATATCTGGCTCCCTCACTATACTCTCAACTCACTACGGTAGACATCTAGCTCCTGCTACTTTATCCAGCTCACACACAGTGCGCGAGAGCGAGACCGAGATCGGCTGAAATCGGATGCGTTCGGCAGCCGGTAATAAACGAGACGAGAAAGGGGTCACCAGACTCCTACAAATGTATTGACTTGGTGATCTTTTTGTTCGCTATTGGTACGGATGGCTTGTTCGGTCAACATTGGGCATTTGGTCGCAGTACTCGTACTAAAAAGATGAACGGTAAAGACGGTAATCATATATGCTTGTCACGCTTTAATTGGGTTCAAAGATATTTATTTCTCATAAAGAACTTACAGTTCACTTAATTAATGAGAAAATCTATATAAAGTGTCAAAAGTTCATTAATAGATATACATTTTGATTCTGGTTTGAACTCCTCTTATTGGAATAGACTGATAGTATAAAAAAGAGCGCGTCAGCTGGATAAAGTAGGAAACAGATAACCTAGACTCACTCACCACTTGTGTCTTACGGCTCTTGTATCCAAACACACTCACTCGATTGTATGTCGTATGAGCTAGGACACAAGTGGTGAGCCAGCTATGATACAGATATAGTGTGTCCCGGTGAGCAAAGTTATGGGATATAACAACTCCCTCTAAGGACACATTTTGCGCAAGTCTATAATTGTGCATACACACATACTCATTGCTACCAACTTAAATCTTTAAATTTGCGAAGTTTATCATCGGGGGAATCACCACGTGGCAGCGAACGATTGCTGGAAAACGAAGTACAATGCTGCTTATTACTCTCAGTGAAAGCAGCAGTGTATCTCGTTTCCGATTAAGGTGCGTTCCAAAATATGATCTGCATCCGGGCATTAAATTAAAATTTGTATCAATGAATCTCGTATCACAATAACGTACCTACGAGGATGGATGTTAGCTCGTACCTCGTACCGGTACTACCTAAATTTGTATTTTTTTGAGCTCTTCATGGAAAATCAAACAAAATTTAAAATTATATGTTAAATGATCATAAAAACAGTGTTCTTATTACCTATTATAACTAAAAAGGAACCGAAAAGTCTTATGATGAGGTCATGTAAAATAGCACCAAAGTTACACTTGCGAATCGTGTATCTATCCTAGTGTGGGGCCAGAAGCAATGTATGTGTCTGTATGTAAATGTTTATGTTTATCTACCGTCACCGGGTGCAACACTAAACTCTACGCTATACGCACCCTTACCTCCAGCTACTGAAACGATAGGATTCGTATGGCAACAATAACATTAAATAAAAAATGCGTTTGAAAACTTCTCGGATATGACATACCCGACCTCACTCACGCCGGGTTAAAAATCTTTTCAGGTGCAATAAAAATAGTCTGTGATAAATGGAAAGACGTTACCAAAGAATATTTAAATTGCATCTGAGGAGTGTTTTAGAGGAATCGTGTTTTTGAAATAAGATCATTACAGTTGTTGCATGTAAAACGATTCCTCTAAAACACTCCTCAGAGGCAGTTTAAATAATCTATAGTTACGTCTTTTCCTTTACCACAGACTAGTTAAACTGCCTCTGTTCTCAGAAATCGTGTTTTTAAGACGCAGTAAAAGCCGGGTTATGGCAAGATTTCCTCTTATAAACCAGCTTTAACTGCATCTTAAGAGTGTTTTAATGGAACCGTCTTTTTATAAATAAGACCGTTATTCTTTAACCGTTTTTTAAATAGGTCCTTAATTTTTTTTATGTATAGCTAATTTAATAATTTAATTAACCTTTGCATTACAGTATTACGTGCATGGGAATAATCATGGGATCCTGACGTATATCTCGATTATCGAGGAATTCACAGTTATATCATTAGAATTTTTTCAGGATTTGAGGCGCATAATAAGGTGGTAAGTTCTCGTAACCTAAATCGCACGAATTTTCAGCCATGTAGCCTTAAATCGCCTCAGTAAAAAATTGAGATGGCCTAATTCGCGACCCGATCGCGGATTGTAATTTTTATTTTTGGTCGCTATCTAACTTTCCGACAATGAGGATATATCGCCTCATCTGACAACACTGTGGCACATGAAGTGTGACAGTTATGTGACAGATTTGACACGTGTCACAGACTATGTCACAGACCCTGCTATATAACTGATAGCAGGGTTGCTAGGTGCCGTTTTTTCTGGTTGGCCTATTTAGTCAACTTTCTCGTCGTAGGTAACTACTTTCGTTATCTCGTATGTCGACAACACTTCAGCCTTTATTTGCAAAATCACCCGTAAAATAATTGGATAGTGTGCAAAAGGTTGATATGCTGTCGACAAGTTTATAAAAGTACCTAGGTACGTGTTTAAAGTCCTTGCCACGAATCGTCCGATACTTGTTTCGGCGCTGCACCCAAATGATTACTATACTCTATGCGCTGCACGCACAGAGAAAATAATCACTGCACGCACCGGTATCTCTATCGTCTGTGCCGGTGCTGTTCTGTTTTTTTTTTTTATAATAGGTTTAACGGCTCTGGATACTAGTCCTTTTGAGCCTGCTGTTCTGTTCTGGCCTCAGACAGATTATACCTAGTCCAACATAGGATGATCTCTGACAGCTTGTCACTGTGACTTTACTAGGCATGGGGATAATGTCGAAATAAATTATCGATATTCTAACCAAAGTTTCTGAATGTTTCAAGCAAATCAAACAAAAGGATGTTGTAAACTGTGTGATTTGCGTTTAGCCACGTTTCGTCCAGAAAAACCACTTTGTCCCAGTTTGAGATCTCTTTAATTTTTCGGAGAAAATCAATTCTCTTGAGCGCAACATCTGTCCGCTCCATTAGTATTTTTCTTTTGTCACTTTTTTTGTAGCGGAACCCGATGCTTTTTAGTGTTTTGGCTAACGACGAGTGGCCACCTTTAAATAATTCAGCGTCTTCAAGAGATGTTTGTAGTTTTCTGAGTGTTGGTAACTCTCCACGCGTGTAGTACCCATAAATATGGTTCCGGATTGCTGCGGCATCAAAATCGTCAATTTTTGATATTGGACACGTCCTCTTCCTTTTTTTATTTGGCGTCGACAGTTTTTGCTCTTCGTTTTCCTCTGTCGTCGTTGTCGCAGATGATTGCTCACCATACTTTTCTCTGCTGACACGAATCACTGTAGCAATCCCGATTCCCAGAGCATCAGCAACTCTGTTGCACGCTTGTGTTAATGGCAACAACGGTCCGCCATTTTGACTCTCGCGTTCAAAGTATTCGCGCAAGCGAATCACAAACTCCCGGCTTTCACTATTTAAAACAGTTTTCTTTGTTCTTTTTGGCATACTGTATCCAAAAACAGAACAAACTTAACAAACAAATAACAGCAAAACTCAACAAATTAATAACAATAACGATAACCGAATGGAGACTGAATGAAAACACGTGGCGTATACAAGGCGTTGGCACTCGTACTGAACAAGATGGCAGAATGGCAGATGCAATGCAATCAAACAAGATGGCGGCATGGCGCGGTGAAGCCCACTCTACACACTCACGCGCAAAGCCCGCGAAACATGCATGAATGGATGAATGGGATTTCATTATTGTTTCACGCGCGAGTGTGGAGCGCCCATGAAGCGCCACTCGTTAAAAATTCAGTTTGCTATTTTTTATCGTTGTTTTAATAGTATTTCTATTTCATTTACCTTGTTGTTTGCAATCTATTTTATTTACAAAATATCATCAATATTCTATTATATGTTTCGAGTCAAGATCGATAACTTGTCTTACGATAAGTGTAGCACGTCACTATTTGCCAATAAAGTATTTAAATTGTCTCTATACATTTTACCGTCGAAAAATACGATACTTCATAGGCGTGTTTTGACACTGACAGCTGTCAGAGATCATCCTATGTTGGACTAGGTATAGTTAATTAAGCTGAGGTTCTGGCTAATGGTCACTAAAAAAGATTAACGTCAAAATTTTTGTCTGTCTGTTCTGTCTCGCAGATTAATCTTTGTGTGTTTTCATTTCTAAAGATCAAAGAGTAGGTACGAAAAAGCGCGGGAAACCTTAAAGTTGGCGGGTGTATTTTTTTGGTGAAAATTTGTAATAAATATTTTAGCATAGGTTTTTAGGATCAGTTGTATATATTTCAGTAAAATTATTCTAGTATAGCATATATTTATTAAATTTATACATAGCTTCTTCATTACTGGTAAGTTTTTCATATTTTATTGTTCAGGCCCATGGAGGAACCACCCGATCCGGGGGGCACAGTCCCCCCGGTCGGTTTTAACATAACTATACAGAACGAATCTACTGGAATGGATACTGATGGTTCCATCAGGTCCGAAAAAAGAAAGCGGTCTAGGGTGCAGCGCAAGGTCTGCAGACACTGCAATAAGAGGAGGAAGCAACACAAACACGGTTCCGATACTCTTAATGTATGCGGCTGCGACAGTGATGACTCAAGTAAAAAACCCGTTGCTGAAGTGAATATAGCAAAAACTCAGGATACCTCGTCCTGTATGGACGCAGTGTCCTCTGTGTCGTGTCATTCCTTACCCGCGATTCCGCCTCAACAGTCTTCACAGGTTGGCAGAACTCTTTACGAATCCACAGATGTGTCCCCGTTCGTAATTCACATTCAGAAAAATTCAACAGAAGCTTCACCCTTACCCACTCTCCACCCTGTCTCTTTTGGCCAATACCTAAAGAGACGTGGCTATAAAAATATAATTAATGGCAGCGTCAAACGCTTAAGTAGGAGCAAGCTTAGTCTTTCCTTTTCAGATTATAATGATGCCAATTCATTCATTGAAGACTCAGATTTAACAAAAAACAATTTCAAGGCTTTTATTCCCACCTTTAGCGTGACGAGGATGGGCATTGTTCGAGGAGTTCCCTCAGAGTGGACACCAGAAGAAGTCCAAGAGAGTATATCTGTACCTATTGGTTGTGGAAAGGTTATTAAAGTGAGACGTTTCAACTATAAAGTGCATGGTCCAGTACCTACATGGAAGCCTTCTCAGACAGTTGTTCTAACATTTGATGGACAAGTTTTGCCTAAACGGGTTTTTCTTTGTTATAATGCTCTCCCCGTTGAACTATACACATACCCAACAATCCAATGTTATAACTGTTGTCGCTTTGGACATACAAAAACTAAATGCAACTCGACACCTAGGTGCTACAAATGTACTAAAGATCACTCTGGTGGATCTTGCGATGTAGAGGTCAGCAATGCTTCATGCATTTCCTGCAAAGGAAATCATTTTGCCACCAATAAGTCTTGCCCTGAATATGATAGGCAGTCCAGGGTAAAACTTTATATGGCCCAGAACTGCGTATCATACTCTGAGGCCATAAGAATGCATCCGCCTGTCAGCAAATCCTACAGTGATGTCCTAATTTCTGCCCCTACCACCAGCTTTTCAACTCGGCCTGTGCCATCTTCACTTCCTTCTGAACAATCCCCAAAATCACACAAAAAAACAGTTTTTCGTAAACCCTCAATTCCAAAAACAAGTAAGGGATATGATCAAGCTACCCATCGATCCCTTACTGCTGAGTATGATCCCCCGTCTCCTCCTAACGGCTGTGCCCTTCAAGAGAAAATCAAAGATACTAAGGAAAATAATGAAAACATCTTGGAGCTAATCTCAGCTTTAATACAAGCACTAACATCTTCCTTTTCCAATAATAGTAATTCTGTACCGTCCAACGCCGCCTCTATTATTCAGCTTTTTAAATTAATTTCCAACAATGGCCAGTTTAGGCAAAATCCTACAATGGAATTGCCGCAGCATAACTAGCAAAAAATCTGATTTTATTCATCTTTGTAATAAACATAGTCCTTCCATAGTTTCCCTTTCAGAAACTTGGTTGAAGCCAGGTATCTCTTTTAAAATATCTGGTTTCTCTTGTCTTAGAGAAGACCGAGATGATGGGTATGGTGGGGTGGCTATACTCATCAATAAGTCTTTCTCATTTTCATATTTTCCGCTCCCTTCACACAGCAATGACATTTCGGTTGTTGCTGCTGTTGTAAATAACATATGTATAGTTTCTGTATATTTTTCTCGTCCAACTGTAAATATTTTATCTGAAATTAGTAACATTATTTCTATTCTCCCTAAGCCTTTTTTGGTGATGGGGGATTTTAATTGCCAACATCAGGCATGGGGCAGCTCTGTAAGTTCTTTTTATGGGGATCAACTACTAGATATTATTCAATCACATAATCTTTGCATTTTAAATACCTGTTTACCAACTCGACATACTAAGCCTAATGAGGGAATTAGTGCTCCTGATTTATCTATATGTACTCCTGATCTTGCACTAGTTTTAGAATGGTATCCTCTGTCTTCATCATATGGCAGTGATCATTTCCCGTTAGTTGTTTCCTTCCCAAGTAGTAAACCTCATAAATCAACATTTAAACCCCGTATTAAGCATAGATTAAGTAATGCAGACTGGAGTTCCTTTAGGGACTGTGTTGAGTTAAAAATCAATAATAGTGAATCCCTAGGTGTCACAGATGCAGAGCTGTTTGCTAAGTTTTTGATAGATGCTGCAGATGAGACTTTTCCTTTGAAAAATTATTCATCTGGTAAAATCCCTTCTCCTCCTTGGTGGGATGCAGAGTGCTCTGAGTCTGTAAAAAAGAGAAAGGAAGCTGAAAGGATGTATTGTGATCAAATGACTCCAGAGAATTTCGACAATTATTTAGAAGTTTCCCGGAAAACTAAAAAACTTTTAAAACAAAAAAAATATGAAGGTTGGCAAAAATTTTGTAGTTCCATCTCACCAAATACTGCACCATCTGCCGTTTGGAAAAATATAAGACGTTTTCGAACCGCCTTAAGTGATTCTCACACACCTAAAATGTCCCTTTCCCTAGCTGATCAATTTATGGACCACCTAGCTCCTCCCTCTGTTCCAGAACAAACCTCCATTTCTCCTATTTGCCATAATGAGCATAAGCAGTCTGTTTTAAACTCTCCTTTCACCTTAGAGGAATTAAAAGGGATCCTCTCTCATGTTAGGGACTCTGCCCCAGGAGAAGATGGTATTCCTTATTCTTTTATTGTTAATCTTAGTGATTCTATTCTACTAACTTATCTAGAATTAATTAATTCAATTGTAGTGTCAGGTGTTATTCCTCTCTCCTGGAAATCCCAAACCATCATTCCAATTTTAAAATCCAGTAAGCCTTCTGCTGACCCTACTTCTTACAGACCCATTGCCCTATCTTCTGTTTTAGTTAAAATTGCTGAATATCTAGTTAAAATTCGTCTTGAGTGGTTCATTGAGAGCAACAATCTTTTGTCTCCTTCCCAGTATGGTTTTAGAAAGGGCAGGGGTACTATTGACAGCTTAAGCGTTTTTACCTCTGACATCCGTATAGCTTTTTCAAATAATAATTCAGTCCTTGCAGCGTTTCTTGATATTCGTGCTGCCTATGACAGTGTTCTTGTGTCTGTCCTGAAACAAAAACTTCAGTTATTAAAAGTCCCCAATTTGCTTGTAAATTTTATTGTAAATATACTTTCAGAAAGGTCAATTAATGTGTATATAGATGACAACAAAATATCTAGATTAGTTTCGAGAGGTCTCCCTCAAGGGTCGGTTCTTTCTCCCTTATTGTATAATATTTATACATACGATTTAGATTCTGCCCTTGGTAGCTCTATAGAAGTCTTGCAATATGCAGATGACCTGCTTCTTTATATAACGGGTAACTCAATAGACTCTATGTGCTCATCTCTCACTATCTCACTGTCAGTTCTTCAGCAATGGCTATCTACTAATGGTCTGGATCTGTCTGTCAGTAAGAGTGCTGTAGTCTTGTTTTCAAGAATGAGAAAGCAACCAGACATTTGTGTTGAATATAATTCATTTCCTATTCCAGTAAAAACTCAAGTTAAATTCTTAGGGGTTATTTTAGATTGTCAACTTACTGGACTCCCACACTGTGAATACATTGCTGCCAAGTGTGACCGCTTGTTAAATATTATCAGGTGCCTTTCAGGGGTTTGGTGGGGTGCTCATCCTTCTTCATTGAGGTTGCTCTATAATGCTTTAATAAGAAGTGTTCTGGATTACGGAACCTTCTTGTTGGAGCCTGGTAGTGCAGCTGGTTTCAAGAAATTGGATGCTGTGCAGTCCAAGGCTTTGAGAATTATCTCAGGAGCTATGAAATCTAGTCCAATTAATTGTCTACAAGTAGAGTGTGGAGAGCCTCCTCTTAGGTTAAGACGTCAATATCTATCTGATAGATTTCTAAGTCGCTGCTTACAGCTTTCTAATCATCCGTTGTTGGGTAAATTACAACTTCTTTCAGAGTTACTGACAACGTCCAAGTATTGGTCTCACAGGGGTTCTCCGTGTCTTGTCAAGAGTTTTCTGAAATTCAACTCTATTGAAGCTCCATGCCATAACTCCAAATTGCTTCCTATTTTCCATAGCCCTTACAACTCTTTAGTGCACGTCCCAAACGTCAGTCTTAATTTAGGAATTTCTAAACGTGACATCTGTCAAAACGCTGAGTTTGATAACCTTTTAGACAACCAATTCCAGGGGTGGCATACCATTTTTACTGATGCCTCAAAACACCTAGACAGTTGTGTAGGTGTGGGTGTTCTTCATGCACAATATACTATAGTTCAAAAAATTAAACTTCCTCCTGAATCTTCAGTATATTCTGGTGAATGCTTTGGGCTTCTAAAAGCGATAGAATATATTTTGTTAATGGGTCTTAAGAATACTTTAGTTCTGACAGATTCACTAAGCTCCCTTCAGACCTTAATTAAATTTCCATTTTTCTCTGTAATTCACCCAACCATTTTTGATATTCGCAATTTGCTATTTAAATGCACGGAGAAAGGCCTTGTTGTACAATTTGGGTGGATCCCTTCTCACTGCGGCATAATCGGTAATGAAAAGGCTGATGAACTTGCGAATTCTGCGGTGGAGTGTGGAGACCTATACCCATATAAAAACCACTATAACGACCTTGCCACTCTTCCCAGGGTTTATCTCCAGGCTTCCTGGGATAAGACCTGGATAGAGAACCTTTCAAAAGGCATTCATTACCGCAGAATCCAACCCATTATTTCGCCAAAGCCATGGTTCTGTAGTGCCGATGCCAAGTTTAGCAAAAAGATTATTTCAACTTTGATACGAATGCGTCTGGGCCACACTTCAACTCCGGCCCACCTTGCTAGACTTGGCATTGTGCAGAGTCCTGCCTGTACCTGTGGAGCTGAGCTAGGAGATATTAATCACTTACTATTTTCCTGTTCTGATTGTGATCATTCCTTCTTTTTTGCTTCCCTGACCTCCCTTGGTGTTCCTTTTCCTTCCTCTGCATCCTGCCTCTTATTTAGTTATAATGTAAATATTTATAAATGTATAGCAACATTTTTAAGTAAAAATGATATTAAAATTTAGTCTTCTTTGTATATATATCCTTATTTTAAATACTTTTATTTTAGTTTGTCTTTTATATATTTTTTCATTTTAATTCCTAATATTATTAACAGCTGACTCTAATAACTTTTTCCAAATTCCGTTCCTTTTTCCTTAAAATTTTCAATTAAGTTCCGTTTCCCTACCTTTATCCTTAAAAGTCCTTCAATAACTTGACACTGGCGTAGGCACAAACCGTGCAGAGCCAATAATGCAAAAAAAAAAAAAAAAGAGTAGGTACCTACCTATGTATGTAATCACTTTTTTTAACCAGAAGAAACACCACAGAGAAACACTCCTAATATAAGTTACTCTATGAGAAACACGTTGTGTTTGTTTTGATAATTTTGGTATTGCAGTGAGTCCATAAAGCAGAATTGAATTGATAATTTTGATTGAAATTCCTCAAATTTGACTCGATTAACTTTTAAAAAGGGCTATATTGATTTCGGTAACGCATTGTTCGAATTCAGCTTCAGTCTCTAAAGGTCTGGAATTTGGAGATTTAAGGTTAGGGTAGTGTGCAATGGGTAAGAAAAGGAAACATGGAAATGACAACGAAAACGAGTACGACCCAATACCTAAACACTTAGTTACTTCACACATCAAAAAGCAAGAGAAACGCCTTATAGTGATATTGGAAAATGCTCAACTGGAGACTGTTAAGGTTAGTTTTGTTAAAGTATTAAACACCGACGCGGTGCCGCCAGTCCGTATCGTCATTTACTGCAATGCAATAGTATTTATATGGATACATGTATGGACCGCCACCGCCAGGGTGTTGGAGTGTTCGTTGCTTGGTCCATTGCATATAGTTAGTTCTAGTTCATTGCTTCGTGTGATACATAATTAATATAAATGTCCTCAAAATGATCCCTGTAAGGGCACTACAGAGCTCGGTTTGTGGGTAAAGTTGGGGCATAAGTAACTCTATTGTCAGGGACATAATAAGTAGGTAATTATTAATATGCACTAACAATAGTAGATTGTACAACAAGTGCATAAAACGCACCATTTTACTCGAGACGTTTATCCATCCGAGCGAGCTTGCGAGCGAGGATAGATATAAAGTCGAGTGTAAAATGGGTTTTATGGACGAGTTGTACACTCTACTTTTCACTTCGATTGCGAGGAAATGAAACAGCAACATGTAAATATAGTAAATGCTAATTTAATTAAAATTGAAAGTTACATTAGAGCAATGAGAAATATTTAAAGTAATAGAATACGAACGAAACGAAATAAAATAAAGAGGTTGTTGTATGAAGTTAAAGATGTTCGTGTGGCTGTTGCAGCGATTGCCTTGGTCTTCGACGAAGATTTTACTTTATGCTCTAGAGCATAAAAAGCGACTTTATGTCGCCTACGCACGACATAAAGACGAACTTTTAGAGCATGAGAAGTGAAAAGAATATAATAATACAATTATTTAAATTAAACCTACTAGCTTCTAAGATTCCTAAAAATATAATTGATATTACAGTTCAATATGTCTTTGGGGACATGTTTAAAAAAAATCTTTACATATCTCTTGCTCTGTAAGTAGTCACTTACTTAACTGAATGCCGGGGTGTATGGATATCATTACAGCATAGGTTTCAAAACATACCATGTAATGTTAACATTACAGCATAGGTTTTGGAATTTGAAAAAAGAACTGTCACCACAGAGAAAATAATCACTATGTCACACTCATACTGCAAGAAGAATATTTTTTATCTACACTCATATCATAATCTTCAAATTAAGAAATCAAAGGTAAACACATATTGACAGGCTTTAAACAATACATAACTTTAAAGAAAATAAAAAAAAAAAGTGTAATATAAAGTTACATTAAAGGTCAGATTTTTCACTTTATGTTACAGTTATTTTTTTTAAAGTGTTGCTGTGATCACGGAACAATACTTAAGTTTTTTTTTTTAATGTCAAAAGTTGACTCTATAATGGCCGGTTTCTGAATTGAGAATTTCGCTAAGTAAATGGTTAACTGTAGTGCTGTCCCTTCGAATTACTCAGAAAAGAGCGTGACAGAACGTTACTTAAGTATTTACTTAGTGCAATTCTCAATTCAGAAACCGGCCCTAAAAAACCTAATTTTTATTTTCGTGGTACCAAAAGTGCAACAAAAATACCTAAAATTGCGCGCGCAAAACTGAGTGCAGACGATTGAATGTCAAGATACTTTTGTCGAAATTGCGCCATTTCGTTTCAAAAATTTCATTATGCACTCATAATAAAGTAGTGTGTTGTAGAATCGCCAAGGCTCGTTTTTTAAAATCTCGCTCGTGTTTTAATAACCCTCATTATGTGACAGTCACATAAACTACTATTAAAAGTTAATATTTTTTTTCTCGGTATGGATTATTTACTCGAATCGGAATCGAGACAATTTATATTAGAATTTATGAAGATTTTATTTTAAATATCGAACTATTTGTTTCTCAGTCACATCGTATGTTAATTGAAATCGATTTAAAAATCAAACTGGCCAGCACGATTTGACGCGCTTGCGTGCCATAAAATCGTGAAGAGTAAAAAAGTCAGTCGACTAGCTAGGTGCGAAAGTAATTTTTTTTTCGTGTTTTGGAGTTCTTTCTCAAAAGTCCACGTTTCTTGTTTTTTTACTTACCTCACAATCGATACCTATGTAAAGCAGAGTGTTTACCTCGGGTGTAAGCATCAATTGCATACTCGGGCTAATTATGCAATTGATGTCATACAGCCCTTGGTTAACAATCTACTATTAAAGCATACTATTGAAAATGGCTCCAATATCAATAGTAGATTGTACAACAAGTGCATAAAACGCACCATTTTACTCGAGACGTTTATCCATCCGAGCGAGCTTGCGAGCGAGGATAGATATAAAGTCGAGTGTAAAATGGGTTTTATGGACGAGTTGTACACTCTACTTTTCACTTCGATTGCGAGGAAATGAAACAGCAACATGTAAAATAGTAGATTGTACAACAAGTGCATAAAACGCACCATTTTACTCGAGACGTTTATCCATCCGAGCGAGCTTGCGAGCGAGGATAGATATAAAGTCGAGTGTAAAATGGGTTTTATGGACGAGTTGTACACTCTACTTTTCACTTCGATTGCGAGGAAATGAAACAGCAACATGTAAAAATAATTATGGTTCCCGCCAATTAACTTTTTTTTCTTTTTTTTTTCTGTAGGGACGTGACACCTGACTTAAGGTCGTTACATACTGCTCAGTTATAAAAACATTTTCTTTTTATAACTATGATAAGTTGTTGTTATGGCTTAAATACTATACTGATCTACTAAATTGAAAAATAAACAAATATAAAAAATAATAAATGAGACGAAATACAAATTATAAGTTTATTTCATGAAGTTTTATTGTGTACTTTGGCTGTTGGTATCTTTGCCTTGGTCTTAGAATACGAACGAAACGAAATAAAATAAAGAGGTTGTTGTATGAAGTTAAAGATGTTCGTGTGGCTGTTGCAGCGATTGCCTTGGTCTTCGACGAAGATTTTACTTTATGCTCTAGAGCATAAAAAGCGACTTTATGTCGCCTACGCACGACATAAAGACGAACTTTTAGAGCATGAGAAGTGAAAAGATTATTTTAGATGACACAGATATTTGGTATTAGAACCAGTTTAAAGCATGAGTTCTAGGTTTTAGAATAAGAACCAAATTTGAAAAAATAAGAGACTTGTTTATAAAAACATGATACCTTGAAACACTACAATGCTATATAGGTGTTTTCCTCTATGACAGGCTATTTAAAATGCATTTGGGAAGTGTTTTAGAGTGTTGATGGTTTTAAAAATAAAGTCCTAGTTTGGGACCAGGTCAAGCGATTGTATTGTATTTTTTTCTGTAACAATCTACACTTTGTTTGAAATAGACACATTTTAATTTGTTATGTTCATTAATTCACAGTTTTTGCACTATAATGAATAAAAGAAATTGAATTTTTTAAGTTCTCAGCTCTTCTGTAGTGGCTTTTTTATCACATTGTTTGATTAATTCCAATGTCCTGTTTATTCCAGACTGGCAATAGTTTTGAACTGTTGAATTGTGATGACCATGCAAATATTCTACGAAAGAATGGTCGGGAGCCAGGCTCGTGTAGGCCTGACATTACCCACCAGTCTTTGTTGATGCTGATGGATTCCCCCTTGAACCGTGCCGGTCTGTTGCAAGTCTACATACACACTGAGAAGAATGTTCTAGTTGAAATCAACCCTCAGACCAGAATACCAAGGACTTTCAAACGATTTGCTGGGTTAATTGGTAAGGCCTATATTACTCTAGACTAGATCTAGGATTTTTTATCTCGGTTCCCTGTTAACTCCTGATGGCAGCTTATCACAAAATAGAACTAAAGCAAAAATAGAGTTAAAGAAACATGTCTAAGTTCCAGCATAAACTTGTATCTCTAATTTGTCTGTATGTCCCAACCCCTCTTAAATCGGTTAGTATATATTTGATGCAAACAGTTTTAAGTACTTTATGTTTATTGTCTCATGTCATTCATATTCTTGCTGTCATCACCACATTACCCAAATTTTCTGCAATTAATGATGGTACCATTTATATTTTACTCATTCCGTTAGATTTCTTTAGTAGTATTGTATGGCCCTCACCTCAACAATAGTCTTATGAAAAATATTATATTATAAATATGTCCTAGAAATTGTTTATTTCAATCAAAAGTAACTATATTTCATACAAAATAAATGTTTTTATTAATTTCAGTTCAACTGTTGCACAAGTTTGCTATCAGAGCATCTGATGGACCAATGAAGCTGTTGAAAGTAATCAAGAACCCAATAACACAACATCTGCCTGTGGGTTGCAAGAAGATCACTATGTCTTTCAGCTCCAAAGTAGTGAAGAACACCCGAGAGCTTGTTCCGAAGGACGAGCCAATTGTCATTGTGGTGGGGGCTATGGCTCACGGATCAGTAGATGTTGATTATTCGGAAGATGTTATATCAATCAGTAATTATCCATTGTCAGGTGCTTTAACTTGTGCTAAACTGTGCACTGCCTTTGAGGAAGTATGGGATGTACAATAATAATTTTAATATAACTGTATTATAGCTTTTCTTTTCCTTCTTGCCATCTTGTTGGGTTTGTTCATCATCCTAGGGCGGACGAATGTCTGTGGCGGGTTGTTTGCTCGCTTATGGTTTGAATTTTATCACAATGCAATTACCTAAAAAATTCACAATTTCTGAAATACGTCAACTTCTACTTTTATTATAATATAATAAGATGGACAATTTATGTAGGACAATAAAATATCGGGGCTACGGCATTGGTAGAGCGTGTAAAGCGGGAATTTAGTAAAATTTATATGTATTTTGAAAAATATAAATCCGCGAAAGAGCAGGAGAAAAATATTGTACGTCGAGCCATTGAATTTTTAAAATTCAATGGTTGAGCACAAACTCTTATTGGTGTATTTCTGGGCGCATTTTACAGTACATATTTGCGCGAAGTAAAATGCAGGAAGCTGTTGCATTGTATTATGTTGGTGCATAATTATATATGCAAATTGACAGAAAAATATCAGCTGTCCCATACCTACTTAATTTGAATAAAATACTAACTTCTACAACACAATCCTGTCGAGGATAATTGTCCCGCCCCAAACTAGAAGGGGGCGCTGGGCGCAGCACAAGCATTCGCGGGATATCCCTCACGTGGCGCGACGCGCAATAAACTTTGTCGTTTGTTTCGTCTGCACGTCAATAGTATTATAAGTGCGAACATGGAGTAACTGAAGATAAAATACAATAGCGGTTTAAACTTTTTGTGGCAGTTGCGGTAAGAATTCATTTTAGAGGTAAATCAATGTTTTTATCGAAATACAATAGGTACCATTTTTTGTGACAAGGCGAGTCACGTGGTTGCGAGAAAAGTACTTATAATTTTAGAGACGACAGACGAGGTACGAATAAATGCTAGTGTAAAAATTGTGGTAGGTATCTACCTAAACTCAAACATACCGTGCCTATTTGATTGTGAAAGTAAATTAAGGTATGCACGGCACGGCCATGCGGCTTGACCACAGAACAGAGAAAATTGTTTGTTTAGCTGTATAGCACAAAATAAAAAAACTTAAATAATAGGTACCTAAGTGTAAACGTACAAAGGCGGACTTATTTCAAAAGAAATTTCTTCCAGCCAGCCTAAGAGAGGTTCTGAATGATAGAACAGAGAGCGGGAGAAGGCAAATAAAGCTCAATTATGATGAGAGAAAAAAAATTACTAAAAAAAGTCACCTATTTATTCTATCACTTATTTTAATTTAACTTTTACTTACTACAGAAATTTATTTATGGTACCAATAGGTATAAACAAACAACTTACTAATATACACACTCGTTGTACACATACTAAGTAAATAAAATATATATGTTACTGTAAAAGCTCGAACTACGATAAATCCTAAGATTTAAGAGTAAGTCTTAGGATTTACCGACATGAGCTGGTAAATGTAAGGATTTATGAAAATGGGACATTTTCTTTGGCCTTTTACTATTAGAATTTAGTACATGCTAGGTTTTACCACTGACAGCTTGTAAAAGTTGCTTTTGGGAAGAAAACAAAGATTAATTCTTATTAATTTATTCTAGTTAAAAACTTAAATGATTTTATTTTGGGATTTATAATTTGTTTTAGGAACTAGTCATTTTAAAACCCCTTTAAATTGTAAAAATTGAAACAAGTAAAATATCTTCTCACAAACATAACAGAATCAGTATTTTTTATTATCTGGTTTATTATCGGCATTTATTAATAGGTAGTAAAATATACTTGTTACAAACCAAATTAGTTTGTAACTTAAGAAATAAATTGAAAAAATAAAATTATTATTGATTAATAGCCAGGTTAAAAGAAAACACTTTACTTGTTACAACACGGAGTACTATTGTGGTATTTAGAATAACAAAGTAATCCTGATGACTTGCAAGTGCATTTTTTCAACGAGTTTTTTTTTGAGACTTACATTTTTTGAATCCTTGTCCTCCAGTCAACGACAATTTCCCAATAACTTCTCGAAGACTAACTTCTTTATCATTAACAACTTCTATTTTTATTAAATCTTCAGAGCATGAGGTTCTCTAAAGATTTTATAAAAATATCTAATTCTGTGTGAAAAGCTGCTTTAATACTTCAATTTTGGTACCCAGTTGGTAAACTCACTGTCCTTTACATCTATCACAACTGCAATAATGTTTTTACGGTCAGTTTTAGCTCTGTCAATGTCAGGTACTTTCAGTCTTAAATTTTGGCCAACTTTCACGTTTGGATATTTATCAGCCGACACAGCTTTCATTTTTTAAGCTTGGTGTTCCAAATCAAATTTTGCTTTTGTTCTTATTGTCTGCACAGCTTCTATTTTCTTCGTTATTGGATATTCTTGAGCATAAGTTGTGTTTTCTGTCTCTGAATCGTTACATTGGTATTACCTATTCTTAATTTGCTTGTCCTTCATCTTATCGATTAAAATCATTTCATTTTTTTGTGTTTCAATTCTTACATTGTCACAGTTTACCTCCCCTTCTGACTCATTTTCAACAACGTTTTCTTCCTTGTCCTGTTCAATTATATTTTCGATATTTTGTTACGTATTTTTTTGAGAATGCAACAGATTTTCCAAATTTTCTTCAGTTTTAAAAGTCCAATCATATCTAGGAATTGCTGACGTCGCATGTCCCATTTTCATTGGACTACCAAACATTGCTTCGTAAGGGGAGCATTTAATTCCCTCGTGATATGCTCTATTTTTCATGGCCTGGATGAATTTCAAGCCCTCTGACCATTTTGATAACTAATTGGTTTCCATCCACGTACTGAGCATATTTTCAATGTCTTGATTGGCATGCTCTACTGATCCTTGACTCTGGCTTTGAATGAAGGATGTTCACCGCTCCAAAAGTCGTGAAAATATCCAAAAGATGATATGCAGCTTCTGTTGCGCGTTGTGCACTTCCATGCATGAAGGATCACGAATTTAGTGAGATGGTCTTCATAAACTAATATAAATTTATAATTTCCGTCAGGGTTGGTTTGTAGGTCTATGAAATCTACTTGACAACGCAAGTTCATTTCACTGTGAAGTATTGGTTTGATAACAATGCCCCTTTTCAAAGTTTTCTGTTTCTTTTGACATGGTTGGCAGAGCTTCAAATATGTCATGATATCCTCAACTGTTATATTTTTATACTTGTGGTTACATTCTTTAAGCATCCTTGTTCTTCCGCCGTGTCCAACAGCAATATGCGTTTCGTCAAGAATGGCGAATAAATCGTCGTAACAAACGTAATACTTAATTTCCCCATTTTCTTCCTTCATCGCCGTTATTAGCTTTTCTTGGCCGCCTATAGTCAAAATATCATAGCGCTTTATACGCCTGTAATGAACAGCTTCCTTTTTTTTCACGTTCTTTGCAGTTTTTACTTCCTCTAAACTTTTGCGTATTTGCCCTTATCGAGATAAAAGTTATTGTCTTTCTTGTTTGCCACGAGCTCATCCATTATTTCATAAAATCTATACGCGGTTAAAAAAATGTGTAAAGCACACTGTGCCAAAAGCTACGAGTATAACATTAGGTAGGTACAGACTAGTTAGATGTCATTGTCAATGATGTGCATTGGTACTAGGTTTTAGAATAATATGTAAACAGGAACATATTCGTAGCGACATACGGCCTTATTTATAATAATAATAATAACGTCCACAATACAGTCATTTGTAAACAACAATCACAATACAATAAAAGCACGGTTCCTCTAAAACCAATGTAAAACTCTGTTTATTTAATCTGGCTAAGTACGACTTTTCCTTGTAAAATCTCCACCACAGACTATTGACTAATCGGCGTTTTTGAAGTGTTTTAAGGAATCGAGTTTTTATAAATAAGACCGTAGGTAGTTTGTGGTTTTTTGACAATTTTTTCTCCAAAATGATCTAGTTTTTGAAATGGACACCCAGTTTTACTTGTAACGTTCAATAAATCACAGTTTCTATGTAATTTTGAACAAAAATGTTGAATTTGAATTCAAGAGAAAAAGCCTTTTATAAAAAAAACCTACTAAAAATCCCACCCATGCCGGGACTTGAACCCGCGACCTCCGGCTAACCGTGCGGTTTTTAAAATTGTCCTCAGCACGGGTTAGTGCAACAAAAAGAATATAGCCTTTTATGAGTAAAATAAAACAGCAATCGCATTCTGTCCGTTTGGGAGCCATGATGCCACAGACAGACATGCAGACAAACAGACAGATATAGGGATCAATCTTATAACCTCCCTTGTTTCAAAAAGTCTGAGTTAAAAATAAAATGGAATGCGGTGGGCGGGGCCAGGATCAAAAATGCGCCCGAGCATAATGACTACTATAATATGTAGGTACCTATATACTTTTTTGTAGTCGTTAAAAATAAAGGTAAGCAGTTCATCAAATTTGTCTATTTTGGGCGTGCATCGGCAGCAAGCAGTCCATCGCATTCCTGCCTTGCGGCACTACAACCTTCTTGATTTAATTTTGATACAGGGTTCAATGATTAGCGACCATTCAATCTTAGTGCATAATCTATATCAAAGATTCCTCGAATTGAACAAAACGTTATTATAACTGTTATAGTTACGGCCGGATAACATTATACTAAGCATTATTTGTTGCATCTTCTATATGAACTACGTATGAGATATTCAAGATCACGGTAAACATTATCCTTGTTGCAGTTGACTGCGGGTTAATCGTTGCATTCTCGCATGATTCGCACGCGACATGCTTCGCTAAGTAAACTGCGTTCTAGTGGCTCGAGGGACCAGATTCTCGGCAACATACCATAAAAGGTGCACGGCCTGGCTTTGTGAGCCAATTAACTGGACGATAATACTTACTTTTAATAGATAGGTACGTAGATTGTTAGATAAGTGGCAGGCGGAACGTTTTGTGCCAGATAGACGTAGCTCCTTGGTGCTTGCTTCTGTGGATATAGAAAATGCTGTGGTCACTTAGAACAAACGAGATTTTATTTAAGAAAAGTCCATCTAGCGGACGGCCTGGTTACTAAATGAGCGGTGTCATAGGAAGCCAAAATTTGCACAACGTTAATAAGTTCATGGTAGCTCTGTCGTGTACATCTCATTGCGAAGTTTGATTGGTGTGAGGTGACGTGGGTTCGAATCCTCACTCGGACATGTCTTTTGTAATATAAATTTATTTTAAAAATAGTACGCTAGCCGTCCGCCGACAGCAGCACTATCTATGCTTCATAAAAAAACAAGAGTGAACCATCTATTTCAGGTTAATATAATCTATGATATAGAATTTGAGTGTAGGCAAAAGTTGCGTATTTAGCTCCTAAGAAACCACAAGATGCCTGCAAGCCGCAAAGACATGACGACAGCTCTCAGAAATGATCCGCCTTGATCGCCTCTCCCGTCACCGGACTCTACTCTACGTCGCACTACTCGGAAATTTGAATTTTGTTTCTTTGACACTTGTAATCTAACTTTATTACGTTTTATGAGAGGGAAGCCATTTTTAGCTTTCCGTACCTCAAAAGGAAAAATTCAATGGTACCCGAGGTACGGAACCCTTATACCCTGTAAAGACCCATCTCGGGAACGCGTGAAGGTATCGGTCCCTTGAAGCTGTGAAAACCACTAACGCGCATAATAAACTTGTCCATAAGTGATGGGAAATTTCCTTCCAATCTCAAACTCTCGATTGTCAAACCAATATTTAAAAAAGGCGATAAAAAGCGTACAAATGACTATAGACCTATAACACTAATACCCATTCTCTCAAAGGTACTGGAAAAGGCTATGTACAATAAAATTTATACTTTTCTAATTCATTACAAAATACTTAAGCAAGAACAATTTGGCTTCCGAAAAAGCCGCTCTACTACACTGGCATGCTTTCATTTAATTAAAAATATAACAGAAAGCCTAGACAAGAAAGATACGATTGCAGGAGTCTTTCTGGACATGAGCAAAGCTTTCGACTCTGTCTGTCATAAGAAACTAATAAGCAAGCTTTCTCAATATGGAATAAGGGGTAAATGTCTAGAATGGATAGAGAGTTACCTTAGTAATAGACAACAATGTGTCGAAATTAATAGAATAATTGACAATCATAAGAAATCTTTTCGATCCAAATATAAAAATAACAACCATGGTGTCCCACAAGGAAGCGTTTTAGGTCCTTTACTTTTCTTATTATACATTAACGACCTCCCAAACGTAACTGAGTATGACTGCATTCTTTTTGCAGACGACACCACTCTTCTTATAAAAAACAAAAAAGATATACTAGAACGTGAAATAAATACAGCAGTAAAGGATGTAACTGATTGGCTAACAAAAAATGATTTAAATATAAATATAAGCAAAACAAAACTAATGCGGTTCCAAACATATAGCTCACCAACAGTAAACCTAGATATAAACCATAATAATAATAGTATAGAAGAAGTTGATACGACAATATTCCTAGGCCTAGACAAATACTGCAACTGGAAACCACACATTAACAGAGTCTGCTTAAAATTAGATAGGTTTGTATATGTTTTAAAACGTCTTTCCAAGATAGCAACAAACGAGGCAGCCTTGAATGCGTATCACGGCTATGTATCGTCAATCCTCAGATACTGTCTGATTCTATGGGGTAACTCTGTTGATATTGAAAGAGCGTTCAAAGTGCAAAAAAAATGTATCAGGTCTCTTACTGGGGCAAGTTGCCTAGATAGTTGTAAACCACTCTTCAAAACGCTGAATATATTACCACTTCCTAGTCTTTACTTTATGAGATATGTATGTTTGTAAAAAAATACCCACAAATCTTTAAAAAGAATAACGAAATATATGACGGAAGAGGCAGGAATGGAAATAAACTACATGTGCCAGCACAATCATTAGCTCTACACTCGCGTAACTCATATTGTATGGCTATAAAATTATTCAATCATTTGCCACAAAACATTTCGGAGCTACCTCTCACAAAATTTAAAACAGTATTATATACAATTCTCATAGACAAAATGTATTATAGTGTAAAGGACTTCTTAAATGGTCCATTGATCTCAGTTTAATTTTAAGCATTTTTGTTTTCTTTTATTGTTATTACTATGCAAAGATTTATGTTACATATTTTTATACCTACCTACTAATTTAGCTCAACAAACTTTTTTTTCTTTAAACAAAAATAATATTTGCGCACCCTGACGGGTAGAGCATGCTTGTGCCATAATTTTAAGTTACCACCTACATAATTTGTAATTACCATGCTTTAGCAAATAAAATACTCAATACTCAAAAAATCGAACTTCTAAGTTAACGTAAAAAAAAGTTACGGCCGTTACGGGAACACTCTCTCAAGAGAATCAAAATTTATAGGGTACCGTTGGGAACTATGTGGCAAGTAATATCGTCGTACTACAAGATTAGATTAGATTAGATTAATTCTCTTTATTGCACACCATACATTATAAAGATACATGAAAAATCTTATTTTATTCACACTAAAATCTTAAGTTACACAGTATACAACTGGCGGTCTTATCGCTAAAAGCGATCTCTTCCAGACAACCTTACAAGTACAGGGAAACATCTGAAAACTATACATTTGTAAGTAAATCATAAAAAAAAAATACTTAGTCTTTGAAGTTGGGGAAAAGCTCGGAAAAACTGCGATTCGATTCCTGAACTATTTATAATATGTAAGTACCTCAGTAAGCACCTACAAATTTGTACGGAACCTTCGGTGGGCGAGTGGACTCGCACTTGTCCGGTTTTTTTTTAATATTATTTTAATTTTCAAATTATTATTCAAATGATTCGATTAATTAAAAAAAAAAAACGATTTTAGAACTCATGCCCATTTACTTGCATTTGGAACCAATATCTAAGCTATACCTACTATTTGCATATTTTGCGGATAGGGTAACTGACTCATGGGATAGGTGACTAAGTCCAAGTGGCGTGATATGTTACGCACAATATTTAGATAACAATACACTAGGTACACTAACTGCACAAAGGTAGTAGGTATTTATTCATTATATAGGTTAGCTTGCTATAGCAGTTAGCTTTACCGATTTCTAATATTTTTTATCTTTATTTTGTAAGAACATACTTAGGTACCTACATTAACAAGTCTCTCTCTTGCATTCATCATCATTATCATTAAGAGCCATTTGTCGCCCACTGCAGGACATAGGCCTCCCTCATGGTTTTCCAAGCTTCCCGGTTTTCCCTTGCATTGAAACACATACATTTGAAACACAAACATCCTCCTTATGTAGTACTTAATCATATCTCGTTCTAGTGGTCTGAACGTCTGCATATAGCGCCTTATCGCAGTCGATGAAGTCCACTGAGAAAAGATGCCCTTTGTGAGCTCTTCAATGGGTGCGCTCTTAGATAAACCACTCCTTCTATGGGATGCTCTGTAATCCGTTCCACGGGGCTAAAAAATCGGTCGAAAACGGTAGGTCCGGATTATTGCCGTACAGGGATGAGGGGCGAAGGGCAGGCTGGGGACATACGTTCATTGTATGCAGATGCATGTCCCTCGTGGCTAGGCCGCCATATTGGGACCCCGAGCGACCGTGTGCGTGACAAAGCGAGGCCAAATATATCATGTATCAGAGCTGAGCGCACCAGACGCGGCGGCGACGTGCGCCCGCGCCGCCAGACCGAGCGGCGCCGGAGGAGCGAGCACACAAAGGACTCATTGTATTCAACGCCATTCGATTGCAGGGGACCCTTAGGTCCGTCAGGATTTTTTTGTTGGAATTCCCGATGAAAGAGCGACATCCGAACAATGGGTTTCCGTCCCTTTATTGGCACCTTATTTTTTGTCGCACCTTAAATGGACCTACCTACGCTTCGCTCTAATAAACACAATTCCAACCTGTTTCGATGCCGGCAAAGATTTTGCCTCATCTTGTCACGTTCAATGGGTTCTTTTGTCCTCGAAGATTATTGCGGTCAATTGGGCCAACTCTTCTTATCAATTGGACTTTAGATATTTGGTTACCTAATTGTAATACAATTCGGTGTCCACGTGGTGCGGCAGGGTTTATTTATCACTCCTTCGACATGCGACTTTCATTCGTTTCGAACTCAGATAAATATCTACCTAATTAGATAGTTTAAAAGCGAAGACGAATGAAGAGAATCTAATACAATTTTCTCTGGCGGAACAGACCACAAGATGATGTTATGTGGCGCTAGGTGCGGCAGGCAGATACGCCCACGTTCGTCGGCCCACCAAACTGGTTCCCTCTCACCGCGCAAGGGCCAGCTCCGAGCGAGAGCCTCGGCTTCGTAATATTATGATGCATCAAATAACTGCATTACCTACCTATTTGATTACTATGCAGGCTATTTGATTGTTGTCTCTTTATCTCTTTCAAGTTCCTGTATAAGTAGTTATATTTCTTGTAAGCAACGAACGCTTGTAACCTTATTGTGGGTGGCCACTACATTGATGTGGATGTTGCATAATTCAGTCCAGGGATTGGATTACAATATTACAAGTTGTGTCACCTTTATATGTAGGTATGCCAGTAAATATTCACAGGGAAATTGATGTGACGATTACTGCATTGAAATTTGAAAACGCGGCGAAATTTTATCATCATCCGCCTGGGAGGCAGTCTTAACTTGCTGATATTACCTGTAAGTAGTTATCAAAAATCGATTAGATAAAGTTACATACGAAGCATGTAGAGTTTATCGTTACATCCAATTTTAAGTTGTACGTCGAGTCGACAGAACACAACCTTTACATCCCTCGTGCACTCTACTGAGGTACGTTCCGGGGGATTGCAAATAAAATGTAAAGTCTGGTGCTACGATTGTGCATATTTATTGGTTCCACTCATTTATAACAATATGGCGAGCAAGGTCGGTAGTTTATTTATATTCTTAGCATGCATAAATATATATGGTTCTATAGTCATACTTGATTATGATCTTAGAATAAAGATAGTGGTCAGTTTGTACGTTAAGTTAGCGCCCGCGGCCAAGAGAGCGGCCTGGGGCGTGGCGCCAACACCCGCGTCATGCCAACCGTATAGGTACACGGCATGACACGGCATACCTAAATCACAGTTTATACTGTGCCTAAATTGCATAAGCATATCAAAATTAACAGCACAATGTCACAGGTAGAAGGTACTAAGAGTTGCTTTGAACGGTTCTTCGATGTATAATTTTAAGAGAGTCAACTCTCTCGTTTCGATCACGAACTGGCTCGAATGCACAATGTGGTGTATTGGCGTGGTATAATAAGGTATTCAAAATTCGAAGAAACCACAGATGAGGACCATAACGAACATTATGCCAAGAAGAGCGTAAAACAACAAAGAGGACAAAGCGATTGGTTAAGCAATTTAAGAATATGCAGTAGCAACTGGTAGCTTAAACTTCCTGATCGATTCTGTTTTGTAGTGCCTATGCAAATGTTCAAAGTATATGTGGGTTTCAGTTGATCAACCTTTATAATTTGGGCTTTGGGCCAACCTTAATTGAGGACGTCGAATGTATATTGAATTCAGCAGTCGTTGACAGCCTGACTGCATGTAGTCTGTAAGTCATAGAGTACAGTCGACAGAACATCATCTTTTACATCCGTGCACTGTACTCAGTTTCGTTACGGGCGAATGTAAATGTAAAGGTTGACAGTACTTAGCTCAGTTGTTAGTTCTGTCGGAGCCTGAAGCGATTACGTGCGTACGGTAGAGGTGGCGGCGCGGCGCGCGGCGCCTAGCGCTCGGCGCTATCGCGTGACTCGTTCATTTTGCCTCACTCGATGATGTGTCATACATAATATCTACAGCTGCAAGTACAGTCATCAGCACATAAACATTTACATTTTAGTTGCAGTCATCCGTAATGTACCTAACTATGTAGAGTGCACGCATGTAAAGGTTGATGTGCCGTCGACAATTTTTCTGTTACATATAAATATCACCACTACCATTTTATCTCTTTCCTATCTACCATATGTATAGTAATTTTTGTTCCATACACTTAATGACCGAATCCCAAGAACGTTATCCGGATAGACTACAAACACAAAACGAGAGTGTATTTGGAACGCTGAGTAGAACATAAATGCATAGTGAAGATTAGACAGATTTTGGTAGGTTTTAGGAGGATTTTATTCAAACTTTTGTAGTAGTCAGATACTCAGTTGATTTAGTATACTTTTGATCATTATCAGTAGCAGTACCCGAAACCGAATGAGATCACAAAAAAATTGAGAAATTGTATTTTCTTGAAGCTATTATACGCGAAAGTAAATACATATTTAGCGCTTACTGCTTTAAACGTGACAATACGATAAATAATTTGTTGAAACGCAGTATGATGGATCGGTTATCAACCTAGTTTCAAACAAATATATTCTACTATGCGCTGCTAAAATTATCGATCGTTCCATGGAACGTATATGCATTTTATTACTTATTCATAAAATATAACGGACAGCTTGCCTCCGCCTCGACTGACACACACGCGCAGGCCACAACCAGCATTCTATATTTGGAAGTGATGCAATGCAATCGCCTATTAGACTGTGCCAATCTTTGACAATGTTATCGATCAGCGAATTAATATACCTACTTCTGTTCTATAGATCGAGACGGGATAGCAAGAATGTTTTGTAAAACGTTCTTAGGTGATAGGGATACCTTAACAAGTTCACAGTCCACAGCCCATAGTAGGTGGATTGTAAGCATTGCAAGTTCTCAACCCACATGTGACGTGTAGATACCTACAGTAAGTTCAATATAGTCCAAACTTTATAGCGGCTGTATTGAACTGGGTTTAAAAGGAATGCTTTTATTTCAAGAGGACTTGAAAGATCAGATTCTTTTACACTAGCCGGCTAGTTACGTTTCGCTGCAGGGACGCAGCATAGTATGTTTCACTGTGAATGTGAGCGCCACTGACACTCAAGTTTCCAAAAATTAAAAACATAGGTACCTACTTAAAAAAAAACGAAATTACGTTTTGAAAAGACTTGATCTGTCTTTCCCAAAGTGGGCTATGATAACTCCCCCTTGTGGGCGCTAGAGGCCTCTAGGAGGGCGCCTACAACACTAAGAGAGTAATTAGGGGGCGTGGGGTAAAGCGGCGATAAATAAAATATAAAACGACAAAACACATGAGACGACAAAGAGTGGCCGTAAACGTGTATTTTTTTTTGTAGTTAAAATAAATATTTTAAGATGTGAAATCCCACCAAAACATAACTTTTCAAATAGATTTATTTATCCATAGGATTTATTTCTTGATTTATCCTATTTATTTACTTATCCAGTGACTTGCGCCACCCTTCGTTTCTACATAATTTTAAGGAACTGCTGAAATCCAAGTTAACGGAACAAAATCGAGGATTTTTTATACCTGTCTAAGATTTTGAAGATTAGAAGAGAAATTTTAAATTTCTCGTTTGTTTTTCTTGCTATCACTTTTTTGTATTCACGATGTTGAGAGCGCCCCTCTACTCTAACAAAAATTTGCGCTTTAAAGCTTTACTAATATACTTATGTCTCAAACGGATGTCTGCATCAAAAAATGGTTTTACTACACCCATAATATTTTTAAATAACCAATACAACGATACCCTTCACTACGGGGTAGACGAGAAAAAAAAATGCATCCCTAATTTAGGGGAACCTACCCTAAAAAATATTGTTGAACATTTTATTTCACCTTTTTGTCGGCGTGATTAACATGCAAATCCATGCCAAATTTCAGTTTTCTATTACTTATAGTCTCTGAACTAAGCCGCGACAGACAGACAGACAGAAAGTGCCGAAATGTCTTAAAACAATATTTCTTAAGCATTTTAAGCAAAGGGTAACTCACCTCACAGATCAACCTATACAGGTTTGAGTGAGGGTCTGCCGTATTAAATATGTACTTTGTGAAATTTCTTGAATAAATTACTATAAAAAAAGACGGATGGACAAGGCAAAACTGTAAAAGTTCCTTGTTGGCTACGAAATCCTAAAAAAAATAAGTTGTAGAACAAAAGCGGTTGTAAATGACAAATTGAAATAAAGGTGTTTTAGAAATTGACTAAATTGCCTATTATGAGGAACCCTGTATAACTTTGCTGCTTCAATACTGTGACCAAAAACTCTGATGAACTTACGGGTCATTTCATCGGTGAGGACGTGAACCTGTTAAGGCCCTTTGCCTATCGGCTAGTCTTTGTGACCATGAGCGTCCTCAGGAAAAGGTTACAAAGGTCTGTTCTTAAGTAAGCAGGTGGCAGCCATCAGGCATCAATGTCAACCTCAGAACAATGTCAACTGACTTTGTGTTCCATTACACCATTAGCGTCACTAGCACTCTAGGTACCTACAATTTAGAACTAACGTTCAGAATTCACACAACTCGTGTATATCATTATATCACCCTAGTAGGTGCCTAATTGGATAAATTGCCCAATTACCTCTGCTCTGAGAGTGATACAATAAGTTAATATCCATACGTATTTATGTAACGGATATGCTGGCTGAGTAGAAAGTTAAATGAAGATGAGCTCGTCTTGGCGCTAATGAAATCGGTGAGGTGACGGTGACGATACTGAGACGAGATGCTAAATTGTCGCGGAGTATTCTCAAAAGGGGGGGGCTCTTTAAAAATAATGGCTCTAACATGAACGTAGCATTGTTTTTGCAATTTTTTCACACACTGAAAAAATTGTCACACTGCAATAAAACAAAAAAAAACCCATAATTATAATAAAAATACATCCGAAATACACAACATTATTTCTGTCGCTATAAATAAACACGTCTTAAAATAAATACATTTTCCGTATAAACTAAGCGTACTGTCTTACCGCGTTGTAAATATTAATAAGAGAAATTGGCCCTAAAATGTGCTGCTTAATTTCACCGAAGTCTTATATCTCAGTTGAATTGTGTCAAGATGCTGACACAGGAGATCCGGGTTCGGAGCCCAACTAAAAAGAAAGTTAAACAATGTTAAGATCACTTGTTCCTTCTTCTTGTCACTGCGGCGAATCCCAAAAGGATGTATGTATGTAAGTTTGCGCGAGTGTCATAGAATATATCAAATCAACATAAACTGAAAAATCACTTCGACTAAAATAAAAAACTGAGATAAAAAAAATAGCCAACAACCCGACTGGTAAGCATTAGCTACGAAGCAGACGGGGCCCAAATTCAACAATATAACTTATTGCGAGTTACCTAGGTTTGTCCCGCCTGCTTAGTAGTTAATGCTTAGCAGTCGGGTTGTTTGTTATTTTTATTCCAGTTTTTATAGTTAAGATTCGTACAGTTGTAGTTGGAAGCCACCTTTTTGAAGTAGGAGTAACGTAGTAACCCACTTAAATTTAAATATTCCTCTTCTTAAGATAGCTATTTCGGGTGATTACTAATTCCCTACCTAATCGAATTTATTTAATGCTAAAACTATGGATTCTCTGTATTATGTATGTAAGTTTGCGCTCTTTATTACGTTTTTTTTTTTCAAAATATCATACCGGGATATAGGCCTGGGCTGGGATCTGAAACCGCCCGGAAGGCACGGCGATATTTGAATCTGTCCTGCATTAGATTCTAGTATAAAATGCACAAGTACGAAGGGACCATCCATAAAGGACGTCACACGTTAAGGGTGGGGGGGGGTCGACTAAGTCATAGTGTGACATTGTGCGACAAGGGGTGGGAGGGGTCCTATATTTCGTGACGTCACATTTCAAAAATATTATATAATTAATAATTTAAGTAATGTACCTATTGTTAATTTTTTCAAATGTTTTATATGTTGCTAATTATATAAAAAATAATTTAATGGAAAAAAAACTAACTTCGAAACTGCTGTTTTAATTTAACAATTTCTAGATGTAAAATTGCAAAGAATGTGACGTCACACCAGGGAGGGGGGTCTCACAAATGTGACCAATTGTGACAATAAGGACGGGGAGGGGTAAAAAAATCACGAAATTAGTGACATACTTTATGGATGACCCCAAACGAAGAAATTCACTAATACTTTACATAATAATGTCAGGATTAGAACCCACGACCTCATGCATATGAGGCACGGGTTCTACCGATTGCGCTACCACTGTTTTGCGCGTCTACAGGGCAAGCCAATAATTTGTTAGATCCAGTGATAGTAAAAAACCATCCTTGAGCTACTACAATTCGCTATTACAATTATTATATTATAGATATTACAATTCGCTTTTCTTATAGTATATCGGAACCGCACAACGTATTGGCTTTGGCTTCAGGTACCTTATTGTACAGTGTAGGTAGATAACGATCTGTAATTAACGCACCACAAGCGTGAAGACGGCTCTATCTAATTCCCTGTTTATACTTTAGCTCTAATAGAATGTGCAAATGCGTACGCGAACCCACGGTCTGTTATTAGCGGTCGTTAACGTTGATAACTGTCCGCTGCGCAAGTGTGTGTGGTGGCATAGTAGCAAATGCTTCTTCTCTAGCAAAGGACATGCATGAATTGCATGATCGTCCTTTGTTTGAGCGCAGACTGCTATTAAGTGGTGATGAACTATCTGCGGCTGGCTTTGTGCATGTGCGGCACAATTTTTGGTTTTTGCATAATTAATTCCAAATGTGTGTCTCCCATTTATCTTCTAGTTTGGAGGAATTTTAAATAACCGACTCTTAGCTAACTTTCCGATGTTGTGTCGCAATATCACACGGTATACCTACCTACAAAATAAATCGATAGAAACTTAAATCTAGTTTTTTAGTAGTTCTATAGATGTGTGAGTTTGGTTTACATAATCTAGCGACGATATGTACATTGAAACTTTGGTTGTGTGTGACCGATACGTTTTGTAAAATTCGTGTTCAGCAAGCGCCATGACGATTAACATATTGCTATTAGAATATGCCGTTCGATCTAGAACTTTAATTATCGACTATGCAATGCGGTTATAGGCGTAGTCGCCGCCGTTAGTTTCCACACCAATGTTTCTATTAACCATTTGCTTATTAGTAATTCTCGAGGCTCTTAAAGGTTTTATCCGTTCACGTATCGGACGTGATTGGAAAATTTATGAAGTCACATCCTCTTGTGTACTTTAAGCGGAGTTGGAGTTCAAGCCTACTATTTCAATCCAGCGAAAGAATTGTAGTACATTATAGTACCTAGTTGGTTCGGTTGACAAGAATGGCTATTGCGGTTTTCTATGCATCGGTTTGGAACAGCCGCTAAATAGGAATAAATAAATAGGAATAGGCTAAATCGGAATGATCTTTACCTGCGGCACGGCCTCTCAGGGTTTGCGCGCACTACGAAATTTATTCGCTGCGGTTTTTAAAGTGCAAAATAAATTCGCAAACGACAATAAAACCTACGCGCACTACGTCTGCGAAATAGGGGAGACCAAGTACATGAAATAATCAACGGTTAACACTGTACCACCACGAAAGACTGGAGTGTACATCGAAACATGGATTTAAAAAAAAATACTGGTTCTTAATGTTACTGGGTCCATAGGGGTCCATCCTTTCCATCATTAAAGTTTTTTTGCGGCATACTTAATGATGTTCATGTATTACACAATGAAAAGTTTTTTTGTTATTTTCGGATGACTATTCATAGTTTTGAACATACGTATACGATTTCACATGTGGGACGTTAAATCGCAAACTACTTATTTTCGCAGTGCGCGGACTGGTATTTCTGTTGGTCACAGAATTTCGATATTTTTTCCCAACGATTTTTTATCGCAGTGCGCTTAAGCGGAGACCGTTTTCACACAGCGGTGGTAGCCTAGTGGGTAGAACATCGGACTCGGAAGCGAGAAACCCAGGTTCGATCCCCAGTGTGGGCACGTACCTATGACTTGGTTTTCTAAGTTATGTACAATTGTGAAGTTATAGTAGTAATACCACTCGCTAACCGTGAAGGAAAACGTCGTGAGGAAACCTGAGTGTCTGAGCTATTCACATACCTCAGCACTTGAAATCGCCAATCCGCGGTGGGCACGCGTGGTGATTATTAGGCCCATACTTTCTCTCTCTCTGAGAGAAGGTCTGTGCCCTACAGTGGGACGTATATAGGCTGCTTATGTTTTCACACAACATCGACGCATGTAATTAAGTCCATTAAGATCGGACAGAGTCCAATATTGATACAGTATCAACGCTATGATCTCAAGAGATACAGCGCAGAGCCCAAACTGGTCCCCATCTGGGTGACTGGAGTCGCACGTGTGCCTAACACTCCATCCGCGCTCTAACCTCCCATGTGTATCGTGCATGGGATTAAGAGAAGTGATATATTTGGAATAAGACTTATATTCCATCACCACTTGAACAACCATATTCCTTTTCGGATCATGATTGGCGCTTTCAATTGAAGTGGTTTGTAGCAGTTTCAAATTCCAGGCTATTATCGATCGTATTGTATAGAGAACAGAGTCTATCAGGATATTTAAATGGCAAACTATTACGTCCTTATTCAAAGCAAAGCGAGTCATTGGTATGGCAGGCAGGCGACCGGGCGTCGATGTGTCTGTTATGTTGGTCTGATTAGCTCATTTAATATTATGGTAGAAGCGGCGGCCGCTTGTCTGCTTAAACGAGGCCTCATCTTTAGTCAGGGCCCTTATTATAAAAAAATGCGACATTATCGGAAGTAGCGAGATGGTCGCAAATCCGTATTTCAAGAAATTATTTGACGTCATTGGGCTAACAAAGAGTTAGCCTCACATGCTCTGAGGTTAGCCTTGAAAGAAAGATTCGAGTGAATTGTCGGGCTCAAGCGCGACGTTTACGACCCTTCCAAACATATCGCCGCTTCATAATCAAGGGATAATAATAATTTCGAACTTTTCACATACCTATACCTAATGAAACACAAAGAACTGTCACTCGAAATATCTAGAGATAGTTACGATTGACTTGTCAAGTCTATAGACTCACGCGAATTCCATCCAACTTTGTGTAAAGCGTCATACACACACGCACACGCTCTTTGATTTACCCTTTCGCTGTTTGACTGTCGAGTACAGACTAAACAGAATTTATTACTTATGTTTTTAGTACTCAAGTACTAAACATGGATTAATATACTTGATGAAGCGAAAGTGATCTGTCAGGATGGTGGCAAGTGGCAGTCCCTGGTCTGTGCCTACCCCTCTGGGAGTAGTTTGTCGGTTTGTTCAGGTGTGAGTTTGTGTTATTTATTAATATTATCGTTGTTGTTTTTATAAAAAACACCATAAGTGCTTAAGTTTTAATAACACCGTTTGGTATTTTCTTGTCAAAACAGAAAAAAATGATCAGTTCCATTCCATCCAAGACTTATCCGCGCGGCCGTCAGTACAAAGCTTAGCCGTCACGTCACGTGTGCTGGGAGCCGCAGCCGGTGCAAAAACTCGCGTGGTCGGTGGAAAATTTTAGCTAAGCGCGGGCTTTCGAGTCTCTGGTTACCGAAGGGAAGGTTCACATTGGCTCGGGTTAATCAATGACAGCACACAGGTCAGAAATTCAGAAGAATTGATGATTTGAAATAAATGTATTTTTTTATTTATTTATTGAGTACTTTTATTATATTTTTCATCTGCATCAACTGCGTCAAGTTCAACAGGAAGCGGTGGTAGCGCTGTCGGTAAAACGCTTGCCACACTTTGAAGAGGTTGTGGGTTCAAACCCGGACGTGTCCACATGTAGCAATCACTTTGTTTTCAAAGTTAGCAATACCACTCGCTAATGGTAAAAGAAAACAACCTAAGGAAACCTGAGAGTATTGAATCGCCAAATCGCGGTGGGTACGCGTGGTGATTAGCTGAAACTATCTCTCTGAGAGAAGGCCATCCTACGTTTTACATATAGGCTGCATAAAAAAGTGCAATATGGTATGAAAAAGAAATTGAGAATTATAAACTCTGGCTTTTAGGAAGTGGTTCAATCATCTGAATCTTAAAAAATCGCGGGTACAAGTCCTGGCATGGGTGGAATTTTTAGCCTCTATATAGGTTTTTAAAATTGTCCTCAGCCCTTATAATCATCTGAATCTGTTAGTTCAATAACACGTTGCAGAGCGTCATTGATGCTCTTAGCCACTTCTGTTTTAGTTTGTACTTGGACGCCATGATGTCATCGAGTCATGGTGGGTTGGATTACCGCGTGCGTGGCCTTGCCTGTCACTCTCTAGCTGTATGTGGTGTACGTAACGAGCTTGTTGCTATCAAACTACAAGTACCTTGACGTAGGTATTGGGGCGATATATAAAAATAAATAACTTCCACACAACACAAACACAGATATGCTCGTCTCTGCCTATCTCTCCGGGACACATGCGTGAGTTTAAAGGTGTATGTATACTGCATCGATTTGTGCCTTTTTACAGCTTTTAAAGGCGGATCGGCGGAATTCTATTTACCAAATTACCACACCACAGTATTGTACCCACAGATTCCAGTGTGTTCGGTTGTTCTGAGGTTAGCATTGTACTTAGTACTTGAATATGGGTTTTGCTTGGCTTTCTTTCTACGCTATAATTTTGAATAACCTTCATTGGTTTCCGTGGTACCAGTGTACCATCGAGGTCAATTGGACAGCATACCATACGTAGCACCTAACTTTTACTATATACCTAGCAACAATTTTAAGCTCTTTTTATTGTTTGAAATAGCTTAAGTACTTTAGCTCGGGCTTAGGTGGCTCGTTTTATTGTATCGCTATGTTTGTGACAGATTCGCTGAACTTATTATTATTTTATTCTCTGAATTTTTGTTACAAACGATAGCCAACGTCCTTCCTCAGGATCGAACAGATTTAGATAAAATGTGTAAAGCCGCCTAGGCGTGGAAAGGTAACAGACAAATAGACAGAGTCACTTTTGCATTTGATGTATATCATAAATACACACGTTTTCCGTGTGACGCCGGATTAAGAATAGCTTCACTCCGTTTCCTTCCGTGGATGTCGTAGAAGGCGACTAAGGAAATCAATTACCAGGAGACGGGCAGCAGCGTCTTCCTGAGATTCCAACCGCAAACTGCGATCGCCAACCCGCCTGCCAAGCGTGCCGACTATGGCAAAACACCTGATGCCTAGTTATAAAAACCACGAAGGAGGCTTATTTCCTGCAGTGGGCGTCAAAGGGCTGATGATGATACGTTTTTATTTCTATGTAGTATAACAATAGTCCCGTACTCAGTTGGACTCGCTCCAAGTTTTCAGATTGTAAGCGAACCAACGGGACTTTAGCGAATATTCTCCATGATGACTGGCACTTCCAAACCACTCCACTGGAGATTAGTAACGATTCTCTATTTGCGTACACAGCAAGTGGGGGCAGCGTCGTGTCAGCGAGCAGGTATTTTCCACACGTTGAACTGTTGTTGTGCTCGATTAATTTTATTCACCTTTAATGACAGTAACATAATTATGCTACCAACAAATGTTTCTTGCGCTATATGTCTGTGTGTGTGCGTGACCTTCTTAAGCCGGTTCTCGATTGACGACTGTCAATACCAATAATACAAACTACTTGTGGACGCAGAAAACCTGCATTAATAACGCACATAGTGTGGTACACCGAGGCAGCCATACCCACTATAACCACAGTTAAACGTGCGATAACCTGTGTTAATAGAAAATGCGCTCTGTCATAGACTTATCTATGTGCGAAACACGCGAAAGGCTCGCCATTGCCGACAAACTACAAAGGTTTAGTTCGAAAACAAAACATCACTAGGGCAGCCATTCTGTGAGTTCCTGATATGGACACAATTATGATTTAAATAGTATTGGTTCATGACAAACATAGTACTTAAGTATTTAATATGATGAACATACAATTTGTGTAACATCCGGAGTTAAAACGCATAATTTGTTAATTACTTTTACGATAGTTGCATAAGAATACATAGATTTTTTAAATTATAACTTTATTTAATAATTATTGTTTAGAAACTTGAAACTCTATTAGAAAACAATGTGTTTAGGTTGGAACAATATTCTATTTTGCATTCTAGCTCTCGAGCCGGCTAACGTTTTAAGAATGAATTTTGTAACACAGAATTTTCCTCGTACGAGTGGGTAAAAACAAGTTTAAGTCCGGTACCTTCTACAGATTCTAACTCCTCGGGGCCTCCGGTCTCAAACTAATTTCATTCAGCTGTGTTTTGTGATGAAGTAGCGTGATGAGTGGGGCCCTATCTTTGTAAAGTAAGGTAACTAATTAGATAGAACTGGTCGGTCGTTCGTCACATAAAAATACATGAAAGCATACATAAACAGCGTATAGAATGGTATTCAATAATGACACTGGTAGGTAGATGAGGTCATTTGGAGACTATATACCACATATATGGCAAATAGTTTCATACGGCAAACCCTCTGACAAACACTATATATTATATAATTATGTCGCACTGAACTGAACAGACCTTTTTCAGAGAGAGAGAGAGAGAGTATGGGCTTAATCACCACGCGTGCCCACCGTGGATGAATACTTTAGACACTCAGGTTTTCTCACGATGTTTTACTTCACTTTTAAGTGTTACAGAATATCTAACAAAGTCACTACCAGGAGAGGCTCGGGGATTTCAAACGTCTCCGCGAAATATAAAAAAAAATATGCTCAGATACTTAGCAAAAGCTCAGGGTAGTAGATTTTCTCTTCTATACTAAGTACAATGCGGATCATGAACGAAAACAATTATTTAGACAAATCTAATAAAAAATCTTTGATAAAAAAAATACCAGCGCGATCATTTCGAGGACCCGTTGTCGGCGTCGCTATAATTGACAAACTGCACGATTTGCTACGGATTAGAGGGGTTTCTCTACAGTAGGGGCCTAGCGAAGGCGTATATACCTACCCGTTTGTCCACAAGACAGAAAGGTGCTTTTTATCCATTAGACAGTGGGACGTGGGTGGTGACGTGGACGGCAGTATGGACGAGGAAAATGTGAGTTTATGTTTCACCTTTTCCTGTTGTTACAATAGCTTCTCTTTATCCGGTTCACAATCGCTACTTATCTAATTTAATTACAATTCATTCATGTAATTATAATTAAGTAATCATTTCGGAAATAAAAAGGTCCTGCAAAAACCAACTTGCATTCAAAACTTGACACTGGCAAAAATAACAAACAGGCCAAAATAAAACCTACTTATAAGCCTGTTAATTAAAGAAAGGGATTAGAAAACTATTTGCCTCTCGTTCATACAGTATTACTATCTAGGTATATTGTCTGAGCAAGAGGCAAATAGTTAGTCCATTTCATAAATTAATCGTGTTGCTATATGTAATATCGTGCATAATAAATAAATAACACAATATGTATATTCAGTTAACACAAAGGAAAAACAAATGAAGGAAAAAAGTACCAAAGTAAGTAAATCTTACATTGGTCTACCCGTACTCTCTTTACGCCTACGCACTACGTGCTACGGGTCTACGAACAATGCTACGACACTTGACAGGTGAAATCGCGAGGGAAGACATCAACGCGCGCCCACTAGTCTAGCATTTGAAAGTTCACCGTAAACTGCGTTTATAAATGGCCGTGTCATCGCGGCAAATAGAGTCTAATCCACGATTCTTTTACGTATCTAGTTTCTCAGAAATATTATAAATGATCATCCGGATTCACGTAGGTACTTGCTCAGCAGAGAGTAATTACAAGGATCCGAAGAAACATTTATTAAAAATGTGAGCTTACTGAAGTTTTACTTACAAAAACCCTAGAAATACACGTTATCACAAGTATTTTGGTCATTATCGTAACTAAATAACTTTTACCTTTAAAAAAGGAGAACGCTTGGGTCTACATTTACGTTTGACCCTCCAAATACCTTCACGTGAGAGAATTGAACCTCTCAGGATGGGATACATTCCACAGCGTCTCACAGATATGAGATAGCGAGGAATGTAGAGTCGTTGCGGTGTCAAGCGCACGTCTCAAAATACCGACTCCTACGTACAAATAGCATCTCTCCGGTTGTCTATGCTAATGAATTGTAATATAATCTAGGGATAGCTAGCGAATGAGGCAAAACAAACGATTGTCTTTAGAGAGATCATGATATGATAACGCTCAGCGCTCCCTCGCGTAGGAATGCGTCCCCGCCCTGCGCCCGCTGCGGCGGCATGTTTGAAAGCTTTTTCTAGGCTGTTCTCTTCGCTGTACCGATTTAGATATGCTACACATACCCCTGGTGTAAAATATGGTAAAGTCATAAATGAAGGTATCCTAGATGAAATCATTGAGTGGAATCAGACACACAACGCATTAAATTCTCAAGCAAAAATATTATAAAACTCGCTCGCTGGAAGTCGCCGTTTTCACGGTCGCCGGTCTCGAGGCGGGCGCGGCAGGCGGCGGACGCTCGCTACAAAAAAAACAACTTTCCTCAAAACGGCGATGGCGCTAAGTCAGTACTGCAGAGAAAAACGTCTAAAGTGCCGTCGAATAATCCAGCGGTTAGGCCGTAGTGGAACCAAGCGACGCAGGCCGAAATAACTTGTTGATGGCGGTTGCGGGTGGCGCGGGGCGCAGCGGGGCAAGGTAGCGCCGCCGAGCGACGGCATGTCTGCTAGTGCTGGGCGCGCGGCGGCGACACCCTGTCTGCCGCGGACGCGCTGCTGCCGCTCCGTGCGCATTCCTGCCGCCCCCCAGCCCCCGCGCCGCCCCGCAGCCACCTCGACGCCCGCGCGCACCACACGGCAACGCTGCGCTCAAACTTGTTTCGTAAACGGATGTGGCAGCAGCGGTCGAGTGCGTTCTCGCTCTGACCTCGCTTCCCGAATGCGTGCGACGAGGACAGAGCTGGTGGCGCTACATGCTATCGGCTTCAACTTGCGGCATTTTTTCACGCTGAGAATGAGGCGAGATTACTGTGTAAGGCCGCGTTCATACATTTGAAGCACTTCTTTAAATTTTTCTTCTTTTGGAGTGCTGATTTTTAAGTACGGGTCTACGGGTCCCTCTATCCAGTTGTCTTTTGGACACAAAAAGATCTTTTCTTTCTAAAAAAAGAAACTACTTAGGAACGAATAAAAATTGCTAAATGATACAGCTATCAGCCGTTGGGTACAACTTTACTTTGAAATCAGCACTACAGTTGTTGTGCGACTGGTCACGTACTTTTTGCGAATGCCAACAGTTTTGTAAAATGCGAATACCTATTGAGAAAACAATGTTGAGGAAGCAACAAAGAGTCAACAAATACCTCTTATCAGCGTATCGATTCCAAGTCGCTCAGCGTGCTTTGGACCGGACTATGCTTGGAGGTGGCTTGGAGTCTCTTTGTAGTTCCATTTCTGATGTGATCCATCAGAAAAGAGACAGTTCGCCTAATAACTAAGGTGATTGACATAAGCCTATAAGATTGGACTGTAGATGTACCTTCGAGTACAAAGGTTCTCCAGACCAGGGCAGACCACCGTAGGTCGTCCACCAGTTTAGTGGACCGACGAACTAAGGCAGATTTCTAGGAGTAGTTAGATGTTAATGATAAAAACTGAATTTACACGGATATTTACTAGTTTATTTTTTCATTTTACAATTTTCAGATGTTTCGGTACTTTTGCAAGTTCCGTGGTCTCGGTAGTCTGAGATGACAGGCGTCTTTTTGAAAGCATTAACTGTTTGGTTGCTACCCTCCGGAAAAATTATAAAAAAATATTAAGTTACGTTCCAAAATATTTTGGCAAATTTTTAAATTTAAATTGGCAAAACAATTATTTAAAACAAAATTGGTTATTAGTTATTGAAATTAAAATTCAATCTACAAAAGCATTATTTCACATAAATTGAAAAATCTAGAGAGGGGGTCTCATGCACTTAAGCACTGGTTCCCATGCTGTAGATATTCCAACTACGATCTCTATTGAAATTTGGATTGCCTCGCGTATCATTCTAGGAAAGAAACGGTCCTCTCGGGCTAGAACTTGAACTTTATCAAAATGATCGAAGTGGTTGGTACCGCTGAGTCTATGTTCACTGACTGCAGATCTACCAGAGCGCTTATGTTTCACGTCCGCGATAATGTTCCTTCACCCGTTCAGCTATGGTAAATATCCGTGCAAATTCAGTTTTTATTGTCTAGTGCTCGTGTTATCCTTACAAATACTAGATGATAATGGTCAAGGCCAGAAAGAAATGGCGTGCCCTGGGGGAGGCCTATGTCCCGCAGTTGACGAGTTCGGGATGATTGATTGATAACAAAGATAACGCATATTATATCAGAGTCAAAAACTTTATGACTCAATAATTAATACCTACCAAATAGGCTGCTGTGAACTCGGGTTTATGTGCACACGAGGCGACGCGCTCACGTAGTCGCGCCGCGCCGCGCTGGCCAGCGAGCTCGCACAACATCCGCCGACAGTCAGTCCGGCGCCGATGCCCGCCGAGTGCGCACGTGTTCTCTCAGACAGACAGTCATGGCCGCCGCCAGCCCCCACGCGCACCCCGCCGCCCCCACGCCCGACCGCCGCCCCGAGGGCCGCGCCGGCAGCAGGCGCATCTTCCCACCGCAGTTCAAGCTGCAGGTGCTCGAAGCCTACCGCAGAGACACGCAGTGTCGCGGCAACCAACGCGCTACCGCCAGGAAGTTTGGCATCCACCGAAGGCAGATCCAAAAGTGGCTTCAGGCCGAACCTGCTCTGCGAGCCGCACTGTTGCGACGGGCCCCGCAGCCTGCTCCTTCGCCACCGCCGTATGCCGCTGGGTCGCCTGAGAGCGCGCGCCTGCCTTCGCCTCCGCCCGCTATGCCCGTTCCGGTATCGCTGCCCACTCTTGTGCTGATGCCCACGTCGCTGCCTCACCAGGTCGTCGCGTCGCCTCCGCACTTCAGTGAGCCTATCGACCTGTCAGTGCGGCGTGCCAGCCCGCCGCCGCAGTCCGCACAAATGCCGCTACAGTCGGCACCCGAGCCGCCGCGCAAGCCCTTCAAGCTATTCCGGCCATACCTGCTGGAAGAGGAGAGCGAGAAACGGCGGCCACTGCCACTGATGCCGGTCCCCGTGCCCGCGTTCCTGGGCCTGGGCGCTGGCTGCGCGCTAGCGGCGTGTCCCGCGCCGCGCTGGCCGCCCGCGCCCGCGTTCCCGGCGCCGCTCAGGTGAGAGGACGCCCCCGGGGCTCAGCCCCGCTGCCTCTGTGATCTAGTCGCCGACGCCCGCCTGGCGCCGCCCGGGGCGTAGCCTCCATCGCCGTGCCTTATCGTACACGCTGCCGCAGTGCATTATTGTCGTCGCATCAAGACGATGCATTATTTTGTGTATAACTTTAAGAACGTATTTTTATATGTGAAGTTTATGAAGCGTACATTTATGCAGAATGATTATAAGAATATTATTATTACATATATAAATAAAAGAAAGTTGTTTATGAATGAATCCAGTCTTTATTTATGGCCCAGCGTCATAGAGCCTCGTCAGGTAGCGCCGGCGCTAGCCGGCTCCCCTGACCTACCTGCATGGGCCCGTATCCCTTTGTCAGCGCTCCCCCGCCCCGCACCCACCTGCTTCCTGTCCTGACTGACCCCGAGCGTCCCTTGCATTTCTGGGAAATGCAGCTCAGCAACCAACAGACACTGCGTTTTGGTTCAAATGTAGCATTGCAAAATCAGTTGAATTCAATTTACAGTCTAAATAAGATTCATATTTATTTATGATTCTTATATGTTGACATGTTTTATAACACTTACAAAATAAATAAAGCAATAAAATTTTCTAAATAAAAAAAAGTTACATTTTGAAATACTTACTTACCCGTTTCTTTTTACAATTACTAGGGAAATTAAACAAAATTCAGCTCAAATTTAAATTGCTGAAATCGCTAATTAATCAGGTAGATTTTATAAAGTTAGACAGGAAAAGTTAATTTGTTAACCGTAATATAATATAACTTCAGCTTTAATTCAATTGCATTACCTATAAAGCGTAGCAGAATAGAGAAGTAGTACACACAAACAGTAGATACCGTCCGTCATAGATGCAAAGTCCAAGTTAATTAGATAAGCTGAGTTGTGAGTGGGTGCACTGCAAGTGTGTCTATTAGATATTTTGTATTATTTCTATACAACCCGACCGAGCTAAGTTTGCACCTCGCTGGAATGCGGATCCTTCCCGTGATCGTCCTGTTACGTCAGTACGGTTACATAGCACCTTTGTCACCGATACGCGTCCTACGAGTTTTCGTCTCCTACTTGTTAATTTTTTTATTTTTGGACTGTTCTTGTTAAATATTTTTTATATATAAATAGTAATCGACGCGAGGTGTACACTAAAGTCGGTCGGGCTTATGGGATACTTTTGTTTTTTTGTTCATTAAATCCAATGAACTCAAATAAAATGTCACTTGGAAAAAAAATACAATAATAAGGCATTTGTGTCGTCACTAAATTATTAGTTAGCATAGCACTCCTACGTTATTGCGTAATAAATAATCGGTCATCAATATAATTAGCAGAAGTTAACAACTAATTGCAGATTGTGAAAATATTTTAATGATTTCTTCATGGGTTATTGTTGCTAGTCAATATGTCGAAAGAAAATACATATAGTATGAGAGTAATATGTATGTCAGGAAAATATCAGTAACTTTGAAACAATACCTAGGTAGGAAACACAATGTAAATTGTAAAAATAAATTTTCAGTTCCAAGATTAGGGCCGGTTTCTGAATTGAGAATGTCACTAAGTAAATACTTAAGCAACGTTCTGTCCCACTCTTTCCGATAAATTCGTAGAAACAGCACTACTTAACTATTTACTTAGCGAAATTCTCAATTGAGAAACTTAAAAGTTTAATACATCCTTTATATATGGGTACAGTAAGAGTAAGATCCCTGTAAAGACGCGGTTCCAAAAATGTGTAAAGCACACTTTGTGTGAAAAGGAATTTAAAAGGAAAAAGGAAATTAGTACCTACGCCATTAAAAACGTCATCATCATCAGCGGATGCTTGTCCACTGCTGGACATAGGCCTCTCCTATTGCACGCCACTGAGCACGGTGCTCGGCTACTCTCATCCAGCTCTTGCCAGCCGCCCTGCGAAGATCATCGCTCCACCGAATCTGAGGACGTGATACACTACGTTTACCGATCCGCGGTCTCCACTCAAGAACTCGTCTACCCCATCGGTTATCAATTCTTCGGATGATATGGCCGGCCCACTGCCACTTCAGCATGCTAATTAAATGGGCTATGTCGGTGACTTTGGTTCTCTGTCGGATCACCTCGTTACGAATTCGATCTTTCAGAGAAACCCCGAGCATAGCCCTTTCCATAGCACGCTGAGCGACTTTAAATTTGTGGACCAGCCCTACCGTGAGGTAGGACGCACTGATTGAAAACTTTCGTCTTGGGACTCTGTGGGATTGGCGATGTGAACACTAGACGTAGTTTCCCATACGCCATTAAAAACATAACTTGTAAAAAAACCAAGTCTCGCAACTCAGTTCTTCTACCGTAAAAAATTGTGAGATCCACGTAATACCAAGTCGTTTAATTTATTCTGACTTAGACTTTAACCGACTTTTTATTACGTGGATCTCACAACTATATTTTCAATAACATCTCATTTCTTTTTGTTAGTGTTCGTTTTCGGCAATTTCAGGCAATTTAGTCTATCTACTTCTTCTTTAAATCTTTGCGAGATTTTGGTACAACTTCAGAAGACATGTCCCATTCTTGCTTTTTCATTCCGTTGGCCATTTTATAAGTTACCTTTGAACATAATTATATCTAGGTACCTACCTACACCTAATATTCTATTATTATTATACATATACAGGTACACTGATTCATTCACTGTAAACGTAACTTTGTAATTCTATATATTTATATTGGATTACAAAGTTATTTATGCAGTTGGTGTATCTAGAAAACTGGACCGAAATTGCAAAGTATTTGACTTTTTCCTTGATTTATACACTAAACACTAAATGTATTCTAAATTTGAAGCTCCTACGTCTGCTAGAAGTGCCTTAGAGTTTTGATGATCGGTAAGTCAGTGAGTGACAAAATTAAGAAACTTTGACTGGTTATAATTTTTAAAGTAATGATTCAAATTGAATGAAATTTGAAATATGCCGTATTTATACAATGCCTGCTTGGTAATGTAAAATTCAGGATTTTAGTTTTATCCACAACGAAGTTATAGGGGGGTCGAAAATGGCCTGAACTGCTTCGAGAAAAGGACGGTACGGCCGTGCCGCTTTTTTGCTAGATACCATTTGAGGATTATTTCGATGTCAAAAGATTTGTGGCATTAAACCAACCGCCGTTAACTCTGTTCTTAAGGACAAAATTTAAAAAACTGGGTTTGTAGATTTTTTGTCCTCATTTATCTATAAAACAAACAGATATCCAACATGTCTACTTTATGACGTTCTGTCTGCACCAAATTAGATAAAAGTAAGAAATCTAGGGTCATTATTAATTTTCAAAAATCTAGACACTCCGTGTGTATAGTAGGCATAGCAACTGCAAAGGCCGACGGGAACATTCTAGCAACTACAAAATAGATGTTGCTATTCTTTATTTTATCCGACTTAAAAAAAGGAGAATGGAATGAAAGGAGGAATGCGACGCTTTTTTTTTTCCTATGTTCCTCCATAACTCCGTCAAATCTTAACCGATTTCGACAATTCTTTTTTTGTTCGAACAGATATAACGTCCCATTGGTCCCATTTTAATTAGGTGAAGATCTGATGAAGACTTTCAGAGATGGAGAACGGAACTCTTCAATGGACAGCAGTAAATAAGCCCTAATAGGGCCCATCTATTAGTAATATCCGTATGTTTTACAAAATAGCATAAAAGTAGTCCCAAGTTAATTTGCTTATGTTCTGGTGGAGACTTTCGGAGACGGAAATTTAGAACATCACATTTTAGAGCAACGAATTAAGTAGGGTAAATTATGGTTATAATTATAAGGGACTTGTTTATTTGTCTCCCGCTCCCCCACTAAAAATTGAAAAATAAAAATCGACTTCGAAACACTACAGCACTAAAAAGTTAGAAATAATTTAAACAATTAGAAGTATTTATACATGTAGGTATTGTAGAAGTATAATTTGTAGTCGGTGCCCAGTTTGATGACCAACACATATATTTTGGGCACCGACTGCAAATTGTACTTCTACAATACCTACATGTATTAATACTGCTAATTGTTTAAATTATTACAGACTTCCGAAACAGAGGAAGTTCTCAATTCGACGCGTGTTTCTTGATGTTAGTTATGGATAGAAATTTATTTGGTAAAGATCTGATGTAGTAGATGACTTTCGGAGATAGAAGGAAACTCTACAATGGACAGCAGCAAATTAGGAGCAATGCTTTAATAAACTGTGTTTGTTTCATAAAATGTGTCGCCAAGGTGGTACTAGATTAATTTGGTGATGTTCTCACGAAGACATACGTAGATGGAGAACTTGTTAGTTATGGATAGAAATTTATTTGGTAAAGATCTGATGTAGTAGATGACTTTCGGAGATAGAAGGAAACTCTACAATAGACAGCAGCAAATTAGGAGCAATGCTTTAATAAATTGTGTTTGTTTCATAAAATGTGTCGCCAAGGTGGTACTACGTTAATTTGGTGATGTTCTCACGAAGACATACGTAGATGGAGAACTTGTTAGTTATGGATAGAAATTTATTTGGTAAAGATCTGATGTAGTAGATGACTTTCGGAGATAGAAGGAAACTCTACAATAGACAGCAGCAAATTAGGAGCAATGCTTTAATAAACTGTGTTTGTTTCATAAAATGTGTCGCCAAGGTGGTACTAAGTTATTTTGGTGATGTTCTCACGAAGACATTCGTAGATGGAGAAGGAAACTTATGAGTGGACAGCAGTAAATTACTCGTTACAGCTAAGTTCGTAAGCAGTCTAAAGTTGGGGAATCAGTATGAAATCGTGATATTTTTTACTAATATATATAGCTACAATCCGGTATACTCACTGACTGACTGACTGACAGATCATCTATAGGTTTCCTCGGAAACGGTAAGAGCTACGTGAAAATTTTGTATGAAAAAGTTGTAGGGAATGTATGATGTACAGCCATCCTATGAAGCCGATTTTTGAATTTCGAACGCGTTCTCCCATACAAATGGGCTAACTTTTTTGTTTACTGGCCGATTTAGATGAAATTTGGAACAGGTGTTTGTTTTGTGATCTCATTTTGAAAAAAAATTTTAAACGTTCGAAATTCAAAATAGGGGCGAGAATATGGCCGCCCAAAAAATCGACCTCTGCGCAAAAAAGTCGGCAGCCAACTGGGCATATGCTAGAGACGTGCCCTAAACGGCATCGGGTTGTCAAAGGACCCAGGTATATGAGAAAAATCTGACATTTTAGATTTTCAAGATGGCGGCCGAGATATCGACGATTGAAAATGAGAAAATTTTGTATGGAGAATTTGTACTGAAAATCGACTTTTAGTACAAAATTTTAAACAAAAATGAACAATTTTTCAAACAAACAATTTTTCGAGGCCGAAGTGGGGATGAGGAACCTCGCCGCGGCGAGGCCGAAGGCCGAGCTCCGTTCAGGCCGAGGCCGAAGGCCGAGACTATACATTTTCCGGCGAACAAGCAGCAACGCAAAAGCCAGATGGGACAAACTTGCGAGGCCGAAGGCCGAGCTCCTCGCACCAGGAACCCCGCCGCGGCGAGGCCGAAGGCCGAGCTCCGTCCAGGCCGAGGCCGAAGGCCGAGACTATACATTTTCCGGCGAACAAGCAATAACGCAAAAGCCAGATGGGAGAAACTTGCGAGGCCGGAGGCCGAGCTCCGCGAAGCGGGTACGAGGAACCCCGCCGCGGCGAGGCCGAAGGCCGAGCTCCGTCCAGGCCGAGGCCGAAGGCCGAGACCATACATGTTCCCACTTATCAAATCCCTACCCCAAGTGTCTAGCGAGGCCCTAGGCCGAGCGCCGCGGAGAGCGAAGCTCGGAGCGGCTGGGGGTTGGCGCGCGTAAGCGCGCAGGGGGTTCACCCCCTAGTTCTATTATATAAAAGTCTCGTGTCACTGTTTTTGTTATCGAACTCCTGCGAAACGGCTTTACCGATTTTCATGAAAATTTTTGTGCATATTTGGTAGGTCTGAGAATAGGTCGTTAGCTAATTAATATGGTAAAACAAGGTTTGCCTTGTTATATAAAAATTTTAATACTAACGTCCAAATACTACGTTAAAAACATATCTATACCATAATGTAGTATAATATTCTGATGTATTATAGAGGTTTATTTTAGAGTTGGTGACCATTTTCAACTAAATATTTTTTTTGCTGTTGCAGCCGATCTTTATTTTATTATTTATAAAACTAGTTTAGCGTTGTCCTTTTAATTTATTTATAGCAATGGATGTCTATTTAACACAAGCCATGTCCTGACAATTACGAACCCAAAAAAATATGAGCCAAATCGGTCGAGCCGTTCTCAAGTGATGCTACATACGTTTTGATCATTTGGCAATTGGTTTTTTATTTAATATGTATGATTTCCAAAAGACTACAAATGTTAAAAAAAATCCGCCAACCATCCTTTAACCTACTCATTGAACTTTAACTAGGAATGTACTGTAGGGTGGGTGGGTGGCGTCCGTCTGGGGCTTAGCGGCGACAAGCAGTCTGCAAACGTGCTAAGGAGTGGAAAGGCGTGCTTTTATTGTTCTGTCTATCTGTACACACGAAACTTAAAAGATATGGACGGGGGAGGGAATAACGTCACGCAACTATCCCATCGTCGTAAAAAGGAAAAAAAAATTAAATAAAAAATAACCAACAACCCGATTGCTGAGTACTTATTAACTACTGAACAGGCGGGACCAACCCAGGTACCTCGTACCTCACATTGAATTGGGTTCCCGCCTGCTTAGAAGTTAATGATCAGCTTTCGGGTTGTTAGTTATTTTTTATTACAGTTTTTTGTTTTTATCTTTTTAGTGATTTTTATACTTTTATTAGACCGCAAATACGACGAATCGATTGAGATATCATTTGTAAAAATCTGACCATTGGTTAAGGAGTTAAGGGGGACATAGAATCGGACATACTTACATACATATATACGAGCCAAACACATTACCTTTCTTTTGGGGCTCCGCCGCAGTCGGTAAAAAGAAAATAATTTGTAAGATTAGGAGTATGAGACTCCTCGTGTTTTAATACGGTTCATGAGGAACCGTTACCACATTTGAGGTTTGTGTTGTGAGGCTTGGGTTTCCAGTGTCGAGCAGTCTGGTTTCTTGCGTCGAGCTCTGTTTCCGGCGTCGAGCAGTACGGTTTCCGGCGTCGAGCAGCCTGGTTTCCGATGTCGTGCAGTCTTGTTTCCGGCGTCGAGGAGTCTAGTTTCTACCGTTGAGCTCCTGTATCCGGCATCGAGCAGTCTGGGTTCCTACGTCGTGCAGTTTTGTTTCCGGCGTCGAGCAGTCTTGTTTCCGGCGTGGAGCAGTCTGATTTCCAGGATCGAGCAGTCTGGTTTTTGACATTGAGCAGTCTTATCCGCTAGTTCTGACTGACCTACCTACTGTGAATCCTAGACAATACAAAATACGATGTCATATAACATCGAAATACCAAATAAATTCCGTAGTTAAATGAATAAGCTAAACTTAAAATTTTCATAACAGCTTTAAAATTGTAATTTAGTAATTTAATAATAGATGGTCTCATTATAAATTGAGTTTAAACGCACTTTGTAAATTTCAACAAGAGAAATCTATCATGTCTTGATCGCTCAGTGGTATTGTGACATGTATTGGTATTGTTTACAATTAATATCTGTGAAATTGCAGTGCAACTGAAAGTGCAATTTATTTCTTCCTAAGTTATAGTTGGTAAGCTTTTTTTTTAAAGTAGGTACATTAAAATATTCGCCACATACATTACCGTACATGTGGGGAGGCAAAGATGGGGCTCCGGCGACGAGCAGTCTATTGCGGCCGGGCGGGCGGGACGGCGACGGCTTGTCTGGCGCGTTCGCCACATGTCTGCTGCTCCGTGTGTTGCGGCCGCTGCTCGTTTCATGCTTTGCACTTTCAAAGGATGTATCACATATACGGGGTGCTAAAATACTGGCTGGACACCAAAACTACCCTGTCTGTATGATTTTGAGGGGTTCCCGATGTAAATGGCAAAATATAATATATACACTCAATGCTGTGTTTTATTTCATTGGAGCGGATAGCAGTAGCAAACAAAATGGAATAAAAGATAATTTCGCAAGTAACCTAACCTAACTCAACCTTTAAACGAGTTCTTGTTCGTTTAAAGGTTGGGTGGTAAGGTCAAAATTAAAGAAAATCTCGCAATGGATGAAATTTTGAATTTAAACATAATACAGAACAGAATTAAAATAAATAACTAAAGGCGAAGTAAAAAGGAATGGTGTCTTTATAACTAGCAGTGCCCACGACTACGTTCCGTGGTAAATGGATTAGCCTATGTCCACGCTGAAGATACTGGTGAAAGAATTTAAAAATCGGATAATACAAACTTTTCCTCTTTATAATACTATACTGTAGATAATTAATAACAATCTTACTAATATTATATATGTTGGATGTAAGAGTTTGGATGGACGGCTGTTACTCAATCACGTCGGAACGTCTGATCGGATTTGAATGATTTTTTTTTAACATAGAGATTGATTATAGTCTGGATTAGCACTACTTTTTATCCCACAAAATAAATTTTTATTTCAGACTATAGTCCAAACAGGCAGGCGATGCAAAATAAAGCACTACTTACTTGTATAGTAAGGTAGAGTTCTGACTCTACCTTACTGGGTACCTACTAACGAGGGTCTTCTTCTTCTTTCAGTGCCTCTCCACTACTGGAGGTTGGCCGTCAGCTTTGCATATTCCTCTCTTCTCTTTGACAAGCGAAATAGATCTTCGACGCTGGCAACTCCAGTCCATTCTCTGATGTTACGGAGCCATGATTTTCTTTTCTTTTTTTACCAGCGCGCCTCTTCCCCTCAACTTTGCCCAGCATGATAACCTGAAGAAGTCTATAACGTTCGCTTCGAAGCGCATGTCCCAAGTAACTTATCTTCTTAGAGGGGTACTAACACTTAAATTACAGGATAAAATATCAAAAACAATGGACGTAAACTTTTAGCATTCTTGTGGCATGCATGGAGCGTATAGTGGATCAACGTGCAGGTTAACGTTTTTATATTAGTTGCAAAGTCGTCCGTAACGTAACTGAGTAGAGCGCACACGGTTGATGTGCTGTCGACTGCAAAGATCCCGATTTTTTCAAGACGATGTACGTGGAAATTTTAAAGTCGTTTTCTAAAAGAAAGCTTCAAATTTCGATAAGGTTCCTTAGAAAGAAATGTTCGGTATATGATACTAGTCGCATTTCTGAAAATAAGTGCTACTTTGAACCTCCATATCTTCTAAGACGTTATTATCCCAGGCCTTGTTTCATTAGAAAAAATGTTTGTAATGATGGACAAATTATGAGGGTTTAGAAAGGGCCGTTAGTTTATTAACCCGGTATACAATGAAATAAAATATGCATGTGACGTTGGCAACTATGCTTATTTCAGCCATTTGGAGTTGTGCAGAAAACAAGAGTCTAACAAAGTGTGTCGGTGTTTATGTTCGTATTAGCTTTTGGAAAATGACTGCACTGGACCGTTGTAAGATAAAAAAAAGATACGCGTCGAATTGATAACCTCTTCCTTTTTTGAAACGGTTAAAAAATATGTACATTTTAAATAAATTCATACAAATTCGTGGTATGTAGTATGTACCTACGTTGTCATAGTATTTTCTCAAAAGGTGGAGTAGCTGAAATTTGGCGTTGTACCTTTCAACGTATGAGATCGCATACAGCGACGAAGAAGTTTCGTGTGAGCAATGCGCTTAATCACTTTTTTATCAAGCTGATAAGTAAAACCCGTCCAGTACCTACGTTAGAAGACGCAAAGTACTTTGATCATTATACGAGGTAGACAGATAAAGGGTGGAACGTGATGCAGTGCATGCATGGGGAGTTGGGGAGTTTAGGAGTTTGGTTCTTTCTTCATGCGAAAATGGTTTGGGTAACTTATATAAAAACGACGCGTGTCCAGTAGAATAACACGAGGCTCAAAATGTTGTTGCGATCAGAGTCAGGACCCAAATTGCAACAAAACTGAAGCAAACCTTTTGTATGTAGCTAACGTATTCTCGCTGAATGTGCCGGGGGCTGTGATGCTTGTGCAACCGCGCTTGCTGCCTGCAGATGTGCATTATTTACGACGCTCCGTAGGCGGCGCAGCGTGATGGCCCATAAAGCACAAGTTATAGGCATAGGAACAGTCTGACGACGAGCGACGTGATGTCAACGATATTTTTGGCACAAACGGTCGCATAGACTCGCTGTCCTGTTATGGGCTATTAAAACCGGCTCAAAGAGACGCTAGTTTCATGATAGCCGGCTGGTTTTGTTTGAGTAATTACCACTCAAGTGTAGACAAAAACAAAGGACAAAAGTTGAATAAAAAGTAGCTTGTTTATGTAGTATTGAAAAAACATCATCATCAGCCATTTGACGCCCACTGCAGGACATAGGCCTCCTTCGTGGTTTTCATAACCATGAGGGGTTTTGCCATAATCCCCACGCTTGGCAGGCGGGTTGGCGATCGCAGTATGCGGTTGGAATCTCAGGAAGACTCTGCTGCCTGTCTCCTGGTAATTGATTTCCTTAGTCGCTTTCTATGACATCCACGGAAGGAAATGGAGTGACGCTATTCTTAATCCAGCGCCACACCGAGCTGTTGAAAAAACAGTTTAACAGCAATCGAGTGTTGTAAAGCAGTGTTCGTCAAACTCTGAGTCGCGACCCCCAGGGGAGTCGCGATGTCTCGGGGGGTAGCGGTTACCAGCCAAGTAAAAGTAAAATGCAAGGTTTTGCCAGTGGTAAAATGGGCAAAATCGCCAATATGGTGGTAGCAGAATAAAACAAACTGTCGAGATTTGAGTCTTTAAAGTTTATCTTTTATTCTTATTATTATTATTTTTGAGGGAGTTTTAAGATATTGAAATGAAAATATCAATCCAGTGTCAAATGCCGAAATGATAGTCTATAAAATTTTCGGCACCATCATAAACATGTATCCATCGTGAATTTATTAAATTTTCAAGACAGATATTTTATTTTTGCGAGTTGTTACGAAAATTCCACCGTCAATTTAATAAATTTTTAGGCATCAGTATAAGGCAGAGGTCGCTTATTATTGAGGGCGCTGGTTTTTTTTAGAACTGAATGAAATTGACACCATCAATTTAGTAAATTTTCGGCTGCATTAACGTGCGCTAATAAGAGAAATCTTTTATAATCGAAGGCGCTGACATTTTATGAAAATACCACTAGTAAAGTAATTTAGTAAATTCTCTGGCTAGCTTACAAGACAGATCTTTTGTTCTTGAGGGCGTTGACATTTTACAGAACTAAATGAAACTGGCACCATCAATTTAATAAATTTTCGGCACGCTTATAAGACAAGTCTTTTATAATAAAAGGCGCTGAGTTTTATGAAAATGCCACCATATGTAAATTCTTTGGCTAGCTCACAAGACAGATCTTTTGTTTTTGAGGGCGCAAATTTTTACTTAACTGAATTAAATTGGCACCATCGATTTAGTAAATTTTTGACCGCGTTGACGCGCGAATTGCTTTGAACATGGAGGCATTTAATGTTACAGCACAGAAAGACAAAGTAAAGGCCCCACTTTAAAAAAAATATTAAGTCCCGATATTTAGTAAAAAAGATCTACTAACACTTAGTTGTAGGTTCCAATAGCATCATCTTTGAAATTGCTGACACTTAGTGTGGTCGAGCGGGCCTGGGGGGCGCTAGAATTTTATACTTGTAAAGGGGGTCGTGTCTTCAAAAATATTGAAAAACACTGTTGTAAAGGATACAATAACAAGCCCAATGACCCTTTTGGTTTTCTACCTGTAGCCGGTCCGACGACGGAGGGATTCGAGCAGTTTGTTTTTCAGAGACAAATAGAACGTAATTAGCCGCGGTGCCTTTGTCCATTTCCGCTGAAAATTTCTTTCAACTTCGGCGTGTTTGTTCCCGAGTCCCCGACCGCATCCTGTCTCCCGTATCGTCATTAATAAATTTAATTCTTTGAAAAGGTAACGTAAGCAACTTGCTGCACTACATCGGCTACATGAAAGATTTCCAACGTGCCCGGTACAAAACACACACCAGTATACAGTAGCACGACGACGCGAGACGCGAGTTTTTTAAGTCAAAAGTCACGACAATTATTGTCAAACTCCCATAAATTAACGCCAAAAATGCGTGACTCACGACATCATACAATTTACTGCATAGGCATCATGACGGCGCGAGTGGCGGTTTTCATAGCGTCTTTTAACAAAGGGCAAGATAAAAAGTACCCGAAACCGGCGTGCGTGCATGCAACGACTAATGAATGTTGAGGAAGCGAAAGTGATCTGTCAGGATCGTAGCAAGTGGCACTCCCTGGTCTCTGCCTACCCCTCTGGGATACAGGCGTGAGTTTATGTTATGTTATGTTTTAACATAATATGAGCGATTCAAAGACGTCTTCCAGCCCACTGTAGCCTAGTCGCGATCGGGCGACTCGCATCGTCATACTACCAGTAGCATTAGACCTATCTTGCACGCGTTTGACACCCACCCTTTCAACCACTACGTGAGAGCGAGATGAATACATTTCTTGTCCATTTCTCGCACGCAGTATGGGGTCTCATGCTTCCGGGGCTAATGTAACGGCGCGCTGCTGTGTTTGCCAATATTCAGCGTACATATTATAAATGACGCTACTAGGTACATACTAAAGTTACATACCCAGTACAATAAAAAGGTTTATTTGTAAAGTGCCGTTGCTCTCGGAAGCCCTATGGCGCGAGTTCACATTTGCAATGTGAAACGCGGTCGCCCGCTTCACTACTTGCACGGCTCGCTTTCGTTCGATCCACTCAGCAAGAATGGACATGCACAGGGTTTCTGCTTTCAGCACCTTGCGATAGAATTCTACGTATTTTGCCGACTTGATGTTTTTGCAAGGTTTTTGGTACGTATGTAGCGTGATACTTTTCTTCTGTATACCTTCGCACGTTATGCTGAAGGCATCAGATTTCCTCTACAAATATAATAAAAAAATATTGCCGAAATTGCTCTTTTTTCTGTCAGTCCATCGAGAGGTTGCCAGAGTTTCGGTTGGACTGCACCCATAAATTAATAATAGACCAACCTTTAAGTTTCCACGAGTTGCCGCTAAATAAATCAGCTCAGCGTCATTTTGTAATACATTAAAATAGCTCCAAGTCACTCCGGACGGGACAGACGAAATGGCGGCGTTGCCGCCGGGCGGCCATGCTGCTGGGGCCTGTTCAGACACCGAACACCAAGAACATTGTCTATTTATATCTACTTATAAAATTTTTTGCCGGCAAATGCACCCCAAATCTTGTGAAAGCACAAAACCAAACTCCAAAGAAACTAGAATAATATAAAATCAGCTGTTCGCGCTATATTTCTTATGACTTTTCTTGTAGAATCTTAATTTTAAAAACAAAATCCTTTGATTTAAAAAAAATATAGAAATTTAAAGTTTAAAATAGCTATATCTCTATAACAATTAGATTGGCAAAAGTGCAGGTATTAGAATTTCAAGGTACATACTTACTACTAAGCATGACTTCGAAATGTACTATGGATTCACGGTACGAAATCAATCAGGGTTTTAAAATATTCAAAAACTATGTTTCTAACTCCCTAACAATGTAACTAACTCCTCAGTCCTGAACTTGAAAATAACAATTGAAAAGCATTGCTAGTTTCAAGGTCAGGACTGAAAAGGATAAATCATAGTTTTTAAAAGTTAAAAATAATTTTGAGTTTAAAGAAACCGTAACCGAAGAATTGTTCTATTTTGATATTTCAAAGGTACATTTCCGCTACCATAACTGGCCATCAACATACCTATTTAAAAAATCAGAACTAGGTACACCACGCTTTGCGATTTTAGTCCTTTCTATGTACGATTTTACGGGCCCTATTTTAAACTTTCTTCAATAATTGAAATGTAATAATTAAGACTTAATAATTACATTTCAATTATTAAAGAAAGTAAGTGTTGGAACTTAATTGTGCTACCTAGATAAAAGTTTAAGAATACGATTAGTTTACGATTCGATGTACATTGCAAAGTCGATAAACCCACAAATTAACAAGTAGGAAGACTCAGCTTCGGCCCATACATTTACTAAAGGGCGTTTTCGAAGGTTGTATCAATATTAGTCCAACAATCTATTGCAGTTACGGTTATCCTCTAAAGTGCCATTATTGTGTGACTGTTTTCTGAATGCCTACAGTAAAAATATGAACCAAATTTTGATAAATACCCAGCTAAAGTTAAAGTTGAATATCACGAAGTATAATAGTTGTCCCTGATGCGGTGTGCGTTTTGTGAGCGAGTCCGCCGCGATGGCCGCGCCGCACATCTTGGCGCCGCCGCGCGCGCCTCGTGTTATTTCAGACTTCATTACTCACACCAGCTTCGACTAATTTTACTCATCTATATCATCATAAGAAATGCTAACTATGTAATACAATTATAATATAATCTGTAGAATAATACTAGTGTACTTAGTGCCACCGTTAGCCTTAGCTTAGTTTGGCCACCGTTAGGCCTATTACCTATTTGATTCTTCAAATAATATAGGTGTAAGAGGTAGGAAACACAATACCGGATTTTTTTTTCAATACCGGTAATTTCGGTAGGTCATCATCAGCCATTCGACGTCCACTGCAGGACATAGGCCTCCCTCATGGTTTTCATAACCATGAGGGGGTTTGCCATAATCGCCACGCCATTTCGGTAGGTGTTTTTGGTACTACAACTTTTTTCAACTTAAAAATTTATTGGATATTTAAAACTTGTCTATTCTTTAACACACTTTTATCAGTTGATATGATATATAGGGTTCTCAAAAATACGCATTTCCTGGAACATGCCAATTGGAGTTTGCGTCCTACAACAACTTTTGTTCTCATTTATATTTATTTGAATTTTTTGAAATATCAGGGTTTACATAACTTTAATAAGTCCTGCCAGTTTCACAGCCCCTGGTAAATCATTGTCATTGCGCTTAGCTACCAAAACACAGGTCGTGGTTACTATTCCCACTGGAGGCCGCCGTATATTTTTACCAATGGTCTCAGTCTGGGTGATTTTCATGTTTGTGACGTCTTTGCCTGGTTACCATAGGCACAGGGTAGCCTATTAGGGACCAGGTCAAGTGATTGTGTGGTAGTTATTATTATTATTATATAAAACACAACAACTGTTGTTCTTGGACTTTTTTGATAAAATTTCCTCTTTTTCAAATAATTTTATAGTGTTTTTACGGTTTATCTGTTTGTAGTGGCACCGTTTGATAAATACCTAAATCCATTTCAATTGAACACATATTTGTACGGAAACAAATTTGAATAAAAAGTTGCTACAATACTAATAGACATCAATTTGAAATAAAAAAAAAACTTAAAAAAAAAACAAACTGATATTTTTTAAACCAATTTTTTTGTGTTATTGTAATTGCTACGGACATGTTTTGTGTCGAATAGTTTTAATATCCAGGTGATTTTTAAGAAAACATTTCAAAAACTTTTCTGCTGATTGAGATAGAGCCAGCGCTGCCGAATCCTTACTAATATTATAAACGCGAAAGTTTGTATGTATGGATGGATCTTTGTTACTCTTTCACGCAAAAACGGCTGAACGGATCCGGATGAAATTTTGCACAAAGATAGAATATAGTCTGGATTAGCACATAGGCTATTTTTTATACCGGAAAAATACACACCAAAATTACCACGCGAACGAAGTCGCGGGGAACAGCTAGTAGTAAACAATTTTGCTCTCTTGTGACAAAACTCGGGTATTAAGCGGACTTCACTAATGAAAAAAAAAATAACAGAATATTTTGTGTTGTTTTTTTATTAGTGGGCAACGGTTTTTGGAGAAACTTAGGTAGGTAGGATTGTAGGGCTCTAATGTAGCGCTGTTAATGAAGCGCTCTATTTTAAATAAAAGCGAATAATAACTTATCATAGCAAATAATAACTTTTTTAATTAAATCTTTTCAATACCTTATCGATTTCCTAGCCTAGCTAGTCATCGACTGACAACCCAAACAAAACGTAATGCCTTCCTTAAACTCCTTTCAATTAATTCAAAATCTTACCAGACGGCTAAGCGCCGGCTACTATAAAGAGGTAGGTATCGAGACAGTATTATTAGTGTCTAAATCCGCGCTACGCTCATGTAACATTTTCCACTTTTGTAGATAGTACGTTTCAGAGTCTCTGCGTTTCAGTTAATTTCAGACAGCAGTACATTCGCGGTGCCACCCGGTATCGTGTTCGGGAACATCAGAGGAAGAGCGGCGTCTGCGCAAACGGCATTAGGTCTGCTACGCAATCATCGCCCCCTGACACCGCGGCCCCTAACTGATAGCGGGGTGGCCACGCCGGCTATCAAGTGGTGCTAACTGTGTACCTACTGTATTACTTAGGAAAAATTAACTGTGTTGAGATTTAATATTGCTAGAAACAAATCACGCAAAGTTGGTGCGTTTGATAAATGAGACGAAAGATAAATTACCTTGTTATGTATGACAGAGAAACAAAATGTTCCGGTCAATTTTGAACCCTGAATTTAGCTGCATCCTAACAAAAGCGTTCTTACTCTAAATTAGTTTCACATGTTTATTATTTATTGTGTTTATCTGAAGTTTACTGCAAATGCTGGCGGTGATATCATAAAATTGATAACACTTGTTTGTATGACTAAATCAATAAGGTTAGGTAGTTGCCGCTTCGAACGAGACAGCTCGTTGTCAACGAGCCTAGTTTCATAATATAGGTCCACAACGTTTCTTACCGATTTGTCTTGCTATACTTTGTGACATACCACACTCGCTTGTTCATCGACTATTGTTACCTGTCCGTCCACCTGTCGTAACGTGCCAAAATTGCGGGCAAAAATAAAACCGTTGACGTCACATAGCTTATCCTCGTGATAGGTCATTTTGAAACCCGGTGTTACAGCACATTGAGAGATATTCTCAAATCTGTTCGTTGCTTTGGACATATGGAGATGATGAAGGAAAAAATATTGACGAAAGATATATACATATATATTTCTCGAGCAACTGTGAGTAGAAGGGCCGGTAACGGACGTCCCAAGGGCAAGATAAAAAGTACCCAAAACCGGCGAGTAGATGAAGCGAAATAGGTTTGTCAGAATCGTGGCAAGTGGCAAACCCTAGTCTCTGTCTAAACCTCCGGGATACAGGCGTGAGTTTATTATGTAAGTACGTATATGTTTATCCCCAAATCTCAATGTAGAATTATAAACTCAACGGTATCAGCCAGGGCCGCGTTTTATAAAACTACAATTAAATATGAATTGTTATTGACAATTCGATGTACATTCCTAGTCGTCCTACTTGTTAATATGTTGGTTAATCGACTTTTGCAATGTACATCGAACTGTCACAGTGAACCATAAATTGTAGTTCTATAATGTTGCATAGGCTCCTGCTTGTGGTTTAACTCAGACCACCGAAGACGATAGGCGCGATTGTGTAAAGAGTTAATGTCATAAATATAAGTAGCTCGCTACGCAACGGGGATCATCCGGGTGTGTGCACTAGGCTTGATAAGCGATTATTACAGGGTCATGTTGGTATACCTCTTTGTAAACAAGACTTGTCTCTTAATCCATGTTAGCCACCTTGTGACAGGTCTTTAGTAGTCGCCCTATGTGCCTTGTAATGCCTACATACTTCTGTACATTCCTATGATAATCTCTGTTAGTAGGTGTGTAAGCATTCGATGCATTCCCAATGCGTCAAACAGCGATATCCGCTATGTGATGATGACAATTATTGTCAAGCGTACAGTAGAGCAATATTTACACTAGTTATGCAATGATGCCTTATCAATCAAACAGCATTGCAGCGACGTAAAAACAGCGACCGGTCTACATTTTATAACAAAGAATGAGTCAAACTCGCAGTACTAATAAGTGAAAGAAGAGATTTTTTGGACATAGGTACGACAGAGAACTAGGTACGGGTATTTACAGCATTTATGCAAAAATCGCCAATTTTCAGCAGGAATGCTATTTCGTCATAGGTTCTTGGCCTCAGGTCGTGAATCCTAATTTTAACTTTATGCAAAAGCGATCTGTAAAAGGAGATATGATTTCTTTTTTCATTGGTCGCCAATGTGAACATGGAGTCGCTTACTTAGATCGACCGCCAATAACACCCAATAGGAAAGTTTAGCTGTGTTCATTAGAAATCAGAATGAAAAACCGCTTGATGTCAATTAAAACGGCGTCCGTTCGATTTGATATTTTCTTAACTAAATTGAAGTCTATGTATAAGGCGATGGCAGATTGCGGTGGAGAGACGGCGGGGGCAGACCGGTGGGGCTCCATAGCGACAAGTTGTCTGGCGGGCCCGCGGCGGCGCCCGGCGGCGGCCTCCTGTCCCGCCGGATTATAAAATATATGGGCTTGACTGACGCCGCCCGCCCCCGCCGCCCTCACCGCCCGCTGACGACCTCGGCGCTGCGCCCGCGCTTCTCGGAAAGCGATCTAACCATATATTATGTAGACGTATCTCTACCGACGACGCTTAGGTGTTGATACCCTCGCCCGCACTCACTTATATTCTCTGTGCTCACACACTAACTCGTGTCCGAACATTTATAGACGGAAAAGGTTATTATTATTCCTATGAGTGATAGCTGGATACCTACAAAGTGTTAGTCGGCTCGCACAGGAAGATTATTAGTCTTTGTTTAGTCGAACGAATGTTGACTGCGCGAACGATTTGTGTGTAAACATAAAATGTAGAGTTTGTATGGGCTTTAAATTACTGCAAACCGTAAAAAGTAATTGACATAACTCCAATAGGTGTACTTAATGTTATATTTTATAGAAAAGCCGACATCGCAAACGACGGAGTCGCCAAAGTGGTTTGTTAGAAGCGAACGCAGTGAAGCTCACGCACTCTGTCGGTCGCTGGCACTCATCCTGGGGCGTCCGTGATTGAATTGGACTGATACGTTCGCGTCGTGTGAGTAATTCAACACACACGAGCTATCTATTGGTAGGTTGGTACAGGCCACTTGTGTAGACAAGGTAGGTCGAACACCACACAAGCGGTGCTCTGTAGTGTGCGTGGATAATTTATCGGCGAGCGCCACTCGCCAACTCGGTGCGTGTCGCGCTATACATGGCGACTCGTTCAAATCACCGATGGCTTTACCAAGCGGCCCAGGTTTCACCTGAATGACTAATAATCTTAGTAATAAGACTATTACCCTCCACAAGTTCAATCTGCACTTTAGAGGTACTTTCAAAATGTGGATGTTGCAACTGAGCTTTACAAGTAAGGTAAGGTGCATTGTTCCGTACATGGGTAACTAGGTTTAATAATACATGTAGGTATTCTATAAATTATTTCAGTATCAAACGTGTTATCAGCAGCAAGCGTAGTGCAGCAGTGAAAGTGTGCGCAGTTGCCGCGAACGCAATAAAGCTTACACCTGACACGAAACGGAGCTTTCCAACTTTCCGCACGTGGTTTTTTAGGGTTCCGTATCCGTACGAAGGGTGCCAAACGGGACCCTATTACTAAGACTTCACTTCCGTGTCTGTCTGTCTGTCACTAGGCTGTATCTCATGAACCGCGATAGCTAGGCAGTTGAAATTTTCACAGATGATGTATTTCTGTTGTCGCTATAACAACAAATACTAAAAACAGAATAAAATTAATATTTAAGGGGGCTCCCATGCACAAACGTAATTTTTTACACGTAATTGCCGTTTTTTGTTCGATATTTATAACGGCAACAGGTAGACGCTTGAAATATTCATAGAATATTTAGTTCTATGTTAGCCTCAAAAATAAATAATTAAATTAAAATAAAATAAATATTTAAGGGGGGCTCCCATGCACCAAATGTGATATTTTTTGTCGATGTTTGTGTCTAATGTTGTATAGAACATGGTACAGAACCCTCCTTGCGAGTCCGACTCACACTTGGCCGGTTTTTTCTTTCAGTCAAGCAAGACCTTGATTAAAATTATGCTAAACCTATAACAAAAATAAGTACCTACAGTAGTTAAGAGTCAGGGCATCGTGAGGTTCCATTAGCCTACAACGAATCAAACGTAATGCCGGTGATAGCAAAATCTTTATCACAGTTACGTAATTTCTGACTTCTGGTACTTCTGTGCTCGGAGTGGGCACAGTAGGTAACTGGAAGATTATATTGCTGCTGCGCTATGGATTATATTTAGATTGTCAACGATTAGTATTTGTTTCGTGATACCCTCTATCGCTTCTGCCCCTATATCACGCGCAACAAATCCTGAACGACTCCGGTCGTTTAGCTGTCAAAGTACCTGTTAATTGCTGTCGCAAACGTCATTATCCCGACAGGATTGGCAATCAGCGTTAGGAGCTCGCTGTTTGTTGGCCAGGGTACGCCGTCCGGGTAGGCAGGCATTGGTGATGCCCCCATTCGATCACCTCGGTGAACAGTCTTCTCAAAGAAGGGCGCAGCGCCAGCGAGGGCAATCCCGCGATCCCGTTCGAATGCACCGGCATGCAGCCACAAACTCGTGGTCGATTACCAGGTTCACTCACAGGCCTCTGTTCGAAACGTTTGATTAGATGACTAATTTCAAACGAATTTGTATGTGAACGACGAAACTCGGTTGAACTCCGGTATCACACCTCAGGTTGGCTCGAGTTACATAGGCTGAGTACCAACGCCAACAAACATTGCTACACACTTCAATGACCCTCATTATTAATATGGATCACGATATTATCGAACGAGAACAGTGTAAGTACCTACTCGCACAATCTTGACACGTGTGATGTATGATTATGACATAAAACACCGCACAATGGCAAAAACTTTTCTCTTCGAATGTTTATTTCATTCGGAAAGAAAACACTTAATGCGGTTAGAAGGATGTCTGAGGTATTCAGGTGGGCTCCCTTACTTGATTGAATATTTACGTGTATGCATAAACTGCGTATAAGTAGGTACCATCCACTTAGGTACTAACAAGTGCCTCTAATCTCAGTATGATACATGCTCACTAATTAACACGCAGCTATCAATATATGACATCGTCTCTCTATTTATAGAAATCAATTAGGTTTATTTAATTTTCAACAAACCTTTTTATTTATTATTAAATGCGGTTATTTTAAAAATGCACAATTCCTGAAACTGTCATTTACAACTTTATGCATCTTTCGAATTCATTTTGTTGAATTTTCCTTTTTTTTAGATGAAAAATATTTATTTCGGGGTTTTCCGGCTTTGTTGTTTCGCTGTTTGAGAAATAATGCTTAAAATCGTATGTCTTAAGTAGAATGGGCATTCTTCTATGTAGCACAATGATTTACTGAAGGCTGCGACATTGGTAGAATGTATAAAGCGCGAATTAAGTAAATTTTATAAACGTTTATATTTCTAAAAATACAAATCTGAGAAAAAACTCATTGAACAAAAGTTCTTCTCTAACACAAACTGTAATTGGAGTGTCTCAGTAATTGTGCATTTTAGAAATAACTGCAAATATAGGTATTTATTAACTGACCAACCTTGACGAACAGGGCTTTTAAAATAGTTTATTAACAAACAATCACCAAGAATCTATAATCAATAACATACGCAATACCCTCTGTGGCAATACTGCTCTCACGTAAAACACTTCCTAATAAACATAAATAATAATAAAATTGTTCATTTAATTCCCAAAAAGTATATGCTTCACAATAATAAAGAGACATTTGTAAGAGTATGATCAATATTAGTTACCTACTTTAAAAATGAAATAATAGGGGTTAAAGTATGAAATTGCCGTTTTATTGCAATAGGTTCTTTGAATTGACATAGAATCTTCGTGGTTTGAGGTTTTCGAATGAAACTTTTTTCAAATGGTTTCTATGATGTTCTTTTTTTAAAAAATGTGAAACATTTGAATATCGACTTTCAATTGTTTTTGTTATGCAATTTAGACAAGAAAGATGGATACTGCGAAAATTCGAGTGATTTTTGAATATGAGTTCCGACGCGGAACTAACGCGGCAGAAACAGCCCGCAATATCAATGCTGCGATTGGAGAGGGGTCTACTAATGAACGCACCGTGCGATTTTGGTTTAAACGCTTTCGTGATGGAAATTTCGACTTAAAGAACGAGCCACGAGGAAGACCACCCACACAGGTGAATAACGATGGATTAAGAGAGATAGTGGAAGCCGACCCTAGTCAAACTACCCAGGAATTAGCGGCATGGTTTAACGTTACCTTACCCACAATATTGACTCACTGCGTCAAATCAATAAAATAAAAAAATACGAAAAATGGGTGCCTCATAATCACTCGAATTTTCGCAGTATCCATCTTTCTTGTCTAAATTGAATAACAAAACAATTGAAAGTCGATATTCAAATGTTCCACATTTTTTAAAAAAAGAACACCATAGAAACCATTTGAAAAAAGTTTCATTCGAAAACCTCAAACCATGAAGATTCTATGTCAATTCAAAGAACCTATTGCAATAAAACGGCAATTTCATACTTTAAGCCCTAATATATTAATCATCTATAGTGCTCTAGCCTCTAATCTGTTTGCGTCTGCAAGCTCTCTTAGACGGCGCGGCGTCGTAATTTTCTACCCACTGCTACCAAAGTTGCTTGAGCACAGTCTCTCCTTCTTTTTGTTTTCGACTAAGCTGATAGCTGTTATCTCGACCTCACCGAGGAGCAACTTTACAGACTTGAGCGTCTCCAAAACATCTGCATAGGGTTCATATTTGGTCTGCGCAAATATGACCACGTTTCCAAATATCCTTCCACACAGCTCAAGTGGCTCCCAATCCGTCTCCTCTACTGCATACTGTTTAATCCAGCAACTGCTTCCTATGTAAAGGATCGCTTTGAGTTTCTTTATTCTTCTCATATTCTTACTCTCGCTCTTCCCAAAACCTACTCCTAACAATTTCTATAGCTGCTCCTTCACCGTGCAAGCAGTTCGATTATAGAATGTCCTACCGGTGGAGGTGCGGAAAGCAAAGTCCCTGCCCATTTTTAAGGCCACGGTAAAGAAGCACTAGTTATTTATTGATACTTTTATTGCACTTAAAAAAAATCTCGCTGGCGTACTGTAATACTGTTGTTACTTTTGTGATTCCGTTCTGCTGTAATTTGTGTTTTATTTATGTCCTGTTAATATATTTATCTTATAAACTTATGTATTTATATATAAAGTATTTTCATTCTATTTGTATTTGTGTATATTATTCGTATGTATTTGCTGATAATTTAATATAATTACTTAGATACTAATTTAGGCATGTGTAATTCATACACCTATATTATTTCTAAAATTATTATTTTCTATGTTTGTACATCTACTTCCTTCTCCAATTTATTAGTCCAGTCCATGCAAAGGTTGTTTGGAAGAGATCATTTTTAGTGATAAGGCCGCGCCGTCTATACTTTTAGGTTAAGAAATATCTGTGTAATTTTCTTTTTTGTACAATAATCTATCTAACTAATCATAAGCATTAGAATTTCTTTCAGAGTAATAAATCCAAATAGTTGGTGTCGGCGCGCGAAGGGCCCGGTCGCGTCAAGGTGATCAGGCGTCAGCGCCGCAGAGTCTAGCACGACCGCTCCTCTGCCCCACCACGCCACCGCACCCACCAGCCACACTGACCCCTACTTTACACCCACGTTTAAGCAAACGATGGCTCAACTTCAAATATTCAGTAGGATAACATAACCAGAATCAAGAGGCCTTCGATATAGAGCTGGTGATTTGAAGTTGTGATTCGCTTGTTTTTAGCTAGCTCTACCTGTCACGTCCACCGCCTACGCATGCGATCTACCTACACGGCGCATGAGTAAGTAGACTCACAGGCAACGTAGAACCAGTCATAGTTATTTTTGAATATAGTTGTCGGGCAGTATTTGTCTACAAGTACCTACGCAACTAATTATTTAATTATCAATCTCATAATATCCTAAATAATTACCACTAAAATGCGCACCACGTCACACACGTCAATTACAGTTTTACAAGATTTGTGCTGATTGATATTAATCGAAATATCAGAGTTTACATAATTTTATTAAATTCGCTTTACGCACTCTACTAATGTGCCAACCTCTGTTTTTAAACGTTATCTATCAGACTAGTGAAGTTAAAGCAGAAAAACTATAAAAACTCGAAAAAATTTTGTTAAAATGGAAAATTGAAAATTCAAATAGGTAGTAGGTACGTGAAAATTCTAATACCCTGTTAATTGTTGTTTGTAAACAGTCTTTGTGGCATGGTCATGTCGCCGCAAGGAATTGCGCATTTTGATTTACTATCTATAAGTATTACCACAGAGGAAAGTATTACGTAACATAAGCAGCCTATATGCGTCCCACTGTAGGGCACAGGCCTTCTCTCAGGGAGAGAGTATGGGCTTAATCATCACGTGTGCCCACTGCGGATTGGCGATTTCAAGCGCTGAGCTATGTGAATAGCTTAGACACTCAGGTTTCACCGTTAGCGAGTGGTATTGCTACTATAACTTCACAAATGTACATAACTTAGAAAACCAAGTCATAGGTACATGCCCGCACTGGGGATCGAACCTGGGTCTCTCGCTTCCGAGTCCGATGTTCTACCCACTAGGCTACCACTATAGAAATATTCTAGAATATTCCAGTCTAGAAATATTAAAATACATGAATCTCTTCACATTTTTTTCAAAAGAAAATAAGTGAAGAGATTGAGATATTCATCTGAGATTCTCGGCTGTCAATCAAGCCGCCCTCCGACAAAACTTCCAATACCAAGAAAACTTAGGAGGAAAATCATTGGAAATTCCACTTATTGTAAGCCACCGGCAACGCCGGCGTAACTCTAAACAACAAGTTTAGGTACAAGCTAATTGGCAACAAGACGACCTTTCCCGCAATAAAGACAAGACATCAGTCACCACCGAAAATAGCCATTAAAGGACCGCGTTATCATCGAGTCCAGTGCAAGTGTCAAACAAGTCAATAGGTGCTCTTGCTCATTAAAATTATCGGAGGATTGCGGATCTACCTAGCTAATAAAACCGCGCTGGAGCTCTACTCTGTTATTTTAAACGATTGACAACTGGACCATTCGTCATATAATGCATGATAAAAATATAGTTACACGGTGTTATTAATATAAACACGCTTTCTTTAAAACACTCCTCAGCGGCAGTTTAAATAGTCTGGGATAAAAGGAAAGACGTAACCACAGATTATTTAAACTCCCTACTTAAAATTCAATGGTTGTCAGACTATCTAAACTGCCTTTGAGGAGTGTTTTAAGGAATTATAAATAAGTCTGTTCATGTCTCTTATGTAGAGAGGAAAGTCAAACGATGGCAAAAATAAGTAAATACTTTTGGAAAAATCGGCCAAGTGCGAGTCGGACACGCGCACGAAGGGTTCCGTACAATTATCTGTACAACACTAGACACAACAATGGAGAAAAAACGGCAAAAAATCACGTTTGTTGTATGGGAGCTCCCCTTAAATAATTATTTTATTTTAATTTAATTATTTATTTTTGAAGCGAATATACAATTTAATATTCTGTGAATATTTCAAGCGTCTACCTTTTGCCGTTATATAGTAAAGTAAAGTAAAAGTAAAAAAAACATTTATTACCAAAAGAATTATGTTACATGCATGTGGATTAATAATTATTAATCGTAGTTTAAATTTTATTAATCATAATTAATAATAATATTTTAATAACATTAGGTAATGGTGGCCGTGTCCCCACACTAGGCTGAGCCTGTATCGTGGGCGACGACATTTTACACAAAATAGGAATATATTATATGAAGATCGAGCAAAAATGGGCAAAAAATTACGTTTGTTGTATGGCAGCCCCCCTTAAATATTTATTTTATTCTATTTTTAGTATTTGTTGTTATAGCGGCAACAGAAATACATCATCTGGAATTTCAACTGCCTAGCTATCACGGTTCATGAGATACAGCCTGGTGACGTACAGTGAAGTCTTAGTAGTAGGATCCCGTTTGGCACCCTTCGGGTACGGAACCCTAAAAAAACAAACAAGAAAGTCCGCAACACAACAAAAAAATACGAAAAGGTAAGGTAATATACCAATACTAGGTATTTTTAGAAAACGACGATTGTTTCGGTTGACAAGGGTAAACAGGAGGTGGCCTGGCCAACGAATACAAGGTACTCGTAGATTAACGAATATGACGAAAGCTAACGCATCCACGATCAGCCCCTATAATACGCTCACCAAATCCTGAGCGATTCCAATCGTCTAACTGTCAAATTAGTATGGAATTTGACAGTTAGACGATGGAATCGCTCAGGATTTGGTGCGCGTAATTAGGCCACTGATCAGGGTGGCAATATCAGTGTTCCCAAATCTACAAGAGATATGGTGAACTACGAATCACGATTCTCAAACATTGTGCGAATGACTGCATGAATTTAGTACCTTACGATTCTGCTATAGTTTCAACTACTGTAAGTTAACAGAATAAATATGTTTGTGAAAAATATATCACCAAGCTAGCTCGTGGGGAATGTGCGATTAATCACGTTCAGTTCGGCGACTAACGGGGCGAGGCATTATGATTGGTCATTAGTCGTTAGAGTCGACTTTTTTAGACTGCAAGAATATGGACGATTCCTACCACCCTAGCTCCTAGGGAATTCCAGTTACGAGATATTATCTCTGCCGGCGGCGTCCCGGAGTGTCAAAGGACGGTTTCCTATTGGACGATAACGGTAACAGCTCGACATTTTCTTCACAAAACAGCCGGCTAAGGCCGTAGTAAATGTACGAAATTACATGTCGAGTCATTACGGTTATCGTCCAATGTTGATCCGTTCAGTCTCGTTCAATTCACCATCATATGAGCGTCTCTCTCCTCAGCTGTCTGTTTTCCAGAAAACCTCTGTTTTCTGCAAAATGGGCCACCGGTAACGCCTTTTGTAAAAAACCGGGCAAGTGCGGGACGGACTTGCCCACCCAGGGTTTCGTACAAATTTGTAGGTACTTACAATATTATAAATAGTTCAGGAATCGAGTCTCGCAGTTTTTTCCGCGCTTTTCCCGAACTTCAGACTATGTATTTTATGATTTTATTACAAATGTAGTTTTCAGAATTTTCCCTGTACTTGTAGTATACGACGATATTACTTGCCAAATTTCATAGTTCTAGGTCAACGGAAATACCCTATACATTTAGATTCCCTTGAGTTTCGAAATATACTTTTTGATTTTTTCACAGCTTCAAGAGACGTGAGTATATGGTTTTAATTTTAACTCGACAGCTCCACGCGTTCCCGAGATAAAAGGTCTTGACAGATAAATGGACGGACGGACGGACGAGCAACAAAGTAATCCTATAAGTGTTCCGTTTTTTCCTTTTGTGGCACGGAACCCTAAAAATATGTTTATGGTAGCAGCGTAAGACGCCCAGCAGCTCGCTGGGCCGACGATCTGAAGCAGATTGCTGGCAGTAGCTGGATGAGGATGGGCGAGGACAGAAGAAAGTGGTGTGCCTTGGGGGAGGCCTATGTCCAGCAGTGGACGAGTACGGGCGGATTGATTGATGTTTATGGTAATGACCGTCAATTTTCAGGGCAGGACGCTCTTGCTTCATCGGCATCGGGAGAGGCGAGGGCTTTTGGCGGACATTGGACTATTCGGATTGGTCTACAATTTGAGCGCGAGTGAGAGGCGCACGAGCGGTTTGGGTATCTGTACTGTATTCCCAGAATTATCTCATCTAATCCTTTTACTTCATTGTTTGTGTTCCTCCACAAGGAATCCGTGAGTTTGCCTGTGGTACATAGCCCCGCCATGCGATAGTAGATAACATGGTTTGCTATTCTTGTGCATGTAAATACTTTTTTATCACACCTGCTCTGAAAATACATACTAATTATACCAATTAGAGGGAAGAAACGCCTTTATCCCGCCCTTCAAATCCTTTCATCCCAAGGTATGGAAGTTTGTATGAAAATCCTTCCGACCCAAGGGTGGGAAGTATGTATGAAATTCCATTACATACCCGGTTTTTTTTTATTTGTCAGCAGTCATACTGCAAAGAGACTTTAACTGTCTACTAATTAAATTTCAAGTAAATTGTTACTGGCCACATACAGTTTTTTTTTACCAGTTACCAACCTCCTTGGTGCATACAGAAAATTAAAAACGAAATTATTTTTGTATATAAAACGCGCGGAATCACGGAAGAAGTGGCTGCATGACCTTATGATCTTAGCCTACTCCAGAAACGGGCGAATAAAAAAAGGAAAAGCCCGCGCATTTTCGCAAAAACTTCGATTGATTTAGCATTTATCTTTTGATAATTTTCCTCGTAGGTGTAATAAAAAGCACTATACATACCTCAGGATAAAGTACAGTTCCATACCTCAAATGGTTTGCGCCCCTCGCAAGCTCGTGGCGCAAATGCCATAATCTCGGTATGGAACTGTCACTTTCTTCCCTCTGAAGTAATGTAGGTACTATTGTAACCGATGCACTCTGGTTGAAATACGGTGGTAGGTACCTTGTAGCGTCATTATCGTGACGACATCGTAATGTAAAGGTTTCTCGAGAAAGCTTCTGAACCCGTACTTCGTTATGCTGAAGTCTTCTGCTAAGAATATCGCAGGTCGCTCCGTAGCTGTGGTCTACTGTGGTATTTGTGAAAAATGTCTGGCTTAAGTTCCACTTATTAATTATCGTTTACTCGTTCTTCAGCGTGATCGCTTGTTTAAGTGGCTGATATGGATATGAATTGCGCAGGCCCTATGAATTATTCAACAAGACAAATCAAATTAGAGTTGTAAAATCAAATAGCATTCAATGTCCAATTATATGATAAGCAAAAATCGAATCAAATAACATCACTGCAAAAGTTAAAACGAACAAAGTTTGATCGAGAATGTTGTTATTATGTATTGTTTTATCCAGTTTATTGATTGGTATTTATATTTAAAAACGATTTTTATTAATTTAATTTACAGTCGACAGCAGATCAACCTGTACGTGAACATTTTAGTTGCAAAATCACCCGTATCGTAGCTGAGTAGACTGTAAATGAAACATTATTTCCTTACCCATTCAAAATAAAATAAGATCTTGGGGTTTTCTTTTCAGATCAATGCTATTCAGGCATGAAGTATAAACAAAATCCCGCTCCTGATGGGCACAGGTCAGTTTCCAGTGTCACATAGGTATTTATAATCATATTTACCTAACCTATAATCATATGGGCCCTGACTGGGTTGCACGCGACGGATATAGAAAACGTGGCTGACTAAAGCGAAGATGACGGGATGACCTGAACCTTTCTACCGGGTTTCCAAGAGGCAGGGTGACAGGATGAAATGGAGAGCTAAAGGGGAGGACGCCCAGCAGAAGGAAATAAATTGTAGTTGCAACTTCGCATAAAATCACGTCGATACGTTGCTGCGTCAAGAAGGACCATGAAACAATCTTTCGCATTTATAAAGACACAGAGAGCCGTAGTGAGATGAGATAGTGGTAATTTCAGATATGGCAGAACAGGTAGCTAGGTACTAAGTTATGTCCTGAAGGGACGATGTTCTCAGACACATGGTACATTCACGAGATATTCTACGCTAAATTGTAATCCTGCTGGTTGAATCCTGCTGCTGCTTGACTTGAAAAACTCTATGAGGTCCAATTTGTTTTAATCCAGCTGCTACTAATAGTTCGATTTGCATGCAACCCTTACTTCCCCCTTAACATTTTAACATACATTTTATTAACCAAAAGTATGCTATGTTTACCAACAGATGTGGTATTTGTCCCACATACTTCCAAAAAGTATGTGCCTTCGATGTCATCACTAACTCCACGTTTATATTCGACAATCACTGCGTGATGGACTTGTACAACTGTCAGATAGGGACAAGTAAGAAATGTTTTAATACTCTTTCATAAAATCAAGTGGTCCTGGTACTGCCGACAGTACATCGACGCGTGTACTTTGACCTGTTATCGACTGTACAGTGTACATACATAAACACAGCAACACTTTCTCCAATTCCATTACTCCAGGAGCTTGGGACAACCAAAGCTTCTACCATTCCTCTCTGTTTTGAGCTAGGTCATTGATGCTAGCCCATGTTTTTGGTAGTTGTCAGTCTACTGAATCTCCGCTTGGACTGACTTTTTCAATCTGCTTTGGTTGAATCTTTGGTATATGGGTCTCTGTTCTCCTGAGCGTATGCTTGATCCATTGCCACTTCTTGAGCCACCTTCAGGTTTCCAGCTAAAGGCAATGACTTCACAACTTTTGATCATCCAATATACTGGACGCTACAGTTTTCTGGGATACAAGATTTTACAAAGAACCTTTGACATATTACCTTTAACTGCGATTATGATTGGGGTAAAAGTATCATATAATTTCCTGGCACGCACACTGCGAGCAATTAAGAACTGTACTGTCAGCTCGGTTACTGTTTGCAATCTAATGCTTGGAATGAGTTGCAAACGCCCATTGCCAAGCCCTGCTGAGTAAGTTAAAGATATACGGCGCATTTTTCAGTGAACGAACTGTGAAATGTCGCAATGCAAAACAGCTCGTCAAGCAAAGGAGCAAAATGGCATTTTCGACTACCGTGATTTCGTACCCATAAAACGGCCACACTAGCGGCAAATATTAATTGAATACTAGCGTGAACTTTTCCTCCCGTGGATGTCATAGAAGGCGACTAAGGAAATCAATTGATAGGAGACGGGCAGCAGCGTCTTCCTGGGATTCCAACCGAAAGCCGCCTGCCAAGCGTGGAGATTATGGCAAAACCCCTCATGGTTATGAAAACCATGAGGGAGGCCTGTGTCCTGCAGTGGACGTCAAGGGGCTGATGATGATGATGATGATGTGAACCTTTAACTAAACGCTTTTTTAGAGTTCGCGCCAATGAATTACGAGCATTGCATTTACTTCGGCAACTTCGCGTACGTACACGGCTACAAGCATTCGAACGAGTTCAGTGACTACGACGACCGTCAGAGTAAAGTCTACAACGTCCTGAAGAATCCCTACTTTGTCGATTGAAACCGAACTGAAACAAAATTGAAGGTTTTTTTCTTGCAAGCCAAGCGAATTATACATATTAAAGAAAATATATCAAATAAAGATTTTGAAATCAGGATCGATATTTTATTTACAATCTGAAATAATGTTACATTATAAAAATACATTATTTATATTAACTTTAATGTTTTCTGATAAATATAAAAAAGGAAGTTATTATTATTAAGCCCACAGTTTGTACAAAGTATTTGGTGCTAGTCAATTGTGTTACCTAGAGGTCACCTTGGCTTGATCCACCTTGAAATTGTGTTGAATGTTTGACCAGGAAGCGAACCCTAAAAATACACTGAGGCCGACTTGCACCACTTTCTTAAATGGGGCTTAAACAGTATTTAACTAAAATTCTTCATACAAAAAGTCGATTTAAATGGCGACTGTGACATTAAAGAAGTGGTGCAAGTCGGCCTTATAATCAACTTTCTATCCCTCTATCCACTAAATGTCTATACACTCTCTTTCTAGAAGAAGGCCTATGCTCTACAGCGGGACGTATATAGGCTAAATTATTATCCACTAGAGTGCAGGCAGCACCGGATAGTGTCAATGTGTTACCGAAGCCAATGGACGCTGTAATTTGTCAATTATCAGCAGTGTAGTGGAATATACATAGGACAATGTAGGGCTCGTTATCTAGGAGAAAAACATTAGACTTGACATTAGCTTATTTATTTATTTATTTAACTTTTAATCACTTGGCTACGATGGCCCACATATAGAACTCATCTTAAAAAGTAACAATAAAAAAAAACAAAGAAAATGTAATATTCTACCGCACTGGAGGAGAAATAATTAATTTTCCCATCCAGTGCTGCAGAATTGGGCTATCAAATTTTTCAGATAGGGTTCTCAGGATGCTGTTGTCGCTGGACCTGCTTCTGCGTATGAGCGAGGCGGTCCCCTTACGGATGATTGCAAAAAATCATCCACGTGCACCTCAGCGAACATCTTTGATGCACTAAGCGAGGCAACCCCAACAGTATCCTGAGGGCATTATTATATTGCACGCGCAGGGCGCTGTAGGCCCTCTGCATGTAGTTCACCCACAGGCCACAGGTGTAAAATGTCTGGCAGAACGCTCTAAATAGGGTCAACTTTACTTCTTTTGAACACCTAGCGAACCTGAGGGCGACCACGTTACATCGGACCGACAGCGCCCTGCGCTTACGCTCAATGTCGAGGTCATCGCTCAGGGTATCTGTCACTATGTGCCCGATATATTTATAGTGAGACACTCTCTTCACTTCAGTTCAAGAAGCTCACATGTTTTGGCTTTGTATTTCATGCCGCCTTTCAGTGCGTACTTCTCGCATAAACTTATCATTTTTCTTAGTGAGCTGATCTTTGGGCCCAGCAGCACCATGTCATAGGCATAGCTTATGTTGTTCATAGCGACTTAGGTTGTTTATAAACCCCTTTGAAGGAAAATCGGTTATATTTATGTATTAGGTTTAAATCTTGACCCGACGTTATTAAAACTATGTGGACCAGCAACAAATACCGAATAGAATATTAATGTAATGTTACTGTAAAACATTACATTAATATTCTACCCGGAGTATAATCTATCTTAGGATTATTCAGTAAAACCTAAGATTTACAATGTAATAACAATTTATATTTTTATAATATGCAGTATTAAAATTGTATTTCCGGGTATTCGAACTGGCTTTCCGCGCCCGTCGCACCCCGTTTCTTATGAATACCAACAAGTACCAAAAATTACTCCCGCGTTTTCTGATCACTGGATATGATCCTGATACTTATTAGGTAGAGCTTATTAAAGATTTACCTATGTGGCGCCCATGTGGCCGAGACGCTTGTAGTCTATCTTGTCCAACTGTACGAGCGGCCTCAGCTGGTCGGCAAAGGCGCGCATTTCTTCCGCGATCGCGTCTTGCCCGGTCGGGGCTAATACCTGGGACAACAAAAATAAAACATAGGTATTAAAAAAAAATCGGCTGCTATAAATTCTCAAAGGCCCAAATGCAACTGTTGAATTTTAAACCTAAGCTGGCGGGACCTATCCAATTTATTGTAAAGCAGTATTAACTGAAATAACTACAAATAAGTTCATAGCTGGCACCATGTTTAAAAATTGACTATAAACGAGTTCATAGTAGACATAAGCAGCCTATATACGTCCCACTGTAGGGCACAGGCCTTCTATCAGGGAGAGAGTATGGGCTTAATCACCACGCTTGCCCACCGCGGATTGGCGAACGCGAAGTACGCAATACTTACAGATAATTCAACCAAGTAGCTTTGTGAGATAGGCTCTGGGGGCATTGAAGTTGTTGAAATTTTGAACACCTTAGCCACAGTGATCTTCATGCGGCCTTTTCTAAACATGTAGCCTGCAAGTGAAAATTGCAAAGATTTAAAACAAAACAAATATAAATTACTTAAATCTTAGTAGATTTATTCATTCTTTCAACCTCGGTGCCCACAGACATTCGATATTGATGGCTACCTGAAGTAAATTTCTATTTTTATCCTCAACTAGTTAATATTAAGCAAAACAAGAAAATAAAATTGGAAGTGAAAGGCAGAGTGGACAGTCCATACACAAATAAATGCCATGGAGTAGGAAGAGATATAATAACTCTAGAGGGTCTTTAAAATGTCTTATGAATATTGGTTTGAAGTTCAATCTATATAATGGAAAGACTATAAATACATTACTGCAGTGGCCAGCAAAAGGCATTGATGGACGAGCGTGTAAATGTGGGTCGAGGCACACATGCGTAACTCCATCTAGTTGTGGCCAAAGCTTGTACTTTTCTCAAATAATGCGTGGAAATTGAAACTAAGTAGTACCTAAGGCAGAACGTTTTGCTTTTCAAAATCAATGATGAACATCGAACAACAATAATTTTTCCCATGTTAAAGTGTTCATTGGTTTTTTTTTTCAATAACAGCTTTCTATTCGTACGCCAGTTCAAAATTTAAATAAAACCTTTGGTAAGTTACCTCCTTGCTTGCCATGCTTCGGAGTAAAAGATCATCCCGACCCTCAGATTTCATACGACTTTTGCCGGCCGCTGCTCGCATGTATTGGCCAGTACAGCAATTTTGATTTATCTCGAAGAAGGTTGTCGAAATATGCTTAAATTTCCAAGCATGTTTGAGATAAATAAAAAATGATATAGGCCTGTTTAAATTCACTTGCAAGAGCCTACTCAAAATCCAGTGCATTCTTGGCAAAACTTTAAACTTTTTCTTTTTCAGTAATCCTCACCTTTCACACTATATTCAAACTCTATTCTACAGCCTAGCTCAGTTAGAAATTCAATCAGCAAGCCACTGCAGGCAATATCCAAGCTTGATCTCACAAGTGTTGGTCGGTTCTTGTCCCCGAGGTCTGGGTAGCCAATGTAACGCAGCTGGAATGGCATATCCCGCGCATCTAAGGCTTTGCGGACACGTAACATCACTGGCACTGTCTGAAATTAGCAATAGACAAAGTTGGTTAGGGTCTGTCAATTTTTGTGGGAACTGATTTTGTTAACCAGCAAAAGAAAAAATTCTGATAAGGATACTTTCTTGATTGTACATAGAATTTATTGTAGAGATTTGTTCCCATTGTCCAAAGTAGACAAAATCGTAAGGTTGATCTTAAGAATTTACATAAGATCAAATAGTTTGTCACAAAATATTATCCAAATAGTCATTTGGCCATTGTATGCTCTGATTGTGCGATTCGTTGAGGGTGGAACCTGATCTCGGTATCAGTTTCACCTACAAAATATGTGAATGAAAAGTAGAATCTGATTGTGTGATCTGATTTCAATGAAACCATATATTAAAAATGTTGACTCTGATCACACAAAGTTTACTGTGGTAGAAAGATAATAAATGTGATGAAATTAATTGTTTGTTTTCAAATAATTTATAACAGCATATTAGTTATTTGCTATAAATTATTTAAAGACAAACAATAAATTTCATCACTTTGCCTTTTCACCACTGTAAACTTTGTGTGATCAGAGTCGACAATCGGATCAGCAGATTGTACTTTTCATTCTTTTTTTTGTATGTGAAACTGATCTTGAGATCATAACACACCTTGAGTGTGATATCAGTTTCCACCCTCAACAAACCACGTGATCAGATTATACAAACCCATCATTTATTTATCTACAAAATATTTCAGGTTTTGTTGCACTGACCCGTGCTGAGGACAATTTTAAAAACCTATTTAAAGAGGCTCGAAATTTCACTCATGCCTGCACTTGCCTATTAGCTCAGTTGGGAGAGCGCTGGCACGGTTAGTCAGAGGTTGCGGGTTCAGGTCCCGGCATGGGTGGAATTTTTAGCCTCTAAATAAATATTTTCTTTACGAATTATTGGTAAAATCTCCAGCAAGAATGTCCACTGGTGGACAGTGGGAAGACTTTACCCACCAACGGAAGAAACTGTAAATAATACTAAATTGATAGCTGTTTCTTTAGAGTAGTGCACTTTAAAATTATGTCGAATTTCTGGCGTATAAGCAGAGCGGATTGCACTGGCTAACCTGCTGATTAGGGTCTCGTAAGCTGAAGCATACTTCTTGATCATCAAATGTTTCTGGTCCAGCGTCAACATTGTCACAGAGGCCACGGAGGCGGTGGAGCAACACTTCAACAGCTGAATCTAATACTGAACCCTGCAAATAATACAGAAAATTATTTGTGTTGGAGTAAAATCGACGAAGAGAAGAAAACCCCCCCAACTTTATCCACAAACCAAATTATCGAGTTCTGTTTACCTGCAGTAAGTATTCTTGATTAGGTATTATGTTCGCTTTAAGCGCTTGTGTTAAGCTATCGGTAGCCGTGATAGGCGGTGCATTTACAGCCGACATTGTTTTTATTTAGATATTTTCTGTAAAGTAAAGAAAAGCACGAAAATGTATAAAACGAAACAAAACAAACCAAACTCACAGAACACATATACGTGACATATACCCAATAGTGATTATTTTCTCTGTGGATACTAGTATATTCTCTGTGGATACTAGATAGATAGAGTATCCTTGCATATACCTACCCAACTAAAAACTACCACCCCACAGAATACACAACACATCAACCACCACAACAATGTACTCTGTGAACTGTGACCACATCTGCCTGAGCAGTTTTTTTGGCTGGATCTCACAATCACAGATCAACGATAGGGTGCGTGCATTATGCATAGTGCGTATCATGGTCCTAGTAGACGGTCCGACCGAGTGTTTAGTGGTTGCAGGATTGTGAATGGCTTAAAGAAAATCTTACTGACGTAACATGCATGACAGCTAACGTTTATTTCCGGTTCTGCCGTTATTGTTTTGTTTACTAAAGTGTGTTTGAAATAAACATAGGAAATAAAGAACTGAATTGAAATAAATTGAGCAAATCTGCTCTAAATATGACAGAACACGTTACCATTCGATTAGCGTCCGAACGAGTTAACCACTGCGTGGCTACCGGTAATGAATTACCCCGCTTTTATACTCCAGGAGAGGTTATAAGTGGAGTGCAAGATTTTATGCGGTAAGAATTCATATCGTTCTTTTTCCACTTGAGATATCTGCAACTACATTTGTTAATTTACTGGCTCTGTCTCCAGAGGCCATGGAACCTACACCGAAGATGACAGCCTCAAATCCTCCGTGGCGGGAGTTATGCAAAAGGTTAACAAGCTCATCTGCATCCGGCCACTCAAAAGTCGCTATGTGGGTGAAATTGGCGACGTGGTCGTGGGCCGTGTGTTGGAAGTGCAGCAACGGCGCTGGAAGGTCGAGACTAACTCGCGCTTGGACTCTGTGCTGCAATTGTCCTCTGTGAACCTACCTGGCGGAGAGCTGGTAAGCATATGATGGTGTGCTTTTATTTCTGTACAGATAAGTTCTGATTCATACTTAATCGCGGCTTGCTATATAGTCAAGGATAAAGTATAGTAAGACTGTACTTTAACCCTTTGACTTTGAATAAGTTTCTCATTTTCGTGAATACGCTGCTGAGTATAAGGGTTTGGTATTGGTGGTAATTTGGGTACCCGCAACTCGATTGTTATGGAGCCTATTTTGCATAGAGTATAAGGGTTAACTAAAAGAATAATTGACAATCCATTTTTACAGAGACGCCGGTCAGCCGAAGATGAGCAGATGATGAGGAAACATTTACAAGAGGGAGACCTGATCAGTGCAGAAGTACAGAGTGTGTTCAATGATGGATCTTTATCACTGCATACTAGAAGCATGAAATATGGAAAAGTAAGTCTAATCTGGTGTAGACTTTTTGATGGGGAAAGTTTACATCATCATCATCGGCCTAAGCTTGTCCACTCCTGGACATAGGCCTCTCCTATTGCACGCCACTGAGCACGGTCCTCGGCTTCTCCCATCCAGCTCTCGCCTTGCGAAGATCATCGCTCTACTGAGTGTGAGGACCTCCTACACTACATTTGCCGATCCACGGTCTTTACTCAAGAACTCGTCTACCCCATCGGTTATCAGTTCTTTGTGTGATATAGCTGGCCCACTGCCACTTTGGTGGGCTATGTCGGCGACTTTGGTTCTCTGTCAGATCATCTCGTTTCAAATTCGATCTTTCAGAGAAACCCCAAGCATAGCTCTTTCCATAGCACACTGGGCGACGTTCAATTTGTGGACCAGCCCCACCGTGAGTGTCCGGCACCATATGTCATGACGAAAATTTACCCAGCAGACCAATTCCAGCCAACAAACCAATCTTCTTATGACTAATCTAGTCAACAACCTTATTTCCTAAGTCAATTCAAAGTTACCTTACTTGAAATTAAGCTAAGCTTACTTGAAGTTTCTAGAGTCAAACGATTGTTGCAGTATAGGACAGATGTCAGAGCCATTTTAATTTAAAGGAAGACATTCCTGCCGGCCAATCCAATGTTTATAGGTGTAAAACCTGAATAAAACAATTCTGCTTTCAGCTCACACAAGGCACGCTAGTAAAAGTACTACCATCTTTAATCAAGAGAAGAAAAAATCATTTCCACAACCTGAGCTGTGGCATATCTGTGATCATCGGCAACAATGGCTTCATTTGGATCAGTTCACTCAAGCAGGATATACTCACTGAGGATAAACACGAGGACACTGGCAATCAAGATCTACAGGTGTGTGCTAACTCAGGCCTCAAAAACTTTCGTCATTGTTATTCTGGTTTATATAAAATCAATACTCAAAAACCGCAGCACGGTGCGGAAGGATATAGTGTGGGGCAAAATGTGTTTCAGGTGGAGCTCTGCTCTAGATTCCTGATTCTTGATTTACGGTCAAGCAAATTTGGAGAAAGCAAATCAGAGCCCTGTTTCGTAGAAATACAATTCATGGTTTACTATAAGAATTTGATGTACTTGGCAAAGTCGATTAACTCACAAACAGATAGTATTTATCACCTTCGCAAAACTATGAATTGTAGTTTTATGATACGCGGCCCTGTTATCTCGCCGCGCCGCGCTAGATTGTACAAGTCATAAAATTTTCTGGAAATCAATTCTATTGTCGCACCGCATCACGCCACTGCGTTTAAGTTCATAAAATTGATGGAAAGCAAATCAATCTACTGTAGCGCCGCGCCGCGCCAATGATTTGAAGTTCATACAAATTAGTGGAAACCAAATGTACTGTAGCGCCGCGCCGCACCAATGATTTTAAGTTCATACAAATTAGTGGAAACCAAATCTACTGTAGCGCCGCGCCGCGCCAATGATTTTAAGTTCATACAAATTAGTGGAAACCAAATGTACTGTAGCGCCGCGCCGCGCCAATGATTTTAAGTTCATACAAATTAGTGGAAACCAAATCTACTGTAGCGCCGCGCCGGGCCAATGATTTTAAGTTCATACAAATTAGTGGAAACCAAATCTACTGTAGCGCCGCGCCGCGCCAATGATTTTAAGTTCATACAAATTAGTGGAAACCAAATCTACTGTAGCGCCGCGCCGGGCCAATGATTTTAAGTTCATACAAATTAGTGGAAACCAAATCTACTGTAGCTCCGCGCCGGGCCAATGATTTTAAGTTCATACAAATTAGTGGAAACCAAATCTACTGTAGCGCCGCGCCGCGCCAATGATTTTAAGTTCATACAAATTAGTGGAAACCAAATCTACTGTAGCGCCGCGCCGGGCCAATGCGTTTAAGGTCATACAAATTAGTGGAAAGCAAATCTACTGTAGCGCCGCGCCGGGCCAATGATTTTAAGTTCATACAAATTAGTGGAAACCAAATCTACTGTAGCGCCGCGCCGCGCCAATGATTTTAAGTTCATACAAATTAGTGGAAACCAAATCTACTGTAGCGCCGCGCCGGGCCAATGCGTTTAAGTTCATACAAATTAGTGGAAACCAAATCTACTGTAGCGCCGCGCCGCGCCAATGATTTTAAGTTCATACAAATTAGTGGAAAACAAATCTACTGTAGCGCCGCGCCGGGCCAATGCGTTTAAGGTCATACAAATTAGTGGAAAGCAAATCTGCTGTAGCGCCGCGCCGCGCCAATGCGTTTAAGTTCATACAAATTAGTGGAAACCAAATCTACTGTAGCGCCGCGCCGCGCCAATGATTTTAAGTTCATACAAATTAGTGGAAACCAAATCGATAACAAAACAAAAATTATAATTTCCAGCCGGTCAACAGGACAGACAGAGAGATGATGGCACGAGTAAAGAACTGCATCAGTGCACTAGTGGCCTCCAAGATGATGATAGATGACACCAGCATCATGTTCGCCTATGAAGAGAGCTTAAAATATCCAAGTGTGAAGGACCTCCTTGACCCAGAGGCCATGTTGGATGTAGCGTTTCTGACGCAGCACAGAATAAACAACATCATGGAAGATTAGAATCAGGTGAACAAAATGTTAGACAAGTGTAAGTCCATTTGACTGCTATTTTTTGTGCTGATGATGTGTGAAGGTATGTTGCAATTATGATAAGAAAATAAAAGGCAGTTCTATGCAATAAAATTAACAAAACTATTAATATGTTTATCACAATTACATTCATATAAAATTCTAAAATTATACAAATTTTCAAACTCATATCATCACAATATCATTATTACCTACAACCACTGAAAAATACTATTTATTTGTGAGAAGTTATTGCATTGCACACTGATCTGTATACTGTTTAGTATACAATGTGTAAAACTATTCTAACATATCCTACATTATAATATTTGGTTTCAGCTAATACATCTGTGGAATCATTATCATAAATATGAATTGAAAAATATTGCATCAGCATAAAAGGTTATTATAAAATTCTCATAGATGGAAAAATCTTAATAATCTCTAAAAATATACCTAAATGTATAATCTCACAACAGTATGTGGCATATTTGGCACGTTTAATACTCTTTCACGTTCAAGCACGTTTGTTCTTCTTTCCAAGTATTTCCATTAAATTCTTGGACATAAAGTAGGGCTTCTCCGGGGAGCCGTCGTTCCGCTCGCAGTCTTCCACTGAAAGTATATAATTATTATACTTAAGTTATACAATACAATCTACAAACAAAAGTGCATGTACGAGAGTAACAAGATTACAGAGGAACAAATAAATCAGAAGTGGGATTAAGATTCCATTGTGTATTAAGTGGGTGAAGGTAAAAAAAAATTGATACCTAACATAGCAAAACATTTTTCAACCAATACTCACGGAAACAAAGGAACAAAGTATCGACAGCCATCGCGTAAACGCTGAAGAAAATCGTCGTAATTAGATACGTCGCGATGCTCAGAATGATGGCAGGTACATAGTTGTAGTTCAGCCTCTGTCCTCGAGTCACCTCGTAGATGGCGTTCCACTGGAGGAGGTAGTACACTGCTATGCCCACGCCGATTGAAATCAGCAGTTTCGAAATGAAGAATATGAAGTCTGTCACCTGGAAGTAAATACCACTTTGTTCATATTTGTTTTAAGACAGGAAAGTGCAGAACGATGAATGGTTCTGCTTCCATAAGTCTATTGCTTTCTTGAAAGATTTTAGAGAATATCACTTGCCTTGTCCAAGACGACGACCCTGACGATATTCCTCATTAGCAAAGAAAACGCGTCCCTTGCCGAGGAACAGAAGTTCTTTCCGTGCACAGCGCACATAATGTACGCATTCTTATTTATAAACTTGAGGAAATTCTCGAGGCAGTAGAAGAAACATTTGCAGCAGCAGAGAATGCAGCGTGTGAAGGGGTTGTCGAACTTCTTCAACTTGTGATCTATGTACTCTAATATTACGCGAATCACGCGCACTATTGTGAGGATCAAGGCACCCAGAGCCACGGTGCCCAGGTGGTATCTAAAACAGAAAAGCCCATTAAAAATTGCCCCAAAAACATTGGTATCTACTTAATAATGGCGATAGCCATGATTGAGATAGAAATATGCAATAATGGCACTGCGTCTATTCTCACCGTATTGTTCTATAGATGCCTGAAGTCAGAGTGAAGAAAGGAATGTCTCTTTTGTGGAAAGTCCAGTACCAAGTGGAGAATGTACTTGCCAGCATCATATCAGAGATGCCGCTTATGAAGAACATCGTCCAAAAGAATCCCACCACATTAACGACTAGAACAGAAAATATATACAGTAAGTTCCGATGCGTTCTTGGTTTTACGTAATGAGTTACTTAACTCCAAAGGTACGTCTAACAATGGACATAGCCAACTATTTACTAAAGGGAGTTGCTTTAGAAAGTCGGTTTGTCATTTCAAACAGTCATAAAATGCCTTTCCCGGAGGGGCTGTCATTGGCCAGGGTTCGCCACTTGCCACGATCCTGACAAACGTCTTTCCCCTCACTGAAGTTGGACTGAACGAGACCGTTACAAAGAGCTACCAACCAACCTCCAGCGATGGAGAGACACTGAGAAGAAGATATATAGATAGACTAGCTTTTGCCCGCGACTTCGTCCGCGTGGACTTTAGTTGATAAGAGCGGTTCTACATAAGTTTGAGATGCTTTTAGCGCATGTGAAATGTATATTACAAAAAAGTGTTTATTACAATTTAACAGTGGTTTGAGCTGTGCGTTGATAGATCAGTCAGTAACGGTTGCCTTTTATATATATATAAATGTCGATATTCTTTCGTCTATTAAGTACGTACTTACTTTGCATGTAATTAACAACAGGGGGCTTTTCGATGCCCGTGTAATAGCAAATGGCGTTGCTGCACGGCAGAGCGGGGTTGCCCGGGAGATGACAGTTTTCCGTGAAAATCTGAGGCTGGCAGTTTTGATAGTTCTGAAAAAATAACGCAATGACATTGTAAGTAAAATATCGTGAGGTAACCTGAGACCTGGGTGTCTGCATTGTTCACATACAATTTCAGCGCTGGAAATTGCCAATCCAAGGTGGGCAGGCGCGGTGGTTAATCCATACTCTCTCTCGCTGAGAGAAGACATGTGTCCTGTAGTGGGAGGTGTAAGGGCGGTGTCTGTATGGACTTAGATTAGATTAGATTAGATTAATATCCTTTATTGCACACCATATTTAAGTCAGTCGGAAAAGCTCTCAGAAGACAATGAATCTCAGAAGGTGTGAGCGATATGGGAAAGGTTTAGGTAAGACTATAGGAAAGAGCGGGTGATCGTGCTCTTCCACTATAAAGGGAAATTTCCCGCCAGGCAGATCGTATGCCTGGGGACGGCCGGTCCAACTGATGTTCGTCGGACGTTATATTTATGGTATGTCATGTGAAACATTTTGCTTGCGCGATGCAGGAATGTTGGAGTTTATAGTGCGCGCGCAGAGTTGACATGTGCTCGCCACATCACTCCCCTTCAAGACCGTAGCTACGCATAGCTAGGTCTGATAGGAATCGAAGTCTGTGCTCTAAAGCCTGCAAGTGCCAGGAGGCGCTGAGTCAGTGAGTCGACTAGCGGTTGAGGGTGTTCGGCGGCTAACAGTCACTTCACCGGCGACAGTACCATGGGGTCCGCGCATGTGGTAGGAACCGGTGAAGGCTGCTGTACCACTGGCAACGTGCGTTGTTGCTGTGTGGCTGCCGTGCCGAGGGGTTGGGGGAGATCACCATCAGTACCAGTAGTCGGTGCGTTGACTGTAGTGGAACTGATGAGGTGAGAGGAAAGAGGATGCTGGCCTTGCTTTGAGACTGATTGTATGTGGGGTGCTGCGAGAGCGAAGGAAGGTTGACATTGTTCTGTCGGGGTCACCACTATAGGGAAGAGCGGGTGATCGTGCTCTTCCACTATAAAGGGAAATTTCCCGCCAGGCAGATCGTATGCCTGGGGACGGCCGGTCCGACTGATGTTCGTCGGACGTTATATTTATGGTATGTCATGTGAAACATTTTGCTTGCGCGATGCAGGAATGTTGGAGTTTATAGTGCGCGCGCAGAGTTGACATGTGCTCGCCACAAGACCAAAGTGATTGGCTAGCCAAGAGAAATCCTAGATCATTTCGACACGAATGCTCAGAATGTTCATGTATTTAAGGCAAGTGGCATACCTTGGTCTCTGCCTGCCCCTCTGGGATACAATTGTGATTCTATGTATATACATGTGAGTACTGAATGTTTAAATTCTGAATAATTTAGGTGTGTGTGGTATTGTTAGAGCGCTTCTGTCGTGCATTAGAAAGAGCAGCCAGGTAACAGCGCGACACGTGGTTGATAGCGGGCGATAGCGCGGCAGCCGCGTGCGCTCACTCGGCTTGGAGCGAGTGTTTCAAGCACACGTGAGTACATAATCGTAAATTGCACAATGAGCTAATTCGACACAGAACAATTTATCATTACTAAACTTGCGGTCGGGTTTTTGTTTTCGTAACAACCGTGGGTGTAACCTTACCTGCGTATAAATCCCGTTGCAGTTACACGTGCTGTTGTCGAAGTCGACGACGCTGTAGGACGACTCTCCGATCGAGAGTAGATACACGAGCACGACCACCCCGTACGCTATCACCAAGCATTGCACCATCCACGGGAATATGGGGAATGCCATCGTGCTGGTTATTGCACTCACAGCCCTGAAAACAGTGTAAAATCAATCGATAAAATCAGCCGTACTGCTCTACTGTTGGACATACGCCTCCCCCAAGGCATGCTACTTCCTTCTGTCCTCGGACATCCTCATCCAGCAACTGCCAGCAACCTGCTTCAGATCATCGGTCCAGCGAGCTGCTAGGCATCCTACGCTAGCTATGTTTGCGAGTTCGTGGGTTCCACTCGAGAACCTTTCCACCTTCGACCATCAGTTCTTCAGCATATGTGACCAGCCCACTGCGACTTCAGCTTGCTAATCCTATAAGCTATGTCTGTCACCTTAGTTTGAAAAAGAAGATCCATGTCTAACAGTGGCACAGTACATATAACAGTGGATTCTGTTTTTATATATATAATATCAAAAGTAATCGATCACTTACTTGCTGCCTTCACGAATGAGCGCTATGGCGATTGTAATGCGGTTCCTCAGGAAAATCACCATGAGCGTCAGTATCACCAAGACCACGGCGATGGCGACGAGTAGCACCAACCATGTCGTGTCCTTTGTGAATAGAGACTGCAGGTAGCCTTGCACGTTTGTGGCTGAGATTATTGTGACAGGATTGGCTCGGTAGTAGGCGTAGTTAATGTAGCACAGGTACGTAGCTGGAAGTCGAGATAGGCAGATCGTTAGGTGTGATGCAGTCGTCGAACTAATAGGAAAAACACTTGAAGCTACACTTTGGTCGAAATTGAGTTCGGAATCAGCGTTTTTTTTTATATAACGAATAGATATGTATGCAACTCAATTTCGACCAAAGTGTAGCTTCAAGTGTTTTTCCTTTCTACCCTCGATATGAATAGTGATTTTTATTACCCACGACCTATGGTCAAAAACCTGAGGTAGTGAACCCCATGGAGCCCCTCAACTCTGTTATCCTTGCAATAAGTACATATTCTTTCAGTTTAAAAAAAGATAAATTACTTTAAGTTACCTATATAAGGTGTTTGCTATGTCGTTGTGTTATTCGAATTAAATTATTGTTAGTATTGCGAATAAAATAAAAAAATCTTGCAGTTTTCGACAAGGCGTTCGATCTTCAACTTCGCTTACTAATAAGGTCGTCAACTTTACAAGGCAACTTTAAATGAAACTGGTGACGTCGGGGCTTCATTTACATCGACTACCTACACTTTATTATTATTAATTCTTTATAGCACAAAAGATAGTGTACAATAAGTGGACTAGCATTCTAATGGCATAATTATGGCTAATGCTAATGGTATGGTTAGTCGACTTTACGAGGGGGAGAGCGAGAAGGCCGTCGCCTCATGGAGAGAAGGAAAACCGGCCAATTGCGTGTCGGGCCACGCGCAGTGTAGGATTCCTTAGAAGGAGGGGTTTTTACCAGCTTTACAGAACTAACAACTTCATCGAAGTAATTTTCAATGGAATTTGTACGAAGTTTTCCTTTTATAAGTTGGTCGCCTATTACTCGTTAATTTGGAAAGCCTACTTAGCCGTAATAGTTTTGCCTTTTAGGTTCATTATATTATGTTCTACATACTGCCTTGTATTTTTGCACGTTTCTACAATACAATCAACCGTTTAGCCGGGAGAGGGCGGGGTGTTTCGCCCTACTCTTGCGCTTTAAAAAAGTTCAATATTTCGCAAACGGATCCTTAAATCGAAAAATGGTTTTCATACACTTGCAATATTTTTAAACACTATGGTAGGCGAGAAAAAAATGCAGTTTAAATGTCGGGGAGGTACATATCGTAAAAAAATTTAGACTATTCTACCGTTTTGTCGGCGTGATTAATATGAATGTGTAGGCCAAATTTCAGCTTTCTAGTACTAATCGTCTCTGAGCTAGGCCGCGGACTGACAGACGGACATACGGTTCCTTGTCGACTACGGAACCCTAAAAAAGATGCACTTACAGTAACCCAGCAAAGCCAGCAGCCCCACGATGGAGGTCCAGACGACGGGCGCGACTACCCACCGAAGCAACACGATGTAAAGGAGGCACACCACAACAACCCCGACTAGCGCCCCCGCCATGTACCAACGGGACTGTACTAGGTCTTCCACGATTTGCGACGATAACTGCACCGAAAAAGGCAAAGATGAGCCGGTATTCGCTTGAAAACGTCTGGATTGAGGGCCGACCCGTAGCTAACGCCACCAATAGAAAAAAAAATCATAATTATCTTTTATAATACGTTAAGCCACCATACCTTATAGCCACTGAGTGGTGGCTAAAAACGGGTCGACTGTCGGTGGGTAGACCACCAGCCCGGTGGGCCGGGGACATTGTACGAGACTGGCAAGGGACCGGACGGGTTGGCGTGATAGAGAAGAGGCCTGTGCCCAACAGTGGGCTCTGTTTATGGGCTGATTAGATAGAATACGTTAAAGTGCACATTAAATCATCAATATTATGTATTGTGATAGGTAATTTTAGAATCTGCAGTAATTAGGACTTCAATCAATTTCCTCTAAAATCTGCCGTTTTCGGCAGAAATGCATTAAAAAATTAAATTATTTATCACAATGATTGAGATTTATGATGTTCACTTTTTGCAAAACCGTACCTATTATAAAAGAACATAGGTATGGGTTTTTCCATGGTGGCGCTAGTTAGATCGGGGTAGCCCCTTAACACAGCTCAATCGCCGAAAGATTTTACTTGCTTGTTTTAGTAGAATTTAATTGAGTATATACTACAATCGCTTTTGGAGATTCCAAATATAATTATGTGTGTATATTGATAATGGAATGGAATAAAAAATGTAAATAGGTCTACGTGCATTTACAGGGCCGGATTTAGGGGAGGGCAGGCGGGGCTACTGCCCTGGGCCCTGGGGCCTCCACAAGGAAAGGGCCCCCACAAAAGGCTAATATGTACTATCATTAAACGCCAATCTTTTATGAGTACTTATAACGTCTGTTTTATTTTTGAAATAAAAAAAAGAATTCGTCGTATTCATTGTAGTTTTTGTTTCGTATTATTTATTTGGGAATAATTAAGGGCCTCCGCTCCTTCGTTGCCCTAGGGCCTCCAGACCTCAAAATCCGGCTCTGTGCATTTAGTAAATTAGAACACAAGGAGTGCGGAAGTACTTACTAAATGTTACCAGTAATATGTACCATCACCTCGGATTTGGTATAGAAATAACTACCACCACCAAATTAATTAATGATCAAAGTGTCTCCGTCAGGTGGAACTACTATTACAAGAGAGTCGATAATCGGTTTCCGGGAGTTCATGCTTACAATGAAAATTCAGTCTGCAAATCTGGTTACATAATTATGGAATCATAATTATGATTTAATATAGGTACTATTGAAGTGGCTTGGGAGAGGTGACCAGCTGTTTACGTATACGACCTGATTGATTGGTACGGGCTGATTGATTGACTGATAGCAACCTACCTGATTAAGCTTGACCAATCTGAGCATTTGTTCTAACACCTGATTCTCGTCGAGCGCGCTGACGTTCCCAATGACCTCCATGACAGCCGTGATGTTGACGAAGCAGCGTCCGATAACTGCACGTCAGATGACGCATGCATTAGGAAGAAAGTTTCAATAACATTGTGATGAGTGACTGGTGAAGGTGCTACCTTAAAATGTATTTACTAAACATTTGCCTAAGAAGATATAAGTTCAGTTAAGTTGGTTGCGTCATATCATATATTACACAGCGTTAGTATTGTTAGCGGGCATGCTGAGAGGACGAACACCGATGTGTACGTGCGGTTCTTCTTTTTGTGTTCTGTGGTGCGGTTAGTCTCGTGCGTAATGCACGGCTACCTACAACTTGGAGGTCCCGGTCGCTGCGTGTGAAGAAGGCCACCCAACTGGCCACGATCATGCCCACATAGCTGTCGAGTGCCGTGGCTCGATTCATGAGCTTTAACTGCTCTCTTTTGGTGTTTCTCTCGCAGGCTTCACCAATACTTTTCCCTGCGGTCGGACTCCACGGGGCACTCGGCTTGCGCGGGTCCTTGCATTGCATCGTGGACAGGTCTCCGATGCAGCGGGACAACACTGGAGTGTACCCACACTTATCCATTGGATTTAGATGTTCAAGCAATTCAACAAAACATAAAGAAAATCATGACATAATTCGTGCATACACGCTCCTCGGGAAACAATGTTATAAGAACACTTCGCAAATGAAATTGCTACGTAGCACGACTGTTTAAATTACCTAATGCAAAAAAATAATAGATCTACCTGACTGACTCTGCAGCACAAATCTGGCGCATTTGTTGTCGTTCATGTACGTCAATGCTTGGTCCGCAGTCATGGTCTGAACGTTGACATCTTCGGTGCACACCATGCTCGACCTCAACTCTTCCAGGGAGGACGGAATGTTTACCAGTAACTCTTGTATCATGATAGTCCTTGTCGGACATTGGCTTACGCAAACCTGAGAAATACCAAAATTTAAATAGAAAACATGAGACGTTTAAATGGATTGTAAAAGTAGTAGGTCGACACAGTAAGACAATATAATATACAGAGTTACGAAAACCTAACGGCTGACCCGAAAGCTGTGAATACTGGACACCAAAACAAAGTACCTACTTCATTGATTCATTTCATGAGGTATATTTTAACGGTAAGTATATACTAATTGTTATTGTTAATTTACATTAACATCCGATATACCTGCGGGGTACGACAACCCGTTATTGGAGACTCGGGGGAAAGGCATTGGGTGATGTCAAAAAAGACGAGGTATGGCTTGTCGGTGACGCCTGAGTCGAGACCGCAGTGCCGTCCTCGTGAGTCTATGGGAGCCAGTAAGCGCTCCACGTGTCCGTTGTTTATACCTGAAGACATTATAAATGTTTATTAATAAATGTATAAGACCAAGATATTGGAAGAGCGGTGGAAGCCTAGTGGGTAGAACATTGGACTCGGAAGCGAGAGACCCAGGTTCGATTCCCAGTGCGGGCATGTACCTAGGACTTTGTTTTCTAAGTTATGTACTTTTGTGAAGTTATAGTAGCTATACCACTCGCTAACGGTGAAGGAAAACATCGTGAGGAAACCTGAGTGTATAAGCTCTTGAAATCGCCAATCCGCGGTGGGCACGCTTGGTGATTAAGCCCATAGTCTCTCCCTGAGAGAAGGCCTGTGCCCTACAGTGGGACGTATATAGGCTGCTTATGATATGATGATTGGATCCGTGTTTGTCTAGACTCATCTCATCCCCCAATCAAAGTAAAAATTGAGAAGTTTCGCTTATTGTTTTCCCTCTAGCAACACTATGTTTCAAGGATTTCATGTGAGTGTCTTGTCTTATTAGTACGTCCAAAACAGGACATACAGGGTAAACAAGTCACTTTAGAAAAGTGTCTCTACGACGTAGAGTCTGCGATGACGATGGCCGATGATATAATAGAATTTGCGCATATTCGATCAATCTAACTGTCAAAAATTATTTTGAATTAAGCTTACTGTAGTAGCCAACATATCCCCATGCTCCCAGGAAGAGCACGAAGATGATGAGCCAGAATATGTCAGTGCAGGAACGGTTGTGGATAGGTCCATTGAAATCCGGGTCGTACCGTAATGGCTCTCCTGTAATGAACAACATTATTACGCACTGACATGGAACGTCTACGTTCAGCGTTGTTCCTATGCCTCTAAAGTTTTATTCTGTATAATTCACTGTGAGAAGGGTCTTATTCTCCAGTAATAAATGGTATTGTAGAGAAGTTGTGAAGAATCTGCGGAACATCTTTTCATAACGACTCAACTAAATAACCTGCAAATAGGGTTATCTCGAACATATTTATGTAAAAAAACGGCCCCAAAACTAGATCTCTGTGGTGGTACTCCCATAATTTTATTTGTCACCTGAGGAGTTTGCACAACGAAAGACTATAGGTACCTATCAGACCAAATAAATTAACGAGTAACTGGGCTTGCAGGTAGTAAGTGGCAAACCCTGGTCTCTGCTTACTCCTTCGGGATACAGCCGTGAATTTATGTATGTGGAGTTGCAGGTAAAGCAGATGGTCATCTCCGTTCGATTAATGATTTATTTAATCAATATTTAATTTTAAAGAAAAGAACTGCAGCAAACATGAAACCAAAGGCGATTTAGGAAATGGTAATCGTTATTCCTAAATGGACTTTTGATTCGTACAGTTTTCAACCGGCTTTCTACTGAGTTACCTTTTTGATTAGTAATTTATACAGGGTACAACGAAATCCCTGTTGCAGAATGATACGGTGAAACTTAAGTGGGATATTTTATACCTTATACCTATGTAGCGAAACCTTAAATCAGGTAGAAATCTTTTCCTACATTTGGGAGAATTAAGGACCATCGAACTCACGGAACTCTCCCGGCGGAGTGCAGCAATCATCGCAGCAACCCATTACCTACATGAATCAGTTTTTAGCTTTACATTGGCCTGAAGTAACTATGACTCGCTTACTGCACTTTTATTAGAGGAATTAGGTACGCATAATTCAAGAAATAACGCAAGAATTCCACAGTTTAACTTTCACTTTTATAATCGGTGACTAAACACACGAGTATTTAAGTCTCCACCTACGTGGAAGCATTATCTCCCCTCGCTTGCTCACTGATAAGATTCTAACTTCGATCGATGAATATAGATTGTTGAACACAAATTGAATAAATTAAATGCACTTAAATAGTTGGTTGCTCGTTGGTTCTACTCATATCATTGTTGTACATTTATTCCCAAGCATGACCCAATAGAGTTGACTGAAATCCCATGCCTGCCTGGGCCCTGTTTCATAAACTACAATTATTTTTTTACTATGAATTCTAGTTCTATGAAACTCGGCCCTCAAGTGGGATACCGCCGTTTAGCCAAAGTATTTTTCGCCAAATTTTACTTCCCAATAAACTTATGGCATCAGTTTCATTTCCCAAATGAAACTTTAGCAAGTTTTCATTTCGCATTTTATTCATTTGGTCAAATTATCATTTCGCATAATTTTACTGCGTCAAGTTTTATTAAGACAAACGTTTATTATGCTAACGTTTTATTTTGGCAAGTGTTATATAGCAAATAATTGTTTGATTAAATTTATATTTCGCATTTTGTTCATGTGGTTAAATACTATTAGGCATAAATACAAGTAATTTAAAAATTTAAGCTTAAGATACATTTATTTGTAGTATTATATTCTGATTTAAAAAAAAACTTACGAAAGCAATTTGGTGTAAAAAGTGTGTTTAAAATTTGGTTGTTAGGTCAGTACACATAAGCAAAAATAGGTTCGAAGTTCCAGGATCCTGAAACTTCGGGTGTTAGTTCTTTTTTTTATATAAAAGCGAAAAAAAATATTTCACTAAAAAACTTAGTTTTGAGTCAAACAAAAAAATTTTTGTTCTAGTTTACATTTCGCATTTTATTCATTTGGTCAAATTATACTTTTGACTGAATAATGCTTGGTAAAATGAATTTTGACCAAGTATTTATTTGGTAAACAATAACTTGCCATAATAACTTTTGCTAACTGTTTATTTGCTTTAAGTTGTTTTGAGAAATGTTTTTTTGCCAAGTGATAATTTGCGGAAAATAGTTTGGGAAGTAATACTTTGGGAAACGATTTTTGGCAATACATTAGTAAACCCCCTCAAGTAATTGGCGATGCGTTTACGACACAGTCGCGTCTCCTCTGCACGTGTCATCTGTGTCTGACCACAAAAAATGGTCGGAGGCACTACGTCATATTGTATTGTAACAACTGTTAATTATGGGATGTTCCATAAATCACTAGACTGAAACAGTGCTGTGGGCAACAAACCTGCAGCAAATACTGAGCCTGAGATCGTTTACCGCACATGAACATGGATAGCCCGTGTCCCCTTAGTGTGGTAATCTAACTTGTTTCTTTAATTATTTTCTCTTGTTTTCTATACTGCCTTTAAGCTAATAAGTACCCTATTTGATCGCAGTATGTTCGCCTGGGACGTCTCTTCCCGGCCCTTTTGCCCACATTCGCTCAAAACGAGCACATTTCTATTGAAATCAAATTTCTTTCGTAAATCTTTCTTTTTTAACTCTGGTTTCTGTCTACCCTACGAATCCAACTATCACTGTAACGTAGCTCACAAAGCATTGAGGCTTTTTACTGTGTTAATGCAAATAGTTTGGATTTCTCGATACGCCGATAAAAGAATTAAGATCTAAATGGATGCCAAGTCCTAGGGAAGTCCCTCAAAGAATATTTGCAGGAATGTACCTGCAACTTTCTTCACGTGTTTTACAAACCTAATTTCCTTCATGGTTGCCAATAGCTAATAAATCAAAAGGCCACGTGTTGTGAAACTTGTGAATAAAAATGCTTGCTAAGATGCGCTATTTTTTAAACATGTGACCCGCGTCGGTTTGTACTTATTTCGGGATTAAAAATAAATCTAATTTGTGTGCATTTCCTCCAAACTTGTTGAGGATGATACACACCAACGCGTTGGCGGTGCATACATACGTCCATATAAATACTACTGCAGTAAATGGTGTATGAATGGACCGCCTGCAAACTTTATTGCTCTAGCTGAGTACCTACTTGGTACTTACTGCCAGTAGCGGCAATGTTTGCAAAGCTCTTGGCGACACATAAAAAATAGATAACGTCATTCTTTAAAGATACAACACATCGACTGCGGATGTATCAATTGCTGTAAGGGACATTCTGGTCGAAAATTGGTGTTATAGGTATATCACTTTTTTTCTTGATGCTTTTCCTCTATCGGATGGTGTTTTTAGATTTTTGACAAAAAAAATTCGACCAGGATGTCCCTTACAGCAATTGATACTTTTGCAGTCGACATGCCTCTAGCTAGCTCAGAAATTACTAAGCACTACCTTCGCTTATACTGTCACAAATATCGGTAGGAAAAATATCTGAGATGCAAAAGTCATACCATAACCCGCTATTAGAGAATGACCAATAATGAAAGTGAAGATATTTTGGAGTTAAGTGGATGGTGGTGCTCAATCAAGCTCTTTTCCATATTTCGATCATTGGTGATTATTGGGAATTAAATGTTTGCTGCAGTGAGCGAGCTCATTTAACACATTGATACCCCGCAGGCGACTATCAATAAATATCTTGAAGATACAAGACTGCTCGTATCCTGCTCAGTAGCAATTAAGATAAATTGTTTTTATCCTTTACCCAACAGCGTTAATTGAGCTAACTGACTGTAGCTTTTCTACCTACTCTGCGTGACCGGTTGGTTGGAAAAACTCGACGACTGTGACAGAAATACTATCTTTGAAGTGAAACACAGTGACCACAATACCAAATGCGGTATTTTCGATTTAAAACATTCGTAACCACTACATCTACTCCAAATGCAGTGTTAAAACGTACAGGTGAATGGTTCTATTGTACAAAACAAAGCACAAGGGGCAAATAACTAGATGTGTGAACATGATGAGCCTGCTAGAGGGAGATAATGCTATATGATTTTATACGTGTGGGTGGGAAACCGATGATAATTTTTTGCTCTGATTCATGCACTTGTCGCCGATTCTTCAAAGTAAATTAGCTCTTACTGCACTCGTAATTTGTACCAGAACGGGACAACTAAGATAATTTCATGTTATATTTGGTGACAAATATACAGTTTTTCCCTTTCCTGCATGTAGAGTTCTCACTCAGCTGTTTGAGCTACATCACAAACGTATCTGTAGTTTAGCAAATGTTTACTAATAAGCACTGTTAACATTGAAACTACACTTCCTTGGACAACACGGTCGGTCCTATACATAAAACAATATCTTTTTCAACGAAACCACCAATGGGAAGGATGAAACCGCGGATGCGCGCGCGCTTACGATGCGTACATTACCTACTGTCGCTATAGCCACTACGGCGAGCGAGGTCATATCTACGTGAAGTTACATCCATAAAGTAATATTCACATTGCTCAATTCACATTGCTCAATTGCTCATTCAGAATCTCCGATTTTGCATATTTTGTGGATTGCCTTGGGTTTTACTCCATTTGTACCTATTCTACCTCAACCCGCTGCATGTAATGTGACATTCGTCGTTTCTAGTTGGTTTCACCATCTATTTTTGTTAAAACTATGTAATCATTTAATGCCTACTTACGTACTTATTTGAGTTTACCGTTGCTGATTAGATTACGAGTAATTTAAGATACGGTTTGACAGAATATTATTCAATAGAGCGACTCTATGTTGACTACAGCTTTATGTCAACAACGGTGAAGATGACGGTAGCTTTATTTATGACGATCTGAGGAGTCTACGGGACCGGGCCACAAATATCGTGGCGTGTATACGTATGCCGTTGTATCACGATTTAATAATTACAGGTAATATAATATAGACTCGAAAATATCGGAATACGTAAGTATAATGTAGTTAAGAGACATATGATTTGATGATATAATTTGCAGTTGAGGAGTTATTTACAGCGGGTTGAGTCCATTTTTATTGCAAAGTCGCCCATAATGTAGGCCGCCCATTGTACTGTACTATATTATTGTTAAATTCTCATATGTAATTCCTGGTAAAGAATATTCTATCTATCTGAATATACCTAGTTCATGTATGTTGATGTGCCGTTGACTGTACATATAAACACTATTCTCAGACCTATTATAGGACTGCAGTGTACTGCAGTTATCTGCGTATTACAAATATCTCTACTACATACTACGATATACAATCACTATCACTGCGTACAAGTAATGAAGTTAAGAGTAATGAATGAAGAACTGCCTCGTTTATCTAGCCTAGCGGTAAAACCCGCAGTGGGTGCCGCCATACATTGTATCTTCATGGTTTGAGGTTTTCGAATGAAACTTTTTTCAAATGGTTTCTATGTTATTTTTTTAAAAAAATGTGAATCATTTGAATATCGACTTTCAATTGTTTTTGTTATTCAATTTAGACAAGAAAGATGGATACTGCGAAAATTCGAGTGATTTTTGAATACGAGTTCCGACGCGGAACTAACGCGGCAGAAACAGCCCGCAATATCAATGCTGCGTTTGGAGAGGGGTCTACTAATGAACGCACCGTGCGATTTTGGTTTAAACGCTTTCGTGATGGAAATTTCGACTTAAAAAACGAGCCACGAGGAAGACCGCCCACACAGGTGAATAACGATGAATTAAGAGAGATAGTGGAAGCCAACCCTAGTCAAACTACCCAGGAATTAGTTTAACGTTACCTTACCAACAATATTGACTCACTTGCGTCAAATCAATAAAATAAAAAAATACGAAAAATGGGTGCCCCATAATCACTCGAATTTTCGCAGTATCCATCTTTCTTGTCTAAATTGAATAACAAAAACAATTGAAAGTCGATATTCAAATGTTTCACATTTGTTAAAAAAAGAACATCATAGAAACCATTTGAAAAAAGTTTCATTCGAAAACCTCAAACCATGAAGATTCTATGTCAATTCAAAGAACCTATTGCAATAAAACGGCAATTTCATACTTTAACCCCTAATATTATTTCCTTGTCTCGCGCAAGACAATAGCAAGACACCACTAAGTAATGACTCGGATTCTTTTTTGTACCTGCTACGCGTCTCTTGCAGGTGCCTTGTTCCATCATTTCATTCTCTATGAGTTGTAGAAGATCATATTTTGGGAACACATGCCTCCTCAGGTATGCAATAATGCAACCTTTCTCCTTCGCATACCTAGTGATCAAAAACTTGTGATTCTTTTTTAGAACCGTTTTCCGGGTTTAAAGGCCGTAAACCGTGTGTTATATTTGATATATTCAGATGCCATGAAAAGCCACAAACCACGAACTGGGCTAGCCAAATACGGTTCAATTTTGCTGTGCATACGTTTTATGCGTTTCAAAATCCCGCTCGGGAGCTACGATTTAGATTTTAGACACCAAAACAAAATGTATGACATGACATCGTATTAAGTTACCAAGCAAAATAAGTGTTCAACCAAATACATACATGTATCGGCTCTACATTATGGCTGTTAGCTTCATTCTAATTTGTAGATCACCACGATTACCTTGTTATTGTTACACTTCTGGCTGTTAATTAGACCTTTGAACATGATAGGTAGGTATGCGTTGTGTGATGTAGGTACCTGCTGTGCTGCACCTGTACTAGAATAGGTAGGTACGGTACGTACGTACAGCGGCACTTACTTCCTTTCAATAACTGTGCAGTAGTTTTGGCTGTTTACTACCCATTTCTACCTAAATACGCCACGCCATTTCAAACTTCACAGGTATACTCCGTTCCAAAAGACGAACTCCTAAGGAACAAAATACTCGCATCTCCTTGGTCAATGCGCGCGGCTAGAGATAAGCGAAACAATAAGCGAAGACGGTCCGCCTCATAGGGTAGTAAGTTTACATGCATTGAAGGTTACGCGCATTAAACAATGGTCGCACATGGACGATTTTCTTTATGAGCTCGTTTCGTGGAACGAAGTATAGTCAAGTGTGATTTTGTAAATATAACAGGCACAGACTGGGATGCCACGAAATGCTTTTACAGATACAGATAAAATCGTATAAGCCTGATATCGTGAAGCCGTCTAACTTATGTGGTTTGCCCTTCGTAGCAAATAAATTACTAGCATGAGAAAATTAGTACTTCCAAAATATTTGTGTGTATTCGACTATTATTTTACTTTAACTTGGTCACGTGCATTAAAGATCGATTCTTCTGAATTTCCATTGTAAGTCGGTAAGCACTTAGCCGTTATTGACCTCGGATGTGGTCACACATAATTTGGTATTGTGCGAGTAATAAACCCAACGTAACTATGGCATCTGGCCAAACTATTTATTGCGTTACCCGCACAGAACTTATTTTCTCTGTTCTGTGGTTACTGGTTTGGTTACCCGTATATGTGGAAGAAAGAGGTTGTCGCAGGAGGTTAGGTTGGGGTGCGATCCGTGATAATAAAAGAGGGTATCCAAGGGCACGGTATATTTATAATGTAATGGAAAGGCACCTGAGAACAATAAAATAGAAAAGCTTAACTACGGTCTAAAACATAAATATAAAAATACAATGAGGAGTTGAAGGGAAGAACACTTACATTAATTTTATTAATGTGCCTTTTGAATATTATTAATTTCGTAGATAAGGATACAGGATACGCAGGATAAGGTGACAGACGTGTTATAATAAAATTTGATAATAAAGATAGGATCTCGTTTACGTCCACTTAGTTCGGAGGCTGAGGAATATCTCCCTAAATACGTCCGAACACTGCGGCACATGTCATAAAATAGTTAAATTTGGAATAGTAGATGGCCGAAAATGATAAAAAAAGCAACGAGGCGATTACCTCGTTACAAGGTTCTTGCAACTAGGCCACAGTCGGTTTCATCATCAGCCAGTTGCAGGACATAGGCCTCCCTCATGGTTTTCCCAGTCTTGTGCGCCCGCATCCAGCGACTCCCCCAGTCCAGCCACTCCAGCGTGTGTGTGTGTGTGTGTGTGTGTGTGTGTGTGTGTGTGTGTGTGTGTGTGTGTGTGTGCGTGTGCGTGTGCGTGCGTGGGTGCGTGCGTGCGTGCGTGCGTGCGTGCGTGCGTGCGTGTGTGTGTGATTACGCCGGAAAGTGGTGTAGGTATCTACAGTCTTTGTTTATCCACATACTGACTTTAGGTACAAGAGATTGGTTAGAGGGTTGGATGGTATGGTACCACACGCGTTGGAGATAATGGATTTTAAGGGATAAATATTTATCATCATCGTAGGGCCTACGACGTATATTTGCGTTCGTCACGGACGATTAATAAAAAGCAGTGCCTAAGAGTTACACTTTTTCAAAGTCCGATTCGGGAGCGGTAGGTCCTACTGCATGAGCAGGTAGGTACTTACTAATAATATCGGATATAAGCACTTTTGCATATTGCATAGATAATTGAATTGAAGTCACGCGAGTGGAATTGTGAACATAAGCTAGTATTGGCTAAATTGTTACGGTCAGTGGCAATTACGTACGTCGTCAGTATTATCCAGCTCAGTTATACTGCTTCAAGGTCATAAGGTTTTCGGATTGCTTGCAATAGTTCATTTGTTAACAATGCACGATATTTCTGTACCGCAGATTATCAGATGGATTTTCTATTGAAGCAAACGTATCAGGGTGAAAAAAATACTGTCACTAGGCTCAATGCTGGTTCCTTGTGCGGGTGGTATTAAATATGAAATAATAACCGAAACGTCGCGTGAGGTAAGGTTGTTGGTGGAATAAGCCTGACCCGTTCTGAGTTTTACGTCCATATGGGGAAGTAAATTAAATAAGAAATAAAAACCGACTTCAAAACGAACTTTAAAAGTTCTTCGAATTTAAAGGTCATTGTTTAATCATTTTAGTGTTGTAGTGTTTTGAAGTCGGTCTGTCCGTCCGTCCGTCCGTCTGTCTGTCTGTCTGTCACCAGCCTGTATCTTATAAACCGTGATAGCTAGGCAGTTGAAATTTTCACAGATGATTTATTTCTGTTGCCGCTGTAATAACAAATACTAAAAACAGAATAAAAAAGATATTTAAGAGGGGAACGTATTTTTTTGCCGTTTTTTGCTCGATATTAATAACGGCAACAGGTAGACGCTTGATTAGCTTCAAGAATAAATAATTAAATTAAAATAAAATAAATATTTAAGAGGGGCTCCCATACTACAAACGTGACTTTTTGCCGTTTTTTCACGATATTTGTGTCTAATGTTGTATAGATAATGGTACGGAACCCTTCGTGCGCGAGTCCGACTCGCACTTGGCCGATTTTTTATTAGATAGTAAGATAGGTAAACAACTTTTGAATTTGTTTTGTGCATTTTTTTCTTTTATTCCATTTTATTATTCTCTCATCATGCGGTGCGTCATTGAATTTTAAGTAGGGAATTCCTAGCTGCGTGCTGTGACACCTACACTCAGCTAAGTGACTGTTGTCTGTTGCAATTATTGCAAAGCACTGAAAGAAAACACTGTATTGTTTGCCTTCGATACGCTAAGAAGTGTTTTGTAATGGCGATGTTTTTGATAGTTTTTTTTATTCAATAAAAAAAAAGATAATGCTTACCTAATAGTTAATGTAGAGTTGTCTATGTAGGACAATGATTAACCGGAGGCTGCGATGTTGGTAGACTGCGTAAGGCGAATCTAATAAAATTGTATAACCATGTATAACAAAAGGTGCCGTCGGTGTTGTTAACACAAACTATATTTGACGCATTGTAGGGATTGTGCATTTTAGAGGTACCTACCTACCTAACCTGTAGTCGCAGACAAACACTTACCATATTCCTTGCCCATGTTTAAATATTACTCCTTAGAGTGAAAACGTTCTCTGCCGGTACTTCAATTCCTCAAACTCAAAACAAGCAGGTAGTCTCGGTTACAGACATTATTTTTTAAATCAATTATAACTAGTTGCCGTCGCCGCAACTAATCCCAATCCATCCACCATCACTGTCACTAGACACAGCTGAATATTCACTTTTATTATGTACGAAAGTAAGTTAAATTCTGTCTGTACTTTTACGTCGAAGTAGAGATGGCGTATTAGACTTCGTTCTGTACCGTGTGGGACCGACACACTAAAGTTCTTTTTTGCTTACAATAAAGTTGTGGATAATAGAAAGCGCGATTTGTTTATGAAGAGCGCAGAGAGAGCGATGTAGAGCCGCGTGGTGCTAAGGCGACGCCAGCCTCGGAACTGCTGCTGTGGGTGGAAATGAAAACGAATTTAGACTCGCCGATTTCTACACGACAATGGTTTTTAAAGAGCCAATTTGTCTCTTTCCAATTTTTCAAAATGAGACTGTCAAATGGATAAGACACATTGGATGGACTGGTAGATTTCGGTTGAATTTCGTAAAAGTTTTAACTTATTCGAACTTTCGAATAGGTATACTGAATCCAAGCAGAGGCTTGCTCTCGTCTTGTCGGCCTATTTGCTATGCACATTGCACATTTTACTACCCAAACCAGGTACCTACTGTTTGAATAATGTTTCTTTATCATGAACGAACATTCAATACAAATTTACATAGTAGGGAAAATTGGCCCGAGTTTTGGAAAATAAAAGTCATTCCGATAAGTAGTAAGTATGCACGAAGCAAAATTAGAACAATAATAGCACACAAATATTTCTACTGGCTTTTCACGAAAATCACCGGTTTCCTAATATGTAGCTGTTGCTGCAGGTAAGTAAATTCACCCAAAATATATTAATAAAGTAATCAAGCAAAATACCAAATTAGTATAAAAACACTTATAATTATTGATAACTAACAATAATAATAAAATAATTTTTTTTAAAATAAAAAACTAAAAAGATAGAAATAATTTAAATACATGTAGGTATTGTAGAAGTATAATTTGAAGGATTTGGCACCGACTACATGTATAAATACTTCTAATTATTTAAATTATTTCTATCTTTTTAGTGCTGTAGTGTTTCGAAGTCGGTTTTTAAATTTTATTTAAAAAATTTTATTTTTCAGTTTTTAGTGGAGGAGCGGGAGAAAAATAAACAAGTCCCTTATAACCATAATTTACCGTACATGATTCTTTAAAATTTGATGTTCTAAATCTCCGAAAGTCTTCACCAGAACATCACCAAATTAACTAGGGACCATGGGGTCTTATTTACTGCAGTCCATTGAAGAGTTCCGTTCTCCATCTCTGAAAGTCTTCATCAGATCTTCAACAAATTAAAATGGGACGAATGGGACGTTATATCTGTTCGAACAAAAAAAGAATTGTCGAAATCGGTTAAGATTTGACGGAGTTATGGAGGAACATAGCCAAATAAAAAAATAAATATATATATATACGCGTCGAATTGATAACCTCCTCCTTTTTTGAAGTCGGTTAAAAAACATTATAAAATAAGTAATGATTGCTTGACTTATTACTCAACTATTTTCATCCAGTAAAAGTGAGAAAATAGGCACATTATTTTCGTCAGATATGCGGGAACTCAAGTGTCAAGAAACTGCTTCTTTTTATTTACCTACCTACCTCAGGGTAGGGTACAGTGGGCAATTGGTAGACCTATAAATTTTTGTTGCAAAGTAATCTGTAACGTAACGGAGTAGTGCACATGCGTAAAAGTCGATCTGCTGTCGACTGTACTATACAAACTATCTTTAAAAAGTTTATCAGGAACCTAATCAAGCGAAGAATACTTAGATAAAGTACTTTATAATCGTAGCAATAACACCGAGAACATTCCAAAATGTAAGTACTTAGGTAAGTACCTTTTATAATTATTGTAGTTTCCGACCGCACCATTTGTTTTTCAACAACAGGCAATATTTTTATCTAATATTGTAAAAGGCAGTAAAAGTCAACGAAATCTCACACAAATTTTCATCCTCGAATTAATTTTTTGTTTGTAATTTACCCTGTAAAGTTGTCATCAAAAGCCGCCACGTGATTAGGTCAGAGATGTTGCACGGCACGGACGTTATCAGTACTCTTAGGACAAAGAATATTAAATCGGTAATCTTATTTTTGGTGTAGAATTTGTGCGTGAAAGTGAAATTGCGTGTCGGGCCACGCGCACTGTAGGGTTCCGTAGAAAGAGGGTTTTTTTTATCTGCTGTATAGCAACTTTATTAAAGTAATTTTCATTGGATTTTGTACGAAGTTTTCCTTTTATAAGTTAGCCGCCTATTGCTCCTTATTAAGATCATTAAGCTTTTATCTATATCGGTGAGGAATGTTTAGGAGTTAACAAAATGTATTAAGCTAACTAATTTTCTCTATTTAAGTATTTTTTGTTAATTCTGTTTTTCCTCCTTTATAAAATAAAATAAAACAAAACTTGTAAAGTCTACTTAGCCGTGATAGTTTTCCCTTTAAGTTTATTATACTATGTGCTGCTGCCCTGAATTTTTTCACGTTTTACAATCAACCGTTTAGCTGGGAAAGGGAGGGGGGACGCCCTACGTCCTAAATATTTCGCAAACGGGGTACCAATTTTCGATTTAGGGTAACGTTTTGGTACCTAACTAGGTACCTACAATATTTTTGAGTGTGAATTTTGTAGGAAGAAAAACTTGTATGGTTTTTTTATTCGTAGTTTCTAGGGTAGTAGAGGTATGCGTTACGGGCGACACCTTGTATCGAAAGTGTAAAAGTTGATCAGTTGTGAATTGTAGCCAGGCAAGCACATATTTTAGTTAACCTGAAAGCTCAACTAGACAATCGTAGTCTAAGAATTATAGATTCTACTTCCTACTTAGTACTACGAATAAAAATTTTTAACTATCACTGGTAAGGTAAGTACTTATTGGCTGTCTGATCCTGTCGCGTAGTCAGGTTCGGTCAAAGACCTCGTTCATTGCCCCACCCAATTAGTGAGGCAGGTCTTCTCGCATTTACGTTTGCAAGTTAACTAAACCTATAGTGACTGTATCCAGTGACTGTAATATTTAATCGTATACTGTATCTGACTAAATAACAGTTGGTGGTTCGTTGTTGCACAAGTTGGGTGCATAGATTAGATAATTTACAAATTATATTGTAGATATTGTAGATCATATAATATGTATAAAGTCAAACGCGGTCCTGAACTATTTGGGGTAAACGTCCTAGAGACGAGACTGACTAAGGAACAAAGAAGGACCTGCGAATATACTGCTGCATGTGCCGCCCGTCTGGTTACTGACCTCGGCGCCGTTTGGTACAGCTTCATTTTACGTGAATTCAATTCAGAACGTCTTACGTTGCTTTAGGGAGGGAGGAGGGCCCTTTGGAAAAAGTCCTGTGACGAAAATTAAATACCAAGTAGGTACTATATATACTATATATAGGTACTATAGGTATAGATTTAGGTCCTAAGTAGGTACAGTCGACAGCATGTTCTGTTACTGTAACTGATTAGAGTACACCGAGGAGTAGGACACGTATGTAAAGGTTGATGTGCTGTCGACTGTACTTACTAACGTCGTCTTCGTAGTTACTCCTAAACTACTAAAGGCACCAGAGAAAACACCCAAAAATTAATAGGTACATCCTTACGAATAAAAAAAAACCATCACCTCGTGGGAAAAACCCCCTAAAAGATCTATTCGGCAACAGTAGAAAAATATGCGCTTCAATTATGCGTTACCCTCCGGCTATTGTTATTATTAATTCTTTATTGCACAAAGACAGTGTACACCTATAATGGTTCCACCTATAAGAATACGTTTTTTTATAGTTCTTAGGCATATTTTTGCTATTTGCTTCACGTAGAAACCCCCTTTAATTAAGGTAACATTTAGTTATATGGCTTTTGTGCATGTTAATAACACAATGATGTTGTATGTATACATTGATGGTGATTTTAACATACATACAAAAACTCACGCCTATATCCCAGAGGGGTAGGCAGAGACCAGGGACTGCCACTTGCCACGATCCTGACAGATCACTTTCGCTTCCTCGGCATGCATTAGTCGTTGCATGGACGCACGCCGGTTTTGGGTCCTTTTTATCTTGCCCTTTGCTAATACATCCCCTATTTGGTCGATTTTAAATAAATAAAATAAAAAATATTATTGGATGGGTAGATTGCACTTTTTTCCTAAACTTTTTGAACTCGTACGTGTAAATAATTATTATATGTATTAGTAAATATTAAGTAAAGAGAGCTGCAGACTGCACGTTATAAGTAAAGAAACACTAACCTCATCATCTACGTAGGTATGTAAGTTTATACATTAAAATTAACATCATCTTCAATCCAATGACGAAAAATATTCTAACTACACACTACGCCGTGCTAAGAAACTACAGATGCGGACCATAAAATACGACACTAGTTTCATAAGCAAAACCTCCTTGCATCTTTGTAATTTTTTAAATTTTATGACTTGCACTATGCACCACAGAGTAAAAAACTTTTAAAAAATTACTTTATTTCACGCGTGAAATAAAGGAACACTTGGTCCGAAGTTTTTTTTGACTTCGGACATTTTGTAAAAATATTATTAATAGATTTTAATTTCTGATAGGTATTTCGATAAACGTTATTAAATTGCTATTACTTACCTAACACGTGACATTGGCGAAATTGTACTGGATAATCAGTGCAGTGAGTCCATAAAGCAGAATTGAATTGAATTGAATTGAAATAAAGGAAGGATTTCAGTACTGTTTTATTTCACGCGTGAAATAAAGAGTCGGTTTCCGCATAATTTTGTTACACAAAAAAGACTAACAAACTTTACGAGCAACATTGAAAAATAAGAAAACATTTTCCATTATATACTTCCTACCGCTTTGCTTTGTGATTACAGTTTAGAGCCAAACGATTATCTACAAACATGTACTTCACTTACCTACTTCCGGTGGCGCTACAACGCTTTGTGGGTCTTGGCCTTCTCCAAAACAACAAACATGTCATACTTAATGATGATTTCTTCCTGCTAATTTAACTACCACCACTCTTCATGCATTTAGTGATGCCATCTCAAAAAACCCTTTCATTTCTGTCAAACAAATAAGTGCACTGCGTTTGTCTGTTGTCTATTAGCCACGCACATTACTATTTTATATAAGTTTAGTCGTGTAGTACTAAAAATATTTAAAAAAACGTACCTCTAGATACGGTGGTACACAGGCCCCGACGAGATTCGAACTCGTGATCTCCTGTTTACTAGACAGGCGCTTTAACCAACTAAGCCACGGCGCCTACAGTTCAGACTCCGAAATTAGCGTGCGCTTCTGTAAACAGGTTTTTCAACAGAAAAGAAGAGATACAAAATCTCTACCGCTGATTTTATTAATAGACTTCGTGGTTTTGCAGTTGTATAAATTATCTTTCGAAACCAATAAATTGAATTGTAGATTGTAGGGAAACATTGTGAGGACGGGATTTCCCATGTATCTAGGTAGCTTTGAGTTGGGTGATTTAATACACTTATCTACCGATATAGGCAACAGGAAATAATCGATTGTGTGACACGTAGTTTGTTCTGTAAGTTTGTACCTCAGTTGCGCCACGCGAACAACACACACCCAAAGGAAACGGAACGAAAGAAACACACTCACCTAATTAACTTATGAAACCATGTAAAGGAACAGCTTAATTGTAACTTTTTACCAATATTTCTGGCTTTCCTGTTTGCTAGTTGCTCTACAATGTAGAGTCTACACTTTAACGAATTTCTCGCGGTACACATCAGCATCCTTGTGTTGGCGCCGGTGGGGCGTCTACCGACCCTCAAATACTGGACGGTTGGCTCGGTGCCAAACCTTTTCTCCGAGGGCACATTTATGTTCGAAAAGTATTACCTATTGACAAGCAGGATCACTATAAACCACGTTAGTGACCGACAGGAGCAGGAATAGATTTTAAGCCGAAACGACGAATACGGGTTCCTTCAGTGCATTTAAATTATTATTGATACTTCTTGAAATCCATACAGTGTTATTGTCTTAGATACGGACACTCAGATTCGTGTCGTACTTCTATGTAAAAAACGGTGGTAGCGCAGCGGTAGAAGGCCGGCCTCACATTCAAGGTCATGGGTTCGAACTCCGGCAAGTACCACATGGGTTCGAACCCCGGCAAATACCAATGACTTTGTTTTCTCAGTTACGTTCATTTGTGACGTTGTAGTAGCAATACCACTTGCTAATGCTGAAGGAAACCATCGTGACCGTAACAAACCAGCGTTTGTTACGTACAATGGTCCAAGTATGAGGCTGCTCAGGTAGACGCTTGAAATAGGTATTCACAGAATATTTAGTTCTATATCCGCTTCAAAAATAATCAATTAAAATAAAATAAATAGTTAAGGAAATCAATTACCAGGAGACGGGCAGCAGCGTCATCCTGAGATTCCTTTTGAAGACGTAGGACATCTACTCTACAGAGAGACGGAAATTATTGATTATTGTAACAAGACACAAGGAACATTTTTTTAAATGTGTTTATGTACTACATAAAAATGCCTCTACTTTAAAGCAGATATTTCCAATTTATTTTTTTAGTTTTTCAGATAGTAAGCATCTAAAAGAATTAAACAACACAACATTAAGCGCATTAAGGCCATTTTCTCGTGTTAAAATTTATAAAGCGCGATCAGAGACAGCTCCACTTAATTTTTATTCAAGTGATTGTGTTGTTTGGAAGCTATTTTTTAATTTTATGGCGTAACTATCCATTTAAATATAGGGAGTATTTTTAGTAGGGAGACATTATCAAAATAAAATTAAACACATACCTAAAGACGAAAAGCTAATTTTGTTTAAAAAAAAAACCAGCCAAGTGCGACTCGGACTCGCGCACCGAGGGTTCCGTACTCGCGCTTGGCCGTTTTTTTATTATTTGACCTAAAATTATTGCAGTATATAAAAATCTCGTGCCAGTTTGTTATCGAACTCCTCTGAAACGAATTCACTGATTTTTATGATTTTTTTTCGTTATATTTGGTAGGTCTGAGAATAGGTCGTAGGCTAATTTAATATGGCAAAACAACGTTTGCCAGGTCAGCTAGTTAATATAGACTTTAAAATCAATTGCCACACGTAGATATGACAGTGACATCATTAGAAAACGAGATGTTTATAATTTTTTTTTTGTTTGGCGTTATTTATTACACATTATAATATTATAAACATCGATGTTATTCAGAAGAACGCACGTTTGGTAACTTCCGTTTTATTGTTTATTAATTGGTAGGTAAGCACGTGCGCGTGCGTGTTTGTTTTAAATTGTTAGTCGTGTTTAAAAACTACAACAAGATTACTAATAGATCAGCCCTTCTATAAGGTTAGGTTAGGTTTTGACGATTCTAAAGTGTCAAATTTTTATATTTTAGGTCGGCTTGCACCACCGACTAAAATCCATTTAGTTTTAAGTTAACTAGAACTTTGACAGACAGTGTATGGCGGAACTGTTAAAATTTTGTTTAACTTAGAGTTAAATGGATTATAGTCGGTGGTGCAAGCGGGCCTTAAAGGTGTAAGTCATACTTGACAAGGGATCCACGAGCATTTGAAATATAATTCTAACACTTCAAACTTGGCTTACCCGCATTCTAATTACAAAACCGTAAATTACTTTCTATACGTAGGTCTACCAGAATCTCATGTGGTAGAGTTGTCCGGTAAGTGGGACTGAGTTGTTTTGATACTCTTAGTATATTTTATATTTTTCTTAGGTACTTGCACTTCTTTAAAGGGGTTTCCAGTACGGCGAATCGTAGCTGAGGGCACATCGAATGATGCTGTGTTTTTCACGCCTGGTGGAAAAGAAAAGAGGAGGGGGAAGAGGAAAATCAACTTGGACATTAGGAATTCCATACAGTTTGGAAGGAAATTCCAACAGTAATGAAATATATTATACACAATTCTTCGACAAGATATTGATTTCAACGGAGGGAGAGAATCTCTGAGGTAAGGAAAATATTAAGTAATAATCCCTCTCACTCGTAAAAGGAGGCCTTTGCCCTGCAGTGAGCCGTATATAGACTGATGATGAATGACTACGCTATCGTTTGAGTAACATGATAAATATTAAACATTTTTACAGCTTATACTTTGGGAGATTTGTTTTGAATACGTTAAATGCCAATCAAAAAGGACCATTTTCATGGAGAGAGACATAAAACTACAAATATACGAGTTTTTTAAGTGTATAAAGGAAAACCGCAAGGCTGAAGAGCATAATAAATTGGATGTAATTTATTTAGATAAGACTTTTATTAACGGTTCATGTTCTGTGAACAAATGCCGGCAAAGCAAAGATGTTGCAGGTCCATCTAAAATTATTTCACTTGGAGCGTGGATTATCGTGAATCTGTCGTGAAGCTGGTGAAGAAAATGGCTTTGTACCAAATTGTTGTCTGGTGTACAGGTCAACAAGTGTATCTGCTGACTACCACCACGATATGAATAAGGACAATTTTACAAAATGGGTGACAGAGAAGCTAATTCCAAATCTGACAATTCCGTACGTATGAACAAACCGCCCACACAAGCCAATCGTGTTGCTGATATAAAAGAAAGGCTCCGTGCAAATGATTTACATTATGATGATCTTTGGCGTAAATGTCAACTACTTGAAGTATTTAGTGAAACAAAGCATGTCTGCGCCCTTATATGAGATAGATAGATGAAGTATTAAAATCACACGGTTACGAAGTTTTCAGGCTCCGACCTTAATGTTGTGAACATGTAAAGGAAATTTAAAACGATTCCATCAAGTGAGATAGAATAATTGAAATGCTCGAAGAGCGATTTATAATAAATACCTCTTTATCTTTATCATCTAATGAAGAACAAGAAATGCAAGTGGCATTTGGAATCGTTTTCTAGTTCTGAATGAACTGTTATTTGTATGACTGAAATGATAAATTATAAATTAGTAGGTACATAAAGAAATTTACGATTGATTTACTTTTTAAGACTTCTATAACATCTTCATACATATAACTAACATACTTTATGTTCATTAATACTAAAGACATAAATAAAAATTAAACAGTATCGAGACCTTCTTTCGTAAGCACTGCACATTTTATATTTGGTTTTACTTTTATTAACTTATTTCAACAGAGATAACGGTTGGGCTCTATCTCCTGCCTGGAAACCTGTTCTACATAGAGCCAAGAGGAAATCACAGTACTCAAAAAGACGACATTGTGAGCTTTGCCTGTGTGGCTTTGTCAAGCCGTATCGACGACGACCGAACCAGCCCTGCAGAACACGAGCGGGGCCCCTCGCCCCCACCTCCTGCAACGGAGCTGTCCGCGCGGGCGCAGCGCCTGCGAGCCCGCAGTGAAAGATCGATGGCCGCGGCCATCGACTCTCCTCCATGATTAAGGCTTCCGGACGAGGTCGAAACTAGTCAGCTATCCCGACGTTAATAAAAGTTGAAACCGTTAAACAAGTATTAAAAAACGTTGAATCCAATTTCCCCAGTATTGCACAATTTTTTATTTCTCTTGAGATTCTTGTAGAACAATATCAGAAGCCAAACCTAAACATTGGACTCTAACGGTCTTATTTATAAAAAACACAATTCCTCATAAAGCACTCCTCAGATGCAGTTTATTTAATCTACGATCACGTCTTTTCCTTGTAAAATCTCCACCACAAACTATTTTAATCGGTGTTTATCGAGTGTTTTGAGAAATCGTGTTTTAAGATGGGTTTTGGAGGCAAGGATAGGAGGAAAGGGAGATATAATGAAGATCTATGTTTCGGTCATTATAATTTTTATTCGCATATAATATTGATTATGATACATGGAGCGACACCGCGCGCCAGTCAGCAGACACCGCGCCAGTTCAGAACAGTTACTTCGCTCCAAATAATTACTTTTAATAATATTGCATTGAATTGAATCTGCGAAATCCCAAGCTATGTATTCACTAGTGAGAGGGCTTAAGGCAGCATCATTTACTTTGTCGTATCATCTCGCGATACAAAATTCGATTGCAACGAGGCCGCCGACCGTTTGCGTTTATACTTAAATATAACAGTCAAATAGACAGTCGCATAGACCTGTCCGATCAATATATTTACATACAAACAAACGGACCGCCTCCCGTACGCCTGCGCGGCTGTCGTCACGGTCGGAATGCAACGTGTCGCGCCCGCGGCGATCCCCGTCCGCCGTAACGCGAGTTACGTATCGATAAATATAGTCACGCCGCTAAATACAGTCTCTACGCGTGCCCGCGAGCCGCGGCAGCTCGCCGCATCGTCACTGCGGTCGTCGCACTACTGGCTAGTTCCATCGCACCGAACGAAGACACCGGCACTTCGACGAGCATCAACTTAAATAACCTTAAAATCACTTCCATAATTTACGACTTATAATACCGAAAACCTATATGACGTGTGGTTACGTCGCGTTAATCTCCATATCCCGCGTGGGCGGGGAGCGGGGAGCGGCGCTCACTCGGCCTTAGCCTCGACGGGCACGGGCTCGGCGGCGGGAGGCGCTTCGCCCTCCGCCGCCTCGGCCGCCGCCGGCGCCGCCTCTGCCTCTACGGCGCGGTCGCCGCTACCACCTCCGCCGTCTGTCGGACCATGAGAAATATTCATTTACTCAGTTCTAGCAATTGACAAAATTTCAAAATAGTAACCCGGATATTTTAATAGCTTAGCCGAAAGTAGGTAAAAAACTAAGGGACTTGCTTCCAACCCATTTCCAAAATATATATTTTTTTTATTTTATATAAATTTTTGAAATATTTTTTTTGTAAAAACCAATTGTGGGCTTAAAAACTCATGAGCCATTGCCATAAAACTTTGCTGCAAAAAAAAAAAACAAGAGGCAAGCAGTGTTGCCATACTAAGAGAAATTTATCTTTTGAAAGGAATTTAGGCTCCAGTTGCGAAGAAGGTGAAAATTTCCCTCTCCCATTAATTAAGACGTACGGCTTTTCCATTGATTTTAAAAATAATTCACTTATTAATTACCTATACATACATTTATGTTTCAGTTGTTATGTCATTGCAGCTTGAACTAATCTAAAATGGTGTGTATGTATTTCAAATGGGATTTTTTTTCTTGTTCGGAACCCTAAAAACTACCGAAATAATACTGAATAATTTTGAAGAAGAAGTAACTACATACATACCTCTATAGCTTACGAGACGCGGGAAACTAAAACCATCAAGGTGGAAACACTGATATCAACGCGTCAAACAAACAAACAAACAAACGTCAAATTCACATAAATATCCCAGATTATATTTGGATGTCAACATGACATTGACAGTTAGTTTTTTTTTTACTTCTAGGCAAAGGTATTGCAGCTCTTCAGCCCACATCCTTGATATTTGAGTTATTTTCAAAATAACTCTAAAACGAATGAACAAAAAAATATGTAAAAATTTGTTTCGTAATGTTAATGTTACTTGCATGTGTTAATGCAATGATTACAGATATACTAAAAATGTAACGAGTTTTATAAATATTCAACTAAAAATTTAATATCTTCGATAGTCTAGAAGTTAACATGGCTTATACTAACAAAAAAACGGCATCCAATAGCTTTTACAGCAAAAAAAATTCTTTTACGGCATAAAAAAAATTCAATAAAAAATTTAAAAGAATCTCTTTAAATTAGAAGCATGTATACATGTAGGTATTGCAGAAACATAATTTGTAGTCAGTACCCGAAATATATGTCCTGGGTCTGAAACTGGGCACCAACTACAAATTATACTTCTACAATACCCACATGTATACATACTTCTAAGTTTAAGGTATTCTTTTAAATTATTTCTAATTTTTAGTGCTGTAGTGTTTTGACGTTGGTTATTGTAAATTTTTTGTTTTCAATTTTTTGTGGGAGAGCGGGAGAAAAATAAACAAGTCCCTTATAACCATAGTTTACCCTACTTATATTGTTGTTTTAAAATTTGAAGTTTTCAATTTCCATCTCCGAAAGTCTTCACCAGAACATCACCCAATTACCTTGGGACTACTTTTAGGCTATTTTATGAAACATTACCTTGGGACTACTTTTACGCTATTTTATGAAACATATGGATATTACTAAGGGATGGGCCCTATTAGGCCTTATTGAAGAGTTTCGTTCTCCATCTCTAAGTCTTCATCAAATTAAAATGGGACCAATGGGACGTTATTATCTATTCGAACAAAGAGTTGTCGAAATCGGTTAAGATTTGACCGAGTTATGCGAGAACATACTCGTAGCAAAAATATATATATATATACCGTGTCGAATTGATAATCTCCTCCTTTTTAGAAGTCTTTTACAAAACAAAATATTTTAATAAAAAAATCGAGGTAGTAAAAGCCATTTGTTTGCGAATTTGAGAAAATGAAATATACAGGTTGAAAGAGCTTCGAAAACTGAGTACGAGTACGACTGCATTCAAAGTCAATTCTCACCAAAAATGGCTTTTGCGACATAGGGTCGGCGGACTAAAGCACATAAATGTCAAAGTGTTATTAAATTATTGTTCCCTACAACATGAGAAATTAGAATAGCAGTTTCCCTCATCTTTGTAAAAAAAACATGTCCCTATGTTCAATTTATCGTTTCATGACAGCTCTCTGTTGATGTAACATTAAAATAATAGAAATGTTATGGAGTAATTTTATACTGGTTTTTTTCATTGCCTCAAAAATTCATGTTTGTACTTATGTGCTTTAATCCGCCGAGCCTAGATTTCATCCTGAAAGGGTCGACATGGCGGATACTGACTGCGTGGGTGCTGATAGTAGGGCGAGGGCCTCGGCGGCTGCGCGTGGTGGCGCGGAGGCGCGGGCGGCGCGGCGCGGTAGAGCGGCGGCGCGGGCGCCAGCGGCCGCTGGATGGGCGCCGGGTAGCGGGGCGCCGCCATGCCGCGCGGCATGCCCGGGTTGCCGCGTCCGCCGTTGCTGCCCATGCCCACCATCTGCTGGGGTCAAGGAGCGACCGTTACACACCCAGTCACTGCGCTTGTGTAACTGTGTCACTTAAACAATGCGGCTGGACAACTATGCGCTTCTCGCTCATACGATATCACCGTCTTTTTAGCAAGCAAATAGCTATCCAGTCCCTTAGTATTTTTACACACTTATTTATGTAACGATACTAAAGCAAACCTCTTTATTACTTAATGTTGCAAACAGTGTAACAATATTGCCTCTATTAAAAAAAATGTAATACGTGTGATGGGGATGCATTTCCTCCTCAACAATTGAAATGAACAGAAGGGATTTGCAGGATGCACGAGAAAATTCGTGGCAGGAAGAACGAGATACTTGAAGCGACTGACTTTTGACTAATGTGTCGCGCGGCGGCGAAGACATTCCGCCGGCCAGCACGCGTGAGGCACGCGCACGCTCCATGTAAGATGCACTACGTACGCAACTCTAGATTTATGCATTACATACATCACATCATAGTAGCACACAAGATAATTTAGATCGCTCTATAAAACACATTGGTGGTCCGGCTGGTGGTACTGCTGGTGTTGGTTACGGGGGTGGTGCTGCTGCTGCTAATGCTGCTAGTGTTGCGGCTGCTAGTAGCGCTGCGTATTACCTGTTGCTGGTGCTGATGGTTTGGCTGCTAGTATCGCTGCGTATTACCTGCTGCTGGTGCTGATGGTGCGGGTGCGGCTGCTGCTGGTGTTGATGGTGCGTGTGGTGCGGCTGCGGGTAACGCTGCGTATTACTTGTTGCTGGTGCGGCTGCTAGTAGCGCTGCGTATTACCTATTGCTGGTGCTGATGGTGCGGCTGCTAGTAGCGCTGCGTATTACCTGCTGCTGGTGCTGATGGTGCGGGTGCGGCTGCTGCTGGTGTTGATGGTGCGGGTGGTGCGGCTGCTGGTGGTGCTGCGGCTGGTGGTGCTGGTGCGGCGTGTGCGACGGCGGCGGGTGCTGGAACTTGTGCTGCGGCGGCGAGTGCGGCGGCTTGTTCACCTGAGAATACTGGAACGAAGTAAGGGTTCGTTAGTCGTTTCCGCCTAAAAGTGACAAATCGTTCGAGGAGAAAATCCGGCAAAAGTTAGTGATACAATACACAGATTTATAAAAATTATAAAGACACCTCACTGGAATAACCAAGGGCGAGTCTGCGACTGTCATATGCCGCAGCATTTCTGAAGCTACTACGTTATCCTGCGAATATTATAATGTGCAATAAATGCGAACTCGCAGAGCTGCGCGAAGATGCGAAACTGTTTTGGTCGAAAGTAACTTAGGCCGATATTCAGAAACACAGCGTTGAGCTACACTTAACGTGCACTAAGCTGAGCATCGGTTGAGCAATCTCAACAAAGACTCAAGAATTTTGTATTCACAGTCAATATCTCGACTCGAACTCAGCTAAGCCACAGCTCAAACTAAACTTACTCGAGCGTGTAATCTGTGGTACAGTTTTTGACTTTACCGGTTTATATTATCTGTTAACGCTACATGAAAGGCATACAATAATCCACAGGAGTGAATGAGATGGCAACAAATGTCGAAACTTTTTACGCGCGGTTATACTTTATTTTGACTTCTCATTACTCTAAAAACACAATTTAACTTTTTGAAGGAAAATGAGCATGCAAAATGTCAAATTGTGAATAAAAAAGGTTATTTCACCACAAGTTAGTTAGATTTCTCGAATTGCCTATAGGTGTCGCTACTTTATTCGTCATTGCCACCTTGAGTCTGAGCTAAGTCGGAGAAATCCACTACTCAGTCTCAGCTTAGCTTGCGCTCAATTTTTGTTATCTCAAACTCAACTGTGAATACAAAATATCCCTAAGACTTTAATTTTGACAGTTGGAAGACCCGGACTCAGATTGAGCTCACGCTCGGCCTTAGGCTACCTCTCGACTTCACCCACTCCATCTTGACCTTTGGATCATCTCATAAGAAGGAAGGTATTGCGACGATTGCGAGCTCTTACCTTCATGCCGGCTCCCTTGGGCGTGGGCGAGGCGGATTCACAGAGTTGCGCGAACCCGTTGGCGTGCTCGTGCAGCGGACTCTTGAGCTGCTGCGGCGGCGGGCGCGGCGCCGGCGCGTACTGCTGCTGGATCGGCGCGCGGTACTGTTGCTGGGGAAGAGTTAGGCCTAAGATAGATATATACATACATAAACTCACCAGTACCACTTGCCATGATCCTGACAGATCATTTTCACTTCCTCAACATTCATTAGTCGTTGCATGGGGTTTCGGGTACTTTTTATCTTGCCCTTTGCTAATACATCCCCTATTTGGTCGAAGTATGCCTGGGACGTCCCTTACCGGCCCTTCCACCGGCATTCGCTCGATGTATTTAAGATAGAATAAATCCTTTATTTGTGCTTAGAGACACACATTAATTATTACCTACACATAAATAGTTGAACATACACTAGTTTAAGTACAAAGGTATAAGTCCGTGGTATAAGGGATCGAATGTTGCTGGATCGGATCTTTCGGTTTTCATCACTCCATGTAGTAGATAGTGTTCTACTATCTTAAGTGTTCTCGGTCGCTACTACTCTAAGCCTTGGGGCCGGCCTTTAATCACGTGAAGTTTTTAGGAAACTTTTCGTGTCATTGGTCAATGCTGGAATCAAACGAAGATCTTCCCTGATGTGAGGCAATCGTTCTATTGATAAGTTACGTACATTTGTAGTAGCAATACCACTCGTATACGTGTAATGGCCCAAATACGATGTTAAGTGCGGAAATCACCGGTCTATCTAACTACCACTCTCTACTGTGGAAGAACACATCGTGAAGAAATCTTGAGTGTCCGAGGTGTCCACACCACATTCCTCAGCGCTTACAATGGCCCTACAATGAGGCTAAGTGCGGAAATCCCGGAAGGGAAGATAAATAAAATGATACAGGTGTAGTTTTACGTATAATGCCTACCTGCATCTGCTGAACTGCCACGGCGACCTGCAGCTGCGAGGACAAGAACCGCGAGCCGAAAGCGCCCGACTGAGTGGGCTGAGTGAACGGCATGGGGTACGCCGGCGTCGCAGCCGCGGGCGGCTGGTACGGCGAGTAGTAAGAGCTAGCGGGTGGTGCGGGCTGCGGCATCGACCCCTGGAGCCGGTAGCCCCCACTCGAGTAGCCGAGATACTGTTGTGCTGGTATGTATTCACGCCGCCGACGCCTCCCATTCCTCACAGATACTCCTAAGTTAGCGCGGGAAGGACGAAGCCCGGTAAGAAGCCCACGCGTGCGAGTGAAACGACCTATCGTAACCGTATGATGCCAATCAGCGCCGTGCTCGTACGAACCCAACTAGAGTACGTTCAGAATGGACGAAAAGAACAAACGACTGGAAATCCCAGGTTTCATTACCGGGGAAGAGAAATGAAATAGTTTGCGTGTAAAGCTTACCTGCATCTGCTGAACTGCCGCGGCGACCTGCAGCTGCGAGGATAAGAACTGCGAGCCGAAAGCGCCCGACTGAGTGGGCTGAGTGAACGGCATGGGGTACGCCGGGGCCGCAGCCGCGGGAGGCTGGTAGGGCGAGTAGTAAGAGTTGGCGGGCGGCGCTGGTCGCGGCATCAGCCCCTGGAGCGAGTAGCCCTCGCTAGAATAGCCCAGGTACTGTTGCTGGTACGTGTTCACGCCGCCTACGCCGCCGACGCCTCCCACGCCGCCTACGCCACCGCCTTTGCTTCCTGTGAAGGTTAGGGCTGTTTATTTAGTGGCAAATCGACTTGGGGTCTGTCTGGTAGCATGAACTAGTAAACTACATGTATGAACATAATTGTAAAAGAAGTTGGACCACGATTATTAATTTGAGCCCTGAGTGAAATGGCTCCCTTGAAAATGGAGAAGAGACCCGTGAGTGAACGAATCTGGCTGTCTGAACATAATAATTGAAGAGTGCCACAATACAAAACGATAAGTAACTTTTTTCTAATGATGCAATTTTGTTGCTTTCGTACATATAATTACAGCATGGGTGGTACGACGACGCCCGTTGCGCGTTTTAAATGTCATAAGTCGCGACTTTCCAGCACAATAATTGTCAAATTCTGACATTTTTGCGCCACGAAAATGCTAGATCTGTTTCACATAACCAGTAAAAATATCGGGGCAACCGCTTCGAAACCTTCCCGAAGCGCAATACTTCCAGCAAAAATGTCGCAAATGAGTACATAATAGTTGTCAACCCTGTTTCTTTTACAATTATGTTTATGTATCCGTCATCAACAGAACCGCAAGTTCCGCGCCGAGCTTTTTATAATATGGATCTTACGACTGTTAATACTAATAAAAAAAAACTGTATCGAGCAACAGACGGACGGGCAGCGGAGTCTTAGTAATAGGGTCCCTTACCATTTGGGTACGAAACCATAAAAAGTAGTTCAAAAGAAAGCATTTGTGGTCATAAAATCACGGAACCCTAAAAAGCAATTTAAAGAAAGTAGTCATAAAATCGTAATAAATTCGAACAAACCTATGGCGCCAATTTGCTGTGTCGAAGGTTTGACGCTCGCAGACATCAGTGAATTAGAAGTGCTCGAAATGAGAACAGTACTGGGACTGTTACCCAGTTGTCCCGATTGACCAAAGGCCGCGCCGCCACCAGCTGCCTAAAAGAAACAACATTTCCTTCTTTATCCTTGTGTCGATCATCCTTCAAATCAAGTAAAAAAATGGGAAACTTGCCTCAAACTTAGATTGGAATGATTTTCCTCAAACTTAGATTGGAATGATATGACAATGTGTCAACATAGTGACCATACCATAAAAGACAAAGCATAAAAATATTTTTTTCGTGGTTTTATGGAACCTCAAGAAAATGCGAAAAATGAAGTTTGTCTAATAATGTCAGTGGTTTTTTTTGTATGCACTTTGGTCAATTGACAGCTGTTAACAGTAGATTAACAGCGTGTTAGTGTACGAGAAACTGGGGGTTAGTCTTTCATTGAATTCTAAACGTTTTCTGATAAGAGACTCATAAAACATTATTTTACGAGATAACTCAAATATAGACAAACTCTTCATACATTATAAGGCGTTACAAGCATGCTCTGACGTCATAATTTGAGTTAGATATATAAATCTACTGAGACTGATTTGTATGGCGGTGACTAGAATTACTTTTCGACAGGTTATATTATGAAAAGTATTAGTCGTAGACAAATAATTTAACCACGATTATTTCTCCAATGAGTTTAAAAAAACATTATTTTTGTGCAAGACCTACAATATTTACCATTCTGTATTGATTTGGAAGGCTCTGGAACATGTCCGGGGTCGGCTGGTAGTTGTAAGGCGCAGCAGATCCAGCCCCGTACGGAGTCCCAGGGAATCCCCCGAACTGTCCACGGCTTTGGTCCAGGAAAGCACCATAGAGACTGCCCTGTTGTGGCATCTGTTGAGAGGAGCCTAGTAGTTGTTGGGAGGAATTGAAGAGCATTGCTGGCGGGGAAGGAACTGACAAACCACCATAGCCGCTTTGATAGCCGACGTGGTTATAGTGCTGAGGCGGGGGCGACTGTAGCTGCTGCGTCGGTTTAACTTTGCACACGTTAGGTGGCGCCCCCGTATCGTTATTAGCCTCTTCAAAGCCAGCAAACTGAAGCTCCTCACTTCCCTCAACCACTGCAGGCATCTCCCAAACTTTCTTCACGCTCGCGATTTTCAAATTGAGATCGGCAGCTAGCGGCGAAATCGTATTGGATGTACTCATGTGCGTCGCACGCTGCAACCCGAGCGATTTGGCAGTCTTGTCCTCAGTTAGTTGGCCGAGGTCCGAGTCGAATGCGAAGTCCAACTTCATATCAGACGAGTCTTCAGCCTTCTGGGCGGATTCAAATGAAATTTGCAAGCCCAAAGAGCCGTCACCATCGTTGACTGGCCTTCCGGTATCGGCTATCAGTTCCTGTATCGTCCTCGGCGGCGGCTGTCTCACGTCGCCATTGAATACCATAGGCCGAGCCTCCACTTCGTTGGGCAGCTCTTCAGTAGGCGGTTTGGTTGTAGCACCCGGTTGGTATTTCTGTTTCAAAGCCTCGGCCGGCGGAGCAGTCTTATAGTTAGTGTTCTCAAAGATAATAGTCTCTACAGGCGGAGTGGTTCCATCGAGAATACCAGCTTTATCAGGAGCTGCTGCTGCACTCGGTGGCACAACCTTATTAGCTTCAACTGGAGCGTCTCCAGGAGTGCTGCGTTGACTCGACTGAGCCGACTTGATTTCAGGAACTTCTACAGGCTCCTCGACGTTGCCACGAAGCGTCTGTGCGATCGGTTTATCCCATGCATTGACTGGGGGTGGCGGCGGCGCGGCGCCTGTGTCTGGCCCGAAGCCACTCACGAGCCCCATTTGCTGCTTCTGGCGTTGCTTGACGAATCGAGGCGCCAGGTTGGGCTGCCTCGGCCGGTCGTACTGCGAGCCTGGCTTGCTGGACACAGGGGCAGAGCCGCGAGAGTTGGATTTATCGTTAGAATTTCTGCTAGTGGACCCATTGCGGCCAGCTCCTTGATTGGAATGAGATCTCGGTTTAGAACCATGGTTATTTTCCTCCTTCACCGGAGGGCCCCGCGCATCCTTAGAATTCTTCTTGTTCCTTACTTCTTGGAATCCATCATCGGCAACCACTTCTTCGTCTTTCTTGCCCGCTATCTTAAGGTCGGACAGAGCTTCAGTAACTTCTCCAGTTCCCGGAGCGTCTTTCTTCACAACCGAAGCGTTGCGATTGTTCTGGCGTCCGCCCGCAGGCGGTCCGCGGCCACCCTGGGCCTTCTGAGGTCTGCCTCCAATGGACCGTCGCCGCCCTCCAGTGCCACCTCCCTCGGAATGTTCAGATGTTGTCTCCCAGTTTTCGTCTTCTCCGCTCGGAGCTGCGACGGCCCCCTTAGGGCGGCGATCGCGTCCTCTGCCGTCACCTCTACCGTTCGATGACCCAGCTCTTTGTCGGTTGCCTTTGGATTTATCATCCAGCGGGACACCCTCTTTCATATCTTCGTCCTTGACAGCTCTGTTTGCTTGGCCGAACGGACTCTTCGTGTTTGGCGGGCCGTAGCCGGTGACGCGCTTGGCTGGCGCGGGCGGACGCGATGTGCCTTGGAAGCCTCCCCTGCCACGTCGCGAAGGCTGTCCGCGCGGGGCGAAAGGTTCTCTGTTCTCCACTGCGTCTATAGGAGGTTGGGGCTGGTTGGCGGTGGGCGGCCGGTTGGGGTCGTCTAAACGCTCGCCTTTGTTCGGACCGCGCGGGCTGCGAGGCGCGCGGCGGCGTTCCTTACGTTCGCCGGCCGGCGCAGTGTCCGTGGAGCCGTCGGATTCGCTAGCTCTGTTGTTGGATCGGGAGCTGCGGTGCGACCGGCGTCCACGAGATTCTCTTTGCCCCCAGCCTCTATTGTAAACCGCATAGCCGCCACTACCGTATCCTCCTCGCACTTTCTTTTCAGATCCCGATCCACTGGATTTTCTCTCGATGGGTTCCTTGCCTGGTTGAATTTTATTTAAATGCTCATTGCTGAATCGGTCACCCCTCTTGTCATCAGCTGTGATACTGCGTTTTTGAGGGTCGACACCGCCATGAAGAGATTCTGTTTGTTTGTCATTCGATGACATCGTTTTGTTAATTATTATTGGATCAGTACTCGATTTGGAAGCTACAGATTCGGACTCTGAAATGTCCTTGTCGGATTTTTGTGATGAAAATATTGGCTTAACAATGTTTTGCTGAGGGAGTGGTTCTGATGTAGGTGCTTTTAGTATAGAGTTGTTTAAAAGATCATTAGGGATTACAGGTTTAGAAGGTGGATTCAAACCTTTGGAGTTAGTTTGGTTATCACAGAAAGAAGATTGGGATAGTGTAGTAGAAGAGTTTGATTGAGATAGTGCACAACTTCCTAATGGGGCAACATTCTGAGTTATTGGCTGGCTGTGAGCAAAGTTCTGGCTTACAACAGGCTGGTTGCTCGAGTATTTATGTGCGTCCGATCCAAAAGGTACTTGCACATTAGCAACAGGTGATGTCTGATGTGGCAATTTATCAGAAGGTGGAGGAACTCGTTTAGTATCATCTGTTTCTGGACGAACTGTATCTTTCTGCTCATGGGTGTCAGGATTTTCTTGTGGTGCTTTGAGCACTGTATAATTCTGCTCTTCTTGGGTGACTTCCGCCCAAGAAGCTTTGCTGAAATCTCTCTCGGAGGACTCGCGCTGAGATGCGTTCGAAGGAGGAGTGTGGCGTCTTTCCGACGAAGGAGCTTGAGAGGAAGAATCAGACGAAGCGAATGGCTCTACAAGCCCAATACTCTTTCTTTCAAAGACTTCAGTCAGTTTATCAGCTGCTGAAGTCCTGCTGCTGTGGTCTATGTGTTCCACAGACTTTCTGTCAGAGTCGTTTCTCCTATCTTTGTAATCATAATCCTTGTACGAATCTTTAGAGTTCTGCCTCTCCATTTCTCTGCCAGACCTTTCGTAATCCTGCATTTCGGACCGCCACTGTGGTCCGGAACCTTCTTTACTATCTCTTCTGAAGTCCTCTTCACGATCCGAGAAGTCTCTGCAAGAAAAATACCCTTTTAATACAGTAATATATCATTCGATGCTCGGAAAAATTCCCAATGTATTATTGAATAAGGCAAAACTATTCTGCCAAGCGTGGCGATTATGGCAAAACCCCTCATGGTTATGAAAACTATGAGGGAGGCCTAGGTCGTAGTGGGCGTCAAATGGCTGATAATGATGATGTTCAAAATTATGTATTTCGTATTTATATATTTTTTAATATAGGTTTGATGGAAAATAAACTACGTGTTTCATTGCGATCCAGCACGTCATATCTAAATTACAATCAAACTATGTTCGGGTAGGCATTCCCGTTCCACATTAAGTAGAGGACCTACCTTGAATACGAGCGTCGCCCGCCATTGTGGGGCGCGTGCCTCGGCGCGTTATACTGGGGCGGATCCTGGCGGCGCGGCGCCTGCTTCCCGCCGGCGAAGGCCCACCCCTTGTTCTGCTCATCGGAGTGCTGTCGACTCTGCTGCTGCTTTAGGAACCGGGGCGGTATGTTCGCTTGGAACGTCTTCGAAAATGCCGGGTTCGACGAGTCGCGGTCGCGCTCGCGTCCGTAGTCGCGGTCTCTAAAGTCGCGATCGCGCTCCCGGTCGCCCTTGTCCCTCTCGCCGCCGCGGTCGCGATCCCTCTCCCTGTTGTCAAATCGCTCGCGATCCATGCGGTCTCTGTTCTCGCCGCGGTCCCTCTCGCCGCCCATTCGGTCCTTGTCGACGTTTTCGACGCGGTCTCTGTTGTCGACGCTTCTCCGGTTCTCCCTGTTCTCGCCTCTGTCGCGAGCATCACGATTGTCGCGAGCATCACGGTTATCGCGAGCATCACGGTTGTCGCGGGCATCACGGTTATCGCGAGTATCACGATTGTCGCGAGCATCACGATTGTCGCGAGTATCACGATTGTCGCGAGCGTCACGATTGTCGCGAGCGTCACGATTGTCGCGAGCGTCACGATTGTCGCGAGCGTCACGATTGTCGCGAGTGTCACGATTGTCGCGAGCGTCACGATTGTCGCGCGCGTCACGATTATCATTGCGATCCCTACTGTCGGGCCCGCGGTCTCTGTTGTCGTATCGGTCCCTGTTGTCGAGGCGTTCCTTGTCGCGGTCACGCACATCTCCGCGCTCCTTGTCGCGGTCGCGCACGTCGCCGCGCTCCTTGTCGCGGCGCTCGTCCGGGCGGTCCTCCTGGTGGTCGCGGTCGCGCGGGTCCTTGTCTCGCATTTGCCGGCGCTGTTCCTCTTCCTTGCGCTTTCGCGCGCGCGCCACTATTGCCGCCACTTCGTTGTTCTGCTTTTGCCGACGCTCGGCCCAAAGCTGCTCCTCGTCCCCGGCATCGTGGAGCTTCGAGTCTGCTCTCTCGTTGTCCACGTGCGCCCGATTCTTGTTCCCTTTGCCGGACGCCGTGGCCGATGACTCGCCGTCGGAGAAGTCCAGTTTTTGACTGCGAAGGGTAATGTCTATTAGTCTTGCGTGGATAATAATAGACAGACATGACGAACAAATAACTATGTGCATGATACCTCAGGTTACTCGTACGCTAACAATTTATCAATAACAGACTTAAGTATGGAATTAATCACAGCGCGTGCCCACCGCAGATAAGCGATTGTATGCATGGACCTTTTTCTTTCGTGACGAACCCAAACGGAGCAGTGCAACCAGACCAACCTACCATTAACTAAAAGCTAAACAAACACTGCACTCATCATCAGCCGACCTCTGCTCACTACTGGGCATAAGGCCTTTTCTCCATCACGCCATCTTTCGCGGTCTCTCCATTGGCTACTTGACCACATAGCTAGAGTCATCGTTTGTCAGCCGAATCTCTTCCGGGGATTCTTAGCACCCTCTGCCCCGCCGGAACTCATAATCAATGTTGTCATGCTACGCCAAGCCGGGCGTCGCGCGACTTTTTGTCGAGCGAGGAGGTCAGCTCCTATGTTACGCGCACCAAATCCCGTCTGTCAAATTCCATACTAATTGCTATCGCAAGCGTCTGTTCTCCGACACTAATTAGGCCTCCGTTCGTCGCGCAGGAAACCATCAATGCATCAACCAAAACCTAAACAAACAGCGCACCCACTTATAACCAATGTCGTCGTGCAGCGCTCAGCCGGCGTCGCGCGACATGTCAAAACCTAAATAAACACCGCCCTCATGTGTCGTGCTGCGCCCATGCGGCGTCGCGCGAAGGAGAGCTACTCGTCACAAGGACACCATCTACCCAAACCTAAACAAACAGTGCACTCACTCATAATCTGTCGTCGTGCTGCGCCCAGCCGGCGTTGCGCGAAGCAGATCTACTCGTCACAAAGACAATCTACCCAAACCTAAACAACCAGCGCACTCACTCATAATCAATGCCGTCGTGCTATGCTCAGCCGGCGTCGCGCGAAGCAGATCTACTCGTCACAAAGACACCATCTACCCAAACCTAAACAAACAGCGCACTCACTCATAATCAATGCCGTCGTGCTGCGTTCAGCCGGCGTTGCGCGAAGCAGATCTACTCGTCACAAAGACACCATCTACCCAAACCTAAACAAACAGCGCACTCACTCATAATCAATGCCGTCGTGCTGCGTTCAGCCGGCGTTGCGCGAAGCAGATCTACTCGTCACAAAGACACCATCTACCCAAACCTAAACAAACAGCGCACTCACTCATAATCAATGTCGTCGTGCTGTGCCCAGCCGGCGTCGCGCGAAGCAGATCTACTCGTCACAAAGACACCATCTACCCAAACCTAAACAAACAGCGCACTCACTCATAATCAATGTCGTCGTGCTGTGCCCAGCCGGCGTCGCGCGACATGTTGTCGAGCGAGGAGATCTGCTCGTCGCGCAGGATGGGGCGTGCCGCCAGCACTTCGACGACGCGGGGCGTCGGCGCCGGCCGCTGGGAGGGGCGCGGGCCGCCGGGGGGCGCCGGTCGGCTCTCGCGCAGCGCGCCCAACGTGCCCAGCCCGATGCCCCCACCGCCGCTACCTTTCATCAACTGAAAGAGGATGGGGCGTCAGATGTAGCACGCACTATTCTACTGATGAATCAGCAGCCTTTTCGTTTTATTCAGCTAATTGATTTTTTTTTTATTAAAAAAGGACGAGCAGACCATTTGATGGTCATTATTTCTTTCCATATTTTAAGGATTTCTATCAACGGTTTGTTTACATGTAGACCAATGCTGAACGAAACGAAATACACAGGCTACGTCTGAAGTAGAGTTGCTTTTGTCCCCTTTTATGTGCTTTGAAACTTGATGCGGTTGATAAGATAGTTAATTTTTGTTTTAACTATAACTATAGAAGGAAAAACTACATAAGACTTAACTCGGAGACTCACTGAATTTATTGTCCAGTACAATTTCGCCAACGTCATGCGTTAGACAAGACTATAGCCAAAACACAAGCGAACGAGGCTCGGTCATCTTGACGTCACTAAGGCGGAAAGTAAAAAAAAACCCGGCATATATTACAGTTTATACGATAAAAAAACAAAAAAACGGCGAAAAGCACGTTTATTGTATGGAGACGACTCCCTTATTTTGAATATTTTATTATTTGTTAGGGAATCCGCCGTAATAACACATATTCTGTGAAAATGTCAACTGGCTACCTATTACGGTTCCAAAGATAGAGCCCTGTAAAGGTCGGTCGGACGGACAGACAGACAGCTGAGGCAGAGTAATAGGGTGCCGTTTGGCACCCTTTGGGTACGGAACCCTACAGGTACTCACGAAAGGCGGTAGTATGTTTCGGAAGGCAGGCGTCTGCTGTGAGGCGGGCGAGGAGGCGGGCGCGGCGGCGGGTGAGGCCGCCTCCTGCCGCACGCCGGCCGTGCCACCGGACGTCCAGCTGCCTTCTGCTGCGGACAAACGCAAGATATTGATTTTTCTCTCCACAAACTGCATTTGAAATAAAAATGCATGTCGTCGTCCTGCAACAGAATGTACTATTTTTGGGAACCACACATCCAGCATTTTTACACAATTGTATTATTTTACTCGTAAATGTATTCAGTACTCTATCAGCCACCACGGCGCCGTACACCCTACAATAAATATCAAAAGGCCACTAATCAGACTTTCCATCATCGCCTTACAACCTTATCATCCCTGTACAAATGAGTAAGAAAGAGTCTTCACTAATCATCATAAAAAGCTGCCTCGGCTTATACTCTTTTTTTCTATGATGGTGTGGGTGACATTTCATTTGACGTCACTAGAGTGTAATCAAATATGGTTTACTTTATTTTACTAACAATATTGGTTTGTAAATGATTTGATATTTTAGTTTTAATGTATTTCTAATCTTCATGATTTTTTAAAGTTTCTTTCTTAATATCTCAAAATAGATTCTTAGTGCAAAATTAAGATTTTTTTCTACTTACCTGCTGTGTGGGCTCACATGTTGATTAAGCCCCACACTCTTTCACAGTAAAAGTCTGCTCCCATACCTAATCCATTTCAAGTTACTTCCACAATCCCACTTTTTGGTAATAATAGAGCAAATTGGAAATACTAGTGGTAAATTAAACAGTAGGATCTTTACCAATTTCACATTATGATTGATTACTAACAGGTACTTCGAACTCACAATCACAGTTGAACAAAACCAAACAAAACCAATCTCTAACATTTTCAAACTGATAGACGTCAGCCACACCACTTTAGAAGAAAAAGGTTATAGAGTCAATGGCAATATTAACACCTGATGTTTAAATCCCAGATATTTAAACATCAAGTGCAAGTCTATGGTCACACAAAGGCAGGTCAGATCAATTGTTCAATGACCTTATGAAGAAAGTATCTAAAATGCCTATGAGTGAGCTGACTAAAAGACTTTAGTGGGTTAAATGATTGTATCAAAGGAAACATTTTTAAGAAAACGTAATTGTAAATATAATAATTCCTCTTCAGGCATATAAGTTTCACTTATTGATAGAAAGCAATTCATTTGTAACAGATCCAATCGTAATTTGATACATTGGCAAATTAAATAATTGCCATGATACAATTAGTCCTTATATTTTACCACAAATAATGAAAATCCCTAGATCTTATCCTATCATGGATAATTAAATTGAAAGTGTTGAACTGGCCACATCAGCCACATTAATCCAAGGCATTCAAGAAAATGAAGACAACTGTAAGACCTGACCTTTAATCCAATTGTATTTTACATTTTCATTAAGTACTTATTTAGAAAGCATGATATGGCCATATTGTCATTGAGTGGCAGTCTCTGGTGTCTGCCTACCCCTCTGGGATACAGGCGTGAATTCATGTATGCATGTATGTCACTGAGAGTAGAGAGAAAGGAGGCATTTGCCCAGCAGTGGCGAACAATTACAGCAAAGGCTACAAGAACCAACTTACTTTGTGGTCTGAGTTGTGGCTGCGGACCAGCATGGTCCCCTTGGCGGTGCGAGGGCTGCGCTGCGGCCTCCAGCGACGGAAACTCTGTGCGGAAGTGTGGCGACGAGGGAGGCGGCAGCGGCACCCATCCGCCGCCTGGCGCGCTGGCAGCAGCAACACTGCTCGATGTTGTAGTCTGAAATTGGTATTGAGTCGTCAAACCAGGATTGTTGATGACGAGGCATGTGTCAAAGGTTCTCAAATGTTTATTTAGGGTAAGGGCGGCTCTCGAATTTGGGCTTAGCTAAGTGCGGTAAGGACGATAGTCCATGGGCCGTCGGTCGCTTGCAATTTAGCCTGGTCCTCGTGGCTTGCTTAATTCTCGCACATGTTTTTCGCGCCACGCTTATCTGCCGCTCGGAGCTAGGTCCTGGGTTGGCCGTCAAGATGACACCTATCCGAGCCAAAAGAATCGACCACGCCCAATGCTACCATTAAAATATGTTTTAAACACACCGAATTTTAGAATTCTTTGTATGAAATCCTATAAAACCTCCTCTCTCACCAACCCGCGCCGCATCGCAGGGTTCCCAATAACCAGACTAATTGGTACGACGTCATCAGATTCGGGGCGAACAGTGGGGACGACGCAACGAATGCGCCCACATTCTGTCAGTTGCGTTACACGTGAGCGAATCTACCCGCCTGCGAAATGCGCCAAGGAAATGCACCAATTATTCCGGCGCGGTCGATTCATTCAGCCTGGATAGATGCACATAGCCCTATGAAGTTTCGTTGAGTTCTCCTTTACTGGTAATTTGAACTTTAAATTTATGTCACATGATTGGACTTCTATTCAAACTGGCGTGATATTAAGTTTTTTTCTTTGTCCATGTAACTTACCACAGTCTGAGAGTTGCATGTTGGAGGAGTAGAAGTAGTTGTTGTTGTTGTAGAGATAGAGCTGTAACACAATAAAACACAAATATTAATATTCATAGATAAAAAATAAGAAAATGAGTGTCAAGATAATGAAACTCTCTGTATCAGTCTAAAAAAACTTTGGCCTTTGCATCTACATAATGAGATGATGATAGACGTCTGTGGAGCGGTGGTAACCTAGTGGGTAGAACATTCGACTCGGAAGCAAGAGACCCAGGTTCGATTCCCAGTGCGATTGCCCAACACCTACACCATCCTTACAGCTTAGTCGGCCTTAGCCACAGGAAAGACAAGTCAATATGTGCAGAGCCAACCTAGCTGCAGTGTTTGATCATGATGTTATCCTTCACAGTTAGTGTGTGGTAGTTAGTTAGTTAGACCTGAGATTTCCGCACTTAGCCTCATGGTTGGGCCATTGTACGAAACAAAGCTGTGAGCTCACTCCAGCCTGCCTATCTCTTTCCAGAAGACCAGCAGTGCTCTGATGTCACTACAGGCCTCCTGAAGGGATCCCAGCTTCCCAGTGATGGCAGTCAGTTGCTTTTCCACACCTTCACAGTGAATGGTCATGTGGGCGGGTGTTTCCTCTTCTTTGAGGCATCCCCGGCAAAGCGGGCTGTCGGTTAGTCCCATGTTGTGGAAATGTCTATTTAGTGAGCAGTGGCCTGTTAAAATTGTCAGAGCTTTGCGCAGATTATCCCTTCTCAGACGCAGCAGGCTACGTGAAAGACGTTTCAAGATCATTGGTAGTGCCTCCTTGGCTTGTCTGCATTTGGTTTCTGTTCTCCAAAGTTCAGCATGCTGGCTTTCTGTTCGCCATCTCAGCCATTTCCTAAACTGGTTGTATGGTAGTGGGATCAGGGGTTCGGGTCCTTCCACTATAGTTTCTGAGCCTTTTCTAGCAAGTTAATCCACAGCATCATTGCCCAAGGAGCCGCTATGACCCTTTATCCATTTTAAGGTAACTCAGTTGTTTATTGAGAGTTTTTCCAACTCATGGTGACACTCTAGTATCAGGCTGTTGTTGGTGAGATTGCTGTTAAGTGCTTGTAGGACTGAGGCACTGTCCGAGACTATGCGTATTGCATAGTCTAGCACATTTCTTGTATTCAACAGTGTGACTGTTCTTGTTATACCTATACATTCTGCCTGAAAAATTGTATTCAGGTTGCCAAGGGTTGTAGATATTTTTAGGTTTAGTTAATTGGAGAAAACTCTTGCGCCCGTTCCTGTTTCAGTTTTGGATCCATTCATATACACTCTGACTTCGTGTATACCCGAGTAGTCGGCTGGCTCCTCTTGTAGTTGTACCATGTATTTCTTGTCGAAGGTATAGGGTGTGAGGTATCCTGTCGCACGCCGTTTCCATCATGGGCTGGTCCGAAACAGCGGCTAACAAGATTTGTGTGTGTGCAATATAGCTGTTTTGTTTCCATAGTCAAGCTGTCCGAAGCCATAGGGCACCTCTGGCTGCTTCTTGTTGAATGTGTAAATGTAGAGGTTTGAGGTTCAACAGGGCTTCCAGGGCAGCAGTCGGTGTTGTCTTCATGCACCCAGTTATTGCAAGGCATGCCAGTCGTTGTAACCTCTGCAGTTGGAGTACTGCTGTTTTCTGGTTTTGTGAAGTGTGGTATTACTTATACAAATTCACAGATACACAAAAATATAACTTTGAAAGTCATAGGTACACGCTGGCACTGGGAATCGAACCTGGGTCTCTCCCTTCCGAGTCCATTGTTCTACCCACTGGGCTAGCACCCTCCACCGACGTTTATTGTATCACTCTATGCAGGTGAAAATAGAGAGTGAACCTTATTTTTATTGTGAAACTGTCCACCCCAGGAGTGTCACCGCAGAGCATCAAATGTTTATAAAAGCGGCTCAGGTTTCACACAAAAACCTAATAAGGTTTAAGTGATGCCTTTTGAAATGTAAATATAAACATGTGTTATCAATAAATTTCTTTAAACAAACAAACAACAGTTGACAGTAAATCGGCTCCACTCGTTGGGTACCCTCCTCAGCTTATTGTACATACATACACAAATTCGTCCCTGTACACTGGAGAGGTAAGCAGATACCAGGGTTTGCCACTTGCCACGATCCTGACAAACCCCAGTGGTCTAATCTATTTATTATAAGTAGATAATAAAGTGAGTGAGAAAAGCTATTTGCAGCCAGACAAAGGTAAAGTTTATTTTATAAAATCAAAGGTAAAGTTTATTTTATAAAATAGACTACAAGCAATTACTTTTACATCCTCCAAAAGCTGGCAGATATAAATAATCTCCTACTTACTTCTGAAAGACAGAATTTTCTTACATAACAAACATACATATAACTAATTTGGCAATATCACATGTTTTTTTTTGTCATAGTAATTGAAAATAACTTACTTAGCGTTTGGATCGTGGCCAGTCTCTGTTTTCAAAGAAGGTAAATTGGCTGGTGGTCGCCTAGCTGAAGGTACTTTTCCAAGACTTTGCATTCCATGTTTGCGGCTTAGTTGAGATTTCACTGATGATGGCTCAGAGTTTTCATTCTGCAAATAAACAATTAAAGCTCAGTTCAATACCTGGTAGAAAAAAGGTACCTACAATAAGAATAAGACCAAATCATAATTGAACAACATTTCTTTGTTAAATTGATTGTTATAGAAACATAACTATATTCGGGTAAATTAACCTTTCGATTAAAAATAATAATCCACTTGACCCATTTATTGCTGAATTGACCAAGATAGATTCAAGATTGTACAAAATGTAAAAACATAGTTTAATTGTTGATATTGAGGAAGCTCTTTCCAGGTTTTGCATTATTTCAATAAAACATTGTATAGTAGAGGAAAATGAAACAGCTCAATACAGGTGCTAGAGGCAATGAGGTCAAAGACCTTTGGCAACAAAGAAAAGTAATGTTTCCTTCAGATGTCTGCAATATTGTTATCACATATTGTTGACAATTTACGCTGCATTTAGATATCATTTCCCATTACATACCTAGACTAGTTTTTTAGGTTGCATGTAGAGTCAAATTAAATTGATTTTGCAACTTGAATGAAAGATACAATGCAGTAACCCGAAAACGATTGTGGAATGCTCTAGTCAATGGGATGGACTAATAAATCCCATTGGCATTTGTGGTTTAACGGTGTCTGCACCATTTCATAAAGCTTAAAAGCTCAATGGAATTGGCTATCTCATATCAAAAGCTTTTTTTTAAGTGAAACAGCTTTATGGCTAGTAAAATGTACAGGTGTCATCTATTGAATTTACAAGCAATCGCATATCATTGACAGAAAAATACTGGCTACTGGCTGGATACCACCATCTTCAATGGTATCTTCAAGGCAATGGTAATCTAGAGCAGATATAATCAATAGCCTATGCAGAGGGCAAAATGGGGGCGGTTCACATACCTTATTGGCGCAGTACAAGCTATTGATGTCCAACTTCTGATACTTTTGTTTGCCGGACGTCGGCTTGCTCTGCGCCGTAGTGCCACCGCCGCCCGGCGTTGAGAGTGCAGACATGCTGCGATGTACACACCATCAGGAGAACACCCTCTATCTGACCACCAACTGCAACCAATTTCACCATTCACTATTTCACAAACTGTAACGCCTCGGTGAGGGCGACCCCCTGACAGCTTTATCACTGGAATGTCCTTTCACAATAATTAATTAACTCGATGCTGTATTTCTCCGTTACTTTACCGTTACGTCTGACGACCGAGATATTGATCAAGTCACTGAGCACTTGTAAACTTTACGAATCACTGATATATGTCTATCAAACACTTTCACAAGTTATTAAGACAATAAAAGCCCTGCCCTCGGAGGAATATTGACGTGTTACATCCGTAAAGGCTGGATCGATCAGTCGAACTAAGACTAAATAATTTATTTCACTTTTATTAGGACCAGCTAGTAACAGGGAAAATTTGGATCAAATTAACGGTATCAAGACTAGAGATGGAACTGATTTTTGTAATAACAAACTAAATCGTAGCGTTAGTGAAAGTAAAATTGTGAAAAATAAATATATACCTTGGTCCTAGTATCAAAGTCTAATGAATTAAAAATTAAACAAGCACAAATCCTAACTTCTAAAACAAGATTACTTTAGATTTTTACTATAATCTACGCTACCAAAACTTATATCACTTTTATTCAAGATGGCGTCGAAAGACGATTTTCTTGCGATCAATAGCGTGACGTCACAAAGACGCGACATACAGCGCTACCGTGGTGTACATAAGAACTATTTTTTTTTTTACAATTCACAGAGTACATTTCGTCGGGCGAGACAGGCGGATAGAATGTAGGAAAGTGAATGCGCTAGCATAACTAGCTGCGCTCACACGATGGTGCTGGAACAGTAGTTACATTCAGATTTTTATTTTTATGAAAGTCTGTTTCGTGGTCTGTATGGGAGTCCATACTCCCGCTCTATTTCCCGACCGAATGTGATCCACATTTGATGCAGTGAATATAGTCAGTAGACTCTTGTACAGTCAAAGCACAGTACAATCACCTTTACATTATTTGACTGCCTCGTTGGTCTAGCGGTATCATGTCTGATTACTATGTCCGGAGATCCTGGGTTTGATCCCCACGGGGAGCGGCCGTACATTTGTACAACCGCTAAACAGCATGCACAGCAGCTATACAAACCAAAATCTTTTCGATCAAGGCTCGAGCTGTTCATTTATTCCGTAAGATCCTTCCCTATGTGAGGCACAATAAGCCTAATTTCCTCCCCTTATATGAAACAAAGTTTTACGTCATTATCAGTTGTTTAGTTAAGCTAACCATACCTTAGCCTCCGCAGTCCTGACCTTGAAAATAACAATTGAAAATCATTGTTATTTTCAAGGTCAGGACTAAGGAGGTTAACTAAAAATACCTAGTTAAGTTTTTTTTTGCTTCACCCGGAAGTGTAGGTACTTAGTATATTTTTTGCCTGCAATCGAACAGATTTTTCCTTTTCTAATCTGAGTGTAGGTGTACCTAAGGGTAAGCTAGGTACATCCACTCTAATCAATTACGCATGCGCACTGAATTTGCAAGTACCATATTGATGGAAGAAAAATCAGTAAGGGAAGATCCGTGGAGTAGTTCATAAAGGCACAGTGTTTTTGAATTAAACCGGCAGCCATGGCCGGCAATATGGGTATGGAGCAATTGATCCCAATTGTGAATAAAATGCAAGATGCATTTACACAATTGGGAGTGCACATGCAGTTGGACTTGCCACAAATAGCCGTGGTAGGGGGACAATCTGCTGGAAAAAGCTCGGTGCTGGAAAACTTCGTGGGCAGGTAAGACAGTCACAATATGTTCCTACATTGCTAGAGTGAAATCAGATCAGTTCGAAATAAGCAAGACTTTATCGAAATTAAAAGTGACTATAGATTTATGATACCAGTTCAGAAAAGTATATTGGCGTATTCAGGTAGGTACTACATCGTTACATTGTAGTTATTATAACTTTAAAAAATAAAATTATTTATAATATTTAAATAGTGAAATAAAACACATATTAAAACATATTTTTACGTTTCAACATATCATATTGTACTTACTGCATAGTGGCCTACATTTTGTCTACGCATGTCAAGTAAAGCGGTATTGATCTCCCAATGTTCATTCAGAAAAAGAACTGTCTTAAATCTAAGCAAGAGCTGCTAGCTCCTTAATGAAGGACTGTACGACTATGCTCTTGACAAAACTGACTGTGGATTCTTTCAAATTTTACAACTCAACAATGCGTATGCATTTTCAAGTTTGATATACTTTACTACCTTACCGTGAAACTTCGGTGTTGATCGAACAACAACTTCATTTCGTTATTGGAACTTTCTCCTCAGATCGTCTTACGAATTAAGTTTAAATCTACTAACGGTTAGCAAACAAATGTACCGTTAACAAATCTACTCACGGTTTCGACCCAGGTACTATTATATTATCAACCTCTTTTAATATGTACCTGTATGAGATTTTGTTTTTGTAATCTGTACCTCAATTTTATTGATAGGTTTTATATTTAAATTTTGTAAAATTGCAAAATTTTTACTTCCTTGAAGAATATTTAGGCACCATTATGTCTGAGTTCTGTCATTTATTTTGAACACCAAGTCCATGCGTAGTCTTTAGTTATTCAAAACAGTATTATAGATATAAAGTCGACAGCACATCAACATTTACGTGCGGGCAGATTGTGGATGGCTATGCAACTAAAATGTAAAGTTTGATGGGTGGGTTAGTGGGTTACATACAATCGTGGGTTACATGGTAACATAGAAGAGTTAATAACTTAATATCGATACTTCTTGGTTTCAGCTTTACCACACATCACTAATCTTCATTCAACTCGTTCATTCGTTCTTAGGATTTCATCTGTGTGAAATGTCAAAGTCATGTCAAAATACTAGGGTTGTCTGTGGCAAAAGTAGACTAACTAAAAAAAAACACCCACCATATTGAAATTAGTAATCGAAGAATGATGGTGATTTATTGTTTTCTTTAGTGTTTTTATAGTGTAGAAACTTTAATGTATCGAATTAAACATGTCGCTCGGTAATATTGGAATGCAACAACTGATCCCAGTTGTAAACAAATTACAAGATGCGTTCACGCAAATGGGCGTGAACATGACACTAGACCTCCCTCAAATTGCAGTTATTGGTGGTCAATCTGCTGGAAAAAGTTCTGTTCTAGAAAATTTTGTCGGCAGGTGAGTTGGTGATCCTCGGGAGCCTCCATCGGTCTACGGGAAAGTAAACTTTTAGAGGGATCGGTACTTGTTACAATTGGGTTTAGTTGTGAGGTCCAGCTGATTTGTTGTGTAGTCTTGCTTTGTCTGTAGAAGTGTGTCGAGTCTCAGATACTTAATGCTTAAAGTCCTTTTGCGAGGCTTACTGCAGTTAAGTCAAATTGGTTTGATTTTTATTGACAATGTAAAGACCTTGTCAGGAAGTCCTCATAGCCAGTTCTACATTTTCTACTGTCCCTTTATTGTAAGCGATTAAAGTATAGTATGAAGAAAACTCTTTTCTAAAATCTACTCTCTCCCTGAGAGAAGGCCTGTGCCCTACAGTGGGACGTATATAGCCTGCTTATATTATTGAGAAAAACAAAGCATGTTCTGAATCATGTTATCAAATATCAGCCTCTTATCAGTATGAGTGTTCTATAAACAGATTGTACTTTTAATGAGCTGGCATACTTAGTAAACCTAATTTAGAAATATTCTTACAAAACTACATACTAATATTGTGGGTAAAATTAACAAACTATAAAATCGGCCTATAACAAGAAACATCACTATAATTCTTAATTTCTTTTGAACAGTCAAGTATCTTTAAATCAGTGAACAAGTTCCTATCCATTTTTGCATTTAATCATATATGTAGTACCTATAAGACAGATTTATCTTGCACATTTCTAGAGACTTTGTGCCCCCATTCTAGATGATTTAATGTGGTTCTGTAGGTGTTGAAGGTACATATACTGTATGGTTACTGCTTGTTCTTTTTCTATTCTGTTCTATTCCTTTTCTACTGGTTTTCTAATAGTTCTTATGACCTTATAATGTTTTGTATTAATTAGACTTATTAAAGTGTAATTTGTTAGCTGTCAATTTTTTTGTCAAGTGATTGGAGCAAACAATTTTGCCAACAATATCAGGGATTAGGCAAATTTGACCCGGTCATGATATTTGTGATGGTCAATAATGAGAAATGCATCTAAATGGTCAACAATCTTGTCCAATGATGACTTTCGCTATTTGCTCTAGCTTTGGAGGTCATGATAATTGTGGCAATGTTATGTATTAAGCATTGAGCATTTCATACTACATGTGTTATACAAGACAACAAAATATGAATGTTGCCCTAGAGATGTTTTTAGATGAAAGTGAATTTCTTTTTCATCTGACAATATGATTTTTACCAAGGTTTATTAGCAGTCTAGGCCTGCCTATAAAGATTCTTTAAAGATCCGATTTTCGCCAGTGGCCGCACTAGGCCCACCGGCATTATAACACTGTAAAAAAATGCCTAATATCCTTTGCCCAACACTGAGACACCTTGTTTAGCCAATCAAGAAATCAAGATTTAACATTTGTGTGTTTTTGTTGTAAAATGCTTTTTTAAGCCATTTTTTTTTGTTTCAGGGATTTCCTTCCGCGTGGCTCTGGTATTGTGACTCGACGTCCATTGATTTTACAGCTCATCCATGGAAATACAGGTAAAGACTTTGTTAATCTTTGTTTCATGTTTGTGATGTCCTTGCCTGGTTACCATCCAGGGTATCCTAGTTTAGGACCAGAACAAGTGATTGTATTGTGTGGAAGTTATTATTATTATTGTTAATGTATTTACTGATATTCTTTCCTGTTATGTGTTTTGGGAGTAATAAAGTGAGAATATTAATAAATATTTCAGTTATGTAGGGTTCTAGGTTTACAAAAACAAACTGGTTTTCGTCAGAATCAGTGTTATTGAACATGGAACACTATTACCAAATGTACTAAGTCAGATTGCAGGTTTGTGTTAGTGGTTTCTAGTATTTTGTGTAGTGAAATTGCTCCAGTTACTTGACGTAATATGTCAACCCCTTATTTTTAAAAACCTATTCAGAGGCTAAATATTCCACCCATGCCGGGACTTGTCCGAAATTGTCCTCAGCATGGGTTAGTGCAACAAAAAGAATAGTCCACTTCTCATCTAACGGATATCATAAAAATTGACATAGGGTTGACACAGTAGTGTTTAAAAATGTCTAAATGAAACAGTGGCATAAAATATACTTCATAACAAATACATATTCCATAGACTTTGTGGAAAAAAAGTTGCTGAATGAAATGAAATAGTAGAACAGCTCGAATTGCTCCAATCACTTTACATATTTATGAATAACATAGTCCATCTTCTCATCTAACGGACATCACAAAAATTGATATTGGGTTGACTTAGTAGTGTTTAACAGTGTCTAAATAAAACAGTCGCATAAAATATACTTCATAAGAAATTCATATTGCATAGACTTCTTGGAAACAATGTTGCTCAATGAAATGAAATAGAAAAACAGCTCTGTAATGAATATGGAGGAAGAAGAGTTCTCTCTGTGCTCTACAACATCAAATCATCAGCCCGCTCCGCGCCTCTTTACTTGCAAGTTATAATCAATATTTTTAAAACAGTTTCCATTCAGAAACTGATGAACTAGCGCCAATTTCTCTGGAAGCACACTTTGAAATTGCGTAAGTAAAAACAGGCCTAAACGTAAATAAAAATCGTATGTCAAGAGGTCATCCAATGTCGCCATTTCCTTTTATTATGTTTTCTATCCAGGCTGTAGCTCTGAAAGTGTAAGCCTAACTTTAGTATCCTTTTTGTGCAGAGTATGCGGAGTTCCTTCACTGCAAGGGCAAGAAGTTTGTGGACTTCCTCGAGGTGCGCAGCGAGATCGAGGCGGAGACGGACCGAGCCACCGGATCCAATAAGGGCATCTCCCCAGTCCCTATCAACTTGCGCGTGTACTCGCCCAACGGTATGTAGCTGGTCCAAACGTACCTACTTGATTTGTACAAATGGTCTCAGTCTTGGCCTCAGTCCATGTTTGTGTTGTACTTGTATGGTGACTACAGTACAGAGTATCCTAGTTTGGGACCAGGACGTGTGATTGTCTTGTGTGGAAGTTGTCATTATTAAATATGAACACTGGAGACCCATAACAAAGTAACAAAATATACTTAGTGGTATACTTAGTTCAGATAAAAAAAAAAAAAAAAAAAAAAACATTGCAAATTAATGTACATTTTATTAAAATTTATGTAATGTAGACTATGTGCTAATTAACATACATTGTTGTTATAATAATTATTAAAAAACACGAACTTTCATATTAAAAATTAGTGGGACTCGTGTTTCATGGTTTGTAAGCTGGTATTGCTATTTTTGTTGTTTCTTGTAGTCGTTACTTACGCTACGGTATAAGAACGTGTAGATAATAAATGCTATTAGTAACTATTGTAAAACACATATTATTATGTATTTTGGAAGAAGCCTGGCTACCCATAGCACAGGGAATCCTAGTTTGGGAGCCAGTAACCACTTTTTTAACCTTTTTCTAAATAAAGTTTTTTTCATTTTTCATTTTCAAAGACCTAAGCCGGGTTTTGACGGTCTTAGCACGCTCGGATCGTGCGTACAGTTTTATTTGATTATGACGACGGTAAGTGCGCTCGGACCGAGTGTCGTTTAGGCCGGTTAACAGTTTTATTGTGATATGTTACATTAGGGTGTTAATTGTGAAAATGTATCTTGTTCCCCTTCTTCTTCAGCATTTGTTTGTCTAGTGTCGGACATATATCTCTTCATGAGTCCTCCAAGGCGATCGGTCTGCAGCTATTATAGTCCAGGTCAACCCTGTAGTACCCCTGATGTTATCAGACCATCGTGCAGGTGGTCTGCCTACATTTCGTGCTCCTGTGCGCGGTCTCCATAACAGAAACTGGATAGATTTACTCAAAATCTGCATTTTATGTGTCTGTACAGTTGACCCGGTAAACTTCGTACCGCCTCATTTTCATAATTTTTTTCATGAATTTTTCCCGTGTTATAATAGTTATCCTGCCGTTCGGGGCGGAGACATCCAATATATCAAAGATCCTAAAAATTGGTCCGGCCGTTCTTGAGGTATAATAGATATAATGGTTCGATTCATTTTTGCTCTCGAATGGTAAAAGAAGAATAGTATCAGGCTTGAAAGTCTTATGCTTTAGAAATCATGTATTTTTTTACCCAGAGAGGCACAATACTAAAGCAAGAATTGTACAAAAGTTTAATGTGTTTCGGGCTGTAATCAAGCAAAGCTTATCTTCGCCTCGCTATTTAGTGCTTCCTTCGTCTTTGTCATTTAAGTACGGTAGTCATTGACGCATTGATGACTTCCGATTCCAAGGACTTATGACGGATTTGCGACCTCACTCTTAGCCAAAACTGCCTTTGGAATATCCATTATGTAACGGAATACATTAAAAATAGATAGGGAATTTCTGAAATACACGGCACATAAGGTGGACGGTTCGAATTTGAATTAGAATTTGCGTCAAGTAATACTCGGTGGTTCTTGCGTAAATAATAGTGAAACTAGAAAACAGTGAAACGGTTCCACTATGGTTGACGCTGCGGGTCATCAGTCGTTCGCCGAAGTATCATTATCAGCGCGATTTCCGACAACGCTATCGGTCATTTACATCAATGCCCGACAAAGCATTTATGTTGACATTTGTTGCGTCCTTTCCAAATAAATGATCGTGGGTCTTGTTTGTGACAATTACCAAATTTTGGTGGACCTGACCATACCTTTCTATGAATGCCCCTTCGGAATTTGAATCAAATTCAAATTAAATTGCCTATAATTTTCCCATCTGCATTTGAATCAAATTCAAAGCGAATCGAAAGCGTTGACACCGAATTTGTTTTATAAAATAGTACATTTTTGTGAATTGGTAGTAGCAGTACCACTCGTTAACCGTGAAGGAAAACATCGCGAGGAAACCCGAGTGACTAAATTATCACATTACATATCTCAGCGCTTGTGTATGTTTTCTCGTAGACTAAAATCTGTTAATCTTATGTTAATGTCTGCTGATGTCAGATGTTTTTTGTGCGCACTTTCACCAACTGACATTAGGGCCGACTTGCACCACTTCTTAAATGTCACTTAAGTCGCCATTTAAATCGACTTTTGTATGAAGAATTTTAGTTAAATGCTTTTTAAGCCAATTTAAGAAAGTGGTGCGGGAGCCTAAGTTTACGAGAAACGGGGTAAATACGGAAATCTCACAACTAACTACGAGCAAGATCATCCAACAATAAAGTAGGTCTACACAACAAAAAATTATTGAATCTCAGTACTTGCATGCAGGATGCTTTTATCAGTTCAAGCCTTTTCTATGACAAGATTGAAGCTGTTGACGGCCTTTATCTGAACTTTGATCATGGTGAGACCATCAGCATGTGTGCTAACTGTGCTGTATAATTAATGACTTATATGATGATGTAATGAGATGATGTGCTTCAGATAGTGTCTGTTGAGTAAGTGGAGTCTTACTTACTTTGCATTACGTATTACGCATCCAGGCAGCCGCGATGGATTTTTTACAATCTAAGAATAGAACTAAGAGCATTCCAGTAGGTATTGTCAGCTATACTGGGAGTGAACCTTGTTGTATACTGGCACTTATGTGGTTTGAAATAGGAGTCTCCGTAGGGCACCGAGAGTAGCCCACTGTACCGTACAGCTGATGGACGTATAGTTGTTTTGAAAACAACAACCATACGACACGTAACTCTATCAGTAATGCTTTATTGCAAAACACTGGATCGTGACTATGATGATGGAGAACTCGCAATTTTTTTTATATTTATTTATTTACAAAGTTCTTCAAACAACACCAAATTATTACAGAACTAGAGACAACCTCTCACAACGATCTCTCTAACATTATCTTACATTCATTCATAAAACCTATTGGAAAGGCCATGCTAAAAGATAAATGAACATGGTCAAGATTTTTAAAATTCAATTAAAATCTAATGTTATTTATAAAAACACCATTCTTCTAAAACACTTCTCAGAGGCAGTTTAAATAATCTGTGGTTACCTTTATCATAGACTTCAAATTCCCTGTGAGGAATGTTTTATGGAATCGGGTTTTTTTTATCAATAAGACCATAAATTTAAGAGTTTTTTTTCTTAAAAAACCTATTTATTTTCTTTTTTTTATTAAAGCAAATTGATTTTTCTCATTTTTGTGACCTGTAAAATCCGAGCAAAATTTTGTTTATTTTTTTGTCTTTTATGGCGTAAATACAATGTCATTGATCCATTGTTATGCATCCCGTAGTCGTCGTACATCGATCGTTTCTTATGTCCTAGTTAAGCACTGACCTCCCGTGCTGTGATTACATACATACTCCTACTTATTGCTTCCACTAAGTAGTTAGATACAAAAAGTCCGCCTAACACAGACCAAACCCTGACCACTTTTTGGTAATGGTATCTAACATTTGTAGTAATATCTAATAGATGTTAAAATGTTTCCCTGAAATAAATTCGAAAATCAGGTAACTAGTCCAATTGGTCGAGTCCAGACCCAACATCACTTTTAGGAAGTTTTGCTAAAGACACGTCCTGGCGTCAGCTTAGTTTATTAAAAACAAACTGGAGATTGTGCAAAACGGGATAAGGTTGTGTGAAGGTCATAAGGGTTAAGTATTCTCAGATGAGTCTCGATTCTTTAGACATGCTTATTCACGCATGCGAGGTTTTCTGAAGGTTACCCTCTGTTTCCTCGTAGTTGCGCTCACCGCTACTTAGAACATTACTGAAGCAAAATTACATTCTTTGTTCGGTAGTAATTACACTCGTGCAGTCGTATGTGGATTTAAACGAGGCCACGGGATTGAAAAGGAAAAATAAGAAGCAATTCCGGGAAACAAAAAACCAAGTAGTACCAAGTTCCAATACACACGTACATCTCGGGGTTTTTTTTGCGCTATTATCCCAAGTGCGTAGTAAAATACAGGCTCTGTTAGATTTTGTCATTTACAACAACTTTAGTTTTGCACTTGTTTTTTTGTTCAATATTTTATTTGGCGTTCAGTGGCGTTGTTGGATTAATAATACTGAAAACCATTTCTTTTTTGTGGTCACCTCAGAGATTCAGGTTTCCTCACGATGTTTTTCTTCACGGTATTGGTATTGCTATACATCCTCACAATAGAAAACTTAAAACCATATGGTATAAAAATAATGAATATTTTAAGTGCAAACAACCATCGCACAATTCATGAAAAACACATGTTCGATAAAGTGATTGTCTTTTATTTGTTTTGTAAATTACTAAATTACCTGTTTCAAGACTTGCATCTTATTTTAAATGCAAATCTGTATAAGAGTAACAATAAACTTCAATGTACTCCACGTTACGATATGGAAACCTTATAAGATTAGATAAGCAGGTCCTTATCAGTTTGACATAAATCAATGTTCGCATGCGAAGAACTAAATGCGGGTTCTTGACATCAACGAGAGGCACGCGTTGGTGTCAGGGCAAATAAAGTTCTTCTGAATGTGTATTTTCATTTTCAAGCAAGTGGTTTACGTTGAATGCTCAGAAAAGAGCAATGGAATGGTTCCCACATTGCAATGAGCACCTGCGTCTATAGAGAATCAGGCATGCGCAGTCAGCCTCGCCATGTCACGCCTTATACCGAGAGGATTGGTGCTTCTTTTACCTTCAGAATATAAAATGAGTTACATCGATTATTATTTTTATATTTTCGGAGTCAACACAATGCCGTTTGTAATTTGTAGGCACTATGGGACAGGACAATCGATATGACGATAATGCTTATTATAAACTAGCTATACGAATACAAACAGTTTTATTTAAACAACGCATTCGTTTAGGCGTAACATTTAATTGTGTAAAATACTCGTACGCGTTGCTTCAGGTTGTAGTACGATTATTTACAAAATTTATAATAATTTTTTAATAATTTTTTGCCGAGGGTAGTAAATGCTTTCAAAAAGACGCCTGTCACCTCAGTCTACCGAGACCACGGCACTTGCAAAAAAAAAGTACCGAAACGTCAGAAAATTGTAAAATGAAAAAGTGAATGAGTAAATATCCGTTCATATTCAGTTTTTATTATGTCTAGTGCTCGTGTTAACCTTAGAAAATACGATGAATTATAGTTTTATGAAACGCGGCCCAGGTCCATAGTTTATTGTGACCATTCGATATACATTGCGTAGCCGAGTTTTCCTGCTTATTAATCTGTGGGTTGATCGACTTTGCAATGTAGATCGACCTTTGCATCTACGTAATGAGATGATTTATGCAGCGTCCAGTGGCACGTTCACTTACACTACATGGTTGAAGGGACCTCTCGGACGCTGCAGTGCCTGGAACATTGTTTTTTAGATGGATTCAGCTTGTCCAGCACCTATACCTTCCTGACAGCTTAGTCGACCTAGCCCACAGGAAAGACAAGTCAATACGTGCGGAGAGAACCAAGCCGCGGGTTTCCTCACGACGTTTTCCTTCACGATTCATCATCCTCATAATCAGCCGGTGTCAGTCCACTGCTGGACATAGGCCTCTCCCAAAACACGCCACTGAGCCCGATCTTCGGCTCTTCTTTTCTCTTCACTGCACACCGCTTTGCGAATGTCGTCGCTCCACCTGGCCACAGGGCGTCCTACGCTACGTTTGCCGATTCGCGGTCTCCACTCTAGAACCAGTCTACCCCAACGGTTATCGGTCCTGCGGCAGATATGACCAGCCCACTGCCACTTCATTTTGCTAATCCGTTCAGCTATGTCGATTACTTTAGTTCTCTGGTGAAATACTTCATTTCGGAGCCGATCCCGTAGAGAAACACCGAGCATAGATCGCTCTATAGCTCGCTGAGGGACTTTAAATTGGTAGACTACTCAAACCGTGAGTGTCCACGTCTCGGCTCCGTATGTCATGACGGGTAGGACGCATTGATTAAAGACTTTTGTCTTTAGAGACTGCAGTGTAGGCGAAGAGAAGACTCGACGGAGTTTCCTGAATGTCTGAATTTCCTGAATCCTTTGCAGTTAGTGTGTGGTATTGCTACTACAAATTCGCGTATAGTAACTTTGAAAATAAACAAAGTCATAGGCACTTCTAATCGAACCTGGGTCTCCAGCTTCCGAGTCCATTGTTCTACTCATTGGGCTACCACCGCTATGTACATGGAATTGTCACAGTCAGTTCTATAGAACGGGTCCCCAGTACAAAATTACTAGTAATTCCACCGATTGCATCGAACATTTCGATACATACGAACTTGACCTCAGTTCTGATAGGGTGATGGATGACGAAATCAATTTTCCTTGTGTTCGGATCTTCGAAATGTTTGTTCACGGCAACATATCAAAGAATCGTCTAGACCTGATCAAATCAAACTTTAATCTTTTATTACTTTTACGGTGATGGGATTTTTATGATCTCAGAATTATTGTGTAGCAAATAGCAAACCCTAATAAAAGACATCAACCCACGTATAATATACGCGATAAAGCGTGGCGTCATTATTTTTAAAATACCATCCTCTCAGTTTCTTCGGTCCAATCTACAGGAAAGACAGTGTCAATATGCGCGGCCTATGGCCCGGGTTTCCTCACGATGTCTCCCTTCACAGTTAGCGAAGATTACTACAAATGAATAAATGTACTTACGCATCTTCTAATCCAAGTCTCAGGCACATGACGGGATTCGAACCCACAACTTTCAAAGTTATTATTCTTAACGAGTTTTCAACTACCAATAAAGACGTTGTACCACTGAAACGACTTATGTCATGTCATTGTACTGACTTAAGCTGGTGTACTTACCTGAGCTAACAACAATGAAATTACCTTTAGTGGCACACAACTTTGCAAACCATAAAAATACACAATCCAATAATGCCATATAAGCTGATGGCGGATGCTGCAACAAAAAAAAAAATCTTCTAATGCAGAACTTTAAAAGAAACTAAAAATTAATGTATTTCCAAAATGGTGATAATGACGTCACATATCCACCTGGTTGCCTTTTCCAGTGCTCAACCTGACTCTGATCGACTTGCCGGGCCTGACCAAAGTACCCATCGGCGACCAGCCCGCTGACATCGAGCAGCAGATCCGCGCCATGCTGCTGCAGTTCATACGTCGCGAGTCTTGCCTCATCCTGGCTGTGACGCCGGCCAACACCGATTTGGCCAACAGCGACGCCTTGAAGCTTGCCAAAGAGGTCGACCCGCAAGGTAAGGGTGAAGCTACTTGCACCCGTAGTTTAACGGGCTCCTAGTGGAGCCCTAGCGATTCACTAGCGCCACCAACAAAAAAAACATTATCTTTGTGAGGAAACCTGTTTGTCTAAGGTGGGCACGCGTGGTAATTAGGCCCATACTCTCTATGAGAGACGGCCTGTGCCCTGCAGTGGGACGTATATTCAAATACATAAATCAGCAGCCTATATACGTCTCTCTGTAGGGCACATGCCTTCTCTCAGAGAGAGAGAGTACGGGCTAAATCACCACGCGTGCCCACCGTGGATTGGCGATTATAGGCGTATATAGGCTACATAAAAAAAACTGTAACACATGACGTTTTCACTTAACACGAGGTGTGACAGAGGTCAATTACAAAAAATATCTTTACTGTATTGTGTTCAATACGTGTCTGTGGTAAGTAAGAAAGAACTCTAGCATGGATGTATAAATTAATAATATCTTTTTTTTTTTAATTCCCGTTTCTTCTTCTGCTTTTTCTTCACAAATAAAAGGCAGAGCAAAGCCGGCAAAACAAACAGATTTAATGTATCTAAATGACGATGAATGTGTAGTTCAATGTTAAATTTGAGTTAAATCCATGAAACTAATTTTACAAAAAACCGGCCAAGTGCGTGTCAGGCCACGCGCAGTGTATGGTTCCGTAGAAGGAGGCGTTTTTACCATCTTTACAGAAACAATAACTTCATCGGAGTAGTTTTAATGGAATTTCTAAGAAGTTTTCCTTTTATAAGTTGGCCCGTTCTTCTGCGGATCTCGTCATTCCTGATTCGATCACGCAGTGCAACTGCTAACTTAGCTCTCTCCATTGCTCGTTGGGCGACCTTGAGCCTTCTTACGAGGCCCATAGTCAGCGACCAGGTCTCACATTCATAAGTCATCACTGGCAACACACATTGGTTATACACCTTTGTCTTGAGACACTGAGGTATTTTGGACGCGAACATGTGTTTTAGTTTCCTGAACGCTGCCCATCCGAGTTGGATTCGACGAGTGACCTTTTTCTCGAAGTTGAACTTGCCTAACTGGACTGTTTGTCCCAAGGTATACATAGTGGTCGACAACTTCGAGGTCAGAGCCGCCAACGGTGATAGGAGTGGGTGCTACATGGGAAATAACGATTAACTTTAAATTTCCGCGTGTGTGGTCTCATTCATTTTCCTCATTTTCCTTTGAGAAAATTAATACAATTGAATATTGATTCATGCTTTTCTGTCTGTGTAGGTACTTGAGTCATCGCTCTGATAAAGCGCTTGAGAGGGGCATTATTTAATTGCACTGCATTGACCTGTCGTTCGATGAAGTTCACCTCGCAGATATGTGTTGAACCTGCATCTATAAGAGGCGATAGGGGATTAGTGCTTTGGTTCTCACGGCTTAACATCAACTCATGTTGTTATCTTTAGTAACGTCTGTAATCAGTAGGATAAAGAGATGAAAGTACCAATTTGGTTTTTATGTATGAAGTAAAAACAATGATTGAAGCGAAGAGAAATATGTAAAGGCCTAGAACTAATTAATGTGGGGGGAGCTGTTTATATCCAGAGTGGATCAGATTTTCCTAGTATCCAACAAAGCTAGACGGTTATGTAGGCCGTATGGGCATCGGACACCATTGCTCTATGTTGCAAAAAGCAGCATGATAATGTTAGATCACTGAAACATCGTTCTTACGTGGAAGATGCTGAACTTACAAGAGTCTACCTCTTAAATATAATGATGATGGATGTTTTATTAACAACACTCAAAGAGTTTTTCTCATCAAACAGCGGTAGGAAGTATGAGAAAAGCCTAGCCGATAGTAATTTATAATAGTCTAGGGTTGTTGACTAACGCTTTCTCCTTTTTATTGCAACTTTATATCAAAGGGTAGAATCGGTGTAGAATCACTGACACCTCAAAACCTAAATTAGAAGAGGCAATGGATGGAATAAACATATCTGTCAAAGCCAGTATAGTTTGACAATGTTTTCGTTTACATTAACAAAGTGTACGGTTGTTTCGTGAGGCAAATTAGTTCTAACATTCAGTTACTCTACCATTAACAGCTGTCAGTTGTTTTTTTTCTGTTCGCCTTGCCCAATGACAGCTGTTAAGGGGACATTCAAGTATTACATAAGCACTACCGGGGGATTGTCTCTTTGATTTGCTTATTTTTCATGACATGGGGCTCTGGATGGTGATTACGTCAGCAGTAGGTATTAATTTTTTTTATTTTTTGGATTTTGTTTTTAGCTTTGAACACTTATGCCAACCCTATGTAACGGACTTGCCTGTGTAGCATACTCACAACATATAATTAAGACTGAAAGGAGGGTAATATTTGAGAAATAACGAGTTAGTTAAATAAATTGAACTTATATCCAAAGAATAAGAAGCGGTCGGAGCCGGCACCGAAAATCTTTTTCTACCCGCTCGTAGATGCGGGTATTCGCGCAGAAGTTACTTTTTCCTGGACAAAGCGGCGCCAATAAAAGATCACGCCACCCGACTAAAACCAATAAGGATGATATTTATTTATGAACCCGTACTATTGTTTCACGTGTCAGGTCGACTGGTCGAGTGAAATTGTATAAAAAGGCCGAGGGCGATTCCAGACTAGAGAATTGAACAGTAAATACATCCGTTACGCTCGTAGGGAAATTCGCCATTTTCAGCGAATTTATTAGCATTAGGGAGTTTCGTTTGCATTTAAATTCGAAAATAGGAGAGTGGCTTTGGATTTGTTACCTAACATCACCTGTGGGCATTGCGTCCCAGACTATCAGCTCTGGTGTGAAGTTTCAGGTTTAGAGTTGCTCTCGAAGCTAGGGAGTTGATTTGAAAGTAAAAGTGTTAAGGTTAGAAACGGTTTTCGGTTCCTGAATCTTTCGTACATTTAGCTAGAAGTTTTCCGCGTAAAATAGGGTTTTCAGCCTTAGTAATTAGGGTAGCTTTCGCGAAATAAAATGTGAACTAATCCTTTTTCTCCACAGTACTACGTTTATGGGAAATAAATTTGTACAAAAGAAAACTCTCGGTGGCAAAGGTATGCTAGGGATAGTCCGTGTGTCCAGCCTTTGTCAAATAACCAAGGCTCGGTGAGGCCACACGAGGTTATTCATATGAAGAAGAAGAAGAAGAAGAAAGACATTTATTATACCAACAAGATACATATCATGCTTGCGTCATAGCTTTCAGAGTTTTGTTCGAATTTAATTCTACTTATTACTTTAACTTAATTCCACTAACTAGTGGTAAAAGTGGTAATTGAGTTTCATTATACAAACGTGTGAATTTAGAGCGAATTAACTTGGGGGCCTTAAGAAGTTTAAATTAATGGACTAAGGAACCCAAAATCTAGCTCTGCTTACTATGCTACGGCTGAATCTGAGTCTGCTTGGGTCGAAAGGTTTAAAGAATCCCTTCACCGGAGGCGTTCCCAATTTAATTAAAAAAAAATAAAATAATTATAATATTAATTTTGAATTGAGATAATTAGATATTAATTATCTTGTATGGAGATTGGGTTAAAACGCTTCTTGTGAATGCGGTGTTAGATCTTCTTCCGTTAGCATTCGTGGTGTAGCAATTTTCCCCCTGCTTACCCTGAGTGACAGACGATTCTAGCTCTCTGGCACTTTGCACCCATAACATATTTATGTATTATATTTCGTATATTCTTACCTTGCGGATGGTTACCGAACCCATAAAACCACCCGCGCATACACATCCTAGGCTACACACTCTGGCCGGCCAGAAAGTCTGAAAGCTAACTGTGTCAAGTTACCGAGTGATTTGAAACAGTCTGGGTTTCCGGAGTTAGGGAGGATAGAAGTAGGAAATAGCTGTGACTAGGGAGACACCATAGGCACTCACACATATACACGATTAAATGTAAATGGGGTTTGTTTTGCTGAAACAATTGATGGGTGGTTAAATTAGTTTACGGGGTTGGGAAAAATTAGGCAGGCTTCCCCTTTTCTTTCAGGGTATCCAGTTGTATGATGAGCGTAAGTGTTTCCCCGATTCTCCACCTTAGCAATGCGGTCAATTCAATTCAATTCAATTCAAGTCAATTCAATTCAATTCAATTCAATTCAATTCAATTCAATTCAATTCAATTCAATTCAATTCAATTCAATTCAATTCAATTCAATTCAAATATTTTTATTCATTGTAAAAACAGAATGTTTACTTAATGAACGTCAAAGTTGTTAGTTTCACAATTAATGGATTATGTGGAGAAGAAGCTAACAAAGAAACTCCACATTTATTCTTTTCAAAACACGTTTTAACTTAATTAACAGAGTTTTCAACTTAAAATATTAGTCATGAATGTGTTGAACACTAGTCACAATCGTCCTTTAAATAATATTAATCTACTGTTTAATGCCAAACATCTTTGTCTTCTAATAATCCTTGATGTTATAGTAAGCCTTTTTGCACAAAATGTGCTTAACACATTTTTAAAATCGCGTTGGAGGTAACTCTAATATATCTTGAGGAATTTTGTTGTAGAACCTTATACAGTGCCCCATAAAGGATGTGTTAACTTTTGCAAGTCTAAATAGTGGAAATGACAATTTATGTTTATTTCTAGTATTAACATTATGGTGGCCACCAACATTTTCGAAGTCTTTGATATTTTTTCTAACGTACATAATATTTTCATAAATGTAGTGACATGCAACTGTTAAGATGTTGGTTTCTTTGAAGAAGTCTCTTAGCGAATCCCTACTACCTAACTTGTAAATAAATCGGATGGCTCTCTTCTGCAAGATGAAGATAGTCTCAATGTCTGCTGCCCGGCCCCATAGTAGTATACCGTAGGACATAATACTATGGAAGTAACTAAAATAAACAAGCCTAGCAGTTGCAACGTCAGTGAGTTCCCTAATTCTTTTCACTGCATATGCTGCAGAGCTAAGTCTGTGTGCTAATTTTACAATATGTGGACCCCATTGTAGTTTTGCATCGATGGTGATGCCCAGAAATACAGTATCATCTACAAATTCTAGTTTTTCATGTCCAATTACTGTTGTTCTCAACTACTCGTACGTTAGATAAGGAAAACTTTATACATTTTGTCTTTTTAGAATTTAGCAGCAGATTATTTGCTGTGAACCAATCTAGTACTTGCGAGAGAGCATTATTTGCATCGTCAAGATTATTTTCTTGTCTCCTTATTTTAAAAATAAGTGACGTGTCATCAGCAAATAACACTATCTCAGACATTTTTTGTACCATGAACGGTAAATCATTTATATAGACTAGGAAAAGGAGCGGCCCTAAGATAGAAATAGAAATAGAAATAGAAAATGTTTATTTGTCTTCAATATAGTAAGGCACAATAATCACTTATACTATAAAGCAATGATGACAGTTTAGTGAGTAATTTATTTAAAGGCATTTTAATTAGGTATGAAGACAAAAAGGTCTGTACCTCGGCTAGTAACTAATGTGCACCAGTGTGCAATTAGTTGCCGATTTTCAGGCAAGGCCTTTCCTTAAACTAAGTTATACCTACCTGGGTATAATTATACTACTGCTATTATGATGATAAAGAACACACGTGCAGAATGGTGATAAATCTTTGAATTGTGAAACTAACAGCTTTGGCGTTCATTAAGTAAACATTTTATTTTTATAGTGAATAACATTTTTGACTTTGACTTTGATGATAGATCCAAACCGAAGACTCGACATATTATCTATCTGTATAAATCCCATCCACTACCGCCCATCCCTGATCCTGTGGTAGTCATTAAGTAGGACAATAAATAGCGATTTATTTCCGTACCAAAAAATAAGTAATCCAATAGGTTTATTTTAAAATATTGACAGCAATAATATTTTGTAACGTCCTGTGCAAAGGTCTAACATTAAATTCCGTTAAAATAAATGATCTGACAAAATTCTATAAACTAATTAAGTAAAAGCTAAAGTAGACAACCAAATTTTAATTAATCAGAAGTGCCAAATGTGTTAGATGTTTATTGCTCCATTCTCATTATGAACAGTGAAATTTGTTGTGTATAAATGAAATATTTTCAGTAAGTTAGATTTTATTCTCAAAATACTAAAAGTGACTCTTAACTATCTAACACCTTACTATTCTAGCCTTTTACTCCAACTATTAAAAGTGACTCCTAATTATCTAGTACCTTACTATTTTCGCTTACGGAACTCTTCGAACATAAATCCATGAAACGTTTAGCTACTTGCTCTAATTTCTTCCGCTGCTTAGTTTGGTACGGCATCTTATTAAGGAAATCGTAGTGGTTCGAGTCCTGTTGGACGTTAGAAACTATGATACTATGTTAGCGTTGACTCGTAAACGAAGATCTAATAAGTAAGGCTGTAAGTTCGTGCCTTGTTTACTTACATTAAAATTAACTACTGAACTTTGATTTCTCGCCTATCGAAAACTTTGATTTGGTAGGTCTGAAAATGGCATAAAATTACTATTAATATAAAACCTAGATGTAATAAAACCTAATCTACATCGACATTATCCTTTAAAACCTTGATTAACAACCTACGTATTACTGATTATCTTTTTACGCACTTCAATATTTTGCGCCGCATCTCGCTTCCGTGAATCTATCCTTATAGCGTTGAGGTTGAGTGCCGTTTTATATTGAGAGTTTAACAATTTATCGAGCAATGGAAATGAGTATGCTATAGGGCGAAGGATCCGATAAATAAAATAATCTTTATTGACATTATGACAAAAACCGTTATGGAATGTTGTGGTTGTTAGATTTTAAGGCGTAAACCTTTTAATTTGAATATTATTTAAACATGCTTATCTCTTTACTTCAATAATATTTTGTGCTCTGCCTTGTTTGAACTAATGGTACTTGGGATACTTGCTGCTTGGAGCTCTAATAGATTTCGTCGGTTCAGTCCATTGTTGTGACGTCTTGAATAGACTTTTTCCAACATACACGTCCGGGTTACATACTTTTAGTAGAGTTATCTCCTAGGTATTTGATACTGTCCCGTTGAGTTTTGTGTATAATGGCTGGACCATACGAAAGTTATCTACCTATTCAGAGTTTCAAGGAATAATTTCCTTTCATTGGATCAAACAATCTAGAATTGTTTATTTTTAAACATTTATGCTATTGCTGCTATTAATGCTTGCAATCTTTAGTGAGGCTGACCACTTCTACACAATGAGCGTTATTCGCTGGTTGCTAAAACTTCGTTTGACCAGTCATCCATCATATCCAGGCTTTCCGGATTGAATTTTCTCCGATGTACCATGCCTTTGATATCACAACCCTATAATATTCTACGACCTGATGACTGTTCATACGTTGAAGGCACCTTTTATAAATCTTCCTACGGTCAGTTTTCACTGAATTGCCTGCATTTGGCAAACGCAATTGAAATGTTATGTATATCCATGAATCTAGTTATAGATAAAACCATGTACAGTGGGACAATGATGAACATACGGTGTGAAAGACCCAGCCCTTGGTTGGAGAACTGAGTTTCTTTTAGTCCAGATCCCGTCTCTGAGTCAAGTACTTTTAACTAGATTTGTGTTAGTTAACTTTCACTTTATCTATTATATTATAAACTAGCTGTGCCCGCGACTCCGTTCGCGTACATTTCGATTTTTACGAAGCAGCATTTGTATGGGGGCCACGTCTTATCATAACTGGAGCTAGAATTTAAATAGCCTATCCTGTGTCCCAGATGTCTATATGTTTTTATACCAAATTTCATCAAATTCGGATAATTGGTTTAAGAGTTATGGAGGAACATACAACATACATTCACACATACAGAAAAAAATTCTAAAAATCGTGAAATTAGTTTCAGTATCATATATTGAGCCTATAAACACAATATCTCTGAAAACAAACTAACTTACTCCATGACCGACCCTTACAGATTTATTATTAGTATAGATATTTTAAATTTAAACTTTATTCTGCATTAACTGCGCTTCATGCTTATAATTTCTATTTGCCATAGCTTCAATTAAATTACTAGCGGAAATTAATCGTGACGAAAACCTATTACAAAATGACGTACAAAACATTATAATAATATTATTAACAATAATACTTCTTTTATCTGTTCTTACACAATGTTCTATACCGGTTTCACCTGTTTCATATTCTACTTTAAATAGCAAACTTATTCAATACTTAAACGTTAAAATTCCTAATTTTCATTCTTGTTAGGGCTTTACTTAACCTTTTCAATATAGGACGGAATTAGCTCAACCTCTCTACTTAACCTCGATATCAAACCGAGTTAACTCGATCTTTAATTTCAATTTAAAGAATACCAAGTAGATCTTTATTAGTTACTTACTTTCTTTTGCACTCGAGCATTTGCTTTCAATCTCAGATACCTTAAAAGGGCTAGGGTTACGTATACGATCACAACGCAGGGTTCTACCAATTAAAACTAGATGATCACAATTGGCCATTAGTGTTTTGCATCATAGTACATTTTATCGTCTCATCGGGGTCTAATTCTTTAATTTTCGGGGGTGGGTGTTACACCTACTTGTCTATGCTTGAAAACGAAACGCATTTTCAGGGATTCCTAAAGATAACGGATACGTTTAGGTAATACCTTAGAACCGAGTAGGGGAATTACCGCGCGCTATTCGCTTGTCTACATTTCTTCCACCAGTGTATTGTTTCGTTTCGGTACGATTGACGATTTGAATACATTAAAAGAAAAATGCATATACTAATGTTCACGTCAGCATGGATTAAGAGCTTTGTTTACTTTTGCTAACGAGGAGGAGGGCGGGGGGAGCTAAATCATTGTAATAAATCAGCTTACGTAATACTTGAACGGCCCCCAATAGTACACTGTTAACAGATTGTTAGTGCACGAGAAACAGGTCCTAATAATTGTAAACGTTTCTCGCATCCAGGTCTACGCACGATCGGCGTGATAACGAAGCTGGACCTAATGGACGAGGGGACGGACGCGCGCGACGTGCTCGAGAACAAGCTGCTCCCGCTGCGGCGCGGCTACATCGGCGTCGTGAACCGCTCGCAGAAGGACATCGACGGCCGCAAGGACATCTCGGCAGCACTCGCCGCTGAGCGCAAGTTCTTCCTAAGGCAAGGCTCTACAGTTCCTTTCGTCTCATTCATACACAGAGGAGCGGCGCTAGTTCTTCCTCAGGAAGTCTCTGGTTCAATCATCATCATCAGCCATTTGACGCCCACTGCATGACATAGGCCTCCTTCGTGGTCTTCATAACCATGAGGGGTTTTGCCATAATCGCCACGCTTGGCAGGCGGGTTGGCGATCGCAGAATGCGGTTGGAATCTCAGGAAGACGCTGCTGCCCGTCTCCTGGTAATTGATTTCCTTAGTCGCCTTCTACGACATCCACAGAAGGCAATGGAGTGACGCTATTCTTAATCCGGCGCCACACAGTCTGGTTGAATAGTATTAATTTATTCAAATGGTGAAAACACATAACCGAATGAAGGTCTCACTCTGTTTTGTAATTGTGTCCTCATTACTACGATGCCTACAGACTTCATAAACTAGACAGATTCATGAAAAGCAGTTCTTATAGGGAGTATCGAACAAAAAAATTTGCTGCCAATCGGCGGTAGTCGCACCTCTAATTTTAGGCATACGATCCGAGTAGCTTAGCAGCTTCACAACTTCGACAGCCTCCATTTGATGAGATTATACTAACAACCGGTGCATAACTGACATTTAAATCCCAAATATCTACATACTTGGACTTCTGAGAAAATCACATGAACTATAAAATAGTACGAATCCTTAACTTAAGGATTACCCGGTGCCTACAGAGTTGGTGATGCATCCAGTGAAGCTTGGTCACAACTGACAGTCGTGTTAAATTTTGAACTCAAATTTATAAGCATATAAAGATTATTTTAATTTCTATTCTTGCGCTTCCACATGCCCGGCTCATTATGTACAAACCTCTAACAGCTCTCTAACATTCCAGCCACCCGTCCTACCGGCACTTGGCCGACCGCCTCGGCACGCCGTACCTGCAGCGGGTTCTTAACCAGCAGTTGACCAACCACATCCGCGACACTCTTCCCTCGCTACGAGACAAGCTCCAGAAGCAGTTGCTGGCATTGGAGAAGGATGTCGAGCAGTACAAGCATTTCCGCCCCGACGATCCCTCGATCAAGACAAAGGCTATGCTGCAGTGAGTATTTACAGTGGAGCTGACTAGTGTTTATACGGAATAGTTTATGCATGAGAAAATCACCCTTCCCGCGCTGCGAGACACGCTCCAGAAGCAGCTGCTGGCATTGGAGAAGGATGTCGAGCAGTACAAGCATTTCCGCCCCGACGATCCCTCGATCAAGACAAAGGCTATGCTGCAGTGAGTATTTACAGTGGAGCTGACTAGTTTTTATACGGAATAGTTTACGCATGAGAAAATCACCCTTCCCGCGCTGCGAGACACGCTCCAGAAGCAGCTGCTGGCATTGGGGAAGGATGTCGAGCAGTACCCAGAAAGCCAATTAGTTATAGCGCATTTCCCTGTCCTCGACCGTCCTCATATAGGCGCTGCCAGCAATCTGCCTCAGATCGTTGATCCAGCGAGAAGGTGGGAGTCCTACGCTGCGTTTGTCAGTTCCTGGCCACCACTCGAGAACCTTGTAAAGATAAGATAAGAATATTCTTTATGGTACACCAGAGTACATGACATAAACAACATGTAAGATACAGAGTACAATTGGCGGCCTTATTGCTAAAAGCAAATTCTTTCTGACAATCCTAAAAGTTACCCTCTTAAAGTTACGTGCTATGATTTTTTTTAACTATTATCGGCATTCGTTTAGTACCCTAGGTATAAAGATGTACGGTGCTGTTTATAAAAACTGGATTCCTCTAAAACACTCCTCAGAAGCAGTTTGAATAATCTGTGGTTACGTCTTTCCCTTTACCACATATTATTTAAACTGCCTCCGAGTTGTCTGTGGTTACGTGTTTCTCTTTGAAATAGACTATTGAAAATGCCTCCGAGGAGTAAATAATCTGTAGTCTTTCCCTCAACCGCAGACTATTTAAACCGCCTCCGAGAATTGTTTCGGAGGAATCGTGTTTTTATTAATAAGACTGATTGTCGATATCTTCAATGTCTTTTTAGAATGATCCAGCAGCTGCAGACCGACTTCGAGCGCACGATCGAGGGCTCCGGCTCTGCTCAGATCAACACGAACGAGTTGTCCGGCGGCGCAAAGATCAATCGGCTGTTCCACGAACGGTTCCCCTTCGAGGTGGTCAAAATGGAGTTCGACGAGAAGGAGCTGCGACGCGAGATCGCCTTCGCCATCCGCAACATTCACGGTATCCGGGTACGTGTCGCGAATGACCGGCTGTTGTACTGTAGCGTATTAAACAGGGTGTAAAAAATACACACATCCGAAAATGTACATCTGGAAATGGCGGTTCTACTCGTCAGTCAATACTAACAAGTTATATTATGGGGAAAAGTCCGAAATCGCGAAAAAATTATCAGCTGTTCCATACATTGTAATGTCACAAGATTTAGTAATGCCTAAATAAAAATATTGTTTTCCTACACTTACAATATTTTTAAACAACTAATCCAACGTTATCCCATGCCATATTGTAGGAGAGAAAAAAAATTGCGCCTCAAATTCGGTGTAAGGTATTCTACGATACCTTAAAAAAAAATAAGATTTATTCTACCGTTTTGTCGGCGGTATTAAAATGTATGTATATGCCAAATTTTAGCGTTCTAGTACTGATCGTCACTGAGCTAGGCCGCTGAGAGACAGACTGACAGACAGACGGACGGACATGGCGAAACGGTTAGGTCCCTTGTCGACTATGGAACCCTAAAAATGTTAGAATGTGGGAGCGAGACAGTGGGAATCGAACCCACGACCTCATTTTTGAGGCAGTCTAAATGTAATAATAAGAAAATGTAAAATTAATTCTATGTTTACTCGCAGGTGGGCCTGTTCACACCAGACATGGCTTTCGAGGCGATAGTGAAGAAGCAGATCGGCCGGCTAAAGGAGCCTAGCCTCAAGTGTGTCGACCTCGTCGTCACGGAGCTCTCTAACGTCGTTCGCATTTGCACGGAGAAGGTTCGTTTCTGTGCTATTTCAATACGTGCTTCAAAGGAGCGAGCCTCGATTCGTACGTAATACAGAGAAGTGTAAAGAGGCTCGAAATTTCACTGATGCCTCACGGCACGGGTTAGTGCAACAAAAAGAACTCTTTCCAATCGATTGGCTTAGTACCTACAGTCGACAGCGAACAGCTCGATCCTTATACGTAGGTTACAAGGTCACACGTAACAAAGCCGAATAAAGTGTATTATGTATTTTCTTGTTGAGGACAATCTTAAAAACCTATTTAGAGGCTAAAAATTCCACCCATGCATGCCGGGACTTGAACCCGCGACCTCTGGCTAACCGTGTCAGCGCTCTCCCAACTGAGCTAATGGGCAAGTACAGGCATCGGCGAAATTTCGAGCCTCTTTACAAACTTCACTCTCGGCCGATGCCTGCACTTGCCCATTAGCTCAGTTGGGAGAGCGCTGGCACGGTAAGCCAGAGGTCGCGGGTTCAAGTCCCGGCTATAGTTGTGCGGGAAGGCTATTTGAATATCGGTTCATTAATGGCATACTGCGCATCACAGATGAGCCGCTACCCGCGCCTGCGCGAAGAGACCGAGCGCATCATCATGTCGCACGTGCGCTCGCGCGAGCAGCGCTGCAAGGATCAGTTGGTACTGCTCATCGACTGCGAGCTCGCCTACATGAATACCAATCACGAGGACTTCATCGGATTCGCCAAGTCAGTATTGCGTAGGGTGTAGGGACTGTCGCGCCCCCGTAGAATGGCCCTTATATCGAGAGCGATGTGAAATCGCCATCTTGCTTCAGTGAGTGCGGGGTGGCGCGACTTTTGTCGTTTTATCGAACTGATGTAAGGATCATGCTATGCAAGTAAACTTGTTTGGTGCTGGAAATCAAGTGCATGCGTTGTCGTTGGTCCAATACTCTGTGTGCCTGAGAGGTATTTGCCCAGCAGGGGAACGTGCCAAGGCTGTCTATGCCTTCGGAAACTTATTTTTACATGAATCCGTTATACCGATTCGATACGCTGTAATAACGCGCGCCGATCCAATTCATTCGCTTCGAGCAGCAGGTGATGGGCTGACCGTTTTACAAATTATCTTTTGTAGATAGTAAAAAAACTTTGGCCTTTCCATCTACGTAATGAGATGATTTATACACCTGCTTCAAGTGGCACCTTCACTGACACTAGATGGTTGAAAAGACCACTCGGATGCTGTAGTGCCTGGGACATTGTTTTTAGATGGATTAGGCTTGCCCAGCCCTTATACCATCCTGACAGCTTAGTCGGCCTAGCCCACAGGAAAGAGTCAATACGTGCGGAGGCAACCAAGCCGCGGGTTTCCTCACAATGTTTTGCTTCAGCTTCCGTGTGGTATTGCTACAACAAATTCGGAGATGTACGTTAGTAAATGTTAAACATAAATGACAACAAACTTTTTTATTTGGCGCTTTTAGTGTGCCAAACTTTTACTTTCAAAATATTGCCACTTTATTTGGGAAGAGGGTTCACCTCTATGTGCCATTAAAAAAGTCCTTGATTTCAGACTTCAACTTCATTTTAAAAATATTAATAATAGCACCCCAATATAATAATATTAGAAACCATACTGTTCCGTTTACAGTCCCCGTAAATATTTGCAGCGGACGAGAAGTTAGTTGCGAATGGTGCGTAATTGATTTCTTCAGTGTTTCACATCTGCGTAGACGTTCGCTACTAACTTCACTCAATCGCCTATAATATTTATTGGCACTTTGTTTTGCGATATTTATGAATGCTTTCTGTCACGAAAGTCATGCGTCGGTGTCAAACTAACACCGCTTACTTCATTGTTTGCCCACTTACAACCGGCCAGTCAAGTCGCGAACATGAACGCTAGGTAAGCGAATACAATATATGCTATAACAACACAGTAAACTTATTATTGTTTTTGTTGGCTCGTTTTCAACCTCTGTGAAACATAGGCGAAGTGTTGCAGTTAGATGTATTGTTACAGCGCACAGAATCAGTCTGAGAACTCGACCAAGTCAGGGCATCGCGCGCTCGGCAACCAAGTTATCAGGAAAGGTTACATGTGCATACATAACTTGGGCATTATGAAGGGTAAGCACAACAGTTTTTCAATAGCGATTCAAGACAAATGTTATCTTTACTGAGTTCTGTCAAGGCCCTTTTAGACCACAAAGTGTTGAGGGCAGTGACGGTGTATTTAAGGGTGAAATCGGAGGGTTCACTCTTCGTTCATTTGTGTTTTTCTTTCCGCATTATACGATTCTGAATGAAACGTCAAATCTGGGCATATTAAACAACGTTGTTTTCTTAACTTAACTTAACTTTATGTTATTTCAATTTTACCTTGCGCTCACATAAAAATAAAAATCAATCTTCTCCTATATTGGGTCAAAACCGTTCAAGGTTTTTACTTTAGGTGGCCTTCCGATTTTGGTAACCGCGCCGCGACTCGCGGTCGTCAGTCAACAAGGTCGCGCTGTTTGCATACAAATCCATATAGAGTGGTGCAACGCAACGCTTTACTTCTGCACTGCCGGTTCACGACTGCCAAGATCGGTAGGCTACCTTAAGCATTACTGCTCAACTTTCATGTATTTTTAAAGAATTTTCCTTACAGCTTAGGTCTTGATGCAATGCACCCTCTCCACAGGCGGCTCCCGTGACTACTGGTTTGTTCTTACCTCGGAGAGCGTCTCCTGGTTTAAAGACGAAGAGGAGCGTGAAAAGAAATACATGCTGCCTTTGGACAGCCTTAAACTGCGTGACCTGGAGCAAGGCTTCATGTCGCGTCGGCACATGTTCGCGCTATTCAATAGCGAGGGCCGCAACGTCTACAAGGTGAGTGGAGAAGGGCATGTTACATATGAAATGGGCTCGAGTAGCGGATCCTGGAGTTCGGATTCTTATCGCGTCGGCACAAGTTCGCGCTATTCAATAGCAAGGGGCGCAACGTCTAGAAGGTGAATGGAAAGTTGCATGCTACGGATGAGACGGACTAAAGCTTCAGGACCAGCTCTTACTGCACGGCTCATGGTTCGCCTTCTTGGTTATTCCTTGCTATCAGTTATTCTCCCACAGTTAATAAAAGAGGAATGAAAACAAATTGATCAATCAGTCATCCAATTAAAACTATTTATTATTTACACTTTATTACACACGAATTGTTGACGCGCGGTACATAATGTGTCTTCTAATATTTTTTTACATTACTTGGAAAGTAGGTATTAAAGTACTACGAAATAATTTCATTTTTGTCTTTGCCTAATCCTATTATCTTAGGTCGGCTCTCATAGTTATTTTGCACCGGAATTTTCTGTCCTGGGTGGTCTTTTCGCTCAATTGGGCTCGCACCAGGCACTCTCCTCCTGCCAGATTACCAGGTAGTACAACGAAATGACTGACCGTGGTTTTACTTTTTCAGGACTACAAGCAGCTGGAGTTGTCGTGTGAGACTCAGGACGACGTGGATTCGTGGAAGGCGTCGTTCCTGCGCGCCGGGGTCTACCCTGAGAAGACTTCTGAGGCCGCCAACGGAGACGAGGTTCGTTTTGAATGGTCACGTCTTGTGGCTTTGCGCTGGAAGGGGTTTTGTACCTACTGGGGATTCTGAAGACTTTCTTCCTTACGATAAAAGATCACGTCGAACATACGATATGGTTTAACACTCGTTATATTTACCTTTGTTGTGAGAGGTTTATTTGCGTAAATGCAGATTCAATTCAGGATCTCTAGCAGTACAAAGCCCTTTCGGCTTTGAAGCCACTGAAATGTCTGTGCCTGTCTTATTTCCATCTCTTATTTACTTAACACCTTTAACCCACTTTATTTACTTTTCTATCCTTCTATGAATCCTATAATGATATGATAAAATGCTTAGATAGTCACTTAAAACTGATATCTAAAAACCTTTGTATTGTTTATGTATTGTGTGTTATTTACAAGTATTTTTAATTTTTGTCATGCTATTCAGGGCGAAGGAAAAGAGGTTGGTTATTCGTTGGGTTCAGCAACATTACGAACACGATAGTTGACACTACATGTTACACATTTTGAGTAAACAACTTTATTTAATTCTTCGAGCAAATTTTTCTCCCAGTCTTTTGTTTCTGTAGTTACTTCTCCTTGACTTCTTGTTTCTATTTTTATATCTTTGCTAAGATTGTGTTAACGTCTGAATATGTATAAAGAGCTCTGAAGTAAAATGTTGGTGCCTCAGAGTGTTAAATGACCAGAAATAGGAAATTAAATGCAAACAAATGCTTACTGAAATATCTCCTCTTACTAATTCGGTTTCCAGTAGAAAGTTCTTTTTCTGTCTATTGATTTATCCGTGTTCAGGATAAGGAAGCTTCCGATGACGCCACAGTAGGTATTTTATAATATGCGCTTAATAACTATAATGAGCTGAATACAATGTCTGTTTGCACTTTCATCACCGCACGTTTTACGAACATTGATGATAAAGCATAATATTCTATTTATTCTTTCAGTTTGTGTTGTTTTTTAGTATTAAAAATTGCAAGTCTTTTATTTGTTTTAGGTTGTTTTAATATATATTGTTTCTCTATTTTTAGTTTTTATTTCCGTTCCCGGGGTTGGTACGAAAGAAAGTAAGTTCAACTTTACGGGTAAAAATTGGATTGCTGGATTTTGGTACCTTGTACAGAGTCGATCTTCGCAATTACACTATCATGAGTAAAGAGTTTCACATTAATGTATCATTAATTAACAGCATGTTCAGAGGCCACCCTGGATTTCTACGGCTTTTAAAACCCCAGATTTGACTGTAATACAAGCTTTTACATTTAGCATCTAAATTCACGCAAAATACGAATGATTCGTGCTCTAAGAGAGCTTATTGAGTGTGCCTTCACGCTAGAAATTCCAGGTTTTGCAGCAACTTTATTGTACTTTTTGCTACAATTTTCAAGCTTTTTCATTGTAAAACTTACACAAAATTGTTGGATTTTCTAACTTAGTTCTTTTGGCATGATGTTGAAGTGTTAGATTTGTTTTGGGTGTGCGGCCGTAAGTATGTAGAAGAAAGCAAGAAACCTTTAGAATTGTGCATGAAAATTGTGGGAAAAAGGTTTTTTTGGAAAGAAAATAGTTTCGATATCTCGCTCCCCTCTCTTGTTTCTGTGAAAAGCGGTGGAGATCATGCAAATATTTCTCTCTCTCTGTCCGGTACACTTAAACAGGGTGCACTAAAGTTACCACCTGCAGCTCTAAGCAGCTAAATGAACGGAACAGCTGGCATTTTTTTCGAGATTTCGTAGTTTTCCTCATCGTAAATGTTGTTTGTATTGACGAGTAGAACCCTCCATTTTTCGATGTATATGGGGATTTTGTTACACCCTGTATACCGAAAACTCGTGGCACGAAACGAATGAAAGCTACACACCTACACACTTCCAATCGTTCCGTGTCAAGACTTTTTGGCGCATCTAAAGAAGCTCCCGCGCTCAATGTCTCCATGTTTCTAAGTTGGCTTCCCACCGCTTGCCTCTCTAAATTCCAATACCCGCCACACCACTAAAAAGCGACCCTTATTTCCAGAACGCCGATTCGCAATCCTCCAGCAGCATGGACCCTCAGTTGGAGCGGCAAGTGGAGACGATACGCAACCTCGTCGACTCGTACATGCGTATCGTCACCAAGACCACCTGCGACCTCGTCCCCAAGACCATTATGATGATGATCATCAACAACGCCAAAGATTTCATCAACGGGGAGCTCCTGGCACACCTCTATGCGTCTGGCGATCAGGTGAGCGTCTTGGTGTTTCGTTGGAGTGATTTTCTTTCGTACCTGCTTGTTCTCTTCACAAAGGTCAACATGAGTCAATTCATGGATGTGTGGTAAAGACCGGTTTTTAGGGACAATAAACTGTTCTCTATCTATCTGTCTGAATAGCCTGTCATGGGTATCTGTGCCCAACAACCAGTTGTTGACGATTTCTCTTATCATTGACCGATATATTACACCTACGCTCTACTTACCTTTTTCACGTAACTGTTGTTACCGACTTGACCTTGATTCTATTCGTTTATTGTTGTTCAATTACATTTGAATGGACTGGTTGAGTGATTAATTAAAAGCCATAGTATTTTTAATGACTCGCGATGTTCAGTCGCTTTCTTTAATTAACATTATTATGCCGATGACAGCTTTCAAAATAATTCGTAGGATCTATTTCACTATTATACTGACACTAACGACACGTCTCAACGTTCACTTTTGCACTTAATTCGCAATTTTGGACGCGAGTGTACTGTACAAACTCCACCACCGCTGCCAATCACAAATGATAGAGGAGTCGCCCGAGGAGGCGGTGAAGCGCGAAGAGATGCTCCGCATGCACCACGCATCCAAGGAGGCGCTGCACAAAATCGCATAGTTTATCTATTTCACATTTATACTGACATTAACCACACATCTCAACTTTCATATTTGCACTTAATTTGCAATTTTGGACGCGACGGTACTGTACAAACGCCACCACCGCTTCCAGTCACAAATGATGGAGGAGTCGCCCGAGGAGGCGGTGAAGCGCGAAGAGATGCTCCGCATGCACCACGCATCCAAGGAGGCGCTGCACAAAATCGCATAGTTTATCTATTTCACATTTATACTGACATTAACCACACATCTCAACTTTCATATTTGCACTTAATTTGCAATTTTGGACGCGACGGTACTGTACAAACGCCACCACCGCTTCCAGTCACAAATGATGGAGGAGTCGCCCGAGGAGGCGGTGAAGCGCGAGGAGATGCTCCGCATGTACCACGCGTGCAAGGAGGCGCTGCACATAATCGGCGACGTTTCCATGGCGACGGTGAGCACGCCGGTGCCGCCGCCGGTCAAGAACGACTGGCTGGAGGGCCGGCTCGACGCCAACCCGCGCCTATCGCCGCCCTCGCCCGGCGGCCCGCGCCGCGCCGCGCCCGCGCAGCAAGGTTCATATGTTATTTTTCACTCCCATCTGCTCGAAATGATGCATTTTGATGCCCAAATTTAGGACCCAAAACACGTTATTGTTGTTCAAGCTAAGATGCATCAAAGTAAATAGACTCAAAATTGGGTTCCAATTTTAATTTATATATTAATGCACTCATTTACTAAGAAGTCGGACTTCTCTTTCACTCTTGAGGATTCGTCCTGTATCTATTTCGCTCCAATCCAAGCAATAAGTTTTAAAACCGAGTTTGGAACTACTTACTGAACTACCAAACTCTTTGCAGCAAAACCTTTAAGTACCTAATTGCCAAATATTTGAAATTGGAACGCAAGTTATTTTTTCTATGCAAAAAATCAATAACATTGGCGCGCCTTTTTTGTCTATTTTCACTTATTTTCTCGGAAAAATGTCGTCAAGCGATGCTTATAGTGTCTTCTTAACACCAGAATATATAAAAAAACAGGCAACACAAGCAATTCAAAACCTCCTGCCAGAACTTACATTTGAGTTGTATGTAAGTGTTATCTTTTATTTCATTCCTCTCAGATGGTAGTGAAAAGCAGAGTGTTCTACACGGGCGCAAATCATTTTTGGTCTCGGTAGTATTGATTTTCACAACCTCGACGCAAAAATGTTGTTTGCGCCCTTGGTGAACAATCTACTATTATACCACACACCCACTCAGAAAGTGTCTCATTGCTCGTTCGTAGACGTGTTACAAAGTTCGTAATCTTATTAATGTGCGGCGGGAAAAGATATATGGAATTTCATTCCTGTCCTGCTAGCGTGCTTTTGTTTTTTAGCAGTGTACATAAAAAAATACAAACGTCAAATCTCAAAAAGCCTTTTTTTCAAAATCAAAATCAAAATTTTTTATTCAAAGTAACACTGAAACTGCGACTTAATGAACGTTACAAGTTAAACTAGGTGTCCATTTCAAAATCTAGATCATTTTGGAGAAAAAATGGACAAAATAACTCCAAACTTAGTCTTTTCAAGTCCTTAATTTACATGATTTATGTAAATGTTCTAAAACTCATGCATTGAACTGGCTTTAATTCCAGACATCATTGTCATCTAAATAATCTTTAATGTTATAGTAGCTTTTTTGGCACAAAGTGTGCTTCACACAATTTTTGAACCGTGTTTCTGGCAAGCTTATTATATCCTCAGGGATCTTATTGTAGAAACATATAAAAGTTTTCATATACCTAATTAGGATTTGTTTTTGCACTTGATTTTTAATGAATGGAAGCTCTACAATTACACTTCCACTACACAGTACACACTTTCTACACTACGAAAAAAAAACAAGCACTGCAATTTGTTTTGTTTTATTAAATTTTGTTTTTTACTAAATTGATAATTTAACAGTACGCTTTTCATTATTCTAAATAATTTTATTTTCCTCGTAGGTTTAATATAAAGCACTATTATCACTCGGGAGAAAGTTCTATTTCTGTTGTCGAGTTTCCTTTAAGCCGTCGGATCGGGCGTCGGGCTTAAACATAGTCTCGAACAGAAATAGATAGTTTTCTCCCCTCAGTGTACAAAGTACTATTTTTATCCCTCTCAGTCCTGACTTTTTTAGGACATGTTTACACTTGCGCCCAGTTACGCCTGATGGTAAACGAAGACGGTTAAACAATGGTTTTCTGTTCTTATTTTCAAGGTCAGGACTGAGGAGGTTAAATGCAGCGTTCATTATCCCACAAGGAAGCCAGGAGGCACCGAATCCATATCGACCCTTCTCCGGACTCTTCCTCTGTGTGTCAATGAAATCCCTAATTTAGAAAAAAAAAAACACATTTTTAACATCTGTTGCGCTGAAAACAATGAATTGTGAGAATTACGAGGATAATGATGGCGACAATTTCGAGTACATTCACCCCGTGGCGCGCGTAACGTCGTATTGTGTTTATGTGTAGGAGCCCTTATTTTGGCTGACATTTCGCTCAAATTAAAGCCAAATTAACACGACGCGACGTCGTATTGTGTTTCTGTGTAAGTGCCCTAACGCAATGGCAACGCCCGCAGGTTCGCTGGGCCAGCGAGGGGCGCCGCCGCCGCCGGGCGGGCCGAGCGCGGGCCGGCCGGCGCCCCCGCTGCCGTCGCGGCCCGGGGGCGCCGCCCCGCCGCCGCCCGGCGGCCGCCCCGCGCCCGGTGCCGGCTTGCCAGCGCCGCTCATACCCACGTGAGTACTCCACACTGATTTAAAAAAAATATTTTGTTCATTAAATGTCTCGTTGGCGTAGCGGTATCACGTCTGATTACCATGCGGAAGGTCGTGGGTGCGATTCCCACTGGGGGCCGCGGTACATTTGTACAAATGTCCTCAGTCTGGGTGTATTTCCATGTTTGTGATGTCCTTGCCTGGTTACCATAGCACAGGGTATCCTAGTTTGGGACCAGGACACATGATTGTGTTGTGTGGAAGTTATTATTATGAAAATAACGGCTAATGAATGTTGATGATGAAGGGAAAGTGATCTGTTAGGATCGTGGCAAGTGGCAGTCCCTGGTCTCTGCCTACCCCTATGGGTTACTGGTGTGAGTTTATGTCATGTTATGAAAATAAAATGTTTTTACGCCAAAATTATTAGTTTCAGAATTAAGTTGCTCCATGAGGTCCACTGGTGCCAGCAATGCCTCAATTTCATGTGTTCTTTTGCTAAAAGTATCTTTCTATTTCTATTTTTTTAATTGTGTAAATGGTATTTTTTAGGACCCACGAAGCGGTGGTAGCCTAGTGGGTAGAACATTGGACTCGGAAGCGGGAGACCCAGGTTCGATTCTCAGTGCGGGCATGTACCTATGACTTTTCTGTCATGTACATTTGTGAAGTTATAGTAGCAATACCACTCGCTAACGGCGAAGGAAAACATCGTGAGGAAACCTGGGTGTCTGAGCTATTCACATACCCCAGCGCTTGAAATCGCCAATCCGCGGTGGGCACGCGTGGTGATTAAGCCCATACTCTCTCTCTGAGAGAAGGCCTGTGCCCTACAGTGGGACGTATATAGGCTGCTTATGAGGATCCATGACCGGTAACCTAATCCGAAAAACCAGACGTTCTTGGCATAAATGCTATATAGTCCTAGGTCCTTGATCCTAGGTCCTCGGTCGTGGGTCCTAAAAATCACTATATGCACGACTGAAAGGGTAGAAAAACAATTTTTGCAAAAACCGTCTGTTTTCCATTGGTGGCGCTAGTGAAGCTTATGGACTCCATGTAGGAAAGAAGCTAACGAAGAAACTCAACAATTATTCTTTTCAAAAAACCCATGCTTTGTCGCCCTACACGGGGTAAATACTAATTTAACGGGGAACTTGCCTCTAAATTAGATTGGAATGACGTCGTATTTATACCATACAGAAAAACTCTCAAAACAGTTATTTTAATCATAAAAACTAAGTAGGTTTAGATTTTCCATTGAATTCTAAATGTTTTCTAATAAATATGTTAACACATAAAAAATATTTTACGAGATAATTCAGATATTGATAAATATTTCATACTTTATAAGGCGTTACGAGCACATTGTGACGTCATAGTTTAGTATGGCGCGTTTCTGTACCACGTGATAAAAATTTCGAGCCTCAAACTATAATTTTCTTATATTACATACGTGTTGTATTATAAGAAAATTATAAGAAAAACCTTTCAAAAACAATCCTTTTCAACATCAAAACCTTTATGATCAGTTCAATAAAATAAAAAATTTTTTTTGCAAGTTTTCCATTGAAGACTTATTATGAAATTGAAATAATAATCAATAATAAATAAATAAGCGTTGGTAGCAGAGCGGTAGAACGCCGGCTCCCCATTTGGGAGGTCATGGTTTCGAATCCAGACATGTACAAACAATGACTTTGTTTTCTAAGTTACGTACATTCGTGAAGTCATAGTAGCAATACCACTCGCGATGAAGGAAAACATCGTGAGGAAACCTGAGTGTCCGAGTTGTTTACATACCTCAGCCCTTCCACAGTGGGCACGCGTGGTGATTAAGCCCGTACTCTCTCTCTCTGAGAGAAGGCCTGTGCCCTGCATTGGGACGTATATAGGCTACATAAAAAATAAAAAATAAACACCAAAAATAAATTTGAGCATTTATACGAATAGGTGTTTGAGGCTCGAAATTTTTGTTTATTCGTTTATTCTCAATTCTAAACGCGATGAATCTTCGATTTGTGTTTTCTAGTAATTTTCCATACAAACCTAGATTTGGCTTTTAATTTACAAACGACATGCTGGATCGCAATAAAACTTTGGCAACGTATTAAGAGGGAACAAGACGAGGCTTCACCGAATTTTAGAATCAATGAGTAAAAAAATAATTAGAACCTCGCCTTTTCACAACGTTCAAATTTATTTTTCACCTCACTAGCTCGTAAAAGCTCTGTTTATCATTCGAAATCTGCGTGGAAAATCGCACTTTATCCGCTAGCGTGGAAAGTGTTTTTAAAATTCGAATATTTTTATTCAATAAAGGTTTCGTACAATAAATTACATTATATATAGAACCTCATTGGTTTCGTAATAGTTTATATTCTCTGCAGCCCATTGATGATTGAAATGCAAATACTTATTTCATGTCATGCGCCAGCCTCATTTAAAGAATCGCACTGGCCGGCAAGAAAATTTGATTTAAAAAAAAAACTTTAAAATTTTCTTCTCTTTATTGAATTCACTTTACTTCCACTATTTTGGTTTGTTTTTTGATAAAATCGAAAGAAATCATAAAATATGAGCGAAGCTAGCAGCGACGAAGATATAAATTAACAGTAATTTAATATTTATTAAAACTGTTTTTCTTGCACCTAACATTTTCCTCGCTTTAGTGAGGTGAAAAGTTGTGTGTTGCGCTCGGCAGCAAAGTTATTTAGCGTCTCGTACCTTTGAAACCCTCGCTACGCTCAGGATTCTATATTTGAACCACTCGCTTCGCTCGTGGCTCAATCCTAGAATCCTTCGCTTGCTCAGGTTTCAATGCAAGGTACTCGCGCCAAAAATTAACTTTGCAGCCTTGCATAACAAATAACTATTTCATGTGTAGGTAGTCTAATGAAATGTACATTCAGTTAATACAATAAAAAGGCTATAGTTAAATTATTACTTAAATCAGTCTGATCACGAGTAGGACGCGCACCCGACACAAAACGATACACATTTAATAGTAGTATAACACTGTTAGTATAAGAGAGGGGCTGGAGAACTATTTGGTTCTCACTTTTACAATAATGCCCTCCATAATGTGCGAGAAGGAGGGCCAGTTTCTGAATTGAGAATTTCGCTAAGTAAATAGTTAATAAATAGTTCGAATTTCTCAATTCAGAAACCGGCCCACAGGCAAATAGTTAATCAATAGTAATAATTCAATAGTTTACCTGATAAATAATCGCGATGAGACCAGTTAAAATAACTATAGAGTTATCTAGTCCCTTTCTTGTACTGACAGTGCTATTTGATTCTACAGTGCAGGATGTTTGTGTACTCCCAGGCATGATATTTTTATTTAATCATACAACCATGCGCGTTACTTATATTTGTACCTGACAGATTTGTACAATGACCATTATAAAAACTTGCGAATTGCGAATACAACATAGGAGAAATTGCTGGTTTCAGCGAGTATTGGCGATGGTACTAAGTATTGATTTGATTTGGCAAACGCTTGCAAATAGTTGATGGGCTGATAAGAAATGTCATTTACTTTTGAGCTTCGCTTAGTACCCCCCCTAAGCATCTATGTGGGTGATGTAACAGCCATAATTTTAATAATAGTCACTTACGCTTATAATATTCGTAATACGAGTGTGTAACATTTGTCTATCCAACAGTTTCTTATCTAATTTTCCTGTAATATTGATTGAAGGAATCTTTGGTGATTTTGGAGAAAATGGCATGGTGAACTTTAATTGATGCTTATGTGCATTGTGCTTGTTTTGAATCTATTAGATACTAAATCCTACGTAACATGGTCACATACATTTCTTACGAATCTGAATAATGTTTGTTGGTCATTATTTAGAGTCTAGGCCTCGTAGTCTAAATTTTAGATCACGAGGTATAAATAATAAATAACATGGTTGTTGCTATTTAACCACAGGGTAACATGGAATTTCTTAGAAAAATTTTAAGGGGACATATGGTTCTAGTTACTAGTTTAAAAAAAAGTGGTGAGTCATAAAGAAACAACATTAGCATGAAAAGTAACAAAAATTGGAAGAGAGCTGAGGGTTGGCTTGAGCGTCTTAAGACCGGTCGGCGTGACCGGCCAGCTCAATGTCGATCTTTTACTTGTTTACGCGCATCGGATAGCAGACTATTAAACTTTTAAAATAATAGAAAACCGTTTTCAGAGCTATAAAACTTCTTGCCACTTTGATTTGAGATTTACTGTATCGAACCAAACCTTTTTAAAGTGAATAACAAACGTTTACAAAAAATATTAAACTATTACTTGGTTATATAATGAAAAAACATTCCCTTAAAATATTGTTAACGATTTCAAATTCACGCGGCAGTTTACTGCGACGACGATGACCCATTTCCCAAGTACAGGGTACGATCTTGGGGAAAGTCAAATTCTGAGTACGTAGAGTAGTTAAATGCAAGTAGGAATCCGATGATTCAATACGAGCCATGCAATAGCTGAGTGTCTGGTTGTTTTCGCAGACGGCGCTAAGCGAGCGACAGCGCAGCAACAACTCATATTGTGTAACTAACATACGTTACCTTACATTACCGAGGTACTAACTACCTTGTTAACTTAGTACAGTTGACGGCGCAGTGGGCGGTCCCAATTCTGTACGTGAACCCGATCAATACCACGTTGCCACTGAAATACCGCGGCTTAAAGCCAATGTCTTTGATTACTTCTAATATTGATCGTACATTACAATGTGGCATACAAATTTTACTTGAGTTCGAGACAGAATTGGGCATTAAAATCCATATCGGACCATTAGGGTTGTATACTAATATTGGATTGGAATGGAAGGTTTCAATTGGTTTGTGTGTTGCATCGTTTCTTCAATGCAATTGTAGTAAGTTAACAACTCCAAGAGTTTATAAATAATTATACATATGTTATATACAATATTACTAGTTATATAAATGATCAAATACTTATGATACATCAGAGAAAATGTTGCTTCCAAAATTAAAATAATAGTGAATTTTAATGATGTTTCTAGTAGCGTACATAATGAAATATGTATTTCGCTTTTACAATTTCCTTCGGGCAGTCGCGTTTATTATATTTAATTTTGGGACTCAAATACGATACTATAATTCTTATCTTTTTTTAATGAAATCGCAGAGGGTTGTGGGAACATCGAAGATTCATGACAAGTATTTCGTTGCATTGGCTGCCCTTAGTGAAATATTAAACAGATTTATGGTCCATAATACTTAGATGTCTGTACGCAAACTACTTATAGTCGTAGAAATTGTATATTATGTTGGGCTGATGATGCTAACATGTATGTACAGACGACCAGAGATACCTTTGAGGCTAACTCTTCGAATCGAAGTAGAATCAGAACTTGCGAAGTGCATGTCCGTTCGAATGATACTAATCTGTGTGTGTTCTTCGGAGTAATCTTTTTAATTTGTAAACCAAATAATTGTTTTTGGCTAATGTCACTTTTTGTAATGATTCGTTTGTACTCTGAACTTATTTTCAGTCGGCACAGAATTAAGGACGATACATAAATTCACAGTTACCCTGTAAGCTCTTTAATGTTCTGTGCTTAGATTACATTTATTAAAATTATGGCGGTTACAAAATGTCTTACAGAGAAGCTGTGATTGGCTCTGTCTTTCACAATCGCTCATTGCTCTGTAGTCATGTGAATCTTTTCACTGCACGCAATTGGATAAAGAACCATAAAGGTCTTTACGTCTCAGTCAAATGGTTGGTCTCCCCGCACGCTCTAGATAGAGAGGTGATCACTTATCTAGAAAAGGCTTAGTGATAAATAGTGTCCAGATGCAGTGTAAATGTTGCGGTTTCTACACAGAAATATTCTCGCATTTCGATGTGAAAAAAATGAACGTAGATGACAATGTCATTCATATTTCTACCGAACGTTTGCCTTTGGTATTACCCGATAAACTGCACATAGTAGTTATACCTCACACAAGGTCCGTGAAAAAGTAGTTAATCTGATCTTTTTAGACAACGTGATTTACAACGTTTGCTTACTAGGCCGTCGTCGGTGAATAAAACTTAACACGTAAGCAAACTTACCGTGCTATCCTTGGTACAGTTGGTCCACGACTGTATAGCCAAGGTAAGACTAACGCAAACGAGGCTTAACACCGCATCTGTAGGCCTAACACAGCAACCATAGACAAAACTCGAGTCTTCGCATTACTTGTGAAAAGGTCTGGCCAAGCTAACCTTGGTTTCTCGTATGTCAGTTGTTTTTTTTTCTAGGAACAACCGACAGTGTGTTAATAGATACGAGAAATCAAGGAACACTGCGCTATCCTCGGTAAAGTTGGTCCGCGTCCAAAACAAGCTAAGACCAAAACAGTCACTCTTTAACACCGTATCTGGACACATGGTAAGCTTTCACGTGAACATCAGACGGCCGGGCGGCGCGGGCGGCGCGGCGATGGGCGCCGTCAACCAGCTGCCGCCGCACATGAGACAGCAGGTCCACCAAGCCGTGGGCCAGGCCGTCACCAACGCGGCCATCAACGAGCTGAGCTCAGCCTTCGCACGGTTCAAGTAAATAGCAACGCCTATCACGCACACGTGACGCGAGCGCGCATTGTCCTCGCCTTCCGTCCACACTTCCCAGATAGCATGACTTTGACGAGTGGAAACTTGAGGTTTGACTTCGTGCTATCTGGCTCTGCACATTCCGTTTTTGCCTGTGAGACACGTTATGCTGGATGACGCGGCTGATTCTTAAGCTAGCTCGGTATTAAACATGACGGCTTAACAAATCTTATTGACGCCATTTCCACTTTGGTAGAATTTGTTTTGGATGTGTTTTATGCTAGTGCTGTTGAGAGTTAGCAGCGTTATTCATTGTATTAGGGGTTAAAGTATGAAATTGCCGTTTTATTGCAATAGGTTCTTTGAATTGACATAGAATCTTCATGGTTTGAGGTTTTCGAATGAAACTTTTTTCAAATGGTTTCTATGATGTTCTTTTGTTAAAAAATGTGAAACATTTAAATATCGACTTTCAATTGTTTTTGTTATTCAATTTAGACAAGAAAGATGGATACTGCGAAAATTCGAGTGATTATGAGGCACCCATTTTTCGTATTTTTTTATTTTATTGATTTGACGCAAGTGAGTCAATATTGTGGGTAAGGTAACGTTAAACCATGCCGCTAATTCCTGGGTAGTTTGACTAGGGTCGGCTTCCACTATCTCTCTTAATTCATCGTTATTCACCTGTGTGGGCGGTCTTCCTCGTGGCTCGTTCTTTAAGTCGAAATTTCCATCACGAAAGCGTTCAAACCAAAATCGTACGGTGCGTTCATTAGTAGACCCCTCTCCAAACGCAGCATTGATATTGCGGGCTGTTTCTGCCGCGTTAGTTCCGCGTTGGAACTCGTATTCAAAAATCACTCGAATTTTCGCAGTATCCATCTTTCTTGTCTAAATTGAATAACAAAAACAATTAAAAGTCGATATTCAAATGTTTCACATTTTTTAAAAAAAGAACATCATAGAAACCATTTGAAAAAAGTTTCATTCGAAAACCTCAAACCATGAAGATTCTATGTCAATTCAAAGAACCTATTGCAATAAAACGGCAATTTAATACTTTAACCCCTATTATGTTTGGGTGAGTTTTTATTCGATGATTGTTACGGTTAAGGCGAGGATAGTACGTGAAATGCACGTTTAATCCTTATATCGTGTCCGCTTAACGTTTGTTGCTGTGTTTAAATAACAAAGCAGTTTTTGTTAGTTTGTGTTTAATCTTGCTTGTGATACAAGGTTACCTATAGCAATGTATTTATCACAAGTCCCTAAACAGGGAATTAATCAACACGTTGCTTATCTGATTTATTAGTTAAAAATATGTTTCATAAATAAGAAAATGTTCAAGGGTGTTTAGCCTTAGCTTATGATTTCGAAGGACACGCACAGATTGCTATTAGAGAATAATTAGTCGTTTAATATTAATTAAAATGCCTATAATACCAAATAGCCATTCTAAATACAACTATATTTAGAATTTTTTAATTTCGGTCAGTATTATTCGGCAAAGTGGATAATGAATAGCGACGCTATGAAATGTAACAAAATGTATATTTGTATTACTTAAATATAGTTTAACTTGAAAATTGTTCCAATTGTATTCTGTAATCGGCTAATGTAATTAAAATTAACTATTATTTTGTATATGGTACAATGAACGCTGCTTAGGTATACAAATCATGACCAGGATCCTGTCTATGTTATGTTATCGATCGATGGAAACAGCTCGCTGAGAGAGCGGTGGTGCCCGAAGAACACTGCGAAAACCTCAATAGCTCGATATACGTGGCGCCTTAGTCAGGGTCCACAAACAATGAGCATATCACAGCATTGTTTTATACATACAGTGCTAGCGTTGTATTACTCGATGTAGTGTTACAGAGGGGTGAGAGGGGTGTATTGTTAATGTTGCCGCACTCGCCATGTTACTCGTAGTGTTAGTGATCATTTGTTGGTGCAGTTTGTTCACTCCTCAGTGACTAGATGTTAGAGACACCGTGGACTCTTCACACTTCGCTGTCACACATCCGTCTAGTAGCCCTCGACCTAATTGTAATATAACACACCCAGTCTGTCTTTAATGGATCCAGATGTAACGAATGATTTTGAATGTTCACTTGCACCATTATTAACCATTTAAAATGTTTGATACAAATTGCATGTAATTATATTGTAATAATTATAGCTAATGGCGATGTTTGTAAGACCGAGCAGTCTTCTTTTGTATGTTGCTGGTAGCAATATCGTGGGTCAATTAAACTAGTAAGTTGTAATGAATGTGTTAATGAAATTACATTTCACGATTAAGAGAGCTGCGTTTGGCTTGGTATCGCGCCGTTTGTTTACGTCATTTGTTAGATCGGTCGAGATGTCACATCAGTTGCAATCGTGAGTCCATCGAACTTACGCTTTACCGAGAGCTGCTTCACCGAGGACATCCAATACCCGAGTTCCTATACATCGTACGTTTACGTAATGCATCAGTAGTGTCAATGATCTGACAACATTAGCGAATCGATTTATACCTAAACGAAGTAATCATCTATAAAGTTTTGCTCTCTTTTCTTGTTAATATAGCGTTAGTACCATCGAAAAAAGGTATAGACAGTGATTGTTGGATTTGATATAGTTTATGAATATTGTTAATCTTATGCTGTATAAATAGAGTAATTAAATGCTATATGTGTACTACAATTTTTGATTTCCAGTAGTGTCGTACATTTATTGCCTAATGGCTACTGTACTAACAGTCCCTTGCTTAAGATTACCCCTGGACCACTTAGGTAAGCTTCGTTTGGTTTTAGTAGATGTGAATAGACAATAGTGCAGGTTAATGATCTTCGATCATACTCTGCATATTTTGATGTAAATAGAACAAATATGTATCTGGTTTGCCGAATTGTTATGGACGCATGTAATAACTAGTTTGTTGTATACTTTATTTGTTATGTAGTAACCACAAAAGTAATTTAATAAGATACAATAATTTCTGCATGGGTTGTAAATCGTAGCCGTTTATGTAGCTAACACTTACGACCAATTGTGTGCAGTAGTTCTTAGACTAATCTCGATTAACTGTGGTGTGCATGCTGGTTTTCTTACTAACTTAATCATGGTCATACTTACATTTGTGACTTCTGTCTGTTACCTCTAATCCGTCGATGGATAAGCCTGCCGACATTGCCAGTTGTTGATTTTTAACGTAATCTGTCGAATTCTAAATGACCCGATCGGGCCACCATGACAATGATATTTAATTGTTCTTTTCAAGGTTATAATCTAACTAAAATATTGATCTTTAACTGTCAGTAAGGTTAACCCTATCGACGGGTAGAAGGGTGGTAATTTGAGACGGGGCTAACGTCTCACAAACAGCTTTCAGAGAATTTGGTAAAATGATGACAGTTTTTCCGATGCAATGATTGTTTGCTGGGGAAATGTTTTTTTTTTTTGCGATTTCTGACTTTTCTAGTACTCTAACCTTAGTCAGTAGTTACTTGATCGGTATCACCACAGAATCGATTAGCATAATTAAAAGTGAGAAATGGATCTTGCTGAATCTAGGATTTCTCCAAAAGCCAGACGTGTCCCCCCCAACGTTTTCCAGGAGCTACAAAGGTTAAGGCAGTTCCTCTTGTTCCCGTCTCAAACTACCCCCCTGGACCGTCTGGCCACCAAATTTGACCACCGGTAGTCACTTGGCACTCCAATTTGTCAAGTGACTACCAGTTACCAAATAAAACAATATTACTCCCATTTTACCACCCAGTGGTTTAAATTGACCCATTTCACCACTGCTGGTGAATTCGATATATGGTGGTCCATGGTCCACTAAATTTCACCACTGGTGGTCAGTAGATTCTCAACTGACTATCAGTGACCAAATAACGTTACACAATGGTACTATCACCCACTTCGTTACAAAACGGCAAAATAAAAATAATCCGGATTAACCTAGAAACGATAGACGTTTTGAATGAAAGATTTGAATGTTTAAAAATTATTGTTTGTACGTAAAACGAACTTAGATAAACTATAAGTAAACAATAAGTAAACAAGGAATGAATTGCTTTCAATTGACCTCCAGTAGTCAGATGGGATTTTTTTTATTTCAACTGACCACCAGTGGTGAGATTTGGTGGTCAGCCGGTCCGGAGGGCAAATTACCACCCTGCATAGCTTCGCTATTGAACCGTAGCACCCACAATTACTCCATGAAGTATATGCATTTGTGATTTGGATTGACTATGTGATACCCATGTACCTACCTCTTTTCCTGACATCTGTTCCTGTCTACGCATTTTCTCATATTGTTCCTATTAGAATCATTGATGTAAAGAATACTTACTAAGAATTCGCATGCCTGGAATACCATCTCAAGATTTTTTTCTCAATACATATCTTTATTTGTTTCATTAGTTTATTATATTGGCAATATAAATTACCCTACATTATCGCTGGAAATTTTAATCAGTCTTATATTTCCACAGTCGACCAGGCCAGACTATGCCGCCAAAGCTTCCAGATCGACCACAGAATGGACGACAATATTGAATGCAGCGGCCGCTGTTGAGATAAGTGATCCAACCTTGTACATACTCTAGTACTTATCTGTAGTAGATTGGTTATAATCCACTGACTGAGTCACAGTGACAGTTAATAAGCAACATATAAAGTGTGTCGAGCAGCTTTTCCAATACCATCAGCGCTATTTATTCAGCAGTAATAGATCCTACGATATAGAAAGTATTAGTATTTATCTGATGTAAATATACGTCTACTTATCTGTAAGCGTTTGTTTGATGCGTCGCCGGAAGGTGCTCGACAATAATCGCATTTCCTACGATGATTGTTCTTAATCAATCTTCTATTTTTGTTGTAGAAATAATGTGGATATTAAAATGTGTTATTAGGAAATTATGAATGAATTTGTTAAACGATTATCTTTTTAATCAGTACTTGAGGTTTCAAATGCAACTCGCTCAGATGGTTTCATTATTTTGACAAAGTTTTAACTGACTTTGACCATCATCAGTAATATATTTATGTAATCATTTGACCTTAATAAATAAAGTAGTAATTCTAATCACTTTCAAAAATTATAAGTGTGAAAAATAAAAGTTGTACAGTTTGCTGGAATCGACTGATATTACACTAAAGTATTATAACTTTGTGATGAAACTGCAGGCTTAATACGAGCAGTATAGGTAGCGTGACGGTGTGAGTCGCTCATTTTGTGGCGCTAAAATGTCAAAATTTTACAATGTACTGGAAAGTCGCGATTTTCATATCGCGCGGCTCGCACCGTACCATGATATAGATATGCCGATGTCCGTATATCTATTTATTTTTGTCGATAATTTCGCAATACTTAATAATTAGTTTTGAAGATACTGCATCAAAACGAAAGTAGGCCTTCAAACAGAGATTGTAAACCGATATTTACTGTGGCATTTATATTTAGTATTGATTGTTTGGCACGTAAAAGAGAAGGAAATATGTGAGTTTACCTATTCCATACCAGATAGGTACACATTCCATGGATGTAAAGAATTTGTTTAACATGACCACAGTCAAGAAATTAAAAATAGGGACGGGTATTTCTTTCAATAATGAAATGAATGAATGATCTACCTGAACTACGTATCTGAATGAACCAGCAAAGAACTAGATAGACTTCAATATTTTAAGGATTTTTGTCGGTTTGTTTACATTCTGGGAAAGTGTATCTTGAATGGAATATAGACGAAGGGGCTAGTCACGAGCCAGGGTCAAGCCTTGAGATGTTCGAATAGTTTAAACTAATCAACGTTGCATTGTTCATAATTTTTTATCCTGTCCCGAGTAGCGTAAGATTCCCATAATATGTAGCTCATTGCGCACTGTGCTATCCCAGTACTACATGGGAACGGTATAAAGATGGAATAAAGAGAAATCTATAGAGCAGAGCCCAGGGCCACGAGCACTATATCGAGCGCGACAACGCGATAAAACATCGTGCCATCTCGCTCTTACTTGCCACGTAAAGCTAGATAAACCTGAAATGAAAAATTCTAAATTGCGCATTTCCTGAAACATTCTAATTACAGCTAGTGTTTTACAACAAGTTTTGGTCTATGAGATTTTTCTAAGATTTATATTTTTTCGGAATATCACGGTTTATATAATTTTATTCAATTCGCGCCTTACGCGCTCCACCGACATCGGAAATCTTTGCCTTCAGGAAATCATTGTCCTAGATAGAAGGACGTCCATTCTATTTAACACATATGGTGTTAAGCATTATGGTCTATACAAAAACTTGTCCGACTCGCCCAACGAGGGTTCAGTACAAATTTGTAGGCACTTACATTTTATAAATAGTTCAGGAATCGATTCTCGCAGTTTTTCCGAGCTTTTCCCGAACTTCGAAACCTATTTTTTTATGATTTAACTACAAATGTATAGTTTTCAGATTTAACCCTGAACTTGTAGTATACGACGATATTGCTTGCAAAATTTTAAAGTTCTAGGTCAACGGAAAGTACCCTATAAATTTTGAATCCCTTGAGTGTGTCAAAATATACTTTTTTCGCGGCATAAATGGCCGTAATTTTTTTTTCGTTTACTTAGAAGTTTGATTTTTTCACAGCTTCAAGGGACTGTAGACCTTAGTATATGGTGATAATTGTATAATTTCAACTCGATAACTCCACGCGTTCCCGAGATAAAGGGTTAGACAACAAGGTGATCCTCTAAGGGTTCCGTTTTTCCTTTTGAGGTACGGAACCCTGAACATTAAGAAATAGTTCCAAAGTCTTAGGGCAAGAGTTGTTGTAAATGACGAACTCGAACCGACATTTTTCAGAAATTGCCCATTTTGGAAATACCCCTGTATACTACCCGCTGTCGGGCTCGATACAGCGGCCGTGCTGCAGGGGCAGAAGGTCTCGCGCGGGACAACTAGTGGAGGGTGGCTATTAAACTTAGATGGACTTGATGAATGAAGAATTGTTTAAACACTTAAGAATTTAATAACACTTTTACCTGTTTGTCTATGGCCTTTTTGTCCAGTGTTAACATTATGTAACGGTTAGTCTTCGAATTTCGTACATTCCCCAGAGGCTCCTCTTAAAATTGCAAGGTTCCTGAAAGATGCACAATTTGAAATAGGCACTTACTAAAAATAACTATTTTGTAAAAAAGTTTTATTTAATACAGCTTCTTTCAAGAGACTTGTACAGTTAAGCCTTAATCGACGATGTCCACATGCCACCATGTTGATTTGCCTATGTAAGGATATAGGTAAAACAATAATATTGACTTGACTATAATCTGTGTACTGTTGTATACAACGATAAATAAATGTGTAAATAAACGACTCGTTTCTTTTCATCATCAGCGATATATTATCCCCATGTTTTTGACTTTATTCTCTCACAAATCACGCGTAATATCTGCAATATAATCCGAGAGATCGTTTCCGGAAAGGGTTTACGAACTGCTGTATTGTGAAGCATCACGTAAATTGTCATAACATGCCATAAACAGCTCTATTAGTGAATATAACCGAAAATTACACAGAAACTTTTCAGGAAACTGCGCATGATGGAAAGATTTCGCTAAGTAAACAGATAAATACGGTCTGATTTAAAATTTAAATCTGTAGAACAGCCCCCTAGCTACAAACTGCTTAGTAAACAAACGAACGTGATCGGAAGCGAAATGGCCTTTCACAAGGGGAGCTCGCCTCACTCGTAGCCTCTCGTAGGGCGTTTCTACCGGGAGCCACTTACAAAAATGTATGTTATTCGTAAAAACTCGATTCCTTAAAACACTTAAAAACGCCGATTAAAATAGTCTGTGGTGGAGATTTTACAGGGAAAAGATGTAGACAGATTAAATAAACAGAGCTTTAGATTCGTTTTAGAGGAATCGTGTTCTTATAAATAATGCCGTGAGAATATCTGGGGGCACGGTAGTGTCCCCGCCAAGTGGAGCAAAACGCACGGCGGTACCATCCTTTTCTCGAGGCAGTTCAGGCCAGTTTCGGCCCCCTATAACTTCGTTTTGGATAAAACTAGAGGCCTGAATTTTCAGTAACTATGCAGGCATTGTATAAACACGGTATATTTCAAATTTAATTAAATTTGAACCTACTGGTTACAACTAGAATTAAAACTAGTCAATGTTTCTTAATTTTATCACTCACTGCCTTACCGATCATCAAAACTCCACGGCAGTTCTAGCAGACATAGAATCTTCAACAATAAAATTCACGCTTCGCTAAACAATAAAATGAGGTGAAGTTTTCTAATATAATCTAAAATTAGTGTTTAGCGTAGAAATCAAGGAAAAACTAAAATATTTCACAATTTCGGTCCTGTTTTCTAGATACACCAACTGCATAAAGTTATTACGTAATTAGCTAACCTAACAACATCTTATAGTGACCATATTAATATTAAAAATCTTATGTTTTAAATAAATAGATTGACTTGGCCATAGCATGAAAAAACAATTTTTGATGGCAAACGTATACTGTATCGGCCTTATATATAAAAACATGATTGCTCTAAAGCACTCCTAAGAGGCAGTTTGTTTAATCTCCACCACAGACTATTTTAATCGACGTTTTAAGGAATCTTGTTTTTTATAAGTAAGACCGTATTACTGTAAAGACAAAGAAGGCCATCGCTTGACCTAAAGCAGCGTGACCACAGTGCAAACGACTCTCCTTAAATAAAAACTTATTTCGTATCTATGTAAAGTAATTCCCAAACAAAACAAAACACCTACGAATGTCCTTGGGGACTATTCGGGGGAATGCTAAAGAGGATTCTACCTTCGGACAAGGTTCGGCAGTAAAGCCTTATCGATTGAGACCTCAATAGTCGTTAATCTAAGTTTGCTACTTTGTACCTACAAGGCGCACTGGTGCTGACCCGTTATTTAAACAGAAATTGGCATTGTGTAGTTATGTCGTCGAATTGTTTGTTGACTGGCCGCGAGTTTCGTGATTAACAAACTTTATTTTGTGTTATCGCGGCGGGCGGTGGCGTCCACTCTTCTGCTAATTGCTGAATCGCATGATGGGGTGCGCGTTTAGGTAACAATGCTAAAACGTTTCCGAAAACAAGCTACTTTTTCTTCACAAATTAACATTGGCGGCCGAAGGAAAAACATAGTTCCCATGATTTAGATTGTAAGCCACAGCGATCACGCATTACTGTCTCAAAATAAATCCTATTATCATTTATTCTAAGCCCTGCATTAAGAACACAATCACGTCGGGTTTAGTTGATACGGTGGTAAAGCAAAAAATGGCTCTATTATTACAATTTAATGAAGAGAAAAAGCTATTAGGTTCTGGGACTTGATTAAATCGTTCAAAAGCAATTGTCGGATCCTGCTGCGGCGCCCTCTACGAGCGTGTACAGTGTACAGGTGCCTAATCGCACCGACACGACTCTGATTACGTGTGATTGTTGTATCAATCATTTCCTCAATCAAATTATTCAGTGGTCCCTGTTATTCTATAGCCTGTCCATGTCCACCGTAATGGCCGTCGGCCGTCCGACGGAAACATTCGACTGCACTTAGTCTCGGTTTGTTACTCAATGGATTGTAATTCATATGCTATTACTATCAAAATTAGAGAGAATTTGTCTTTAATGCGTTTGTTGTGTAATTTCAGAAGCAACGGTACAAAATAAAATACGAAAAGAACTGATTGTCCTTAGCGAGTGGTGGGCGGTTGGCTAGTAACGACGCCTAATAAACCGTTTACTCGAACACTCAGAGCGTCTACTCTAGGGCAATAACTTAACCAGTAGTTTGAACTAATAGATAATTACACGCGAATATAGTGGCGTTAGTCATGAAGGTAAATCATTCAACAGCATATTTCCCTTATCGCGGTGTGCGTGTAAATGCGCCGATTAGCTATGCAAATCTGAGTATTTACCGCGCGGTTAAACGCCGCGCCGCCACCGACACCACGCGACTGTGCCGTGTAATACACTGCCTGAACAAAACGATCCATTACACTATTATATTGACTTAAAGGATTTTTTTATAGCTGCTACACCCGGTTTACATACCTAAATACACGCACATTAATTGCACGCCTGCATCTAGACCTTGGGCTTGCCACTTGCCACGATCCCGAATTCCTGACGCCGCCGCATGCACGGTACCCGGCTTCGGGTATTTTTTGTCGATGCAAAAAAAAATACTGTCACTTTGATATGTGCCGGGGTCGTAAACCATCACAATCCATTACATTTGTTGATTTACTCTATGTGGACATCAACACAAGTCAATTTTTTAAAGGTCGCGACAGACTACGCCGGTTATAAATATATCGCGCGATGTCTTGTTCCATACTAAATCCGACCGCAATCGTGTGTGGACGCGAGTGTAGGTGTATTGGATATTGTATGGAAAAATATATCCGATATATTAACGCCATCGACTGTGACGGCCATAAATCTATGCCAATAAAAAACTCAAAACAAATCTATAAAGATCTTTTAATTTGTACCTGTACAATAAAATGCCATTAAAAACATAACTTATAAAAAAATCAAGTCTCGCAACTCAGTTCTTCTACCGTAAGAAGTTGTGAGATCCATGTAATACCAACGTACATAATTAGCTAACCTAACATCTTATAGTGAACATAAGAATTTTAAAAATCTTTTATGTTTTAAATAAATAGATTGAATTGGCCATCGCAAGAAAATACAATGTATCTCACAACAAATACATAGATATTATATTAAATTAGATTGTTTAGTATTTCTACATGAATTTATACTTATGGATAAGCGGCCATAGCGGCTATTTGGGATGAATTTCGGATGAACTAGGTATCTTGTGATATATCTGTGTAAGATCCTTTTTTGTGTACAATAAAGCGTACTCTATCTATGTACCTAATACTAACTACCTACCTAAGAGAGGCATTGAAATCACGGTGGAAGGACCGAAACCCCTTGCTACCATTACCGTGAAACCAGTTTAGGAAATTGTTAACGGAACGAACCGAATAGTATTAAAGTGCAGGCAAACTAAGGAAGCTCTACCTACCTAAAATCTCAAAAAGTCCCATGGTTCATACTAAATACGTGCAAGTGCATGATTGCCGTCATTGGTAAGCTCTATGTGAGGTGAGTCCTTTCAGGAGGCCAGCAAGGGTATAAAAGTAGTGCTGGAAAAAATAGGCTGCATAAAACTCGCTGGAGCATGAATTTAACTTGACAAAAATCCGCGTGGACGGTTTGCGATGGACAGAAATCTTTCCCGCGTCCCCTGTCAATGACGCCAGAAATAGGTCCATGCGCAGTCAGAGACTTTGGTAAAAATATCTGCCAGGCATTATACTGAGTCTTACAGCCTTGTTACGCCTAACTATAAGGTTAAGTGCAACAATCATAGTTCTAACTAATGTAGGTCATCTCTACCAAAGTGGTATTACAACGTGTTATTTGACGTAAAATCTGAAAAGTATTTCTTCGAGATCGATAAAATTATGTAAGTAAACCATTTTCAATAAGCCAACATTTTTAATTCTCTTTTTTTTTCATACTATTTTAATTTAATCCTTAACGAGTTAACGCGGTCAATTTGCGAGAAAAATAAAAAATAAAACTTGTTTTTTGGAAGCGGTTTCATTTATCGATACATACTGAAGAAGCGGTTTTCACGTTGTATTAATATTTTTTACTACTAGATAATATTTTTTATGTGAGTGAAAAGTAACAAGGCCCTCGCCTGAGCTATTACAAATTCGGTATAATTAAACAGTTGTCTAATTTAATTGGCAATAGGCGCGTTCCCACAAGTCAGAAAGTCACCCCCGCTCATTAGGGAGCGGTCGAATTTTCCCAACAATTAACATGCGACGCTCGTATCGTATCGTAAACCAATAATTACAAGTGTGCATTGTGCGCCATGTTAAACGAATGCCTCAATCACCGTTAATGTTTCTGGTTTCGAACTAAATGTAAGTTGTAGTGTATTGTAGAGTCCGTAGGCACTGGAAACGGCTAGGACTGTAGAAGAACGCTTCATTGTCGCAACAAAAAAATCATCATCATCAGCCATTTGACGTCCACTACAGGAGATAGGCCTTCCTTATGGTTTTCTAACCATGAAGGGTTTTGCCATAAACGCCACGCTTGGCAGGCGGGTTGGCGATCGCAGTATGCAGTTGGAATCTCAGGAAGACGCTTCTGCCCGTTTCCTGGTAATTTATTTCCTTAGTCGCCTTCTACGACATCCACGGAAAGAAATGGAGTGACGCTATTCTTAATCCAGCGCCACACAGAATAAAAAAATACAACTTATTAAACTTACGTCAAGTCCGTGTTCTGTGTCCTGCACAGAAAATGGATAGAATTAATGGATAGAAGTGGTAGAGATATCTCTTATCAGATACTTTAGCACTTTCGCGAATGAGATATCAAATACCTCCCTACTTAAGCTAGATATAGATATAGGTATCTACTTTGAAGCTTCCATGGTGGTACACAGACAAAGTAAGAATCATATTGATATTATTTGATATTAGCTGACTCGGCAAACGTTGTTTCGTCACATTAATTAGCCTACGACCTATTTTCAGACCTGCCAAATATACACAAAAAGCATAAAAATCGGTGAAGCCATTCTGAAGGAGTTCGATAACAAATACTGTGACACGACATTTTTATATATTGTGAAATGAAAAAATCTTAATTTAATCGCCACATAAAATCTTACTTTGCTAGACCGGGTTTTTCAATAGTCAGATAAAACCCACCAGAGAACAAAACCGATGTCATGTCGTTATCTCCTCGCATGATTTAGACAGCGACGACAGCATGCAGTTTACTCTCAAGTTAAGCTTCATCCGACCATCCAAAAATTGGCCCTATTAGATTTTAATTAGGTGTTTTTAATCAGAAATAAGTCTTGATTTTAGCAATCAAACTATTATCCGTGCTCCTGTTTAGAGCACGCCATTGAACGGAGGTTGGAAATCCGTTCATTAACAAACCGAGTTTATTTTGGATTGCGTAATTGGGACTTAGTTAAAACATAATTTTTGGTAAGTGTGTCAAGTTATGAAGGATTCCACTAGAATAATAACTTGATAAAACGTTTGTCACATTGTATCTAAAAGTAGACGGAGGAGATACTTCATACCTACTTAATTTGGGAAAAGAAGAAATTTTCATTGGCTTTTCATTAGTCGTTTTTTTATGATTTCTATGTTTGGATGGCGACACGGAACTATAAGGGCGTAATTACATAGGCACGATAAGTCACGGTAATTACGTCGTAATTGAAAAACTTTTTTATGGATATCGTCACTACAAGTACGTACGACACGGTCAATATCTACGTACATACATAAATTCACGCCTGTGTACCGGAGGGGTAGGTAGACACCAGGTTCTGCAACTTGCCACGGTACTGACACGATCATTATTTAAAAAATATATATTTTCGCCTACTTACATCTTCAGATTCATGAACTTCAGTTCAACGACGAATATTCTTTATTCAAATACACGCATTTAGGTAGGTAGGTATCTACTTGTCCTAGGCCCTAGGACCTAGGGGGATTAGTGTTTTGGAAATATTATTTGCTTTCGCTTACTTTTCTGGAGATCTTCTAAAACCTGGTAAAAACCCCTTGCTCTTCGTAGGTACATAACTGAGTTACATTACTAGCAATGTAGGTATAAAGAAAAAATATTCGTCGTACAAAACTGGGTAATGTACCTGCCAAGAAACCTACCTTCTTTGCACATTACCAGTTACAATGCCAGTTATGTACACAGAAGTAGATATTGTTTCTACATAACCCGGTTCTGTACAAAGAAATAGCTGTTCCTTGAAGAAAATGTAGTATTTAATGAAAATATCAGAAGGCCAGCGATTGTCTCTGGTGTCAAAATTCGTGCAGTTGTTGGGCGACTCGAACACTTCAGTGCACTTTTTTTCTCATAACCGTTATCATTCTACTGTAACCGTAATCAGTCTCTTAATGATAGCTCAAGTTTTAGTTTAGAGAGAGAGAGAGAGTTACTGTAAATGCTTCTGAGTGGCTCGGTAGGTTTCTATTTATTGCTTACTCGGAGAACCACGTTGGTTTTGTACAAGGAACAGCAATTTCTTTGCACAGAATATTTACCTTCGTCTACATAACTGGCATTGTAACTGGTAATGTGCAAAGAAGGTAGGTTTCTTGGTACATTACCCATTTGTACGAAGAATATCTTTTCTTTATACATTGCTAGTAAAGTAACTCAGTTATGTACGAAGAGCAAGAGGAAAAAACTTGTTACATTTTTGTGTCACTTTCAACTTCATTGGGAAAGTTAGTTGGTAGGTTATACCTATTTTAAACTATTAAACCTACCTACTAACTAAACTTAAATGAAATTATTTCAATGTATTGAGTTGAAACCTAAATTCCCAAAATATTGACGTAAGAAAATAAAATTGACATTAAAATCGAGCGTCTAGTCGATGGAAATTACACGTTCGTTCACACGGCGAGATTTTATCGGTTTTATTCAGCGGTAATTTGAACTTTTAATAATAAGTTGATCCTGTACGCTTCCACAACATTTGGCCGAGGTAGAGCTATTAAAAGTCGCTAAGTGTGTATCGGGCTAATATAGAAAGTTACAAAGTTATTATGCGGTGCCTTGACGGAAACTTTTGCACGGCGCGATTTGAAATAAATAACAGTAGAGTAGCGTAGTAAGAAGTACAAAATTCCGGCCTCCACTTACGTGTCTCACTGTGTATTAAAAGCAATTTTAACTTTACGAAAGTGCAACACTTTCCCAGCGCCTACACTGGAGGGCCCTCTAAAATGCTACAGACAAATGAACAGCGTTGTTAAACGTGCACCCTCGGCGCGCGGCACGCGCTCTACACTCGTAGAACAATGCACACGCTATCTGCCACTTTACCAATGCACTTTCCTGTACTCAATTTTGATTTCTAACACTTTAATTTAAAGGTCTATACCTTTTTTCGAGAGCTTGGCTTCAAATGAAACAGTCAAACACAAAATGGCGGAACTCGTAGCACACACAATAAATCAATTGGAGTGGGTGGTTGACTTTTCACTTAAATGTGTGGTTAATTGTAACCGAAAATGACTGTTGATCGAGCGGGCACATTTAATTTGAGTGGTGCTTTAGTGGTTTACAGTTGGGGTTGCATTGTGGCGCAGGGGGAAGGAAGTGGCGCCCGGGGTTCATAGTGCTCTGCCGGAAACTTGTGTGCTTTTATGACACTTTAAGGGGGTCCAGGGAGTAATACTAGCGCCACCGAGGCAAAAAAAACATATCTTTTTTACAGATCAAATTTGCAAAAAGTGTCAGTAGGTACAATCTCTCAATCATGTTAACAGAGATTTTTAGGACCCACGACAAAGAACCTAGGATCACGAACCTGGTAAGAAAGAGAGAACGATTGGTGACAGATGCGAATACATCGTTTAGGGATTTTAGAAGTCAAGTTTTTCGAAATTATGGATCTATTTTTAAATGTAGTCAGCTTGTCCAATCATCCTTCTAGCTCAGTTGGTATAATCCACAGGAAAGACAATGCCAGTGCGTGCGTAGGCTACTAAGCCGCGAGTTTCCTTGCAATGTTTTCCTTTACAGTCAGTGACTGGTTTTAGAAATCTGAGAAAGCTTAGAAATCTAAATTCAGATTCATGCCGGGATTTGAAACCAGGACGACACGTATGTGAAACAACTTGTGTAGGTATCGTCGCCGCTAATTAGTTAAATTAGGCGTCCACTGGGCTACCTACAAATTACTTACAAAATTATTAATTCTGTAGAGTTCTGATTTCAAACCAACTTTGTAAGTGTAATTAAAAGGAAAGGTCGCAACTTTCGTAGTGCTATACACGACCGGTGGGCTACCCACTAGCACAACTACTACAAAACAAAATTACCCTTTAATTGTCCATTTACATCATTTGACTTTGTCGAATATTTAATTCTGTGTCGATCATTGTTTGAAACTTTCCATTGTGTTTGTTTAAATTCGTTGCCAAGTAATTTAAAATGTAATTAGACCATATAGGTATATTAGTAGAATTTGAGATGACTAACCGAATTCGTACTTATTTAAAAAACTGGGAAATTGTAAGCGTGAACAAAATTTCTGATTTTTCAAGTTTTCTACTCGTCAATACATACTCAACTCAACTTTTAGTATAGCAAGAACTTTAAAACAACGAAAAAAATCATCTGTTCCATACTAAAGTTAAGTGCTAATAACATACAAATATTTGGAACAGCAGGGGTCTGTTTCGTGGTTTAGGTACTATGACAATTCGATGTACATTGCAAAGTCGATTAACCCACAGATTAACAAGTAGACGTTGCTACGCAATGCCCCTCAAATTGTCATAATAAACTACGAATTGTTGTTTTATAAAACTCGATCCTGATTGACAAGTACGTGAGTTCTGTATATATTTTTCGCGATTTAAGTTAAATCTTCATAGAGAAAGTGGTTCGTATTGACGAGGGGGCTAATTTATTATGTGCACCAAATCCTGAGCGATTCCGATCGTGTGACTGTCAAATTCCATACTAGTTAAACGATTGGAATCGCCCAGGATTTGGTGCGGGATAGAGGCAGAACTCCCCATTTTCGGATAGGTAAGTATACAGGGCGTCCCAAAATTATGGGCCATGAAGGGAAAGTAGGTACTTTAAATATCGAGAATAGGGTATTTTACTGAAAGAAGACGAGGCAAGTAATTTTTAGAAAATCTTTGAATGCAGAATTATTAACTTTTAAAAATAACATAAAGTCTTCTTTCAGCAAAATACCCTTTCTACGACATTTAAGGTACTTTCCCTTCATGGCCCATAACTATTGGGATATGTTACAACCCATACATGGTGTTGAAATACTAACGCCCGTCCGGAAAGCTACGGCTACTGGCAGCAAACAAATTACTTTATGTTGGGCTCCTGTCTCTATATATATGTATATAGAGATGTCTTTTGCTAATAGTGTGTGTTTCGTTTCTTGGATTAAATTCGTACATTAATTTTTGAAGGGAATAATACACTTCTTACAGATGCCATTATAAACAGCCTATATACGTCCCACTGTAGTGCCTTCTCTCAGTTAGAGAGTAGGAGCTTAATCACCACGCGTGCCCACCGCGGATTGGCGATTTCAAGCGCTGAGGTATGTGTTCTAGTTAGACCTGGGATTTCCGCACTTATATTTGGGCCATTGTATGTAGCAAGCGCTAACACCTCAGACACTAGGGTTTCCTTACGAGGTTTTCCTTCACAGTTAGCTAGTGGTATTGCTACTATACCTTCACAAAATGTACGTAACTTAGAAAACAAAGTCATTGGTACATGCCAGGTTTTGAACCCACGACTTCCCGAATGAGTAGCCGGCGTTCGACCGCTACGCTACCACCGGTTTTAGCGCTGAGGTATGTGAATAGCTTAAACACTAACGTTTCCTCACGATGTTTTTCTGTATAGTTAGCGAGTGGTATTGTTACTATAACTTCACAAATGTACATAACGTAGAAAACAAAGTCATGAAAGTGAAAGTGAAAGTGAACTACATTTATAAAACACACTTTGTACATAAATATAGACATAAGCTTACATAATTAAAACTTTTTTCTTTTACAAAAAAAATTACAACTTAAAGGTGCTGTTTTCTGGTGTGCACAAAAAGGAATATTCTTAGGCTAACTTATTATATTATTAAAGTTTTTGGCAAATGGACTCATGCTCAGCAATATGCCGCCCGGAGACGCATGCAACACCGGTCGACGCTGATTTTCAGCATGAGCCATTAAGACAAAAAAATAGGTTGACAAAAACTCAATCAGAAACGGCGTCGTAACGCTGGGGTGTTACAAAAGTGTTTATAAGTAGATTATTGACCAATATAAATTAGATCAGGTATGAACAGTACAGAAAAAAAAAAAAAAAAAAGATGTCCCAATGGCACTAGATTACAAATACAGGAAAGAGCCAATCCCGTGTATTTGATTTTAATTGAACAGCCGACAGCAGGTCGACATTTGGAACATTACTTTGGTGCAAGGACACGTGTAACGCAATGGAGCAGAGCGCACACATGTAGGTACTTGTCGATGTGCTATCGTCTGTACTCGTACAAAATTTAGGTGAAATTGAGGCGTTTTTTTGTATGCACTTTGGTCAATTGACAGCTGTTAACAATAGATTAACAGCGTTTCAGTGTACGAGAAACTGGGGGTTAGTCCGTCTATGCATTAGGTACATCGATTTTAAAGGATATTATTATTGATTATATAAATTGTGTACCGGGTGGGGTTGATAATTTACGAAGTATCATTTAATTATTCTCTATCGCTTTGTATGTTTAGTTTATGACAAAATTAAATTATTATTCATGGTTTTAAAAGTGTATGTTGTTTTAATAGTTTAAACAATGATGCAATTGTCTGTGCTTGTGGAGTATACATTTCAAATTTTCCTTTCACTCTTCCTGTAACTGACAGGCATGGGACATTAAATATTACATATTATCTCACAACTCACAAAGGAAGGCTGAATCTAAAAAGCCTTAGGATTTTTCTTTCCCCACTAAAAAGCGTTTTGTGGACGTTCGTGTCTCTGTCTGTGCACCTTCGTGCTTACTTTGTGTTCCTGTGACGATTTAAATAAATGTCCTCCTTCCTTATTTCCTTCTTTCTTTCTTTCCCTCAGTACTCATATTCATAAAAAACAATTGTAAGACTATATACACAAACACACACAATTGTACACAAACACACACACACACACACATACACACACACACACATACATTACACTATTTCAATCTTTCTTCTTTCTTTTCGGGTTAGATTTATAGGTGTAAAATGCCTCTGCTTTTTGTTTTTCTAGTAAAATAATTTTTAGTGTTAGTTTGAAAGTGATACTTGTCATATATTTCTGAAGTGGTGGGGGTAAATCGTTCCAGATTTTCGCAGCGGCAAATTTTAAAGTGCCTTCGAAGTTTTTAGTTTTGTGCTTTGGAATCGACATTAGACGTCGTTCTTTACTACGGGTATTTAAATTATGAGATTCCCCCATCCACTTAATTTTCTCGTGTAGGTATTTTGGTCTTTTAGTGTGAACAACCTTTTGAATTAACCCTGCTAAATGTAGTTCCCTTCGGCCTTCCATCTTTAGTATAGATTTCTCGTTTAGATAAGGGGTGATGTAAGATCTTTTGGGAATTCCAAAGCAAAAACGTGCGCATGCATTTTGCACACGTTGTATAGCGCTTTTAGTTTTTCCATACAATCTGGGCCCGTAAACTGTATCACAATAGTTAAAAATTGAGAGGACGAGGGCTTCCGACAAGATCATCCTAATATCTTCTCTCAGAAAATTTCTTATGCCATATAGTACTTTTAAGCGGAAAAAAGCCATTTTGATCTTTTGGTTGACGTGTTCTTCAAATCTCAGTTCGCTGTCCATTAACAGTCCCAGGTTCCTTACAGAACTAACTCTCTCTATACTCTTACCGTCAATTATGATATTAGGTACCTGCAAAGTGACTTGCTCACACTGGTCCTTCGTGCCCAGGACGATGTATTTTGATTTTGCTGGATTTAGAACCAACGCATTTTTTCTTGTCCATTTTAGAATGCTTTCAAGATCCCTATTTATTAATTGTTCTGCCACTTGGAGATTACACGGCTTAAAAGAGAGGTAGAGCTGCGTGTCATCTGCGTAGAGATGCACTTTACAGTTTTGAACATGTTTGACAAGATCTGTAGTGTACAAAATAAAAATCAGTGGAGACAAAATTGATCCTTGGGGGCAACCGCGCTGAATAAATTTAATTTGGGATGTCTGAAGGGGATGAGGGGAGGTCCTTGGCTATCTTCTATCACAACATATTGTCTCCTATCAGTCAAAAATGATTGAAACCATTTGCATGTGGCCTGCGAAAATCCATAGAACATCATTTTAGCGATCAACAGATCTGCACTGATGCAGTCGAACGCACGAGAGAAATCGAGTAGAGTCAGAACACTGCCTTCGCCCCTGTCCGCTGCTGTAATTATGTCGTCGGTCACCTGGGATAAAGCCGTAGCCGTCCCATGCTGACTACGGAAACCTGACTGGACATCCGGGAGGATAGACTCGTTCTCCAGATATTTCGTCAGCTGCGAACAGACAACGCGCTCTATGATTTTTGACATGACTGGCAAAATACTTATGGCTCTCAGATCTTTTAGTTCTTCTACATTTGAAGACTTCGGCAGTGGTCTGATCTTTGCTAACTTCCAAGCATCTGGGAAAGAACCATCGGTCAAGGATTTATTTATTATGTATGCTATTATTGGGAGGGTAACCGGCAGAGTCATTCGAAGCATTTCAACCGTGATCGTATCGCTACCGGCTGCATTTGTGTCAATGGCCTTAATGATCTTTAAGATTTCTTCTTCTGTACATGTAGTTAACTCAAAGGAAGTATCTGGGTGTAGTCTGTTTCGCGTATAGAATCTCAGTGACTCATCTTCAATTGTGCCATCACCGGGAACATCGAGAAAATAGTCATAGGATCATGCCCGCACTGGAAATCGAACCTGGGTCTCTCGCTTCCGAGTCCAATGTTCTACCCACTAGGCTACCACCGCTCCGGAGACAGATGTTACAGATGTACTTAGGTTCTAATTGTTAGTGTATATACCAAATTTAATCAATTACCAGGAGACGGGCAGCAGCGTCTCCTTGAGTTTCCAACCGCATACTGCGATCGCCCACCCGCCTGCCAAGCGTGGCGATTATGGCAAAACCCTCATGGTTATAAAAACTACGAAGGAGGCCTATGTCCTGCAGTGGGCATCAAATGGCTGATGATGATGATACCAAATTTATGTCCAACACGTGCCTCGTATGTGCCTTAAACAGAAAGGACCTGACGTTCTTTGTTCTTACACTAAACGCCAAAGCATGTGCCAATTGTTGTTCTGTACCCAAATTGAGGGAAAGTAGCGTCAACCCTTTTAGCAAGAAGGTTTAATTTGGCATGGCTTTTTATGGTGGTTAGGGCGATAGGTTGTAGTTGCGGTGAGGCGCGCGTGCGCTTCTCGTATTATGCTTGATAGTAGTCCTTTGTTACGCGTCACACCTGTCGTTGTCATTTCTCTGGATTCGTAAATAATGATGAAGGTTTATTCCTCAATTCTAGAGCTATTAAACTAAAGTTAATTTATGTTTAACTTTATGAAAGGGCGCGAATGAAAAACAGTCATTTAGGTTGAGTCGGCCGTGAGCCTATCTTATCGTTTCTTGTTTTTGTAGAGTTCAATAAAAGGATTAATTGCTTTTTAAGTGCTTTAAACCTTTTCCGCGAGAACTTTTGTATTGATATAAGGTCAGGTATTGAAGACAACTAAACCTACTTATAATTTATTATGATTGTAAATGAAGAGTAGGTACCTACTTTGAGAAATATGGTCTTACCGATCCTAGAAAATAACATTTAAAATGACATTTGACGCTTAATTTAATTATCATATTTTTGACAGAAAAATAAAGTAAGAATTCCACTTTTGCTTAGTCGGGTCGGTGCGGATTTAGTTCCTCACCATCTATTACCTAAATCACTTCGGTGTCATTGGAAACTTTAGAAGTAAACAGCTAAACTTTATGTAGTTGTAACTCAAATTAAATTTTATCACAAGCAGCTTGTACCCATACGTCTCACTGCAGGGCACAAACGCTCTCTCTCAGAGAGAGAGAATAAGGCCTTAATCACCACGCGTGCCCACCGCGGATTGGCGATTTTAAGCTCTGAGGCTCGTGAACACCTCAGACACTCAGGATTCCGCATGATGTTTTCCTTTACTGTTAGTGATTTACAAAATAATTTACAATACATAATTGACGGCAAATTAATTGTCAAAATACATATCTATGCCGGTATTGAACACAGCCTTTCTTTCCTCCTCTGGTGGTAGGTGGACCTCTCGAATGCGAGGCCCGCGTTTTTACCGATACACTACCACCTCTTCGAAAGTTGGTCCTATTGCTCTTTACATAGATACATAAACTCACGCCTGTATCCCAGAGGGGTAGGCAGAGACCAGTGACTGCACTTGCCACGATCCTGGAAGGTCACTTTCGCTTCTTTAACATTCATTAGTGCATGCGACGGCATGCACGCACGCCGGTTTCGGTTACTTTTTATCTTGCCCTCTGTTAATGCATACCCTATTTGGGCGAAGTATGACCACCCACATTCGCTCGACATATTTGTTTCGTCAATCTTTCTTCCTTCATCCTCTCCACATGTCCAAACCAACGCAACATTCCTTTCTCAATTCTAGTCACTACATCCTCTTTCAGTCCACAACGTTCTATAATCAAACTATTCTGTATCCTATCATTCAAAGTAATACCAGAAATACCTCTCAAGGACCTCATTTCTACTGCATATATCCTACTTTCTTGCTTCTTTTGCCATACCCAAGTCTCGTTACCATATTTTCTCTTTACTTTCGGCAATAAGGGGATTTTGATACACCCTGTATATTTTTTTTGTAGTTTTGACTTGAGTCTTGTTGTTGCCGTAATTGAGGGCGGGTCAGACAGACTGACTGAGATCCGTCTAGTCTAGAGGCTACAATCAAGCCCCATCTTCAATGGTACAGTAGATGATTTCAGTGTAGCCTCGCAAAAGAATTAAAAGAAATTGGCTGTACGTTATCGCTAGGTGCCTTATTCGGTGAAATTGCCAGAGGTGCTCACCCCACATGCATTGTATTTTCTTGGCATATCTTCGAACGTACTTACCTATATGTATCCTACTTATATATTGAGCTATCTTAGTTGGGTGAAGTTAGAAGGTCGAACCATCTTCGCTACTAAATAAAAAAATAAAAACCTTTATTTAACACCAGAAAATTATGGTTACAGCCTAAGTAGGAACTAAGTTACATAAGTAAAGTAGTTTCATAACTACGTGGTTTCATATTTTCATGTTTCTGTGGTGAGATGAAATATGAATATGACTCGTGTGGTGGCGAGACAATGTTAACTTGTTACTGTTTCTGTTTTTCACTCTCTATTCTATTTGTTTTAGGGTTCCGTTGTCAAAAAGGAATCATTATAGTTTCACCACGTCCGTCCATTTGCTTGTCCGCGGCCTAGCTCAGAGACGATTAGTACGAGAAAGTTGAAATGTGGCATAGATATACATACTCAAAACGGTAGAATAAACACTTAAAAAATATTTTTTTAGTGGGATACACTAAAAAAATTTTACCCTACATCTAATTTAGGGATCCTCATCATCATCAGCCATTCGACGCCCACTGCTGGACATAGGCCTCCCTCGTGGTTTTCATAGCCATGAGGGGTTTCCCCTTTAGGGATGCATTTTTTTTACACCATAGTGTGGGGTATCGATGGATTGGAAAATATTGTGAGTCTAGGAAGATCATGTTTTGATCTAAGGTTCCGTTTGCGAAAGATTAAGCTTTAAAGCACAAATTTTTGTCTGAGTACGCAGTAATGTAGAAAGATGAAAACATTTAGGACTTAAAAAGAACACTTTCATGGCTAAGTAGGTCTTACAAGTTAATAATAGGCGACCAACTTATAAAACGAAAACTTCGTACAAAATCCGTGAAAATTACGTTGACGAAGTTGTTCGTTCTGTAAAGCAGATAAAAGCACCTCTTTCTACGGAACCCTACACTGCGCGTGGCCGGACACGCACTTGGCCGGTTTGTAGTATATTGATTAATCATTATTTAATCACAAAAGGAGGCCCCCCGAACAATGTACCTACTAAGCCCTCTACGCCGACAAAAATAATATAACATAAAACATACCATAAACTCACCCCTGTGTTCCTGAGGGGCAGGCAGAGATCAGGGTCTGCCATTTGTCACGACCCTGACAGATCTCTTTCGCTTCATCAACATTCATTTGTTAGTCGTTGCATGCACGACGGTTTCGGTAACTTTTTCTTGAGCTCCTCGCACTCATTGGTAAAACCTTTCACTACGATGGCGAACATCGTTTACCATCAATACGCGAAGAAGAAGAATTAACCACAGAAAAATTAAAAGGCAATTATTTTACTACACGAGTACAATAAAATAACGGTGCTATCCTTTACCAAGTCAATAGGTCAGTCTACATTTTTGTTGCAAAGTCACCCGTGACGTATTTTAACTGAGTAGAGTGCACGCGTGTTAATTTTAATGTACTGTCGACTGTACCATGATATTGTTATATTTCAGTACGCACTTAGGTATATATCAGATCAAAACTATATACGTATGTATTATGCTTAGGTACTTGCACCAATTACCCGTCTCTCTTTCTCCTTCGGCAACCGTTCCGTCCCAAGGTTGGCTGGAAGAAATTGCTATTAGCAATAACGCCGCCAAGAACTTATGTGTTTTGTTTCTTGCGTGCAATAAAATAAGAAGAAGAATAAGAAGAGTCAGAAAACATTCAATCACATTGGTGAAATGGGTTAGTTTTTTATGGATTCTGAAGAAGTGAAGAGGTGAACCTCTGAATCTTGCGGGTGAGCAGAGCACGGCTTGCTAGTTTCTGTAAGGGTTATCTATAAAGATTGCGAGCGGCCATATCTCCCACCGCCCGCGCAACAGCGGCTGAGGACGTGCGCTGCCCACCCTGCGCATGCGCACGCTTTTATCATTTACAATTACCCACCTAGGGTCCCTGCACTTTATGGTGTACGCAGAGATTGGTGCAAATGGTTTTGGAATGATTGTAGAATGATTTTTGGCTATTTCGGTTATTGATCTTGCTTTCGGTTTTAGATCTCGGCAACACTATGCAAAGCTGTATTTTTGTTTTGTTGTTGTTCGTGTATTTTGTTCTGTGTTTCTGCGACATTTTGCATAAATGTCTTCTTTCTTTCTTTCAATATTGTAAGAACCTTGTTTGCTAGTTTGACTCATTCTGAAAATTCTATTTCCAATTTCGCGAAGGTTCAAATAACGCCCCTTTAACGCTCTTAGCGAATTCATTGGTGGCTGCTGACGGTGTTGAGGTTTACTGTTGCTCGCTCGGCTTCTCGGCGTGGATTTAATTACTAACGGCCGAATACGTTAATGTAATCAAAGCTCGATACATCATACTCGCGCTATCGCCCCGCCTCGGCTTGATTAATATTTCTAATGAGCGTCGGTGCCTAAACGAGTTAATAAAGCATTCGTTTTTACTCGGCGGTGCCACTGCGCCGGTAAACGGCACATCAATCACTGCTTTGAGCCTTGGCCGCCGAATTTCTTAATGATTGAGATGATGGCTGCGCCTGGGCACGACCCTCAAACCCTCGATACCTGTATACCGCGTCACGGGCAGGTGATAGGCACTCACGGAGCAAACATCCGTCAATCGTTGACACAAGTGCATTCAGTATCCGCTGTTTTTGCGATCTTAGTCCTACGCTTAGCGAGAGTGACCTATTTTAACTACTCGTATCGTATAGGTACCTACACCGATCTTAGTTAAAAAATTTACTGTTTTCATCAGTGCACTAAGATCGTCGGTGTACAAGAAGCGAATAGCATTTGAGTAGCCATTTTAGCTCACTCGGTCCGAGTTCACTATGATATTGTGAAAAAACCGTAATAACTCATTTTAGATACAAGATGAATTATTAATCGCCTTCGTAGAAATAACCGTATAGATAAGCAGAACAACAAAGCCGCTTGTCTAACTTTCGATGTTAGCGTCGATGCGCATGCAAATGGATTGCGCTGTAACACCATCAATTACGCGCCGAGAGCAACGATCAGACTAAATGCAAATTAAAGCATGCCAGGTAGAGATTTACAGATAAAAGAGTGAGCTTGTAAGTCGAGCTGGGGGCTAGAGGAAACCGGTAGCCATATTTGTAGCGCGGGGCCGCAGGCGAAGCGGTACTACTGGCCGGGAGCTCTGAAAAAAGAACCAAGATCTGTACAACGCACGCCCAAAGCTTGCTCGCTCATTGATATAAGCAATTATGTATAAAATAATTATGCATCTACTCACACGAGTTTTTCGGGGCCACTTTGGAGTGGCTTAACAAGTTTTGGCTAAGGGCTTTGTATATACCAGAGTATGTTTGGAACGACTTACCTACCTAGAGTAGGAAAGCCAGTGGTAGTAAAAGCTAAAGCTCTTTGTAGAAACACCGTTCTAGATATTAATTTATTTTAAGGCCTGGGAAAACCCTTGAACATTTTACTTGTGAAAACTACATTTATCTCTCTGTTATAAAGTCCCCTGAGGGAGTAAGAGACAAATGCAGTAGATAATTTCGAATCAAAACAGTTTATTCTGTAAAACTAGTGGGTAGTGTTATGCGTCAAACACTATCAATCACGCGGGACGGCCTGCCGCGGGCAGAATTGCTTTAATTTGATAAAACGCAATTAGCTACCAAAAGAAATCTAATCTGTATAAAAAAAATGCGGCCGCAGCTTTTTGATGTACAGTGTTTTTGAAGGCGTTCCACTTTATGAAGAGCTTTAATGTAAAGGTTTTGTTCACACTAAACTATTGTTGCTGGCAGCGGCTGGATAAGAATGGTCGAGGACAGAAAGAAGTGGTGTGCCTTAGAGAAGGCCAATGTCCAGTTGTGTACGAATACGAGCTGATTGATTGAAACTATTGTTGTATGGAGTGTGAAGTAGACTTCGCGCCTTGATCTATAAGGTATTCAAATAAAATAGTCGTAACGTTAGAGATTTCCGCAAATAAATTAATTTCAAGTGGTTTTTATAGAGTCATCGCGGGTCAAAGGAGCACCGTTCGAGCAAGTCATTTCTTTCAGTGGCGCTGGGGGGCGATGAGCACGGTGCCGGTGGTTCAATGTCTAATTCACTGCGCTACCAACACCAACAGGTGGCAGAGAGCGGCTTTTCAAATCTGACAGACGCCATTGCCTTTACGTCAGAAAGCCGCGAATAAAATTAATGATGTTCGCGTCTTAATGACGTCTCACGCCGCCGCTCCATTGTATCCGTAATGCAACAATTATTGAGATCATTTATTAAGTTTATTGATCTTTTAACTTAATCTTTTATTTTATAATTTAGTTGCGCGCGAAGTCTCGAAAAAATATCTCATATGCGAAGGCATTTTTTGGACTATTTTTGTCATTATACGGCGTGATGTGAGCGGCTGGTTGAATGTCGATGCAATTACTGCCCCGCATGTGGTTTCATTATGTACGACAGCGACGGACGGTTCCATTCCATCTAGCGTTATAAAGCCTCGGTAAAAACATCGCCGCAACCGCCGTTCGTCAGTAGTTTTGGGCTTCCGTTGTTAAATTGAGCTATTGTTACATTAATGTTGAAATTCTTTTTCTTTGCTGCGGGAGTAGATTAAGAAAGTTATGATTTCGTACTTGTTTTACATTACATTCAGCTTTTCCCTCGATGTAAATAAACAGTCGATCGTAATCGTTAAAATATGGAAGGCAATAATAACAATTTTTTACTAATAATATTTAAAAAGAAAATAGTTAGTTTTGCACCCAGGAAATGCTGAATGAAATGAAATATACCTACGTACGTAGTTACCGTCACACTGGTACTCCACAGGGTGGTGCAGGAAGGTCCGGCGGAAATTAAGAGGGTTATTCTTCACATTAATACGTCATTAGTAATAAAAAATTATAATTGAGACCATTCAATTATAATGCTACATCATACATTCGCTAGAGCAGGTAATAAAGTTACTGATATTATTGTGTGATTTCAGAGTTGGCGCGTTACAATAAAAGTGGTTTCTTTTAATGAGTAGAATTACCTTCGCAAATTGCACCGGACTCTACTATGTATTATAGCAATAGTGACACTATTATACGATAGTTAAGAAAATTTTATGCAACTTAGGCGAAGCTTGCCTGGTAGGGGCGGAAGTTAAGAAGTGGAAGACAAACTTGTTGGCGTTAGTTGCTATGCTAGCAAAGAGCCGGAGAGTTTGCCAACTGCATTAGAATTAGTTGATCAACAGTTACCGCTTTGGGCTAGACGACACTACACTGGCTGCTTAACTGCATCTCATTACCTCACTTTGATACTGTTAGGACCCCGGATAAAGCTACATAACTGCGCGCAACTTCAAACAATAAATTCACAATGATTTCCTTGCCCAATTTTAAACGAAATTAGTTTAGATACAAGACAATATTGACGATTTACCCTAACGGTAACTTCATGCTGAAAAAATCGGCCAAGTGCGAGTTGAACTCGCTCGGAGAGGGTTTCGTACAATACCAAAGTCAAATGTTTTTATTCAATTGTGGTATCACTTTTGAAATCCTCACAGTAAGACGCGAGTTAACTACTACTAGGGTTATCTAGTGGTTGTTTAGTGAACTATTTTCCGTAAGTGTATGTTAGTATGTTAGTAATATGTAAGTACGTACGGATATTACGCTATTTTATAAAATAGCGTAAAAGTAGTCCCTAGGTAATTTGATGATGTTCTGGTGAATACTTTCGGAGATCGAAATTGAGAACTTCGAATTTTAAGGCAACAAATTAAGTAGGGTAAATTTTGGTTATAAGGGACTTACTTATTTTTCTCCCGCTCCCTACTAAAAATTGAAAAATAAAAAAAAAAACTGGCTTTAAAACACTACAGCACTAAAAAGTTGTAGTGTAGTTGTACTGTAGAAGTATAATTTGTAGGCGGTGCCCAGTTTCATGACCAGGACATATTTTTTGGGCACCGAATACAAGTTATGCGTCCACAATCCTATATACATACTTCTAATTTAAAGGTATTCTTTAAAATTATTTTTAACTTTTTAGTGCTGTAGTGTTTTGAAGTCGGTTTTTATTTTTTATTTAATTTTTGTTTATTTACAAAGAAGGATTCTCTATCTATTTATCTATATTGAATTTATCTCTGTATTTTTAATTGATAGAATTCTTTTAGGTTTTCCTGTAATCTACAAGCATTAAACTATATTTTGTATTTTTTCAAAATTTTGCACTCAGTAGTTTCGTAGATCAGGGGGGCGGGGAATGGTCAATTTTTGTCTTCTGTCATGAATAAAATCAAAACTATTTGACTAATAATATTTGAGATTCTCACAATGAGCCCTTTCATTCGTTATGTGACACAGTAGGTTTGCAAGATCTTTTTTTATTTCCAAATTTATCCGTCGAAAATGACCCTTATTATATTAAATATTTATTTATATTGCACTTCTGTGTTTGGGTCACAGGTTTACACCATCCTACCAAATTTCACCTAATTTGGTTCTATAGATTCGGAGCAAATTGGCTGTGACAGACGGACGGACAGACAGACAGACGCACGAGTGATCCTATAAGGTTTCTGTTTTTTTATACAGTGAACGGAACCCTAAAAATTACCAAGTTACCTTAATTTTTACGATTTGTTGTAAGTTTTTCAATGCCTGAATAAATGGTTGTTACTGGAATCATACTATCCAAAAATGTGTACAAAAAAATGATTCACGTAAGTGCATCTTACAATTTTCTAAGTTTCATTCAGAAAAATAAAGATTTAAAAATTTTTGAACTAAAACTTTCGTAAGCTCTACGCATTACACTAAGCAAAACCAAGTAAGTTTATCCGGTGTTAAGTTAATAATGATTTCAAAATTTTCGCATTTTTGATTCTTTGCGCAAATTCATGTTAAAAAGTGCATATTGGGCCACGCATAGTGCAGGGTTTCTTCGGAGAAAAACAGGGGTTTTTTATCTGCTTTACTGAACTAACAACTTCATCAAAGTTTTTTTCAATGAATTTTGTACGAAGTTTTTATTTATAACTTGGCCGCCTATTACTCGTTGATTTGTAAAGCCTACTTACCCGTGATAGTTTTTCTTTTAAGTGCTACTGTCCTGAATTTTATCACTTTTCTATAATGAACCGTTTAGCCAGCAGAGGGGGCGGGGACGCCCGACTCTGACAAAAGTTTGCGCTTTAAAGCTTAATATTTCGTAAACGGAACCCTAAATAAAAAAATATCTTCCTACACCCACAATATTTTTAAACGACCAATCTACGCCGCACTATGGTGTAGGCAAGAAAAAAACTTGCATCCCTAATATAGGTGCAGGCGAGATGGCCTAAAAAAAATTTTTATTCTTTTATTCTACCGTTTTGTCGGCGTAATCAATATTGTATATCTACGCCAAATTTCAGCTCTCTGGTACTTATCGTCTCTGTGCTAAGCCGTGGACAGACAGACGGACAGACAGACCGACGGACGGACACGATGAAACTATAAGGGTTCCTTGTTGACTACGGAACCCTAAAAAGTGATTCTTGAAATATAACTTGATGATCCTGTGTCAGAAGAACAAGCCACGCATAACAATATTTTTTTACCTAGCACTGAGTGTGTCCCAATGCTGGACAAAGGTCTTCCCTTTAGACAACAATTTGATTATTAGAAATCACGTTTTCGCAAAATCATGCATCAGACAAAGTAACGTAAAGTACACCTACGTGAAACAATTTAAGATGTGCGACGTGCATGGATTTCTCAAGAATTGTAAATGATTATATTCCACTATCGATAGATTTGTCGATTACACTAGATTGTGGCTGGATTACCGGTAACTATGCGTAACTGACAACAGGATAATGTAGAATAATTCGTAGGTAATGGGCCAAGCTCAAGCACGATCATCGGAAACCCGCGCAATTAGGCGCGGTCGTGTCTAGGATTATTGTAATAACTAAAAAGAATCAAAGCTTGTCTATCCCAGGTTAGCACTTGAAGCACAGTGTAATAAGTTTATTTCACCAACCCAGCACAAGAAAAATAAAAGACAAACAAGTTCAAGCTAAGTATTAAACACTTAAAAATACCTATGGCGGGTACCATTTTATTTTCATGGGTCACCCTGAAACTAGGTTTTAGGCCTGTATCTCAGCGGGTAGCGGTTACCACTCATTTGTGGTATTATTTATTCGATAAATGAGAGGTACACTCTGCTTCAAGAGCATTTTATTGAAGCTGAGTGCGCCATTTTACGATACATTTTGCTTCAATTTATTATATTACGGAGGCTAACATTGTATTACCTATTACATTGAATTTTCAATTATTCATTCCTACTTTTCAATTTGGCGCTACATTAAATATTTATATAATAACTAGCTAACTTTGCCATAGACTTATTCTCAGAACTACCAAATATATACAATTTTTTTTTTTATAAATACGGCTTCACCCGTTTCGGAGGAGTTCGATAACAAACACGGTGACAAGAGATTTTTGTATATTAGATATAAATTTAAAATATATTCATTCTAGTAAAAACCAGAAAAGGTACGTACTATTTACGCTTTAAAGCGACTTTGCCTCGTTGCAGCTAAGTTAAGTAACAATCTATTGATCGAAGCTAGCCGCGTGCTGATTGGTGGAGCCCTCGCCAATGCGCGTGCGCATGATCGGGTCGTCGTTAGATCTCGGACGATAAGTTAATTATAGTACCGGAACGGATATCAGTTGTTATTCCGTGATGCTGCCTCACTTTTCAGCCGTTACACTAACGTTACACGTTTGCAACAATGGCGTTTGGAAGCGTGTTTTAAACTAGCCTCGTCCTCTCTACTGATGTAACGATTTTTGCTAAATTGAGCTCATTACAATATACAGTTTGGAAAGCGGAATAATTTATTAAACGTAGGCAACAAAATATGTCTAAATAAGTATTTTGTAAGCAAGGCATGAACACGGTTTTTGCCTATAATTACGTGTTCAATAAGTTTTCTGTATTCTCTAGCGCAAGGACTTAACTGCGGAAAATTATCATCAATTGGTATTCGGTCGCGGACGCTTGGGTGCAAGGTGTGTTTCCACTTAAATATTATATTATTAACTACATCTATGCCGTGGAAGTGTAGCTGGATAATGCAGGCTATTTTATCCAATACATTGAGGCCGCAGCCTACCTCGGACTTAAGGTGGTGTTCGGAGAAGCTGGTCTTGATGTCGATTTACAATTCTTTATACTTTATTGTACACAAGAAAGAAATATATACACATGGAACAAAGTAATATGAACGAGTACATAGGCGAGCTTATTTCTATAGAAATTTTTTCCAGCAAACCAGATCAACAATCTTATTTATAAAAACATGATTCCTTAAATCTCTCCTTAATAGCAGTTTTAAAATTATTTGTGGCAAAGGGATAGACGTTACCACAGACTATTTAAACTGCATTTGAGGAGTGTTTTAGAGGAATCGTGATTTTATAAATAATACCGTTAAACTCCTGATTTAACTAACTTGGATTCTTAAATCTGATAGGTACTTAAGGTTGCGAAAGTGGAAAGAACAAGAAAAAAAAACGGCCAAGTGCGAGTCGGACTCGCGTATCGCGCGGGTTCAGTACTCGCGCTCTACCATTTTTATTATTTGTCTTTAGTATATACAATAAGTCCAACAATCAGGCTAAGTTTGATGCCTGTAGGTATGTATTACCGTTTTTACGATTGCGCCATAAACAAAAACACGGCGAAAAAACACGTTTGTTGTATTGAGATTCACCTTATTGTTCATAATTTTTTAAATTATATTATTTGTTAGGTAATCCGCCGTTATAAAACATATTCTGTGAAATCAACTGGCTACCTATTACGGTTCCAAAAATAGAGCCCTCTAAGGGTCGGACAGGCAGACAGCGGAGGCAGGTAATAGGGTCCCGTTTGGCACCCTTCGTTTACGGAACCCTGAAAAACACAAATGTCTTCTATTTTTTTTTAAGAAAACAATATACAGACTGGGTGTGCAGTTGACAGAACATCAACCTTTAAATGCGTGCACACTGATAAGTTACGTTAAGGGCGACTTTACAACGAAATTTTCAGGTTGACCTGCTAGCGACTGCACCTGGACTTAGGAGGTAACAATAACTCTGGTGGTAATAATAAGTCTGTTGTGCAATAACTTGTTTTTAAGGGACCCTATTACTAAGACTCCGCTGTCCGTCCGTCTGTCCGTCCGTCCGTCCGTCCGTCTGTCACCAGGCTGTATCTCATGAACCGTGATAGTTAAACAGTTGAAATTTTCACAGATCATGTATTTCTGTTGCCGCTATAACCAAAAATAATAAAAACAGAATAAATATTTAAGGGGGGCTCCCATACAACAAACGTGATTTTTTTGCCGTTTTTTGCTCGATATTAATAACGGCAACAGGTAGACACTTGAAATATTCAAATGTTGCATAGATAATGGTACGGAACCCTTCGTGCGCGAGTCCGACTCCCACTGGGCCGGTATTTTACCCTACAAATAGCCGATACCTATATTTGATGTTTCATAAAAAATACAGTTCAACAAATATCGATATGTAAGTTTAAGCAGGGTATTGGCCTTAAGAAGTTAAGGCATGTAAAAGAGCACAGTGGTTGTTAGACTATGTACAAGCGAGATACCTACAAGTGACGCGAGTATTTATGAACAAATTACGGGATTACTGCCTACAGACTTATCTCTTCAGTCCCGTTCTTACGTATCCTCTCTTACCACCTTGGGATAAGGTTATCTTTAGCTTTTAAACCTAGATGAGGTAAGTTGGCAAAGTTGATATCCTTTTATGTGGCACGTAGCAGCGATCGTCGTGAGGCTGGCTTTATTTCACGTACGTGCTTTCTGTTCAACTGAGGTTGATTGATGTTTTGCCACGCTATTTCCCATTGGCGTATTAAATTGCCTATTGTTTCGCAATTCTTCTAAGCATCAGAAATTATGACATCCGTGGGTTCGTGAATGTGTTGTGTGTGTTCTAATCTAGTCTTGCCTATAAATAATAGAAATAGAAAAATGTTTATTTGTCTTCAAACATAGTACGGCACAATGATCATTTATAATATAGAACAATAATGGCAGTTTAATGAGACATTTATTTGCCAGCATATTAATTAGATATGAAGACAAAAAGGTCTGTGCATATGCTTGTAGCTAATATAAGTAGGTACAACAGTGTGCAATTAGTTGCCGATTTTCAGGCAAGGCCTTTTCTTAAACTAATTTATCTGCCTAGGTATGATTATACTACTATTATGACGATAATAAATTGTTAATGCTGATAGGTTACAGCGGTCACATTTTAAGATGCAGTCTTAGCGGATGCCCATTGCCTTTTTCTTCAATGTGTTGTATCATTTATTTCTTTTGTAATTTGGATAAACTGAAGGCATATACTTTGTCTCTTATATCTAATTATACTACTATTGTAAATTCAAATGTTTTGATGGTGGGTTTTTTGTTACTCAATCACGCCAGAACGGCTGCGCGGACCTGGATGAAATTTGGCAAGGATATAGAATATAGTCTGGAATAGCACATAGGCTACTTTTCATACGGGAAAAATACACATTGGGCCAACTAGTAACTCATTTTTTGTTATACTCAAACATTACGCTTTCACAAAACATTGGGAGTGAAACGTTCATTAAAGTAACATAATACTTATTATTAAATAATATTCAGCAACAGTTTGTAAGGCTCCGGTTAAATGCATGTCGTTGGTAATTGCGCGTGTTGCGGTAATGTGTGTTTTGTCCAGCGAACAGCCTCGAGCGTCGAGCTGAAGCCTTCTGTCTGAGTCTGTAAAGCAAATTCACTCTTACTGCCTACGCCGCAGGATCTATGGTCAGGAGAGTCATTCGAAAATGAACGGTTACGTAGCGCCAAATGTCGCAAAAGTGGTCCGACGTAAGTCTTTTTATGGTATTAGAGTTTATTTTGCTGTGGTGAGTCACGTCTTCTGAGTTGACATATGCGTTAATGTTTTAGTCTTATTTATAAAAAGTCAGTTTCCACTAAAACACTCTTCAAAAGTAGTTAAAACGATTGTACTACGAGGATTTATAAACTGAAATCACCATTTTATTCGTGCTAGTTAAAACTTACTTTACTTAGTAAAGGTACTACGTAAAGTAAGTTTTAACTATCCGATAACAAGTCTCCAACACAGATAAGGCTGCAAAGAAACCTCGTTCTTATTTTACCATTAAAGGGAATTTCGTTGTGTCTTCGTTTATTTTCCGAATTTTGTTACCTACAATCTATTTATGATTAAAATGTTCATTGATTTGTGCAACATCCTATTTAAATATTTATATTATATATTTTTATTATTATTTTATTTTATATTTCTTGTCGCGCAGTTAGTGTCTATTAAAACATAAGCTTCGCGACGAGAAATAACATGTACTTATCTGAAAAAAAAGCGTCTGGTGGTTGCAACAACCTGCAACCTGCTAAGATGTATGCTTTCAGTTTGCATAAAAAACTGGTGAATATCAAGTTAACTCACTTAACTCACTCTAAGCACTCAGATAACTCAGTCACTTCGAGCTGATCTGTAAAGCAAATAAAAACTTTTGCACTCTGCTTTTAGTTAAGTTGCATGCGATATTTCAAGCGTATTTCGCGCACCTCTCCACAATGAAATGACATTAAAATTAAATAACAATATGTTATGCGCAAATTGGTTGCGGTTTGAGGTCGGAGGAGGCTTAAATGCTTAGACGCACCATGCACCATGGTCACAGGATATAAAGTGACCTGAAGGTCTCATCGGCAGTCCCAAAAAAAAACACAGCAAGGCACATTTTTTTTCAAAACTGCGAAGTACCCCTATTGTTTACTAGTTGCTTCCAGTAACAAATAGTGGAAATATCTCGGTTTTGGAAAAAAAAATCCCTTACTGTGTTTATTTTTGGGACAGCCGTCATGTCGCCAACGTTCTTGCATGCGCCACATGATTGGTATATTATCCCACCATTGATATACAAGCTATTGATGTAAAACAAAATCTGTATTTATTTTTTCTTAAAACTTTAGTTTAATCAAATAAATTATAATTTTTTATTTCATGCCAGCTTGAAGTTTTTTACGCGGTCAATTTGTATGAAAAAATAAAAAAAATAAATCGAGAATCTTAAATTTTTTTGTTGTTGGATGTGAAGTGATCGGAAGAAACTGTTTTCAAGTTTTGCGGTAACTCAATAACATGCTGTCTAAATCAAACAATACTTTTCAAACAAGAACGGATTAGGCAGTACCCGGATTAGGCGGAATAGGGACACGGCCTCACCTAACTCTGTGAGGTACAAATCTAAAACTCAACATCTTGAATGCTTGTGAAATTCGGGCGTGCACAATCTTCTGGTTCTTGTATATTTTGTGTGTTTGGTTGGCACATTCGGTCGGTTATAATTTCACAAACAAGCCTTAATGAATGCTATTTGAGTAATACTTGTCATTTAATCATTTCGGTTCCCTTGAAACTTCCACAGCCTTGGGGTTTTTTATTGTCGTATGGGCAATTACGCAGTTGTTTCATGATTCGGGTGCTTTGTTTTCGTTTTTGTCAGCCGTAATTTATAGCTTGCACAGCTAAGTATTTTCAGTTTAGATTATCCGACATTAGAGACATGATTTACAGACGCCCACAGTAAATAGTTTGTGGTATGTGGGCTTTGTATCTACTACTATCTACTTTGCGTTTTCTAAAGTCGCGCCCTCTGCTCATCCATGGGAAATAATTGGCACTCGGAAAACGACAGGAAGTCATTAGTGGCGAAACATACGGGATCTTTGCACGAGGCTGCGGCGTCCGCACCGCTAGCTGTCCGACACATCGACCTGCTAATAAGCAAAGCCTTTAGAAAACACGCAGTTGGTATTACGCTTAGCAACACTGTGGGGCCAGAATTTTCTCAACACTAATGCGGACATGCTGAATTTTAAGAAGAATCACACTAAGAATCACCAAGGACTCGAGCATCTCAATGAGCGACTCAAGCGTTTGGTTTTAAGTTTAATATAAATTAGTAAGTAAATATGCATATATTAATATAAATCAAAATGATACGAGGTTTATACGATGAAAAGTGTCAAGTCTAGAGACTCGCGAGAGGACGTCCATAAAGCGAGCATTCAAAACGACACCCATAAAACCTTTATGATTAGTCAAACTGCTGGCGAAGACGATTCATTATGGGCCATTATGCGTCGTGTTTATCGACTTATTCTCCACAAGCCAATAAAATAAAGAACGACCGAGATAAGAGCGGACAGTCCTCTAATCTCCGGAACAAGGGACACTAATTCGATTGTGGTTTCGGTCCAGCCTTTTTTGGGGTTTACGACACAAATTGAAGTGTTAAAAAAACTACAAATTGCCTTTTTGGTGGGTCATTCATTAGTTGGACGCTGAATGGCGTCGGCCGTGTCGTTTTCGCTCAATTAGTTAAACGGAAATACGAGCCACATGCTCTCACGGGCGACGGCGACGAGGTGGCCTGCGCACTCTATGTAGCGCAACAACATGATTCGGATCCACCGTCGATATCGATCCACGTAAAGAATGTCTCACCATTGGGATACTCAGATTTTGTTATTTGACTAATACAGATCGAATGTGATGTCATGACCGTATCTTGCGGAATGGATTCTAAATTCGGAAGATAGGCTAAACATGTATGCGGTAGGTACCTACCATACACAAAGTGGCTTTTAGCAAAGCATCCTATAATATCTTGTTCCGTAAGTAAGGATGACTTACAGAACTTTCTTAAATATGGATTAAATAGCATTTAACTAAAATACTTCATACACAATTAATATTACATGATATTTAAGACGTGCTGCATGTCGTCTTAAATCCTGACAGCGGGAGTAATTTGCCTATCCATAAATTATTTTATTATATACAACTTATTATATACAGCAATTACTTACAATGACTTTATAGCGAGTACCCGAGACGTAAACAAACAGGAAGTGTAGAGTCCTAAGTGTTTTATTTTTGTAATATTATTTATGTCTATTATTGTACAATATTTAAATTTAAATTAGAAAAAGGTTTACCTTCACAAAAAATATACTAGATGATTATTTCTTCATTTGAACTTTGCCATGCCTTTTTTATCCTTGTAGGGGATCCCAAGCTTAAAGGAAGTCGCCGCTGAAGACCGTAGCAAGTGGAGCTCTTTTTTTTCTATGTCCCTGATGAGGGGTGACGGAACATAGCTTAGAAAAAATTCTCAGTCTACGCCTAGGATACTAAAACATGTTCACTGTTTTTAGATGTGCATTGTATGCCACTCAGTCACGGTGCTGTTTTAGAAGTACTATAGATTGATAAGTATTTTAAAATGCAGTAGATAAGCCTAAGAGCTACAAGCATTTTGATATAGTCAACCGATAGGGAAAAGTTTTGGTGGATATTCACAATTTGTTTGGAGAGATTTGTTTGTGTATGAACATCGTAGTAAAATAAACAAGGAAATTCACGGGTCAATGTAGGCCAGCAACACGCTCAGTGGCAGGCAAAATAAAAATATGTTTGGCAAAAGAAGTAGGATAGTAGAATTAATGCAGTAGAAATGAGGTCCTTGAGTAGTATGTCTGGCGTTACTTTGAATGAATAGTTTGCTTAGAGAACGTTGTGGACTGAAAGAGCATGACGTAGTGACTAGAATTGAGAAAGGAATGTTGCGTTGGTTTAGCCATGCGGAGATTATGAAGGAAGAAAGATTGACGAAACAAATTTATCAAGCGAATGTGGGTGGAAGGGCCGGTAAGGGATGTCCCAGGCGGACATACTTCGACCTAATACAACCCCGTATTAGCAAAGGGCAAGATAAAAAGTACCCGAAACCGGCGAGCGTCCATGGAAGGACTGATTAATGTTGAGGAAGCCAAAGTGATCTGGCAGTCCCCGGTCTTTGCCTACCCCTCCAGGATAAAGGCGTGAGTTTATGTATTTATGTATGTAAATATTCACTCCATGAACATTTACTTACAAAAGTTGGAACACCGAACAAGTTTGTTGTGGTACAAGGAAATGCTCTTCCGTACACTCCACATTTCGTCGTCCCACGTACCTACCTACATGTGCAATCTCGCTTCTTAGCAAAAGACCTAATGCAAATGCATTTATTGATTGCAGCGCCGTATAAAAGGTGACTTTAAACACATATTAGTGTATCGAGGGTATAGTTAAAAGCTGTATAATAGCGTTATCTCCGGGTCGGTACTAAATTGGGATGTCTCGGGCGGGCGTGGCGGGCTCTTATCAGTTTTGTCGTGTTCATCGTGAATTGTGTTAGGCTTTAGCGTGGGTGTTCGGGAGGCAGAGTAACCAACATACGTCGGTTTTGTGACAAAGCAGTTGAACTTTCAGCAGTACCTAATCCATTACATGAAAATAAGCAGCCTATATACGTCCCAGTGTAAGGTACAGGCCATTTCTCAGGGAGAGCGTATGGGCTTAATCACCACGCGTGCCCACCGCGGATTGGCGAATTGAAGCGCTAAGTTTTGTGAATAGCTCAGACCCTCAGCTTTCCTCACGATGTTTTCCTTCACCGTTAGCGAGCGGTATTGCTACCATAACTTCACGAATGTACAAACCTTAGAAAACAAAGTCATAAGTACATGCCCGTACTGGGAATCAAACCTGGGTCTCTCGCTTCCGAGTCCAATATGCTACCCACTAGACTACCACCGTTGTACCTAATCCACTTTACGAGAATTATTATTTAGTAGCTTTTCTGTATAATTAACTTACATATTTGAACAAAACGTAGGCGCAAACATACATTTTGCGCCTCTGATTCAATCTCATCATAGTCATCCAAAGATACCGCCTCCAGCTGGACTCAGTATCTCTAGCTGGATTAAGGACGAACCTGGGTACCATATCCAAATCTGTTCTGCCGTTTATGCGCGAATGCATATAAAAACATCTAAACCTAAACCTATTCATAAAATTTTCATTGAAGACAGTCAGGGCCTTTTTGAAGGCCGTGGGTACTTAAGGAATGTTTAGGATAATTAGGCCGTTATGACTAGGATATGATAGATATATTTATATTTTATTAACAGAATCTGAAAGAAGTAGGTAATTTAGGAAACTTTTATTTAAGAATAAAATCCAATTGTAAGTACTGTGATGACAATTTTATTTCCGGAGAATTAATTTATAACCGACAATTATTGTTTAGTGATCTGACCGGAACTAGAAGTCCCGATCGAAAGACCTTCGTGGGCGCTTGTCCCGAGTAGCCAATGGAAAAGATGGGCTTGATGATGATAGAAAAGAGTGAACTATTGTTGCGATCGAAAAGACTGTGTCTGCGCTATATTAGTGTCTTAAGTTGTGTGGATATTTACGTGGTTCAGCTTCGGGGTGGCGAGCTCGAGACAATGCCGGAAAGTTATGGTCTATGTTGTCGCGATGACAAACTTGTGGAGCGTCCCTGCGATATTTTAATGCGAGAGGTGGTCCACGTATACGCTCCTTCGCCTATTGCGAGGGACTCAAATCTGAAACAAGCTTTTTGCATGTTATGGAACATCCGGTACATAAATTTCACACTAGTGATAATAGCAACAAGAGCTCTGAACAAATGACGCACCTGCATTGCACCGGGAGGTCATAGCACACTGAACCGAACAATGGGCCCGAGGAGACAAATCGACCCACGCAATCGAATTTAACGATTAAGGACTAAGCGACAACCCTTGCCGGACGCATCGATTTGATAAAGCACTTTTCCCAGGTTTTTTGGTCTTATTGTAGCAAGTTCATTGATAAAGCGGAACAGGTATATGTACTCAGACAGGCGCCAACATTCCGCGCCCCGACCTCACACTCACTCGTATCCGTACAAAAACGGCCACACTTTTTTATATTCAACACTTTTTACTTTTAGGTCCAGTTTGCTTCCTTTTGTGTCGGTTCTGTCTGTTTGTTTTGGTTATTAGCGCGGCTGTAGGAAGTAGACGTGATAAACCTATTGGCCCTAAGCGTTTTATTGTACCAATTTTCGATATCCGTTTGCAGCACAGCGTATAAGTTAAGATGTCTCTGCAGAGATGCGTTACGATTGTCTTACAATAGTTCTGCCCCATCATCGCCTCCATTAGCGCCTATGTAACTAATAGAGGAAGCAATAAATTAAGCATAACATTAATACTTTAACGTCTACCTGAGCCGTTGTGACAACGTTACGTGCAAAGATTTACACACGCCATATAAATATAAAACCAGCTAAAGTGTTTTGGCACAAGCCTTCTAACTAACTCTATAGAGCCTATCTGCATAAAATTTCACATACTTAGATAGTGAATTAGCATTTTATGAATGGAATAATAAATGTCGGAGTGGAATTAGCGTTATCTAATTTGTCGTAAACTTAAAACGTTGATTATTGATTAAAGTTTTAGGTACAACGTTTCTACATTCAACTTTTGACCTGAGGAAACGTTTATTAAACTCTACATTCTGTCAGACGGGAATAGGTAATCTCTATTAGCCATTCGGATTTTTTAATAGTGAGGCTGTGGTCACAGGTATGAATGGACACTCATATGCCCTCAGGCAATCCGAGTCAGTCGGCGGTGGCGGAGCCGAGACGTCAATTAGAGAAGGGTGTCTCTTGTCCGTCAATTTTCTTGTGAAATTATTGAATAGGCCTTTCGACCCTTCGAAAAACACCGTTTAAAAGACAGAGTGCAATTTTGATTTATTTAGCGATGGGATCATTTCCGGTACAAAATGAATGACAGATTAGTCGGGTTTCATTGATGGTTTTTTTCCAGAGTGAATCAGTCGTAAAATGTTTTGGGTTCTTTTGCGGGTCATTAAACTGCGTTTTAAATTGTTGAGATTTAAATTGTTGGTCTCTTATGAGGTTTGACATGTACGGCCTTATTTATAAAAACACAATTCCTCTAAAGCACTCCTACGAGCAGTATATTTCATCTGTGGTTACGACTTTTCCTTGTAAAATCTCCACCACAGATTATTTGAATCGTTTTTTTTTATAAATAAGACCGCCAGTCTTTATGGATGCCTATATCTATTCCATTCCATTTTAGTGGCATTTTTAATTTTTGAACTTACTTTTTATTTGTAATTAAAAACTTGCGGAATGATATGACCTTAAGCTAATCAGGCGTAGCAAAAATGAGCGAAACCTAGTCTGCCAAACCTTTGCAGAGCTGTATGCAGCCTTTTTAGGGTTCCGTAGTGAACAAGGAACCCTTATAGTTTCGCCATGTCCGTCCGTTTGTCTGTCTGTCCGTCCGCGGCTTAGCACAGAGACGGTAAGTACTAGACAGCTGAAACATAATTACAACGCCGAGAAAACGGTAGAACAAAATTTTTAGGGTACACCCCCCTACACCTAAATAAGGGATGCAATTTGTTTTCTCGCCTACACGATAGTGTGGGATATCGTTGAATTGGTCGTTGAAATATTGTGGGTGTTGGAAGACCATTTTTTAATTAAGGGTTCTGTTGGCGAAATATTAGGCTTTAAATCGCAGATTTTTGTCCGAGTAGGGCGTCCCCCCACAGAACTTTCTCTGTTCTGTGGTCCCCCCTTTTCTGGCTAAACGTTTGATTGTAGAAAAGTGAAAAAATTCAGGGTAAAAGCACATATAATGAGCTTAAAAAGAAAACCATCACGGCTAAGTAGGCTTTACTAGTTAACGAGTAATAAGGCAACCAACTTATAAAAGTAAAATTTCGTGCAAAATCCATTAAAAATGACTTCGATGAAGTTGTTAGTTCTCTAAAGCAGATGAAAAACCCTCTTTCTACGAAACCCTACATTGCGCGTAGCCTGACACGCACTTGGCCGGTTTTTCTTTTATAGTACTTATAAAATATTTGTACGATATGGTATTTTTTTGTATCAATTCAATTCAATTTATTTGTTTAAAGACGAGTACTAATAATACATGCAGATCGTACAATAAAATAAGGGTCTCTGTGTTTTGCAATTTCAGCATACAAATATTTGAGCTTAGCTTAATTCAAATAATAATAACCAAGGGCAATCGATATCTTACACAGGTCAGTGTTGCGTAAAAATTAAATAATTTTTTGTTTTATTTGTGTTTACTTTTGGACATAAATGTTTTTCACTTCATCATCATCATCATCATTCAGCTTCAAGAAGTCCACTGCTGGACATTAGGCCTCGTCCATGGATTTCTAAAAAGACCGGTTAGAAGCGGCTTGCATCCATCGTCTTCCTGCCACTTCACTTTTCACTTCACTTTACTTTTCATTATATGTGCTAATGTCCTGAATTTTTTCACATTTCTATAATGAACCGTTTAGCCAGGAGAGTGGGCGGGGACTACTCTGACATAAGTTTGCGCTTTAAAGCTTAATATTTCGTAAACGGAACCCTAAATAAAAAAATATATCTTAATATACCCACAATATTTTTAAACGACCAATCTAACGATACCCCACACCATAGTGTGAACACTATAGTGTAGGCGAGAAAAAAGAATGCATCCCTGAACAATTGTTTTAAAAACTTTATTCAAGAAATGGCGAAAATATAAGGGTTCCTTGTCGACTACGGAACCCTAAAAATAAATGTCAAACATAAAAAGAGTTTTCTCGAAAGTTACTTATTGCAGTTTTTGGTTATAATGTAATGATAAGTTTGGCATGGGCACGATCCAAGTAGGACCCTGCAAAAAAGTTATAAAATTATTCACAGTCGTCATAAAACTGAAGCGAACGAGAGAGCATACCTATTGATCAAATATTGATATATTCCCCACGCACTTATTTATTTTGGGGCTGACGTTAAAACGGCAAGTTTAACGCCATTTGTATGAAAAAAGATTCCCATTTTCACAGCTATTCGCAGTATTTCGAAGTAAACCGAAGCATTTAGACAAGTCTCAATAATGGAAGAACAAATAACTAAAAATAAACAAGTGACTGGCGCCTATTATGGGCACAGGTTAACTGATAGGGATCTCTAAGAACAGGGACCCTATTCTCGAAATTATAGAGTTAGAAACATCTTCAGCGACCTCCATGGAGAAATCCAAAATGGACACTGACGAACGACACCCCATGCATGAACGCGAGCGGCAGCCCAGTGGTCCGCATGACCTGGGGGGAAGCTCTTCATTTTGAATAAAAGTTTGTCATTTACAACAACATTTGTTATACGTTGACTTTCGAAAACATTGCTTTCAATTTTCTAAAATGTTATATTTGGCGGATTGGCAATTACAAGCGCTGAGGAATGGGAATACTTCAGACAATCGGGATTCCTCGCGACGTTTTCCCTTATCCACCACTAACAAGTGGTAACTTCTATCAATGTACAAATGAACGTTAGTTACAAATCAAAGTCATTTTGTACCTACATGTTGGGTGTCGAACCCAGAACCTTTTGAAGTAACCGCATTTGAAGCAACGTTTCTATCCACTGAACTACCATCGCTCCTCCTTTAGACTACCTATCTAAAAGAGATAATTGTAGGACAAAATTTACTAACCCAAACATTAAATTCCGTCGCGATTCACCCGTCACCTACACCGTCCTACAGGTCGTGTAGAGTATAATGCTGGCACCAAATCACCTATGCATGATGTCACTACGTTATCGCCTGCTCGTCCCGACCGGTTTCGTCCACCCGAACTACAATCGAATGTCAGGCTCAGCACCGTGACCTCATTGGGATACTTGAATTTTGTCTTTCAGACGACTTACAGACGAAGGGGAAAATACGATGTGCGCGTCAAAGGCGATCTTACATGTAGCAACTTATGAAAGTCGATGAAGTTGATAAGTTACTACCCTACACTTTCCTTATCCCTCCGGTATATAGGCGTGAGTTGATGTATGTTCGTATGGAGCCAAAACCTTTTCTCCGTATCGAAACAAACCCTATTCAATAATATACCTAAAGAAAAGTTCTAAATTCCAATTTTATTTTTCATACGTAGGTATTAACCACATAAAGTTTCAAGACTGGATGAAAAACAAGCAAACAAAATTGAAGAACTCATGAGAAAAGGTTTACTTATACATCATCTAAAAAACGGTTTTTAGGTTTTGTGTTTTTTCAATCTATCAAGTCAACCCTCAATCAATCTTGTCCATTGCATCAGCCATCACTTAAGAACATCTAGTGACTATCTTACACAATAATATACAGAGGTCATGACGACTGTTTATGAATGAATTTTTATTCAACGATATTATATTATCACATTCGAAAACGACCGGTGACAAATCCCGACTGTTTATTTGTTACACTCCTCTTGTTAGTGATAATTGCTAAAAATCAACAAATTGTTTTCATGTCATTATAATACTTAGTTTCATTCATAGTCCTGAGAATAGGCATATTTTTACGAGAAGAAATTATGACACTGACATGGTGAGTAGCATGGTTTGAACAGACACCTTTAGGCGCCAAACCGATTAGTGACCCACGATCAATCTCTGATTAATTTGCTTTAAATGTAACAGAGACTTTAATTAACCAATTAGCATTTGTACAACGTGTAAGGGAACCGATAAGTCCACTAGGGTTTACTAAGCCGTATGGATTAAATTCTTATCGAATACTTACTAAGGCTGCGTTCACACGAACTTATCTACCACAAAAACCAGTCAATACCTAACTATATCATGAACGGTAATAGCTCTAATAGCACCGATTAAACTTGCCTAAAATATGCTATTATGATCGATAATATTGGATAGAGATTCCGACATGTACACCAAATCAAAAGTTCTCACAGAATCGTACATTTAATTATATAATCAGAACGTTTCATTTTCCACATTAAGCACATCACGTAGTATCTAAATGATCGGTGGTGGAGCCGAAAAATACATTGCAATCGCTCCTATTAGATTACGGGCGTAGGTATCGTATCATTCGGTCGAAATCGAATGAAATCGATTCGTATCAGGCCTATAAACACTACAATCAGGATCAGCCGCTGCAGCTGTTTTAGATGCGCCGGCGCGGCGTCCGCCACTAAAATAATATGACAAAGCCCTTTATGGATCCTTTACGCGTCCCGAAAAAGAAAACTAATTGAAGAAGCTACGTAATTATTACAAGTGGTAGTGGCAGAAAAGGGAAACCCTTAGTTTTTCTTCTTCCATTTGGGCTTTGGGAAAGATATGAATAAAATATAAAAGAATAGATTTATTCAATCAATCTGATTCTATAGACACAGGTGTTCTTAAAATAGTTCAAACTGCACTTAAAATTAACTTAAGACAATGAAAAATGTGTAGGGATAACTCTTTAAATTCGCAGACAAATAGTCAGTCGTCATAAGCATAGTACGAGTAGTAAGTCCCGATTGGTATCCCATCGGGTACGGAAGCATAAAAACTGTACAACCACTTGTTTTTAATGAAATAATAAACAACACAAACAAAACTCATAAAACAAACTCTAATTGACGAGTTTCAAGAATTGTGCATTTCGTAGGTAAACCTGAATATTTTTGTAATTATTTACCTAAAACCGTCCATCATGCAGCGCCTAAACAATGGTTGTGAAACGAAATAGGTTTGTCAATATTGTGGCAAACAGCAAACCCCGTCTCTGCTTACCCCTCAAGGATACAGGCGTGAGTTTAAGAGTTCGTTTGCATTTTTTTTTTATGAAAGTTACCTATGCAAAATGGACATTTTATTAGCGGATTGTCTTGGTGACCCTACGCTGAGAGATCAGCGGCAGACAATGTAAGTGGTCGCTCACGCTTTCAGAGCCTATAATTTGACAATATTTTGTGTCATTTGGGCTTTATTATTACTCGTGCCATTACAAGGCTGTGGATATAAGGTTAATACATGATACGCCAGCCGCGGGGGCGATTAAGGTCCGTGTAACCACAGGGTCCCCTAATTCAGTATTAAAAGCATCCCGGATCGTGATCGGCAACTAATAATAGTCTAATTTGAAGAAATGTCCCTGAGAATATGTCGGAAATAGTCGGAATGTCGTCGCTTATAGTATTTTCCTGTACTTCTGCCCCATTAAGAAATATTAGTCTGAGTTATTGTGGGTTAGGTAAGGACGGTGTTTATAGACAATTTCATTTTATAAGTAAGAAATAACGTGCCTTTCTTAGAAATTATCATTTCATAAGAGTTTTAATGTCTAATGTATCTTGCTTGTGTCGAGAAAAATAATTGCCGTCAAACCTTGGGAGAAAGTGTTCGCTTTCCAATTTAGGCTTCAACACTTTTTACCACCTTATAGGAATAACTGTACTCGTTATTGTGTGAATTACTAAATTGTGTACTTTATATGTAAACATAAGTGTCAACAATATACTGTGGTAAAAGTAAGTAATAAATACATACATAAATTCATGCATCCTGGAGGGATAGGTAGATTCCAGGGTTTGCCAGTTGCCACAATCCTGACAAGCCTCTTTCGCTTCATCAACATTAATTAGTGGCTCTATGTGAGCTAGTAATGTTAAGAGTTTAAAAAATAACGTTTATACCATTCCCACCCTAAAATGCTTATTTTATTTACTGAAAACATAGAATAAAAAATGCATTTTAATCACTATTTTGGTGTTTGAATTTAGAACACCAATATATTCGACCTCCATCTTAATGCTTACACAACCTCCTTGCGCAGAAAATACTCGATACAAACTCCTCGCGCAGAGAATACTCGATATACAAACTCTTTGTGCAAATAACTCCTCGGGATTTGATTAGTCGATATTTGCGACAAGGAGTTTAGCATTAGAATAAAAACTGTTTTGTGTTCTTTACTGCCATTACAAAAAAAATAAGTTGACCATCCTAATAATAAGAAAACTACTCTTATTTTAGTAATTGTTCCAATATTAACGTGCATTTTAATTAATTTAACCTTTCTTTTTTCTTCATTAAATGTCTATTTTTGCTTAAATCATTTGTTTTTCTCGTAGTCATGGTATAAAGTATAGTATGCAACTCTTAAATAAAGTACGGACTCACATTGAGGGCCTTGAATCACTGGCGTCGCTCAGGATACTAACATTTGAATCACGAGCGTAGCGCTACGCTACGCTCGTGATTCATTCATCGGGAATCACTCCCTACGGTCGTGATTCAGTCGTTAGTATCCTTCACTTGCTTGTGATACATCTATGGCCCTCGCTTTAAATCCGTCCTTTATTCACTAATTGCATAATTAATATACTATTGTTTGTTTGTTACACTTTATTGCACAATAAAAAACGTCAACAAAAATAAAACTAATAATATTAATAAAAGTATAGTTCGTTTCATTCAGCTTTGGTTTGAGATTTTTTTTAAATAGGTAGGTATGCTATTTCTTGAATTATTGAGAGGAATGAATGACCTACGAAGAGCCAACAACTTGATCTATATACATTATTGCTTCTCACATTTTAACGATTTTTATCAACGGTTTGCTTACATGCAGGCCAAAGCGGAATGAAATGAAATATACATAGGTAACACTATCCTAGAAATCCAATCGAGGCGTCTGCTGCTGATCTGTAAATCACAACATCGTTTATATTGAGCGGGAGGGTGCTGTTAATAATGCAGGCGGGGGCGGTAGGGCACCGCTGCAGGGTCGGTCCCAGCCCATGCATACTAACGCGCCCCGTAATAAGTAGCCTGATTCCATGTTTACCCCTCCCTCGCTTCCCCCCACCGACTGACTTCGTAAGCCAAATATTATCCTACCGACTCCCTTAGTCCCCAGACGTGAAGGCGTGAAAATACGACGGAGAGCGTTTTTCAGCTGAACTCTAACCAGTATGGCAAGTGCAATAACATTCCAGTTAGATATACTCGCAATTTGAGTCTAGGAAACGCGCGCAAGTAGTATTTTAAAAGCAATTGCGAAGTTATGAAGATAGCAATCGAAAAACATTGCGGATTAAGTGCTATTAAATGTGGAGCTCTCTATGCTAATTGTTTATGTAAATTTTATAATTCTAGACATGTATGTAAGTGCTCTCGTTGTTAGGTAACAAATAAAGCAGGCAGATTTAGGCGGTTCTCAACCTTATTAGACTCATTAACCGAAAGCACACATTTGTTTAGACTCTGAGTTGATCTGATTCCAGATATTATAGTTGCAAATTATTGTGCAGAAACTAGCGGCTCGGGCGAGCGTTCATAATAAAGAATCTATTAAGCGTGGAATACTTCAGCTTTTAACAATAGCACATAACCACTTGGCTCCAATCCGCTCGGTGCGGATGTGACTCGCTACTCACATCTAATATACAAATAAATGTCGCTATTAAAAACGTCACAATAAATATGGGCCATTCACAGTAATTTTTTGCTGATAAAATTATATTTATTGTACGTTAGACGCGGAATTAAATTCTAATAATGGTCGTAGGTCATTATTTTATTAATAGCATTATAAACGTAGGAGAATTGTCATAGAGCGGATAATGAGGCAATTTTTGTGAGTCGTTTGTGGCGGCTATTACACGAGCGAGCGCCACGCACCGCGGCCCGCGGTCCGCGGTCGAGCCTCCGCCAATCACGGGGTTCGGGGACAATTTCAGAAAATGATCGTGCCGCCAGCTCTTTTTTATTAGTCGACGATCAATTACGATTTAAGAAACAAGTCGGCTGACAGACAACTGAACAATAAACATCCGACTTTTGTCGCTGCGAGTGCTCGTTAAGCTCGCGATTACAGTTGCTGCTATTACTTTTGATTAATTTAATGTAGCAAATTATGGAAGAGGTACGAGATAAAGTCTAATATCATATCGTTATCTATGGGCGATTTGCCGCTAACTGCTCAAGCTTGCTGGCGGTTGACCGGTGGCGGCGGCGCGGGCGCAACGTTGCGTGAAAAGCACTAAACTCGAGACTGGCTGTACTTAATGCAGATAATGAGACCATCATCGTTTACAGAAGTAAGTTTTAATTAACGTAAAAAAGCGCGTTTACTCTAACCGCTGCCGACTTATCACGGCCATCGCGCCAATTATAATGACTTTTGTTCATTATTTTGTTGCTTCGTCGTTGAATGTGTGTCTGTGCCATTTCCGGCTGCATTGCGTACGTAATAAGTCTAAACTTACAGCATTTTTATGCTTATACGACTATTTTATATGTACTTGTCCTCGCTTGATGGATTAGACTTTGAGAACTATGGTATTATGTATACCAATTTATTTAATTTGTATTTTTTAAATTAGGTAATGAGTTCTTATAAAATAGTCTTTATAAATATTGTTAAATAACTAGGCACAAGGTAGTAGCATACGAACAGCATCACTTATCATTATATTTTTACGCTTCGAATGCTGAAATTGCTCAATCCGTTGTCGATTTTATTCTCGTTTTATTGACATAGGTAAATGCCAATTTGTCCTAATAAAATCATTTCGTAATGACAATTTGATGTTTTTTTCAGTGAGCTGGTAGTCCGGGCTTTGATGTTTGAAACTAATGAGTGAACTAGGTAGCTCAAAATTGGCGGCATGTAAACCCCTCGTGGTTATGAAAACCATGAAGGAAGCCTATGTCCTGCAGTGGGCGTCAAATGGCTGATGATTATGATGATGAAATATGTAAAGCCGCGTCTCCAGCGCGTGTTTTTTCGAAACATTACACAAAAACATTGAAACATTGGGGCGTGGCTCAATGCTTTTGTTTTCCGCGGCCGACGGAAAACATTCCCCGCGCGATGAAGATCTCAATGATGATGACGACGCAAAATGTTTTGTTTTCCTATAGCAGCAGACGGTTTGTGCATGGAAACAATGTTTTTGTTTCATGTTCGCTGTGTAATGTTTCAAAAAAACACACGCCTTTAGACTTTGTCGAAAACCCGGTATTTCTATTTGTGTTTTCTTTCCTTTAGGTACCTACTTTATACCTTAAGCGCCAAAAGATTTCAAGAAACGAAATCCTCAATTCTCGATTTCTCAATGGACAAAAATTTAAATCTCTTGATTTTCTCTCTGTCTTTGAGAGATTTCTCCTTTTCTATAGCTAAATGTCCTTTCCATGGCTGCCTAACTGAAAGAAATTTCTATTAGATCCAAGTCTGAAATAGTTCTATCTCCTGGAAATTTGGTCACTGTTTTGTCACGGTGTACAGTAAAATAGATCATATTTGTCTGCAGTGAACAAAGATCCAGGCATATCTGCCATCCGTACTCTAGGGCCACATCCCGGCAAAAGCGTCACGGAACAGACGGCAGTGGCTGATTATGCAGTGTGCAACAGTTACAAATAGCTTCCGACGCCCGCCAAACCTCATTGCGATGCATTCAGGTGCCGGAGGCGGGCGAGGGAATACGGTGACCATCCATGTCCTCGAGGCTCATTTGATACTGATCTATATAGCACCTGTTGTCCCTACCTGGGGACTTACCCTGATCCGAAGTCATTCCAATTGCTTTCGCGTTAGAGTGAGTTCAAGTAAAATAACAATACAAATTATACTTGGTACCAGATCACTGCCAGGAACGTTCGAGTTAATGGTTTTTATAGCTTTACTTTTTCCATCAACTCTGTCCTAGGCTCTCTACGCCACTCATTCCTAAAAAAAACGTAATGCACCAATTAAAATCCACCGACGGCTACAGTACCGGGCAGTTATATGTAGGTTTACACGGAAGTAACAGAAGATATCAGGTAACACTACAGTACCATATTCAATATTCATAACGTCAAGAATTACGGAGTTTTACCAATAAATAATCGCGATTGGAGCTGTTAAATGTATAACTAAGTACTAGGTATATTCATTTGACTCCCAGTCTTCCTTTAGTTAGTAATTTATTTTGAAAACCTATTTAGAGGCTAAAAATTCCACCCATGCCGGGACTTGAATCCGCGACCTCTGGCTAACCGTGCCAGCACTCTCCCAACTGAGCTAATGGGCAAGTGCAGGCATCATTGAAATTTTGAGCCTCTTTACAAACTTCTCTGTATTACGTACAGGCAGCGAGATCTGGGCGAAGCAATTTACATCACTTGCAGCATTGCCTCGCTACATCACACACACACACACACACGCACGCACGCACGCACGCACGCACGCACGCACGCACGCACACGCACGTGTCTTTCTATTTTAATCCAATTATTGTATCTTTAAGCGTATTTTTTAATGATGTATTAGTTTTTTTTCTCGGTTATCAAATATGTATATTTGTTCATAGCTCAGCGAATCAGGTGCAGCAGAAAACCAGCGCTAGTCACCTTTGACTAGCATTTTGCTGAGCTGCAGCATTTTTCTATTGTAGCACTTGTGTTCGGCATGATTGTATTGGGTACGTCTCTCCGTAAATTTGTTTTATTTTGTGTTAAAGTGGAAATAAATGTTTTTCACTTTCACTTTAAAATTCAGATTTAAGGGTACTTTTACTTCTGCCATTTCTCCCGCTCGTTCATCGTAAAATATAATTTTATAAATAGTATAATTTTGACAAAGGTGGTCTGTAAAAGTTCAAAACTTTCAATGGGGAACGTGTGTCTAACTTAGATTGGGAAATCGTATAAAAACTTAGGAAAACTTTTGAAAGTAAAAATATTTTTTTCGGTATTTTCGGAGTCACAAAAAATGCGAAAAATAAAGTTACTCTAATAACAATAGATTTAGACTTTTTCTTATAAGGGTGTACATGCATAAAAACATTATTTTAAATGATAACTCAAATATTATTAAACGCTTCATACATTATAAGGCGTTACTTGTAAGTTGTTACGTTATAGTTTGAGCCCGATTTGTGTGGCGCGTTTTGGTACCACATATCAACTTTTTGACAGGTTATGTCTCTCTGATTATATTGAAACATTTTTAGTGCAAGTTCTCCATCTATTGTTTTAATTTATTATACGAATTGACAGCGTCAAGTTCCAATATTGTATCAAAAATAAAAATTATATATGTAATATTTGAAACTATTGCTTCTTTAGAGTGGTTTAATGAATTATCGATATTAAAGAAACGGTTTTCAGGTTATCCATTCTTTACGCCACACCCTGTATACATCGGTAGCCAAAGTGACCATTCAGAAACCGCTGTAGTGCTTATTCTCTGTATACTTCTAGATTTTTTTTAATCGTAGAGTTCTAAAGGACCCGATCGGACCACCAAAGCAATGGTTTTGTTCTTTTCGATTTCATAATTTAAGGCTATTACCTCGGGCAGAGGATAAGTCTCGCTATCCAATGAGGTAACGTAGCCAGCATACTGGGTACCCTTCCCAGAGGCGGCGATCTGGGCGCAGTTTTCTATATTTAGTTATTTTTAATGATATTGTTTGTAAATTTAACAAGTTAAACTATAGCTTATCTAAATTAATTAGGTCAGAATTATCGTCCACCCAATGATCAGTAGTCATTGACAACTCAGGGTTAAATAAAAAAAATGCGGAGCACAGTACAGCCTCCCTCTTCTTTCGTAATAAGTCCAATTAGAAAATAATGATCGCACCTTTATGTAATCCGTGTCAAAGCTTCCGCACATATTGTCTGCATTCGGCGGGATTCTAATATAACTCCAAGATTGACATTGTATAGAAGAACATTTTTGCTATGTAAGGTCCTATCTACTAAATTAAGTTGAAGTTTTATTTAATAAAGTAGCTGACCGGGCAAATGTTGTTTTGCCATATTAATTAGCCTACGAATATACACAACACAATTAATAAAAATCGGAGAAGCCTTTTCGTAGGAGGTCGAAAACAAACACTGTGATTTTTATACATTAGATTCTAGGAACCTAAGCTAAAATTCTGGTGAGTTTTACTTAATTCCGTTCAGTGGTTTTTGCGTGATGCGCGCAAAAAGAAGCAGGGTGAGACAGACATACATCAGATATAGACAAATTTTACAGACTTATTATATAATACGTATATAGATAGTTTGTTTGTACCTGAATAACAGACAACGGACAGGTTCAGGTCCTCAGGTCAGGTCAGACAGGTTAACGCCTAGCAATAATATATTGGATTGAACATTCAGGTTTCAATCCGATATATTATTGCTAGGCGTTTAGGTCAAATCCATGGATTTGGTATTAAAGTGTGACATTGACATGACATGGTCTTGTACGCATTTTACTGTAATAAAATAAATAAAATACGAAACTTAGTGCGCAAATGTCACTGTCCGGTATCAAGCTATATTTTATGAACTACATCTAAATTAAGAGGGTGAAGTCATGAAAAAATATTAGGTGTCTACCCACTGAAAATCCCATCAGACGCACGGCTAGTAAATTTACTTATTCCCAGTTTATTAAGTTGGTAATTCAGTTAGAAACTTGAACTGAGTTGTAGTTCTGTTAAGAACCACAGATTTTGTGTCAGCAGAGTGTTCCGCTCTTGTCATAACAAGAAATAATCAGATTAACGTAGCGCCGCACGCAAACACGGGCATGCGGCATCATATGCAATAAAACTGTATCAACTTTTTACACTTACTTAGACGGGAGTACTCACAAACGAACATCTCGGTATTCCAAAAAAGGTTGTCTGGAAGAAATTGTTGTTAGCAATAAGGCCGCCCGTTGTAATTTATGTAAATTAAATAGTAACTTTCATATTTTATGTCTCGCTTCTTGTGTGCGATAAAGAATATTGTTATCTTATCTTATCTTATGAAGAAGATGACCTGAAGTTTATTCAATTTCAGATTTTCGCCATCTTCTCACTTACTGGGAAGGCAAGCCTGATTCATGATGGAATCAGGCTTGCCCAAGGCAGCAGTCGGTGGCTGTAAGATGAAATCGCGTCATCTTTAAGGTAAGTTCAAGGTAACCTTTTACACGATCATGTCTATATCTCTTACGATAAACTAATTTCAATTGGGCCAGGTTGGGCCCTAGTTACTTCTATGTTTATGTAAAGGCACCTTACCTACTTGAGGCTGCCTTACCTGCTATACCCTGGTACATTTTATTTCGAACTATCTCTAAATTTAGCAGATAATTCAGAAGGTAACCTATTTAAAATGAAATCAAAAGATGATCTCAAGTTTCCAATAACTAGGTAACTCGCGTTTCATCGAGCAACAATGGGCAATTAAATTTATAATTGGATCGTAAACGGTTCTTCGTTCTTCACCCTGGTATTAAATTAATGAGTAAACAATTATGAACAATTTATGACATTTTACTAATTGCATCGCCTATGTCTGTGCCGATATATAGTGTTTATTCTATAATATATATTTGGAATAAGCACTAAAGATCGTTTACGTTTAAATGAGGCCTTATCAGGTAAATGAATCTTGTGAGATTGTTTGCACAACGATCTAAATTGTAAAGAGCGTACCCACGGTTGCATCATACATCCAATAATCTAGGTGAAACAAAGACTACGGAGCAATTAACAAAGTATTTGTTAAGAGTAAAAATACTAGCAAAATTAATGTGCGGCACTAGCTTCCTTATAATTAGTAATTATTGCAATTAGACGTACGGTCAGCACGCGAAGAGTTTTGTCCCGATACCACGACAGAAGATCAGTTTAGTCAAGAGACAGAAATAAACTTTTACGGCGTTTTGAAGCGAACTGTTGTGGATTCAAATTACATTAAAATTCAATGCTAAGAATTTTGGGCGCAATCCCACCAACTTTTTGTAAAATTTGCGTTGTGAAAATTACCCAAAAGTAGCACACAGAGATACCATGAAAATCTAACCGAAGCTAAAAAATTTAAGTATTTATCACGCCTCAGATTTTTACCCTGTACCATTGCCTATAGCCTATGATAGATTTGTGACCAGTTGAGATTTTATAATTTGACATACTTTAAAAAAACCTATTTGACATATGTACTTATTATTTTACTTAATTTTAATTTCAAGATTTATATAGATTTTAAAATTTTTTATTTCCTATTTCCAAATAATTCAAATGCATGTGACATTGATTTGGTATATGTTTTTATATTATCTACTCTGACAAAAAATATATTTATACGCCTTTAAGGCAGGACATAGCGATCCGAAAATTGACTGAACACCAAAGGTAAATGTACCTATGATCCACAAATAAATGCTTTATGATTATGATTATGATTAAATGAGTTTATGCCAGCTGCGTTCTTGTATTATTTTTCAGTTGGCCTTCTGTGTATCTGCATTTGCTTGTTTAGTTTATGTTAGTCCAATGACGGTTTGTTTCATGAACGGCAATCAGATGCAGCGCGAGCGGCTTATATCGCTTCAGTTTTATGAGTTTGATCAACTCTTGGCGTTGAAACGGGTCGTTATTTTTTATTCAAGCCAAAAAAAAGTTATGTACAGTCTAATCGTGTTTCTGTATCCAACGAACTCGTAAATAGTTTGATGTTTCGACGTGATGTCTCAAATAATCTCATTCGTTTTATAATTTCGAACTAAAACGTTCGTACTTTATAATGATTCTGGATTTTACATTTCTTGGAATTAAACAGATAGATATGATTAGTACTCTTTATTGTTAGATATGAAATATAATATTGATACACACAATTTAAAGTAACTGTTAAAATAAATAAATAATAATTGCTTGTATTATTTTAGTTGCTATCGCTACATTCTTGCATCGTTGGCGTGTTGTCAATGTGTGACATAAACTGTGTCAAGCGTGCACATCGATTACGTGGGAAAGAAAGAAACGGAGATCGTCTGTTTGTCTCTACCTAATGCCCTAATTCCGGGTACAACCACCAGTAATATACTGTAAATTAGTAGCAACGTGTCAATAATCTTAATTATGTAATAATAATCTTGATTATGTAATTAGTAAAATATCTGGAATTTTAACCGTAGATACCTATTTTACCGGAACATGACCGAAATGGTTAAAAAAATATATATTTAAGTAGTAATTAGGTCACTGTAACCTTGGAGAAGGTATTTTAGATACACAAAAACACCTACTTAGAACTTGTGCGGTAGTCGACTGTACTTAACACCTGTCCGCGGGATCATGTTTACTTCTTTTAATATCAAAATTATGTTAATGAACTTACGTACGTTACAAGAATGACTAACGAGATGTCATGATAATGACATTAGGCGACAAATTGCCATGAGAATTTCCACGGCGATTTATTACAAATAATACTTAATATTATAAATGTGAAAGTTTGTGAATATGTTTGGATGTTTGTTACTCAATTACGCAATAACGGCTAAACGAATTTAGATAAAATTTGGTTTGAAGATAGTTTGAGTCCCGTAAAACGATATGAGATACTTTTCATCCCGAAAATTACTCATTCCATGCGGATGAAGTCGCGGGAAAAAGAGGAGATTTAGTAAGAAAAATAAATCTCTGGCAACATTGTAAATGGTACATTATATAGCGTTATATCAGACAGGAAGGTTCGTGAATCGAGCTAATTGTTCCGCAGAAACTGCAATCGTAAAAAGTGTGCAGCTACTAAGTTTCCTAGAACGGAAGCGCTTGATAAACGCTCCATTTGTTCGAGCGAGACGAGCAATAAATTTATTATCATTTGAAATTATCATTTTTACAACATAAGTTGCCGCGGGTTGCACTTAAAGCGGTGTGATTAGCTTTTTTCAGCGCTAAGCGACGGCGCGGTGCGTGAAATTACTTGAAGACTGATGCACAAGGATGAAGATACGTTCTTGGAGGTTCTTTAGCATTGTGTTCTAAAGTTTTATTAAATACTCGTAACCAAACATGTATACAGTTTCTTTCGTTACATTCTGCTGTAATATTGTATATCAGAGCACGTGACATGATATATATTGAAAACGAATATTCTTCAAGAATATTCGTAACTTATCTCATTTTAACCCACTTTCAATAAAGGAAAGTGTGTAGTTCTCAATTTTATATTTTTTATACAATCTTGACGCGGTCAAATTGCGTGATAAATATACCAATTAATAACTTAAATAAATTCGGCCTATAGGACGTGGTTTAATTTATCTATTCTGAACTACTGAGGTTTTGCATTATTGCATGAAGACATTATATAAAAATCGGAAAGTACTCTGTATGTTGAAAAGTGACAGAAAGTGAGCTCACAATCTTCGGCTAGAGCGTGGGTAAAAAGAAAAATGGTGCAACATAGATTTGGGTTCAAACACGTATCTACTGTATCTTTACCTTTACTTCGGAATTTTTACGTGGCCTGCTTATGAAATTATGTCAGCATTCTCAAACTGAAATTTTCGTAAGAACTGCGCATTGCGAATGTTGTATCGGATTCACTTAGTTGTATTTTTTTCGGAAGAATCATACCAGGTTTCGCTTTGATCTGATAACAAATCCTCTTACTTATAGTTTTGTCAGATTAGAGTGACCAAGTTTCGTTTTGATCCTATAGACTTACTTGTAATTTTGTCGGAAATGTCCAACCAGGTTTCACTCTGATCTAATACATCATCAGCCATTCGACGCCCACTGCAGGACATAGGCTTCCATCATGGTTTTCAACCACGCTTGGCGATCGCAGTAAGCGGTTGGAATCTCAGGAAGACGCTGCTGCCCGTCTCCTGGTAATTTATTTCCTTAGTCGCCTTCTACGACATCCACGGAAGGAAATGAAGTGATGCTATTCTTAATCCGGCGCTACATGGAATAATATATAATACACTAACTTGTAATTTTTTCAGAAGAGTCTGACTAGGTTTCGCTCCGATCCGATATACTTGTAATTTTGTCGGTAGAGTCCGACTAGTTTCGCCCTAATCCGCAGAGCTAATAATAGAGCGTAGAGACGGAGGGTATCTTGAATTCAGGAATAACAATCATTATATTAGCTTTGACATTAAAGGAGGATAGTTCATCCACAAATCACAAAACTGTAATCAATGCTGGTACAACGGCTTTAGCCGGCATCAAATAATTTCCAAAATTTAGTGCTTAGGATGATGATTATAAGTACCTAAGTAAATAATTGTCAATACGAATAATTAATAAGCAGTAAAAGCTGATATTTTTTTCGCGATTTCGAAGCTTTCTCCATACCTAGTAAAATTTTGTCGAATTGACGAGTAGAGCTCCCAATTTTCTTATGTATATGAGGATTTTGTTACACCCTGTATATTTATCATCGAGGGTTTTGTAGAAAAAACCAGTGTAACTTAAGGGGGGTTACTCTTATAACATTTAGTTTGAGACCATCTAAGAACGAAAGAATGAAAGAAAAAAAAGATATTTATTAGAACAACAAGACACATACACAGCGAAGGGATATAATATGAATAACAACAGAAAGAAAACGAATTACACAACAGACAAAGCAGGAAAACATCTCTGATATATCGAAAAAAATATCAGCTGTTCCAGATTAGATTTTGATATTTACTCTAGCGAATGTATGAAACAGCTGATATTTTGATATTTCAGAGTTGCTCTCGTTATAAAAGTTATTTGTATTCACCGGAATTTTCTGCTGAAGAGAGCAATCAGATTCATTTATAAGCTAGGCAGTAGGGATTCGTTAAGAGATTTCTGTACAGAAACTAACATACTGACAGTTGCTAGTCAGTATATCTATGAGAATTTTATGTACATAGTTATATATTAAACGGGTTTAATCGCGATTATTTATTAGTTAAAATTTAATTACCTGAGATTCCCGACTGTGTATGGGCATCGCGAGTCATTAAAAAAATACTAATAATATGTACGTCAGGAAAAATATTAGTAAATTTAAAACTGTCGGCAGCCAACGCAATGTAAATACTAGAAATAAACATAAATTTTCGTTCCCAAGATTTAGGCTGGCAAAGGATAATATATCCTTTATGGGGCACTGTATAAGTTTCTACAATAAGATCCCTGACGATATAATAAGCTTGCCTGAAACGCATTTCAAAAAATGTGTAAAGCACACTATGTGCCAAAAGGGCTACTATAAAATTAGTATTTTTAATGTCTCGCGACGCACATAGATAATAATATATTAAACGGGTCTAAACGCGATTGTTTATTAGGTAAAACTTAATTACCTTAGATGAAAAATTATTTTGGTGACAAAGATGTCTAGAATTAAATCCAGTTCAATGCATGAGTTCTAAGTTTTAGAATAATACGTAAACTCTGTTCATGAATTATCAACAGACTCTGAAAAGACTAAGTTTAGATTTTTTTTGTAATTTTTGTTCTCCAAATGACCTAGATTTTGAAATGGACACCTAGTTTAACTTTTAACATTGAGATACAGTATCTGTGTTATTTTGAATAAAATACGTAGATTTCATTTCATTTGAAACATCTAATATGATAAATATACGGGGTATAACAAAATCCCCTAATACTTCTGAAAACTCTACTCTACGCTCTACTCGTCAGTATGAAAAACTTTTAACGAAATTGCGAAAAAATAGGTACTTGGTTTGGTCCCGCCTGCTTAGTAGGTAATGATCAGCAGTTAGGCTTCTTGTTATTTTTTTATTTCAGTTTTTTATTTTCACTCACTTTTATAAATATGGCAAACATGTTTTCTTATACATCACTTTGTAATCCACTCTCGAACGGTAACTACTGAGGTACATTTTTTATTAATTAATTTACTAGAAATATTTATGTATTCAAAAGCGTACTCTCGCAATAATACTACATGCGAAGCATGTCAAAGTAATTTGTATTACTAAAGAGTTTGCCGTATTTGTAATATTAAACAGTGCAACAAGCGCTTAAGAGCGCGGGGGCGCGTGAAAATATGCAAGACATATGAGCGCAGTTGCATTAAAAGTTTTGCCATTGGTATTAATGTTTTGATCCCAAGAAATAAATATCCGTTGTAAGGTGTGAGCACAGATGGGACGTGTTTCGTGGACGAGTTTACGTCCTCGCCCAGTCTTAGCTGTGTGGGCTGCTATGTCCCATTGCTTCAGTATATTCTGTATGAAAGTGAATTGAAAGAACGCCGCGTCTCCATCCGACCTCATTCCACGACCCATCTGTGTGGCCCGCGCCAAACGTTGTCACTAGTACCTACTACATATAATTGAAAACACTTTTATACGGTTAACCTATTGTATTAATCAATTAATGATAAGTCCGTATAGAAGTGTTTTCAATTAACCAATGCGTAGGCTGTCAAGGAGATATTTTAGTTTCATATTGTTTGTTTATCAACTTTCTAGAATGCACTGTTCTCTTTAATTACCTATCATTAGCTGTGGCCACAACTCTATCACCTGGGATTTGGATTTTGAATTTGAATTTGGATATGGTTCTTATATTATCTACGAGAACAGGATTTGTTATTGTGCCGAATATTTATAGCTTTTACGTATTACAAATTAAATTTGTCTACGTACAGCTGTTTAAGCTTGCATGTGTGACAAGCAGTGATTGTTAAAAACATAGACGTCTGACCGTGAAGTGACCCCACGTTCACTTTTGGGAAGGCGGGCGGGGCTTGTCAGTTGTGTTACCAATTGAAGCGAGTTCAGTATTACCCGGCAAAATATCTATGCATCTGCCACCGTCAGAATACTATGATGCGAGTTATCTAGATATTTTGACGGGTTATAATAAATCTTCAATAATAATGCACAATGTTATTAAAGTTCACTGCATACAATATAGGTACGAAGACACATAACAAAAAAAGTAGTTTATAATTCATGTGGGACTAATCTGTGATTTTTGGGGACTGGGTACTATCGCTGTTTAGTGAAATTATTCAAGAGCAAACATTATGGAATTATGGATTAGATGGAATCAAAATATCAGATTCAATCGCAACAAGGCAAGATCTATTAGGTATACAGCAAAGCATGGAAGTTTTTTAAACAGTTTCTTAAAGTTTCCTATAATACCGGTAATTGCTCAAGTTAAGATACAGTATTTATAACGAGGTTTTTGCTAGTTGTGATGCGCACGCGCATTTGGCTGTACTTAGGTGATAAATAAGTATAATTCTCAAACAAGTGAGACGCAAGAACGTACCCATGAACGTTATATTATTTTCAAATAAATAAAGTTTAAATTTTACTTTTATGCAATTGATTACTTAACATGAATTGAAATTGAGATGGAAAGTGAAGTCTTAATAGGGTCCCGTTTGGCACCCTTCGGGTACGGAACCCTAAAAAGGACTTCTAATCTGTGCAAACGTAAAAGATATATTACATTTGGTTTCTTTACGCAATACCGAGATACCAACATCATGGCGTTTTTTATTAAAAATACTTTCATTCACATTCGAAACGAACGTTAGAAGGTCGAATTAGTTACACATTTATTTACAAAAAAAAACAAGAAATCAGTGAATATTACTAATTTTTAATTGTAGTATTAAATTTACTGACCTAAATATGTTATTAAATGAAGTATCATTTGAACTATGTTAATATTTAGGACAAGGCACAGTCTCTGTACAGGCGTACTAGAGTTAAATTGGATCAGACTTGAATCAGTGTCGATCAAGAGACGCGTTACTGGATAAAGCTACTGAATAATAATGATTATTAAAACGTTTATTGCACATAAGTACAAAATACAAGTTCAGTATTACTTACGTAGAGAAAAAAAAATACAGCGTGGGCCCTGTACAATCCTTTAGAAGTCAGTGTTGTAACGTTAATCATAGCACAATCTCCCGTGCTCTTGTGCTGTTTACAGAATGTTCAAGCTTACCCAATATTTACTGTTTTTATTATGATAAAATAAAATACAATTTATACTGAATGATTATTTTATGTTTACGTATTTGACGCATTAATAAATATTTTCTAGCCTCCGATAAAAAAAACCTAACAATTTTTTTTCTGGGCTTAAATAAACGACCTCCTTAGATATGAGAATGCATCTCAGTTATAAAACTAGCACAATTAATATAATTATAATTAAACTTCTTTATTGCACTATTAAAAAAAGTACAGAGAAGAACTTAAAGCCAACAGCATTATTTTCCTGTTCACTTTGGTGTTGCTGAACTACTTAGGTAGTAACAAATGGGGTAGTGCTTGCATATCAAAATATAATTAACTAGAACCTCTATATTGATGGTGAGTGCACAAAATGACAATAGTTACTTAGTAAGTACATGGCGAGCTTCTATATTTACTTATTGTAGTGTGACCTAACCCGTAGATCTAACAGAGTAATTGCCGCATTTAATGCACTTTTTGCTTTTAGCCATTAGTCGTGTTTTATAGCTTATTCTGAGTAACATAACTGCTCGATGTTATGATGTTTTTACTTAAAATCGTAAACGAATAATGAAATAATTAATTTTATTTATATTAACATAACATAAACATAAACATAAACATTTACATACAGGCACATACATTGCTTCTGGCCCCACACTAGGATACCCTGTGTCGTGGGAACCAGAAACAACGACATCACAAACATGTAAACATCCAAGACCTGGGGTTTTTTTTTTTGTCCCCAGCCGGGATTCGAACCCGGGACCTCTCGCATGGTATGCAGATGCACTACCGCTGCGCTATTATATTAAGTCATGGTGTTCAGTGAAGATAATTACGCCGATAAAACTCGATATTTAAGTAGTAGTGTAGTCACATCCATCCATATGCAATTTGTAAATAATATTGTAATTGTCACGAAAATGTTATGATAATACTGTACAACTAGGCGTGACCGGGGTTAGTGATTTGCGCCAACGATGTACACAATATAGTGTCGTCAAGTTTCAGTGGAACACCGCCATAAAGTGCGATATCCCGCCGCAAGAACTCTTTATTTTTCCATTAAAGCGCTTTACCCACGTATAGAAGCTTAAATCCGCGCGGAGCTTTCTCCCGGCGGCAAAAAGAGCATTAGGCGCGCCCGGCGCGGCGACGGCGACGGCGGCGGCGGCGGCGGCGCAACATGGCAGCGGCACGCCCCGCGCCGCTGTTGGTCGCCGCCCCTGCCCGCGCCCGCCTTGCGCGCTACCACCCGCCATTGGCCGGCCGCGCCCCATCGCCCACCGGCGCCGCCAGTCTACACAGAGCGAACCGTGCGAGTGGTCGTGCTGCGCCTAAGTCGCTAGACATATACGATCGCTGTTAACTTCTAGTTTATTCCCTGAAAGTTTTGCATTGAAGAGAACTCTTGAGTGCCCTTAAAACGTCGCTCAAAAAAGTGTTCAAATTAATTTCTACATACTCTATAATTGCTGTCGTGTTTTATTTCCGTTCGAGTGACTTTTAATAACTAAACACAGACCGTGCACGAGACTGTACGTAACCATTCGTCGAAACCCGAGTGTGATTAATTAGCTGGGTAATTAAACAATAATACAGTGGCCTAGTAATTTTGAAGGAAGTATCGTTAACTGCGGAATGCTTCCGCGAAACACTCTCGCCTCACTTGGAAGTGCATAGCGGGATTGAGCCGTGCGAGGACTGCGTGTCTGCGAGTGTGGTGGAGCAGCGAATGGGTAGCAGGCGGTGACCGGCGATGCAGCGGTGAGGCGGCAGCGGCAGCGCTGGATGCGGTAGAGGCAGCGGTGGCGTCCGACGCGCTGGCGATGACGGTGCAGCGCGAGGAGCGCGAGGCGCGCGCGCCGCGTACGCGCTTCATGATCACGGACATCCTGGACGCCGCACCGCGGGACCTCAGTGCGCACAGGGACTCGGACTCGGACCGGTCCGTCACAGATTCACCTGGTGAGTACTTTTATAATTGAGGCCTAACTATGGACACCGAATCCGGACGTAATTCTGACATTTACCATAGTAGGTAATTAGTGTGGAATTTGGCAGTTCGATGATTGGATTTGTTCAGGATTTGGTGCGCATGGTTGGAAATGTTCAGGATATAGGAGCTGAAATGTTTTGTAAACTATTTTAGGCAAAAACTCCACCTCTAGTAGTGTTTTGGAAGGTTCGGTGAAAGTTAAGGGGGTTATTCTACTCTATTTGATCAAATCTTAATGTAGAGTAATTTATTTTACTAGAAAAATACCATACCGGTCACGCACGCCGGTGTAACAAGTCAATGACTGTAATGTTATTTTATATCAGATTTCAATGATATTTATAAAAAAAAAATTGTACTGAAAAATATTATATTATTAGCATTATTAACATTGTTATTATGTTTTAATATTTGTGTAAACAGTTACTACTTTTCTGTTTGTGATCAATTTTGATTAATATTTGATTAGCTTTTGTGTTCTGTTTAGCATACTTTTAATGGCGCCAATGTATTTTTTTTTAAGTTGGGTAACATGAAAAATGGGGATGATTTTTTTTGTCTCGTCTACCCCATTAGACCATTTTTCGATTTAGGTTTCCGTTTGCGAAATAATAAGCTTTAAAGCGCAAATTTTTGTCTGAGTAGGGTGTCCACCCCCCCTCCCCCCTCTCCTGGCTAAACGGTTGATTGTAGAACCATGAAAAAATTCAGGATAGTAGCACATATAATGAACTTGATATTTCGGAGTTGGTCTCATAATACCTAAAGTTTGTTTGTAGGTAAGTAGTATTATCCCTCTAATTTCCACGGAACCTTTCTGAAACACACAGCAGACGGTGTTATAGAAAAGTTAAGTTGCATTAGTTTATTATGAAAGGGTTACCAATACCTACACAGTGTTTGCAGTCGAAAAATTGCTATTAAAATTGTCAATGGAATAATCAGCGACGGCTTAATACAATTTATAGATTTAGTGATACTTCCTCTAACGTTAACTACCTACTATAGAGAAGAAGATGCATCAACTCGTCTACCTTATCAATGATGTATCAGAAAGATTAGTAGGTAATTAATGTTAGAGATTCAGATTCGGACACTGCAAGCTATTCTGAAGAGAATATGATTTGTAAATCTTTTAACAACCGTTCCGCACGTTTTCTGCAATGGATGCTGAGGTAGTGTTGTAATTATTATTGCTCACCATCAGTGCGCGTGTAGACATTCTGAAATCTAATGCTGTGCACGATAAGATTAACTCAAAATTTTGTTTTTTTGTTTTGAATCAGCGTTATTAATAAAGATACCTATTGACTATTTTGTATTAATAAACACGAAACAGTCAATATCTTTATTCCTGTCTTTTTGTCTCTCAATATGTTATAAAAATAAATTGGATTGATTTTTAGTGAAGTTTTAGACATTGTAGTAGCTTCCTTCGATATTCAACAGATGATAATTGTTTTTCAATGACATCTACATGATTATTTAATTTTAAAATTTGTCTGAGAGTGGCAATACTTCAAATGGGACTCTCCTTTTTTTTAGAAAACCTTAGCTTAGTGTATTTTATTTTTATCTGCAGCATGCCACCGGCGTAACCAGCTACTGCTTAAATTGAGCAACTATTACTATTGACCAATACTTACTACGTAAATCAAATTTCACGAAAAATAGAAGAGAGGTCGACTGAATAGAGAAAGGTGTGATCTTCGTAGCAGCGTCTACGCCGTAGCCGATAATTGTCGTAGCGCCCTTTAGAAAAGACATCAACGCTGTGCTATCTCAAATTTAAATTGTTAAGTTTAAACTTTGTACTGCAATTGTTTTAATTGTTATCTAGGGTTTATTCCTTGATTGTGAAAATTATTAATTGTGAATATTTTTAATCAACTGTCTCTTATTGAAAGACAACATTATATTGCATAAACTCACGTCTGTACCCCGGAGGGGTAGGCAGAGACCAGGGTTTGCTACTTGCCACGATCCTGACAGACCTCTTTTGCTTCATCAACATCGTTGCATGCGCGCACGCCGGTTCGTCCTTTGCAAAATTAATTTTACAGGTCAATATTAATAACCGCTTGACGAATCTAGTTATTGATAAAAATATCTTTAGTTCGAGTTCGAGTGCTTACCGTCCAATTCCAGGCCAAGTGCCGTCGGACGTGCGTTTAGCTTGCGAGCCCTATTACAGCGGATCCTTCCCGTCTTCGGTACACTTTATTGTAATTTTATTTTGTTTTTACGGCATTAAGTATTGTACCAACCAGTTGTAAATGTTTTTGAAATTTTTTTTTTACTAAAATTTCGATGAACTTCTGTGGTATTTTTTTTTGTATAAAAAACTGGGTTCTAAAAGTTATTCTTGATATTTATATTTTATTTAATATTTACGTAAGTAAGAATATTTAAATACTGTTTAAAAAAAGTGTTTTATAAGTTTTTCGTAATTTTTGGAAGTATTAGGATTACCATTTTTTTTTTAATTCGCGCTTATTCTATTTATAGAATAATCACTTATCTATATGGGGCAGTCAAATATCAGGGGCTTCGACTTTATCTTCGTTTTTATCACGAAGCAAAAACTGGAAAACAACATAAAAATTAATTTTAATAAAGAAATTCAAAGTCTTAGAAGTTTAAAAGTCGTATTAAATGAAAAACTAATCACATGTTCTTAAAATTGTATGATTTAGAAATAACCCTTTTAATTTAATTTCGTACAATTTAACACTACTAGACATTTTAAATTAAATCTAAGTTCACGAAAAAAATTCAACGGAAAGTTTTTATGTCACGTAGGTATCATACTAATGAAACGGAACACATTTTTAAGCCCACAAGAGCCTATGATATGATGCATGAATGTGCATGTCCTCCACACGTCCCTCCGTACACACATTGACCTCGCCGACACGCACACAGGCACCGTGCGCGTGTAGGTAGCTATCTGTGTCTGTGTCACCTTGATTACATTATGATAGGCCGTTATTTAAATACGCCACGGGGGACAATGAGTGTGGCGTAAATGTGCACTAAGCGTTGTTGTTTCATTCATTAAGTATATAAAGGTAGGTAGGTATTCTTGTAGTTATTTTGTTGAGTAATTAAAGTATTTTAGGGCATACTTTTAACACCTTGTTATATAAATAATAAATAAAAACTGACTTCAAAACAATACAGCACTGAAAATACAGAAATAATTTAAACGAATATGGCCTTTAAATTTGATGGCGAAAAGGGCAGCGAAAAAAAAATTTCTTAAATCATCTTTAACATCAGTTGCTAGGTACCTAAATGATAAGATTCCACGATTGCCATCAATAATTTTAAATACTTAAACATTAGTTACTGTCACGTAATACAATTAGTATTTCCTAGTAAAATATGAAGTTTTGATGGAGCTAACCTACCATCATTCGGGGCACTACGCGAAGTTAATTCCCGAGATTTACGATCAAAACTAAGCGCCCTGGCCGCACCTACAAGATTTTTCTAGAGGTGTAATCTTGACTTATTTAATTATAATAATTGAAATTTAATTCGGCCCCCGCCGTACGGGACTAATTAGTGTTGGACAAGTGGGGCTTATCAAGATAACTTCAAATTTATTATGCGCTTAATAAAGACCACTTAAGCGCTGTGTTAAATAAATGCGATCTTTTATTTTTAGGCAAACACAAGGAAGCGATTATCAGCGCGCTCAAATATTTTTATAATTAATTGTGGCGAACGTTTCGAGCAACTAAGTATGAACATAATGTGGGATTATGATTGTTGACGCGAAACAAAGCTTGTTGTTTTATTGCTGAAGTAGATAGGCATTTTTAACGAGTTCAGGTTGTAAATTATCTACTTATAACGTTACAATGGATGATGCCTTTATCCGAGTCCCACGCAAATAAGTTGGAGGCACTAGTAATGGAAAACAAATTCGATAGTATAATGCCCGAAAAATAACTTGACCAAATCACTTTGGGGTCGAACGGACGAATTTCGGGTCTTATAGTTGGGAGACGCAGGACGTGACTTCATTGATTGATTCATTGATTGGACTTAAATTTAGTCAAATTAATGAAATGAAATGAAATGAGATAAAATTTTGTTCCTACGTGGTCATCGCAAACTCATTCGGAATGCGCGGATTTTTGTTCAAGCTATGAGCCATTATATCATGTATGTATCATTGGGGGTCTTTTGACAATTATTTTTTTTTTGCTTTTGATGATCTTTTTCAATGGTTTCATCAAAAAGGGAAGTAACATTGACTAGAGAACCCTAAGCCAAGCCTACCCCTCTATTCTCGACGCTATTGTGTTCAAATTGCGTCACAATTAAAGCAATGAGTCGGGAATAACGACTTAGTAAACGTTTTACTTTTAAGAAATAGCATTAAACTTATTGACACTTCAGAGCGCATCGGAAACTGAAAGCATATTTTGGCTAAATTAACATATAAACGCAGTCAGTTGTAACGCAAGTTGGCTAAATTAGCGTCGACAGCAGAGGGGCCGGTAAGCTTAAGGCTAAGTAGCTTTAATTGTATAAATTAAGGTCTTCAAAGGTACGTTATTTTCATTTACAGCTTCTTTGACGTGAGAGTTTAGGCAAAGGACGTAATTGAGGAGAACCCTTTTTCACGCCAAAAATTAACTATTTTGATTACATTTTTAACTTTTGTTACTTCCTTAATAATATAATTAATTTAAACGGGTCCATGAAATAAGCATAACTGGTCAATTTTGAGGGGGTGCCGTAGGTGAAGAGAAGAAAATTGTGTATCTTTATTTGATATTAGAGGCATTTTAACAAGATTTTAATTTTTGCAAGAACCCATCAGAAAACATGACTTGTCGCAAGATTTTGCTGTCTCCTTGCATGGAGGTTTTGTCAAATGAACAGTTACTGTAATTGAAACAACAGACGTTCTAAAATTGTGAACGATTTAACAAATAAGGAATTTCTTAATAAAACTAGATTAGATTAGAACTCTTCATTGTATACACCAAAAGCCTTACATGTCTAAGTTTTGCTGAAAATAATTGGCGGTAAAATGTTACTTTTGGCCCCGACCTCTCTCAATAGACCATTTGAAAACATTGAAGACCTATTTATTCACCTTTATTGTTATCCATTATCCCTTCGACAATTTAATAGACAAGCTGATAAGCTGAAGGCGTTAAGTAAATTATACAGTAAAATGTACTATAATCGGCGCCATAAATACAAGCCGGTCGTATCACATCGCGCTGAGATAAAGTAAGCCCGAATGAAATGGCCGAATTAATCCTGCCATGTAAAGAGCTCACTTCGACCTGATGCGAGAATAGAGAAAATCCTGACGTCATAATCAGCTTTTTATCAAACATAAATACAAACCTTTCCACGTCCTATATATAAAAATTAAAAATAATATTTTATTTATTTCGTTGGTACCGGGTACCCTTTTCTAGTAACACCGGTCTTTGCGCTAGGCCACGGACGGACAGACGGAAATGGCGAAACTATAAGTGTTCCTTGTCGAACTACGCAACCCTAAAAACGTTGGTATCTAGGTACTCCTAACTGTGACTACGGTTTCTTTAACTAGACAGTTTTAGATACAAAAATATCTGGAGAAAAGGCTCGTTTGATAAAGACAATGTACGTTAGGTTAGATATCCATGCATTTTCCACTTGTATTCTCTAGTGCATTATCTTATGGATCTACCTCCCAATTACGGACTTAACATCCGCTGACGGCAATTAAACGTCTCATGCAACTGTAAACACAAAACTTCTCGTAATTTAAAAAACCCACTTTACTGAGAATGTGAAAAAATACAGCGTTTAAAGCAATTAACGCTCATACAAGCAGCGCTCACAATTCAACTAATTAATCTATGCCTAATGTTAGGGTGTGTAGTCACACCATCGTGCATCGGCTAAATATTATTCATAGATAAATCTAATTGCTTAGATTTTACAGCATAGATTAGGTATAGATGTCGCTAATTCTCCAGAGCCAGCACTCGCGTTATCCTTGACATTTTACTAAATGACCATAATAAAGGAAGCCTTCTCGCTATGCTGAGCCCCGGAATGGACGACAGAGTTTTTGTAATACTCAGTAAGTAAAATATTAGTAGCAAACACAAAATATAATCACAAAGCATTTAAGGACTGCGACTTCGGAGATGTACGTCTTAATCCTTATTCTAATTAATTTCGGTTGATTTGCCAAGCTGCGACGGGCTCAGTGCCACTGGCTTGTTACTCGAGACGTCAAACCTCAAATGCTCTCCATCGCTTCGACTAAGCTGCTTAGTATACCGTGACTTGATATGCTTTTTAAGGAAACTCATTTTTAATAAGAGGAGTTAGAGTGCATGTTTGCGAGACAGCGACTGGCGAGGTCGCGCTGCGAATGAGCGACGGATGGTGACAATTCTTTCAACGCGCGACGTTGATAACATCAAAACTTTTTATTGTAACAATAAATAGATTATCATTGATATAAATAGGACCAGTTTAAAGTCCCTTATAATGCGGCTCCTATTCGCGGCTTTGTGTCAAGTTTGACAGGCGATGCGAGCTGTGAAATTGAGTCCGATTTTAAAATATAAAGGCTCGTCTCAAGACTTTTTTGATTAAACTTTTTTCGAAGGGGGATTAGCTCCAGTTTGTTTAGTTGTACTAATGTTGAAACTGTCAAACGGGAAATATTTTATAATTCGAGTAAGGACCTAATCCGTGGGGGAGCGCTTCTAATTTTAATTAGGTGCTGTCCATTTGTCGAGAGTCATTTTGTTTTTAACGGTTCTCATGCGTTCGGGGTCGGTTAATTAATGTTAATCGTCATAATGAGAAATGAAAGCAATCACAGCTGTGAATAAATGTTGAATTTACATGCTTTCTATTATTTAACGTGAGGTGGTCGGTAATGTATCAAGAGGAGTCGGACCGATACGGATTTGTGTGTGCGGCACCGTGAAATAGCCTCTGAGCGATTACCTAGAAAAACCGGTCGGAAAATGCATACTTTTTCATCCGACTACACATCAATATGACGAGAATATTTTGATAGGACGTGGAAGATATTATAGAGAAAACCACTTTGTAACTACACAGTCCCGATATTAAACATTTGCCAAGAATTGTTGATCTGTATAATCATTTACCTACTGTATCTGGTATCTGCATCTGTATATACATATTTATTAGTTGTTTCATTAAAAAAATATCCGAAATCGACGTGGGTGCAAGCAGCGACTAACAAATATTAGCGAAAGAGTTTTGAAAGGAAAGTGTGGCAAACCCTGGCCTTTGCCCACCTCTCGGCGATACAGGCGTGAGTTCTTTGTGTTTCATTAAATATTTATCAATAAACTAGCCCTACTCTAGTCTACTTAAGTATTCCCGACTCATTAGACTTAGACAGACTTAGATATAATAGTTATTTAACATAGATTTTGATAGGCAGTAAGATTTCAATATCTCAGACAAGAGTCTCATTTATATTTAATCGAAAAAAACTAGGAGAGCCCAGTTGCAGAGGGATTCCTACGCCATTTCGAAACACTATTTGTAAAAAGATGTTTCCCGAATTACATTAAACCGACCGATCACCTAATCGAATTTTTGTTTTATCAACACCCGTTTTCTCGATGATTCGTTTCACCCAAATCATATTTTTTAGAAAGATGTTTAAACTGACCGATCCCCTAGTGCGCCCCGCCACAGTTGCACCAGCGATTGATTAGGTGGCGCTGTTGCTGATGCGCCGTCATATTATAATTAAATTATATTTTCGTGGGTAGATAGAATAGTATATTATGCAATTAGTGAATAAAGGACGGATTTAAAGCGAGGGCCATGAATGAATCACGAGCATGTGAAGGATTCTAACGACCTAATCACGACCGTAGATTGAAGCGTTAGAATCCTGAGCGACGCGAGTCAAAAAAACATGTTTCTGTCATACGTATTTTCGATACAGAGAAAGAACATAAAACAACAAGTCGATTAGCAAATTTTCGGTGAAACGAATAATCGAGAAAATGGGTGCTGAGAAACCAAATATTCGATTAGGTGATCGGTCGGTTTAATGTAATTCGGGAAACAACTTTCTATAAATTGTGTTTCGAAATGGCGTAGGAAACCCAGTTGCAGAAGATGCACAGCAGACTAAAGCCCGATTTAGATTAACGTAACCAGTAACGAGTCGTGAGTATGAGTACAGTGGCTAGTGGCGCGCACCAGACAAGTGACTGTTTACACTACAGCGAGTCCAGTGCCATTTCTCTGTCGAATTGGACGAGCAACGACAGAAAACGTGTTGCAACTGTGGCGGGGCGCACTAGGGGATCGGTCAGTTTAATGTAGGTAATTCGAGAAACATCTTTCTAAAAAATATGATTTCGGTGAAACGAATCATCGAGAAAACGGGTGTTGATAAAACAAAAATTCGATTAGGTGATCGGTCGGTTTAATGTAATTCGGGAAACAACTTTCTATAAATAGTGTTTCGAAATGGCGTAGGAAACCCAGTTGCAGAAGATGCATAGCAGACTAAAGCCCGATTTAGATTAACGTAACCAGTAACGAGTCGTGAGTATGAGTACAGTGGCTAGTGGCGCGCACCAGACAAGTGACTGTTTACACTACAGCGAGTCCAGTGCCATATCTCTGTCGAATTGGACGAGCAACGACAGAAAACGTGTAGTTGTCACAAAAAATAGAAAGCGATTCTACTTGGATCCACTAGCTGGCAAGGCAGCTTGGAAGCCAAGTTGACTTGCTACTGTCCGATCGGTTTACACCGCTGTACTTACTCATTGTACTTACCTACTTCGCTAAACATATGAACAATGTAAATCGGGCTTAACGCCGCGCTGTTATGGCACTGGTGACATAACGCGCGGTGGTTGGTTGCATCGACTCACACGGCTCGACTCATTATATATCAATTAATTTCTTGCACCGCCGCTCTGGAAAGCGAGCGTTGCAGTAATTAGGTAAATTGTATAAACAGCAAATACACGATTACCCATTGAGTTAACAACAGCCGGGTCTCTCAGGCGATTTCGTTCCAATGAAATAAATCTTAGGTACCGCGTAATGGGGAACTTGCGTCAAACTTAGACTGAAGTGACAGCTTTTATACCGTAGAAGACAGAAAAGCGGAAAAACTCAAGAAAAAAAAAATAAACCATCAAAATATTTTTTTCGAGTTTTAGAGGTCTCAAAAAATGTGAAAAATAAAGTTACTCTAATAATAAAAAAACATATTAGATTTCGTTTCTTCATAAAATTCTTTACGTTTTCTAATAAGGGTTTAGATTTATAAAAATATTATTTTATGAGATAACGCAAATATTGATAAACATTATAAGGCGTTACGTGCAAATGGTGACGTCATAGTTTGAGTTCGGTTTGTATGATGCGTTTTTGTACCACGTGACTAGAATGAATTTTTGACTGGTTACATTATGAAAGTATTAGTCGTAGAGAAAAAAAGTAACCACGTTTATTCATCTTTTAACAAGGCCTCTCCGATTATAATAGGGGTTAAAGTATGAAATTGCCGTTTTATTGCAATAGGTTCTTTGAATTGACATAGAATCTTCATGGTTTGAGGTTTTCGAATGAAACTTTTTTCAAATGGTTTCTATGATGTTCTTTTTTTATAAAATGTGAAACATTTGAATATCGACTTTCAATTGTTTTTGTTATTCAATTTAGACAAGAAAGATGGATACTGCGAAAATTCGAGTGATTTTTGAATACGAGTTCCGACGCGGAACTAACGCGGCAGAAACAGCCCGCAATATCAATGCTGCGTTTGGAGAGGGGTCTACTAATGAACGCACCGTGCGATTTTGGTTTAAACGCTTTTGTGATGGAAATTTCGACTTAAAGAACGAGCCACGAGGAAGACCGCCCACACAGGTGAATAACGATGAATTAAGAGAGATAGTGGAAGCCGACCCTAGTCAAACTACCCAGGAATTAGCGGCATGGTTTAACGTTACCTTACCCACAATATTGACTCACTTGCGTCAAATCAATAAAATAAAAAAATACGAAAAATGGGTGCCTCATAATCACTCGAATTTTCGCAGTATCCATCTTTCTTGTCTAAATTGAATAACAAAAACAATTGAAAGTCGATATTCAAATGTTTCACATTTTTTAAAAAAAGAACATCATAGAAACCATTTGAAAAAAGTTTCATTCGAAAACCTCAAACCATGAAGATTCTATGTCAATTCAAAGAACCTATTGCAATAAAACGGCAATTTCATACTTTAACCCCTAATATTAAAACATTTTTTCGTGCAAGTTCTCAATTATTTACAATCTAGCTTAAAGTAGCGACAGTTATGGCTACAGATTTCACTAACTCCTGGAACCTTTCCTACAAGGAGGACTAGTACTTCTTGGTCCCTGACGAGCAACAGAGATTTTTTAACTCTTAATTAAGGTTGTAGGCCTTAAAAACCCGGAGCAGGTTCTAATATAGAACAGAACAAGAAAAAAAAATCGTTCTAAAGCGACCAGGTGCAGAGAAAAATTTAGAAGTAGAGGTGTCACTACGTCAATTAACACCAAGTGTTCGGGGTGTGACCGCAAGTGACAAGCAAATCTCATTAATATTCAAACACGCCGATAGATTGGGCTATTGAGTAAATGGCAATAAGTAATCCCAGCATGCAAGCAGCGAAGTATTAAATCAATCATGTCGCATTAACTAATTTTAATATTAAATTAGCCAATATATGAATAGGACTCTTGTGACTAAGTTAAGAGCTGTTTGCGACACCACGAGGCCGTGTCTAAAAAGGCTTATTCCGATGGCGTCCAATATTTGAATTATAGATAGATAATCCGGACTTGGCCCCCGTGGTGGAGTATGGCCTATACCTTCCTCAGGGAAGAGACCCGTGCCCCTCGGTGGGGACATAATGGGTTGATGATGAGATAGATAATTATTTATTGTATATTAAGAATTACGTTTAAAACTTCATTATCAATTCTAGCCACTTGCATTTTAATTTTTTTCTATTGCTGTAATTTTAAATTCTTTGGAGAGACATTAACATATTCATGCGTTCTAAAAACTAAAATAAAAACATTCGATAAAAATAAAGAAGGATTTTGTTCAACTAAAAACTTTAAGGGAGTACCTCATATTGTAACTCAGAGTTTATGATAGTAAACAATATAATGTATCAATGTGGAAGTCCCCAAGTCAATTATTAACACATTAAGCAAACTTCCTCCCCCGCACTTACACAATATTATGTTCCTTATTTGCATTTAACACAAGGGTCAAATAACACTGAGATTAATATTGATAGTAATGTATGATATATACTACGAAGTAAAAACCGGCCTCACGCAATGTAGGGTTCCGTAGAAAGAGGGGTTTTTTAATCTGCTTTACGGAACTAACAACTTCATTGAAGTAATTTTCAATGGATTTTGTACGAAATTTTACTTTTATAAGTTGGTTGCCTATTACTCATTAACTAGTAAAGCCTACTTAGCTATGGCACCCTGAATTTTTTTACGTTTCTACTATCAACCATTTAGCCAGGAGAGGGCGGGATGCCCTACTCGGACAAAAATTTGCGCTTTATAGGTTCATGTTTCGCAAACGGAACCCTAAATTAAAAATGGTCTTCCTACTCCCACAACATTTCATCAATGACCAATCCAACGATGATCCACATGATGGGGCAGACGCCACTTGATGGGCCACTTTTCGTGTTAGGGGAGGTACAGTAAAAAAATTTTTCCAACATTTTATTCTTTAACTTTATCGGCGTGATAAATATATATACACATACCAAATTACAGCTTTCTAGTACCACCGGTCTTTGCGCTAGGCCGCGGGCGGACAAACAGGCAGGCAGACAGACAGACGTACATGGCGAAACTACAAGGGTTGCTTGTCGGACTACGAAACCCTAAAAAGGTATATTTTTGCTACATCAAATAATTGGTAGTTATTTGAGTGATATTTGATAGAAAAAACCGTTATCTATACAAAATTTGAATATTTTTAGCGCCTACCTATTGCCGTTATTAATATCGAGCAAAAACGACATAAATATTACGTGTTTTGTATGGCAGCCCCTCTTAAATATTTATTTTGTTCTATAATAAAGCGGCAACAGAAATACATCATCTGTGAAAATTTCAACTGTCGAACTATCACGGTTCATGAGATACAGCCTGGTGATAGACGGACGGACGGACGGACGGACGGACGGACGGACGGACGGACGGACGGACGGACGGACGGACGGACGGACAGACAGACGGACAGCGGAGTCTTAGTAATAGGGTCCTTTATCCTTTGGGTACGGAACCCTAAAAAACACTCGATAAATCTAAGCAATTACGAATACAACTACTAATTAGTTGAAATGCACAGAAATAAATAAAATATTAACTTTATTGGTAGCATCTGGGCTATAAATAAAATGTTCAACACAGGAATAGCACGATTATATAGTACAATAAAAATAAGTACTAAATATTGTTAGTTGCGGTATAATTCCTTAGTTGGTTGATATTAACAGAACAAGGACAGACACGGAAGTACCTGCCTACGAGCTGAAGCATGGAAAAATTATCTTCGCCTACGGATGTTGCGGTTGGACTTACGAAAATCGAATCTCGGAAGAATGTTCCTATAATTAAGTTCAATACGGAATTAAATAGACAATTTTTTTGAAAAGGTTGGAATACCGTCCTTTGTCGTTTGCACAAAAGGTAGGTACTCATCATTTTACTTATCGCTGCCAAACCAGTAATAATATATAGCACTATTAATTAAAGAAAGGGACTGCATAACTAATTGGTTTTCGCTCTTGCAATAGTTTGCAAATAGTTATTTTATAATAATAATTTAATAGTTTACTTGATAATTAATCGCGATTAGATCCGTTGAATGTGTAGCTAAATAGTTGAAACTACCTAAATACCGGCGTTCGATGGGACGACTAATGTGGATGAAACGAAAAAGGTCTGTCCGAATCGTGGCAAGAAAGAGACCCTGATCTCTGCCTACCCTTCAAGGATACAGGCGTGAGTTTATGTTATGTTTTATAAATAGTTATTCAATCCTTTTCTTATATTAACAGTGCTATATCCAGCATTTCCTAGATCGATAGACCCTGGTACTTTTTAAATATATTTCGAAGTGTACTTACTTGAGCAGAAGCAAACCTTCGGTATATTCTGATACCGTGATAGAATTATGTGCACGGGCTCGCATGTCCCACACTCATTAGATAGGCAACTATTTGCAGCGTTCGATACAGTGCACAATTGCACATAGCGCATTCGTTTCGATTTCCACTAATCGTTCGGTAAACGTTCCATATCGCGGTTTTCAATCATCTCTGCCAGCGTGTTGCTCTCCTCGATAGTGGATACATGGAGGCAGCAAGCCTGCATTTTTCCAATTTAAAATAGGCGTTTTATAAGTCCCACTCACTAATTTTTTTTCGAATTGGGGTTAATCAGAAAATGTCAATGAATACTCTTGATAGATTGGTTGGTTGGCCAAGGATGCCGTAGTAAAATGTTGATAATTTGAAACATTCTCCTGTACCCATGGGTCACAAAAGTCGCGAATTTAGGTACGTTACATGACATAGCACAAACTTACACCTCTAACCCGGAGGGTCTGCCCCTTGCCACGATCCTGACAGATCTCTTTCGCTTCATCAACATTCATTAGTTGTTGCATACACACACGCCGGTTTCGGTTTCCAGTATATAAATTGTCAAATTCTGATGTTTTTGCGGCATAAAACGCGTGACGCGCGCCGTTACACTACCTGTAGAGTAAAGTTGCAGGGAAGAATGAGGTTGGAAGGGACATTATAGGAAAAATGCTTGTACTTCTTAGTACTTTCCACAATTTTACGAATCTAGAGGCTGTTTCATGTTCAATAACTATTCACCGGTCCTTAATTTTTTTGCATCAAAAAGTGGAGCCCAAGAACCATATTAATTTGTAAGACAAGTCGGCTGTTACTTTTGGCCCGTGTAAGTTGTAACAAGTGCAAGGTAGTAGTGGTACTGTAAAATAGTCTAACCTGTTAGATTATGACCTTGAAAAGAACAATTAAAAACCATTGTTATGGTTTTTAATTGTACCCGATCGGACGGGTCATTTAGACTTCTACAGATTACTAATAAAATAAAAATAAAACTGGCCAAGTGCGAGTCGGACTCGCGCACCGAAAGTTCCGAACAAATTTGTAGGTAGGTACTTCATCATCATCAGCCTATGCTTGTCCACTGCTGGACATAGGCCTCTTTTATAGCACGCCACTGAGCACGGTCCTCGGCTACTCTCATCCAGCTCTTGCCAGCCGCCCTGTGAAGATCATCGCTCCACCGAGTCTGAGGACGTCCCACACTACGTTTACCGATCCGCGGTCTCCACTCGAGAACTCGTCTACCCCATCGGTTATCAGTTCTTCGGATAATATGGCCGGCCCACTGCCACTTCAGCATGCTAATTCGGTGGGCTATGTCGGTGACTTTGGTTCTCTGTCGGATCACCTCGTTTCGAATTCGATCTTTCAGAGAAACCCCGAGCATAGCCCTTTCCATAGCACGCTGAGCGACTTTAAATTTGTGGACCAGCCCCACCGTGAGTGTCCACGTTTCGGCAGCATATGTCATGACAGGTAGGACACACTGATTGAAGACTTTCGTCTTGAGACTCTGTGGGATTGGCGATGTGAAGACTCGACGTAGTTTCCCATACGCTGCCCAGCCCAGCTGTATTCTTCTATTGACCTCTTTCTCGAAGTTGTTTTTACCTAACTGCATGGTTTGCCCGAGGTAAACATACTCCTTAACAACTTCGAGAATACTGCATTGAACTGCAATTGGCTCAGCTACAAACGCTAAGCACAGGGGTCGGTTATACTCTTCGGTCTTCTGTATAATCTGCCGCACTGTGTGAATGTGGTCTATGGTGCCGTAACCCGATCGAAAGCCGGCCTGCTCAGGTGGCTGAAACTCATCAAGTCTTCCCGCAAGACGGTTCGCGATGATTCTTGAAATCAGCTTGTAGACGTGGCTCAAGAGTGAAATGGGACGGTAGTTCTTCAGTAGGGTTCAGGTAGGTACTTACATATTATAAATAGTTCAGGAATCGAGTCTCGCAGTTTTTTCCGAGCTTTTCCCGAACTTGAAAGACAATCTACGTTAACTTAGAAGTTTGATTTTAGTATATGGTTTTAATTTCAACTCGATACCTTCACGCGTTCCCAAGATAAAGGGTCCTGATAGACAGACGGATGGAAGGACAACAAAGTGATCCTATAAGAGTTACGTTTTTTCTTTTGAAATGTAGAACGGAGATGGACCTTGATTAAGAGTCAGAGCACTTAATATTAGATTAGATTCGAATTTTTTTTATTGTACAATAAGCTTATAGTGCCAGGAAAGAACCGCTTTATTGTTGGTGGCAATAAAAATTTTTTTACTTACTTACGTACTCTTACTTATTGCGAAAAACTTTGTAGACCATAATAATATAATAAAATTCATAGTTACGGTATAATTCTCAATATACTAAGTATATCAACATAAATACCTAGAATAGGTACGCACTATCTAATAAAAAAAAATCACAGTGCTTGTTTTCGAACTCCTCTTAAACGGCTTTACCGATTTTTATGATTTTTTTATGTATATTTGCCTCAGGTCTGAGAATAGGTAATAGGGCTAATTAATATCCGCGTCCGCTAGTACATAATAATAGTAATTAAATGGTTAATACCTCAATTCAGGCCTTAATAACAAAGCACCTCAAAACGCACCCAACCAAAAATTACATTCATAGCCTGCATTTTAGTCCAGAATCGTCGAATCTAACTCGGCTGGGCAGCATTCGGGAAACATAGAAAAGTCTTTTCGTCTAATATACCTCAATCGCTCAAGATAAAATTATACAACCAGTGTGAGTTACCAGTGATGACTTATGGCACTGAAACGTGGTCTCTCACTATGGGCCTCATAAGAAGGCTCAAGGTCACACAACGAGCTATGGAAAGGGCTATGCTCGGAATTTTTCTACGAGACCGAATCAGAAATGATGAGATCCGTAGACGAACGAAAGTCGTCGACATAGCCCAGCGGATTAGTAAGTTGAAGTGGCCGTGGGCGGGGCACATAGCACGCAGAACTGATGGCCGATGGGGCCGAAAAGTTCTCGAATGGAGACCACATATCGGCAAGCGCAGCGTAGGACGACCAGCCACAAGATGGACAGATGACCTCATCCAAGTGGCAGGAAGGCGCTGGATGAAGGCCGCTTCCAACCGGTCTTTTTGGAAATCCATGGAGGAGGCCTATGTCCAGCAGTGGGCCTCTTGTGGCTGAATGATGATGATGATGATTTTAGTCCAGGCTACGAATGAAAAATTACATTCGTAGCCTGAACTAAAATAGAGTACCTCTTCATAAAAGGACCCCGCGTAGTCTTTGAGGAAACTAGCTGTACTTACTTCTTGTGGTTAAGAAATAGACTGTTATTTCTTACCCCTGTTACTTCTAGTTAAGTCCACATTCACAAAGATATCTCTGAAGCCTCCCGTTGTTTTAAATTTAAGTGCGATGAGGTATATAAAGCTTCTAGGTTACCATTAGGTACGTGTGTCACCTCACTGAAGTGGACGTATAAAAAAACCCCAAATTAACCTCTATTACCGTATAATTCACGAAAAGTCCGGTAGAAACGAAACCTAACCCCACACAGAGCTCACGGAAGCATTTAATGATCAGTACCCTAGACAAGCCAAAATATTTCTACTTCGCTCTTGTCACCCGCAACATAAGTGCGAATATAGAATAAACAAAAACCGATATCGTTGACTGAGAGCATACAACACTACACTTATTTTCACATCATACTGTGGAAATAAATTAGTTTCTCGTTAAAAGGCGCGTTTACAATATTTGCTAGCATTTCTACACGTTGCTTAGTGGGCACTAATGATTATAATTTTCACGGTCGGCTTCGTGCCAAGTGGCAGCTGGACCTTATTACAACAAACATAAATGCCGTACTGCCCTAGTCCCTTCTAATTCACCGCACAGAGCAGTAAAATAGTAATGTGAGCTTCGAAATATAAAACAAAGAACTGAGAAAGTAATAAACTGTGTATCTACAGCAGGGATGTTGCGACTATTCGCATTCGCTTGTGCAAATGATTTGCATCACTTTAAACAATTTACAAGTTAAACTAGGTGTCCATTTCAAAAACTAGATAATTTTGGAAAAAAAAATGGACAAGAAAACTCCAAACTTAGTCTTTTCAAAGTTCTTAATTTTTCTAAAACCTAGAACTCATGCATTGAACTGTCTTCAATTCCAGACATCATTGTCATTTAACCTCCTAAATCGTGACCTTGAAAATAACAATAACCATGTTGCAGTGCCCTTACAGGGCTCATGTTGAGGATTATACTATTTATTTTAAGACCGCATTATGTACCTGATGAAGCAATAAACGATTGAAATTGTTATTTACAATGGTTTTCGATTGTTATTGTGAAGGTCAGGACTTATGAGGCTCAACAATCATTAATGTTATAATAGCCCTTTTGGCACAAAGTGTGCTTTACACATTTTTTTCTAAAGGGTACCACGTCATGTTTAGTTTTCCTAACCCAAATGATGCTATGATCCATTCAAAACATTAGCAGGTTGACAAAAAGTCTCATCAACAGCTTTTGACAGCACATTAAAACACATAATAAACATCTGCAATAATCACCTCAACTGCCACAATCGATAAATCTACATCATAAGTATTAAAACTTGAGGCGACACTTGCGCGCTTAGTCAGTAAGTAGCCTCCGGAGTCGTTACAGACCAACAACTTCATAAATACCTCCGCGACGGACTTTAAAATTTACGTGATAAGTGCTGCTATCGCTTGTCGAGCTGGTAAAGGCAAGATGGTCTGTAGAAGAGGTGAATACACGGGTGGCAAGCCGCAAGCCCGCAGCCGCTCCCACAGTTGGCTGCACTAATTCCGACTCCATACATATATACGTGCACTTAATCCGCTGTTACACCACTTACTTCATACCAACAGAGTCGATTTCATTGCCTTGCTTGGGCTTTTACTGTTATTGAATCGAGGCGCTGATTAGTGCCCATTTGATGAAGTGCACTTTTACAATCGCCCCAAGGCGCGAAGTTTCGTGCTGCGATAAGTGTAGGTAACCTTTTTCCTGTATTGGTTCACTATTTATAGGATTCTTTGGCCTTCGCATCTACGTAATGAGATGATTGATACAGCGTACAGTGGCACATTCACTCACACTAGATGGGTGAAGGGACCACTCGGACGCTGCAGTGCCTGGGACATAGTTTTTTTAGATGGAGTAGGCTTGCCCAGCACCTATACCATCCTGACAGCTTAGTCGGCCTAGCCCACAGGAAAGACAAGTCAATACGTGCGGAGCCAACCAAGCCGCGTTTTCCTTTACCGTTAGCGTGTGGTATTGCTACTACAAACTCGCACAGGTCAGTATATTGTTTAATTTGAAAACTAAATAAGTAGGTACATTAAAATATCATTATACCGTTTGGCACTACCCCCCTACTTTTTTCACGTCACCTGTTGGTTGGCTAGAATAGAATACTATTTAGTATTAAGCCCGCGTATTGTACAATTTTTTCTGGTAGAATAAATAATTTTAATACTAATAATCATCATCATCATCATCATTCAGCCACAAGAAGTCCACTGCTGGACATAGGCCTCCTCCATGGATTTCCAAAAAGACCGGTTGGAAGCGGCCTGCATCCAGCGTCTTCCTAATACTAATAATAAACTTTGATAATAAACGAAGTCATAGGATTCCCACACTGGGAATCGAACCTGGGTCTCTCGCTTCCGAGTCCATTGTTCTACCCACTGAGCTACCACCGCTTCATTGGATTACTTACCGCATTAGGAAGACATAAGTATATCAGTCATGAAGAGCGTAATAGCATATTATATCGGTAGAACTGTTGCCTCTCATGCGAGAGGTCGCGGGTTAGAATTCCGCTATTCTATTACCGGACTCGTCTACTACTATACTTAGTAGACGAGTCCGGCCTGATTGATTGACTTACCGATGACTTGGATTCTACAAGTTATGTACATATGTTCATTTGTAGTAATAATACCACTCACTAAAAACATCATGGCTTGAAGGAAAACATCGTGAGGAAACCCGCGTTAGTTTGCACTTATTGGCGATGTTTTTCCTGAGGTTTAAGCCGATTAAGCTGAGAGCATGGTACCTACAGGTGTTGGGCAAGCCTCCATCTAAAAATGTCCCCGGTACCACCCGAGTTTTCACAAAGTGCCACCATAGTAATATAGCAAAACCATAAATTCACTTTCAACTGCTTCAATTACATCCACGATATCCTTAGATCATTATTCCGAGTTGTACTCTATAAAAAAGAAAACTTGGTAATTCACTTGTTTTGCAGTCAGAATCTGGCATCCTACTGGAGATTTCAGGTGCTTCAGGCATCTCTTCCTTGATTAAATTGCAGTTATCTAGTAGATCCGAGGCCTCATAAGACCAATATCCTAGCGAGTGCAGTGAAGGAAGCGCGACCGGTGGAGCGAGCTCGAGCCTGACCACAAGAAGCCCTACGGGGCCACCGCGAGGCCTCAGGGACGCGAACTTGATCCTCCCGAATGTTTACTAAGAAATCAGCTTATCGCAACCACCCACCCGCGAACCAAACGATATTAATGTTTTCCATTGCCTACTTTTTACACAGTAGAAAAAGAAACTTAGAAAAGTCTTTTCGTCTAATATACCTCAATCGCTCAAGACAAAATTATACAACCAGTGTGTGTTACCAGTGATGACTTATGGCACTGAAACGTGGTCTCTCACTATGGGCCTCATAAGAAAGCTCAAGGTCACGCAACGAGCTATGGAAAGGGCTATGCTCGGAATTTCAAAAATTATGAGATCCGTAGACGAACGAATGTCGTCGACGTAGCCCAGCGGATTAGTAAGTTGAAGTGGCAGTGGGCGGGGCTATGTGCACGCAGAACTGATAGCCGATAGGGCCGAAAAGTTCTCGAATGGAGACCACATATCGGCAAGCGCAGCGTAGGACGACCAGCCACAAGATGGACAAATGACCTCATCCAAGTGGCAGGAAGACGCTGGATACAAGCCGCTTCCAACCGGTCTTTTTGGAAATCCATGAAGGAGGCCTATGTTCAGCAGTGGACTTCTTGTGGCTGAATGATGATGATGATGACTTTTTACACTTCCTTCAAAATTGATTGATACCGAAGTTATAGTTGTGTTAAAATTAAGTTACTGCAAATAAAACCATTCCGTGTGGCGCCGGATTAAGAATAGCGTCACTCCATTTCCTTCCGTGGATGTCGTAGAAGGCGACTAAGGAAATACATTACCAGGAGACGGGCAGCAGCGTCTTCCTGAGATTCCAACCGCGTACTGTGATCGCCAACCCGCCTGCCAAGCGTGGCGATTATGGCAAAACCCTTCATGGTTAGGAAAACCATGAGGGCGGCCTATGTCCTGCAGTGGGCGTCAAATGGCTGATGATGATGATGAAATAAAACCATTTATTTTTAACTAGACATTCTCCAACGGGTATTTAATTCAATCTATAACACCTAATTTAGTCGACATTTATTTTCAAAATATCCGCAAAAAAACATAAACAAAAACTTAGTTTGCATGTATCTAGTGCACGTAGAGTACAGTCTACGATAGACCCTTAGCGTCAAGAGCTGATCGATCGATTAGTAACTCGAGAGGTGGCCACAAACAAGGCACTTCTATGTCACTGAGGTCTTGCTCTCAATCCAAACGAATAAAGAACGCTAATCTTGAGCTAAATGCGACAGTCACGGTCGAGACGCTTGTGACATGATAACTTCCGTTGCGATTGTTTTGTGATTTTTTTTTCGGACAGTTAAGATCAGTGTGTGTGTGTAGGCCTTTGTGAGCAAAGTCAGAAACGGAAAGACAAAACCTAGACAAAGTGCACAATTCAGCTAGGAATTTTGGTACGCATCACACCACTGTAATAAGTTTTTTCCTTGTACAGGAGTAAAAGACGACTCCGATGATGTATCAAGCAAAGGCTGTGGGAGCAGCGAGTCGGCGCTGTCTAAGAAGCAGAGGAAGGCGCGTACAGCTTTCACGGACCACCAGCTCCAGACTTTGGAGAAGTCCTTCGAGAGACAGAAGTACCTGAGCGTCCAGGACCGCATGGAGCTCGCGGCCAAGCTCGGCCTGACCGACACGCAGGTCAAGACCTGGTACCAGAATAGGAGGTGAGTTCTATATAAGGTAGCTACTTCTATGATTCAGTAGTTTTTTTTTTAAACTAGATTTTTCGTTTAAGTCCCGAAGGTTTCATACTACGTACAGAAGATACAAACTCTTAATTTTTTGTGATTTCATTTAGGAACGAATTAAATCTTATCAACACATAATTGTTTCAAAAAGTATCTGGCCATAACCTTAATTTTGCAAAACCCAAAAACGATTTTTTATTCTAAAGCCAAAGCAATTACGTTGAATGTAGGTTGATAGGTTAAACTTTTAAAGGAACGGCTATGCCATATTTCCATTATCAGAAGCTCTATGAGTGTTAACACTGATAGGTAAGTCTGACGTTAATAATGGTTAGCAGCTGATCCCACAGGTTGTTTTTGAAAAGTAGTTAGTATGTAATAGCTTTATACGTGTATGATTATCGGCATCAGAGTGTAGAAAACAATTATCGGCTATTTAGGGTGTGGTACAACTTACACGATAGAAGCCAGAAACCAGTATATCTATAGTTCTATTATGGAGTGATACTGTACCTAGACATTCAAACCTGAGTAGCTAATGCAACTATCTAGATTCACTTAAAACTTGTAAGAATTTGTGAACTTTGAAAGTTTCAAGAATTGACATTTAAATAGTCACTGCATTCATTCGGCTTTGTTCTAAGTACTTACATCTAAACAAACCTTTCATTGTTAAAATACGGAAAGCAATCATGTCTAGTAAGTTATTTACTCTTCTTGCAAGATCTGCAAGATAATACACTTATCTGATTAATTCAGGAAATATTATCCCTTATTAACAATTTCCTGACTTTGATAGTATTTCAAGATTTTATCGTTCACAACCATACCTAAGCTGAATGAAACGAAACATATCTAAGTACATTGGTGTTTTTGTACGTTTACTTTCAGCAGGTCACATTAAATGTGACATATTTTATTAATATAATACATAATAATACACTATCCTTATCCGTGTGGCGCCGGATTAAGAATAGCGTCTTCCTGAGATTCCAACCGCAAACTGCGATCGCCAACCCGCCTGCCAAGCGTGGCGATTATGGCAAAACCCTTCATGGTTAAGAGCGCTTTCACATATAGGCGTTTTTGTCACGCGACTGTAGCGCTTCTAAGTCGCGCTGTAGTAGCGCGACTCGTAATCCATACATATTTGCTGCAGCGCGGCAGCCGCGCGGTGGTCGCGCGTCAGAAGCACGACTGCAGCGCTCCGAGATTGCGGTGGCATGTACGACGCGTAGTCGCGTGCGATTAGTCGGCGTTAGACCAGTGTTGCGAGCGCATGTGTATTGTATAGTAGCAAGTTGCAAATTTTAGACATTCGGAGATAGTTAAAGAATTTTCGTTTATTGTTTTTTATCACTTTGAACACTGTTGTATAATCACCATTTATACATCGAGTTTTAAGTAATGGATAGATCCATTACTGCCTTTTTCGTCTTTGTATTCGACGACGATGGCGTCGGAGAAGTAAAAAAAGAGCAGCAGTAACAATGTGTCTCCGTTGGAATCCATATTGGAAATGAGCTAGTCACCCCAAGTTCAATGCGCGTCTGCAGCGCGGCTGTCGCTAGCGACGGCATTGCGACTTAGCCGCGCTACAGCCGCTGTAATATGAAGGGATTCGGTGTGCAGCGCTTCAGTCGCACGACAAAAACGCTTATATGTGAAAGCGCTCTAAAAACCATCATGGAGGCCTATGTCCTGCAGTGGGCGTCGAATAGCTGATGATGATGATGATGAATATACTATCAAGTGTATTGATTTATTCATAAGGAACTTATTCCTAATTAATTGTTATCACACCAATGAACATTTAAAATAATCCTTCCAAAGTAAAAGTCACAATGTTTTTATTCAAACTGACGCAGAAACTGCATGCGTCTTTGAAACTGCTATTTCAAGATCTAGATCGTTGTGGAAAAAAACATGTCAACAACTCCAAACTTATTTTTTTCGTGTCTATCTTAGTTCCGTCTGTTCCAACACATTTAAATACATGGCATTCTCAGTTCTAAAACTTGCACACTTTTCATCCCACTCTAAGAATACGGTATTTGACACGATCAACAATAAATTATTTCATATACTCGATTAAAACAAAAATAACAAAATATCTCGGAAAATGTATCTCTTTTAGTCAATTACTAGTTATTACAATTTGTAAATAGATTAAACATAAAAAGAGTGCTCTGAAATGTGACGTCATAAGCCAGTATTTTCATACAAAATTCCGTTTTAAAAGTAACTCATTTGATATTTTGTCAAATACCCAATTCACAGCTAAATTCTCTTTTCACTTGGGCCATTCAGTAAACTCGTGAGAGCGGTGGCGGCGAGACTCAAAGCGGCCGCGTAGAGTTGCTGAGTCAGCGCGCTTCCCAGCTACTAGATCACTGGCCTACACACTGCGTCCACGCAGGTGATTTGGGGGTTGTGTACAGACAGCAGAACACTGCTGAGGATGCAAGGAATTAGAAATTTATATCAACGTACAGAATTTACATTCAGTATACAATGTAATGTAAGCTGCCTTCAGGTTGATTTATAATGGAGAAAAAGGCATTGAAAAAATTTCACTTTGACCATCTTTTCTCAAATACTATACACAGTGGCTACATGATAAGATTCCATGAGTGCCATCAATAAATTTAAATGCCAAAGACCTTACTTGCTTTTTTTGGAAAAGTTGCGAAACAATAATGCTGCAGCCAGTAGCTATCCTGCACACGAGCTACTGAATAGAGATGTTTTTACATCAACAGTAAAGTTATTTATTTGGGGCTAGGTCAAGTCATTTAGCAAACCTGTTTTACCATAAAAGCTTGAAAAAAATCGCTTCAGAATCACTGCGCTCTACACAGTCAGAATGTATACTTGATCTACAGGGTTATCTAAAAAAATGGCAATTTCTGAAACACGACAAGTAGAGATTGTTATTTACAATAATTTTAATTTCACGAATTTTTGTGTAAAATTTTCCATAACATTCAGTTTTATTAATTTTGACATTTCTTCTGCTTTGTAGTGTCGCTGTGTGATAGATATGCTTGAAACAATATGTTTTATAATAAGCCCTTTTATTCCGAAATTGCTACAAGAATCACAATTCAAAGTTTTGCACAAGTTTTGGTTAATTCATAGTATGTCTCGCAACTTGGCGTGCCTTTTGGCATAGGCCTCCTCCAGCTCTCTCCACTGATCCCTGTCCTCAGCTACTCTGGTCCAGTATGGTCCCAAGGTTAGGCGGATATCGTCTTTCCATCTTATTTTCGGACGACCCTTCCTTCTGGTGTCTTCTCTTGGATACCATAAGGTGACTTGTTTACTCCATTTGTTTATTTTGCAACGTAACATATGTCCTGCCCAACCCCATTTCAAGTGTTCTATGCGAGTAATTATGTCTGTTACTTTAGTTTTCTTTCTTATTTCTGAATTTCTGATTTTATCGCTAAGTCTGATTCCCAGCATGCTCCTTTCCATTGCTCTTTGTGTACTAGCTAGTTTTTCTCTTTGCTTGTCTGTTAGCGCCCATGTTTCACAGCCGTATGTCATGCATGGGAGGATGCAGGTGTTGAAGGTCTTTCTCTTGATATACATGCTTAAATCTCTGTTCTTCATTATTTCTTTTAGGGACCAGTATTTTTTCCATCCACAGGCTATCCTTTTATTTATTTCTTTGGACATAGAGTCTTCGTTGGATATAATTTGTCCTAGGTAAACATAGTCTTTCACATATTCTAACCTGTTTCCGTAAACCTCTATGTTGACTTCTGTGGAGTTGGTCATCAGTTTTGTTTTGTTTGCGTTCATTTCCAATCCTACAACTCTGCTCTTTTCCGCCAAGACTTTTACCATGTGTTCTAGTTTATCAGGTTCTTCTTCTAGTAGCACAAGATCGTCAGCGAATCTCAGATGGTTAAGGCGGCTACCGTTGATGTTAATGCCATAGTTTTCCCAGTCCAATCTTCTAAATATGTATTCCAGCACCGCGTTAAACAGCTTGGGAGAGAGCGGATCTCCTTGTCTCACGCCTCTCTTTATAGGAAATGGGTCTCCTTTTGTTTCTAGCTTAATGCAACTTATGCATTCTTTGTAGATGGATTTGATTACTTGTATATAGCCCTCATCTACTCCTTGTTCTTCCAGACTCTGCCAGATAAAGTTGTGTTTTAGGCTGTCAAAAGCTTTAGAGTAATCTATGAAGCAGATATATAGGTCCTTCTGGTATTCGTTGTATTTCTCCAAGACTTGTTTGATTGTGTGGATGTGGTCTAATGTACTGAAGTTCTTTCTGAATCCCGCCTGTTCGATTGGTTGGTTTTCGTCTAGGACCCTTGTAATTCTTTCCATTATTACTTTTGGAAAAACTTTATACACATTTGAAATGAGGCTTATTGGTCTATAGTTGCCGATATTATCCTTATCTCCTTTTTTATGGAGGAGAATAATGTGAGATTCGCTCCATTGTTTTGGAATGGTGTCTGTTGCTATAATATCATTGAATAGCTTGGTTAGAATTGGGCTTATTTCTTCTATAGTGCCTCTTATTAGCTCGTTTGTTACAGTGTCAGGTCCTGGAGCTTTTTCTAGTTTTTGTGACATGATGGCTTTCTGAACTTCTTGCACTAGTATTGGTGGGACATCGTTAAATTTCGTGGCTGTGTTGTTATCTTGTTCAACGTTATTAGAGGAGTAAAGGGCTCTGTAGTAGTCTGTAGCTACTTTCTGGATTTCTGTACGTTGTGTTACTTGATTTGATCTGTTACTTTTTAGTTTGGGTATCCATTCCTTACCATACTCTCTTAGTTCTTTAAAAGCTTTTCTTGTTCCGCCTGTTTTTGCGATTTCAACTTCTAGTTTTTTCGTTCTCCTTTCCTTCCTATCTTTTCTTATATTTTCTCTAATCTGTTTACTCAGTCTTGATATTGTGTGACGGTTTTCTTCTCTTTTTGACTTGTCTGTCATTAGCGCTTTTCTTTCTTTTAGGAGCTGTATTGTCTTCTCGGTAAACTTTGTATCAGTTGTTGTCTTTACTTTTCTTATTTGTGATAGCTGTTTGTCCACACAGTCGTATTTTTCTGTGACACTTCTGTCTGAGTTGACGATTTCTGACAATGTCTTGGTAAAAGAAGGATCAATGTTGTTTTTATATTTTTCTGATGTTAATTGTATATTATTAATTTTGTTTCTACCTCTTTGAGTTGGGAACTTTTTTAAGCAACAGCGTACCATACGGTGGTCTGTATTAAAATTTAAATTCTGTATTACGTGTGTATCGTTGAAAAACCTTGGTTTGTTGCTTATTATGTAGTCAATTTCGTTTTTGTATTTCCCATCCGGTGATAGCCAGGTCCATTTAGTTTTGGGGTCTTTTTTGAAGACAGAATTGAGCAGTGTTAGGTTATTATGTAATAATAGTTCGATTATTCTGTGTCCATTATCGCTCCTCTTTCCATGTCCATGTTTTCCCAATGCTAGTTCTTCACCGGCTTCTCTACAGCCGACCTGTGCATTAAAGTCGCCCATGATTATGAGGTAGTTATTGTCGTATTTTTTTATAGTGTCTGATAGAATGGAATAGAAGCATTCACTTTCGCTTTCGGGCGCTGACTCTGTTGGTGCATATACTTGTATGATTGTCCATTGTTTTTTGTATCCTGGCATAGTGATGTTGAGTATTGCTATTCTTTCTGAGATTCCTATCAACTCATCAATGTAGTTTTTCAAAGTTTTTTTGATTAAAAAGCCTACACCTCTATGGCCTGCTGTTTCTCCTTTGTGGTATAATATGTAATCGTTGTGTTCCTCTATTTTCTCTTCTACTCTTCTCATTTCGCTTATGCCTAAGATATCATATTTTACGTGCTGTAGCGCCTCGTCCAATTCTAATAAGCTTTCTTGTTTCCTCAGGGTTCTCGTGTTGAGTGTTGCAATGTTGAATGATTCACTTCTTTTTGCTGGAGGGTTTCGGTCTAGTGCTCCCGCGGGGACCGGCCGTGTTGGGAGACAATTTTTTTGCTGTGTTTGTTTGTTGTTTGTTGTAGCTGTTTTTGTTTGTTTCCGGTTTTCCGGGGCTTTAATTAGTTTTTTAGCTGGTTATCTGATCTAGTTTTTTCTGCATAGTTCAGTTTATTTGGTCTAGTGATTTCGTTCCTGTTGGAATTAGTTAGTGGTTGAGTTGGTGTTTTCGGGGAATTATGTATGCTGGCTTTCTTCTGTGTGTATTTGTTGGGAGACCCTGAAGTGTCTCTCTTCCTCTTTTCCCTGTTGTTGTCTTTCGGTTTTATCACTATAAGTTTGTCCTGTTTTAGGTAGGCAATGTTTCCCTTCTTCTTTTCTTCTTCTAATTGGGATTGTAGTTCCTTCCGTTTTTCCAAGGTTTCCTTGGAGAAATCTTCCTTTACATAGATGTTGGGTGGGAAGTTTGGCTTGTTTTTTAGTATGAGATGTTTTTTCCAGATTGTTGTTAGGGAGACTACGACAGGTCGGTTTTTGTTTTCAGTCTTTTTTCCGATTCTATAAACGTTGCTAATCTCTTGGCTGTTCATTTGTACTCCTGTGCCTTCCACGGTTTCTTTAATGAAATCTACCAATTCAGTCTCTGTTTTTCCTTCCTCCTCTATTCCGAAGAAAACTAGGTTGTTTTTTCGATTTGCTCTATCCATCGATTTAATTTTCATCTCAAGTTCCGATACTTTATTTTTGAGGTATTTGTTTTCTTCCATTATTGAATTCATTTTATCGTTTATAGCTTCCATGACGTTCCTAGTCACCGACTGAGTTATTATCTCGGCTTGCCTGTCTAGTTTCTCATCTAGCTTCTGCAGGAGAAATTCCATATTTTTATCCATAGTGGCTAAATACTTTGGTAGAATTCCGGTTTTGACGTGGCAACACTTTCCTTGGCTTTGTGATAATTTGCTTTCTTTTGCTGGCAACACCAATGTGACAGATGAGGATTTCCGGTTTTTATGTGGCAACACTTTCCTTAACTTTGTGGTAATCTACTTTCTGTTGCTGGCAACACCAATCTGACAAGTGACTTCTTGAGGTTGGCACTATTGACGAGCTTGTTTATGGTCTTTGAATGACAACACGACTTGCCGTTAGACTTGCGCAAAGTGTGTCCTTAGAGGGAGTTGTTATATCCCATATCTTTGCTCACCGGGACACACTATATCTGTATTATATCTGGCTCACCACTTGTATCCTAGCTCATACGACATACAATCGAGTGAGTGTGTTTGGATGCAAGAGCTGTAAGACACAAGTGGTGAGTAAGTCTAGTTTATCTGTTTCCTACTTTATCCAGCTGACGCGCTCTTTTTTATACTATCAGTCTATTCCAATAAGAGGAGTTCAAACCAGAATCAAAATGTATATCTATTAATTAACTTTTGACACTTTATATAGGTTTTCTCATTAATTAAGTGAACTGTAAGTTTATATGATTATCGTCTTTACCGTTCATCTTTTTAGTACGAGTACTGCGACCAAATGCCCGATGTTGACCGAACAAGCCATCCGTACCAATAGCGATCAAAAAGATCACCAAATCAATACATTTGTAGGAGTCTGGTGACCCCTCGTCCTCGTCTCGTTTATTACTGCGACGAGAAATGCTGCCGAACGCATCCGATTTCAGCCGATCTCGGTCTCGCTCTCACGCACTGTGTGTGAGCTAGATAAAGTAGCAGGAGCTAGATGTCTACCGTACTGAGTTGAGAGTATAGTGAGGGAGCCAGATATAGTTGACATCTCTGGGATATAACTGGGACACAGTTGACGGCAAGGGAGATGTGTGTCCTATCATATCTGGCTCCTGAGTTACCCAAGGCTACTTGCCGTTAACAATTTTTAGGTTATGATGCCGACAAAATAGTTTAGTATTTTCTCGCGAAAATCAGCACCCGCACTGTGATCAATACACCTGTATGATCGCTGCACTCAGCTTTGTCGGAATCGCACTTGACAGTAAGAACTTTTCACTATTTTGCACTGTTTCTAAATTATTTTTCGCAGAGGTCTTTCACGTACGTCTTGTCACTTTAACTTTAACCACAATATGTTTTACATCAAATAAATAATCTTTTTACGTAGCTCAATGATTTACCGGAGTTTGTGACATTATATAGAGTACGTACAGCGCTAATTTAATTAAATTTTATGAAATTATGTGAACCCTAATATTTAGAAAAATATAAATCTGAGAATAGATCAAAGAATAGAAATTGTTGTAAAGTACAATTTATTGTGATATTTCAGATATTGTGCCTTTTAGACGAATCCCTGTAAACTACATTTTAGATCATTACATAAGCAGTTGGTATTCAAACTAAGTTATCTGACTCTACCTCTTAGAACCTATTGGACCATCATTAGCAAAACTAAGGTCCTCGAAAAGTTTTGTAAGAGTCGATGATGAATAGACGTTTAAGTCTGACTGTACAGGCAGCGGCTATTTTCTAAAACAAACGTTATAATTAGACCTTTGCCGCTCCAGCCGACCGACTCTGACGACGGCCCTGCGTCTGCGCAACGTCACAAAAACTATACGACGAGAAAAAACGATGCACTGGTTCTCCGCGTCTTGATTTTTAATTTGTCGGGAGTTTTCATGATCAGATTATAATATTGAAAATGAGTGAATGGCATGGTACGTAAATTTGTATCGGTTGAAGAATTTGTCAGTTAAAATTTGGCCAAATCGTTAAATAACCGGTGCCAGAAATACGGAAGAAACTGTTACGATAGATAAAACTCACGTATACTTTATTTATATCTTTACATGATATATGTTTTAGAATACAGTAGGTAAGTGCCTGAACACTTTACTAAGCAAGCCCGTTCTGAAGTGAGCAGATTCCATTATCGATTGCTAAGTAGGTAAGACAGTGATAAAGAATCATGTAAAACTTATGTAATAGGTGCTTAATGCCTATGGGTTGTAGGAATTAATTATCAACCCTATTGCAAGCAAGTGATATTTGATTTAGACAAATTTGTTCCGATCCATTGTCGTGGATCTGTTGTCGCTGCGCCGGCGCCGTACACGGCGTGTCCAGTCTCCGTCTGGGACTTTTTCACTACGGAACGGGGACTTTTTGCTGTGGGTTTTTGTTGGTTTTCTATAATTTCCGTTAAACTAATGTTTGGGCTTCGATTTTTCGGTTCGTGAAAGGGCGTGAAATCGGAGTTAATTGAAGGATTTAATGGCTCTTGTGTGCGGTCACTTTCTTACTACTTCTTTCGGCAAGCTGTAAGTACCTCGGTGTGGGAGCGGTGCACAAATTTGAGGCCGCCGGCCGGTGTCTTTTCTTCTTGTTCCTTAACGGAGGTCAACAATTATTTTTGTAATAATGGTATATCTAATGTACCTACTAACAACGCGTGACAAAATTTTAATAAAAGTAACAAACAGATAAGTGTTGGCACCAATTAGCATGGTATGGATATCTTTGCCCCTTACATACACTCTACTCAACTAGGGCTAATATACAAAAATGTGAATAAAGTTTTTTGCTGAACTATCTGTAGGTACCTGTTGTTCTGTTTTTAATTTCGTTCGCAAAAGAATTCCTTTATAAACTTTGAAAAACTCGACCGAAACTGGCACGCGTACTTGCAGTGTAGAGGTTCATGAATGTGCATAAAGCGAAAAAGAATTCCAGACAGTAGGTATCTAGAAAAGTAAGCTTGCCTAGTCTACCGCTTCGGCGGTAGCGAGTCGGGGCGGGGAGAGTCTTTTGAATGCATAGTTGTTCAATAGATTTACAATAGTATCGGAATGGTTGAAAGCCGAATTTATTACCAACCTCCTATCGGAGACGACACATAAAGAAGAAGATCGGAATGGTTGTATCATTGACACATTCGTAACGTTCTTTTTAACAACAGCTTTGTGTGTATTTGACTCTAGGCCCAAATCTATTACAGATTTTACATGACTCAAGTCCGCTCGGCACCTTTTTCTCGTAGGTCGAGTTCTGAGGTTTTGAGCGCGAAGGGTAGGCTGCAAGTCACTGGCGCCGCCGCTCATTAGCCGGCCGCTTCCGCCAGCCTCCGCAGAGACTGTTATTTCCTACCACTCACTTAATAGTCTCACGGCCGAATCTCCGAGTCATCTCTCCGTTTACTGCTCAAATGCAAATAATAACAAGAGCTGTGCCGGCTGGTCAGTGTGACAGAAGGGCTTCTTCAAACCGTAGGTATATTATTTGTAATATCTTTCACCTGGTTGTGCAATAAAGTGTTCTCTATCTATCTATATATGTTAAGTACAGACACAGGTATAGAGGTAGATAGTTGAGGTACTAACAGGGCTTTTCGTCATAACTGCCAAAAAGAGTCAATGACAATAGACTTATTCTTAAAATAGCGCCAACCTGAATTGTAACTTTTGTCCGATAAGTTTTTTCTTAAATTGAAAGAAAGAAAGAAAGAATATTTATTTAAATTGTCACAGAAACACAAAGTAAACAAAAGGTACACAAACAAAAGACACGAACGTCAACAGAACAGAGATGAAACAAAACAATCGTGAAGAGAACATGTGAGGCATATAGAGTCAAAGGCAGCCGGTTACCATACAGTACCAATGTATGGCACCCAGCCACCTCGGACCTAGGTTTTATTCAAAATATCAGTGTTTATTAAATCTTATTAAATTCGCCCATATAAATAGTAAGATACCAATGTCACAGCCTCTCGTTTGCCATTTGTTGCACCAGAAAAACATGGTAGTTTATTAAGTACCTTCATGTGGCTTTGAGTTATCTATTATACGGTGCTTTTTACATATTTCCATAGATATTTGTCATAATATTAGTGTCTAAAGAACGTTGTTAAATATGCACTACGATAAATACAATTTAATAGTACGATTCCAATGTCGCGTGCACATCAATCTTTTCATACGTGCACTTTAATCAGTTACGTTAAAGACGACTTTGCAACAAAGGTGTAAAGGTTGACCTGCTGCTGACTGTACCGTTACCGTTATCTTGTCTGAGACTTTTGGCTTTTTTTGACACTTTTTAAGGTCAGTTTGTGCAGCGAACACTTCATAAATACGTAGGTAAGTATTCTGTAAGCCTGTGGTGGTTTGCATACTTTCGCGAGCTCCTTTGTTTGTGCAAGTTTCTAATAAAAATGCAATAAAATTTTATAGCATCTGAGGACAGTCAGACTGACTCTCATTATACAAGAGTATATGTAGGTACTTCTGTCGCATTTATATTGCAGCGGTGCGTTTCATCTTGGATGCGGTTTAATTCTCGGGGAATTGGTCGTAAAGCGGCTATCGCGGCCGGCCGCGCGTTTAGCGGCGTTTAGTCGGCGGCGACGTGTAATCCGCGCCGATTAGCTAATGGTGTACCCTGTATAATGACACAAGGAGCAGCCCCGCCCCGTGGAGGTCCACTTGATAATATACCTACGAATCTTGCGAAAAGAATAGACAGAGCTAGTGAAAGGACAGAGGCGCCCTTGCTGTGATGTAGAGATATTGATATTTTCCGCACTATCTGCATAATCAGCACTCGAACAAAATAGGATGAATCCTGGTCGAAAAAAGTTGAAAATTTTATCAATAATGCACAATCAGAACAGCTTTTCTTAAAACTACAATTCATAGTTTTTTATGACAATTCGATGTACCTGCTTGCGTAGCGGTTTAGCACAATTAGTCTTCCTACTTGTTAATCTACTGACGTACCTACCATATAGATTAACCAGTAGGAATTTACAAAGTGGTTTTACAAAGTCATTAATGATACATGTACATCTGTGTAATTACATCGATGCGGCCGATAAACCGTGTTACCATAAAATTTCTCTACTGGAATCGGATTATTTTCATGTCTGTGGTTGTATGTACCCTGATTATCACTATTTGTGACAGTCCACAGGAAAAGGTACCTTGTGGACGGTTTTAGTTTCCGAGATACTGAATGTTTCGCAAAATGGGTCTTTTTTTTCTTCTGTGGTATAACACAAGATCGTTCTTGTCTTGAGCGTTGACCTGCTGTTGACTGTACAGTATATACTATACAGCCCAAGCCCAGTTGCAGATATCTTAGTGTACGTACAGTAAACAACGCATGAACCTTTACAATTTAGTTCAAAATTTGCCTGTAACGTAACTGAGTAACGTGCAAGGATGTAAAGGTTGATGTGCCGTTGATTGTACTGTGGTGACTGTACTGTTCGTCATGAGAGAAAAGTCCGCGGCGTAGTCTATTTTTGCAAAATAGGCGTTCCGAACAAAACCTTTAGGCCATGTAAGGGGGCCGCAAGGACCCTTTTCTTTACATATTAAAACGTTTTTTTTTTACTAAGATCTGAACATTTTTAAGAAAAATTATTATGAAGAAGTTTAAATTAATAATAAACATAAACATTAACATACAGGCACATAGATTGCTTCTAGCCCCACACTAGGATACCCTGTGTCGTGGGAACCAGAAACAATGACATCACAAACATGTAAACATCCAAGACCTGGGTTTTTTTTCCCCAGCCGGGATTCGATCCCGGGACCTCTCGCATGGTATGCACTACCGCTGCGCCACGAGGTGGTCAAAATCGTTAAGAATCTATTAAACAGATCCAGTGTTAATTTCTCACTATTGTAATATTTTATAAGGTACCTTTTCTCTAAGGTTTGGGTGGAAATTGTTGTGTAAGTTTTTTATTCATTAAAAATTGAAAATAAATGTTTTATTACATTTTTTTACTTCTGTCTCATTAAAACGGAAACACTTCGTTGATTTATATGCGTCAAATATATTTTTCGTTTTACCAAACTGAATTAAAGTACCTTTACCTGTGGACTGTCACCACATAGTAAGTACGGGCCATTATTCCCGTGTAGGTACACGGATGTTGGTCGTACTTTATTAGCTGCGTTTTATTTGACTGAATTATTTGGTTGTGTATTATTGCCTCCCGAAATTTGAATAGGTATAGGCGTCGTATAGGCAGAATTTATTTCGACAAAATTTCATTTTGATCGCGCGTGGAATAAAAGGACCCAAGCGTGCCAAGTAGGCAGAGATATCATTTTAATTTATTTAGCTTAGAGTTCTGGTTGTAAACAAAAAAAAAAGATATTTCTTTAATTTTTAAGGTGAATGAATGAACAAGAACTAGAGCTAGCAAACACCCTGATAAACATTTTATCGCTTTACCTAGTTTAACGAATTTTAAAAACGAGTTGACATGCAGTAAACCTTAAGCAGCACATTCCTGACTGACGCAAAAACTTCGGTAGAGTTTTGTTTGTTTGTTCGACTTGTTACCGTTATCGTTACCGACTTTAAACCGGCTGTAGTGGTTGAAGTCGGTTTTTATTTTTCATTTAAATATTTTAATTTTTCCATTTTAGTGGGGGAGCGGGAGAAAAAAAATCAAGTCTCTTACAACCATAATTTACCTTACTTAATTTGTTGCTTTAAAATTTGAAGTTCTCATTTTCCATCTCCGAAGTCTTCACCAGAACATCTCCAAATTACCTTGGGACCACTTTTACGCTATAGTATGAAACATATACATGGGCCCCATTAGACCTTATTTACTCCATCGAAGAGCTCCGTTCTCCATCTCTGAAAGTCGTCATCAGATCTTCACCAATTTAAAATGGGACTAATGAGACGTTATATCTATTAGAAAATAATAAGAAATGTCGAAATCCGTTAAGATTTGATAGTTTTAGGAATGAACATAGCCAATATATATAATATAAAAAAGTAGGAGGATCTTAATATATACCTACGCGTCGAATTGAGAACCTTATACTTTTTTGAAGTCGGTTAAAAACCAGTCTTCACAGCCCAATTGCGTCTACGATTTTCCATTTCTTTTCACATTTCAGGTACACATTTCTATCTTAACTGGTTTGAATGCAATTACTTGCTCGCATCTTTCGCATTGTAATTTTAAACGTTTCTTGTATGAACTCCAAGTCCCACCACACAAGGCGGTTTTGTAGCGCGGCTCTGTTGCCGGCAATGTAATAATGGAACCATTGTAGATACTTAAGTAAAAATTGTTGGTATTGACGAGCAGAAGTTGTTCACGAAAATGAGGACATTTTTTTACAGTCTGTATAGAATAATGATATTCGATTTTGAAGGATTTTCGGTCTAATCAAGTTTAAGCAAGCAAGACCTCGAAAGAATCTAAAATGGCACCGTGAAACAAAATGTTTGTAATTTTAACTGAATACCTATTTTTTCTCTTTGATCACCCCTAAAAAATACGAACAGAAAAACTACCAGATGGTGGGACTTTTATTTTATTTTTGAAATTATTACCTGATTACCCATAATTTCAACGAAGGATCGACTTTTTGTATAAAAATTGCATTGCACCGGATCAATAGTTCTAAAAATCTGTCAGTCAAGAAACCGATGATGCTTCGAAATCCCACACGTGTGACTGCGCAACTCTAATTACATAATGCCGGGCTTCAGCAAGCAGCTACCAAGAACCCAAATGCCTAATCTGTTATTGCGAGCCCCGCCAAATTACACCTCCCGCCAGAGACACGACGGGAATCGAACCAAGGACGCCGGGGTCACCGAGCTTATCATTTAGGCCCACACTAATCATAATACTGCAAAATGCCATTTTCGAATCCCTCGGTCTGATTTTAATAAACGGACTGGCAGTCCGATCTTTGTAAGCAATCATTTATCATTCCATCTTCGGCGCCCGATCATGACGCATTTGATTGTTTTTGTAGAACTCGCCAAATGCATTTGAGGAAGACAAAAACTTCAACAAGAAATGCTTAGGTTCTATATTAAAGCTAAGTGGAGTGAAGAGCTCGTCTTTTAAAGGTCGCATGATTTAAAGCAAACAAAGACTGCGCGAAGAGTAACAAAATAAACGATTCCCAGGAGAATCTGAGCAGAGCCTTCGTACAAACGCACTCGATAGAGACGTGTAGCGATACTTTCTAAGCAAACTGTATAAATAGCGTGTTCGATGAAAGCTCAAATTGGCCTCCGGCGTGGAAACGGCCGGAGCGCGACGCCGAGCGGCGATCGATGAAACTACGCTTTGTTCGTCGGCTATACGACCCGAATTCGCATCACGTCTTCCAAAAACCCAAATCGAAATAAACAGCCTCCCCGTGCGCATAGCCGTAAGCGGAATCGTTTTAGCGGACGATTTTCGTCTTTAACTTGAACGCTTAAGGCGCGTTTTCGGACGGGCCTCTCTGAACAACAATTGAATCAGTTCACGCAGCATCAAATCACTAAACCGCTGGGCGGAGCGTAGCAAGACTCCACCTGTGGGACAGAGACGAAAGAAAACCGCTCAGTAAAAGCTTCGTTCACGCGAGAAAGAGAGAAAAGTGTTTGTCTGCTGCAAGGTCTTGAGATGCTAGTCGAAATTTAAGTGCCTTTCAAGAGTTTTTTTGTCGGGAGCCGGCGGCGGACGCGAGGCAAGAGGAAAGTGTCACTGACTGCCGGCTCCATTCACCGCTCGACAATTAGCTCTATTTGGTGCGACTCGTAATTAATGAGTATTAGGAGTGAATGATCAATCACTCTTGCACCGCGGACGTGCTACTGAATAATGAAGCCGATTGTTACATATAATAATAGCTCTCCGTAGGTATTGATATGACTTATTGGAAAATAATTTGAGAAAGAGCCGCGGCGGATTTCTCTACTTCGCAACAACTTTAGATCATCTTACTGCTATTATGAATGCGAAAGTATGGGTAGCCGTATGTTTGTTACTCAATCCAATCAGAACAACTGAATGGATATGGATGAAAAGAGTTGCTGTTACTAGCTGTTGCAGCCAACAGCTAGTAGGTTTATAAATTGGCTATCCCAATGAACAGAGGGAATAGTTGAATCCACCCTAAAATAGGAATAAAATAGCAATAAAGCATCACCGCCAGAGATAAAATACACAGCATTAATCATTACATTCACGACAAGCAACGAAACAACAAGGCCCTCCCCCTCATTTACATTTAATAAAATTAAATGATGCATTTAGAAAAATTAATTAACGACCGAGCCAGTGAACCGTTCCTAACAACCGCAACCCTACTATGATACCGCAACAACAATGACGCGAGCAACAATAATGGCATCGGACTAATAATAATTTCCTCTGCGAATTAATAAAAAGTTCACTTCATGACAATAACGAGCCACTTTAGAGCTAATCGGGGTGGAGGAGCTGCCAAATCAAATTAAATTATTTTTTAATATAAATGTAGGACCTAACTACGAGTACAGTTCAAAGAGAGTGTGGCCCAAAAGTTAAGCTCGAAAAGTTTCAGCAGAAAAACAGTTTCTAAACGCTTGCAGTACCATTTATAAAAATACTATTCCTTAACACACCCCTCAAATGCAGTTTAAACAAAAAACACTAAAACGGTCCTAAGAGGCTCCAGGGAGTAACCCCAGCGCCACGCCACCGAGAAAAAACAGTCATATCTTTTCTACAGATCGAATTTGCAAAATGTGTCTGTACAATCTTTCAATCATGCTAACAGTGATTTTTAGGACCCACGACAAAGAACCTAGGATCACGAACCTAAGACAAGACAGCATTTATGCCAAAAACGACCGTTTTGGCGTTAATGCTATCTAGTCCTAGGTTTTTTGCCATAGGTTCACGGCCATGGGTCCTAAAAATCACTGTTAACTTGATTGAGAGATTGTACAGACAGTTGTTTGCAAATTCTGTAAAAAATATTTGATTTTTTGCCTGGGTGGCGCCAGTGTTACTTCCTGGAGGCCTATAAGACAGTAAGACTGACATTCAGAGACAAATCCTAAGTTCACTCTTAGAGCAGACTTAGCAAAGTAAACTAAAGTCGTACTTAGTAAAGTGCCGGGTTTTTCGTATTCACAGTCGATGCTTAGCGACATCTTAGCTAAGAGCAGTCTTATGAAAATCATCTATATTGTCTCTTATTTTCTAGTGATGAAATTCTTACCGGTTTATTCGGTTTTTCTCATCTCTACATGAAAGCAGGACAACATCATACAGATTTATCTAGGTGGGAGCGAAATAAAAAGCACATCAGTGAAATGAAGTTTGGAGTCGTCGTTTGACGTTTTCCAATATTTTCCCTAGAATTCGGCTGGCTGAATGACAATTCTAAGTTCAGGTAAAGTCACCGATACTTACACTTAGCTAAGAACCATTTCATTCTCAACTTGCTTAGATTCGAATACGAAATAATTTTAAGTACGTGATTTTGACATTTCTGAGATCAGTCTTTGCTTGCCTAAGTCCTGTCATAAACCGGCTTTGCTGCGTCTTAAGAGTGTTTTTAGTGGAATCGACTTTTTAAAAAAGAGTACCTACTCGATTCCTTAAAACACACGCCGATTAAAATAGTATGTAGTGGAGGTTTTACAAGGAAAAGATGTAGCCACAGATTAAGTCAATAGAGTTTTAAGTTAGTTGTAGAGAAACCGTGTTTTTATAAATAAGGCCGTAAGACTTTACCACAAACTATTTAAACTGCATTTGAGGAGTGTTTTGAGGAATCGGATTTTTTTAAATATCACTGTTTGAGGAAAGGATAAAACAAATATGTTTTGTACTCAGTGTTAATATAGTTTAAGTGCCATCAATAGTTGGTTAACAGAAGTTATGCTAATTTAATTAGTTTGATATAGAATCATCCATAGCGTAAGGGTACTCGAGGCGGTTACGTTCAAAATAATAAGGGTAATTTATACTAGTGTACCCTTTCCCAACGAATCAAATAAATCAAATTAAAGCACTCGAAACACGCTCCGACGAGCGCATGAGTGCTCAAGACGTTTTGTCAAAATTTATTATTTTATTTATCCGATTTTTTATTTATTTTATTGCGATGTCTTCATTGTGCTCTCGAGTAGCCTGTGACAAATTCGATGACATTAGGGTCACTGGAATGGTACAAGGGTTAGTGATCTATGGGATTAGGGTCCCCATAAACGACAGTTTAGAAAATTTTAGAGTCGATTTAAGTAAGTAATGGTCGCAACGTTTTGTGTTAACTTCTTGTGGGATTCATACTCGGATGGATATCGATTTGTTCGAATTTTTAATGGAGCGTGAACACTTTATCATAGGATGCAACTTGTGATTTATTTGAGGTTCATACGGACTGACATTATCTAACTCCGTTTGCGGTTCTATTAGAGCGCAAAAATAATGCATGCACTCAGTGGGTACAATCTATAACCAGTCAAACGTATCAAAATCCATTAAATAGTTTTCCACATTGGCGGGTTTAAAACAGCCATTTAATCATTGTACATGCGCACTTAATCTATCATGCCATCTTCATTGCACTTTGCTGTTATTAGACGTAAAAACCCAACCGGTAGAACTTATAAAGTACATACACTATGGTACACAATGTTCACAGCGAACTGAGAATCCAAATTCAAAGTGGTAGGAGATACTTCGACCAAATAGGGGATGTATTAGCAAAGGGCAAGATAAAGAGTACCCGAAACCGGCGTGCGTGCATGCAATGACTAATCAATGTTGTTGAAGCGAAGTTGATCTGACAGGATCATGGCAAGTGGCAGTCGCTGGTCTTTGCCTACCCCTCTGGGATACAGGCGTGAGTTTATGTATGTATGTTAAATGCTTAAAAGTCTGATGACCGATATGCGTAAACAAATAAAAAAATAATTGAATTGGCCGGCACCGACCATAAGATGCTCAAAACATAGTATTTTTGGATTTTTACTAATTTTCGATATTCTTATGCTTAAGCGAAGTAATTTTGGGATACCAAACAAAATTTTTTTATGACGCGTATCTTTTTTGAAAACTAGCACTCTACGTTTCTAAATCATGGTTAGAGTGTCCCCTTAACGGTGAACAATGAAAGTCACCCTGTAGTTAGACCTGAGATTTCCACACTTAGCCTCATAGTACGTAGCAAGCGATGAGGTAAGTATGTTAAGACCTCAGAACTAGGGTTTCCTCACCATGATTTCCTTCACGGTTAGCGAGTGCTATTGCTACTACAACTTCATAAATGTACGTAACTTAGAAAATAGCCATTGGTATATACCGGGATTCGAAACCATGCCCTCCCAAATGAGAAGCTGGGTTTCTACCGGTCCGCTACCACCGCTCACTATACAGTGTTAAAATACTGACGCCCGACTCGAACGCTAACAAACTACTTTAACCATAAAATGTTTGAGAAACCAATACATTTTGTTGGATAACCAAGATTTAAAAAAAATTAAGTAAACGTAATAAACATACATTAAAACAATGGATTAAAACAAATCTAGCGCAACAAAGGTTATTTTTTATTACAATTAGTTATCTAAAAAAAGCTTGAAAATTTTGATAAGGTCCCTTGAGAAAAAATGTTAAATATAATAAACATACATTAAAACAATGGATTAAAACAAATCTAGCGAAACAAAGGTTATTTTTTATTACAATTAGTTATCTAAAAAAAGCTTGAAAATTTCGATAAGGTCCCTTGAGAAAAAATGTTAAATACAACGTTAAGTGCACTTCTGCAAAAATGTGCAAGAAGAAAGTGCGACTTTGAACCTCAATATCTTTCTATCCGTTGATTGCCCGGGCATGGTTCCTCTAGGAATAGTATTAATAATACTACAGACAATTATTGAGCTTCGAAAAGCGTGTTATTAAAATAACACTCTGTATAGTCGTAGTGCGGAATGTGAGTAAGCCCAACTCTACCAAACTTAACTTCCGCAGAACAAAATGGAAGCGGCAGACGGCCGTGGGTCTGGAGCTGCTGGCGGAGGCGGGGAACTATGCGGCGTTCCAGAGGCTGTACGGGGGCTACTGGGCCGGGGTGCCGGCGTACCCCGCGCAGCCAGCGCCGGCCGCCGCGGACCTCTACTACCGGCAGGCCGCCGCCACCGCCGCGGCCGCTGCCTCCGCAAGCGCCAACACGCTGCAAAAGCCGCTGCCTTACAGGTAGGTAACTCCGTTTATAGTTTGTGTTTTACAGCAACATTAAGTTTTTGCAGTTTTTGTTTTATAACTATACCGGGTGGCATTTTAGTCAACTGCCAAACTTTAAATGGGCTTTTTACTCATAAATATAAACAAGTTTTACTACGGGGCCAAACAAATTAGAGCAAATAATAAATGAGCTGTTCCATAAATAAGATAGAAGCAGTACTGCACCAAATGTATGAAACAGCTGATTTATATTTTGCTCTGATTTGTTTGGCCCCATAGTAAAAGTTGTTTGTATTGACGAGTAGAAAGATTCCTCAAAGTTTGTCAGATGACTAAAATGCCGCCCGGTATACATTTGTGACCTGTGGTTTGCCCTTCATCAACAAGTACCAACTATTTAATCAACAACAATAATTTACATATTTAAATGCATATAAAATTGACAATTGACATTAATCAACTGACTAATCCACAGTCAGATACCAGAAGAAAGATTCGAAGTCAATTTTAACTAGGTCAAATTTCGTGTTGTTAGCAGTCCTACAATTATTATCTTTCCATCCCAACCAGGCTATACCCAGGCGCACAACTAGCTGGCGTCCCCCCACTCGGCCTGGGCCTGGCCGGGCCCTCAGCGCACCTAGGCCCTCTGGGAGGTCCTGCGCTAGGGGCCCTGGGGTACTACGCTCAGGCGCGCCGCTCGCCCTCCCCTGATGTTGACCCTGGTAGCCCGGCGCCTCCGCACCGCTCCCCGCGAGAACCCTCAGTCGAGCGGAGGAGCGACGATGATGAAGATGATGAGCCTATAAATGTCTAACTGACGGAGAAGGTGACCATGCAGTAGACTTAAAGTTGGCATCATTCAGGCCACGGTGCCTGAGAACACGAAAATCGTTGCAACAGGCGAGAATAATTGTGGACAGCTCGGATTGGTTCAACATGGTGAAAGTTGCGTGATGTCGTTGAAAATTTGGGATGCTTAGATAAAGAAACTATAATGACATTGATAGCGGATTACCCACAAAAGTGCGCCAAAACTGTTTAATTTGATCAAAATGTGAAAGTAAAGTGAGGACAAAAGTGGTATTCTACAATTTTGTAAATGCTATACAAAGCAACAAGTGAAATAAACTATCTATATAATGATATTGCAAAAGCCATGTTAGTGCTAATCTCCGGTTACCTTTCCTGGTTATATCAATCATCAAAATGAATCCTCTTTTCGCAGTGGACACATCGATATTGAACGTTTTAATACCATTCATTGATGTAGATATTATCTTTCCTAGACCTTGTATTTAATTTCGTTTCGTTTCACGCAACATTTTTTCACTAGAATGAATTTGTTCAAAAGTGGACACAAACATGTCCAAAATATGTGATATTATAAGCCCAGTTTTATGTAAGAATAAAGTTATGTATAGTTAGTAAAGAATATAAATGTCGTGTAATTATAGATAACATAGACCTCTATCCCCCGGTTTCTCGTACACTAACAAGCTGTTAATCTACTGTTAATTGCACTTTGGTCAATTGACAGCTGCTGTAGATTAACAGCGTGTTAGTGTACGAGAAACTGGGGGTTAGTATAGCATTGCTTGTGAAGATACAGACAAAATGTAGTCTAGAACAAGCTATTGCTCTTGGTAGAAGTACCGAAACCGTACGATTGTTCTGTGAATAGATACCATTTGTAGCATTCATTCAGCCGCACATCAGACCAATCTAACAGGTAAAACTATACTTATTTTGTCACCAGTTCAACCATGACAATTAAATGTGAAGAATCGTATAACTTAACTTATATTTCGTCGGCTTACTGCAAGAAGTCATTTACTGCAAAAACTCACTAACCACTTTTTTTTAAGGTATGGACATATAGATGTATCGAACAATGATACAATAGTGGTGTTTTAATATCGGGCATTATTTTAACGATGTTATAAGGAAGAGGAAATACAACCATTAACTAACACGAACTAAAAAGTCGTTTTTCTCCCAATAGTGAATATGTCGGTTAATGAGTTCTTGCAATAAGCCGACGATTTACAAAAATTATGATTATTGCTAGCGCTGTACTTATATCTATTATTGTTAGTATTAAATACGCAACTAAAAAGTAATAATTGTATGTAGTATAGAAATGCTAATAGTGTAAACACGACTATGGCGCTGTACTTAAGCAATTCGAATCGCGACATTTTATGTCTATTGATCTTGTGGTGTTTTGTAATTAAAATGTTGTCAATTACGATGGAATTTAATTTATTTAGTCAGGTACAAATAAACATAATTAGGTACATGTTAGTAGTTAGACGAACAACTTTTACAACAACTTCAGGAGTAAAGTGTTTAGTTTCTGTCGTGTTCCTAGATTCCACACACTGACGTGAACATGCTAGTGTGTAAACGGTTTCAAATAAATAAAAGGGCCGAGCGTGTTCGGTGGCGGGTTCATTTCCCGTCCGGACTCCAATGGCGACATAGAACGGGAGGAACCAGAAGGCAAAGATTTCACGAACGATATCTCTAATCGATCGAACAAAACATGGTTTGTACTAATCAGAGTTCGCTCCCGAACAGGGTAGTTTTCCAAATCCCAAAGAATGTATACAGTAGGTAACCCAACAACCTGGGGCGGGCACTAGACAGTCTGTGACAGACAGTCAGTCCTCGTCTACGCATATACACGTTTTTTTCTATTTGTATGGGGGGAGAAGGGGGTTTAAATGTTCCGTGGCATTTTATTTATTATGTCGCAGGTGAATTTTTTTTAGATTTCAAAGCTACATCCACAAAATAACATTTTTTATGAGTAGGATCTATCCCACCAAAATATAAATGAAAAAACGGAGGAACTTCTTGTCTCATAAAGAAATTATGATATGCAGGAACTCTGCCAAGTCTCTTGCCTACACGACATTTCCAGTGTTTTAACCAATACGGACAAATTACTTTTAAATTGACAGGGCAAGAAATTCAATAGTTTTATAATATTTAAATAACTTGACAAGCATAATTTGCTAAAGTCACACATCTTTTTTTCGTTGTGATAGGATTTTATGTTAATTTTGTCTAACGGATTGCTAATAAGCGGTGAAATATGGTCGGTTGTCGCCATAAAATAATATTTTTTTTGCTGACTGAATTTTATGAAAATCATTTTAGCACTATCATAGCAATAATCAAGCAGATTATACATAGTTTTAATAATTAAGAAATGTCTCCTAACAATTTTTTTCTCTGTTTTCAACGGATTATGTAGGTGCCCGAGGATTGAAGCAATGGTTTTTGCGACAGGAAATAAAGAAAGGGGTCGAATCTGTTCGTATCAAATATGCATAGTACCTTGCCTGCCGAAAACTTGGCCTGGCGCGCTCTGTTCGCCTAGCCTATACCTATAGCAGAGTGACGCTCAGCAGATCGTGATCCGAAATATCTGCATTTGAAGTAGGCAGATAAACTCCGTTTAGTGACAAACTGGGTTTACTATGAGTTGGGAAGATAATTGTGGGTAGCCAGGTTATTAGCACGTCACTATTCTATCGATAATTTTATGTCTTGAATACCTAATACTTTTGTTTAAATTTTCTTTTCTCAACCACTTTTTTATTATTATGAATTCTTCATTGTACAAAAGGTGGACCTTTGATTCAATGAGAATCATCATCATCATCAGCCATTTGACGCCCACTGCTGGACATAGGCCTCCTTCGTAGTTTTCATAACCATGAGGGGTTTTGCCACAAGGACCCTTAATGAGAATACAAAATTTTAATTTAATATTTTTTATACATGGGAACGAAATGTACTAATAAAGTACTTCTGGTGTAATAATTTCACAGCACAGCGGCAATGAGCCTACCGCTGCTAACACCTCGCTGACACGCACGGCATTGCACACCGAATAGAACCTAATTGCAATCAATTAATCTGAATATCTATTGACTGTTACCTGCACCTCTAACAGGACATAACTTTGGCCGGGCATTGTTAATTTTTTTCGTTTTACTAGCTAGCACTGAACTAAAACGAGCTAGACACATTACCCTCCTGTTGGGCTCCGCCGCAGTCGGGTAATAAAAGTATTTTACATAATCGAAAATGCTTTCTACAAGCACTTTGACGGTATTAAATATGCATTGTGATGATTCATGAAGTCTTGATAAGTTTATAAAGTGGAAGGCGAGCGTAAAAACACTAAGGCTGACTTGCACCACTTCTTAAATATCTCTTAAGTCGCCATTTAAATCGACTTTTGAATGAAGAATTTTAGTTAAATGCTGTTTAAGCCACATTTAAGAAAGTGGTGCAAGTCGGCCTAAAAGCAATAAAATGCTCGCGTTTACGAGAAAAACAAATCGCCCTGCCGGCGGCATGGCCGCGCGAACACAATCGCTCACGAACGAAACATTTACGTTGGGGCTTTTCTTTAATTTTCCTCCGGGTATTTTTAGCTTACATAAAACCTATTTAAAAAGCAATCAGTCTTGGGGCGCTGATTGCGCGGCCGGCACGCCACTCGCGGCGTGTTCACAAAACGGCACAATTAGCGGAACCCCCGCGCCCTTCGCCCTTGCCCCCCGCACCGGCGCCCGCGCCTCCACCGTGCGCCACCACCACCAACGCTGGCAGCTGATTTAATCGCAAAACGACCGTTTTCTGGAATCGCCTTCCAAACTATTGCGTGTTTTACCGAACAGGGGCCGCGTCCGTTGCGGGCAGGAGACTTACTTCACAATGAACAACATACAAAAAAAATTGTTCTCATTGGAGAGGTCGCTTTAAAAGATTTATAGTAATAACATTCACACAACACAATCATTTGTTCCATTCCGAAACTAGGGTATTACAAGGGTAAAACCAGGGCAGGGTGATGTGGTAATCAGACAAGGGCACCACAAACATGAAAAAGCACCCAATTTCGTACAAATCAATTTAAGGTGACCCCCATAGGGAACCAAACCCACAAAGTCTGGCTTGGTTACTACCAAGCCAGACTGTGTGGGTTTGGTTCCCTACACCCTTACTAGAAAACCTCCAATGGAAAAATTAAATGTAGGTACTTAATAATTTTATTATTAGAGTGGGTAAGTTCCTAACTTCATATTTCACATTTTTTTTAAACTAAAAATCAATGAAAAGACCTCTTCCATAAGTCCTCTACGGTGCAAACACAATCAAACTTTCACTCCAATCTACGAGTAATTTTAAGGCATGTTCCCCATTGGACGCGGTTAAAATTGTCCTCGCGCCGCTATAATAATACACTAACATCTGTTCGAAACTTTAAAACAAAACTTCACCTGTCGATTGCCTGGAGAACAATTGAAAAAGTGACTACAACGCAGCGGCATGGACACCCAACAAACCGCAACACGAGAAATTAAACATCCAGTTAGCACGCAAGATGCTTATAATTATGCCGAATGAATATTTATGCTGTTTAAACGATGTTTAATCACGGCTATCACGGATAGGTTTTTACGTGTCTTGTATATGAAATGAAGATCATAATTTGCCGTAGAGGTACAAGAAGAAGCCTTCTTTGGTCTGCTAAACGTTGTTCTAATAGATGAGAAAGGTGAGGGAGTTGCTCCACAAATGCGTCGTGTATCTTTGTTCGGGACATGGTTTGGTACGTCTCTAGTTTGGTCACTGTGTAGTAGATTTTTATGAGGGCCTTTACTCATGTGACCAACTCATTTTTGTTTTCCGTGTAGATCTTGTTGTGTTGATTGTCTGAAATTGCGCATGGTCATTTAGTGTTATTTGTGAGTTGCCCAAATTTGAGCCAACTTTTAATGTAATTTCGTCAAGTATATCCTGGTGTAACAATTTATTGGGCTCTCACTCGTTTTTGGTCTCCTAGTCTTTGGCAAGACACTTGAACGTTTGGGTGTTCCAGAAGGAACACTCACTCTAACTCCGGTAAGTATGACTTGGTGTCCAGCTCTAGCGACGAAGCAATTAAATATGCACGCCATACGGATTTGCTTAAATTGTCAGTACATTTACGTCTCGTGTGTTTACCGCCAGCGAGGTTTTCGGCGCTTGCCTCTCACACAACATTTGCAGCCGGGTCACTAGATGGTGATGATGGGGTTCAGCTTGGCGAAGTTGGTCTTGAGAAGCTGTGACGAGTTGACTTTTGTTCGAAAATAGACTTTGTGGCGAAGCTGGGGATGAGTGACAATGGTCGGATATTGCATCTGTTGGCACATTGTTAGAAAGGTTGCTTATGCTTCGCATCTCACTTCCAGCATTAGCTCGAGGCGCACCCCTTAGGTGACCTCCTGGACGGGGCCGAAGTGAATACCTCGGTTGAAATTGCAGTCCTTTGCTCTCCCCAGAGTACGAGGAGCAGCCCGAGCTAAGCTCAGAGAGGGATTCTCCAGCATTGCTGGTACCCTCCTGAGGTAGTAACTTAAAGTACCCAAGTTAAAGGCCTCGCCTAGTTTGTGGACTGACGTTGGACCGTGTATTATGCACGTACCTACCTCTTTTGTAAAAAAAAATGTAATAACTGCTACTGTAACTGAGTTACTTCAATAAATCTTATTTTACTTTACTTAGTTTCCTTTTACTCTTTAGATTCCGCGTTCACCTTAAAAGTTGAGGTTGGAGTTTGAGACCTTAGTTTGAGAAGGTTAGCTCTAGATGTTAGTGGGCCTGTTTGGTTCTCCTGGTACCTCCTTCCCGTAAGCCCTCCCACCACGGCAAGGTAGTCCCCTGGGAACCCTCCCAGGGGACTACCTTGCCGTCATCATTATTATTGTTGATACACTAGCAGCTTAGAGCTGATGCTCACTATCACTGCACTTGATGTTGTAGTTTATAAATCTGTCTTTGCTAATTATTGGTGGAAACTGCACTTGTTTGTTTATAAAAATAGTCTACATAAGAATGTTATTATCGTTGTTTCCTGAATAAAATAAAAGAAAATACATTCGGCGTAAGTATTATGGTGTTCCAACGAGCTCCACTGCTCTGTCTGGCTCGGTTGTCGATGGCTATCTACTTCCGTCTGCCCGTTGCTTGGTAATTACTCATTACCGCCGATTTGAAGCTTTTTGTCCGGCTTACAATACCCGCCCGTTAGACTAAGTCTGGTGTTGCCAGCTTAAATAAATAGATCATTAGTTTTAACGAAATATTTCCTTTAGTCTCGTGAATAATTGTACAATTTTGTGTCCAACGAATAAAAATTAAAATAAAGGGATAGATTTTTTTACTCGATGAAATTATTGGGCAATCATTAGAATGATTTGTGCACTTTACCTACGCCATTATAATGTAGTTAACTATTTTCAATATAGATAGTTGAACACTAAAGGTGTTATTTATAAAAAAACGATTCCTCGATAACACTTTCCAAATGCCATTTAACTAGGTAATCGTTTTTAAAAGTTATTCCTTTATCATTGACTACTAAAATTGTATTTCATGAATATTATAAGGAATCATGTTTTATACAAGCGTTAGTGTTGTTTATATAGTCTAAATAGTATGTGGTAAAGTTTACCACAGACTATTTAAACTGTAGTTGAGGAGTATCTTAAGGGAAATATAGATATATTTTTATTAAAAATAACAGCAAGCTAATAAGGAAAAAAACGGTAAAGTGCGAGTCGGACTCGCGCACCGAGGGTTCTGTACATATTTGTAGGTACTTAAATATTATAAATAGTGCAGGAATCAAGTCTCGCAGTTTTTTCAGAGCTTTTACCGAACTTCGAAGACTAATTTTTTATATGATTTAATTACAATTATACTTCCGTGTGGCGCCGGATTAAGAATAGCGTCACTCCATTTCCTTCCTTGGATGTCGTAGAAGGCGACTAACGAAATACATTACCAGGAGACGGGCAGCAGGCTTTTCCTGAGATTCCAACCGCATACTGTGATCGCCAACCTACCTGCTAAGCGCGGCGATTATGGCATAACCCTTCATGGTTAGGAAAACCATGAGGAAGACCTATGTCCTGCAGTGGGCGTCAAATGGCTGATGATGATGATGATGATGGTACTTTCAGATTTTTCCCTGTAGTTGCAGTATAAGATATTACTTGCCTTTCATATTCCTAGGTCAACGGAAAGTAGCCTTTAAATTTTGATTCCCTTGAGTGTCGAAATATACGTTTTTTAGCGGCATAAACAGCGCTATCTTTTTTTTACGTTAACTTTGAAGTTTGATTTTTTCACAGGTTGTAGGCACTGTAGAGTTGAGTATATGGTTTAAAATTCTTGACAGACAGACGGACGGACGGATGGACAACAAAGCAACAAAGTATGAGGGTTTTGTTTTTCTTTAAAAAAAGTTGATACTTGTCATAATCGCAGATTTCATAACGTTATTGGTCTTTACTTAACCGTATTTCTACCTTTCATAATCATAAGCAGCCTATATACGTCCCACTGTTGGGCACAGGCCTTCGCTTAGAGAGAGATTATTTCTACCTTTACCTCTATCGAGATATTAATCGTATGGAAACTGACACCATATACCGCGAGATGTAGTCTGCAACAGCGATGCAAGCTGGCAACACTGGTGGGCGGTCGCCCGTGTCGGCAAATTAAAATATTAATGTGTATTTACATATTAATTGGGCCGGTAACATAAACGCTAATGAACGCAAAATACTTGTTAAAAAGCATTTTAATGAAGAATTAAAATGTGCTAATTGTTCGCGTACGTGTTGCAGAGAAATACCTGAAAGTTTCGCGGTAAACAAAAGCTACGTATGTTTTATCTAGTACAGTTGGCAGCACACTACCTTTACACGCTGCACTCTACTCAGGTTCGTTACGGGCGACATTACAACCGATAAATAAAGGTTGATCAGCTATCGACTGTAGGTATATACATGCTTTTAATCGACATGCACAAACGAAACGGACCAGTACTGAGCTATGCATTGTAAGCGAATAGAATTATTATTATTTAACTTTTACTTAGGCTTGGTCCTCCGACATTACCCCTAAATCAGGTGTTTTAAAATCTGGGGGCCAAGTCGAGCAAAAAATCGGCACGGCCGTACCATCCTTTTCTCGAAGCAGTTCAGGCCCCCATAACTTCGTTGTGGATAGAACTAAAAGCCTGAATTTTCAGTATTCAAGCAGGCATTGTATAAACACAGTACCTATGTTTTAAATTTCATTCAATTTGAACCATTACTTTAAGAATTATAACTAGTCAACGTTTCTTAACTTTGTCACTCACTCACTGACTTACCGATCATCAAAACTCTAAGGCACTTCTAGCAGACACAGAAGCTTCAAATTTGGAATACAATTTATTGTTTAGTGTATAAATCAAGGAAAAATAAAAATATCTTGCAATGTCGGTCCAGTTTTCTACAAACACCATCTACATAAATTGCTCGGTATTTTTTTTAAATTAATCGTGTTTTTTGACAATTATGTATTTACGATGAAAAAAAAGGGATTTATACTAAATTTCATAAAAATAGTTGGAGCCGTTTCGAGTTTCAGATTATATATACATACAAGAATTGCTCGTTTAAAGGTATTAGATAGATAGATGGATATAATTTAGGTGTAGATAGGTACCTAGATATAATTATGTTCAAAGGCAACTTGTAAAATGGTTAAGCAAAAAAGTAGGACTATCTACAAAAAGAAATGAGATGCCATCAAAAACTTGTAAAAAAAAACAAGTCTCGCAACTCAGTTCTTCTATCGTAAAAAGTTGTGAGATCCATGTAATACGTCGGTTCATTTATTCAGTCCCTATTTAAGGGTCCTTCTGTCTTAAGTTATTACGGAATTAACTAACCTTGCAACGTCTTATAGTGACCATATAAATATTAAAAATCTTTTGTGTTTTAAATAAATAGATAAACAATTTAAATAAAAAACTCGCGCTTGCAAAAAAACCTCATTGCTTGATTTGAAAGAAACAACTGTATTTACCAAATTACAGTATTTATTTTGACACAACAATCAAAAATATTATTTATAAAAATATTAGTTAAGTATGTACTCGTATGTTTCCAATGTCAAAATATAAAAGGAGACTTGTTTAAAATTGGCAAAAGTAACCAGGGAATAAAGTAATAAAAGCAAAATTATAATAATAATGTCACAATCCGGTGTTGTCCACACGACTGTGCATAGTGGTAAGCGGCAATTTAGCGAGCAGGCCAATTTTATTTGACACGAACGCGCGATACCATCGCTTGGTGTCATTTAGTCGCTGCGTTGTAAAATTTAAACTATTCAGTGCCGCTCGCTCGTTTGCATGTCTAATATCTGTCACTGAATGTAATGCTATATTGATTATTCTATTAACACCGCCATAAATGCCATAGACTATATCTACACCGTATTTATTTTATCAGTTTAAAGCTAAGGTTTCTGTGTCATTAAAATTGTTCTGTACATACCTGACTTTAAACGCTACAAAAAGTCCAATGTAGGTATTTATTTGTCTTTAAAATATTACTGCAGTATCCGTCAGATCGTTACTGACGATTATGTTACACTTTACATTGCATAACCTATATCCCGTAGGGGTAGGCAGAGACCAGGGTTTGCCACTTGCCACGATCCTGACAGAAGTCTTTCGCTTCGTCAACATTCTTTTCTTACACTGAAATATACATAATGTGCAGTTTTGAGTGTATTTAGTAGATCTTGAACACAAGATTTGTTTGTGGAGTAGATTTATAAAATAAATTAACTGCACTCTAGTGTTTATAACAAGATCTTCCAAGATTATTTAATCAGCGGTACTTTGATTTTAAGCAAATCTGACAGAATAAAAGGTTTTGTCCATTCCATTCAGCATCTGCCACCGAGTCGGGTTAGACAAAGACAGTGCTAACTGTTAACTCCCTCATCGTTTATCCACGGTAAGCTATGTAAAGCCTGACTCCCCGTTGAAAGGGAGGGCCGGAGGAGTAAGTGGCCGTGCAACGTGCATGTGCGACGGCGATGCTATCGGTGGATAGTGGTTGCAACTTGCAACTGAGTAATTATCTGCGAGCCGTTTAGTCACTACCGAGTGCCACTCGCACCAAAGTGCTAAAACGCTCTGTTATACGCCTATGCGTTTTTTATTGTTTTTATTATTTACAAAAACACGTTTCGTCAAAAACACTACTCAAATGCAACATAACCGAAATTAGGGAGTGTTTTAAGAAATCGTGTTATTGACAATTGTGTGAGTGTGTGAGACAATAATCAACTTATAATTTACAAAATGTTTCGTTATAAATACAAATACACTTCGCATGAACATAAGTTTACACACCAAAACAATAACAAATCATATTTTATGATACATTATAGGGACAAATACTCACATGAACTGACTTTATAGTGTGTTTATAATTTCGTTTTTATTACGAAGCGGAATTGAAATAATTACAAACTTTTTAAATTACTTTTACCCGCATATCAATTCGAGTGTGCTTTTATAAAAATACACATGCATTTGTGAGTCAAAAATAATAACGTAAGTGGTGCATTAAGTTGGTTTGTCCGTTCCGTAGTTAACAATCGACTGACTGCAGCATGGCATCTAATGTTTTGAAACGGTAGCCTTGTAGTGCTTATAGCAACCACTATAAGGTCTATAATCCATCGGTTTTCTGGTTCGTTTGTGTGGCGGTCGAGTAGATGGTATCACGCCGCGGCCACCTGTAATTAGTCGTTTCATTTAGTCGCAATGTGTTACTCGAGCATTCGCAGTAGGCTTAAAGGCGTTGTAATTAATATTACTGTATCGATTTATGCGCACAATCGCACGTGATATTTTGACGTGTATTTCGGTGTTACAGCGTCAGGGTCCTGTTTCATAGAACTACAATTCATGGTTTACTATGGCAATACGATGTACATTTCAAACCCACAGATTCAAGAAGAATCTGCTACGCAATGTACAGTGCGACAAACTTAACCGACCCGGTGAACGCGTCACTTTTCAGATAGTAAACTTGACGTCTCCATACTAAATTTGACACCTCCGCCAGGTCAGATAACTTAGTGGCACTATACCTCGAACGGATTGTCGTAATAGACTATGAATTGTAGTCTTATGAAACTCGGCCCAAATGTTACGAAGATGACAATGTAAATTGCATAGCACCTTCGTGAAAAACCATTAATTGCCAATCTCATAGGAAAATATGATCTGCCGTAAGCGAACAATAGCGTATTATGTAAGGTAACGACGTATCACACACAGAGCACATTTTATCGTTTAAAGCATTTATTACGAGGCCGCGCTGGTATCGCTTCGTGCGCGCACGCAGGTTTTTTGACAAGCAAATTGGATAATGCGCGGGAAATGGCGTCGCGTCGCATTGTGCTGCCAGTGTCACTCGATTGTCAGCGCACTTTTCGGATTTTAATCTGCCATTTTGTGAAATTATGGAAATGAAATGGACGTTTCGCGGTTAGCTGCTCCCGTGGTTACACCGAATTGTGGAGCTGTTTTGTAATTTTATTGTTGTGACAGCGAATTAGTGTTAGAGCACGGTGATTGCTACCGGTAGTCTTTTGGGCAACATAGACCTACTTATTACTGCCGAATTTTTCAAAACGTGACAGACATTTGTCTTTTTTTTTCCGTCGTTTCCAATAATAACAAACCCATTACAGAGCTGTGTCACAGTACATTAGTTCCCAAAGAACAGCCGTCTAATATGTCTCTAATCCGCGCTCCCTGAGGCCTTGGTAATGAGCGCGCACTATCGGTCGTTTTGTACCGAGTAATCACGATGTTATCTTTTATCACCCCACACTCCCTCCCCGGTCCCCCCTCGCACCCCGGATGCACCCGACCGCAACGCCCTGTGGTCTCTCACGTCACTGCTCCGGGGTTCCGCGGCAAATAAAAATGAACCCTCGTCTGACCATTCACTATTTATTTAGGTTTACGGAACTGTTGAGGTGACAAATTGCGAAAATAAAGAGATTTAGAGTGGCTAGGGAATTCGTAATGTTAGTGTCGGTGTAAGAATACAATTGGACATGGTACATGATGTGGAGAATAAAGTTGTTTTGTTATTACCGGTAGAAAATTGCATTGTTTATGCATTTAGCAGTCTATTTGATCGTTTATTTAAAATGCAACATTAAGTTAGCGACCTGATTAAGGGCATGATTAAAAGTAAGTACCTGTAACCGAAGTGCATGCACGTAGCGACTAATATTGATATTGATAATATATTGATATTGATAAAAATATTGATAAAGCGAAAGAGGTTTGTCAGCATGGTGGCAAGTGGCAATCTCTGGTCTCTTCCCACCCCTCCGGGATACAGGCGTGAGTTTATGTAACGTAATTTAATGTATGCAAAATTAAATTTCAGTGGAGTCAGCGAAAATATGAAACACTTACGAAGTACTTACATCAATAGACACATTCGTGAAACCAACTAAAATCAAGTTATTATAATGACTGGCAGTAGAAAAACTCCGATTAATGCGATAAGTTCGAAGTGATGTAGTAGGTATATGACAGAGGAAATTATTGAAGACCCTCCTATTAATTTGGTGAACTAATTACCACAATGGCCATGTTTTTGAAGTCATGTCTTGAAAAAATTATGAATGCATAATTAATCAGCTCTTTATTTAGCTTCGTCAGAGCGTAATACTAGAGATATTAGTGTATAAAGTAATGATTACTTTACGTAAAACAATTCTATTTTCCAAGTTCTCACACAACACATTTTTCCATGGAAAAAATAGTTGTAACCACCGTGTATTTTAAAGTGATTTTCAAAATTCGAACGTGAAACAAAATGTGAATGTGTTCATGGCTACTGTGGTTGTGTGTTGCGTGTGTGCGTCACTAATTGTCGCGTCCGGCGGAAGTGGCCGGTGTCAGGTGGTGCTCTGTCCACCTGTGTGGGTGACACCACCACCGAGTTAACCTGTACAGTTGAACACTTTTCTAACTAACTGTATGTAGGCTATAACTTTATTATATTTCATGCAAGCGAAATCATATCACACTTGGTGTTTCATGTAGAACTAACTCAAAGTTACGGAGCACTACGAGATCAGTCAAGGATTAGTATGAAACTCGATTCCGATACTCGTTCGCGGATAAAACCATTGTCATTTGGCTTGCATAAAGTGACCTTTTTGTTTCATGAAGCTAAGTACAGTTAAAGTACAAACATTTTACATAATTCAAATTGAGCGAAGTAATATTAAAAAGCCCCCTGACTTTCAATATGCAGCAAAAAAACGAAGACCATCGAGCGAAATGTCGTGAGTTAATGTGTCGACCGGCAATAAGAATGCGCGCCATTTTGTTTTTTTTTCCTCTCCCCCATAATTACGTAATTAGTGCGAATGAATTGGAAGTGTGGAGGCATCGAGGGCCTTTGTCCTCGATCGCCCTTGTCGGCTTTTGTACGCAACAGCTGTTCTCTGCTATCATAGTGAGGTTGACCACTTTACAAATGTTCTGCATGTGAATTAATGGGTTCCTAATATTATGAATATACTATAAATGAAACAGAAGTCTTTTCTGGCGTAAAACTTGAGGTAGCCTGTAAACTAGGTACTTAATACTAGGCTATCAAAGTGGACAATAGGCAACCTAACTAATCTGTGAAGTCCTATAGTTGTTTACAGATGGGCACCATATCTAGGCCAACTTTCACCACTTTCTTAAATGTGGCTTAAAACATTTAACTAAAAGTCTTCGTACAAAAGTTGATTTAAATGGCGACTTAAGTGATATTTAAGAAGTGGTGCAAGTCGGGCTTAGTTTCATTGCCGGTGACTGTAAAAATTTAAAAGTTGAAAACTTGTGGACTCAGAATATTCTCCCGAAGTTCAAGTGAATTTGAAGTTTTAATTTCAGCAGAAAATAATGCGTAGCCATAAAATTGCATAAAATTGTAAATAAGTACAAATAGTTATTGTCTATGTGTGTTTACATTAATAGGCATGATGACAAATTTTGAAAAATTGTCCTATAATGTCCTAAAATTTACATTATTTAGGAAGCGGTGGTAGCCTAGTGGGTTCGATTCCCAGTGCGGGCATGTACCTATGACTTTGTTTTCTAAGTTATGTATAGAAGCAATACCACTCGCTAAAGGTGAAGGACACTTGGGTGTCTGAGCTATTCACATGCCTCAGCGCTTGAAATCGCCAATCCGCGGTGGGCACGCGTGGTGATTAAGCCCACACTCTCTCTCTGAGAGAAGGCCTGTGCCCTACAGTGGGACGTATATAGGCTGCTTATGATGTACATTATTTACACACTATTTCATATTTTTGGTTATGGTTTAATAGTAAAAAAAGACATTTTAGTTTTCAGATTTAAAATTCCCACCGAAACGCGTGCCAATGTCATGGCGTCGGTAGTGACGTCACAGTGTAAAACTAATCTGTGGTTTAAAACTTCAACACAGCAATATCGTATACGCATAAAAAAATAAAATAAAACCAGAGTGTTTATTTACCTACCTATGTCGCGGATTAAAAAGTAATATATTATCTAGAGTAGACCCATATTTACTCGCGTGTTCTTAAAAGTGACGTCATTCGCTATTCCACTTAATATGGCGGACCTAGGAATTTTGTAGATTTTAATTATCGTTGTAATCTGCAATCCTGCTCTTAATAACAAAATAAATGCGTGTTTCGTATTCCACAATCCAATTCTTATTTAATACATATCTTGAGTAATTAGCTTTACTATAATCATGCATATTGATTGCACGTAGTGTCCATGGTTCATGTGCATTATGCGGTATCATCGTTACAACCATCACTGGAATCAATGTACAGTCGACAGCACATCATCTTTTACGCACGTGCACTTTAATCAGTTACGTCACGGACGACTCTGCAACAAAAATGTTAAGGTTGCCTGCTGTCGACTGTACATTGTATACGGATTATCGCTTGCACAAATAGTATTTGCCGACCGCGTGTATTACGTACCTACAGGCAATAATTTGCGTCCCATGGATATAGACATTGGCCGTACATTACTGGATGTATTTTATTCGGAAGAAAATTTCTGTCTGTGCACTGTTGCCTTCCGAAATACAAATTTTGAACTCACTTGGACTATGTTCTATGCCATCACAAAACAAACATTACAGTTTTACTGCGAGCATATTAAAGAGCTATCCTTTCAATGTAATTAACCTATAATGTTGCGGTATAAATGTTAAAATGTTTTGTGACCGACATCTATCTAGAGACGGTGAAATTAGTATAGCATCCCTATAGCAATGCTATTGTAATGCTGTTCATAGCATTTCTTTGTTAGGCAATAAGTAGGTAACATCTTAACCCCCTTTTCAATTGAAAGATGAATAACAATCATGGAATGATGAAAAGCGGTAGTTAATTAATGCATTAGAGTAATTATCCGACTGTGGCGGTGCCCAAAAGGAGGGTAATGTTTTGAGCTCGTATGTATGTATGTAAGTAAGTATGTCGGATTCTATGTTCCCTCATAACTCCTTAACCAGTGGACAGATTTTGACAAATTTGGTCCTAACCTTACGCACACCAAATCCTGAACGATTCCAATCGTCTAACTGTCAAATTAGTATAGAATTTGACGGTTAGACGATTGGAATTGCTCAGGATTTGGTGCACGTAGGCCCAATATCTCAATCGATTCGTCGTGTTTGCGCGAGTGTCCACAGGCTATAATGAGATCAGCATAAATCCAACAAAGAATAAAAAAACCGGCCAAGTGCGAGTCGGAGTCGCGCACGAAGAGTTCCGTACCATTATCTATACAACATAAGACACAAAGATAAAAAATACAAGACAAAAAGTCACGTTTGTTGTATGAGAGCCCCCCTTAAATATTTATTTTATTTTAATTTAATTAGGTATTTAGTTTTGAAGCGAATATAAAACTAAATATTCTGTAATTATTTCAAGCGTCTACCGGTTGCCGTTATTAATATCGAGCAAAAAACGGCAAACAAATCACGTTTGTTGTATGAGAGCCCCCTTAAATATTTATTTTATTCTGTTTTTAGTATTTTTTGTTATAGCGGCAACAGAAATACATCATCTGATATTCATTTCAACTGCCTAGCTATCACGGTCAATGAGATACAGCCTGGTGACAGACAGACAGACAAACAGACAGACAGACAGACAGACACAGACAGACAGACAGACAGACAGACAGACATACAGACAGACGGACAGTAAAGTCTTAGTAATAGGGTCCCGTTTGGCACCCTTCGGGTACGGAACCCTAAAAACACTAAAAAATCAAAAATAAAAAAACTTAAATAAACAATAACCAACAACCCGACTGCTGAGCATTAACTACTACGTAACAGGACCGAAATTCAATACTAAACAGGCGGGACCAAAATTCAATAATAACTCAGATTTGTACCTAGGTTCGTCCCACCTGCTTAGTAGTTAATTCTCACCCGTCGGGGTATTGCTTATTTTTTATTTCAGTTTTTTTTTTATCAAATATTATTTCTACTCAAAATGTATGGATGAGATAATATACCTATGTCGAGTTTCTCATTTAAGAAAAACAAGGTTTAAGAAAATTAGACTACACTAACACTTACCATAAATTTCTCAAAACGGAAGCCTGTCACTGATTGAATATTTAAATATTGATTGTAGTAAGTATGTACTGTCTTGGCTGTATCTCTGTAAAATAACGAGAAGGGAATTTGTCAATTCGTAGGTACGGCTTGTCATTCCTTCGAATAACCTCTTGTGCACAAGTTTTCTTAGAACTTTTAGAACTACATATCTAGAAAGTAATTTCCATATATTTTATGTACAAAATAATGTCCGTGTCATTTTAGACATATTTAAATTTTCATACGTAGTTTTTGAGAGCTAAGCTCTTGATTTTTTTATTTATTACGTACAAGCAATAACAAACAACATACAGCACACTTAGTTTTTGACAGCTTAGGTCTTAATAACTAATTATATGACAATTTTAATACATCTAAAATCATAATGATCGTAATTTTATTTTGTATAATTTGGTTTGACCACAAAGGTATGCGAGTTATTTTTTAATCATAAAAAATGTTAGAAAGTACCAGCGCGAGCAATATCCGGAGGAAGGACAAGCCCTAAACGAGACCATCGACATCAAATTGGTACGCATCGTCATCCTTTGAGTGCCACATGGTGTCATCACAATCGACTGTTTATCGGTAGCCAACGGACTTACCATCAATGGCCGAATTTGATTCGCTTTTTGTGGCGACATAATAACGTTCGAAAAGGGTACGTAAATACTTTTAACGATATTTACATATGGACCTTTTATAGGCTAATGCTGAGTTGCAAACTTGCATCACGCCATAAATGACGTTGCTACAGTACTTAAGTATGTAGTTGCATTTTTCTACTGTTTGGGAAACTTCGTTTTTCCAGACTGAGAAAGCAGACCAAGGTTATTTATGTTTTGTAGGATTCATCTCTACTCAATCTAATAAACGTCCGTTACGTTAGTTTTTAAACCGTTCAGTTAGCATTGGCAGGGACCCCACTTTACACATACAATTGCAAATTTTATCTATATTAATTAAGTGTGCATGTACCCTTCGGACTTTAGTTTAAGTTTTAGTCAAATGGATATAGTCTAAATTAATTAAGTGGCATCTGTAATGTCTCCGTAAATAAATAATAAAAAAAATACTATTAAATATCCATCGCAAAACTCATCTCAACTGCGCGAGTCATGTACCGGGCATTATAAAAAAAGTTGTACTTATAAAAGGAAAACATGTTCAAAACACATAGTCCTTAAGGGAACGGAAGTAAGTATTTCGCCATTTCGTAAAGGTCGAAATATAGAAATACCTGCAGCGGTGACCACTATACCTTAACATAACTGTCCGCTCCACGTGATTTACGCAAGGAGCCGCAGGCACGCCCCAGTTAGCGCTAGATTTATCGCAGGACCGATGACAATAATTTCTTTTCAATTAACATTCGATGGCAGTCTATGAGTATTGCATCGCGACGCTTTCGACCGTCAAATCGATTCGACGCGCGATATCGACGCGAACAACGACCGATCCGTCCATTCATCATTATTATGAATGTGCCACAGTCGCTTACTTATTTACGGATATCGATATTTTTTTCGGTCTCGATCCTGAATGCGCGGTGTCGAAACGTCGATAAACGTGACGGCTTTGTGTCTGATGACCCCGGCATTGTTGTGACCGCCTGCTGCGCTCGCTGACTCCCTACTGCCACTGCATCATTAGCTTTAAACTAGGAATAGGTACCACATGATTAGTTCCGCATATGAGTAATACAATTTCGTTGGTAATTATTGATTATATTGGGTCACGGCTTTTGGTGGTGCGGTGGTTAAATTAGGCAGACTTAATTAATGATCGCACTTTCTTTGTTGTAGGGTGGTATGAATTAATCCTGTTATTATTGTAACAAAGGCATCAAAGGTGGCGGCGTGGAGACTTGTTACATTTCAACAGTTACCAATTAAGATAGCCGAGCCTCGGCCTGTTTTCATTATACTCGTATTATTATTCCTGTAGGTCTGAGGTTCATAGTTTCTTGCTTAGATTTATATTTATTACCGGAGATTGACCATCATCTGTATAAATGTGGGCCACAAATTTTCGGTTTAGTAAGTTTACATAGTACTCGTGAACCTTGTGAGACTTGTCTCGCTGTCAGCGCTTTCTCTACTATATTGCGTTAGTTTCTTCTATACGACTCTACCACCCAAAAGCGCTTTTTATTTGCCGTCTTATCGAGCAACAATAGCCTTAGGGCCTCGATAGATTCCGAGTGTGTATAAACGTGTAAAGATAATCTTATAGATAGTTTATTAGATAAGTACACTCGCCGTCATAATTCACACAAGAGTCTTATCGCGCGCCCACTCACTTGTAGAGCCTTTGGAGCTTCGGTAGTGTATCGAGCAAGGGTTTGTCTTGCTAGAAAAGGGAAACTTACGAAAATAAGTTATTAAAAGACCAGTCTTGAAGCTAGTAAGCAATACTTAGTGCTGAACCATAGGTAGTGTAAGAGCTTATCGTTTTTCTTTACACTTAACAATAGTACGTTGTACACCGAGGTAGATAAGAGTGTGTACTGTTGAATTATCAATTTGGTGAAAAACAAAATTAAAAAAAACAAAACAAATTTCAGCGCTTTTTTTTCGTAGTGCAGAAAAGGCCTGGCAGCCTCCTTTCATTGAAAATCGAGTACAAAAAAAATCTTACCTTTTTTTTTAATTTCTTTGATATAAATCCTTTTTGAGATTTGACGTTTGCTGCTAAAAAACAAAAAAACGCTAGTAGGGCAGGAATGGATTTTCATACAACATTCCTGCCCTGCTACGGAGGTAATGCCTTATCAGAAGTAAGCTAGAATACTGTGCAGTGATCTGGAGTCCTTATTACAAGGTACATATCAATGCAATTGAAAGAATTCAAGCTAGGGCCCTTAAAATTGTGACATTTCGATCCAGGCTTCGATATGAGTGTCGATCATATAAAACACAGCTTGAAAAATTTAAGGTATGGACTCTGGAAAAGCGCAGACTTAAAATAGCACTAACTACACTACACAAAATACTTCATGGTACCCTTAACACATTTTTGCTAAGCCAAGTGAGGATCAATGTGCCGATAAGTGCTCCCAGAAAAGCCAAGACTCACCAGATATTTAATTTACCTCTGTGTAAAACAGTAAGGGCACAACACGAACCATTAGTACACATGTGTCGGTCATTCAATGAAATATCCAACAAAAATTTCGATGCTCTTGACATTTTTGTGAACCTCAGTCGCTTCAAATCACAATTAGTTAAGTTAAAAATTTAATAAGTAAGTAAGATCGTTAATTGTTGATTAAAGTTTTCTTGGTTTTCTTTACTTAGTTTAATACTTGCTTATTTGAGTAAGGAGAGCTCTTGGATCCGTTTGTAGAAGCGGATCGGGCCACAATTATGTCCTGGTGCGACCGTTCGGCGTAGGGTGTCTTTGATACTTTGCACTGAGTGGTCGTATTTGGTTGTGTGTGGCTTGATGTGCTTTGGCTCTCGTCCATATTCTACCATGCTGTCATCACACGTTAAAGGATATGTAACTAAATTATAAGCTTTCATCATGATATTATAACATGCAATGTTACTTATCTGTTGTGTAATGCAATAAATAAAATAAAATAAAATAAAATGCTAATGATTTTATTATTAGTTATGTAAGCAAAAAATCTAATTAGAATCTAACTTTGCTGTGGTTGGCAATCGAGGAAATAGCTTTTTAGTAATGAGTGATTTGTTTTGTATTTATGTAATATATTGATTAATACCTATTACATATTACGTGACGTCATCAAAAGAACATTAAAAGAAGAACGTAACGCAACGTAATGAAGATTGTAACGCTCCACAAGGTTTCAAACCGAGAACCGCTTACTTGACCAGCAACCAACAACCAGCTAAGCGCTTTCTGGCTTACGCCAACGATACCTGATAGGACTATCTGGTTTTTTCATGGGTATGCTCTATCCAGTGAATAAGTCCAAAAACGCCTTGCACCATGACATTTGTAGAGCTATCCATAGATAATTTGTATGACTGACAACCCTGTCAATCAGATGTTTATTCGTTTATCCCTTGATACGTATTTATTTATCAACTTAGGTACTTAACCAGTGACTTGGCGCAAGTCGCCCTAAATGATCTACAATACCATCTACACAATACTTTTCGGGCTCGATATTACTCGTCTGCTGAACATCGGTAAGTGCAGATTGTGTTCTGCGGTAAAGCGATAACTCAGCCCAATCTATGTCGTGAGCGCATGCGCTTTGTTTTATGCGCTGGCTCCTGTGCGCCTTTATTTAGAAAATTGATGAGAAATGGAAACCATTACGAACCACCGCCTTATGTTATAAGAGATCGTTACTTCGGGATTCGGTTGTATTGTGCTGGAGGGTAAGGAAATGAACGCAAATTTGTTTTTGTGATTGCTTGCTTTGGAATTGATATCGGATTGATATTGGTTTGGATGTTGCTCAATCATATTTCTAATAAGTGATTTTCTTATGTGACCCCGTGGGAAAAGGTTTTGTATGTTATCTGATGATTTATGGTCACGTATGGTCTGTTATACAATTGTTTCTCAGGTCATGTACAAAAAGCACCAGCTTAATTTAATCCCAATCAATGTTTGGGATTTAATTTAATCTCACAATTTCCTGGGTCTCCCCTGTACTATCGCAAAGTCAAAACTAAAACTACTGCTATATGAATTAGATTAGATTAATACCGAAGAACTTTTCTCTTGTCCTTTTACTCGTGCAAAGTAATCATTTAAACAGTGTGTTAGTATATAATATTCTATTTATTATTATTTTATTTACATATTCTATGTAGGTATATTCAACATCTTATCTGTGTAGTATATAGATATGTATCTTGTATCTAATATGAATCGCTCGTAGCCCCGGCTGCCTGAGTGATCTTAAACGATCACGAAGGTTAAGCAACACAGGGCGCGTTTAGTGCATGGATGGGTCGCCGTCTATGCCTAACGCTAGTGGCATTTTTCCGAGCGGTTCCGTGCTTCGCAAGGCACGTTAAGCTGTTGGTGCCGGCTGCCGTCGATAGATGGCAGTCGTTAAGCCAAGTCAGAGGCCTTAGGGCGGCTTGACAACTTCTGACAGTAGACGAGCCACTAGTCTACAAGCCTCCACCAATCCGGACTTGGCCCCCGTGGTGGAGTATGGCCTATACCTTCCTCAGGGAAGAGACCCGTGCCCCTCGGTGGGGACATAATGGGTTGATGATGATGATGATCTAATATGTACCTACCTATGTTGTTGGAGGTAATAGCTATAATATGTTTTTAAGGTTAAGTGACAGAGTTATTTGTAGAGGCATGATTCTGCTGGGGTAATCCTTGGGGGTGACTTGAGTGGTCTGTGGTAAAGGTTTCCCCTTCCTAAAGCCCATTTTGTTCTCCTGGGAGTGTTTTAAGGACTAGTTGTGTCTTTATAAATAAGACTAAACTCTCTTGTCATAGTCTAGGAGAAAATAATTTAAGAAAAAGACTGATGTTACATAAAAGTTATTGTTAGCATAGTTTTACTTTCATGTTCTTTAAGCTAGACATGTAATTTCAGTGTCTGATTGTTCATTAACGGTAATGCTAAAATGCAGCTAAAAACAGTTCATACTTTTTGTTAGGTGAAAACTGTATTTTATCGCTTGAATCTAATTTAATATCAGTTTAATTAGCCATCTATGTTTAAGTTAAACATAAACGTACGACTCTCGGTTAGGACGCATTACTGTTAATTCGAATTTCAAGTCTCCTGTTTAATTTATAAGACTATTTCTTTTGTTTGACTACATATCAAAGTTACTACCTGTACCTAGGTACATTCTTAAGCTCTGAACAAGTTCTTTAAAATTTTGCCAATTATATTTTATAAACATGCGCCATTCTTTATGTTAACATATACGAAGGTTTCCACAATACAGGTTAGACCCAGCGTGGCGACCACAGAAAACTGTTTGTGTATGTAACCATTCTTATTAATAAAAAACTTTTTACTCTTACTTACTTTCACCGCGCGTGCCCGCGGATTGGCATTTTTTCCTCCCTCTAAGAGAATTGAAAACTGTGCCCTGCAGTGAGGCAGCCATTTTTAGCTACGAACGTTTGCTAAGAATGTGATATAATCCAAATGTTTCTATGTGGCTGCAAAGTCAACTTATCAGTTCATTTACACATAAACACCAAGTTTGCCGGCTTTGTACGTGAATGTAACTTAGGCTACACCTAGGTATAGACACAAAAGTACCTAAACATGTAAACTGGAAATAACATTTTCAATCCTAACCCAAACATGGAACAAAGAGAAGAAAGTTTTTCATCAACTTATGCAAGTTAAGTTCAAACGAGGCTTCTAGTACTTTACTGGTTCACGCGAATATCTAGAGATCAACATAAAGGTACGTAGAACATGTAAACTAGCCCTAAGCGTCCGTTTTGCGCGCTCACGGCTAGCGGCTCCAATTTGGCGCGCTGGTCTCATCACGGACAATCACGCGCAAATTGGCCGCCGCTGATTGCTCCCGGTCATTGTTCACTGACGTTTATCAATATTCTGGAGTTTATGGAAATCACGAACTAGCATGGTTTATTAGTTTTAAGACTGGCTGACTGGTACCAATGACTTTGTTTTCTAAGTCTCGCACATTTGTGAAGTTGTAGTAGCAATACCTATCACTCACTGACGGTGAAGGAAAACATTGTAAGGAAACCTGAGTGTCTGAGGGGTTCACATACCTGAACCTGAACCCGAATTGCCAATCCGCGGTGGAAATTTATAGTAATTAAGCTCTGTCTCTGAGAGAAGGCCTGTGCCCTGCAGTGGGACATTTATAAGCTTAATAAAAAAAGACTAGCTTGATGCAATTTAGGAGACCGTGTTTAATGGCTTAATTCCTTGTCAAAACTAGATTTGAAGATATTTTGTAACTTTAGATAAATGAAGCATTTCGAATAGAGTACAACATAAATGTTATTGAAATAATGCAAAAACGGAAGAAACTGTTTTCGTTACACAAGGACGAAGTGGTCAAGAACCTTAGTGAGCCCCAGATAGGCGACTGGCAGGAGACCGCGCTGAATAGACAAGGGCGCCTTCTTGTGTCGGAGGTCAAGGCTCAACAATACAGCGGAGTAAGTATCATAAAGGTCGCATACGTCAATCAATTAATGATTCGCCCATGGTGAATGTATTCAATGTGGATAAGTAAGTGAATTCTTCTAATATACCTCAATCGCTCAAGACAAAATTATACAACCAGTGTGTGTTTATACCAGTGATGACTTATGGCACTGAAACGTGGTCTCTCACTATGGGCCTCAAAAGAAGGCTCAAGGTCACGCTACGAGCTATGGAAAGGGCTATGCTCGGAATTTCTCTACGAGATCGAATCAGAAATGATGAGATCCGTAGACGAACGAAAGTCGTCGACATAGGACAGCGGATTAGTAAGTTGAAGTGTCAGTGGACGGGGCACATAGCACGCAGAACCTATGGCCGATGGGGCCGAAAAGTTCTCGAATGGAGACCACATATCGGCAAGCGCAGCGTAGGACGACCTCTCTCTCTAACTCTTTCATATCTTTTTACTGCAGTAGCTAAATTTCTTTTTTATTTGCAGCACTTTACTTTGTGGCAGAGGATACCGATTTCTGACTATGCCGGGTACCTAGGTAAAGGAATTACCAACAACAATTTCAGTTTGAGGGGCAATCAAGCTGTCGCGTTACAAAACCGCTGGCAAATTGGGTGAAAGTGTGACGCTAATATTCGTACAGATGATAAATGGGTCCCCATCTTGTACCTCATGGCGCAAAACAAATAGAACAGAAGTTTCAAATAACATTCTCACTAGTTTCACTGAACAGTTCTACCGGCGGACTAGTGAGAATTTTTATTCTCAGTAGTTTTACTTTTGTCCGTCTCCACCCATGAAAAGCGCTCTGAATTTTGCTCGAAGCTTACTACAAAGCTGAGTAAAAAATCGGCCAGGTGCGTATCGGACTCGCGCACGAAGGTTTGAAATATTAAAATATTGTATAGATAGTGGTACGGCCATTATACGTATATGTACAACATTTGAATGTTTCCTGTTGCCGTTATTAATATCGAGCAAATAACGGCAAAAAAATCACGTTTGTTATGTGGGAGCGCCCCTTAAATATTTATTTTATTCTGTTTGTAGTATTTGTTGTTATAGCGGTAACGGTGAAAATTTTAACTGTCTAATTATCACGGTTCATAAGATACCGCCTGGTGACAGACGGACGGACGGACGGACGGACTGCGGACAGCGAAGTCTTAGTAATAGTCCGTAAGGGTCAAGAAAGGGTTAGTAAGGGTCCCTTACCCTTTGGGTACGGAACCCTAAAAATCGATTTATCGGACACTAGCTGTGCTCTTCGCCCGCTTGGATCTTAAATATAATAATATATAGCCTGTGTCCAGTCAATTCTAAAGGCCTATTATAAATATTGGTGAAAGAATTTTCGAAACCGGCTAAGCAGTTTCAGAGATTACCTCCTACATACAAACTTTACCTCTATAAATAATATTAGTGTAGATGAGTCTTAACTGTTTAACCTGAATGCGGTTTCTCGCTAACATAAGGTCTAACATATTTGGAGGATTCTCTGTTTAGTCCTAAAGGAAAGCTAAAACTCTTTGTTTCGAGAACATAAATAGGCTTTCTTCAAACTTTCAAACAACTGCACTAAAATTAATGTCTCAATACAAGATACCTCCTTCACAAAAGGACTGTTCTGAGATAATGCTTCATTCCCGTTGGATTCTAATGCGAATATTGTGCATGCACATTACAACCTTTACACTCACGCACTATCCGTTCACCCACTAACCCCCAGTTTCTCGTACACTAACACGCTGTTAATCTACTGTTAACAGCTGTCAATTGAACAAAGTGCGTACAAAAGAAACCACTGACAGCTGTTAACAGTAGATTAACAGCTTGTTAGTGTACGAGAAACCGGGGGTTAATGTCATATTATGTAGGTAGATAGAGAATCCTTTATTGTACACAAAAAAAGGAAATTAAACAGATTTTTATTAATCTAAAAGTACAGACGGCGGCCTTAATAATACAAGTGATACAGATAGATAAAAATATACGAATTTTAGTACTATGAAGTGTTTTCTATCCAGCTATCTATCTAAACGAAAGGATTAGCTGCTAATTGTACAGTGTACCTTACCTACATGACTTTCTGTGATGTTCTGGGACTAATGTGTTATTGTGAGTGGGGTAATGAGTTCGAATCAAACGGCCAAAGAATTGTAATTCGCATGGCAGGAGTTTTATTAGGTTTGGCGTGCCCCCTCTATCGTAAGTAGTTACGGTGTAACTACAGGATGTTTCAGAGAAGTGCTGTAGAACATATTAGAACATTATTCAGATCATATTCTAGGTAATCATAAATACAAATTAAAAAAAGCTATACTCATCTTTATTTAAGTTCGACCTTTAAAATTATTCCTCTTCAATCGCTTGACAATGCCCGTGGAAAATACTTACGAAAGTTTTAGTTCACAAATTATTACTATTATTTTGTTTATTAATTTGCATTTATGTTTTAATTGAATTTGAGTAAATAGAAGCGAATCGGTAAACATAGTGTAGGACGTCTTCAGACTCGGTGGGGCGATGATCTTCGCAGGGCGGCTAGCAAGAGCTGGATGAGAGTAGCCGAGGACCGTGCTCAGTGGCGTGCAATAGGAGAGGCCTATGTCCAGCAGTGGGCAAGCATAGGCCGATGATGATGATGAGTATATAGAAAGAAAGAAAGAAAGAAAGAGAAACACTTATTGTAACAACAGACAACACACATTCATTAATAGGTACTTAAAACAAAACAAAACAAAATATGAACAATAAAAATAATAAAAAAACTTCACAAAATTTGTCGCGGTGTGTCTCTGCTGCAGCAAATGGCAGAAGACTCAGCATAGATCCTCAGCGCTGATTTTCAGTCACTGCCGTTAGCCCTAAGTGCTCTAGAGCGGAGTGTGGGCTGTTGCTAACTAATAAATAAAACAATATAGGTAACATAATAAATAGATTCAGCATAGTAAACATAAATCTGAATTTTAACGGATATTTACTCGTTTACTTTTCCATTTTGTAATTTTCCGACGTTTCGGTTCTTTTGCAAGTGCCGTGGTCTCGGTAGACTGAGGTGACAGGCGTCTTTTTGAAAATATTAACTGTTAGTTTACTACCCTCGGCAAAAATTATTAAGTTACGTTCCAAAAATATTTTGGCAAATTTTAAATTGAAATTAATACTACAATAATTTTATATAAACTCAAAAATACTGATTATTAGTTATAGAAATTAAAATTCAATCTAAAAAACAATTATTTTATATAAACTCAAAAATATTGATAATTAGGTATTGAAATTAAAATAAAATCTATAGTCACACTTCTAGCAAGGGAGGTCTCATGCACTTAAGCACTGGTTCCCATGCTGTAGCTATGTTTCAACCACGATCTCTATTGAAATTTCGATGCCGGCGGATCTCTATTGCCACGCGTATGTTATAAGGCCACTATACCTACGTGACGTCAATGAAGACTCGTGGACATAGTGGCGCAATACCACCAGTGCCCTCAATTGGAAAAAACACAGGATATGCATTTCTTCAAGCGCGGACTTTCGATACTCGCGCTCATAGCATCGGACGCATTCCAAATTTAAATATTAATAATTTTAAGTATTTCTTATATGTAAAAATCACATTATAGTAAAACTGCACGACCCTTTGACTTTCTTTCATCTCCACGGTAGCCACCCACTATAATTGGCGCAGTCACGGAGTTGTAGAGTCAGTTCACGTACCCTTTCTTCGAGTCCTACGGCTGATCGTCGATCGTCGACTAATCTACAACACAGAACCTACAGGGCTGGCTATTGGAAGTGAAAAGGACCCGACGCTATCCAGCAATCGATCGCAAAAGGCTCCAGTCGAAGAAACATGCTGATAATTTCGCTCCTAATAACTGACTGCGGCTCACGCTCAAGAGATACGCCTCGACAATCTCAGTAATGGTCCCGGTCTACTACCCTTCAAATTAGGTACAGCAAAAATAATTTCCCATCACCATACTTTCCTCCAAGAAATTGACACAGACCATCAAAAATAACATAATTAATTTGAAATCACAGCTATCCGATATTGCGTACACCATCAATGATAACTCTCCATTCTTCAAGTACCAAATTAAGCATGTCTATGCAAAACTCGATAATGCGCTAACTCAAATTGAGACGTTTTTGCCGGCGCGTGTTAAAAGAGGGTTGTTTAATGCCTTAAGCACAATTATCAAGGACATAACAGGCAATCTCGATCATGACGACGCTATCAGATTTGAAAGTGCGATCCAAATCTTGAACAAAAACGAAAAAAGTATTTCTGACACCTTCACCAAACATATTACGTTATACAAGGAAATTACTATTCAACAGGCCCACATATTTAGCGACCTTAAAACAAATCAAGAAAGGTTACAGAAAGCTCTTTCTTCCGTGATTAATTCCACGGCAAGTGATAGCGAGCGAAATGCAAAATATGCAAGTCTTGTTAATTTTTTCGTTATATTCAGCGAAAAGGTACGAGACTTATTGGATGAAATAGATAGACTTGAGAATATTTTGGCGTTCAGTCGCACTAGATCCATGCACCACTCGGTACTCTCATTAAAACAGCTACAAAATCTTATTACGATGTTTAAAAAAAAATTACCAGCCTGAAGAAATTATTAATTTAGATATTAGGTATTATTATGACATAATTAGTCTAGGTACCTATTTTGCAGACAAGAGAGTCGTCATTGTATTGAAATTCCCAATAATTTCCATAAAACCATTTAACCTTTATAGATTATGTCCAACTCCCAATAAAAACAATAGTATCATCCTTCCATCCTATCCATTTATGGCATCCAATTCACACGAGTACGTGTACATAGAGGCAGAATGCCCGAAGGTCGACACATTATACATCTGCGAACAGAAAGTCGGCCACCAGCTGCGCACGCGGCGCGACTGCATACATCGATTAATATATTTACAGGAGATAGATGAAACGTGCCAACCCACGCCTATCTCTCTGTCCAAGGAAGCTCTGACAGAGCTGGATAGCCAGAACTACATCTTATCTTTTCCGAAGCCTACTAAAGTCCAGCTTATATGCAGCCAAGAACAGCATCAACTACTGGAAGGAAGTTATCTCGCCCGCATCCCACACAACTGCAGAATCAAAGCCCCGGAATTCACTATAGTAAACATCGAAGATAAGATACGAAAACTACCAATTGAATTGATGAATATCCCATGGCCAAAGAAGACCGTAATGCATCCGGGGATAAAGTTTAACCTGATTACAATCGAACTTGCAAAATTGCATAACATCCAATTGCAGTTAGCGACTGAAGTTCCGATTACAGTGGAAACAATAGACACCTCCATTTATCATACGACAATTCCACTCTACGTCATCGCACTAATAGATGCGCTTGCACTGGTTGCAACCTACATTATACGCCGCCGAAAGGCATACAATATCAACAAGAAATGCGAATCATCGACGCAAGCCGATATCCCGTTAACCGTCATGAACTCGGCACAGGACAAACGAGCCGCAACATTTGCACTAGACATCGGCAAATAGTCGCTCATCTTGGGGAGGGAGATGTTATAAGGCCGCTATACTTTCGTGACGTCAATGAAGACTCGTGGACATAGTGGCGCAATACCACCGGTGCCCTCAATTGGAAAAAACACAGGATATGCATTTTTTCAAGCGCGGACTTTCGATACTCGCGCTCCTAGCATCGGACGCATTCCAAATTTAAATATTAATAATTTTAAGTATTTCTTATATGTAAAAATCACATTATAGTAAAACTGCACGACCCTTTCACTTTCTTTCATCTCCACGGTAGCCACCCACTATAATTCGTATCATTCTAGGAAAGGAACGGTCCTCTCGGGCTAGAACTTGAACTTTATCAAAATGAATGAAGTGGATGGTACCGCTGAGTGTATGTTCACTTACTGCAGATCTACCAGAGCGTTTATGTTTCACGTTCGCAATATGTTCCTTCACCCGCTCAACTATGGTACGCTTAGTTTGACCAATGTACGAGGAACCACATTCACAGTAAAGCTTGTATACTCCTCCTGCCTCTTGTAAGGGAATCCTGTGCTTGATACTTCGCATGAATTGGTGTAGGTATCTTTCTTGGCGGCTTGTAGATAGTTTTGATTGAAGCCCGTTTCAAAAGAAGACGCAATGCGATCTAGATCCCTGTTGACCAGTGTCGCCGCTGCAGTTGCATCTGACGGTGAGGTAGACAGGTACAGCTGCGTGTCGTCAGCATACAGATGGCACTTGCTGCTCTCAATTCCGGTGACTATATCAGCATTATACAGAATGAACAGCAGTGGTCCAAGTATGGATCTTGCGGTACCCCTTTAGTCAGCCACTTTGTTGATGAAAGCTGCATCGTGCCGTTGCTTTTTTGCAACGCGACTATTTGCGCCCGACGCGAAAGGTAGCTTTCGAACCACCGAACCGTAGCATTATCAAATCCATAATATGACAATAAATAAATATCTACTACCTACCTACTGCTTAATAGTTTCTCTTTTGTACTTTTTTCACACTAAACTTAAATACAAATTAATAATGAGTCAGCCGATTGCACAAATCTTGTTTGGTGCAATAAAGAATTTAACAACAATAGAAATAAACTTCGATAATTAATTTACTAACTTCGGTACTAAAACGTATGAAACTGGTTTTCCGCGATTTCCAGGTTGGTCCCATAATAAAAGCTGTTAACACAACCTTCTTAATTTCACCTGGGACTATAGGACACGTCCTGTATGGTACTGTCCCCAATTTGATACCACAATAAGCAGAGGTAAAAGCTAACCAAATGGTTTCTTAGCAGGGCCGCAGTTCACAAAATCACAATTCATACCTAGTTTACAAGGACGATTAAGTATCCGATTAGTAAAGTTGGACAGTGTTACGTAGAAACACTCCAACCCACAAAAAGATGTTAGATTGTTTGTTACAATTTATTGCACAATAGAAATATTAATATAAATAAAAGTTACGGTCCAATTGAATCGTGTGATTTTAAAACGACACATGTCCTTTCATTACAACTTTGCAGGAAATAGAAAAAACTGTTTTATTCAAATACTAATATCTACAACAGCAATATTTTAGCATATTATATTGATTTCTGTATGAATAAACTACAATTTTTTTTTCTAATGTAAATCAATAGGTAGGTGTAAATAATTTAATAAAAAAAAAATGGGCAAGTGTTATTTTAAAAACACATGTGACTTGTGTTGTTTTAAAATCACACGATTCAATTAGTCTTCCTACGTGTTAATCGGCTACATCGAAATGTCATCATACTAGACCATGATAGTAGTTCTATGAAATGGGGCCCAGAAAGAAAATAGCTAAACGACGGGTAAACCAGACTTATAACCAAGACTTATATGTGAGAGCCAATATAAGGGAGGAGTAGTGAAATAACCAAAAATAAATTGGATTCAGATTTATTTATTAATCATCTATTCATGATTTATAGAAAAAGAACTGTTTTTATATAAATAAGATTTTAATGACATTTCACTTTAATGACCAAATAATTATTACTTATGCACCAATTATCTAATCTAGAATACTACAATATTTACTTGGAGATTACAATACATGAAATTGATCACCTGAATTAGAGACAGCTCAGAGCACCGTAGTGCCGTGTCCGTGGTCGGACAGCTTCTGACCCGTCGACAGTGCGCGCTCGATTTTATACAGGCCTGCCCGTCAGAGAGTGGGGAGTTGCAAGTGCCTGGCGTTTCGAAATAGCAACAGTCACTCACTAACGTTTTTTGCTCATATAATAAATTTGTCTCCCACACGGCCATACTGACGAGCAGCCAACTCGGCTCGCGAAACATAAAATAGTTCTTCCATATCATGATTACGCTAAATCAATCAACAATCAACATTATAATTCAGTTATTACTTAGATAGATTTAATCACCAAGTCTCATGGCTAATTATAAAATAACATTGCTATTTTATCAAAATCAGATCAGATACATCGAATCTTATGGTCAAATTACATGACCGATGGGTTCAAGTCACATGACCCAGTTGTTGCAAACTCTTATGGCAGCGGCCAAATCACATGATCGATGGGTTCAAGTCACATGACCCAGTTGTTGCAAACTCTTATGGCAGCGGCCAAATCACATGATCGATGGGTTCAAGTCACATGACCCAGTTGTTGCCAACTCTCATGGCAATGAACAAATCACGTAATGGGTTCAAGTCACATGACCCACATGACCCCAATTTCATTGACTGTCAAGTGCATACAAGCGGTAGCTGGCCAGGCCTTCACTGTTACACTATAACAACCAATAAATCGAGAAAGGAAAAATTCTATTTCAATTACTGATAGATTCTGCAAGTTCTTTCCCTATATCAGGGGAAACGACGCGCAAATTTTCATGAGATACATATAACTCGTTTCCAGTTTCATATACCTTAACAGTGTACCTATCATTGTCATTGATTTGAGTGATGACACATGGACCTTTAAACTTGCTATCAAGTTTGTTTATAGCACGTGGGTTTTGTTTTATTAAAACCACGTCACCAATTTTGAGATGGGAAATTTTCGCTTTAGTGTTGTCAAATTGCTCTTTTTGATATTTAGCGCGCTCGTCCATCTTGACCTTCGACCTCTGGCGACAAGTTTCAAGGTCCAAGCGTTCCACAACATCTGATAATGCGGATATGGCAGGAGGTGACTGATTGCAGCCCGTGAGAAGCTGGAATGGTGTGTGGCCAGTACTTTTGTTAAAAGTACTATTTAGGGCAAGCTGAACCTCACCAACTGCATCCTTCCAACTTCTTTTCGAGGTATTTTCGACAACGGTGAAACAGTTTGTCAAGACTTTCATCATACGCTCGACCTGTCCGTTAGCGCGACTGACACCACTTGCTATAAAATGCAACTGTATATTCCAGTGCTCACAAAAACTTCTGAACTCTTTGCCTGTGTAAGAGGCCGCCTGATCGCAAACAATCCGTTTCGGGGTTCCAAAGTTATAAATTAATCCTTTAAGACAATTGACTGTGGCAGCAGCTGTCAAATTAGTCACGGGTTTCATGAAGCAAAACTTAGTGAATGCATCAACAAATACTACAGCGTATTGTTTTGACGGTTTGTTTCCACTTAATTTGCCTGTAGTATCCATGTGAACTGTATGAAAAGGTACAGGAGGTTTATCTATTGGATGGAGTGAAATTTGTTGGGACCCAGATTGGCTTTTATTGATCTTGCAAGTAAGGCAACTCTCAACGAACTTTCGAGTACACTTGGAGATATTTGGAAACCAAAATTTTTCACGGATCTTCTCCAAAGTTTTCTCCCAGCCCAAATGCTTGAGAGAGTCATGATAAATTTGAATTATGTGCCAACGATAACTTTTTGGGACAAAGAGAGACTTTTTTGACTTGTTGTCTCTAGTGGTGTAAATACGGTACAACAGACCGTTTTCAAGGGCATAACTGGAAGCTAAGTTTTTATCGATTGTACCATCATGCATGGACTTTATGATTGCCTTGGTTTCTTCGTCATTGTTTTGTTCAACCTCCAACCATTCGTGATAGTTTTGGACATTATTGATGTTCAAGGTGGTTGGGTTTCGACTTAAAAAATCTACGTGAGGGATTCGTTCACCTTTACGATATTCAATCTCAAAGTCAAAACTCTGTAAATAAGCCCACCACCGGTGAACTCGGGGGAGGAGCTCTTTTTTGTTACGGGATGCCTTTAATGAATTGCAGTCTGTGATAACTTTAAATGGCCTACCTAGTAAATAATGTCTGAAGTGTTTGATGGCTCTCACTACAGCCAGGGTTTCTAACTCATAGGAGTGGTATCGGCTTTCAGTTTCAGTGGTGCGCATGCTGAAGTATTCGATGACTTTTAATTGTCGTTCATGTTTTTGAAAAAGGACCGCCCCAAATCCGGCGGAGCTAGCGTCAGTGTGTATTTCGACAGGTTTTGCAGGATCAAACAGAGCTAGTGTGGGCTCGGACGCAAGATGCTTCAAGATTTTATCTCTAGCAGCATCGTGCTCTCTTGACCAGTTCCATTTTGTATTATTACGAGTGAGATTGTATAAGGGGATCATCGTCTGAGAGAAGTCTGGAATAAATTTCCGAAAGTAGCTAGCTAATCCGCAAAATTGACGGACTTGCTTGACCGATGTTGGAACTGGGGAATTTAGAAGAGCTTGTACTTTCCCGGGACTTGGTCTTACCTGACCATTGGAAATAATTCTGCCAAGATATTCGATTTCAGTGTGAAGAAACTTACACTTTTTGATATTTAAGGAAAATCCTGCTTTTTTTAACGCTTTTTTTAACGAATCTGTTCTAATTGCTCAAGACCTTCTTCAATGCTTTCAGAGTAGATGATTACATCATCGATGTAAATGAGGGCAAACTTGTCAATATATGGTTTAAGAGCAGCGTTGATTGCTCTTTGGAAAACGGACGGCGCATTGCATAGTCCAAAAGGCATCCGCAAGAACTCAAATTGTCCGTCCGGAGTTACAAAGGCGGTTTTTTCAATAGAATCTGTGCCTACCGGGATCTGGTGAAAACCCGCAGCCATATCCAAAACCGTAAAGTACTTGGCTTTGGCCAGCTTGCTTATGTGGTCATCGATTAAAGGAAGCGGAAAATGATCACGGACTGTGTTACTATTCAACTCTCTATAGTCAACACAAAGTCGTGCGCCGCCATCCTTTTTGCTGACTAACAAGATAGGGCTAGCGAAAGGAGAATGGCTATCTCGAATGATATCATGGTCTTTAAGGTCTTGGATCATCTTTTGGACATGCTCGCGTTCTAAGGGGGCTAGGCGATAAGGTCGCCGTTGAACAATTTTCTCTGGGTTCTTTAAACGGATGTTTAACTCGCCAGTGGTGACTTGGGAGACCGCATTTCCAGAAGTAAACATAGCCTCTCGAGACTCCAACATAATTTGCAACTGTTTTTTCTGATCAGAGCCGATATCCTCATTGATATTTATGTGGTCAAGGTGAAACTTTTGAACAGAATTGATATGGTAAAAGTTGCGAGAAATTGTTGCATCATGGTTAGTAAAAGTGACTTCAATTCCAGGGGATTCAAAAAGGTTTTGACCCAATAGTAAATCATATTGGATGAATTTATCAGCGACAAGGACAAACTCTAATTCGATGTTCAAATCATCAATACAGATCAAACAAATTTTTTTACGCAATGATTGGAATGCGTTGTTTCCAACCCCACGCAACATCGTTGTTTCATAGATTATTTTGCCCTTGACAGTATCACCTACGCTATCACGCATAAGGGAACACTCGGCACCACTATCCAGTAAGCACGAGTAATTGTGTTCATCAATCTGAGCAGTTTTTGACCTATTATTTCCAATGATAAGGGAATTTACATCGGCAGACTTGTCATCTCTCGACTTTTTATTCAAGCGTTGGAAACAATTTTCTTGGGTGTGGCCTTTACGGTTACAAAAGGTGCATAATTTGAATAAAGGCTTTGTGTCATTGGAGGTGGAGGTGGTATCCTTAAAAGTACCACGAGGTTTAGCAACATCTGTACGGCAGTCTTTTTGCAAATGACCTAGCTTTAGGCACTTGTGGCAACGTCTTTGTTTGTTTATATCAGATGGATTGGGCTTAGGTTTTTTTGACGGGATGTTGTGATCAGTGTCCTTGTTTGTTCTCTTTCGCTTATATGAATTCAGGCTTTGAATTAACTGTGGCAAGCTTTTTGGTGTCAATCTCAACAAATCAGAACGAATACGAAAATCTGACATACCCGAAATAACAGCTTCAACCAGGCGTTGCTCAGTCATCTCCACACCAACCGCCTTCTTGGCCAGCTCCCACTTGCGAGTGGCGTACTCTGCCAGACTGCTGGCCTGTTCACTGGTGTACTCCATGAAAAGCATGAGGTCGTCGTAGTATCGCGCTTCGTCTGCAAAGGTTTCAGAAAGGCCAGCTTTAAGTTGTGGCCACGTGGTCAAGCTATTATAGTTGCGACGTGCCCAGTCTGCAGCGCGTCCTCGCAAATTCTTCCTAGATAAGTTAAGGGTTTCTCTATCATTGAGGTCATATTCAACCCTTAAATCCTCCACAATACGACACCAAACTTGAATGGTATCTGTTCGATCATCAGGATCGAAGGTCGGTACATAAATATTGTCGATATTTCGACTTTTCGGGATTTGTTTATTTGAGTTAAATGCGCCCGCTGTGGTCTCAATCAGTTTTGTCATCATTTCCTGCATCATGTTTTGCATAAAAGATAAAGGAACGAAACCTCTCCTTGTATCGTTGCTGGAGGAACAGCCAGGTACAGTCACGCCGGCTTCACTGGCAAAGGCGTCTGCAGGCGGTGGCACCAAAATTCGCCCAAGGATCGGTGAAGTAGGTGCAGTACGCGTAGCTGATTGGGTCGGTGGCTGTTCTTTAGCAGCAGGCTGCTCGTTAGCAGGCGTAGGATCGTCTCGCATCATAATTAAGTTTTCTCGAACCTGAATTAATAAAATATTCATGGGCGTAGTTTGAATTTATCGATCCCACTTCTGATGTGAGAGCCAATATAAGGGAGGAGTAGTGAAATAACCAAAAATAAATTGGATTCAGATTTATTTATTAATCATCTATTCATGATTTATAGAAAAAGAACTGTTTTTATATAAATAAGATTTTAATGACATTTCACTTTAATGACCAAATAATTATTACTTATGCACCAATTATCTAATCTAGAATACTACAATATTTACTTGGAGATTACAATACATGAAATTGATCACCTGAATTAGAGACAGCTCAGAGCACCGTAGTGCCGTGTCCGTGGTCGGACAGCTTCTGACCCGTCGACAGTGCGCGCTCGATTTTATACAGGCCTGCCCGTCAGAGAGTGGGGAGTTGCAAGTGCCTGGCGTTTCGAAATAGCAACAGTCACTCACTAACGTTTTTTGCTCATATAATAAATTTGTCTCCCACATATAATCTATGGTTAACATTTTGTCACCATCATCCTAATGAGGAGATTGAGCCCATACTATCTCTCTTTTTCTGAGAGAAGGCCTGTACCCTGTCGTGGAACGTATATAGCCTGCATTATTTTTGCTTCCATTGTATTGTAACTCACTCAGCTGGAGCGGTTAGAAAGATTGTCTTAAAATTCAAGAGTTCAAAATTGATCCTAGATGCTCTTTGAACTGTTTTTTAGGATTCCGTATGTCAATAGGAAAAACGGAGCTAGAGTTATCATGTTTATACTAATCCCACCAAAACATAAATGTAAAAAAAAAACTGGTCAACTTTTCGTCGGCAAAAAATACTTGATTAATTATAAGAACTTGCCAAGTTTCTTGTGTTTGCGGGATTAGCAGTGTTAAAATAAATAAGGAAAAATTGTGTAAGTTTTGAATTTACAGACTAACCTTGGCAAGTTTTTAGAAGATGCTGAATAGTTTTATAATGAAAACTTGCCAAGTAGGATCTGTAGATTTAAAAATTACACAAACTTTTTCTTTAAATCTGCAACGGATTAGGTAGTTCCCCTCAAATTACGTTTCTGTATAACAAGGTCACCCTGTATATTTTTCATGATTTTCATTTAGAAGTACCTTACACTTTTGATGATCCATCAGTGAGTGAGTCCGAAAATTGCAATTTTTGGACCCTTACATCTTCTAAACTACAATAGCTGGAAGCATGAAATTTAGAGTAATCTTTCAATTTGGTAACCTTTACGCCTCCGCAAATTTATAGTCATGTGAAATGACTGGCTTCGAAAAGTGCTCGAATAGCTTCGTGTAAATGTGTATGCACAGCGCGGACCGGCCGAGGACTTGGTGTACGAGAAACCGGGGGTTAATATTTCACACTCTCTGTGCTACTGTCGCACGACGCGATCCAAAGCAACGGCACCTGATTGCGACAGTACTCTTAAGTACCTATTCCATCAGTTAAATTCTCAAATCAGAAACTGGAAGAGCGGTGGTAAAGCAGCGGTAGAACACTGGCCTTACATTTGTGAGGTCGTGGTTCGTATCTCGGCATGTACCAATAACTTTTGTGGGGACACAACATGATCCGTTTGTCTGAATCAGCATTCCTGCCGCGTGGCGTCGGTCGCGCCAGTTGTTCCCCATACCGCGCTCTCTCCACCCGCGTACTTGTCTTAATGAAATGTGTTATCGATGTGTGGAAGCTTACAATAAATTAATAGTGAACTTTATTCTGAGTATCTTTTATCTCCATATTAGTAGCTGTAACAACAAGGACATAAAACAGTAAACTTTGTTTTCTAAGTACAGTTGTGAATTTGTAGTAGCAATACTACTCGCTAACTATGAAGGAAAACATCGTGAAAAAATCTTAGTGTGTGAGGTATCCATTTACATACTTCAGCGCTTGCTACGTACAATGGCCCAAATATAAGGCTAAGTGCGGAAACATCAGGTCAACTAACTAACTCAATTAGAAACTGGGGCTTTACGTAGTTGAAGAGGCTTGCAGCCTCCGTGTTACATTATCTCCGCGGCGGTAGTCCGGGAGCTAAATGAGGCCGGGCCTACTGTCACAGAAGCGTGTCTAACGCGCGACACCTGCGCCTGCGCCGTTAATGGGCCCTAATGGGGCCCGCTCCTCTTCCGTCCAGTGGCACTCATAAATTCACATTCGAATAGAATGAAAATAATCCATCTATTGTAATGCAACAGTCATTATTGGAGATGACACTTCGGTAGAGTTGGTAAAGCAGCATTCTAAACTAAAATAAAAGATAAACACTATAGTACACCATAAATAATACAGAGTTTTTATTGTTATAATTTTTGTTTCAAAGGTAAAAACCGTAGCCTACCCGAACATTTTAACACGGGACAACGTGAAAGTCGCGAAACAAATATCGATTGTTTTATGTTTTAACGATACCAAATGTATGAGACAACTGCAGCAGCAATGTTTTTTTCGCAATTGAGAAAGTCAAAGTCAAAAATTTTATTCACTTTAAAAAAGAAATGTTAACTTTATGAACGTCAAAGCTTTAAGATTCACAATTAATAGATTACGCGGATAAGAAGCTAACAAAGAAACTCCACATTTATTCTTTTCAAAACAAGTTTGCTTAATTAACAGAGTTTTCAACTTAAAGTTACATCGTTCCCGTTAACATTATTTAAATACCAGACATCCTTGTCTTCCAAATAATCCTTAATGTTATAATAGGCTTTTTTGCACAGAGTACACATTTTATAAACCGCGTCGGTGGTAGCTCTAATATATCTTGAGGAATATTTTTATAGAACCGTATACATAAAGGATGGATTAACTTTTGCAAGTCTAAAACGTGGAAATGACAATTTATGTTAATTCCTAGTATCAATATTGTGATATCAATGGTATCAATGTTGGTAGCCAACATTTTCGAAATTGCTGATATTTTTTTCTAACACACATTATATTTTCATAAATGTATTGACTTGCAACTGTTAAGATGTTAGTTTCTTTAAAGAAATCCCTTAATGAGTCCCTACTATCTAGCTTGTAAATAAATCGGATTGCTCTCTTCTGTAAGATGAAGATCGTTTCAATGTCTGATGCGCGACCCCACAGTAGTATGCCGTAGGACATAATACTATGGAAGTAACTAAAATAAACAAGCCTAGCAGTTGCAACGTCTAATTCTTTTGACTGCATATGCTACAGAGCTAAGCCTGTGTGCTAGTCTTACAATATGAGGACCCCATTGCAATTTTAAATCGATTGTGATGCCTAGAAAAACGGTATCTTCTACAAGTTCTAGTTTTTCTTTTCCGAGTACAATGTTGTTTTCAAATTATCTTACGTTTGGTAAGGTAAATAAAATGTATATTTTGTCTTTTTGGAATTTAAGAAGTTGTTCGTAATTGTGAGTAGAATCACCCCTTTTTGGTAAGATAAGACGATTTTGTTGAGCCCGGTAGTCTGGTCGGTAATTCAACTGTTAGTATGAGTCAGCATCAGGCAGGAATGCTCCATGTCCAGCCAGTGTCTCCCCGCAGCGGACACCGTGGAGGATGCGCATTACGAACGCCTTTAGGTGCGTTTATAGAACCACCGACAAACGTAATACAGTACACGGTACTTTACGAAACATTAGCGCCTTGACTACCAGCCGAGGGTGCTCACATGCATTAGCGAGAAACAAAAACCCGAAAAATCATCAAATAGAATGATGAATTACAGATTTTCAAATGAATGGGAATCCCATAAGAAAATTTCGTATAAGAATTTATCAGACTACTTGGGCATAATAATAAATCCACTTAAGACAAATTGCGATCACACTTTTTTGCCGCGTCGAACATTTATGATTCCGCAATCAAGGGCCGTGGCCTCATCGGTCAAGCAATTACGTCGTATGGCTCATCGCGCATGCTGCGCCATGAGACTTGAGAGGGACGAATTGAAAGGATAAGAGTGAGGAGCAGCGAGGTAGCAGGCAATTAGTCGCCGCGGATGATGGATGGCGGCGGCGCTCTTGCCGATACGCGGGTGACGGACGCAAAACGAACACGACCAACTCATTATACGCCGGTGATAACACGAAAAATATAAAGCTGCGCTTAGATAATGAAGTATTCGATCAACCGGTCAATAAATCATGGACGGAAACATCGGGGCCGGTATTCCTTTCTTGAAATATTATCGGAGACGTCACCGGTGACATGGCACAATAGAGGTCTCAATTTGGGACTTCAAAAATCAGAGAAACACATGAGGACTATTTAAGTAAAACAAAAGTTATGAGGGTAGACGTTCGCGTGGCAGTAGCACTCGATCATCTCGCCGGGTAGTCACGAACACTAGAAGCCCATTGGCGAATAACAAAAATAAGGCCCGGGGACAACAGTCGAGCCGGAACGCTCGACGCTCCATCAAAAGGGGTAGCGTCGATTAAGTGGCGGTTTGGGTTTTATTTGCGGCGGGGAGGAAGGAGGTCGCAGGGACGTGTGAGGGCCCGGCGCCGCATTAATCATTAACGCAGCCTGCCTAATGACACCGCCGAAATGGGCCCGGGTGCCGAGAGATGTCCCGCGCCCATATAGGTGTTCATATCGATATCTATTTTGCTATAATTGTCACATGTATATAGAATTGTAGTAAGGGGAGAGGTTTATCTAAATCTAACAGAAGCTAGAACTATGTAGACCTAGGTTTATACGAGTAAAAGACAAATCAGAGTTAAGTTTAATCCTTTATTCATTATATTTTGGACTTTATTCAACATTCCCTGGTAATTTTACTTATACCTAGACTTAGTTTTACCCGTAACATAGACATAATTGCGCTAAACTATACGAAATATGAATATAGATTAATAGACTAGGCAGTGTTTTATTCCACAACCAAGTTAATTAAAGTGTAATAAATTATCCACATACAATGACTTACAAGGAAGATCTAATTAAGTCTTATGTCTTAGAGAATGTAGGCAGTATAAGCCAGCTGATATTCAGCGATAATTTGCACTTTATAACTTCTCGTCGTAAGAAGTGTGAACAGATCATGCAATCTAGCACAATGAGATCGAATGAAAGAAAATGCACTCATGCATTTTAGAGCAATATCATCTAATGAACTTTTGTTGGAACTGTTAGGTAATCCTATGCGAAGAACCAGGAAAACCTGTTCCAATGTTTGCGTTGTACAAGCCAAAGCTGATCTCCGACATGGCGTGGGTATGTACGGCCCTGAATACATTTTATGAAGACCCTAAACGTTCCGGAACAAGAAGCGCGAGCTTTGGAATGCCATCCGAAGGAGAAAGATTGTATACTTGGGGGATGTATTCAGACACCCAGTATATGGTGTCCTATAACGCATAGGCAATGATGGAAAAAATCGCTGGTTAGAGACGCGTAGTCCGGAGAAAAAAATCCTGGTTGACGGGAGTGGACTGGAATCGCAAATACTGCGGAGCTCTTCCGGTTTGCGAGTGACAGGGATAAATATACGGAGCAGACTATCAACCTTCACTAGTCGGAGAGGCACCATAATAAAAAGAAGAAGAAACGTTCCGGAATTTCTTGAAATCTATATCGACAACCATTTGATCCCAACCCTTTGCTTAATATTAGATGTCGCTATTAACTCCGCAAAACGTAATTAATCGAATAAGTTTATGATTGATATAACCAGTTTGTGGGGCGCTTAATTCACTTTCCCAATACCTCCAGGCGGCCGGGCTTGCTTTTATAAACTTGTCCTTTAGGAATTTGATTGGCTCTATGGCAACTGATTTCGTTAAGATACAATTAGGAATACACCCGTAACGCGCTGCTTGAGCGTAAATAACAAATCTAATCAATGCCACGGAGACTCGTTGTAGTCTTTGTTATACAGAGAAGCCATAATATCTGAAATGTAACTCGATTGTCTCACAGGGAGTCGTATCCCAACGACGCCCAGATACTTAACCTACGTAACAACGTAAAGTTACCCAATTTTCTCACACATCAGATAAATTGCCAAGCTATTTCACTCCCGCATAAACAAATAATATGATCTTCATTTAACACGTTTGATGATGAAGCGCCCTCGATGGGAGCATGAAAAAGGTGACAAAAAACTGTGGGGTGGCGCGCGGGGGCGAAGCCGCCAGACGCCGGCGGGGGCCCGCGGGTTCGCAGGGGGACGCAATTTGTAATATTTCACGAGCCAGTAGAGTCTTATTAACTAGGCGTGCAAAAAACCGCCCGCCCCGCCGCGACGCCGATCATAGGTACTTACGTAATCGTAATACGTAATCGAAGAGCCGGGAAAATTATCTAGTCCTTGCGAAAGCAAGGTTGTTAGATGACGGCGACCAACGTTCAATCCTTGGGTCATTATTTTGAAATTCGAACTAAATTTTACCTTTCAAGAGGATCTACTCTGTACACGACTGATGACGGTGACAAAGATGGTCGTCTTTGAAATAGATATACTAATAAAATTGATATACTTCGAAATAGTTTAACTCTGTAATGCAGAAATAAACTCTACCACCTAGGTGGTAGATTATTTTTAGAAAGCACCTACCCATCTACCTACATCTACCTACAGCGCAGGTACCTAGTTAAACAGTAAACTAGCATCCTCAAAGAGGCCTGACATAATAATAAAACTGTTTTCTCCTATTTTCTCGTGCGCTCAGTTATTTAGCCCGTAAGTGCCGCCTTGTCTCCACAACTTTTACTCAGACGGAGGTTATTAATCTAATCTCATCCCAAGGGAGACGGGCGGCGAGTGGCGGCACCAAAACAAAAACCTTTATTCCGTTTAAACGATCGATAATATTCCTTGAGGCGAAGCCATAAGAGCTCACCTAAATGAACGTGGATAAAGAACCGTTTCCGAACTACTCAGCAACCGGAACAATCGAAATTAACCCCTATGACGTTGCGATAAGAGCGGAGCCACTCTGTGTAAGCGTAGCATTTTTCCTCACTTAATAAATTGCTTTTTCAGCTGAACCAGGCGACTTTTCTGGCCAAATTGAGCTCTCACGTCTTTATGGTCGTTATTACATAGAGATGGGGAATTAACGGCGGTAAAAAGTGGAAAAATAATGTACTTACATAAAAAGATTAAGTTACGGCCAGTAAACCAAGAACCGTGTCACTTATTTTGAGAGTGGTATTTTAACGAAAAAGTATATCGGTTTTTATTAATACCTACGCTTTTATTGGCTTCACTTGTATGTTACTGACAAACTGAGTCACACGTCGAAAATCAAATCACATCAAAATGCTTTTATTCAAAATAGCACACAAACTGTGACTTAATCTAGGAATTCAGTTTCAACCTACTTCTGTCGGTCGTTTTAATAAGAGCCCGTCAATTCATAATTTTTAGTGCTTATGAAAGTATTAAATTAATAATTCTAGGAAAGTACAATTGTACATAAACTACAACGTGTAGCCCGGAGACGGAAATCAAGGTTTGCCTGTTGCCATGATCCTGACAAATCTCTTTCACTTCATCAACATTCATCAACGTTGCATGCATGCACGCCAGTTTTGATGCTACAAATACATCCCCTAACCGATGCTAGCACATGAAATTACTCGTACTTATATACATATTTTCCATGTGCGTACTTATGTTTTCAACGACACTAATCAGGCTTAGGTACCTACACACGCGTATTAAGGAAAACGAAACGCCCCACATATGGGTAACAACAGCGATGAGCAAATCGTTTAAGCTATACGTAGAGACATATCCTCCGCATTTACAGCGACAGAGTTGTAATCACTCCACCAACGCAACACAAGAAGAAGCTCTATATTGATTCAAATAGAGTTCAGTTTTACCAAAACAGAGCGCGCGGAATGTGTTGATATGAAAGTGAAGAGTGTAGGGCGGGCCGCCCAACCGTTTAGCGAACGTTTAACGAAAGCTCGAGGTGCGCGGGACACTCCCACGAAGGGTGAGCCACTGCCTATTCTTGTTTAGATGATTGAATACATAAGGGAGGTTGGGTAGATACCTTATTTTTATAAGTAAAATATTTTCTAAATTGTTTGTGATTTAAATGTCTGCTTTCGAAGCAAATGATAGCAATATACATATTTTTTTAATTTTACTCTATGTTGACATACACAAGGAAACGGAGATAATATAAACCTAAATAATAAAAGAGTAATTTTGTAGGAAACTATTCACTTGTATGAAACAATTTTGTGAACTGCTTCTCTACTGTTTACGGTTCTACAATAAAATTCCTCAAGATATAGTACAGTTACCACCGACGCCGTTTAAAAAAAAGGGTAAAGCATACTCTGTGCTAATAAGCCTATTATAACATTAAGGATTATTCGGAACACAAAGATGTCTGGTATTTAAATAATGATTGTATCTAGTGTAGTGTAACTTTAAGTTAAAAAATCTGTTAATTTCGCGAATCTGTTTTGAAAAGAATAATGTGGAATTTCTTTGTTACAGCTTTAACAGTAAACATTTTGTTTTTATAGTGAATAAAATTTTTGTCTCTAGAATACAGACCTGAAGTTGTTGCTGAAAAACATCAACTTCATGGTACCTTAAAATAAAAACGAGTGGCGGTTTTCTTTAAAAAAAAACCAGCTACGTGCGAGTCGGATTCGCGCACCGAGGGTTCCGTACTCGCGCTTGGCCGTTTTTTTATTATTTTAGTTTGTTTTTTATTATCAACTATTCTAACTATATATAATAAGTCCCACAATCACGCCGAGTGTGATGCCTGTATGTATTACCATTTTAACGATAGACTAAAGCTTTATCAAGCATAAACAAAAAACCGGAGAAAAAACACGTATGGAGACCTCCTCATTTTTTTTCATTATTAGGCAGAGAGACAGACAGACAGACAGACCGACAGAGGGACAGACAGATAGACGGACAGAGTAATAGGGTCCCGTTTGCCACCCTCCAAGGTACGGAACCCTAGAAAAGCGTCGCTAAGTAAGAGTTAGCAAATACGCTCGGGGGCGAGGCACCGCTGCACCGAGACACGGGCAGCTAATTTAAAATGTCATTTATTTGTGCGAACGAACGAATGGCAGAGTGCTCGCTTTCCTAACTTTACCGCGTACACACGGTCGTGATAGTTTTACTTTGCTCAATGAGGAGTTTTCAGTTGTAAGACAACTAAAGCTTTATCAAGCCATTTTATTGTAGTTACTTCAAATTCAGGAGGTGTATTGGCAACCTTTTCAAGGGGAAGACAACATAGAGCCTAAATTTTAATCACAATTCTCTGTCATTCAGTTCGGACCCTTAGCGGGAGTGCAACTCACACTTGGCCGGTTTTTATTATTTGTTTTTAGGGTTCCGTACCTCAAAAGAAAAAAACGGAACCCTTATAGACTCACTTTGTTGTCCGTCCGCCTGTCTGTCAAGACCCTTTATCTCAGGAACGCGTGGAGGTATTGAATTGAAATTAAAACCATATACTCAGGTCTACAGTCCCTTGAAGCTGTGAAAAAATCAAACTTCTAAGTTAACGAAAAAAAAGATAGGTACGGCGAAAAAACGTATATTTCGACACTCAAGGGAATCAAAATTTATAGGGTAGGGCCTAGAACTATGAAATTTGGCAAGTGATAACGTTTTATACTAAAAGTACAGAAAAAATCTGAAAACTATACATTTGTCTTTGAAATTAGTCTTTGAAGTTCGAAAAAACCCCTGAAAAAACTGCGACACACGAGTCCTGTACGATACGAGTTATAACCACACCAAGTTTGAAGTTTGACCTCACACGGGGAGTGTATGTATGCAATACAGTTTTAAAAACCTATTTAGAGGCTAAAAATTCCACCCATGCCGGGACTTGAACCCGCGACCTCTGGCAAACCGTGCAAACGCTCTCCCAACTGAGCTAATGGGCAAGTGTAGGCATCAGCGAAAACGGGTGGAATTTTCAGCCTCTAAATAGGTTTTTAAAATTGTCCTTAGCACGGGTTAGTGCAACCAAAAGAATAATATGCAATACAGTTTTTACGATAAAGCAGAAATTAAAAAACTTACAAAAACATGTCTCATGCATGGGAATGGTTTGGAAACAATTTAACACATATTTTGTTAAAAAAAAATCAACTACGGTCTACCTATACTCCGTTCCACGAGTTGAACTCCTAGTAAACGAAATACTCGCATCTTATTGGCTAGATAGATAGACAGATAGTCTATCTTATTGGGTTATGCGCGCGGCTAGAGATAAGCGAAACAATAAGCGAAGACGGTCCGCTCTTCATAGGGTAGATTTAAATGCCTTAAAGGTCGCGCATTAACCAATAGGCGCACATGGACGATTTTCTTTGGGAGCTCGTTTCGTGGATTGGAGTATATTACAGTTCAAGAGATCACTCAATGTCTTATTTATGTCATGTGCTTTCGTTACTTACAATAAAGAATATTTTATTTATGGAGACCATTTTGGCACCCTTCGGATTAGGAATCCTGAAAGTTTACTATGGAGTAAGTACTAGAACTACTTAGTATCTAATCTAACGTTCATCCTAAGAGAAAAAAAATTAAATTTCGGTCGATGTACGTATGGATTCAGTTTTCCAGAGAGTACTTTCGCAAAAGTATCAGGTTACCCCGAGCGCGGTGCGAAAAGCGGGGTGGTGTAGCGCGTAACGAAGCCGCGTTTGATATGTTAATTTCGGTAATTCGTACCTTTTCACTGCTTTTACAAGTCTCCCGCTGTAAAGTGTGGGCCACATAGAAAGGATGTGGGGGAGGGCGCGGAAAAGACGCGACGCGTTGTATAGAGTCATAGACCAGAGACCTTGCTGTGTAGTCGCTCAGTGGTCTGTTACTCTATACTACGCGTCACGTCTTTTCTACGTCCTTGCTCTGTGGCCGCTCTGTGGTCTGTGATGTCGCGTCTTTCCGCGCCCTTGCTCTGTGGTCGCTCAGTGGTCTGTCACTCTCACAACGTGTCGCGGATTTTCCTCGCCCTCACCCCACGTCCTTTCTGTATGGCCCACGCCTAAGGACAAACCCGCGGTTTCTCGTAAACTAACAATATCTTAATCTAGTTGTCAGTTGTTTATTTTCTTTGCACTTTGGCCTACTGAGAGCTAGATAATAGACTGTTCGTGTACAGGAAACTGGGGGTTAGAGCCTTCGTGATCGGGATATTCGTAAGAGGCAGCCTCAAACCGGTCCTGTATATCGCAAACACTCTCGAATAAGTACCATTTGACTGAAGAATTTAATAAATTAGATTTTTGAAATTTATTATTCGTTTTTAAAACTCTATTTAGAGGCTAAAAATTCCACCCATGCCGGGACTTGAAAACGTGACCTCTGGCTAACCGTGCCAGTGCTCTCCCAACTGAGCTAATGGGCAAGTGCAGGCATCAGTGAAATTTCGAGCCTCTTTACAAACTTATCTCTGTATACATGGCATGGGTAGAATGTTTAGCTTCTCAATAGGTTTTTAAAAAATTGTCCTCAGCACGGGTTAGTGCAAGAAAAATAATATCAATTTATTATTAATTTAATTTAATGATAAATTGTTAATGGGGACCTTGCGTCAAACTTAAAGTCAAAGTGGCCTTGCTTTTATACCATAGGAGACAAGGATAAATAAAAAAAGACCATTAATAATTTTTTTCGGGGTTGTCGGGGTCCCAAAAAATTCGAAAAAACAAGTTACTCTTATAATAAAAAATATTAAACTTCACAGTTATTACCCATACCTACATATTAACAGGTCTAATCGCCTTTTTCTGTTGTAGCACTTGTGTTCGGCATGATTGTATTAGGTACTATTATTTTTATGTTCTCGTTTCTCTCCAAAAATTTGTTTTATTGTTGTGTTATGGTCAATGGTCATTTGTGTTACAATGGAAATAAATGTTTTTCACTTTCAATTATTTATTAGGTAACATTTTAATTCCTTACCTGAAATTCTTGACGTTTCCTCATAAATAATCGCGATTAGACCCGTTTACTATATAACTATGTATGTATCATGTTCCTTTGTATGATTTTCCTTTTCCAAATAGTTCGAAGCTGCGAATTAACCACCTTTTCTACCATTTTCGATAGAATTGTGAGTATCCATATAGGGCGGTAGTTAGATGGATCCTAGATCCTACATTGAAAAAGTATTTATTAGTTATATTCAGCGACTCAAGTTCCGTAGTGCTTAGTTTAGTTTAAGTAGTCTTTTGTTACTGGATTTATTAGAATTAATATAAGCAATAGGTTTAATATTTTCCCAGAGTTTTTTACCATCCACTACAAGTTACGATTTCCCCGCTATGAATTAAAAAACCATAGAAGTATTTCTTCCTACAAAATTCACTCTCAAAAACGGCCCCTGTCACCTCGATTAGTCTGTACCAATTAAATGCGTCTCAGATGTGCTGCAGAGTAAATTACACTGTGATTGGTTCATTCTGTGCGCCATGCGTAACGACGTGAACGTTGATTGGGCGAAAGTAAATGACAGCGTAACTTATGATTGGTTTTATACAAAAACTTGAAACCATTCATATCATAATCATATCATAACCCGTCGAAATATCTAGGTACCTCGCAAGATGGCGGTCTGACGGTGGCCGGTGCACAGTTATTTTGCCGGGTAATACTGAACTCGCTCCGATTTATAACACAATTTGAAAAGCCCCGCCCGCCTCCCCACAATTGAGTGTGGGGTCATTTTTTAGCGCTAGTTAGACATCTATGTTTTTAACTATCACTGTTTCCCCGTTGGGTATCTTACGTTTCAAGGCTCTTTGATTACAAACTTAGCTCTACGAATTCTACGATCAAGACTGGCCAATTTCAGGTCTAATACTGATGGTAAAAAATACGTATTAAATAATGCAGCCTATATACTATACGTCCCACTGTAGGGCACAGGTCTTTTCTCTGAGAGAGAGAGAGAGAGAGAGAGAGAGAGAGAGAGAGAGAGTGGGCTCAATCACCACGCGTGCCGACCGCGGATTGGCAATTTCAAGCGCTGAGGCATGTGAATACCTCAGACACTCAGGTTTCCTCGCGATGTCTTCCGTCCCGAATGAGAAGCCGATGTTCTACAGCTCCGATACCACCAGTCTAAGATACTTATTACAAACAATCAATTTGCGACACTTCTTTCGCGTCGGTAATGCAATTTTAATATTTAAAAACGGGGACATTAGCGCGCATCGCTCTCCTCCGACCGAGGCGAGAGGAATACCAAATGATGGACGCCATGTTGGCGCCGACACCCTTTAGCGGCGACACCGAGTGATGTGAACCGGTTTTAGGAAAACAGGTAAAACCGGTATTTCTAAAAACCGACCATAACCGGTTATTTCAAAAGTAATCGATTACTTTTTATAACGTAATTTGTAGGGTTGCGACCGGCGGCCAAGAGAAAATTCACATTGATTTTTTGATATGGAACTTATTTTCGAAGTAAGAATACTTTGGGAACCTGTACCGACTCCGGTATTTTTAGGCTGAGCAGGATGTTGGATGATATATTTGACCTGTTTTTGCACCAAAATGATGATTTCACTATTGTAATTCCATAACTGACATATTAAAACTACTTTATTGTATCAATGCATTTTCATCACTTTTCTTAAATACTATAAGACTTTGATAAAAACAAAAATAACCCTAACAGTACCTAAAAAAACGTTATTTTTGTAAAAGTACGCAAAGCACCAGTTCAGTTGCTGAAAATCGTAATCAGTTCACATCACTAGTACCCGAGTACATTTACAGCTACTATACCTACCCACGATACAAGACAAACGACAACTTACGAGGTGGTATAGAAAAGCTTCTCAAAGCGGGGACAGACTTTTTCTCGGAGTGAATTTAAATGTGCCTTAAAATAGAAATTTCCAACTAGGATCTTTAAAATAAATGGTTTGCTCTATAGTTTTATGGATAGTAACTATTAACAAGTCGTCCTTAGAATTGCTACTTTTAATTTAAATGAGTTTAAAATTAATGGTTTGGGACTGAACCAGGATCCTCAATAACTGGGCTATCGTCAATACCTACATCTTTCTCTTGTTAAACTGTAACAAGAGGTCACCTTCTCTTGTCATAAAGTTCACAAAGCGAGATTAGACATTTAAGCTTAATTTTAAACTGCTCTATAGTAGGTAGTGGAAACTATATATTTTAGAACAGTTTATTAAGTTATGGGGACGAACCCAGGCGCAAGCTCATAACTGCCTACAACATTTAGATTTCTAACGACACACGCACGCATTCGCTACGAAAACTCTAAAATGACAAATTTGCATACGCTTTGAGTAAAATAAACGGCACTTTCTGACGAAGGCGGAACTGAGAGGGGGGCTGAAGGGGGGTGAGCCGTAATCAGCGTAATGCCAATCATGCAAATGGCGAGATCCGACTGAAAGCCTCAACCGGCTCGTTTCAGGAGTTAAAATGGAGATCCACTTAGAGAGCGCGTGGCACACATACGCAAGTGGCTGGGGGATATAAATAACAGACGAAGCGCGGCGTTTACCTCGTTCGGAGTTGTTTTCAGAATTTTTCAGATTTCAGTCCATTTTTACCTGCCTACAATTTTTCGTCTTTTAAACGAAATTCCTTCGACATAATAAAACATGGATGAAGTTGATCGCAAAAGATGATCTGGAACCATTCTAATTCTATCTTGTTCATTTTCGAACGAAATACCGGTGTGTGTCATGGCTGCTGTTTGTGGTAAGCTTGTAATAATCTATTCGTGCCTCAGCATAAGTTCAGTATGCATGATTCACAACAGAAAACTATCAGAAGGTACTTAACGCCTTACTGCAATATAACTGGAGATAGGTATGCTTGTCTTATAAATAATGTAGAAGAAATAAATAAGACAGACATTTGGGTCCTTTGGTGATGTTTTAGCAACAGAAAGTGCTCCGAAAGTGTCGTTTATGTAACTAAAAGCATATGCAAATGGATGTTTTAAAATTTTAGAAAGCGAATGAGGCTTTGCTCCCTAAAGCACTTGCGAATATCAAAATGCAAATTTACCCTTTTATGTTCACAAATCTTGTAAATGAACGCGCCCGTTTTATTGGCTTTTATGGCGACGAAACAGCTACGCAAATTATGTAATGGAAGAGACTATAGTAGGTACGTAAAACTGAGATCTCTGTTTGATTTTAGGCCGACAAATGTGTCTTAACAAACTTCAGGAATACACATTATCGTATGACATTAACAAATTTTGTGGTAGCTAGAAGGTCATTTGAAAACTATATGCCCTATTTGTCTATAGACCAACCAAACCTCGCAAATTTTAGTTTTTTTCTTTCTACAGAAATTCGATTCGTTCACACGTAATAACAAGGTAGTAATCTGTTTCGAAACTATTTAATTTTTGTCAGCCATGTATTCTTGGCCTAATTAATTAGGATTTTCAGAATTTGTGATACATGCACAGTTGAAAAGGATAAAAAACAGAGCCGTTTTTAAAAAAAAATCAAACATCTCTAAATTGCTCACTATTTTTGGGCCTTAAATTAACTTTGATATTTTGGTACAAATTTTGCGTCTTTCACAGTCAGTTAATTATGACAACAAAATGTTGTTTCTATTACCTATTACTGTCCCTAAATCAGAATAGGAAGTTGATAATTACAAAACATAATAATATTATGTAGACGAACGAAAGTCGTCGACATAGCCCAGCGGATTAGTAAATTGAAGTGGCAGTGGGCGGGGCACAGCATAGTTCTCGAATGGAGACCACATATCGGCAAGCGCAGCGTAGGACGACCAGCCACAAGATGGACAGATGACCTCATCCAAGTGGCAGAAAGGCGCTGGATGGAGGCCGCTTCCAACCGGTCTTTTTGGAAATCCATGGAGGATGCCTATGTTTAGCAGTGGACTTCTTGTGGCTGAATGATGATGATGATAATAATATTAGGACTACTTTTTGAAGAATTCTTTTTACAGATGAAAGGCTTAAAGCTGTCATATCTTTAAAAAAACGTTAGTCTTGAGACAAATAGTGCTAAATAGTATCCAAATGATCTCCCTTATCCCAACATTACCAAGCGATAATCCGTCTGCCAAAACACCTTATGTAACTAGCGGAATTTTAAGGTGTGCCAATAAAATATGTGCCGTATCGTCATAAGCAGCCTATATACGTCCCATTGGTACGGCACAGGCCTTCTCCCAGAGATAACTTACAAAACAAAGTCATAGGTACGTGCCCGCACTGGGAATCGAACCTGGGTCTCCGATACTTCCGAGTACATTGTTCTACGCACTAAGCTAGCACCGCTCTTAAATTGCTGCATTAGGAAAAATATGCCGTGTAAACAGTGTCAATTAAACTGATTATTTTACGTGGAGGTAAATCGAGAACGAGGAAGGCGTCGCGTCGCTCAGCCGGCTGCGCCCGCGCTCCCAGAGTGTCGCGTTACCGCCGAACAGAACTATGCCTGCTATCCGCTGTTAATGATACGATTAACGATATTGCCTGTACTTACACTGTGAGAAAGGGCCCTTTACCTCATGGGCATGTTTCTTGGATGCGGACACCGCTACCGCTTTGAGGATACTATGATACCTTCTGGTCTGGGAAATCTGAGGACTTGTCTCGAAGCTCTACATTTAGATATATAGGATACCGAATTTCGGTGTTTGCTGAGAAAACTTTACAGTTTATGGTACCGTTTAAATACATACAATATAATTATTTTGGAAAAGTGCAAAAGAGTACCTATTACTTATAAGCGTAAGGCTACTTTAGTTGTAGCTTTGGTTTTGTACTATGTATTTGCAAAGTTTGCTTTTACTATGATAGTTCTACTACGAGTATAAGGCCTGCCGAATTATACATACTTCATAATTATGTAAGTACCCTACTTTGAAACAATTGACTACTTAAATCTCATTTCCGTCATTAGCCATCCAAATTACATCAAATATTTTGCGGTCGACTCTAACTTTGTTCTCACAAACATTCGAGTTCGATTTAGGTACTTGTGTTACCACACCACCAACGGTTAGTTACACAAATGCCTTGACCGAATCGCTTCATTATAAAGGTAGAGGCTATATTGGAGTCTCCAAAAGAATAAATGTCATAGCAAAAATATATATTACTATCATCAACATCGTTTAAGAAGAGCTTAAGACTGTTCTTACGTGAAACATGCTGTCTCGCTCGCACAATTTAATATTTTTAATTATTGTAATAAAATGAGTAAACTTTTGATAAATGTAGTCTGAACGTTTCATACATAATTAAATTTCAAAATTTTAAGTATATTTTTGTTTTTCTATAAGTAGAATTAATAAAGAAAAATTGTTCCCATAACTATTAGTTTTGGAATAAAATTTTCGCAATCAAAAACTATGTACAGGCTGTGGTACAGGCTAAGGAAAATATGTCTCGAATGTCAGCAATTTTACTATCCATCAAACCCTCCGACCACATTTATCAAAAGTATACTCATTTTATTACAATTACTAAAAATGTTAAATTGTGGGAGCGAGATAGCATACCCGACCTAACAGCAGCCTTAAGCTTTACTGGCACACGACTTGAAGGCATTAAGTCAAGTAAATATATCAACGTCACTTTTAGAATATTTAGAGTGCGAAGATCGTGATGCAGGCTTTGGCAGGCTTTGGTCATTACATATTAAACACATAACTGTGTAATGCGCTGCTTTTGTTGCTATATGCGCAACGTTCTTTATTTGAAATTCGTATTTTTGATAAGTTTCTAGAAAATTTTGTTCGCAAATAGAGGTATATTTTGGTGTGGAGATAAATTCTAGTTCTTATTACTTGCCCAGTGTGTCCGAAGCTTAGGGTATCATATGTCTCGATGACGAAGTGTTGGTTACAGACTGTCAAATATTCGGTTCGTTTAAGCCCGTCTGGTGCGCACTGGGCCGAGAGAACGCGCGTTACGCCGTCTTCCTTCATATCGACGATACTTCTAGAGACATTCTAGAGACGCGTCATTACCTAAGGCAGTCAAAATAGTCATGACCTAAGGCAGAGCACCACACCTACTCTTTTTGTCAAGAGCGCGAGTGCTGTACATCATAAGCTCTCTTAAACAATCTCCAAACAAGCTACCAACTCTACCAAGACAATTTGAAACTATAAGCTGCGGTTAATACCCCATCGCAACGGATGCCCGTCACGTGGTTAATAGGCTATGTGATCACAGCGCGGACAATAGCTCCCAGAGTCTCTCGGACCAATAGCCCTGGACGCAAATACGGGCGGACAACCGCCCACTTGACCGTGGACAGCAAGGGGATTGCTTGCGTTATACTGGCAGTAACAAAAACCTCTAAACATGGGGGGTTCTACTCGACAGTATGAAACACTTTTACTATAGTGGAAACATAAAATATGCCAAAAAAATATCAGCTGTTCCACACATTTTACTGGTGGTAACTTTAGTATGTAAAAGCTAATAATTTTTTCGCGGTTTTGAAGCTTTCTCATTCCCATTTTCGGATATTGGGGTTTCGTTACACCCTGTGGAACCGGCCCCCTACTCTTGGCACGCAAGAAAGGAACAAAAAGCTTGTCTTGGAGCCACATATAGCGAGCGGATACCGCACTAATTCGTTCTACACAAAACCATCTCTAACAGGTGCGAAGACAAGCAAGAACGCAAGATAAAATGTATGTTTCGGTGTCGAGGGTAGAATGGCAGCTCACCGTGAATATCAGCTTTGTCCATGAACGTATGAATCGTTAATCGACGCGCCTTCCATGTTTCAAAAAACAACTTTTCGTTCACTAGATACTTTCGTTCACATTCTCTCGAAAACCTACATTCAATGTAGTATCCATTTATGGATAAAATACACTATATTGTAATAGAAAATTGAAATTTGATTCTTACTTTTGATTTCGTTACTGTAAAGTCAAAACAAAAATAGAGAGCATATTTATTTCCGTGATCAAATACTGATAAGAACTACGAATACATTTCCGATTGTTTCAGCTATCGAAGCTATTGATTAATAAACTTTTCTGAACACATCTATATAACAATATGTGCAAGTAACCTCTGAGGCGATTTTCAAAGGAAAAGCGGATACACTTTCTTTTTCACCACGGATTTCTGCAATGAGACAAACAGCATATGAACGGACTCTTTAATACGAAGTCAAAATCTAGAGCGCGTTAGTATTATAGGATTCCGAAACCACAATCAGATCTCTACTTTGTGGACTATTGAAAAGTAATATAATGAAGTTAAACTATTGGTTAATGTATCGGTAACGAGACTAACGAGTAATCTGATATTTGTACGGCTTACATACACACGAGCCTCCGTAAGACGCGACCACTGGAAATAGACACCTATCGACAAAACTAATAGGCCTTTTCATAATTTAATCTGTGTAACAAGGACGCACATATTCGATGGTATTACATGACAATATTCAGTCGTACATTTTCAGCCCACCCACCGATTTGGTTTCTACTAAAAAAGCAGCTACTAAATTTGCAGTTACTTATATAATCACAAATTGTTGAGGAATCGAGTCTCGCAGGTTTTTCCGGACTTTTGCCGAACTTCAGACATTTTAAAATTTTAAAAATTTAATTACAAATGTATAGTTTTCAGATTTTTCCCTGTACTTGGAGTGGGTATAAGACGATATTACTTGCCAAAATGTCATAGTTCGAGGTCAACGGAAAGTACCTTGTAAAATTTGATTTCCTTGAGTGTCGAAATACACGTTTTTGCAGCATAAACGGCCGTATCTTTTTTTTACGTTAACTTAGAAGTTTAATTTTTTCACAGCTTCCAGAGACTGTAGACTTGAGTATATGGTTTTAATTTCGACTCGATACCTCCACACGTTCCCAAGATAAAGGGTCTTGACAGACATACCGTTTTTTTGAGGTACGGAACCCTAAAAACGGCGAAAAAACACGTTTGTTGGATGGAGACCCCCTTTTTTTATTAATAACTTTTTTCATTTTATTTTTCGTTTGGCAATTCGCCGTAATAACACATATTCTGTGAAAATTTCAACCGGCTACGGTTGGCTGGCTATGGCTACTGGCAAAGATAGAGCCCATTAAATATCGGACGGACAGACAGACTGCGGATACAGAGTAATAGGATTCCGTTTGGCACCTTTCGGATACAGAACCCTAAAAAGCACCTCTCTTGCGTTAGCTTCGTAAGTAATAATAAATTATTATTGAAAATAGAATAACTGGTTTAGTTTGGTGACTTACCGTTGTATGTAGTTCACTTTCACTTAGAAATACCTTAGCAAAAAATAAAATACCTTGCTGAGAAGTTTTGAGAAGCTGTTAGCACAGGACGTCGAAGAGCATCAATGGTGGTGACTAACCCAAATGCAGCGATTTTGAAATCGTTAGCAATATCTTGAGGGAATATTCTTTTCATTATTATTATTAACTTTCTGTCGTTTGATATGCGGAAACAAGTAAAAAAATAATTGAATTAGCAGTCGCCGACCATACGACGCTTGACCCATAGATTTTTTCGATTTTTATTACTTTTCATCCTGATATTGTTTGTTATGCTTAAGTGAAGTAATTTTCGGTAGCAAAAAATGCACTGCCATTTTAGACGCACCATTATTTCAAAAACTAGTGCCGTGTTACTAAATCATAGTTAGAATGTCCCTTTAGAAAACGTCGTACGAATTCGAAGTCAGTTCATTCTTAGTCAAGTCATTCTTAAGTACAGAACTTTATTTCTAGAGTAGGCCCACAAAACGAAGAATATCACTTCCCCTTCAACTGGTTGAACAACAAGTAGATGCAAAAAACTACAGGGAAGTCCTACGGTGCGGTGCGCGCGCGCAGCACTCGCAAACTCGGTGCGTCGCCAAGCGACCGCAGGCTCCGCGGCTCGGGTTACAGGGCCCGGTGAAATCGCTCCTCTAAGCCCCGTTTTGCTTTTCACAACTATGTGAGTATTATGCGTGTATGTTTTCTTGGTGGGTTCATTCCTTAGAGATTTAAGCATAGATTATTATATAATCTGTTTCAATTTAATAATTTATTGAAGTTAAAGACTTTGATTGGCGGCTTCGGCGAAACTTTTATAGTATTTTATTACTTAAGTATAACATTTTAAAATTTTAAACCTTTACTCATCATGCCAGTAAATAAAATCTCTTATAACAATGTAAGTAAAGTAAAGTCACTTTTAACAATGTAAGGTGCATGCTGTAGCAACCTTAATAGGCTAGGCACTTACCTTAAAACCCTTTAATTTTTATAATTTATAATGTATTAGTGTACTAGCTACTGGTTGTCCTAATTAAATAAAATAAAAATAAGTAACTAAGTAATCTCGTTAAATTATTTCTTTACAGTTTCATTTATAGATTATTTTGTTAAAATATTAGACTAGATTAGTTTAAGTGGACTTTTGTTTTGTAAGCTTGTTTAGGTACATATGCTGATCTTACGTATATGTGTGCTTTGGATGACCCCTGTTTTACATACCAATGAAGTAAAATAAAATAAGCGAAGACTTCGTTCCAAAGTAAACACAAATTTTCATTGGATATATTCCAAAGCACCATTGAACCAAATTAAAGCACGTTACACGCAGAACGACGGTGCCTAGGTATACCTCCACACAACACACACCGTCTGCTGCGATGAGCTATTATGCTTACATATCCTCCCCTTCCCGCGTTGCCTCTGTCTCTACTCAATTAATTATCGCGAACAAAATTGTATTAATAGTCGGCAGCGACAACGGCTGTTCTGGCAAATAGGTACAGAAGGCTCTTTTATTCTTATTCGTATTTATTCTTCTGATGCCTAATAAAAAGGAGACTTACGACATACTATAGAGGTGAAAACTTATATAATTTTCTAAGTTTAAATGAGGACTGAACGGTTCCATTCAGTTTTGTTCACTGTTCAGAAAAAGTGCACCTAAAAGGATTTTTTACTTCAAAATTCACGAATATTACTCGCTGTAGAAAAGTCTCTTGAAAGCATCACCAGTGATCCAGTGAGAATACCATTCGCAGTATTTCTTGAGTCGGAAATGTTTGTGTCATAGAGCCACTGATAGTGGTTTCTTTATGCGTAGCATAGAGCAGTCTCTTGAAAGCATCACTAGTGCCCTATGACACATATGAACATTTGCGTCTATTCTCAGTAATTCTGATGAACATATCCGTATACTATTGAATACTATTCGCAGTAATTCTTGATGGAAATGTTCATCAATTAACTGTCTTTAGGATTAAACTTATTTCTTATGCAATACCTACTACTGATGGAAACTTCTGTCATTTTCGTCATGGCGACGAGCAACCCGCTTCCTCCCACGAATAAAACACAAAGGCGCATCCACAACTGTGCCATATTTTTTGTTTCTTCTTATATTATGATAATTATGCAAGAATTATGACGGCAGTGCCCCTGGCTGGTGTGAAGCCGACAGATAAACCGTCGTAAAATAATAAAACTACTGTTTATTCATTGTAATTGTTACAACTAAGCGCTTTCCATGAGCGTTCATATTTTAATGTTGCATTTACGATCACAGATAAGTAGATCCCGTGTCTATTTCTATTATATTTACGAATGAAATATAATATTGGCCTAAAAGAAATTTTGAAAATATTTGTAAATACGAATATTTTTTAGCTTTTTCGGCGAAGTGATCGTGAAATCGTTGGAATGTACTTTGTGATATATTTTTTTCGAAATATCAGTGTTTATACAATTTTAATCCTGTATCCATTGTCCTAAATAGAAGAATATTATATTTAACACACTACAAAGCAAAAAACGTATGTTTTTTATTCAATTGAAAAGTTAACAAAAAAATTCAAAAGTCATAGAAGAAAAGTTGTTGTAAAACACAAAAACTAATTTATGTGTTGCATGATTTTTTAAGCGTCTTCCCGAGATTCCAAGCGCATACTGCGATCGCCAACCCGCCTGCCAAGCGTGGCGATTATGGCAAAACCCCTCATGGTTATGAAAACCACGAAGGAGGCCTGTGCCCTGCAGTGGGCGTCAAATGGCTGAAGATGATGATGATTTTTTTCGCATTTTTTACGTAGCTCGATAGAGCATTTAAAAAGCATAAGCATGCTTTATCATTGGCTTCCAAGTAAATTCAAATTCTATTCATTCTGTCGCTCTAATAACTAAAAAATCCTAAATCGTCACATGTAATTCTAAAGGTAAGTACAGTTATTTTAGCCATGAAAATGAACCAACTATTAATGTAGTTTTGATATTCACCGATAGATAGTTAGCTGGAAATAATAATCGCATTCATATCGTGTATCCGTTCCGCGAGGTAATGAAGTGGAAACCGATTTAGTTGCGATTGAAAAACTAGATGAGTTAGATCGCGAAACGTATGCGGTAAAAGCACAGAATAACAAGAAGCTATAATGGAAATTAATAAACCTTCTAAAACAGTACAGGGCCCCATTTCAGAGAAATACAATTCATGGTTTACTATGTACATTTCTTATCCGATTGACCCACAGAATAAGTAGGTAGACTAATTGTACTAATCGACTACGCAATGTAGGTACATCGAATTGTCGTAGTGAACTATGGTTGTTGTCGATTGGTTGTCTGGAAGAAATTGCTTTTAGCAATAAGAGCTAAAATAAAATATAATAAAATATTTTGTGCTTGATGTTTTGTTCGGTGTACAATAAAGAATATTATGTTATCTTATCTTAACCATGAATTGCAATTTTATGAGACGCGACCCTGGTAGACCAATACTATAATAAAAGAAAACATCGTGGTTCTTTTGATTTCGCCAAAATACCTGTAAAGACAAGACATGTTGTAATCTGTTTTTTAATTGGGATTACAATTATATAAACAGTTTTCGGAGTGGGGGTGTCTCAGGCCCACACTTTTCCACTGTCCGATGTATGAAGGTGAGGCCTAATTGCCTACTTGCTATACGTACGAACTTACGAGAACGTAACGAGAGTATATATAAGGATGTGAGTGGTTTGAACCCCACGGACCTAAAATAGTCTGGGTGCATTTTCATGTTTGTGATGTCCTTGCCTGGTTATGATAGCACAGGGTATGCTAGTTTCGGACCAGGGCAAGTGATTGTATTGTGTGACGGCTACTTATTTGCTAATTTGATTTATTAAATTTACTTACATACTAATCAAGGCAGTAAAAGTCTAATATAATGCCTGAGACATGAAATGACTTTGACTTCGCATGGACGTATTTCGGGTCTCATTGGCGGGGGACGCGAGGTATGCCTTAGGCATTTAAATAAATTTTAATAACAATTTTTTTTTTACGTAGCCTCGTTTGTGTCCCACTGCTGGGCAAAGGCCTCCCCCAACTCAGACCAGATGTTTCTGTCTTGAGGCACCTCAGACCACTCCGGCATGTGCGGTCGAAAAAAAAATTTAAAAAAATCTCACGTGTCCATCGCAAACTCATTGCGACTGCGCGGATTTTCGCCAATTATTATTTGGGCACTCAGGCGTTATACCAATTATAGTTAGACCGAGCCAACCTACTATGGTCTTTCTGCCTATTTCTTAGCAAGTAGCAACAAATAACAGTTTTACAAGGCCCAATCATAGTGTTGGTAGCAAAAACATCACATTATTAAAGATCTGAATTGGTGCGCTTCTTCATATTCATTAGAAATTAAGCGTCAGTGGTAGTTGCTAAACTAAAATTAATATTTTATGGAGCTAATTTTTTAGAGTTTCGCTAGCTTGCAATAAACATTTCACAAGTGCGTCGATTCACCTGGTAGGGATGAATGTTACGCCTTTCTTATCTTGTGATGTCTTAATTTGTCCCAAAAAATGCATTTTTTTTTTTCTTTCTTAAAATTTATCAGCTTTTGTGTAAGGTTTTTTATAAATTGACCAGATTACTTTTTGAGATTGTATAATAAATTAATTAATACCTAACTTCAAATATTTTGGGAGCGGTTTATTTATCGATACCAAAGAAGAAATTTTCAGGTTTTGCGTTTTTTCAATAAAACTTTGTTTAAAACGGTGGCTTATTCCAATAGCAGTTGTACGTCACCGATAACTACACCTCATATAACTTAACAAGTAAAGATCACTTGAGTGTGTAGTCAACAAAACTGACAATATACATACGAGTACATACAGTCTGTTCACAAATGTAACGAGCTATTTTCCAACTAATATCTAACAGTTGAACTGCTCTCTACACCAAGGTATTAGATCTACCAAATTTATTAATCAAAACTTTCACGGTTTCTGGAACACGTTTTTTATTTCACCTCTTTAGCAGCATTAAGTTAACACGCTAAACGGCATTACAGAAAAAAGGCGTCGCGCTTTAATGGATAACCTTTCTCAGTCATTTAATTATATTGAGTGGAGTGAATGTCGGCCGTTTTCCCGGGCGAAACAATGACGATAATCAGATGGCACCGCGCGAACAATGACATCGCGCTTCTGCTGCCGGGAGGTAGCCATCAGTTCAACACAACTCACTTTACATAAATCTGCTCGGCCTGATTCGTCTTCTACGCGTGTGTACCTGCACCGGATTTTTTTTTTTTCAAGAAAAAGGAAAGTGTGTGGCCACTTTCGGATACTTTAATTAGTGATATAGTTATTGTCGATAAAAAATGTGCCATCTAGTGGACACTGAAAAGTTACAGAAATTATCAAATGTAACTATTTGTAATATCTTTCACCTGGTTGTGCAATAAAGTGTTATCTATCTATCTATCTCGGTTAACTTAACCACTATTTGCCTCTCGCTCATACAATATGGACGGTAATATTACATGAGCGAGAGTCAAATAGTTGTCCAGTACCTTTTATTAACTAACAGTTTTATACTACTAGCTAAACATAGTACCGCCTCAAAATTAATTTTTCGTCAACTTTCAACGTGTTTTAACAGTTATTCTGCTGTTCGGGGCGGAGATACATCCAACAATTCAGAGATGGCAATTTAGACGTGGTCAGAGGTGGCAAATGATCGAAAATCTTGGTCTGAGCGAGATTTCACGGTGTGCATAGAGAACATTATTAAATACTGAACAAATGCGATAAAATATCGCTCTAAAATTATTCTACCGATAAAAGTTCATGATATTCGTCTAGCTGTAGGTACACACCCTAGCAACACGTTCACGCAAATCAAATGTCACTTTTCCTTTTCTTAAATATTTGTAGATTCCAGGAATTTCCACGATTTTTATGGCCACTGAACAAAAAAACTTGTTATTTGTTATGCTTTTAGAATGAAGTTCGCCTATGTAAGTACTTTTATTTTTATAAGTAGGTACAATAAGTGCAACCATAATAATAAATAGCCTTAACCTTTTATTTTTATAACTCAAAATAACTGGCAAAGCAAACACGAAGTATTTTTTTGGAAAATAAGGATGCGGGAAGAAATCACCGATATTTGTACATAGGCCTTTTCATACAATGTACCTACTCATATAATTCTTCGTCTAGTATATGGTGTCTCCACAGGTAAGTGGCATGGTTACAGCAGTAAGCAATTGGACAGGAGTCCCACTTACAGGACGCAGTTGTGGTCACCCCATCCGCCGTACATATAGCAAACTTTTAACCAACTTCTCACGGACGAGCGAGCTGCTATACTGTTAGCCTAACCGCCAGTAAGCGGTGCATTCATAATAATTAAAATTAAAAGTTATTGTTTTGCGGAACGTGTGAGAATGCTTAATTAAATAACTCTGCTAAAACGGAACTTACTGATCCCAATGAAAGTGCTATTTGTTACTAATGACGGCTGCGCCCCATTTTATAGGACTATATTTCATCACTACAAAAATTCGATGTACATGGCATAGCCGAGTTACCCACTGATTAACTGAGTAGGTAGTAATCGGCTGCTCAATGCATATCGGATTGTCGTGATAAACTATGAACTGTAGTTGTATGAAACGCGACCCTGCTTTGACAATGGTGGAAGTGAGTTTAAGGCAGTATTCCCCGCACGGCGCCGGCGCATCAATAACCAATACAGTGGAGGTTGACTTGGGTTTATAAGATGTAAAAAACTTATATAGAGGCTAAAAATTCCACCCATGCCGGGACTGGAACACGCGACCTCTAGCTAACCGTGCCAGCGCTCTCCCAACTGAGCTAATGGGCACGTGAAGGCATCGGCGAAGTTTCGAGCCTCTTTACAAACTTCTCTGTATTACGTACAGGCAGCGACATCTGGCCGAATGTGGCATAGGTGGAATTTTTAGCCTCTAAATAGGTTTTTTTTTAATTGTCCTCAGCACGGGTTAGTGCAACAAAAATAATATAACTTGTAAGATGTAATTAAAAATGAAAAATACAAGTTAAAGATATTTTTTATTCCTGCTTTCCAAGATTTCTTGTGTTGTGTAGCGTGTTGAGTGTAAATGAAAAATTTAGATCCGTAAAAGGTATATTAGGTCTATGCACATTAGAGACACTATATGTTTACAAAATTCGCGTTGAATCTTTTAGTTTTATATAGTTAAATAATGTTACAGTTAATTTAATCTACTAAATGTAAAGCTACCAGCTTGCATCAGGTACTTATAAATGGGAGGTATATGATACTTAATAGTTTTTCACTCTACCACTTAATATTTATAGAAAAACTATTAACGGAGAAGTGGCGTAGTGCCCTTAACCCAAACAATGATTAGTTCCGCATTATTTGACGTACATCCTGAGTGAACGCGGCGAAAATTAGTTTTGCCCGAGCGGCACCGAACCTGCTACGATAAGAACAGCACAGAATGACCACTCTGCAAATCGCCTCTATCAATAAACACAATGTTGTAGGAGTAAGTAGCTCTTGATATTTTATCCACTCAGCGGTCGTAGTTGTTCTTGTGATTATTGAATTACAGATTTGTCATGTTTAGATCATATGACCGAGATCAAAACTCTGAATCTTATAGTCTATCCGTTTCGTTAAATGTTCGTTTAATTTAAGCATCGAATCCTATCCATATCTTATATTTATATCCTATATTTATGCCTCGTTGGTCTAGCCGTTAAGGCGCTTAGCTACCAAAACAGAGGTCGTGGGTTTGATTCCCACTGGGGGGCGCCGTATATTTGTACAAATGGCCTCAGTCTGGGTGTATTTTCACTTACCTGGTTACCACAGCACAGAGTATCCTAGTTTGGGACCAAATCAAGTGATTGTATTGTGTGAAAGTTATTAATATTATTATGTGTCCACATTCGTCCAATCCGTTTCGTAGAATTTTGCTCTACTTTTAGCATCCAATCCATCTGTTCACATCAGTCCACAGTTGGACATATGCATCCCCAATGTATCACTTTGGTCTCACGGTGATCAGCAATCTGCCGCAGATCGCTTAGCATAGATACATAGAGTGCGAGCCGGACTTGCGTACGAAGGGTTCGGTACCATTCTCTATACAAAATTTGACAAAGATCGAATTTGAGAACAGCGCCATCTATAGAAACCAACAATAAGTGTTTAACATTGACATTTAATGACATGAAATCGGCGCTGTGAAGGTTACATAGATGGTCGCTAGATGGCGAGCGCTGTCTTTAGTCAACGTTTCTTGTATGGGAGCCCCCCTTAAATATTTATTTTATTCTGTTTTTAGTATTTTTTGTTATCGCGGCAACACAAATACATCATGTGTGAAAATTTCAACTGTCTAGCTATCACGGTTCATGAGATACAGCCTGGTGACAGACAGGCAGATAGACGGACAGCGGAGTCTTAGTAATAGGGTACCAATTTGGGTACGGAACCCTAAAAATCAAATAAAAAATGGCATAGGATAAGGATGCATAGATGCTAGCTGTCCCTCTGTGCTTAAACATTGGTGCTGACGGAACACAACGAACCCTCTACCCCGAGCGTCAAGCGCGGTCGCGGGCTCGTCATGTGGACGCTCGCAGCACTCATTAATAAGTTGAGTTACAGCAAAAAACATGCTCCTCTACACAATACAGCGCATGACTCGCCGCTCCGCGATCAATTATTAATAAAAAGCGGGCCGCTTCATTGAAAGGGCGATTAGCTCAATATTTATATGGAATATTCGGTATCAACGGCTCTTTGTGCTCATAATTCGGTGGGTCGTGACGCGGCGGGTTTGGTGCTCCGACGGCGCAGCAAAGAGCAATGTACAGACGTGGCTGCGTGGATGAGCGACTCTAAACGATGTGGTGCATACATACTTATTTATAAAAACACGATTCCTCCAAAAATTCCTCTAAGAGGCAGTTTATTTAATCTGTGGTTACGACTTTTTCTTGTAAAATCTCCACCACAGACTATTGTAATCGGCGTTTTAAGGAATCGTGTTTTTTATAAATAAGACCGTTAGTATCTATATTTTAGGCAACAGTTTGAATATAACTGAAACCGTCTTGCAATGCTATTTCAATGCTAATGCTTGCAACGTAAAATAATTGTTTTTTTGTTAGTTTGTATTGAAGCAATTCAATAGACGCAAAAATCAATATGGAAGTATTACTTGGTCTAGGTATTACTGGTATTAGCGTCATAACTTGTGTGAGTTAGATATAACTTTTGTGTACAGTCTTTGTGCAATAAATAATAATCATAATAATAACTTATTAGTCTATGACGGGCAAGGCGCGAGGCCACCAAGCGAGGTGCACACTCATCGTATTGTACCCACTACCGAATTGACTGCCGACCACTAACTACTTCAAAAGAAAGAATTCTCCGGTACAAAAGCCACCAATATGCCGACATGAATCTATTTAATCTGATACACATCCTACCGTAGTAACATCAATCAAACCGCTCACGTACTAACGCGCGAATATTAATCTAATCTTTCATTGGCTTTACTGGGACATAATTAAATATTTATTGCGTGCCGATGTGCCGAAAAGCGTTTACATAAAAAGTAATTTAAATTCCCAATCAGCCCTAACAAAAGATAACGGCAAACTCGAGCCTACGTTGATATATATTTAAAAGAAACAACGGCCGCGCGATTCTTCCGGAGTCCATGGTTGCCAAAAAAACAATTTTTCAGTAGAACTGATGCTAATGAAAAGGCTTTTTCACGAGCTTTGACGCCGGCCGATGCAAATGTGGCGCGTAATGACGCGCGAAGCCTCTCCCGGCGCGCCATTGCCGATTACACAACCAATGTTCCACATTATTGATAGTTTACTATCCAACTATTGTCTGCGATCAACTCGTGTGGTGTATAATTTTCATGTTTTCAGTAATAAATGTACATAATACTAGACGGTGGATTAAGGCGGTCACGGAAAAGTGGCGGAGGTTGGGTAAACGATCGGTAAGCAGATTAGCGATCCGATCATCATCATCATCATCATCATCATCAGCCATTTGACGCCCACTGCAGGACATAGGCCTCCCTCATTGTTTTCATAACCATGAAGGTTTTTGCCATGTTCGCCACGCTTGGCAGGCGGGTTGGCGATCGCAGTATGCGATTGGAATCTCAGAAAGACGCTGCTGCCCGTCTCCTGGTAATGTATGGCGATGGCATTACTAAAGCCGTCGGCAAGGAATGGACGAGATTGGCATGGGATCGAGGGCGTCGGCGTGAAGGAAAGAGGCCTATGCCCAGCAGTGGGCACTCTTGAGCCCATGCTAGGAATATATAGATAGTATACTCGTATTTATTGCATAGTTCTCATTCCCGCTACATGCGAGGAACACAATTAATTGGCAATAAGCTCGCGTCACAACGTCGTCCCGCGCTCGTCGCCGAGGAAAGCTCCTAAACCTCTAAAGGCGGGAGATTACCGCATGAAAGCGCCCAACAATAGTATTTTAATTTGTCATTATGCAGTAATAAAAACGTCCTAAATGAGAAGGACAAAAAACTCGTTCAGACAGTCTGACAAAAACCGCGCGTTAGGGCAAAATTCGCAAATCATCCCGCCTTAATGACGGCCGCTTGAAAAAAATTTAAATATCAAAAGGCCGGACGGGGCTCGGTAATGGTTTAAAATCATTTTTCATCCGAGTCACTTCTGAGTCAGAAATATGGAAACGGTAGCCATCGGTTGCGCCTCCATTAGCTCGGCTCGCGCTTAGAATTTGAATGTTGGACGTGGTCCATCTTTTATTCGTTACACCTCCCGATGTTGTACGACTTTACGTTATTCAATTTCGTTGCATTACGTAAATAACGGAACAGCGGAATTCAAAATATTTTGTATCATTTATTAAAGTCTTCACTTTTATTATACTTCACAACGCCAATGCGCGTTGTTGAGGTTTGGTGCTGCACAGAACGCCAAAATCTCACACACTTAGGGTCATATTACACTACACTAGATTTTCCTGGGACTTGCGTAATTTTTTTCCAAATCGTATCTTTCCGGTTTACGTGTTATTTTGCCACGAACGTTTTTCTGCTTTATTTCTATTTTGTGAGTGAAAAACTGTTGGTAATGAAGATGAGACAGGACTCGTAAGAAAGGTTCGGTGAAACTAAGGAGGTTCTTCTATCAATACAAACAACTTTTATTCCGAGAGCCACCACAAAATATTGAAAAAAATATCAGTAGGGTCCTACATCCTCTAGAGTAAATATTTTTTTATAATAGCCGCCGGACCTTTCTGAATCATCCAATACAGCAAACAAAAACAGCCAACATATGCTAGTCTTTATTTATTGGATTTCACTCACAAGTAGAAAAAAAACATCTCAAGCGTTTCATGGAACAAAATAATCAAAAACTTTGATTCTATATCTAGTCTATCTAGAGTAATATGGGCCTAACTCATTACACCAACTATATACAACAGAGAATGAGTTAACTAACCAATTAAACGTCACTTGTTCTTCTTTTTTTTCTTACCCCCGTGGTCTAGTTTGGGCAGTCCACTGTCGAACTCGCTAGCCGTGTGCATGGAGCTCTGCTTGTTAAGCGCGTGGCCAGCGTGGGATCCCACCTTCACTCGGGCGAACCTGCACGGGTAAATCGCACACGTGTGAACATCGACTTAAACTATACATATAGGTACGCCCAAGTAGCACACATTAGTAAGTAGTATGCTAAAACACAGGCTCTGCTCTTGCTGAAATCAGCAACAGAAGCTTGCCAATTATTATTATTAAAAAAATCTGTAAGTTTTAACAATTATTATTATTATTATTATTTATTTATTTCAGGCAAAGCCCATATAGTGTTAGTAACAATTTGACTTATGCTATGTTAGTAAACAATTTACAATGTACATATTATTATTACACCACGCAAGTTGAAAGGTCTAGTCCCAGCCAGCCCCACTGCTTGTCAGCATAAGGTGCATTGACACCCAGTGGCGCTGTATGGGGCTATCCATCCGATCAGCCAACACCCTCAGGAGGCTGCTGGTACTGACCCTCACCCTGCACATCAGGGATGCTATGCGTTTGCGGATTATTGCGTGGAAATCATCCGTTCGCGCGTCGGCAAACATCCCCGATGCACTACAGTATCGAGGCAGCCCCAGCAGCAACCTGAAGGCGTTGTTATATTGGACACGCAGGGCGCTGTAGGCTTTCTGCGTATAGCTGGTCCACAGACTGCAAGTGTAAAAGGATTGGCAAAAGGCCTTAAATAAGGTTATCTTTACCTCCCCCGTACAGCGAGCAAATCTGCGGGCCAACATATTGCACCTCACCGACAGCGCCCTACGCTCCCTCTCAATATCCACATCATCAGACAATTCATCGGTGACCCAGTGACCCAGGTACTTAAATTTGCTAACTTTGGCAAGGGGATCGCCACAAAGCAGAACAGATGGTATGTCGTAGGTCTTTTTTCCCGCCTTAAAAACCATAATTTCGCTTTTTGTAGCATTGTACCTGAGACCATGGGCCACCGCATACTCTTCACAAATCTTGAGCATTTTATTCAGGCCACTGACTGTAGGACACAGCAGCACCATATCATCAGCGTAGCTGATGTTATTTATGGGAGTACCATCAATGGAGCAGCCTACTCCCGAGCTACTGAGTCCCACAATCAGCCGGTTCATGTACAGGTTGAAGAGCTTGGGTGAGGTGAGCCCCCCCTGCCTCACCCCGCACTCCAACCTATACATGTCGGAATGGCTGTCAACCCATCGCACAACATTCGTCTGGTTTTTGTACCATGTCCGAAAAATATCAACCAGCTCCGGAGGTAAGTCAGTCTCTTCAGAGAGCTTTTTCCAGAGCAGGTCGTAAGAGACGAGGTCGAAAGCCTTCGAAAGATCTAGGAAGCACGCGAATACGGGCGTCTTCCTCCCAGTGTAGTAGCTGACTGTCTGTTTTAGGCAGAGTACCGCGGTTTCAGTCGACATACCAGGACGAAAGCCAAATTGACCATCATGTAGGTTTAAATGCTTACCGAGATATTCGTCAAGTACGCGATCTAACACTTTCGCTATAATGGTAGCTAGGGATATCGGTCTGTAGTTAGTCTTGTCCGATGAATCGCCAGTCTTGTTTTTAACTATGGGCACAACTATTGTTTTCATTAGCTCTGTTGGTAAATGGGAGTGTCTAATGCAAAAATTACACAGCATGGCTAATACCCTGGGAAGATGGACGCCCGCATACCGCAATGCTCAATATTTAGTGAATCGTGTCCTGGTGATTTACCACGCCTCATTTTTGCGATAATAGAAGAGATACGTTTAGCTGTAATATTCACCGAAACCTTGAAGTTTTTACCACTTTCAGTGCAGGGCGTCGACCCCGCCTCCCCCGGACCCACTCCCGGATCCGGCTGAACCTTAAAGTGTTCTCTAAAGATATTCGCAATTCGGTTAGAATCACTACTGCCGTCGATGCTCACCGGGATACTCGGTTTCGGGTTCAGTTTGTTGGTTTCCTTCCAAAACATTTTAAAATCTTTATTTGCATGATGGTTAGCCAAAATATCCATCTTTATCTGCTGTTGATTATCCTGGCACCATCTCAATTTAGATTTAAAAGCCTTTCGAGTTTCACACATGTTTTTGTAATAACAACCTGACGAAGGCTTACCATGTTGTACCCATTGCTGAAACGCCAGTCGAGCCTCCCGGTGCACATGCGCTATATGCTTATTCCAGCCAGTTATATACCGATGTTTACGATTAGTTTTCGCATTATAACTAAGGACCGCTGCGCTACTTAGTATCTCAACAATATTATCGTACAGTTTATCTATAATTAATCTATGTGACACGTTTTGACACATACCATCACAGCAATTTGACAGTTCGGATGGAAAATCTACATTTCTGAGATGTTGTTGACAATACTCACTAAATTTACTTATTTGTAACGAGTCACGTTCTCCCCATAGTATCTTATTTTTTAACTTTGAACACATACTAATCTTTGGTTTGAGTATGTCTAAATTAAAAGTTATTTCCAAGGGAAAATGGTCTGACCAATATACATCGTATAGTACTTTAACACCACTAATGGTTGACCATGCTACATCAGACACTATACAGTGATCTAGCCATCTCTTACATGCGTGGGCATCACTAACAAAAGTGTACGTATCATTGCCTAACAACTCCATGTCCGCACAACGCCAATTAAAGTCAGAGCAAAAGCTTACCAGTTCATTGCAGAATAGCTCACCGGGGTGCGCATTAAAATCACCCAGCACAAACACAGATTCACAATCATTGGCCTCGACAACAGCGTTTATCTCACTCATACACTCCGTGAATTCTGTCAGATTGACTGAGGAGTCTGTCGGCATGTATATTGAGAAAACCAGAATAGAAGAAACATTCGTGCATATTTTGATGGCGCATAAACGGTCACTATTACATGCTAACACTGCAACTAGCGGGAAAACACTTTTCCGCCACAGTAGGGCTACTCCACCGTACGGTCGCCCTCTGAGAACACCCGATGACGTGTCTACCGCAGATTTTCCTGTAAAACTGAAGTCTTGATCGATATCTCCAAGTACCGGAATATCATGGGGTAATAACCAAGTTTCCTGGAGGGCTATAATGTCCCCAGCTTTGCATAAGTTCTTTACGCATTCTATAGATCTATGGACTGATTTACAGTTAAAACTGATCATCTTTACTAGGTGTTTGTATTCGGCGTCACTATCCATTAAGTATGTGTAAATATAGGTGTACTCATTTTTTCGAATCAGTTTCCTTAATCCGCTTATATTCAATAAATCGTCGGAACAGGATACCATTTGGCCAGAAATTTTCATCCAGAAAGACATCAAGTTTTGAGCTCGGTACAAAAATTTTGTATGCATCGTAGTTTTTCTCTGACTTCATGTTAATTTTCTTTATGGAAACATCCAACTGGGTTTTGTCGAAAATGTGCCCTTTGATATCGCTCTCAGATGATTGCTTATCAATATTGGAGACAAATAAGGGAATTTTCCTATCCGCCGCTTTGAATTTTCCATCCGGTTCCGTTGCCGCTTTTCCCTTTGCTCCAAGCATTCTGTTCCTCAACTTATTTCTTTGTACAGTTATCCATTCCTCGGACTGAAGAACAGGCTTCCAAAGGCCAGGCTCAGCAACAATCTCCGCTATAGTCTTACGACTATCGATCGACAGCTGATTGCCGCTGACATTGTTTACGTTCGAACTATTAGCATTCAAGTCACACATAGGCGGTTTTGATTGCTCTGTAACATTCGCGGTCGAAGGCGCACGCCCGTCAACAATCGGGTTCTCGGTAGTACACATAGCGGGTTTTGAGCACGCAGACACATTCGCCGTAGAAATGGCACATTCGCGGCTCAAGTTATGCCCGGTTGTTTCGACAGTACCCTCGGTTTTGCTTGTAGAAATGGATTCTGTACTGGTTTTGCGCAAGGAAGTCGATTTTAGGTCAAAACTATGCGACAATTTTTCGCGAGATCGAGTATTTCCCTCGATTAGAGAGTAGGTATCCATTCCCATAGGCCCACTATCATATCTTTCTTGAAACTGGGCCCCTCTCCTTGTATTTACATTCCGCTCAAAAACGTTTACTACGGACACTTGTTTTAAATTTTCGAGGTCATTTTTCAAATAATTAAATTCCTCGACAGTAACATATTGCTCTTTTATACTCTTGATTTCATGCTGCATCCTTAACTGATCTTTTAATAACCGAGTAACGTCTACATGATCAAAGGTAATTGGTGGCAATTTTTGTAAATCCCGGGCGACGAATATAGGTACGTACTCAGGCTTAGTCTCCTTAAACAACGTAACGATATCTTCCATGTCACGAGCTGACTTTCCTTCTCGCTTACGAATCTTCATACGATGAGAGGTAGGTATCGAATCGAATAGAAGCTTTTTAGCACATAGTATCTCATCGGAAGAGAACGCGCTCATACAAATCTGGGAAAGGGCCACTTCATCAATCACATCAATTTTGTTTTTCACAAATGCAAGCAATTCATTAATTACTATATTGCAATTTGCACACTTCAAAACATCCGAAGCCATTTCGGCCTATCGTAGCGAGAGGTACACTCGCGATGTACACATGCGATACAATAATTGGAGTTGTTTTTTTTTTTTGTTTGTTTTAGGAAACATAAAATTTGTATTATTAGATAGAGCGCACTGTGCAGCCTTTTAGCCCCTAAGAGGGCGCCTCTATTTAAGTCTGTTTAAGCAGCTGATAAATCTCTAAAATCTAGTGTGTCTTAGTTATAATAAGTATAGAAGTAATATATGATTGAGTGTTGGTTGCGCTACCAGTTCGCCCTCAATCATATCTGTTAAAACGTGAACTTAATTCGAAGGCATTACCAACTTTTCCTTACACAAAAAAGAAACCATTATCTGAACTCCACATCCACTCACCCAGGCCGTCTCTTCTCCTCTTCCTCGTGGACCGTCAGCCTATTAACAGCCTTCTCCTTCACCATCTTAGGGTCGTTTTTCGTGCGCCTCGCCAAGGCCGCTGGCGTGTCGCGCAGGGCGAAGGCCTTAGCGGCGTGGCCGAGGTGCAGTTTGCGCGAATCGAGGTATTCGCGCACGTCGCGAGGGTAGCCCGAGTAGAAGCGGACCCACGAGGTGTAGGCTGTACGAGGAGGAACGGGAAGATACTGTGAGAAAATACAGGAGCACTGCGGGGCTTGCTGATGAGTTGCGTTTATTATAGTGACATGGAACAGAAAGTGTCTTTTGGTCACCTTTACACTTGCACCCAAATTCCTAGATATACCGTCCTAAGCGAGAACAAGCTAAGTCACAAATCTGGGAAAAAGGGGGCAATGCTGCCATTGAAGTATCTGCAACCATCCGTAAAGTCCTAATTATCTCTCACAGAGACAAGCTCGCCTTTTTTGCATGTAATTTCGTATTGTCATATTTCCTGTACTGTTTTTAGTGTGCAACAAAGTATTATTATTAAGCAAGAACGTGTTTTCCTGAACTGGTCGTCATATCCTGTAAAGGATTTCGCCAATATGTCCAGGTGCTTCAAGTACCAGCAATATGGTTACTCAGCCAAATTTTGTCGAGGTCCAGAACCTCGGACACTGTGGACACTTCGGGTATCTTGACTATAAAATAAAAGGTTGTTCCAAGAAAGAGGAAACACCTATATGTGCAACATGTCAGACAGCGCTATAAAAAACCAACAACAACCACGTGGCGCTGACGTCGCACATCCATCGACCTCAGCCCCAAAAATCAACGGTAAAGTCAGACTTTGTATTATTATCATCATCATCAGCCATTTGACGCCCACTACAGGGCATAGGCCTCCCTCATGATTTTGCAAGCTTCCCGGTCTTATGCCGCCCACATCAAGCGACTCCCCGTCAACGTAACCAGGTCGTCAGATGGGGCAGTGGGCGGGGCACATAGCTCGGAGAAGTGATGGCTGTTGGGGGAAAAAGTTCTGACCTGGCGACCGCGGACCGGACGACGTAGCGTGGACAGGCCCCCCACCAGGTGTATTAGGGGTTAAAGTATGAAATTGCCGTTTTATTGCAATAGGAACCTATTGCAATAAAACGGCAATTTCATACTTTAACCCCTATTATTATTATGAATGTTACATAAGGATAATAGTACAGCAATGTCTCACCTCTGCTAGCCCTAGCTAGCCAGTCCCGACTGCTGTGTGCGACGTGCTCCAGTCGGGCTTGCACTGCAATAGCCGCCCGTTGGGGCGACGCCGCCGCTGGCGCCACCGTCCTTAGTGGCTCTAGTGCCCTGGACTCGTCACTCTGACGCAGCCTGTTGGGAATAATAATGTAGCCTATACACGTCCCATTGTATGGCTCTCAGAGAGAGAGTAGGAGCTTAATCACCACGCGTGCCCACCGCCGATTGGCAATTTCAAATGCTGAAGTATGGGAACACCTCAGAGTCTAAGGTGTCTTATTATTATTACTAATACGTTTATTGCGCACATGGTGCATGGCGTTCATTGGGCTTTTGCGTTTTTGATCACATGTGTCGGAAGACAATAAACGTATTAGTGACGGTATTAGTATTAGTGACAGATGGTGCAAGACATTAACTGGTAGGCATACAAAATAAACGGATAAGACGATTTACTTTAACTAAAATTAGATAAGCTGACAAATACTAAATAATAAATAAGTAAATATATACACCATAATATCCTATCCTATATCGCTCGTAGCCCCGGCTGCCTGAGTGATCTTAAACGATCACGAAGGTTAAGCAACACAGGGCGCGTTCAGTGCATGGATGGGTCGCCATTTATGCCTAACGCTAGTGGCATTTTTCCGAGCGGTTCCGTGCTTCGCAAGGCACGTTAAGCTGTTGGTGCCGGCTGCCGTCGATAGATGGCAGTCGTTAAGCCAAGTCAGAGGCCTTAGGGCGGCTTGACAACTTCTGACAGTAGACGAGCCACTAGTCTACAAGCCTCCACCAATCCGGACTTGGCCCCCGTGGTGGAGTATGGCCTATACCTTCCTCAGGGAAGAGACCCGTGCCCCTCGGTGGGGACATAATGGGTTGATGATGATACACCATAAACTTATAATGCATAGCATAGAAATAGATATATAAGATATATATATGTGTTTCTTCACGATGTTTTCCTTGACCGCTAGCGAGTTTATTGCTACAATGTCATTGGTATATTATGTCGGATTCGTAAATGTGAGGCAAGATTTCTACCGACTCCGTAACCACCACTGGGAATGGGAAAGATAAGAATACAGTTGAGATACACTTAGATTAGAAATCCTGTGATACGATTCCTTTGGCTGGTTCTCTAGGAAATTAACCAGTTCTTGTGAATTGTGAGCATGGGCTTGCGCGTTCTCTACGAAATGACGTGAGGAATTTATATTAGGCAGAACTAAACAGCCATATATATTTATGCTAGCACATCGAGAAACTCACCTTATTCGCTTCTCTTCTAAATACCGTACGAAGTCAGTCTCGCTGGGCAGTAGAGTCATGACGGCCGCTCCAACTTGCGTCGCTCTGCCCGTTCGTCCCACTCTAGGAGCGAAAGACCGTTAAGGACCATTGCGAACGCAACGATATAAACTAAAATTAGGTAAATACTTTTAAGGCTAGAGACTAAATACAGGCGGCCACCTCACGGGCGCGGGCTTTATTTGCACTTGTATAAAAGTCTCCAATTTCGGAAATATTTAAGGATTATTTTAGATTGAAATCGTACCGCCTGCACGTCGCCAGCCCGTTGTAACGTAGATAGATAATAGATATCAAGATATAAACGTAGATAGCTCACATATTTCATTAAAAATTCTGGTAATTTTGTGTCGATATAAAAAAAATTCAAAATCATAGCTATATTTGTTTTTATTATGAGGCACTATCTTAGCCAAAAAATTTTTTATTTTTTTTTATATTTAACACACGAAGCAAGAAATAAGTAGACCTGAGATACCAAAGACATCATGGCTGCGCAACTTACGACTGTAGTTTTAACAGAGTATATGTTCAAATTAAAGTTATAAGCGAAAATGAAGAATCTCAGTCTTCGACACCGGAAGTACGTCATGCCCCTACAAAACCAAAATTAATGCTAATCTGTGCCAACGTAAAAGAGGCTGGAAGAGGTATTTTACCGTAATAATATCAATACCATAATAACAATAATAATAATAACCATAATAACAATATAATGTCAACATCTTGGCATTTTTTAATCAAAAATAATAGGGGTTAAAGTATGAAATTGCCGTTTTATTGCAATAGGTTCTTTGAATTGACATAGAATCTTCATGGTTTGAGGTTTTCGAATGAAACTTTTTTCAAATGGTTTCTATGATGTTCTTTTTTTAAAAAATGTGAAACATTTGAATATCGACTCTCAATTGTTTTTGTTATTCAATTTAGACAAGAAAGATGGATACTGCGAAAATTCGAGTGATTTTTGAATACGAGTTCCGACGCGGAACTAACGCGGCAGAAACAGCCCGCAATATCAATGCTGCGTTTGGAGAGGGGTCTACTAATGAACGCACCGTGCGATTTTGGTTTAAACGCTTTCGTGATGGAAATGTCGACTTAAAGAACGAGCCACGAGGAAGACCGCCCACACAGGTGAATAACGATGAATTAAGACAGATAGTGGAAGCCGACCCTAGTCAAACTACCCAGGAATTAGCGGCATGGTTTAACGTTACCTTACCCACAATATTGACTCACTTGCGTCAAATCAATAAAATAAAAAAATACGAAAAATGGATGCCTCATGATTTGACTGAATTTTCGCAGTATCCATCTTCCTTGTCTAAATTGAATAACAAAAACAATTGAAAGTCGATATACAAATGTTTCACATTTTTTAAAAAAAGAACACCATAGAAACCATTTGAAAAAAGTTTCATTTGAAAACCTCAAACCATGAAGATTCTATGTCAATTCAAAGAACCTATTGCAATAAAACGGCAATTTCATACTTTAACCCCTAATATTAAACCTTCTTTCATTCACGTCCGAAACGAAGATCGTATGAAAGTCATACACTTATATACATAATACAAAAAAATCAGTGAATATTATTAATTAATGATTGTACCATTACATTTACCGACCTTATACCTTTGAAATGAGCCGCATCATTTGTAACTATTCTCAATATTTAGGACAATGCCCATTGGTTGCCAACTTCCGATAGGCGACGACAGATAAAGAAGAAAAACATTCAGCTGCCAACTGCACCGACCTGTGAACGTAGTCTGTGGCCGAGGCAGGTGCACAGTACTGCAAGACGAGGTCCACGCGAGGCACGTCGATGCCTCTGGCCGCTACGTCCTAGATAGATAGATAGATAGATAATCATCATCATCATCAGCCATTTGACGCCCACTGCAGGACATAGGCCTCCGTGGTTTTCATAACCATGAGGGGTTTTGCTATAATCGCCACGCTTGGCAGGCGGAATGGCGATCGCAGTATGCGGTTGGATAATAAATTAATTTAACGCTACAATAAACGTACAAACACAACAATATTGGTGGGCGAATTCATTAATGGAACATTATACTGTTTTGAGTGATTGACGGTTACAAAGCTGAAATTTTAAAATTCATAGTAAAATCATTGTTTGTTTACTGGTCGAAGTCGTTTTATATAATAGTTACAATTAACGTTTGACTTGTATGTACCATTAGTGATTGGGAAAAAATCTTAAGTGATTAATAATTCTGCATACTTAACTCAAAACACGTGATTTTGGAGATGTTCCGGTAATGATTCCGACCGACGATATGAAAACACAAAATACCCCCGGTTTCTCGTACACTAAGCTGCGAATCTACTGTTAACAGCTGTCAGTGGTTTTTTTGTATGCACTTAGGTCAATTGACAGCTGCTAACAGTAGATTAACAGCGTGTTAGTGTACGAGAAACTGGGGGTTAGTCACCAATATACAGCAACTCGGTCCTAGGGTCAGACAAACCGATCAAAAATCGTATGCCCGTAGCTGTAGCATAATTACAAATAATCCCTGCATTTAAATGCCTCGTTGGTCTAGCAGTGACCACGCTTGAGTACCAAAACAGAGGTCATGAGTTCGATACACTAACTGACACTTATATTATGAGGAGGTAAATTTTGGATGTAGGGGGTAAGCTCCGAAACTACAGATCCGATTTCAAAAATTGTTTTATCAATATTTAGAATGGACCTTTAGGATGGACACAGGCTATGCAACTACTTTCAATACGCAAAGGCATATAAGAAGCACTCAATTTTATTTTAATAAATATAAGCGTCAAGTTTCAAAAATGCATAAGAAATAATAATTGATAATTTCGAACTTTTTTTATTGGAAGTGGTTTAATTATCGATACTGAAGAAACATTCGTTATTTCAATAACTCGTTGTATAATATCTCTGAATACCACGCGGGCGAAACCACGGGCGCAGCTAGTGGAGTAATAAACAGTAATAATAGTAGTTAATCGACACGTATTGTGCGCGAGCGCAGGCGGCGGCCGGCGGTGGTGGCGGCACAAAGATGGCCGCCGATTGATGAATAGCCCCGCTAATACGTCTTGAACATGATTTAAGTAGCATTTACGATTGTGCTACGCGGAAGCTTAATAATATAGCTCTGCATTGTGAACGTGAAAGAGTAAATTTAGAAAGCGATGCAATTGTAATTATGTACGTTTGAAACGAATACGAGCGTGACTGGGTTACGTTGATGAAATAAACTGTGTTGATTAGTTAGACACCGTGAGAAATAATAATGCAAAACATTATTATCAAGAATAAGCCGTCACAGTAATGTGTGAATTAATATTTTCAATTTATTTCAAACATGGATCCTATGAGCTTCATATATAGACTTCCCATACAAACCTCGATGACATAACCTCGACGCTTTAGTACCGTGTGCGTAATAAATAAACCAAATTATCAACCATACTGATGCGACGCGACGATCCCGGCGTGTTGAAGGAGGAAGCAGCAGGGGCATCGCATTCTAGCGAGGTGTACACATGTACCGTGTTATAGAAAAAATCCGGACCGAAGTAGTATTTCCCGGATTTTTTCTTCTTATGTTATGTAGAAATGACGTTACCGCCTCTTCTCCATAAAGTAATCGGATGGGTAAGCACTGCCAACCTACCGTACAAATGAGTACGCCGCGTTTGGCGGTCCGGAACTGCTTGAAGACCTCCATCCTCTGTTCGTGCGGCATAGATCCATGCAGACTGAACATGTCCAGGTCAACCGGGATAAGGCCGCCTTCTGCTGGCGCCTGGTAGTCTACTTCAAACTCCGAATCTGAGTCATCTGAAGCCTGGAATAAAGTCGCTTTTAGCCACGAGCAGAGGAATAAACTTATAATTTAGCGTAACCACCTGATGTATGCTCTGGTCTATCAGTAGCATAATGATTTGCGGCAGTCAGTTAAATAAGGTTACCTCTAAAATAAAATTCCCGAAACACGTCAATTAGATACGCCGAAAATTCCCGAAACACGTCAATTACAACAATTTTTCTTCGCCGACTTTATTGTTGTTCACTTTTACATTTTACTGTTTTTCTGATTTATAGTGGATAACGCTGTCTGATAGATAACCCTAAAACCATGTGTTAAACAGAATTAATATTCTTCTATGTATGTGGGACAATGATTTAACGGGGGCTGTTACGGGGGAAAGCGTACATATCAATCTAAAAAAGCTAAGATAAGAAAAGTGGTTGTAAAACATTAACTCTAATTGATGTGTTTCATGAATTGCACATTTAAGAGGTAACGCAGTATTAGTAAGCTTACCTCATCATCAGAGATAGATTTCTTCTTCTTGGCCTTTGATTTGTCTTTCTTCTTCGCATTCACATCTTTACCCGTCAGCACAGTCTCGATAAGCTCCGAGTGATAGTCCACCATCTCTAGCGTCGCCATAAAAACTATCATTTTCCCACCTTTCTTGTTCATAACGCAATGTTCCACGATAAGTGAACACAGAGTGACGAGGCGAAGTTTCATTGGGACTACAAGGAATGTTTGATTTACTGACGCTGGTAGGACCAGTTCATCTTCTATTAGGGCCGATTTTAGTGCATCGTTGAAAGTGTTCGGCGCAGGTGTTGCTTCCTCGTCGGCACTTGTTTCAGCGTCTTTATTGTTTTGCTGTTCCAATTCCTTTTGAACTTTAAAGTATTCGTAGTCCGAGTCACTATCGCTATCGTCTGGTTCTGTTGGTTTCCCCGGAGCGAGGTTTTTAGGGTTAGTTAATCTACTACTGATGTCAATGTCATTATCGGTGAACAAGTCTTTATGTTTTTGGCCACTGAAACGTTTGAGACCTATAACAAACAAGTAAGGGTTGCACTGAATTCTAGTTTAACCGACTTCAAAAAAGGACGAGATTATCAATTCGACGCGTATGTTGTTTTTTTTGCTATATTCTCGCATAACTCCGTCAAATCTTAAACTATTTCGACATATTTTTTTTTCAAATAGATATAACGTCCTATTAGTCCCATTTTAATTTGGTAAAGATCTGATAAAGACTTTCAGAGATGGAGAACGGAACTCCTTAATGGACAGCAGTAAATAAGGCCTAATGGGCCCCCCATTCTTGAGTACCTAATATCCGTATGTTACATAAATAAGCGTAAAAATAATCTCAAAGTAATTTGGTGATGTTCTGGTGAAGACTTTCGGAGATGAAAATTGAGAACTTCAAATTTTAAAGCAACGAATTACGTAGGGTAAATTATGGCTATAATGATTTTGTTTACTTTTCACCACTCCACCAGTAAAAATTTAAAAATAAAAAGTTTTAAATAAAAAATTAAAACTGACTTCAAAACACTACAACACTAAAAAGTTAAAAATAAATTTAAAAGAATACCATTCAATTAGAAGACATACTTGCCCAGTTTCATGACCAGGACATATATTTTGGGGCACCGACTAAAAAATATACTTCTACAATACCTACATGTAAAAAGAATTAAAAGAATAGCTTTAAATTAGAAGTATGTCTTCTTTTAAATTATTTAAAGGTATTCTTTCAAATTATTTCTAACTTTTTAGTGCTGTAGTGTTTTGAGGTCGGTTTTTATTATAATTTTTTTTTATTATATAGACCTTTCAATAAAACCAATGATCCGGAACCTGTAACTAATCATGAGCCATCCTTATACTATACAGTATCTAATGTCAATTTGTAGGAATGAGAAGTCTTCAGTAGAATAACAATAAGACAATTTTTTTATAATATACAACAAAAGCCATGTGGCACACTTCAGATGTACGACGCGAAGGGGCGCTCCAAGCGAATCATCGTTCCTTTTTAAACATCCTCCGGGGAGGATGTTTAAAAAGCCTTTTGCCTTTTTCAAAACAATTACATTCGGTAGCTGCAATAAAACTCGGAGTCTGGATGAGATGGAACCTAGTGACAGCCTCACTAGGTTTAAGATCACCAACCATTTCCATAAGCTCTCAGACACACTTTATATTTTTACCCCATTTTTATTTAAGTTTAAGTTTGATTTGATCAACCAGTAACATACCTCCTTTGACTTCAACATCGCTGGGTGCATCATCCTCGTCATCAGAAACTTTATTTTTCTTCTTTTTATTCTTCTTTTCTGCACTCGGAACACCAAGATCCTTAGTTGCAGCTGCAGTTGTATTCACAGACTTGTCTACTTTCGTTTTTAAGGAGTCGGCGACAACAGCGCGACCCTCTGAAGTATCTACAAATACAGGGTCTACCATCGTTATACCTGCAAGGTTTTCCACAGCCTGAGGAAATGTAATGAGTGTAAGTGTGAAAACTGAAAAACACATTAGTGTTTTATGTATAGTCAGTTAAACTCAGTTTCATTCATTACGTTTTTATTCAAAGTAAATTATGTCAATATCCAATACCACTTAGATCGAAAAAAGGGTGTGTTAAATGGAATTTGAATTTGTAAAATCTACTTTACGTAAAATGTGTAAAAGCTATTTTACTTACTTTTGTGAGTGTCGCCGATAGAAGAATAGTTTGCCTTTCTTTTGAAAGGAATACATCTGTTAACGGATGCTTAGACAAGACTTTTTCTTCAGCCTTCGACTCTTCCTGTGAGGTTTCTTCCTCTGTGTCAAACTTTTTGACCGTCTGCTTCATGAGGGCCATAGGGTCGTAGGTGGCTGCTTTCTTATGTTCTTCTATCGACTTAACAATAGCTGCAACGTCTTTCTCGTAGCCCATATCGAGAAGCCGGTCAGCTTCATCGAGAACTAGGCATCTAAAATTTATAATCGATATAAATCAATATGATATGATCGCTTACTGCGATCGCCAACCCGCCTGCCAAGCGTTGCGATTATGGCAAAACCCTCCATGGTTATGAAAACCACGAAGGAGGCCTATCATAGGCCGCCTATGTCCTGTAGTGGGCGTCAAATGGCTGATGATGATGAAATCAATCTTTTTCAAATTTAATTTCATATTACGAGTTTAAAATATAAGTTCTTTATTTAAATTATATTTTCTACTGCTGAGCGGAAGTGTGTTGGGGCCTAGGCACCATATTCATCATCACCATCATCATCCCACACTGCTTGGTAGTGTATATATATATATATATATATGAAAATATAATTTTTTTTTTTTTTTTATTTTATTTGTTTTTATCACCACTTAATACTATCGTAATAGGGGTTAAAGAATGAAATTGCCGTTTTATTGCAATAGGTTCTTTGAATTGACATAGAATCTTCATGGTTTGAGGTTTTCGAATGAAACTTTTTTCAAATGGTTTCTATGATGTTCTTTTTTTAAAAAATGTGAAACATTTGAATATCGACTTTCAATTGTTTTTGTTATTCAATTTAGACAAGAAAGATGGATACTGCGAAAATTCGAGTGATTTTTGAATACGAGCAGACCATCGGGCTGCTGGTCTGCGCATCGTCATGTTCTCGCCCGCCACTCTGTAATTACCTTGGTCCACCTGCAGTCTTCCCGCCTCACCAGGTGTCCTGCTCATTTCCACTTCAATTTCGAGATTCTTTCGCTAACGTCGTCGACCTTTATCCAAGCACGAATGATAACAATAGGTACCCCGATCGACGATTCTGTGATCTAGCATGGCTCGCTCATTAACTCGAAGCTGAAGTTTAAACGTGAATTAAATGACAAGTCACTTACCCAGTTTTAGAAAAGTTCAAGGACTGTGTGTGCCTCAAGTGGTCGTTTATCCTGCCCGGAGTCCCCACTAGGATGTTCAGGCCCTTCCTAAGCCTCGCCTTCTCAGCCTTCCTTTTCTGACCGCCACTTAACAGACCAGGCACTATCCAAGTGAATGGCTGCAACAAGATAACCAGAACAAATACATCTCTCTGACTTCCCACTAATACAAACTTTGGCCTTTCGCATCTAAGCAATGAGATGATTTACACAGCGTCCAGTGGCACCTTCACTCACACTAGATGGGTGAAGGGACCACTGGGACGCTGCAGTGCCTCGGACATTCTTTTTAGATGGAGTAGCCTACTCCAATAATACAACAATATAAATATTAGTGAATATGTTCAGGTGTTTGGATATTTATTAGAAGACGAAGGAAGATTTTTATTATAACAAAATAACACAAGGCAAGAAAAAAACCAGGTATACGTATGGTTATAAATTATAAAAATAAATTGTAAAAACATAAATCATAGAGAAGATAAGAGATCTTACTGAATTTTGTTGCAAATCAATTATTTGTATCACTCATTTAAATAGTTCCTCTTTTATCAGATACTAATTATATAACCTTTACATCTAATGGAGAACTTGCACTAGAAATGTTTTAATATAATCGGAGAGACCATGTAAAACATACATAAACGTGTTTTTTTTTTCTCTGTGACTAATACTTATCACAATATCGAATGTCGAAAAGTCAATACAGTCACGTGTTACGAAAACGCGCCATACGAATCGGGCTCAAACTATAACGTCAGAACTTGCACGTAACGCTATATATTGTATGAAGCGTTTATCAATATTGAGTATCTCGTAAAATTATGTTTTTAAGCATATACACAAAAAAAACATTAAGAATTCAATGACAAAAGGAAATATAATAAGTTTTTTGTTATTAGAGTAAACTTTATTTTTCGCATTTTTGTGATCCCGAAAACCGCAAAAAAAAATATTTTAATGGTTTTATTTTTGAATTTTTCCCAAATTTCTAGATGTCTTCTATGGTATAACAGCAATGTCACTCCAATCTAAGTTAGATGCAAGTTCCCCATTAGACTGCAACTAAATCAGGCATACTGTGCTGTAACTGTAAGTAACTGCTAACATACCTTGACTAGTTTGATGAGCAATTCATAAGTCTGAACCGCCAGCTCTCTCGTGGGCACTACAATAACTGCTCTAACACCATCATGTCTATTTATCTTGGGTCTGATTGCCTGTAGGCCCTCAATTATGGGCAGGGCATAGGCTAGGGTCTTACCGGAACCAGTCTGGGATCTATGTAACGAAGACATAATAATGTAAGCCTTTATTAGATTCTTATAAACAATAATTAATTACATGCATCAAAGGAAGACATCCATAAATATCAAAATTTATAGACAAGAATGAGGGGAGTAAGGGAGCCATGATGTAAGGGCACGAACTTTTATTTGCAATAAAAATATTATTGTTCTTATAGTGTGAAGAACACATTTTGATGTGTGTCTCCTCTGTGATGCGTGATAAATTTTAACGTTGTTGCAGTGTTAATTATGCATTTGACAATTAGAATGGCTTCAAAAGTTAAATTGACATCATTCAACCCAGTCAATATTTAGAGGTGCTAAGCAGGGAGTAACCCCAGTTTTAGCTTCAATATTGCAAGGCTGAATAGCTGTATTTTTTTTTTAGAAAGGATGTACAATTGTTGGTCTAATATCAGCAGGATACTCTATATCCGATGCCCCAAAGAGAGCAGCAGGTGGATCCATTCAGCAAGCATCCCATCGTGCCCATGACTGTGATGAGTGCAGGACCATTGTATATGGTACATTGTAATTTTGTCCCTGGGTAAATTGATTTCAAAGACATTGATTTCAACTCCATTTACTGACAAGATTTTGAATTTTTTTGTGACCAACTGGTACTCAAGGGGAAACACAAGGAAATGCAGGAGATGGGAGGACGATATAAAAATGACAGCAGGACCACATTGGAGAAGGGTTACTAATGTCAGAAGCCAGTGGAAGTCTTTCGAGGAGGCCTATGCCAAAAGGCACACTGAAGTTAGGGACATAATATAAAAATAATAATAAAAACTCTGCATGCAATTTTTCAATTAATTAATATTATAATTAATTCGAATATAATAACATATATTCTAATAATTAAGTAGTAATTTAATAACAAATATAATTAGCAGCGCAAATTTAGATTTAAGCATTTGAAATGTAATTAACTAGAAATGTTGTCTAATTCAGAATAAAGAGCTATTTTATTTTATTTATTAAATTTTCATTTAATTGAATATTTATGCCTCTTCTTGAAATTTAATTGCCACTTAGGTAGTTTATTAGCCCACTGCCCCTCACTACTATGTTCAAGCAAAACTGTAAACTAAGCAAAAACAAAAACATCACACTCACCTAATTAAAACATCTCTGCCGTGCAAAATCACAGGTATGGCTTTTTGTTGAACAGTCATAAGTTCCTTCAAATTCATATTTTGCTGCAAGTTGGCAACACTATGTGGGTGTATGTCTAAGTCTGAGAAACTAGTTCCCGAGAAAACCTTTTCCGTGAGTGGTTTTATGGCTCGCTGGCCCATTCGAGGGACATCTGGATTGTTTTTGAACAATGACGATATCCAGCCACCAGCTCTGGGCTTCTGCTTGATCTGCAGGTCATCGTTGAGGTCCTGGTAGTTCTTGCCGTGGTATTTACCCTTGTTTTCCGCGAGATCACGCAAGTTTGTGGCGACACTATCAGATTTATCACCGGGTTGTGATGAAATCTTTTGTAGCTTTTTCTGAGGCTCTCCATCAGGTCTTTTGTCAAATGTAGGTTGCTGTCCGGCATTCTGAGGTCTTTTCCTTGCGATTGTTTTACCAGTGAATGCTGGTTTAGACACAAAAGAATAGCCTTTTGGTCCTTTTGGTTGAAAAGATTTCTTAGTATCCTGTAAACATTCGAGTATTTTTTTACAGACTATTAGAGAGAACGCGACAGATTCTAAAGCAGTGATGATTTACTTGCCTTTTTATTTACAGTTATATTCAGCTGCAGGTCATCCATGCTTAGTTTTTATGGAAATAAAACGGGAAAAAAATAATCTTTGAGGTTAGAAATTTAGAATGCGATACACATGTTAATGACGTCTGTCTGTCACTGTCAGTGTCAGTCTCACTCACACCACCACCACTCCACGAATACACACGTTCCGTTCTACGTTTTCTATTAAGTTTTAAACTAGTAAACGCTGCTGTCAGTAAAAATATTTTTGTGAATAAAAGTACGACTATGACATGTTTTTATTGGATTTTAAGAGTGTTCACTAAACCAATAAACAATATTTAAAAAATTGTACCGTTCTGTGTGCAAATGTAATTATAAACAGTGAATACTATTAATTTATGATTGTAAATAAAAGGAGTGTAATTTAATTTAGTTTTGTTAACGTTAATGCTGAGTAAACGGAAACGTTTGGATAATGATGGATTTCTGTAATGTACGGCCAATAATGCATTGCATAAAAGTGATAGTCCGTTTCGTTTCGTGATCTGTTTCTTTTACGTTAACAATCTGTTAATCTAATATTAACAGCTGTAACATAGAAATAGCTGTAGGTTGTAAAAAGTGCATACAAAAAAACACAAGCAATTCATTGTCCCGTGTACCTGTACACATTAAGGCGTGTTTACTGCGCGTGTTTTTTTGAAACATTACGCAGAAAACTCGAAACAAAAACATTTGTTTCCATACACAAACCGACTACTACCATAGGATTTTTTTCTGTCTAAAACAAAACATTTTGTGTCGTCATCATTGAGTTCTGAGGAGGAAGGCGAGAAATGAAACAAATCTTTCCCCTCTCTGCCCCGCGCGGGAAATGCGTTTCGGCGGCCGCGGCAAACAAAAACATTGTGTTTGGATACTCAATTGTGTATAGCCACGCCCTAATGTTTCAATGTTTTTGTTTAATGTTTCGAAAAAACACGCGTGAACCAGGCTGTATCTCATGAACCGTGATAGCTAGGCAGTTGAAATTTTCACAGATGATGTATTTGTATTGAAAGCTATAACAACTAATACTAAAAACAGAACAAAATAAATAGTATTTAAGGGGGCTCCCATACAACATACGTAACTTTTTTGCCGTTTTTTCTCGATATTAATAACGGCAACAGGTAGACGCTTGAAATATTCACAGAATACCTATTTAGTTCTTATTAGCGCCAATTAATGACTCCAATCTCTTTTAAGCACAAATTTCGCCGCATTCTTATACAAAAACAACAGAATAATATTAAGTAAGCCTGTCATTATTTTTTATAAGTATTAGATTTTTTATTCATGAATGACATTATTGACTATCTCGCATTATAATTAAAACTTAGTTAAATTAAATTCAATTAAAATTTAAACTTTTTTACCTACAAATTGACATAAACGTTATTTATATTTCTATTTTTCTATGTATATAAATTTTTTTTAACAGTAAGCCCTACCTGCATGACACGTTTTCCTTCATTTGGCGTGGAGGTGCTATTTGAAAACCAGCGCTGTTTCAAATAGAAACAGCAAACGCTGAAATAGTATCATTGTCACACGCATACTCCTTTATTTCTTAATTATTGTATGTAAGCATGTTTGTTTGTGGCAATAAATCATTCATTCATTCATTCATTCATTCATTCTATATTCGCTTAAAAAATGAATACCTAAATAAAAAAACATAGCTATTTAAGAGGTGCTCACATACAAACGTGATTTTTTCCCGTTTTTTCTCGATCTTTGTATCTAATGTCGTAAAGATAACGGTACGGAACCCTTCGTGCGCGAGTCCGACTCGCGCTTGACGGTTTTTTTAATTAGTAGGTAGTAGGCTAATTCTTAATTAGGTATGGCAAAACGACGTTTGCCGAGTCAGCTAGTACTTCTATAGTTTTTTTAATCGTAGTGTTTAGCTTAAAGTCCTTGAAATGCTTTAAATGCGAAAAAAAACTCAAGAGCTGAGAACCATATTGTAAACCCATTATTTAATTAGTACCGAATAGGTGCCGTTACTTTTCCTTTCAACAAATTCAGTTACAAGACTTTAAATCTGTAAATCCATAATTATTCAACAAGTTTTGACATTGGACATTCTGGTTAGAACAGAGGGTAAGAACAAAAACCCCATAACTCAACCGAACACCAATGTATGCGAGACACACACACAGATAGCTCGCACTTGTACTGTGCTGACGGTCTTCAAAGGGAGAGGGATGATAGCTAAAGTCGGGTTTCCACGATCTTAGTGCACTCGGACCGAGTGAGCCATAGATTACAATGGAGTGAGCTAAAATGGCCACTCGAATGCTAAAATGGCCACTCCAGTGATAGTAGGTAGGTAGAAACTATTCTTATGCCGCGTTTCCACGATCTTAGTGCACTCGGACCGAGTGAGCCATAGATTACAATGGAGTGAGCTAAAATGGCCACTCGAATGCTACTCGCACCTATTGTGTAGGTACACCGACGATCTTAATACCTTCACCCTGATAAAACCATCCAATGTTTATGCTAAGATCGCCGGTGTACACGAAACGAGTGAACCGAGTAGGTAAAACAGATCATGCCCGAGCGTATTAAGATCGTGGAAACGCGGCATAAGAATAGTTTGTACCTACCTACTATCACTGGAGTGGCCATTTTAGCATTCGAGTGGCCATTTTAGCTCACTCCATTGTAATCTATGGCTCACTCGGTCCGAGTGCACTAAGATCGTGGAAACGCGGCATAAGAATAGTTTCTACCTACCTACTATCACTGGAGTGGCCATTTTAGCATTCGAGTGGCCATTTTAGCTCACTCCATTGTAATCTATGGCTCACTCGGTCCGAGTGCACTAAGATCGTGGAAACGCGGCATAAGAATAGTTTCTACCTACCTACTATCACTGGATCTATCACTATCTGACGACCTCGTGGCGCAGCGGTAATGCATCTGCATACCATGCGGGAGATCCCGGGTTCGAATCCCGGCAGGGGACAAAAAAAAACCCCAGGTCTTGGACGTTTACATATTTGTGATGTCGTTGTTTCTGGTTCCCACGACACAGGGTATCCTAGTGTGGGGCCAGAAGGAATGTATGTGCCTGTATGTAAATGTAAATGTAAAAAAAGTCACTCACTGAAGCCAGGCAAGCAAAAGTGCAACTTTGAATAGGGCTTCAACAAATAGCTCTCTCCTTACTAGCACTAGTTATTGGGGCTACGTAAGCTCTAAAGCTAAATGTAGGGGTAATAGTGTGCTGGCACGTGTCGCCACGTGCAAGCATAATATCATATCGCTTAAGGCTGAGTGCGTGGGATTTTGTAAATATTATGGTACTGTCGACAACAGGTCGACATTAACCCTTAATAAGGCGCGAGCCAGTAGGCTAGTTAGAGAAAAAGTTGAAATTGATTTAGGGTAAGTTGATACTCTAGAATATGAAAAAATATAAAAAAGGGGGGGTTTTCATGGGGGGAGTAGCTTTTTTTTGGGTGGGAAATAATATCCCTTTGCCCGATTAGGTTTACGCATTAGGTTTTTGGGTGGGAAATAATATCCCTTTGCCTGATTAGGTTTTGTACTTTTAGCCTCAGTTTCAGTATTTCCATATACAAGCACTAGCCCGTGGTTTGGTTTACATTTCTTGTAAAATTATTAAAATTTGTGTAAACTAGAAGATTAAAACAATTTAGAATAATAAAAATGTTTTATTACGCTTATAAAACTAGGAAAAAATGAAGGTAAATAAAAAAGCGTGCGACAGAGATAAAAATGTGAAACATTAGAACGAATAAATAGAAGAAATAAACAGGTGAGATGAATAATAAATGCAAGTGCTTGCCACCAACAAAAAAATTGTGTCTGACAACTATTGGCAAAAACATAACACCAAATAAATGCAAACAAAGTCGGGTGCAGTAGCTAGTTAGCAATAAAAAAATCATGAACTTATCGGGCAAGGGGAAATAATTTCCCACCTATAAATTTGCAATTTTTGAGTTTATGGTTTATATTACATTGCCTTTGAAAACACACATAAAACACCATCAGAATAGACCTTTTACCAGAGCAATCAAATTGTTCTTACAGGATTTTTTGTAGAACAAAAACTCGTTTTTTCTTCGGACTGTCAGAAAAATCACCGCTTTGTTTACTCAAAATTCTCCCACCGACTCTTTGACATAAAAAAAATAAGCCATAGGTTGCCAATAAGCAAAAAGTTTTGCCAAGAAAAGAAAAAAAAGTCCTAATAATCTGTGGTAAGTGGTTCATTCGTTCACAGCAAATGATTTATAGACAATATTTTACTTTAAAAAAAAAACGTCGTGGTGGGAAATAATTTCCCCTTGCCTTATTAAGGGTTAACATCCGATAACAGGGTGTCCTAGTATGGAACCAGGCCAAGTGATTGTATTGAGTGGAAGTTATTATTATTATTTTTACAGCATAGTCCGAGGAGTTTAATACTCCTTGCAGTAGTAGAGTTCATCTTATTTGATGAATTGATGTAGTTAGCAAAAAAAAACTAAGTACCTAAGTACAGATGACAGCACATAAACCTTTACATACGTATCATTTACATACCAATCATTTACGTTAGGCGACTTCGCATCAAAAATGTAAAAGATGACCTGCTGTCAATTGTACCTGTAGGTACTTTCCTCAGAACACAAAAAGAAGGTACTTTCTCAGTCTTAAGTTTTGTCTGCCAGAAAGTTTGGTCTGCTGAGAGTTGGCTCCTTAGAGTTGGCTAGCTTAGATAGAAAGTAGACTTAACGTTCTTGAAGTAGAGTAGAGGCAGCCTGTAAACCTTTATATTGCAATGTATTTTACTATCACGGACTGCAATAGTTTATCACCTGTTAACTAAGTATACGGAACCCTCGGTACGACTCGGTCGACGGCGTATCAACCTTTACATACGTGCTTCTTTGATTCTGCCCAAATTCGTTAATGTTCGTTATTTTAAAGCAATTGAGAATCTGACAGTAGCTTTTGAAGTGTCGATCTCCGGGATAAAATGTAGCCTTCCAAACGACAATCTATCTCTGTGCCAAATTTCATGCAGATCCGGTTAGCCGTTCTGGCGTAATTGAGTAACAAACATCCATCCAAATGTTCGCATTTATAATAGAAAGTAGGTAGTGGATTTGGAACAAAATAACGTGGAGAAAAGAAAGGCCTCGTGTTGGGCGCCATAATCCGTCGTGCCCTCACGCGGCACGCCTGCCCTACCTATATCATTATCCTCCTGAAGACTATGCGTCTTCACACGATTTCCTAAATTTCAGAAAAATGTTGAACAGACCCACAGGAACGTATTTAAATTTGGCTCTATCTTGGGCACAGAAAAACAATATTAATTTGCTGTGGTTTTTGAATGCCTATGTCATGATAACGGCGGCGGTAGTTAGTGTAGACAAGAGCGGGCATCATGTCGCAAAGTGATTTTCTATGTGTTTTATCCATCTAAATCTATATATATTCATTTATTTTTTGTTGTTTTACATCCAAAACCGTTAGACGTACAATGTACCAATGCTGGTAGATAGAGATATGAGTTACATGGTTATGTCATCACACGATGACGCTAGTTCTAAAAGTATTGTTTTTAAGTTTAAGAGAAGATGATATTACTGGCTCAATAAGTCCGATGGTGAGGCATTGTCAGTTATCAGACAGCGAAGATGAGCAACCTGTTATGCCAACACATTTTGGTGGGGAATCCAATTCGGATGACTGAGAAAATGACAGCAATACTGTACCAATACAAGCTGCAATACATCTTCTTGTGACGAAGGGACTGCAAGTACTCGTCAACTTCCTCCAGCAGCAACTGCAGCAAAAGTAGCGGCCGAGGTAGAAAAAGGTCAAGAGGCAAAGGCAGAATATTAAGAAGTGAAAGAAGGTGGGGCAAGAGTCCACAATCGGTAGTTTCATCTCGAGGTCGCGGGCGTGCGGTTGCGGTCATAGTCGTGGTGTTCCGAAGCGCAAACGAAGAGGTATTCAGTGCAATCAAAAGTGGGTTCATATTTCATTCACGCATAATTTGAAAGGTTTACAAAAGGTTAACAATTACAGGTATCCATCGACATCAGAAAGACTTTTGTTTAGTTTTTTTACCGGGCTGTCTCATTAGTTATTAGATAACAAGAAGTCTGAATTTTTTGATCAACAAGCTTTAAGCTAAAAAAATTATTGTACTGACGTTAATTATATAATAAAAACGCGTTAATACTTGTTTTATTGAAATCATATCCTAATTTGACAGAATTTTACATTATTTGTCTACCTATGTCCTCATATGAGTACTAACGCCTAGCGTCCTCGTATAAGCACATAATATAAGATGGGTTAAGGGGGGAGGAATTTATAAAATAATGTTTCAAGATATCAATCTTGATTCATGGCCTTTTAGAATCGCGCATTCTGTCATTTTTTCTTATTGTAAAAATATGAGTCTACTTTTGATAAATCTGGTCAGAAGCTTTGCTAGTTAATAAAATTTCGGACATTTTAAATACCTACATGTTTGTTATCCTATACTTATCTTTGATACAGAAACGTTTCATAATTATTATATTTAATAGCATCTTTTCTCAATCGAAGACTAGGTATAGAATAACAAAAATAATGTAGCAGTCTGAGAACAAATCAAAAGAATAGTATTTTTTTTACGGTCCGGCTCATGGAGGCTTTATGTCGAAATACCTCATTTTCCTAATATCTAAAAGTCAAAATGACTGAAATTCAAAATCCCATAATGAACTTACGCCATAAAAAGAAAATGACAATCGATGTACAGTTGCAAACAAAATTTATTAGAAATTAAAAACTTAACTTTTGTAGCTTCTTAAAATAACTCATAAGCGCCTACATCATCTTAACTAATCAATTACCTACGTGTAACGTCGTTTCAATAAAATGACGTTTTCCAAAAATGAAAATGGAGAAATACTCTGCTCTCTCAGCTCCCGCAGTTGTAAAAATGAAACCTAGCTAGATCGATTTATCGCCCCTGAAAACCTCTGTAGGTACCTATAGTAAATTTCATGAAAATCGTTAGAGCCGTTAACCACAGATAACAGCAGCCTTAACCGCACTGACCTCCAAGGTACCATGGAGGCCATTCCTTAACCGTGTTTGAATATACGAAGACTTTTTGGCTAATACTGGCTGCAATCGATGACGACATTTTGACAAAAGTTGCAAATTCTGACAGTAATTTTTGTTCATCCTAACATTATTTTCTCTGTGATCCTAACACGTGACATTGGCGAAGTTGTACTGTATAATCAGTGCAGTGAGTCCATAAAGCAGAATTGAATTGAATTGAATTTTTGTTCATAATTATTTCACAGATTAAAAAGAAAAAAAGACAAGTCTAATTATTTAGCGAGTATAAACAAGAATTGAATTGAGTTTAGCAGATGTTGTGGATGACCTTTAGAAATTAACCCGATGTCATGGCACTTAAAGCGACCACGTGCAAAGAGGCTATAGCAAGGTGGGAGAAGGAGAACGACGCAAATGCAGCGGAGGCCACCGTGATAGAGCTCCAGTTTCAGTGGCCCCCGATCGAGAGGATGGACGGGGCGCTTTCCACGCTCGTCAACTGCCAGTGAGGGAACGCACGTTATACCTAGCCTAAAATCTAACGGCGCTATTTATAAAAACACTACTCCTTGAAACACTCAAAACACAGTTTGAGTCGGCCATAAAAATTAATAAAACAAATTAAAAACTCGTAGAACAAACGTTGTAAAAGACGAACTCTATTTGATATCTTTCAGGAATTGAGCATTTATGATGCCGTCGTAGTAGGGTAGGCCTTATCCTGTGGCTTACGGCCTTTTTCAGTTCAGCTGCTCGTATCTTCAGGCTCTAGACAGATTGTAGAGCCGGCGAGCACGTCGGTAATGAAATCCATATCCAGATATGTACTTTGTGTGCCTATAATACTTAGGGACCTTGTATTTACTCTGTGCAAAACTTTTTATTCATTAAAGAATTTTAGTAATAATAATAATTTAAGTTTTCATTTGTTACAGAAAACTCAGTTTATCTTCAAATATGATCGACAAAATCGCTGGCATTGCCGGTATGCGAAATCTCAAAATACTCTCCCTTGGAAGGAACTACATCAAATCCTTAGCAGGAATTGTAAGTACCTACTTTAATAACAATCATAAGCCTCCTATATACGTCCCACTGTAGGGCACAAGCCTTCTCTCAGGGAGAGACTATGGGCTTAATCACCACGTGTGCCCACCGCGGATTGGCGATTTCAAGCGCTGAGGTATTTCAATAGCTCAGATACCCAGGTTTCCTCACGATGTTTTCCTTCACAGTTTTTAATAACAAATCAAGGTAATAATAAAATTCATATATACAGTCCTGGTCCCAAACTAGGATATTCTGTGATATGGTGAGGTTACCGTCCATTTTCCATGTTTGAGATGTGTCGTGTCGTCTCAAACGTGAAAAAACCCAGACTGAGGGGAGTGTGATGTGTGGATTAGTCTTACGCCCGGTATCATGTCCACAAACGAAAAGGTCTTTTTTGTATGCATTTTGGCCAACTGACAGCTGTTAACAGCAGATTAACAGCATGTTAGTGTAATATAGGGGTGGGGATGGTATAGGTGCTGGGCAAACCTACTCTATCTAAAAAACAATGTCCAAGGCGCTGCAGCGTCCGAGTGGTCCCTTCACCCATCAAGTGTGAGTGATGGTGCCACTGGACGCTTCATAAATCATCTCATTACGTAGGTGCAAAAGCCAAAAGTAAGTGTGACATACCGTGAGTTAGTATTCTTTCCAGCGCACGATAGCTGGAAAGAAGCCCACGATATATATTTTGACTCACTCATGTTTGTCGACGTACAGCTGATATGCTACCGAAATCCTAAGCGTCAAAGAATGTTCTTTTAAAAAGAGAGCTTCGTCGCCTTACAGGAATCAGTAGGAGAGACTTTGGAAGAGCTGTGGATAAGTTACAACACCATCGATAAGCTAAAAGGCATCGGCGCTTTGAAGAACTTGAAAGTCTTCTACATATCAAACAATAGCATCAAAGAGTGGGTCGAGTTCAATCGACTACAGGTAAACGGTAAAATGTTACGGTGATAAAAAATATAAGTACACTAGGTGTGCCCGCGGCTTCGCTCGCGTGGAATTCAGTTTGTGCGATCTCTTACTCTCACAGATTTTAGCGGATGGACTGCCTTTCAGCAATAAAAGCATCAGATCAGATTTATGTGACAGGCGGACGTCGGTGCGGCGATGAATTTTGAACAATAAAAATATAGAAAAATCCGTATGGTGTCGCGGTTAGAGGTAGCTGGAACAGACTGAAAAAATATGGCCGCGGTGGGGGTCACAGATTTCTTTTTAAAATCTATAACACACATGCGCAAATGTCCTGCTGCACTGACGCGTGTGAGGTCACGCTTTATTTAGCTTTTACAATTTGCCAACAGATGGCGTTACACGAAAGATGTGCTTATTAAAATAAACTAACTACATATTAATTAAAAAGCCTAATTACACAAAACAATAATTGATCGTCTACATAGTATCAGGAAAAAAACTATGGGTACCTACCTACAATGTTTGTTTTCCTTTTTTGTGTACAATAAAGTGTCCTCTATTTAATAACAATTTTAAACCCTCTTCTGAATTATTCTACTGAAATTTTACGTAAATTATAATTTATAATTGTTCAAAAAAGTAATAGATAGATAAATAGAGAACATTAGATTGAGTACATAAAAAGACAAATTAGACAGATATTATCCGTAATATTGTCCGTGGAGAAGATTCCATATTCCATTCCGACCCCAGTACCAGATCCTGGTCACCGATTTTCACCAAAATGCTTATCAACCTCGACCAAATAAGCTGAAACTCGAAGAGTCTGCGTTTATCCGTCGAGAAGTTTTAGTACATATCTACCTTCGACATTGTTGTATTTCTCCTTGTACTTAGTTCAATTGTCATGTCAGTTCCTGGTCACCAAGTTTCACCAAATGGAAGAAACTTAAATTCGAAGGGTCTTCTACTCTCCGTTAAAACTAAAACCTTGTTTTCTTTGTCTTTGTTTTTTTTTTCGAAAGAATTGCTCAGTTGAAGAGGCAGTGGGCGTGGCTCATACCTCGAAGAACTGATGGCGGTTGGGGCGAAATAGTTCTGACCTGGCGACCGCGGACGGGACGTCGGAGTGTGGGAAGGCCCACCAGATGGTCTGACGACCTGGTTACGGTGGCGGGGAGTCGCTGGATGCGGGCGGCACAAGACCGGGAAGCTTGGAAAACCGTGAGGGAGGCCTATGATCTGCAGTGGGCGTCAAATGGCTGATGATGATGATGATGTTTTTTCCGGTGTATAGTAAGGAATATTCTTATCTTATATGGGCAATTTCAAGCGCTGAGGTAAGTGAACACCTCAGACACTCAGGTTACCTCCCGATGTTTTCTTTCACAGTTAGCGAGTGGTATTGCTACTACAACTTTACAAAATTGTACGTAACTTTAGAGAACAAAGTCATTGGAACATGCCGGGACTCGAACCCACAAACACCCGAATGTGAGGCCGGCGTTCTACCGTTCCGCTACCACCGCATTATATTAAATAAGCCATCAAAGGATCTGCTGTTATCCGCTAAACAGATCTCTATTTCATTTTCATAGTAAGATCATATCTTTGTCTCATATTATACAAAGGATCTACTTATAAAAATATATATAGCTGCAATCTACTTATAAAACTCATGAAATAAGCCCAAACCCGACAGAGCAGATATTTTGACCACTAAGGTACTCCAGCGTCTTTTAGTAGATTGAGATACACACAACGTGACACAGTCCTGTTTCACGATCAATCATAGATATTGTTTATAGATACATCATAGATACATATAATATACAATCAATAGATACATCAATAGATACATATTTTGCAGATATTTTGACCACTAAGGTACTCCAGCGTCTTTTAGTAGATTGAGATACACACAACGTGACACAATCCTGTTTCACGATCAATCATAGATATTGTTTATAGATACATCATAGATACATATAATATACAATCATAGATACATATAATATATATCTTGCGCTGGGGCGTTATCTTGATGAAACAAAACAACTTTAGTGAGTTTGCCACCCCGTTGTTCGCATACTTCGTCACGCAAATTTTGATTTGTTCTGCGTACATATTCCCCGTAATAGTAGCTCCATGACTGAAGTATTCAATTCCCACCCCTTGGCTGTCCCAAAAAGAGAACCCATGATCTTGCCGGCGGATGGAACGGCCTTGAATTTCTTAGGGGTCGGTGATGATGGTCACTTCCAAGTCATGGATTGTTTTTTTGTTTCAGGGTCGTAATGGTGAAGCCATGTTTCCCCCATAGTTAGAAATCGTGCCAAAAACTGGTCAGGATCTTGTTGTTTCAAACAGCTTTGTAAAATTCTCAGCCTGGTTCGTTTTTGTTCGGCCGTTAGCATTCTAGGCACCCAACGCGCTGAAACATTTTTCATTCCCAAATGGTCACGTATTATATTATGAACACTCCCTATTGAAATCTTTAGTTTTTCAGCTATAAAACGGACAGTAGTACGACGATCCGCCAAAACAATTTTTTCAACATTTTTTATCATTTCTTCAGTTACTGCAGCGTAGGGCGCCCTGAGCGCAAGTCGTCATTAGTGGAAGTTCTTCCCCTCTTAAACTCAGCACACCATCGCACAACTGTAGAATACCTAAGGAGGAGCATGAATGTGAACCCCTAACGTATCTTGCAAGTCTGAATTTACTTGTTCCGTAGTAAAATTGTTCAACCATAGATATTATTATGGCGCGAACTTCAATCTTCTCCATTTTCGAATACTCGTTGCGAAACAACACAAGTCAGAACCTATACCTCATTCTCACTACTTATTGAACACCCCTTGTATGTCAATCGTTATTAACCTACCTGTATTGTATCTCAGTCTGGGGAAACGCCGCAAAACCCATCTAATAACAGTAGAAAGAGCGTAACGCTCAGTATTAAAGGTGATGATGAAAAAGAAATACAAATTCTCAACGCATGACCTTTATAAAAAGTGCGAGGTGCTCACAATTAGGCAAGTTTACATTTTAAAAGCAGCTTTATCAGCTTCATTAATCCTTCACTTACTTCAAGCGCGATCATGAAGCGATCCTCAAACAACGCACTATCAGATTACCAGTACCCTTGGTAAAATCAGCCTTTGCTCAGCGTTTCAGCCTCTTTGAATTCCCTTTTATCTGCAATAAAATGTTAACCGTCTGTCAAATAGTCAAGACCACTACCACAAAAGCCGAATAAATACATGATAACACTATACTTATCTACTAACGTTGGACTACAATGCTAACGAATCCCTGCTTCTAATTCGACGGTAATTATTCTGCGATAGCAGACATTCACACAAACACTCGAAGTACACCACATAATATCATATAGGTACTATCACATACTTAACAGCACATAACACAAGGCTCTGCTAAATGCTGTTAGTTACTACATTTACATTCTTGTTTGATATCACGGCCCCCACAGGAGAGGCTCGGGCTAGTGTGGGGACCACTGCTTAGGTGCTCATAAGTCTTTAAACATAATAGTAATAAAAACTCAATTGAATTGTATACAACTGCTTACACCCTATTTTTAAGGATAGCTGTAAAGGACTTTTGGGAGACAAATAAACAAATTTCATTTCAAAACATTCAATCAATGTGAAACATGCAAGCAAACAAAATAATGAAAATTAAATAAGAGGGAAGTTACTTTTTCGATCCAGGAAGTTAAACTTTTCAACTCAGACAGCGTACATTTCTCAGGAGTGTCCGAACCTCCGCGACCTGGTGTTCATCGGCAACCCTCTGAGCGAAAACCAGCCCGACGAAGACACCTGGCGGAAGCAGGCTTCCAACCGGCTGCAGCAGATCACGAAGCTCGACGGCGTGCCTATCATCAGGGATGTCTAGCTGGGACGACGGCCAGCTCCTCACGAGGTTAAAGCCCGTCCAACAGCCACGTAGACTCCACGTTACCACGTTACCATTCGCCTGCTAGGTACACATTAACTATGAAACCGAGCCGAATTGCCCACTGGACAAATCCGCGCGATTTTGCGGTTTTCGGCTGGTTCGACTCTGTTGTAATGGACCCCAGGCTAAATAATTATTTTATAAACGATAAACGTGTATCAATGCACTATCTTTGATATTTTTTTTACATTGAAGCCTTTTGCATTTTATGCATAAACCCATTACACTTTGTAGAATGAAAACATTCTGCCAAAGTCAGCGGCTTGATAGTGGCTTAGTATAATGCCCCACAAATAATTTGTCCAAATGACTTTGACTTGGACGTATTTCGGGTCTCATTGGCGGGCGACGCGGTATGTGACTGAACTTGAAAATTCATCGGACTTTAGTTTAGTCAAGTTAAAAAAACCGGACAAGTGCGAATCGAACACCCACCAAGGATTCCGTACAAATTTGTAGGTACCTACTTGCATATTATAAATAGTTCAGGAACCGAGTCTCGTAGTTTTTCCGAGCTTTTACCGACCTTCGAAACCCATTTTTTATGATTTAACTACAAATATATAGTTCTCAGATTTTTCCCTGTACTTGTAGTATAAGATGATATTACTTGCCAAAGGAGAATGATCAAAAACAGTCTATGTTGCGCTTCAAGCATTTATACCTCAAAATGTTTCTTTTAAGAAATGATTTCATAGTTCCATTTGATAAATTAAAAGAATCAGGGGTTTAATAGTAATAATTAAAAAATATCTGTATTGATTGTATAACTAAAAAACTTCAGTCAGTCAATAGAGATTACAAACACAGATTAGATTACATTATTGCAAAAATCGCAAATCGTGTACATACATAAAATGCGAAAGTGCAAACTAAAAACGGGGAGTTTTTGACGGTAATTCAAACGAGCGGTTTTATAACGCTTTTTTTTTCAAATTGATTCCAGTGGATTTTATACTGTTTAATTAGTGTAGTTTATTGTTAAAATGACCTCTCATTCTTGGCTTAAATAACTATTTAGTAAGAGCACACATAAAGTCAAGGCATGTCAGTGGACGCACATACTTTGTTTACATTTTGGTAAACCGAGATACTGACACAGCGAACTCATTGAGCTCTTTGGTGCGCTATTGCTGCAATTGCATTGCAGGCAAAAGAACAGTAGGATCTTGCGCTCACGTGTTGACAGTGGTGTGGTACTTGAGCTGGGGACGATTTAATGTTATAAATGCCTCAGCTCCTTTCTTAGATAATATATTTGAAGAGGGTATTTAAATTAAAAATGTTATATTTCTTACAAGACCTCGTTTTATTTTCTTTTTTTTTTCTTCTTAGACGTGCCTATGACTTTTTTTTTAAAGATATAATATTGCAAACTGTCGTACAGATATGTAATAATATTAGATAAACCCTATTACTTATTGCATGAAACCTACGGATATTTTGTATTTTATACAGAATTATTACTTAGCACTAACTAACCATACCTACCTAATAATGACCTATGTTTATAATTCGAACTGACTAGGTGCCAATGCCAACCCAAAATAACACCAAACCACCAAAGTTGTCATAACCTCAAAACATGGGCTCCAAATTAAGATTTCTCGAAACTCCCATCTAATATTTTCATAATATTATTCCTGCATAATCCAGAGCTAATTTCTTATAGTTTACCGTTGGTTTCATCAATGCGCAAGAACATGCAAAAATAGACTAACTCCTATAGTAAATTGATCATTCTCCTTTCATAGTTCTAGGTCAACGGAGTACCCTATAAATTTTGATTCCCTTGAGTGTCCAAATATCCGTTTTTTGCAGCATAAACGGCTTTATCCTTTTTTAAGTTAACTTAGATGTTTGATTTTATCACAGCTTCAAGGGACTGTAGGTAGACTCAAGTATAAGGTTTTAATTCGATACCTGCACGCGTTGCCAAGATAAAAGGTCTTGACAGACAGAAGGACGGACGGACAACAAAGTGATCCTATAAGGGTTCCGTTTTTTCTTTTGAGGTACGGTAGGGATCCGTAAACAATAAAGAAAACTTTAGTCGTCCGTGTAAAATATTGCTGAAGATTTTAATGATTCACCCTGTAAATGCTCGAGACGACGAAAGAACCGAAAAATATCCGGTTCAAATGCTGTTAGGAATTTAGGATACGACCTTTTAGAGTTGCGTTACGCGACAGTGATGACTTGTAGGGTCAGAAAAACAGTCAGATGAATAATAGTTATCAGATAAGTTATTTTTTTTGCAAGTATCAAGGCGACTAGAATATTAAATAAAGATAGTAACTAGGCACATAATGAGAATAAAAATAAAGCTGATCTTGTAAGTCTTCTACTCCACTCATAGCCCCTCCTTCACTCTCTGAGCTGTCATCGTTTGAAATGTTAGAATCAGTATCATCACGACACTGTCTTTCAACAAAGAATTTAATATTTTTAAAATAATAGTAATAATAAGTAATTTTATTCATAAAGATGATACATTAACTACTAGGATCTATTTAGATTTCATTTAGTAGAAATAATATACGATAAGATGAGCCTCTGCTTCATAAAATTTTTTTTACACTGCTGCTTTTCTCTTTCAAAAATAATCGTCCACACATAAGCATTTCTCGAGCACGACTGTTTAGCACATCTTCCTTTAGCACTCATTTTTGTCACAAAAGTAGCAATAAACATTATTTAAAAAGAGACACTTCCGATGAAGTTGTATTCATCACCCACGTGTGACGCGCTTTCCCGACAGCGTTGCTAACGGTACTGAAAGGCGTCAGTTGACGTCATATGCCGCTCCATTCCAAAAGGTCGTATCCTAACAGCATTTGAACCGGATAATAATGGGTGGTTTTGTTTGATGCGTTTGCGCAATAAGGACTCTTATGAAGGTCACTGTATGAAATAAGTCAAATAAGTATGTTTCGATAGTGTCATAGCTACAGGAAACTGAAATATTAGGGGTTAAAGTATGAAATTGCCGTTTTATTGCAATAGGTTATTTGAATTGACATAGAATCTTCATGGTTTGAGGTTCTTTTTTTAAAAAATGTGAAACATTTGAATATCGACTTTCAATTGTTTTTGTTATTCAATTTAGACAAGAAAGATGGATACTGCGAAAATTCGAGTGATTATGAGGCACCCATTTTTCGTATTTTTTATTTTATTGATTTGACGCAAATGAGTCAATATTGTGGGTAAGGTAACGTTAAACCATGCCGCTAATTCCTGGGTAGTTTGACTAGGGTCGGCTTCCACTATCTCTCTTAATTCATCGTTATTCACCTGTGTGGGCGGTCTTCCTCGTGGCTCGTTCTTTAAGTCGAAATTTACATCACGAAAGCGTTTAAACCAAAATCGCACTGTGCGTTCATTAGTAGACCCCTCTCCAAACGCAGCATTGATATTGCGGGCTGTTTCTGCCGCGTTAGTTCCGCGTCGGAACTCGTATTCAAAAATCACTCGAATTTTCGCAGTATCCATCTTTCTTGTCTAAATTGAATAACAAAAACAATTGAAAGTCGATATTCAAATGTTTCACATTTTTTAAAAAAGAACATCATAGAAACCATTTGAAAAAAGTTTCATTCGAAAACCTCAAACCATGAAGATTCTATGTCAATTCAAAGAACTTATTGCAATAAAACGGCAATTTCATACTTTAACCCCTATTATTAAAATTGCCTACCGGTCCTCTCTTGGACCCGAGCAAGTACTTAAAAATTATAACAGTGTGAATTATGTTGTTTTTAGGTTCTAAAACTTAGATTGAGAGGATAACATCAATCAAGTTGATTGTTTATTACAACTCTCGTGTTCATTTTAAAGAAAGAAGAAAGAAAGACATTTAATGTAACAATTATATTCTTTTTGTTGCACTAACCCGTGCTGAGGACAATTTTAAAAACCTATTTAGTGGCTAAAAATTCCATCCATGCCAGGACTTGTACCCGCGACCTCTGCCTAACCGTGCAGCGCACACATTTTTTAAAAACGCCGCGCTGGATGCCGTGTCCGAGTGGGGAGAGGGGGCTAAGATGAGGTTCGCCGCTCGAAAGACCCAAGCCATGGTGGTCACCAGGAAGCGCGATGTTAACCCACCCAAGCTGAAGCTTGGAGGGGAGGACATCGCGTTCTCGGACGAGATCACCGTGTTGGGTCTGACGATCGACAAGAACCTCAACTTTCTTAGCCACCTCAACAGGGTCTGCGGCAAAGCTATGGCTAGGTTCCAGATGGTGTCTAGGGCGGCCAGGGCGACATGGGGCTTAAATGCCGATATCGTCCGGCTGCTCTACACCACCGTCATCGAACCTACCATCCTCTATGCGGCCAACGTCTGGGCGCCTGTCGCGCAGCGAGCGGGGGTCAGGGCCTTACTCGACAGGGTGACCAGGGCCTTTGCGATCCGCATCGCCAAGGCCCATCGCACCACCTCCTACACAGCTGCCGTTCTCTTGGCGAGGATCCTCCCCCTCGACCTTAGGGCCGAGGAGGCCCTTCAGCTTTACGAGTTGAAGAGGGGGAGGCCCTTCGCCCCGCTGCCGGGCCGGGAGGTCGAGCGCCGCTGCAGCCCGTTCACGCTGGCACACCCCGCTCTACGAACTCCAGTTGAGTTCGAGGAGGTGGCCAGCGTGGAGGAGCTCAGCAAGGTGCCCGACGATTGGGCCCGGGCCTATACGGACGGCAGCAAGATCGAGGGCAAGGTAGGGGGTGCAGTCACCCTGTGGAGGGATGGCGTTGAGGTGCGCACCAGGGGGTTCAGGCTGGAGGGATTCGCCTCCGTCTTCCAAGCGGAGATGGTGGCGATCTCCAAGGCTCTCGACCTCGTGGCCGGGGGTCCCGGTCCCATCAGGGCGAGCGTCCTGAGCGACTCCAGATCTGCTCTGGAGTTGCTCAGGAACCCCTCGCCCACACACCCGCTGGCCGTGAAAATACACGGCCAGCTGGGGGACATAAAAGCACACGGGGGCCTGATCCGGTTTTTCTGGATTAAGGCCCACGTCGGGATCCCCGGCAACGAGCGCGCAGACGAGTTGGCCAAGAGGGCGGCGTTGTCTCGCAAAGACGCGGCAGCCTACGACCTGTATCCCGTCTCACATGCAAAACTGCAGGTGAGACGGGAGACAGTGGCAAAGTGGCAGGCCCGCTACAGCGAGTCTGCCACAGGCCGCGTCACCTCGCTGTTCTTCCCGGACGTCGCATCGGCCCATAAAGTCCTTGGCAAATTCACTATGTGCAATGCCAAGGCGCAGCTCCTGACGGGGCACGGCGGCTTTCGAGCGTACCTCCACAGGTTCAAGCTCGCGGGGAGTCCGTCCTTCATCTGTGATGACGAGACTCCCGAAACGCTGGAGCACCTGCTGGAGGAGTGCCCCCGTTTTGGAGCTGTACGGGCCGACTGCGAGATACTCCTGGGAGCAGCGGTGAGGTGCGAGGCATTCGCCGCCTTTATGGCCGACTCCAAAAGTCGAGAGGTCTTCCTGCCCTTCGCCCTGGGGGTGACGCGCGCGGCCTCTAGGGCTAATGGGGGCCGGGATTAAAGTCGTCTCTTAGCTTCATCTCTCACCTTTTACATTAGGATTACTTTTTTATACATTTTAAATTTTTTACATTGTATACTTTTTACGCTTTTAAGTTCTATGTTTAGCCCCGGCGCCTTGCTTGTCACTACTCCTAGGAGTAGTCAGAGACAAGGCGTCGGGGTGTATATTCTTTTAAGATGTAACCAATTTTACAACTAAAAAAAAAAAAAAAAAAAAAAAAAAACATCAAAGAGACAAGAAGAGGGAAAAAAAACAAAAAAAAAAAGAAAAGATGATAAAACGAAAAATCTAAATATGTCATAATATTACTTTTAATACTTTTATTTTATAGCTTTATAGTTTGACCTATGTTTTAACTTTTGACACATGTCAACATTTTATTATTAACCTTTATCTTTGGCCCCGGCGCCTTGCTTGTTACTACTCCTAGGAGTAGACAGAGACAAGGCGTCGGGGCACATAGAAAATTTTAGCATTTTAGCAAAATTGGACAATTTTTATTTATGATCTTTATTATATAATTTTAACTTTGTAAACATTAAAAATAAGAATTTTAACGGCTTTAATAATAAGAAATTTATTCCATATAATTTTATCTCTAGACTAAGGAATTTATTATACGAATTTCACAATGTTTTAATAAACGTACAAAGGTCGCCACATAATCAATAGTGGCGGTACCGGCTAAGGGGGAGGGGTTTAGTCCGTAGGCTACTGGGAGAAATCCCCAGTAGAGTCGGGCATGCCGCCGTGTGTTAGGGCACGGCGGTATACATGAGTATTCCCCTCCTCCTATTAAAAAAAAAAAAACCGTGCAGCGCTCTCCCAACTGAGGTAATGGGCAAGTGCAGGCATCACTAAAATTTCGAGCCTCTTTACAAACTTCTCTGTATTACGTGCAGGCAGCGACATCTGGCCGAAGCAATTTACATCACTTGCAGTCCCGAGTAACCCACTTTGCAGTTAGGTTTTTACGTCGGAATGATATCGCTGTACCTACATGATTGTATTCTTTTTCCCCGTGTTCGTCTCCCAAGGCACGTCACTATAATGCTGCTAATATCTAACAACAATTAATCTAAACCAAGCGACAACAAATAGGTAAGACAATATTTGTCACAAAATATCCAAATGCAGACTATTATCGGTCATCACCCTGATTCGTAGAAATAATATTAAGTCAATTACAGAAATATGTGTCCCTCGAGTTAATAGGGAGTTAGTGGTGATTGCGTGACACTTGCCGACACAAGCGGTGATACTGCGCCACTTGTCCAGAAGAAAGGGCGCACGATGTTCGGTAGACATAATAGAGCTGATCGCTACAAAACCGAATGGAACAGATAGGCCCCTCAAACAGAATTGCTGAGCTATATTTTGAAGTCACATAATATGAAGTTCAGACTTTAACGTCCCCCTCGCCCTAACGTAATGGAATAAGTCTCTCCTCTTTGACTTATTCTATCGCATCCTTTAAGTAGAGACAGAACACTTATATGCATACATACCTAACAGTAGCTGCTTTATAAAAAGGAAAATTCCCGTAACAGAACAAAAAAGGGCCTCGAGATAAAACACAAAAAGCAAGACGAACGAAGTCAACTTTTGCTCTACGAATTTTGTCAATTTTTGTTTAGTTTTCCTTTTTCTTTAAAAAAAGTGTTTTTAGTATTCTTCCCTTTTTCCTGCTACGCCGTGTCGCTGTTTGATTAGCAATGCTTAAAACAGTACGTGTTACATAGAATTGAATAAGGTGAAGATTAAAGTGAAAAATAAGAATAGTACATTACGATACTAGTGCGAAAAGTAGGAAATTCGCAACGAGTGGCGATAAATTAAAACACGACCGAAGGGAGTGTTTTATATCGATACGAGTTACGAATTACCTATTCGCACGTGTATCGTACAACGTTTTATAGTACATATGGCCCTTTGAAGTTTCGACATAGGCACGTAAAGTGCTCATTATCGCACTAGTGCGGTAATGTAGCACCATATGTACTATAAAGACATTTATTATACCAACAAGACACATCACAGAAATAAAATAAGCAGATAAGTAACATAATATGCACAGCATCAGAAAGAAAACTAAATACACAACAGACAAAACAAATAAATAAAACAGGACCATTGATGTAGCCTGCGGTGTATCTAAGTTGCCATCTGAGGTGCGTTCATTAGTAGACCCCTCTCCAAACGCAGCATTGATATTGCGGGCTGTTTCTGCCGCGTTAGTTCCGCGTCGGAACTCGTATTCAAAAATCACTCGAATTTTCGCAGTATCCATCTTTCTTGTCTAAATTTAATAACAAAAACAATTGAAAGTCGATATTCAAAGGTTTCACATTTTTTAAAAAAAGAACATCATAGAAACCATTTGAAAAAAGTTTCATTCGAAAACCTCAAACCATGAAGATTCTATGTCAATTCAATGAACCTATTGCAATAAAACGGCAATTTCATACTTTAACCCCTAATAAATAGAAAGATTTACCAAAGTAAATGACATTACGCATGCCCAACATTACGCAATGGTGGCCTCCGATTTGACTGATCGGTTCAAAATCATCGTTATTCCCTTCGGTCTTGGGCTTTTCGCACCCAGTCCTTTCCAACCACGTTGACCAGGTCTTCAGTTCATCTCGTTGATTTTCTGACCCCATTCTAGCTAAGTCGACCGTAGCAGACGTTCTGGTGTTTTCTTGTGTCACCGCCAACCACTGTCCCATCGCTAGTTTGACATTTTATGACAGATTACGGCAGCGGCCACACTAATAACCGCCTTACACGCTATCTATCTATTACCCACATACCGTATACCGTCCGTAGCTAACCAGCGATCGTTAGGTACCTGTAAACTCCATTAATCGAAAAATGATTGTGCTCAAAAGATTGGAGATATAGTCCGCACAGATCTTTTTGGCGGTAACGTGAACATAGTCACAGATCGTTTGCACATTGCATCGCTTACTGTCTTTACAGTGTATGTGTGAGTAATTGACGTAGTGTGACGGGTAGTACCTAAATTACTTTAGTAAATTACTAAAGTGGTCAATTACTCACGCATACACTTTAAAGACAGTAAGCGATGTGCAAACGATCTGTGACTATGTTCACGTTTCCGCCAAAAAGATTTGTGCGGACTATACAAGTGAGTGGACCCTACTTGCGTCCAGTGGATTCATAGAACTATCAGATATAAAATGGAAGCTAATCTGTATCAATACAGTATCCGTACATAAAAAGTTATATCTATCCACCTATCCATGCTAGACAACACGATGCTGAGAAGCTCTTGTGATAAAATAATTTTAGGCCGACATGCATAGCATTTCTTCATACAAAAGTCGATTTAAATGGCGACTTAAGTGACATTTAGGAAGTGGTACAAGTCGGCCTTACTTAGGTATCATAAACGACAGCAAATCACCAGATTTCCCGAACTCGTTATAATCTGAAAATTTATTGTAATGTGTCCATCGGAAATCAATTCACCAAAGGAAAAATGCACGGAAATTGCTTGTAACGTAACAAATCGAATATTATTATGCCCCATGCCCCAGTCAGCCGTAAAAATGCCAGTTATTTTAAGGCAGACTAACTTCAACCCGTGGCTTTGCCCGCATAAATATCTCCTGATATATCCCAAACGAACCCTAGGCATCAAAGATGCAAGTACATAAATCTGAACTGTTGTTGCTTTATGCATAAATTTGACCTCCGAATATATGAAAGAGATAAGTAGCAGTTTTTTTTTTGCAAGGTCGAACAATCCAACAAACACTATTTCAGTGCGTTTGTCGGGAAGATCGTGTTATGGGTCGGCTTTGTCCAGCCAGCTTCCCAGTTCGTCACGCGTCTCGGGGCCGGCTTAATAGCCTGCTTAATTCGCGCGCAAAGGAAATGCGCATTGGCGTTGGCGGGGAACGTGAAAACTCCCTCTGCAAAAGCCGAGGCCGGAGGTAGACCGAACGAGCATGAGCGAACATAGTCGAACGCCAAATGGTGCATCCACATCGCAATTATTTTCTGTGGAGCAACTGCGGTGTAGGTGCACCATTGACTGCCTCCTTGGCCCAGCAGTTAACACGCTTGACTATCAAAAAAGGGGTCGTGGCTTCGATTCTTACTGGAGGCCGCCGTACTTCATTTGTATAAATGGCCTCAGTCTGGGTGTATTTCCGTGTTTGTGGAAATATCCCCAGACTGGGTCTATTTCTTTGCCTGGTTACCGTATCACGGGTCATCTGTGGGACCGGGAGAAGTGATAGTGTTGAGTGGAAGTTATTATTATTGTACCATAATAATAATAACGGCTATTAGAGAACCTCAATCGCCTGTGCTGAAATGTCCTAACTGTAGGTTAAAATCTCCTTTGTAAGGGCTTGGGAGTTATTAGCCAATAACATTGAATATGAAATAGGAATATCTATTCAATACTGAAAGACAAGAAAACAAAAACGGAGCCGGTATCACGCCTCAGCATGACGTCAAAGAAGAGATCAATAAAAAATTACATAGATCTCGATTTCTTTCGTTTATTTTCTTACTACATGCCTTAGGCGCTGACTAGGTAGGTAAACTTGAGCTACTATTTAGTAGAACAAAACGTATTCGTAGAACAAAAGTTTTTAATTAACTTAGCCTTAAGGTTCTCCCCTCAATCGCTAGGTCTAACCGGGTCTACAGAGCGGATAGCCCGCTATTGTATTGCCACTAATAAAATTTAATGATGTAAACGGATAACATGAATTTATCTAAGAGAGATGTGCCCGGGGAACCGCGCCAGGATTAGGGGGAAATCAATTAGCGACAATGTATCAGTTGTTGGTGGAATTGAATTATTCGTATTGTTATCCGATATTGTTGTAGAGTTTGAAACTGATTTTGAGTAAGAATGTACTTATAACTAAGTAGATCGATAGGCAGAGAAAGGTTCTACCCATCGAACCTTCTACTGCGTGTTCCAGAAAGCTCCGCTGGAACTTAAGGGGGCAACTCTGAAACCTGAAAATAAATATCAGCTGTTCCGTAACTACTAAATTTTATAAGGCTGAAATTTTTTCCGTGATTACAGAGTTGGTCTCATAATAAAAGTTGAATGTACTTATTGTACATAAACTCACGCCTGTATCTCGGGGGGATAGGCAGGGTCGGTGAATTCCCACGCTGGTTACTTTCTACCGCGTAACTTCTACCTTGCCCTTCGTTAGTATCTTCGCTAGAACTTATTAAAGTAATTAATGAGTTAAGTTCTTAACTGAATGAGTTAATATTTATTATGTCGTAATTCCGTCCGTCAAAAGACCAAAGCGGAAGACGTTGGCATGCGAATAACCAAGTTAAAGTGGAATGTGGTCCGCCGGTAGACTAAAGCCGTCACAGAGTGGTGGCCGACGTTGGGTAAACGATCGCTAGGCAGGCCAGTGACCCGATGGGGTAAAGCCTAGGACAGCAATGGACGAGATTGGTGGCGGACCGAGAAGGTTGGCGTGACAGGGAAGATCACTTTTTGTTCTGTGGGGGCATGTGCGGAAGGCTGTGGATGGAGCCCGGAGAAGCGGGCTCCACCTACAGGCTGGATAGATATATATTAGTTACTAGATGACCCCGTGAACTTCGTATCACCGACGTCAACCGTTTTTTTTCTTCTCACCGTTTAAACCTTCCCTGGACTTCCACAAATATATAAAAACAACAATTAGCCAAATCGGCCCAGCCGTTCTCGAGTTTTAGTGAGACTAACGAACAGCAATTCATTTTTATATTAGGGGTTAAAGTATGAAATTGCCGTTTTATTGCAATAGGTTCTTTGAATTGACATAGAATCTTCATGGATTGAGGTTTTCGAATGAAACTTTTTTCAAATGGTTTCTATGATGTTCTTTTTTTTTAAAATGTGAAACATTTGAATATCGACTTTCAATTGTTTTTGTTACTCAATTTAGACAAGAAAGATGGATACTGCGAAAATTCGAGTGATTTTTGAATACGAGTTCCGACGCGGAACTAACGCGGCAGAAACAGCCCGCAATATCAATGCTGCGTTTGGAGAGGGGTCTACTAATGAACGCGCCGTGCGATTTTGGTTTAAACGCTTTCGTGACGGAAATTTCGACTTAAAGAACGAGCCACGAGGAAGACCGCCCACACAGGTGAATAACGATGAATTAAGAGAGATAGTGGAAGCCGACCCTAGTCAAACTACCCAGGAATTAGCGGCATGGTTTACCGTTACCTTACCCACAATATTGACTCACTTGCGTCAAATCAATAAAATAAAAAAAAAATACGAAAAATGGGTGCCTCATAATCACTCGAATTTTCGCAGTATCCATCTTTCTTGTCTAAATTGAATAACAAAAACAATTGAAAGTCGATATTCAAATGTTTCACATTTTTTAAAAAAAGAACATCATAGAAACCAGTAAGGTCACCAAATAAGGCCTACCTTAATTTTTTTATCACCTAACTAGCAGGTTTATAATGAAAATGCACTGGTAATTTGAAATACTTATATTTACTTATTAAACTTTGTAATAAATGAAACAAAATTGCTTTAGAAACAAAAATCACACTTTTGTGAACACAAATAACTAAAATGTCACTTTGGCCTTATTAGGAACCCTGTATCTTAATAAAGCCTTAATAAAAACAATTAAGCATTCAACTTCTCCATAAATACAAAACGTTATCAATACTTATATTAAATCTAATGAGATCCTATTAATTACTTTTGGTCATTTTAGATCAGACTTAAAGACTTAACTTGTAAAAGTACTACAATAATCAGCCTTTTTCATCTTTTTTTTAAGCAATCTCCTGAATAGTAAAATATTTTATTAACGGGTGTAAGACCAACACAGAGCTCATGATACCAAACGCCACAAGTAAGAAAGTGTCGCATATCATCAACTCGATCTTCTTTACAAGCTGGACAGTACCAAGAAGGTTTATTATCGTGACCCGACTGTCAAAGAAGCAGTCTTTACTGATATTCGCTTTCACGTTGCAGCAACTGCAGGTTATGCAGATGTACAGCCAGTAACTGACGCTGATTTTGGTGTCTTTATGTTAAGATTTATCATAGAAGAAGTACCAGGAACATCTTCTACTCTTGACGATGGTACAGTAATCTCAAATCTGTGATGTGGAATTCGTAGCATTGTCACCAAACAAATCTTTTGTTACCTCTTGAACCCTGTAATTCAGAGACTTCTTGTGTGGAGCAGTCGCTTTAACGTTAAACTTAGGAGTTGGTCAAAATTCATGATTCTCAAACGTGGTTGATTGACTGTCTATCTTATGTAGAGTTTCAGCATTCGGATTGTTTCTGAGAGCAAGGAAAGTGGCAAATTCTCAGTATCGGTACCTGAGCCATCTGAATCTTCCACATTTGAAGTTAAAATCTCTTGTTCCTAGGATTCATCAGATAAGTCAGCAATACTCTCACTGTTTGTAGGATTTGGAATTTCTGACAACGCAGAGAGCGCAAACCCCTTTCTACCATTTTAATGGCGTTTTCCATGTGTTGCAAAGTTCATTGAGCCCTTTTTTTCCTTGTGGTAGAAGCTGCTGATCCGTTTTCCATAATATTACTGAAAACAAGCGTTTAGTATTTTATTGTAATACTTTTTTAACTGACATAAAACATTGTCCTAATACGGCCTGTACCTGTGCCGTTATAAGGCCTATACATTTTTTTTATAGGCTTTATTAGGGCATGGCTCATGGGTAAACAAAACAACAATTATACGGATTACACCGATATTACAGCTTTTTCACTTATATGAGGAGATGGCTAAACGTATCATTATCCTGTAGACAAAACATAGCACACCGTGTACGAATAAAGATAAAAATAGTTACTGTTTACTAGGCCAGAATTTTATAAAAATAAGCGTGCGCTCCATGTCGTGGTTGTTTTTGACTGCAGGTTCCAAAACGTTCGCGGAACAGGCCGCTTGCTGTGCTTGTGTGCGTTAGTTAATGTACACGCACACTTCTACGAAAATTGGCGGCCATTTGAATTCGTGTAGCGGGAAATTTAAAAAATAGGCCTTATTAGGACATAGGCTTTATTTGTGTCACCCACCTCATTTGAAAAAAGTTTCATTCGAAAACCTCAAACCATGAAGATTCTATGTCAATTCAAAGAACCTATTGCAATAAAACGGCAATTTCATACTTTAACCCCTATTATAAGAAGATTGACGAATAGAATACCCAACTTAAGTTTCACTGGACCTTTCAGCAACGCGCAATCCAGATGTTAACTATTCATGCCGCTGTAAATAATATTAAAATCGATTAAGTGAAAGCAATTGATTCCGAAAATTACTGATGGAAATCGTCGCGTGATGGAACATCTACTTATTATGTTTACGATAGTGACATTTGAATGGTGCTCAATAATTTAACAGCTAGGCACAATGCGTACTTGCCGTAATGGAACGATAATCGTCCACCCAAACAGAAGTAACTCTGTTAATCACAATGCCGGCGACACCTTCCCTCGTCTGGCCGCGACCCCCGCCCTAGTCCCTGCCGCTCGCACACACTAGAGCCCATCATTATTTAATTATTAACACTACAATCGACCTAATTTTGATTCGTATTTGACATTTCGATTACGCGCACGTAGCCGCCGGCTAGCGGCCATTTTGTGACATCTGTCCTCGAATGTGTTACGAACTATAAAATTCAATTTCCCCAATCGGGCAGCGCCGCATTTATTATTCATAGATCGGTAGGTGCCCGGCCACTGACAGATGTGATCTTTTACGTAAAGGAATATCGAAAAAGACGTCGATATAAAAAGCACTGATATCTAAGGGACATGAATATAATATCAACCTCTTTTGGATCCAATTTATGGACGGCTTTCTTTGTAGCCGTGTTAGGGAAACATGATAGTGAATTCTGATGAAATTGATCCATTCAAGCACATGCTATCGCGCGCCACTTGTAAATTACAAAATTCCTATTCGATCAATTTATATGAAACACAGCCTCGAAAGGTGAACCAACGAAGTACTTAGGTACTGAAATAGAACCTATCAATTTCTCAGAACTCTGAATCAAAAGACTTAACGACGTAATAGCGGAGGGCAAAAGACTACAAGTCACGCTATTCACTTTAAAAAGCTGTGAAACAATTTCACGGGACACGTTTTCCGATAAACTAATAATCGCTTAGTTTGCTGGCGAGCAAAATATTTGAACGCAGAGAGGAAAACTCCCACAAACCACTAAAGCTCCTATAAATCAATCCATGTCGTCGGTAATGCACAATCCATTTGGCCGCATGTAGCCTAATTGCTGTTAGCGCCGCCCAATGGGCACATTAGAACGATCCGCCGCCGCCCCCGCGCGCACACGCCGCTGAGCCGGCAGCCAGCCGCCCAGCCAGCCTATTCGCCCTAATGGCTGATTTTCTAGCTCACGAGATGTGACCGCTACTAAAGCGCGCTTTACGCCACTCAAAGGCGGAGAAAATGGCGCTTAAGTGCTTTCTCTATTATGCTTAAGGTCGTTCGTGAAAAGGATAATTTTCAACTCTCGGGCGCCCCGCCCCACCCGTGCACCCCCGCGTTGGACTTATGTGGACAAGGCTTTTGGAGCATTGTTTGCCTACCATACTATTCAACCCCATGTATGCGGCAAAGTATCGCCTTATTTATAATTACACTCAGGCTGTCTTCAGGGGCATCGACTATGCTCATTCAGCCAGGAATCTCATATGAAGCGGAACTCAACACGATTTCCCTAAAAAAATGGGTTAATTTATAAATTTCTACCTATATATATTTTGATTTCCAAAAAGACCGATTGAAAGCAGCTTGCATCCAGCGTCTTCCTGGCACTTGGATGAGGTCATCTGTCCATCTTGTGGCTGGTCTATGTCCAGCAGTGGACCTCTTGTGGCTGAATGATGATGATATATTTTGATTTACTTTCACAGATATTTAGCCAGTATTTTTTTTTGTTTAAATCAGAATAAACAACATTCTGATTGTTTAGGTGTTCTAGAGTTTATTTTGTGCAGGTATAACAGAACCGTTTTTTTTACAGCTTTTTCGACAGCAAACGTTTGTTGGAAAAAAACTCAAAAGAAAAGTTCCTTCTTAATTATGCAAAGTCCTGTAATATTTTTCGTGTGCAATAAAATATAAAGTAAGTGACAGCTTATTTAGCTTCATGAAAATTACGGTACCTAATAATTTCTAAAGGAAATCCATACTTTTCTCACTTAGCGCACGGGATAAATATATTTTTAAGTTGGGTAACCTATTGTCGCCGGCAAGGGTCGCAGGATAAAGCTTTCCCAACAAACAATAGTTCCGGGTCTTTGTCGCGCTCGGAGTTCAAGTAAACATAGTAGTTGCCGCCATTGTGCGCAAGAGGTTGCGGCCACCTAACTTCCACTTGTCCCCCTCGTTGCCTTTGTTTATTTGATATATTTTTGTCTTTGCAACAAAATAAAATGGTCTTAACTGCTTGGCTTTTAGTAGCTCATTTCTTCTTCTTCTTTCAGTGCCTTTCCACTATTGGACATGGGCCGTCAGCTCTGCATATTCCTCTCTTGTCTTTGCCAAGCGAAATAGATCTTCGACGCTGGCCACTCCAATCCATTGTCTAATGTTACGGGGGCTAAGATTGTTATTTTTCTGCCGGGGCGCCTTTATTTCGATATGTGCTAGTAAACGCTGGGAAAATATTGTGCTCATCTGAGCTAACCGATAGTAGCAAATATTCTTAGTCATGATGATACCAAATTAGGTACCTAAATATTAAGCTACGAGTACAACGAACTAACCCCACGACTGAAAGCGTGAAACTTAATTCAAAACGCGGAAGTCACGATTGTACTATAAATTACTACTCCAACATTAGCACCTTCTTTCCATAATAGCCGATAAACCAAATTTAGTTTTCATGTTACGCACCCTCGCGGGGCTACTTATAATAAGCACAATGATCAATGAAGAGTAATCCTATTGTGTCGTGTGCAGACAAAAAACCCATGTCTGAATTATTCCGCCACGCTCTCGCGACTCTATATCTCCATTACATTAGTGGCACTCACACTCATTGTTGTCACCGCCATGTAGAGATTACCGCTGCGCCGAAATTTTTACAGTTGTCGAAACAGAGACAAAGAAACCCGAGTGCGATTCGAAATAGGCATAATGGGTTGTGTTTATTTAATTTAAGCCACTGGCAGCACACAATAATGGCGTATTTTCGCCGGCGGGCGCTCAAGTCGAGGCGGAGCGCCTTGGGGCAATAAAATTAATGAAGCGTGGAGATGGGACCATTTTACTTGTATTATTCGTCTCCTGCGGGCTCTGACTGAAGCGAATGTCCATTAGTTCTGTTTTAACATGTTAGCGAGGTTGAAACGTTGTAAATGCGATTTACGTACGTACGACTCAGAGGGGGTGGAAAAGTGGCTGGCGAGATTGCTCTCCGATGTTGTTCGATAGTTTGAAGTGCTATTGGAAGCGTATCAAATATTTACTCTTTGTTTTTCTCTTTGGCCGCTGAAAAATGAGCAAGACTAACCGCCCCCCGTATTACTTGGTGAACAAACATGCTATTGAATGTATCAGCGATGTATGCGTCGAACAATGGCCGCATTAGGTCGTATTAGCGGTCTGATGACGATCAGATCGGCCACTCGGCAGTTGCGCTGGGGGCGTCAGGTTCTTTGCGATAAGCATCTTAATCCGCGAATTTCGCTCGCATCGCGCGCCGATCTGCGGCCGCCGTATGTTGGGGTGCAGCGCATAACGCTTTTGACCGTTGGAGCGTGTTACCTACATTACATGGCTGTGTTCACGAAACAATATTATTTTTATAGTTGCAATAAATTAATTGAAACCACATACTAGGTAATCTTTCAGCGAAATTGCAATAATTGTTAAAGTGAAATTCTGCTCTACCATCTAGTTCTAGCACGTAGGTGCGCACGACCTCGACACCACGACACACGACCTCGTGGCGCAGCGGTAGTGCCTCTGCACACCATGTGAGAGGTCGCGGGTTCGAATCCCGGCTGGGAACAAAAAAAAACCCCAGGTCTTGGATGTTTACATGTTTGTGATGTCGTTGTTTCTGGTTCCCAGGACACAGGGTATCCTAGTGTGGGGCCAGAAGCAATGTATGTGCCTGTATGTAAATGTGCATGTTCATGTTCAGCTAGGTAGTGGCAAAGTTACGTTTCCTTTCGAAAATTAATGCTGGGCAACTACACTGTACAGTGTACACTTTACATATGTACACTCTAATCGTTACGGGCGATTTTGCAACTAAAACGTAAAGGATAACCTGCTGCCGAGTGTACTACGTTATGTTCGGCCACTTTATTCGCCGGACTTCGTGTGTTCTTAGTTCAAAGTTGCGGTGCTCTAAGTGGGTTTTATGTATAAAAAAAACCCTGAAATTAACTTCTGAACCACTAGACCGTTTAAGCCGATATAGGTACCTACTTGCAAAAATAAGGAGAAAAAATATTGCATTATGTTAGGGATTGAATTGGTATAAAAAGGCTATTTAAAGCTTAATATTTACATATTCACTACATAGTTGCTATCAAATTATGAATTAGAACACTGACGGTCAACATTAGTGTTGTTGAGCTTCGCACGGGTGCTAAACAGTCCACGGTCATTACACGAGCATTTACTGGCGCGATTAGCATATCAAACGTTCTTATCAGATGTGCCGGCTCCCCACGGACTCGCTGCAAGCGTTTTATTCACTCAACTGCTTAATTAGCTACTTACATCTGCTAACAGCACCGCTGAATAATGTAGCATCGCCCACTTATTTGTAGAGAAGACGTTTTGAATTATTGACAATGTATTTGTAAAATGTCTACCTAGTCTGTGCATTCTTATTTTGATGACTATTCCTCCACAGCGTAGGTATGGAAACTATAAGCTCGGCGATTCACCGAAGTTAGTGTAGTAGAAGTGTGACCGTGACGTTAATTTAGTCAGCTGGTTAAATTGTAAAAACGCAGTGATTTCTCAATTCAGAAATTTCTCTTTTGTTCGTGAAAATAAGTACTTATCCATTACGAGTTACATGTATGTGATACAAGTGTTACGGTAGGCCATTGAAATACCACCAGTATATAGGTACCCACCCTAACTTTACGCCCATCTACTTTTTTAGAAGAAGCAATTTCTAAGTTGTACATAAACGGATGATAAACTTTTATGTGTTCGTCGGTTACATGTAACTATAAGCTCGTCCACAGCCAAACTGAATAGATCCAGAGTAATATTTTGTCCCTTCCTGCGAGAAAATGCTTCGAAAAAGAAAAACACAAGTCTTATCACCTTATCTTAGGTAGGCGTGCGTGGTGATGAAGCCCCGCATATTATTAGTTTTGCAAACAAACCTAACGCGGAGAATTTTTAACAATTTAACATATAGGATCTGATTTAATTATAGGTAGGCATTAAAGAAATTGATTTCATTGCGTTGTTTGGATACCATGGGAAATGTATTTGTAAATCTATAGTACACACAAAAACATGTTTTAAATTTACTAAAACACGGTATTCACATAGAAAAGGTTATGTGTTCGATATACCAAGATACCAAACGATATACATGTTACTATGGCCCAAGGGCTCATGCGTACTACACTACAGCTAGGTACTTTCCTGAACGATTCAAGAGCGCGTTTACTGAATTTACTTGCAATATCAATTATAAGCGGAGCGGTGGTAGCCTAGTGGGTAGAACATTGGACGGGAGACCCAGGTTCGATCCCCAGTGCGGGCATGTACCTATGACATTGTTTTCTAAGTTATTTAATTTACATTTGTGAAGTCATAGTAGCAATACCACTCGCTAACCGTGAAGGAAAACATCGTGAGGAAACCTGAGTGTCTGAGCTATTTACATACCTCAGCGCTTGAAATCGCCAATCCGCGGTGGGCACGCGTGGTGATTAAGCCCATAATCTCTCCCTGAGAGAAGGCCTGTGCCCTACAGTGGGACGTATATAGGCTGCTTGCTTATGATGATCAATTATAATATAATTTAAGCTTGTTAATTCTCACATTGAAACAACCTGGATAAGATTCAACACAGCGAGCCCATAAACATCATCATCATCATTCAGCCACAAGAAGTCCACTGCTGGACATAGGCCTCCTCCAAAAAGACCAGTTGGAAGCGGCTTGCATCCAGCGTCTTCCTGCCCGTATTACAGAATAGGAAATGTGACAAAGTGATAACTCCTACTGGGTGACTTTGAATTCGTTCACCGTATTTTAAGGGGACATTCTAACCATGATTTAGAAATAAGGTGGCAGTTATGAAAAAAAAACGCGTCAAAAAAAATTTTTGTTACCCAAAATTACTTCACTTTTGAGCGTCTTTTGGTCGGCGCCGATCAACTCAATTGTTTTTTTAATTGTTTACGCATATGGGACGTCAGACTCTTAAAACATTTTTTAACGTTGCGGTACTTCCTAGCACTTCGAATTTGGATACACAGTTTGGAGCCAAAGGTATCACGAATATTTACAAATGTGGTATACATTACTGATAAATCATTAATAATACTGTTTTTCAGAATGAAAAGAACATCCCCTCAAAATACGGTGAACGAATTCAAAGTCGTGAGAATTCCTTCAAATCCAAAGCTGTCCTTCTCTTCTGGGTTATTTTACAGCTATAGGCGCGGGAGCTCACTCCCGGCGCCCGGGAGCGTTTTAGTGCGTCCGATTTCCATACAAAAACTCCTATTTCCCGGGCTAAATGGCACGTGAGAGCACATAAAACTGCGGCGAAACTCCGGACCATGTCTCCGCGTAGTTAGCTATTCGTTTTTATTTCACCTCTTTAGTTTACTCGCCGTAAATAACGTCGCTTGACAAGTTTATCCTCCGAAGGAAAAACTTGGTAGGTTTTTCTATGACAGAATTTCTTTTTCTCTAAATTTATTCAGCTACGATGGACCTGAACTGTCTACGAGATGTCTTCTTATGAACGAAAAGCAACGATACCTAAATTGTTCGTTACTTTACGTTCGTTAGAACTAGTCATCACACATATCTGTAACCTTCGGCCATGAAAGTTAGCGACTTGTTCCATCTCCTAGGAAGTGATTTGTCAGGGCCGCCCCCTCTCGATTGAATAATTCAAATAATCGAGGTATTTATATGTAAATGGCGGGCAACATCTCCATACGAAAGGGCCGATCGGTACATAAATTTGGCGAGACGACGTGAAAACTGCGACGCACCGCGATCTGATTTATTTCGGCAAGTTTTGGTAGAAAAACTAACACTCCATTTACGTTCGTCCCCTGCAGCTCTGCTGCTCCTCGCACGGCTGCTCATTTGTCCCTCCATATACGAACAGTAGGCGCTGAAAATTACTGTATCCTTAATTTAATTTAATGTATTATTTTCTAACTCAAATATTTGAGTGTAGTTATAGTGTCTCTTATCAGCTGATACTTTTTGTTCCTTCATTAAAATAGGTTAGATAGGTACTTGTACCAACTAATGTATTATGAAAAGATGGTCAGAGTGGAGTTTTTTTCCTGCCTTTTTCTCCACTGCAAACATGACCCCTTGGCAGCAACTAACAATGTAAATTGACATTCAACAAACATAATCAATGTAAATTCTTTACGTTGAAATTAATTTTAGATTTTTAAATAGACTAAATAGAAAGGGCGCAAGATTTTTTAAGGGTAAGGTTAGTTAAGTAATGCTTCTGCACAATTTATTTTATTTTTATACCAAGAAACGTTGACGTCCATACCTACAAAAGCAGGCATAGGAGCAGTGGTTTCCTACTTACTTCAGCTGATGCGAGCGTGATGTAAATGTGGCACAGCAGCCGTCAGGAAATATTTGTCTAATCGCGTTTATTGCCCCCTACCCCGGAGTTTTGCGTTTCGATGGAGATGCCATCACAGGCGACAGTTTTATTGGCAAGGATTATGTTTGCATTACAATCATTCCATATCTTCAAAACAAAAACTATCTCTACAATTGTAAGCATTAACTCACAGTTCTATTCGCCAGTTCTATCGGATATCATTGCGAAATGTACGCTATTCACGAAGTATTCTTTAACATAAAAAAATATATTAAACATCTCAAAAAATTGAGATTGTTTAAAATAATCTTTAGATAAAATACCCTCATTGGTCTAGCGTTAACCCGCTTGACTACCATGCCATTGGTGGTTCCGCTCGGGGACGCCATCCTTCAATTTGTACGAATGGTCTCAACCTGGGTGTTTTTTTATATATTAGTGATGTCTTTATCTGGTTAGCATAGCATAAACCCTAGTTTGGGCTTCGTTTTCATTAAACTACAATTCATAGTTTATTATAACAATTCGATTTAAATTCCGTCGCCGAGTCGTACTACTTGATTGCCTCGTTCTAGCTGTATCACGTCTGATTACGATGCCGTGGGTTCGATTCCCACTGGGGGCTGCCGTAGATTTGTACACAGTGTGGGTGTATTTCCATGTTATTTGTGATGTCGTTGCCTGGTTGCCATAGCAGAGAGTATCCTAGTTCAGGACCAGGACAAGTGATTGTGTTGTGTAGAAGTTATTATTATTACTTTGAAGTAAACTTGAACTGTAGTTAGGCCCAGGACAAGTGATTTTGATGCACGGGTGTGAAGCTATTTTAAATGAATTCAGTATAAAGCAAGAAAGTTGCAAAATAGTATTTTTACAATTTGAATCGTTTCACGCCAGAGGCGTGCGTGAGGTCAACTCGTATAAAAAAGGCCAAGTGCGAGTCGGACTCGCGCACCAAGGATTCAATGTCGGTAGGTACTTACATATTATAAATAGTTCAGGAATCGAGTCTCGCAGTTTTTTCCAAGCTTTTCCCGAACTTCAGACAATTATTTTATGATTTAAGTACAAATAATGTAGTTTTCAGATTTTTCCCCGTATTTGTAGTGTAAGACATTTCATAGTTGTCGGTCAACGAGAAGTGCCCTATAAATTTTGGTTCCCTTGAATATCGAAGTATAGATAGATAGATAGAATATTCTTTATTGTACACAGAGATTACATTAACAGAAATTCAATAAATCGCAGAACAATTGGCGGCCTTATGAAGTATACCTTTTTTCTGCTGCATATATTTTCTTTACGTTAACTTAGAAGTTTGATTTTTTCACAGCTTCAAGGGACTGTAGACCTGGGTATATAGTTTTAATTTCAACCCGATACCTCCACGCGTTCCCGAGATAAAGGGTCTTGACAGACGGACGGACAACAAAGTGGGTTCCGTTTTTTCTATTGAGGTACGGAAATCTACAAATCATCATCATCATCATAGTTGTAAGCCCTTCTTCAAAACCCTAAATATACTACCGGTTCCATGTCTGTACATCCATGAAATATGCATTTTTGTTAAAAAATATCCGCATATCTTTAAAAAGAACCACGAAATATACAACGCAAGAGGCAGAAATGGAGATAAATTACATGTACCGTCCCAAACACTAGCTTTACACTCTCGCAACTCTTACTGTATGGCTATAAAGATTTATAATCACTTGCCTCAAAACATCTCAATCCTGCCTCTTACTAAATTTACAACACAGTTACATAAATTCTTATTAGATAATATGTATTACAGTGTAAGAGAATTTCTTGACGACCGTCTCATTAATTAACAACTTGGGTACCTTTATAACAGAGTAAAAAAAAAACAATGTTCCTAATAGATTAATACAACTTCATTTTTTTTCCTCCGGGATACAACTAATTAATATGCTAACTTTCAGTTATATAGGTACCTACTGATAGTTAGTGTTCAATATTCATTCTAAGATTCTAAATTTGTTATTTACATTATTCTCAAAGTATAATATTTGCACACCTTAACTGGTAGAGCATGCATGTTCTTTTCATTTACTTTACCAGCTACTTTAATGTATTTACCATGCTTTAGCAAATAAAATGTTTTATCTTTTTTATCTTATCTTTATCTTATCTTTATCATTCAGCCACAAGAAGTCCACTGCTGAACATAGGCCTCCTCCATGGATTTCCAAAAACACCGGTTGGAAGCGGCCTGCATCCAGCGTCTTCCTGCCACTTGGATGAGGTCATCTGTCCATCTTGTGGTTGGTCGTCCTACGCTGCGCTTGCCGATATGTGGTCTCCATTCGAGAACTTTTCGGCCCCATCGGCCATCAGATCTGCGTGCTATGTGCCCCGCCCACTGCCACTTCAACTTACTAATCCGCTGGGATACGTCGACAACTTTCGTTCGTCTACGGATCTCATCATTTCTGATTCGATCTCGCAGAGAAATTCCGAGCATAGGCCTTTCCATAGCTCGTTGCGTGACCTTGAGCTTTCTTATGAGGCCCATAGTGAGAGACCACGTTTCAGTGCCATAAGTCATCACTGGTAATACACACTGGTTGTATAATTTTGTCTTGAGCGATTGAGGTATACTAGACGAAAAGACTTTTCTAAGTTTCCCGAATGCTGCCCAGCCGAGTTGGATTCGACGATTGACCTCTTTCACGAAGTTGGACCGGCCTAGTTGGACTGTGTGTCCTAAGTAGACGTATTCGTCTACAACTTCGAGAGTCGAATTCCCCAATATTATTGGGGTGGGCACAACACGGGCGTTCGACATGACCTTCCTTTTGTCCATGTTCATGTTAAGGCCCACCCTTTGGGAAACTCGACTGAGGTCTTCGAGCATTATGCTGAGGTCTTCCATCGTTTCTGCCATGACTACTATATCGTCGGCAAATCGAAGGTGAGTGATGTACTCGCCATTGATGGGACGCGGCACCTTGCAATTCCAGAAGCTTGAAGGCATCTTCCAGTCCGTTCATGAACAGTTTCGGAGAGATAACGTCTCCCTGTCTCACGCCTCTTCTCAATGGAATTGCCTCCGAATTCTGCTCCTGTACTCGGACCGACATAGTGGCGTTGTTGTACAAGCACTTCAGCACCTCGATATACCGATAGTCAATACGGCAACGCTGGAGAGACTCGAGCACTGCCCATGTCTCGATCGAATCGAAGGCTTTCTCATAGTCCACAAACGCTAAGCATAATGGCAAATTATATACTCCTCAGTCTTCTGTATAATTTGCCGCAGCGTGTGGATGTGGTCTATGGTACCCTTTCGGAACCCGGCTTGTTCCGGAGGCTGGAAGTCATCAAACCTGTGTTCGAGACGATTCGTGAGGACCCTCTAAAACCGCTTATAAACATGGCTCAGAAGCGACATAGGTTGGTAGTTCCTCAACAAAGTGTAATCGCCTTTCTTGAAGAACAGCGTCACCACGCCTCTGTTCCATGCTTCTGGCGTTTTTCCTTCGAGCAGGATGGAATTGAAGAGCTTCTGAAGGACTTTAAGTACCGGTGTTCCACCCGCTTTCAAGAGCTCTGATGTAATTCCGTCCTCTCCTGGTGCCTTGTTATTCTTGAGCTGTTTCAGGGCCATTCTAATCTCGTACAGGCTGATATCCGGGATATCTTCGGTATAATGTCGGGTCAGTTTGGCTCTAGGATCTTTGTTCAAACTGCTAACGGGTTTTGCGACTGAGGTGTATAGCTATCCGTAGAAACTCTCAATCTCCCTCAGCACCTCTGATTTGGTCGACGCTATACTGCCGTCTTCTCTCTTCAGCTTCGTCAGCTGGCTTTGCCCAATAGACATGTCTTTTGCGAACACTTTGGAGCACTTGTTCCGCTCTATAGTCTCTTTAATACGTTCGGTATTAAAGGAACGAATATCGTGCCGCATAGACTTCGATATGTGTCTATTGAGCTGCCCATATGACTCAGCATCCTCGGAGGACTGCAGTTGCAACGAGCGACGTTTAGCCATGAGGTCGACAGTATAGTTTGAGAGTTTTTGTGGTCTACTCGTACGGTTCGGTCTATAGAACCTCGAGCCCACTGAACGAACAGTTTCTACAAACCTATTATTGATCTCATCCACCGATGCGGCGCTCTCCAGGCACTCAAAGCGATTTGACAATTCGAGTTGAAAGTTCTCGGGGTTATGGATATGGGCACGAGTAGACGAGACCTCTCATTGTTTGAGATTGATATTCAATGTGCCTCTTACTGTTCGGTGATCGCTTCCGGTTTTCACCATGTTGATCACAGAGACATCATTGAATATTTGTCTGTTGGAGGTCAGGATGAAGTCTATCTCGTTTCTCGTGGAACCATCGGGACTCAACCAGGTCCATTTCCTGTGCGGCGGCTTCTGAAAGAAAGAGTTCATCATAAAGAGTCCCTCTTTCTCCAGGGAGTCTGCTAACCTCTGTCCTCTAGGGTTGCGTTGCCCATAACCAAATTGCCCCACCCTCATCTCACCTTCGCTTCTTGTGCCCAGCTTCGCATTGAAGTCCCCCATAACCAGATTAAAATAGGTCTCCGTATGGCCCTACTAATGTCCTCATATATCGTCTCTACCTCCTCATCGGAGTGTGACGAGGTCGGTGCATATACCTGAATGACCTTCAGCGAATATCTCTTAGATATTCTGAGTATTAGGTACACCACCCTGCTCGACACATTGCCGATGGCCAAAATGTTGTTTACGAGGGACTTGTGGACGAGAAACCCGACACCACCCTGGGACTGTTGCTCGCCCTCCCGGTAGAGTAGGTTACCGAATTTTAGGGTTATCGTGTCCTCGCCGTCTCGACGGACTTCAGATAAGACTAGGATATCCCAGTGTAATCTACCCATTTCCTCTTCCAGCTCAATTAGCTTTTCGTCTGTCCTCAATGTGCTAATGTTGTGTGTTACCAGGGCCAGTCGTTTTTGCTGTTGGGGGTGGTAGCCGGATCTCTGCCAGAGATTCTTAGCACCCCTTGCTCCGCCGTTACCGTGGCCGCTACCGTAGCCAGAAATAGCGGAGCTGCCGGGGACTGGGGGCCTGGTTTTTTTGTTGTCTTCCATAAGGGTATTTGCCATACTCGCCACGCTTGGCATGCGGGTTGGCGAGAATCTACAAATACCCGAAACTAATTATTTAGTTGACTTCGGTAAAATAAATATCAAATTATCGTAATGTAGCGACATTATTACCAAACTACATTGGTATAATAATAAAACCCTTAAATTGTATCACCCGCCGAGTGGGTCTCCATCATTCATTCTCATCGTATGGTTACCCACAAAATAAGAAGAATAGAAGCACCTACCTGTACAGGTTTTGCTAAAATAAACTGTCTTATTTTGATAGTCTGAACCTTTAACTGTGCTGCTGAGGAAAGCAAAATGTACGTTTTGATATAAAAAGTATGGTGTTACATTGTATATTATCTTTTTCGCTCCCACTAGTTAACTTTGTGTCATGACTGAGTTTTATCGATGTAAAATGTCATTTCAGTAATATGAAGAAATATATTTAGAAATAAAATATGTACTAAAAAACATAAATCTAGTAGGTTAATCAGTTTAATATTTTTTTGTTTACAGAATATGTTTCCATATTTTCCTTTTTTGTGTACGTGTGTACAGAAAACCTTGTTCCTTTTGAGTTCATTCCTTGAATATTCAAAAAAAAACTAATATTATCGAAGTCACGAATTTCACAAAAGATGTGGATATTTCTTGAATGAATGAGGTAAATGACCTAGGACAAGCCTATGACTTCCCGTATTTTAACGATTTCTATCAATGGTTTGTTTACATGCAGGCCAAAGCTGAAGGAATCTAAATACCTAAATAAAAGCTACAAAATTATGGATTTCACTAAAAATGTAATCTTTTTTTTATTATTATCTTTTTATTTATTTAGGTTAACATAATATAGGTACAGGTTAAATGGATTCGGACCTCCTAAGACCATAACTGGTTTGTCTCGAGGTCCGTGTCTTCCTAACTTAAATTACCTAAGCTTTTGTTTCTAAGTTGAGATTGACTTGTAGAACACATAGATGAATAGGGCACGATGAACTGAATAAATAGACAGAAACAAAAGCTTGTCTTCTTCATAGTTATTCTATGGGGCAACATGCTTGTGACATCAATCATATTAGTGCGTCGCTACGAGGTAAAGTGTTAATAATTGCTCTATCCCCTTTCTCATACTGTGCGAATTCTGCTCTGAAATGCCCACTGCCATTAATATACATCACTAAATAGAGTCATGGAGAAGCTTTGTACTTACACTGTTAATTAATTATGTTATTTTTTGTTGTTTGAAAGAAATAACTCTTAGTAATAAGAGTTTATTCATCATCATCATCATCGGCCTACACTTGTCCACTGCTGGACCTAGGCCTCTCCTATAGCACGCCACTGAGCACGGTCCTCGGCTACTCTCATCCAGAGTTTATTACTACTTTATTATTGTTTAAATCTCAAATGTAATTCCAGGTGTATTTCATAAAAGTACAATTCATAATTTATCATGACCATTCGATGTCCATGTCGTAGCCGATTAGTACAGTATATCGATGTTCCGATTCAAGTAAATACGAGTATGTCGATATAGTCGATGTACTCGATACTTTTGTTTCGATACCAACTACTTTAAGCATCGAATCACTTGGTATCGAAACAAATGCACTTGAATCGAATCGAATCAAACCAATCAACCTGAAGAGCTTTATCTCTTCTGTAAATCCTCGCAGCAAAGATACGACGACTTTTCGATAGAAACAATAGTTTTAATAGATTATTGTACAATTACATGTTGCTTGCGCAAATGTGTTATGTGCCTGTAACCCTAATTTATCTTTTAGGGAAGCCGTCATGTAACTAGACTGGCTCCCACATTCATTCAAGTTACGCACGTACTGATTCTGTTTGGTTCGTATTGGGATTATACATGTCGATTATTGCAGTGGACAGTATAATCTGCTTGTTTACGTTGGAAATGTTGCAATCGGTCGTCAGTGCATTGGCACTCATCTACGGAGTTCCCTACTAGAATAGGCCGATGCAGCAAAGTATTGTGTCGTTTCTTACATAAATTGCAAGGTCTGAGGCGACATGCGCGCGTCGCTGATGTCAGCACTGCAACTGGAATCTTCAGAAGACACTTTGCCAAAATTTGTCCTCTATTTCCAGAACCAATAAATTAGTTTTTTGTAGGTACAGGTAGACCTGAATATTTTCCTACAAGAAACCTTTATGTTTCCTGTTAAGTGTAGAAGTTGTAATATTTTGTAGTTTTTTCAGATATTTCGGCTTTAAATCATATATTGTTTAACTAAATTTCAATTGTCTTATGCAAATAGCTTTAGATTTTCAATTAATATTGCTTGAAATCATATTTCAAGGCCGGGGAAGATGTTTGCGCCTGCCAAAAAGTATGCAAACTCCTTGCTGTTTCAAACTTATTCCTTTTATATAGACCGTCTTTTGTTTTGTCTTCGTGTGAAAATATTTGCGCAAGCAACATGTAATTGTACAATAATCTATCAAAACTGTTGTTTCTATCGAAAAGTCGTCGTATTTTTGTTGCGAGGATTTACAGAAGAGATAAATCTCTTCACAACCAATCTTGTAATCTTGTTGCACGAACGAACGGAATTATTTTTTTGAACGCGTCTTATGCATCTTATAATTACGATTAGCAAGGAATTAGCTCACGGTCACATAAAGAAGAAGAAGACTCACCAAGGAGACGAGGTGTCACTTTACCTCTCAAACCCTGTGGTATCTCTAAAACATAATCCATTTGCCGAATATGATGACATGAAGTTCGTGTTTCCTTGCCTGTATAAACATGCACTTCAATATTTACCAGTAGTAGCAACGTTGGTGCCGAGCGAAAGTTTTTTTTCCAATGCTGGTTTTACGTTGTGCAAAGCGAGGATCCGATTATCTCCTAAATATCTGGAGCAATTGCTCTTTTTAGGAAATTTAAATGAGGACGAGTTTTTTGTATAAGCCTTAGAAATAAACAATAAAGTAAACCAAATTTTTTTCATTATTCCTAAAAAAATGCTAACCCTATCGATATTCAGTGGGTATCGATACTTTATGGTTACTTATATGAGTAGTATCGTAAAACGATATGAGTACTATGAGTAGGTATCGATACCTCATAGGTATCAGAACATCCCTAGTACAGTATTAAATTAGTGTTCCTACCTATTAATCTGAGTTAAACGGGTAGGAAATGTACATACATCGAATTATAAACCATGAATAACATTAATTGTAGTTCTATGAAATTCGGGCCTGATGTTCAATATCCGAAAAATGCTATTACACTCACTCTAATGGAATATTTGTCTGAAGGATTGTAATACTTCTACGTTTGACATACCGACTTGATATACCTAGTTCTAAGTTTGACATGCATTAGGTACTTTAGTTTCAAGTACTTATTACGATTTTAACAATCTGTTCCCACTTATTTGGTGCTCTCTCTTATTAAAAAAAAATTGTATGTCTACAATGACAAAACATGCAGAACATATTTATTATATTTATTATTGTACCATCTATTCATACCATCCTTGATTCATACTCATGTTTCACAAATATGGTTATCTTTATTTATCTTTAATAAATAGTATTCTATCTATAAAGTAACATCTACCTACGAGTTGGAGTCATGTTTCATGGTAAACCTTGGTTGCAAGGATTTTTTAAACTCTCATTCACTTGAACCAGCTGTAACAAAAGCAATTTGAGCATCCGAGGCTTCAGCATCTTACAGAACCACTATAAGAACGGGAGAAAATCTCCCTGAAAGCAGGAAACAACGAGTATAAAATAACGTAACAGCGAGCAAGCTGGCAATAAAACGCACTTTATCAGGTGCCGGCCTCATCCGCAGCTCTGCTAGGAAATAAACAGGGTAGAAGGACGGTTTGGTAATAAAAACAGAAATTAAGGATTTTGTCGCGACTTTAAAGTTAGAAAAGAATATTTATTTAAGGTACACCAAGCAAAGAAAATTATTAGCTGTTCTATATTAAACTTACTACCAAAGCCTTAAAAATATCAGCTGTCAGCCTAATGCTAAGGCATTTTGATTGGTTCTAAGGTATTAAATGGTTTTTCTTCCGTTTTTTACCTTTTCGCGATACCTATACAAGTTTTCCCATTCCAAAAGTTGTTGTTATAGTCTAATTTAAGTTCTTATAGGACCTAATTTCGGATGGATATGAGGATTTTGTTACGTCGGCGACTAATGAGTACTGACCGATCAGGCGAAATCTTAAACAAAAACTAGAGTCAATAGTTTTCGTATCGGAAATAGCCGCCAAGTCATGTATCTTCACACGACAGCTACCTACAAAACTTTATTTTGGACTTTGAATTACAAAAGAATAAAGTTTATTTTACGGTGTCAGTGTCATCAAGGTATTGCAGCCTTTATTACGAGTACGTTAGTACCTATTGTACCCTCGTAGAATGTTCAGTGCGGTGGGTTATTCTGCGTGTTGCATCGTGTGGCGCTAATGACCGGCCCTCCACTCTGCGGTAATGAAAGTCGATAGCCGCCCCCATCCGAACCACTTTGATACTTTAATTACACTCAAATAATAACTGTCTCATTTGGCCGAAACAGAAATTTAAATTTTGGTCGCCTATGTCTTTTTTTATAGTCATATGTCATATTTTCTATGTAGAGCTTTCATCGTTGATGGGAAATACTAGATCACTTCTTTTGATATTTTGTTTCAAATTAATACTTATACCAATGTAATATTTATGAAGGTCAATGTAGTGTCCCCTGCTATTCATCAATCCTCTGCTCACCTCACCATTTCTTCGTACCATTCGTGCTTGTCTGCGCTATCTTAACAATTAGTTGCAATACTTGCTGCAATAACATCAGCGAAAACGTAAAGTAGCAAAAGCGCTTGTTCCGAATCGTCCGCGTGCAGCGGACCGTAACTGCGAATTAGCAGCGCGCCCGGAAGAAAAATGATTGTGACAGTCCACCCTAATGGACCCGGCTGCTGCGCAATAGCAGGCAGTGTAAAGACTGCTTTACAGTTTTAAAGCATTGAAAGAGTTGTCGAATCGATGCCGTATAAATTTGATAACTCATAAATAAACAGTATGAAGTAATGAATAGTTTGAAAAGGGTGTCTATCTGACGTTCAAATCGACTTAAATCCGTTGGGTATTATTATGCACGCGGGGCGTCGCGTCCCGAGCCGATTCGACGTGCGGGGCGAAGCGCACACTCCTCCCCTTCGATACAAACGCTCCCCTCACAAATTAAGTGTAAAACAAACCTAATGAAATTTAAATATCTCCTCCGCGACGCAATAACTGAACAAATAAAATCATGCCGCCTAGCGGGGGAACATAATCGCTTCTATTGTGTACCAAATTATTCTACTCGCACGAGATGGAACTTTTGCTCATTGAATGCGCCAAAAAAGGCTGCATAATAATACGTCGGCATGCAGCATTGTAGCGAGTGCGACAAGGTTGCAGGAGCTGAGTAGTTACAAGTAGGGGCGGGGGTTGTCGTAATAGGCTCTCGGGGTGATACCCAAACCTCTCATTGTTGGCTTGTTAGCAGATAATTCGCTGTAACGCGGTTAGCGAATGTGGAAGGAAATCTGCTTGTGGCATTGTGATATTCTCTCGCGACGCTGCTAAGAACGCCTTTGTAGGTTTAATAAATATGATATATGTATGTACTCGTATATACATACATATAGCTCCTTAATGCAATGACTGATGACATTCAGATTAAGAAACTCAGTTTTGTATTCTTTTCGATCTACGTCTAGAAAATAAAGAGTCGGAGAAACATTATTATTCTAACAGATTGCGTCGCGTATCCAAACGAATCTCTTTTAAAAACACGTTTCCACGAGTCCCCTTCAAAGGGAAGGATACTAATTTTCTTTTCGAGTTTAAAAGAAGGTTCCTTTCAAGAAGTGGAAAAAAGTTACAATCGGAAAGGAAATTTGCGTTTTAAATCCTCTAATGAAGCCAAGAACTTTCTAATGGAGGGGTGAAAGGCTGCGGGAAATTGAGGAAAAACACAGACGTAATCGCGAAAGCGCGGCGCCCATTCACGGAGACTGAATGCTGAAACATTACTGTAGCTTGTTCTTGTTTCGGAACTTTGTAAAAACCGTAGGACGTATAAGGTATTTACGACTAACTAAAAACAAGCATGGGCTTTCTGTCCGGGTACATTACTGGATATTAAAGTACTTTATGTCTATAAATCTGATACAGTTGTCCAATAAAAAGTTACCTATCTGCATTTTGAAATCAGTCGCTGGATGAGAGAAAACTGCCAGTGCCCATTTCCATTGCCTATTCCAAAGTTCGATAAGTTCATGATTGTTTTTTAAACTATGTGGACTTCTTTTTATTGTTATAAATAAAGATCATGTGGTACTTTGTAACAAAATTAATTTTATTCATCATAATATTATTAATATAAATACATTTTCAACACGGTTGGGACAATGTCGCAATCATCTTTAAGCACCAACGACCGATAGAGATGACCACGTGAAAACACTAACTCTCAACTACTAAGTAAAACTTCCATACTTGCATCGTCTACGACAGCACAAAATAAATACTTAGGTTTTACAAAGGCAGAACCACACTGATGCTACGTAGATACACGACGCCACGTGAGATCTGGGGCGCTACCACGTAAGTCCTCCACTGTATGGAGTTATCCGATTTAGTCTACTCCGAACTGGCAAATACATACACATTTTGACACTTTGGAGTCGTCAAAACGGCTAACCCGATAGAGTGGACAGTTACGTGATAGAAGGGCTGGCCGCTTGAATTTGTATGCTTAGAAACAAACTAACGACGCGCGTGGCGCATCAAATGCGATGTAGTGTCTAAACGTCCAGTGGCACTAGGATTAGGATTCGGCCAGTGTCGAATTTTGGAGATGGCAACTATTTCATATTTTGAATATTTTCTTTTCCAGACGAAGTTGAAACCTGACAACCGCTGTGTCAAGTGTGCACACCATTCTCGATGTCGCATCACGTCCATCGTTTATATAGCATCAGTGAGGTTCTATCTTATATCTGCCGCATAAATATTGACTCAATGATATAAAGTGTAAGCTACATATATAAGCATAAATACTTTTACAATAAAATGATGTGCCTATTAATCTTCGGATCGGTGCAGGCACTTATGTGATTTTACGATTAGAACCTTTCAAATGAGTATTCAGAACAACTTTGGTGATCCGGAATTTCAAGAATTTAATTATAATTATTTCGGAATTAAACTTAGCACATGTTTTTACTCGAAGATTAGCGTAATCGCTATAAATTTTAATACGATAAAACAAAAGGAGAAATAACAAACAATAAGGGTCGATGAAAAGGTGCTTTTCAAATTGTCGTATATTTATAAGTGAAGAAACACATGAATTTTCTTATGAATTTTCTTGTGTGGAATAAAGTATAAGTAATCAATTTGTTCACTGCAGTAATAAAATTGGAAAGTCAATTTAATATTTGGCTGTTCTCGTCCCTGAACTCTCCTCGCAAACGAAACTGAGCCCTAAATAGATCCAGTATGCTTCCCAGTTCCCTGGTTTGATACAGTGATACACTAAATACTCACGGTATTATTGAATATTATAATAAAAAACTGAAAAACAAACCAACAACCCGACTGCTGAGTATTAACTACTAAGCAGAAGGGACCAACCCAAATACCTCTCAATGAGGTACATTGTTGAATTGGAGTCGTTAATGCTCAGCAGTTGGGTCTTTGGTTTTTTTTTATTTTTGACTCTTTGTAATTTTTTAATTATTTTTGTTGGCTTTATGCTGAATTCATATAGCCTATAACACGCAATTCGTCGTGAGATATTATTTGTCAAAATCTGTCCATTGGTTAAGGTGTAATGCGGGAACATAGAATCGAACTTACTTACATACATACATGTACTTATACATACTTACATAGACACATACGAGCCAAACACATTACCCTCCTTTTGGGATTGGCCGCAATCGAGTAAAAACACGATTCCCTTAACACTCCATAAACGCAGTATAAAGTCTGTGGCAGTCTTTCTCTTGTAATACAGAATTTGTACGGCGTTTATAGAGTGTTTTTATAACCATTAGTTTTTTATTTATAAAAAGACCATTCCTTAAAACACGAGGTGTTACATATTAAAAAAATAATGCCATTCCTCTAACAACTCTACAAATGCAGTTTTAATAGTACGTAATAAAGGAAAAGACTTAACCAACAATCATTAACTTTGGCCGTTGCGTCTACGTACTGAGATGATTTATTCAAAATTCAAAAAATTCAAAATTCATTTATTTCAGGTTGCAAGACCCATATTGACAAAATAAAAATAAAAACAACAAAGAGAGACAACACTCACAGTACATACAAAACACATTCAAATTCACACTTCTATGCATGTATATGCCTGTCGCAGCAGTGCCGGATGTACGGGCAATCTATCCTATCCGCAATCATTGCCAGGGCGGTGTTGGTGCTGCCCCGCACCCTGCGCACCAGGGACGCTGCGCGCCGACGCATGCTCCACTTATACTCACTCCATTTATACGGCATCCAGTGGCACCTTCACTCACACTAGATGGGTGAAGGGACCACTCGGACGCTCCAGTGCCTGGGACATCGTTTTTTAGATGGTGTAGACTTGCCCAGCACCTATACCATCCTGACAGCTTAGTCGGCCTTGCCCACAGGAAAGACAAGTCAATACGTGCGGAGCCAACCAAGCCACAGATTTTCTCGCGATGTTTTCCTTCACCGTTAGCGTGAACAAACATAACACATAACATAAACTAAACGCCTGTATTCCGGAGGAACAGGCAGAGACCAGGGCCACTTGCCACGAACCAGACTTTACCAGATACTTGTTATAAGGCCGCTATACCTACGTGACGTCAATGAAGACTCGTGGACATAGTGGCGCAATACCACCGGTGCCCTCAATTGGAAAAAACACAGGATATGCATTTTTTCAAGCGCGGATTTTCGAGACTCGCGCTCCTAGCATCGGACGCATTCCAAATTTAAATATTAATAATTTTAAGTATTTCTTATATGAAAAAACCACATTATAGTAAAACTGCACGACCCTTTGACTTTCTATCATCTCCACGGTAGCCACCCACTATAATTGGCGCAGTCACGGAGTTGTAGAGTCAGTTCGCGTACCATTTCTTCGAGTCCTGCGGCTGATCGTCGATCGTCGACTAATCTACAACACAGAACCTACAGGGCTGGCTATTGGAAGTGAAAAGGACCCGACGCTATCCAGAAATCGATCGCAAAAGGCTCCAGTCGAGGAAACATGCTGATAATTTCGCTCCTAATACTGACTGCGGCTCACGCTCAAGAGATACGCCTCGACAATCTCAGTAATGGTCCCGGTCTACTACCCTTCAAATTAGGTACAGCAAAAATAATTTCCCATCACCATACTTTCCTCCAAGAAATTGACACAGAGACCATAAAAAATAACATAATAAATTTGAAATCACAGCTATCCGATATTGCGTACACCATCAATGATAACTCTCCATTCTTTAAGTACCAAATTAAGCATATCTATGCAAAACTCGATAATGCGCTAACTCAAATTGAGACGTTTTTGCCGGCGCGTGTTAAAAGAGGGTTGTTTAATGCCTTAGGCACAATTATCAAGGACATAACAGGCAATCTCGATCATGACGACGCTATTAGATTTGAAAGTGCGATCCAAGTCTTGAACAAAAACGAAAAAAGTATTTCTGACACCTTAACCAAACACATTACGTTATACAAGGAAATTACTATTCAACAGGCCCAAATATTTAGCGATCTTAAAACAAATCAAGAAAGGCTACAGAAAGCTCTTTCTTCCGTGATTAATTCCACGGCAAATGATAACGAGCGAAATGCAAAATATGCAAGTCTTCTTCATTTTTTCGTTATATTCAGCGAAAAGGTACAAGACTTAATGGATGAAATAGATAGACTTGAGAATATTTTGGCGTTCAGTCGCACTAGATCCATGCACCACTCGGTACTCTCATTAAATCAGCTACAAAATCTTATTACGATGTTAAAAAAAAATTACCAGCCTGAAGAAATTATTAATTTAGATATTAGGTACTATTATGACATAATTAGTCTAGGTACCTATTTTGCAGACAAGAGAGTCGTCATTGTATTGAAATTTCCAATAATTTCCATAAAACCATTTAACCTTTATAGATTATGTCCAACTCCCAATAAAAACAATGGTATCATCCTTCCATCCTATCCATTTATGGCATCCAATTCACACGAGTACGTGTACATAGAGGCAGAATGCCCGAAGGTCGACACATTATACATCTGCGAACAGAAAGTCGGCCACCAGCTGCGCACGCAACGCGACTGCATACATCGATTAATATATTTACAGGAGATAGATGAAACGTGCCAACCCACGCCTATCTCTCTGTCCAAGGAAGCTCTGACAGAGCTGGATAGCCAGAACTACATCTTATCTTTTCCGAAGCCTACTAAAGTCCAACTTATATGCAGCCAAGAACAGCATCAACTACTGGAAGGAAGTTATCTCGCCCGCATCCTACACAACTGCAGAATCAAAGCTCCGGAATTCACCATAGTAAACATCGAAGATAAGATACGAGGACTACCAATTGAATTGATGAATATTCCATGGCCAAAGAAGAACGTAATGCATCCGGGGATAAAGTTTAACCTGACTACAATCGAACTTGCAAAATTGCATAACATCCAATTGCAGTTAGCGACTGAAGTTCCGATTACAGTGGAAACAATAGACACCTCCATTTATCATACGACAATTCCACTCTACGTCATCGCACTAATAGGTGCGCTTGCACTGGTTGCAACCTACATTATACGCCGCCGAAAGGCATACAATATCAACAAGAAATGCGAATCATCGACGCAAGCCGATATCCCGTTAACCGTGATGAACTCGGCACAGGACAAACGAGCCGCAACATTTGCACTAGACATCGGCAAATAGTCGCTCATCTTGGGGAGGGAGATGTTATAAGGCCGCTATACCTACGTGACGTCAATGAAGACTCGTGGACATAGTGGCGCAATACCACCGGTGCCCTCAATTGGAAAAAACACAGGATATGCATTTTTTCAAGCGCGGATTTTCGAGACTCGCGCTCCTAGCATCGGACGCATTCCAAATTTAAATATTAATAATTTTAAGTATTTCTTATATGAAAAAACCACATTATAGTAAAACTGCACGACCCTTTGACTTTCTATCATCTCCACGGTAGCCACCCACTATAATTTACTATTTAAACTGCATTTGTTGTGTTTAAAGGTAAGGTAATATTTCATAAATATGTAACAACGTTATAGTGGGACAGTTACTGAGTTTTCTAGCCAGCTAGTCTTCAGAATCTCAAGATTCCAAAGCCTGTCCTGGTAATAAATTATCGCGTAGCTCATCAGTATATGCATATCACTGCATCAAGCCCGCATCTAGAGAGCGTGCTATAAACGAGATGTTTAAAATAAATTAATAAAACAAACGAGCGAATCAAATCGCGTGCGATAGAAACCCACAGAGTACAATGCCTGGCACATAACTTGACCAAATGACTGATTGCGCATGGACGATAACCGTAACAATACTACGTTATTTTCATACAATTACTACGACCTTGGCCGGCCGTTGCATGAAAAAAAAATGTCGTGCCATTAACTTGTTACCATTATCGTCCAATATCAAACCATCTATTTGGCGGGGATGTGGGATGTGACTTTAAATTCTTCCAACGTTAATTCAACTTAAACTTTCGTAAGCACTGCACATTTTGTATATTGATTTAACTTAACGGTTATCCCGACGTTAATAAAAATAAGTGAAACCGTTAAACCAACATATAAGACGTTAATTCAGTCGAATTAACAAAATTTGTTACTTTAATTCAGTTGACGAAGCGAAAGAGGTCTGTCAGGATCGTGGCAAGTAGCAAACCCTGGTCTCTGCCTACCTCTTCTGGGTGCGGGGGTGAGTTTATGTTATCAAATTTTGTTAATTTGACTGAATTATTAAATAAAAAATAAAAACTGAATTCAAAACACTACAGTACTAAAAAGTAAGAAGTAATTTAAAAGAATACCTTTAAATTAGAAGTACGTATACATGTAGAAGTATAATAGGGATGAATACAAATTTTGAAAAACTGTCCTGTAATGTCCCAAAACGCACATTATTTACAATCAATTTCATATTTTTGGTCACAGTTAAGGTTAAGTAGTAAAAAAGATATTTTATTTTTTAGATTTACAATTCCCACCGAAACGCTCGCCAATGTCAGGGCGTCGCTAGTGACGTCACAGTGCAAAAGGGTAAAATTAGTTTGTGGTGTGTAAAACGTAATTTAATAATCACACGGAAGTTTTTAAATTTCTAATTTCTACTGATCAAAAGTCTTTACTCGATGCTAAAAATTCTCCCAACATCAACACATCAATTTTAGGCAAATTAGCACTGTCTGCCTTAGGAAACCCTTGTTCCGTGATGCGTGTTATTTCACTCCGGATTTAAATGAAATACAAATAACTTTACAACAACGAACATATTACTTTGTAATCTGTGATTGTTCGGTTCTATTCTATGTTTACTCGCGTCTTTCTCAAAGTGACGTAGATTTTATTTTTTTGTAGATTTTTATTATACTAATAATTATCAATCCCGCTCTTAATAAAAAAATAAATGCGTGTTTCGTATTTCATACTTCAAGCCTTGTTAAATACATAATTTTAGTGATTTTCAATTTCTGTCATCATGCCTATTTGGAGGCGGTGCCCAAATATGTGCTGGTCATGAAACATGAGCGTTGGTATAGGCTGATTATGCATGAAACTGGGCACCGACTACAAATTATACTTTTACAATACCTACATATATACGTTCTTCTAATTTAAAGGTATTCTTTCAAATTACTTCTAGCTTTTTAGTGTTGTAGTGCTGAATATACGCGTCGAATTGAGAACGTCCTTTTTTGAAGACTGTTAAAAAATACTAAGAATTTGTTGCCACACCCCGCGCCCCCGCCAATGGATTGTTTCATACTACACGGTAACGGTAACTGCATGACATTTTCTTCATACAAAGGCCGGCAAAGACCGTAGTAATCGTATGAAACTGAAGGCTTATTTATACAAAGCCATCGCTGGCTGCCAGTATCACTGGCTATATCAAGCCAATGCTGGCCAATATCATGCCAATACTGGCTGCCAGTGATACTGGCTTGATATTGGCCTTATATAAACAGTTTTTCATGACAGCGCTGGCGAGAATAGAGCGCCCGTCTATCTTGCAAACCAGTGACCTCCGCCCGCTAACCCCTTAAGGAATGATGCAGGCTGACTGGCTTCATCTAAACAAGACGAGCCAAGCCAGCGGTGGCTTGTCTGTAGAACTGGCGCAAGCGCACCGGCTTCGTTTAAGCCATACTTTAATGTCGTGATAAAAAAAAATGTTTTGCTCTTGACTGTCCATCGCAAAATCATCCAGACACGCAGATTTTTGGTCAAGTTACTTAACTTGGGGCATTATAAGCCGGGCCGGGCATTATAAGCGTGTCTTCTTGGTCGTAATTTGCCTCGCTCTTACACTTGCGAATCAAAGAAAAGCACAGAGATACGCCCTTTTCTCTCTCAAGTAATACCTGTTTCGCGCGTTTGTTAATTAAACATTTTATTTTTATATACAATATATATATATTTTTTATATTTCAATTTGTTGTTAAGGTTCAACGACGTCTCCATTATAGAATATTTGGTACTAACTCCTAAGCGGCGTTCACTGCAGCACGGCGGCGTTAGCGATGATAGAGGGAGAGTTGATGGTCTCGCCTAAACTCTCCAGCAACTCTTTGCGGTAGTCGTCGAAGTCTCCGTCCACCTAGTTGACAAAATTTGACAAATGTTAAAACGACGACTAATGTCGACAAAAACTCCTAGAATATCATACGTATCTAACGAAATAAAGAACGGGGGCTTAGATTATTATTCTGTAGTGTTAAGAGAGGGGAAGCTAGTACTTCGCGGCCCAATTCTTGTGTAGCTCAGTAAATAAAGGACGGGGGCTTAAGGTGGCGATAGAACTGAGCATTCACCTGTAACAGAACAAATCATCTCTACGATCATTCTAGCGAACGCTCTAGTAAATGCTCGTCATACGCATAATGTATTAAAACGTCAGCCGGCGGAACAATGACAAAATTACTCGGCTCGGAAAAAACCTCTAAGAAAAACTGTCGTTTCGCTAGAATGATCGCTAAAACGCTCCCGTTTATTTTGTGAACTTTAATCCGTAATGAACATTCGCTAGAGTGCTTATTACAAGTGAATGCTCAAGTCTATCAGCAGTTTTAGATCAATGTCAGGGGCAGCTAGTAGTACGCGGCCCGCCTCTAGACATACCTCATTAATGGTCTGGTCCTCGATGACGTAGAGCGTGCAGTCAGTCTCCCGGATAAGACGCTCGTCGTGGGAGACGATGATGACGCCGCCCTTATAGCCGTTAATCGCCTCGGCCAGCGCGTCTATGCTCTCAATGTCCAAGTTGTTGGTCGGCTCGTCCTACGATAAAAAATAACATTTGATGATTGAAACAAGTTGTTCTATCTAGCCACGCTGGATAGGTACGGACTTAAGACGCCGATGGACGGCGGGCAGTGTTTTATATTCATATGCTGGATAGTTACGTTAGCTCTCAATGACCAAGTTATTGGTCGACTCGTCCTAGAATAGATAACATTTGGGGATTGAAGCACGTTGTTCTATCTAGCCACGCTGGATAGGTACGGACTTAAGACGCCGATTGACGGCGGGCAGTGTTCTCTATTCATATGCTGGATAGATACGTTAGCTCTCAATGACCAAGTTATTGATCGACTCGTCCTAGGATAATAGATAACATTTGGGGATTGAAGCACGTCGTTCTATCTAGCCACGCTGGATAGGTACGGACTATAGACGCAGTTGGACGGCGAGCAGTGTTCTGTATTCAAATGCTGGATAGATATATCGATAGAGATACGTTAGCTCTCAATGTCCAAGTTATTGCTTGGCTCGTCCAAGGATAATACATAACATTTGGGGACTGAAACACGTTCTATCTAGCCACGCTGGATGGACACAGACTTTAAACGCCATTGGGCGGCAGACAGTGGGCTCTATTCATATGCTGGATAGACAGACCGATATGTAGATTAGCGCAACCTGTCCAGTTGGGGGAATGACGCTATTAGGGGTAGGTCAAAACTAGTCCAGAGTGGTTTTATGAGAAAACCTGAGTCCATACGGTCATCTTGCCTCTCTCGTAGGGATTCGTTAAGAGATTTCTTTAAAGAAACCAACATCTTAACAGTTGCATGTCAATACATTTATGAAACTATTATGTACGTTAGAAAAAATATCAAAGACTTCGAAAATGTTGGTGGCCACCATAATGTTAATGCTAGAAATAAACACCAATTGTCATTTCCACGATTTAGACTTGCAAAAGTTAATACATCCTTTATGGGGCACTGTATAAGGTTCTACAACAAAATTCCTCAAGATATATTAGAGTTACCTCCAACACGGTTTTAAAAATGTGTTAAGCACATTCTGTGCAAAAAAGCTTACTATAACATCAAGGATTATTTAGAAGACAAAGATGTTTGGCATTAAACAGTAGATTAATATTAATTACAGGACGATTGTGACTAGTGTTCAACACATTCATGACTAATTTGAAGTTGATTTTAAGTTGAAACCTTTGTTAATTAAGTTAAAACGTGTTTTGAAAAGAATAAATGTGGAGTTTCTTTGTTCGCTTCTTCTCCACATAATCTATTAATTGTGAAACTAACAACTTTGACGTTCATTAAGTAAACATTCTGTTTTTATGAATAAAAATTTTTGAATTTAATTTAATTATTTGGCTTTAAAGCCACAAAGAAAGGTGCTATCTGGCGCCATCAGCGTCAGTTCCGCCAACGCCACCCGCGCTTTCTGACCACCGCTCAGGTTCTTCATCTTGATGAAGTGCACGTGATTATCTAACCAAGGGCCTTGCGAGCCTTACTCGGCAAGAGTTTCTTCGGCGGTCAGGTGCTCGCCAGATTGCTGATTGAATATGTATCACACTCACCAAAATTACGACATCTGGGGCCATCAGCGTCAGCTCCGCCAACGCCACCCGCGCCTTCTGACCACCGCTCAGGTCCTTCATCTTGATGGTGTGCGCGTGACTGGCTAACCCGAAGGTGCCCAGAGCCTTGCGAGCCTTCTCGTATTGGAGGCCGAATAGCCTCTGTAAGTACTCGGCGGGAGTTTCTTCGGCCGTCAGGTGCTCGCCGGAGTGCTGGTCGAAGCGGCCTATCCTCTGTGGAACGATAACGTGGCTTCAGCTGATTTGAATACAATGCCAAGTTGTTTTTTTTTTAAATTAGGACAGGTTGACACTTGACCCCAGTCACGCCTGACGGTAAACGAAGACGGGGTCTAAGATGTTACGTGTTAAATACCTGTTAAATGCCGGTTGACTCTAGTTTTAAAGACACCCAAGTTATATGTATCTGGAAAAACAAACGACGGAGATGCCCTTATATCAGAGCTGTGGTCTGGGAATAACTTCCCCACTTATGGACGTCCAGTGTAACCTAAACTAAGTACGAGTAGTCAATATGAGTATAAAAGGCAGTCAGCGTCACAAAGTTCTGGGTCACACGTGTCTAATAAAGTCCTTTAATAAAATTTGTTTTGTCAACGAAACGCTAAGAAGAAGGGAATGGTCTAATTGGGAAGGGAACGACTCAGAATAGATAGTCCTGTGTAGGAACTTCTCTGCTGAAAAGTTCTGTCAGATGGATATTTGTTTAAGTGAATCTGAGGGAATACAGCAATCATGGTTATGTTGTTCTTTCATTAACTTGAATGGAGTATTTAACCACTTTTTTCAAACCAATCCAGATTGACGGGACAAATGTAAGCTGATGGATGTTTCTCCCAAGGCTGAACACTTTATCGTCTTAGGCTGGACTAGATTAAAAAAGTAGCCTGGCATGAAGTAAATACCTGGCGAGGCGGGAAGGCCACAGGTGGATCAAAACGATATTGCTGAGTCGGCGGAAGGTCCGTGGATGCGGATAGCAGGGGACCGTGAGAGATGGCATTCAGGGGAAAAGACTAGCAGTGGGCAGCGGTGGGCTGGGCTGATGATGACGATGGAACACCTAAGGTGATAATGAAGGGCAAGTCTCCTTGTTCACGTACCAATCTATGGTTCCTAATGAGGTCGCCGCGCACGGGCGTGAGGTCTGCTACCAGCAGTTTGAGGAAGGTGGACTTGCCCACGCCGTTGGGACCGACGATGGCCACGCGCGAGTTCAGGTCAATGCCGAAGTCCACGCCGATGAACAGAGGCTTCTGGCCCGGGAAGTTAAAGTCCACGTCTGAAGAAGGAAGAAAATAGCATTTTATATTTTATTAATTTCTAAAAGCTGTAACAACATATCACATCGTCGTTTGGCGGACATACGTCGACCAAAATGTATTAGCGAAGGGCAAGATAGAATGTATCCGAAACTGGCGTGCGCGCATGTAGAGACTACTGAATGTTGATGAAGCGAAAGAAGTCAGGATCGCGCCAAGTGACAAACCCTGGTCCCTGCTCACCCCTGTAGAATACAGGCGTGAGTTCGTGGATGTATGTAGAAAAGATAAGAAAACATACATACTAATGAGAAAAAAACACACACATCAGACAAAACAACAAGACAAGAAAATTATGTAAGAAAAAAGAGTTTAGAGCAGAAACCCTTCGCTTTTTCTTGCTGCAGTATCGTGTCTGGTGTCATTCGATTAGATTTGAAAACTCTTTATTGCACAAGAAATCAATCTTCACCAAGGCCGGTTCAATTCCAAAAAGTATTTTTATCCAGCTGGATGGTTAGCTAACCATAGGTGATGTGTATTGTCACCAACGGAACGAAAACTACAAACAACTTTAAGTATTTACCTTTACTGTCGCCCGAAACGTATCTGTATAGAGTGCACGCGAGTAAAGGTTGGTCTGCTGTCGACTGTGCGATTAGAGAACGTGAGGATAAGATAAGACAATAGTATATTAATGCCAACAATGACCGCAAAATAAATTTAAAAAAAAAAACAGATTCTTGACACAGAAAAATTGTTGACAAAGGGATGGAGGCTCAGCATGTGCTGCGCATAATGTTCGGAGGCAAATTGTATGTATGTATTTATTTCAATCAATGCCCATTATAGTTGTGGTAACAATAGAGTCACATATCAGCGCTGATTTTCTGCTATGGTTCGCAGCCCAGCACGCACCAATGACTATGTTTTCTAAGTACAACTGGAAAGATTGACGTTCAAGAGACTTCTTACTGTGCAAGCCAAGTATGGGCGGCTGCAGCGGAGGAGGGTCGGGGAAACTGAACTTGACGATGTATTCTTTGGGCCTCTGCAGCAGACTGGCGGGCCCCGCCTCGTCCTCCTCCTTCTGAGCTTTGCTGCGATTCTTCTCCTGTTTGCGCGTGAGCGCGTCCTTCTGTTTCTTTTCCTGTACGAGAAACGATGCGATGATTGATTGGAAGTCGCGAGGGTTAGGTGGCTCAGCCAACTAAACTAAAATTTGTAAATCCATTTTGATGTTTGGAAAATTACGTAGTCTAAGTTCCCAACACGAGCAGGATTGAATTGGAATAATATACGTACAATGACAAATATAGCAAATAGTTTTTGGGTGTGCAAATATGAAAGTAAAAGACATTTGCGAATTACAGATTTTTTAATTTAACGAAAAAATTGTTCCTATTTTTTTCCGACAATTTTTTTAACACAACCTTTTGCAAACCGCAAATTAATTTACAAAGTTTCATTCCATTCCGGCTCGTATTTTGAAAAACCAAACTAAGTTTCTATGGCATTTGACGCTCCAGCGCGCTTTTGAGCTGTCACCTGAGTGAAAGTTCATCCGAGTGAATCGTATCACCTGAGTGAAAGTTCATCTGAGTGAATCGTCTGATTTCACTTTAACTCACCGCCTGCTTCTTGGACTGTCCGTGCGCCTTCAGCTCCTTGAGGCGTTTCTCCTGCTTCTCGTACTCCTTGTGCTGCTCTTTACGCTTCTGCACGAACATCTTCTTGAACATGGAGTAGTTCCCCTTATAATAGAACAGCTTCTGCTGGTCGAGGTGGATGATCTCGTTGCACACGTTGTCGAGGAAAGACTGGTCGTGAGAGACCACCAGCAGGGTCTTCTTCCAGCCTTGGAGGTAGCTGGAAAGTTTGGATTTGAGAAGGGAGGGTTCGGTCTTTTGGGGGGGTTACCGTGATAATGATAAGGCTTGCCCCTAAGGGACTTCCCTGAGGGTTTGAAACCATCCACACACACACACACACATACACATTCACAAACTCATGTGTTGCCGACCGACCAATCAACCTTTTTTATGTTTTTACTTTTTTTGTACTTTTTCTATATGTCTAATACTTTAAATATTGAAAAAGGACTATGTCAAGGACAAAGACGACTGAAAAAGATTTCTAAAGTCACTCTCGCGTTTTCTTAAATATTTACGTGCATGCGTTTCATCATGCTTTTATCTTGAGTAATGGAGGGAGAGACAGAGACAAGGGTTTGCCGTTCTGAGAAATTTCTTTCACTTTATCGACAGCGGTAATGGAAGATAGTGGAGTCAAATCCTGAAAGTGGTAATGAGAGCAAAAACCAGCCACAAATAATATCAGAAATCAATAATTTATTTCAACGTAAAGAATTTTCATTCCGTTTTCTGAATGTCAATGTACTATGTTACTATGTTACTATGTTAGCCGCCGCCTTCTGGCCGTATTTGTAGTGGAGAAAAAGGCAGCGGGAAAAAAACTCCACTCTGACCATCTTTTCTCAAATCATCTTAAACTTAATACATCAAAGCCTAATAAACTCACGCCTTTATACCTGATGGTCCTACGGAGGCCCGACGGCCTTTGTAATACGGTTTACCACTTAACACAATACTGACAAACCTCTTTCAGTTTAACGACAGTGGTAATAGAAGTAACTTCCTCAGCGGTAACGAGAGAGAGTTCACTTTGACCAAATAAACAACAGAATTCAGATCAAACAGCTGTAGAGCAACAGCAATAAAGCGAGTCATTATAAAGCGCACAGAAACAACCATCCTTCAGCCACCATAAAAGTTCTTGGTCGATAGGGGTCCTGTCTGACCGCCATTCACAGTCAGATCAAAGTAAATCGTAGGGTCGTCGAGGAAAAAATATACTCTCGTAATCCAAACTCCAGAGAATTTCTTAGTGGCTCGATAACTTACATATAAATGACAGCGTTCAGATATAAGTGGTTCATAGACTCGTCGAGCAAAAGCAACGTGCGCTTGATTTAGAGCACTGTGGCCAAGGAAACTCATCCTCCATCGACTAGAGAAGTTCTTAGTGGCCTTAGAACTTCTCTGATCTTATTGACCTTATTGATCAGAGAAGTTTTTCTTTATCTCGGTTCTTATTTACCTTAATATTCTTGCTTTCTACCTATTCACGTAAACAAGTTCCGCCTATGATAATCACACTTAAATCTTACTCGCCCAACTTTGTAGGCTTCTCGAGCAAAAGTAGTGTGAGCTCGACATAAAGTACTCTGATCAAGCCAAACTCCCATCCTCCAGGCTCCAGAGTAGTTCTTGGTAGCTCGATCACTCATGCTCTCTACACAAGTTCCGCCTATGATAATTACTTACTTGCCGAACCAAAGCGTTCAGATCTAAGTGGTTCGTAGGCTCGTCTAGCAAAAGTAGCGTGAGCTCGATATAGAGTGCCCTGGCGAAGAAGACTCCCATCCTTCATCCTCCAGAGAATTTGTTGAGGGCTCAATCCTGAATATTCTTGCCTATTCACAAATTCCACCTATGATTATAATCATAAGTAGTGTGATAATTATCACACTTACTTGTCCAACCAAATGACAGCGTTCAGATCTAAGTGGTTCGTAGGCTCGTCGAGCAAAAGTAACGTGGGCTCGATATAGAGTGCTCTGGCCAAAGATACTCTCATCCTCCAGCCTCCGGAGAAGTTCTTGGTAGCGCGGTCCTGCATCTCCTTGCTGAAGCCCAGACCAGCGAGGATACGGCGAGCGCGCGGCTCGGCCGAATCGGCGCCGATAGCCTTCAGCTCCGCGTATACCTGAAAGAAGGACGCGGGTTAGAGTGCTACCACTAATAAGTTAAGAATACTCTTTATACCACACCCGAAAGTGTCTCATTGCTCGTTCATAAACGGGCTACAAAGTTCGTCATTTCTCCCTCATAAATGTGCGGCGGGGAAAGTGATATGGAATTTGTATGATAATCCATTCCTGCCCTGCTAGCGTTCTTTTGGTTTTTAAAGCGAACATAAAAAATACAAACGTCAAATCTCAAAAAAGTTTTATATGAAATAATTAGAAAAAAGAGGGGGATTTTTTTGTACTCGATTTTCAATGAAAGGAGGTTGGCAACCTTTTTTCTTGCCTACGAATAAAAAATCAAGCGCGGCAATTTGTTTTATTTTGTTAAATTTAGTTTTTTACTAAATTAATAATTCAACAGTACGCTTTTAATTATTCGAAATAATTTTATTTTCCTCGTAGGTGTAGTATAAAGCACTATGTATCACTCGGGAGAAAGTTCTATTTCTATTCTCGAGTTTCAGAAATAGATCGTTTTCCCCTCTCGGTGTACAACGTACTATTTTTGTGCGCAGGAAAAAAACTGTTTTGTTTTTTGTAAACCGGTCAAAAACAAACATAAAACATTTTGAAAGGGTACACAGTACAACTGACGGCCTTAAACTCAAACTGGAAGCTGGAAACTAGTTGTCCGGAGACCGCCCTAAGTGATTATACCACCAATTGTATATCATTACTAAGATCAACAAACGATTTTATCTTATACTATCCTATTAGGCTATTTATACATCAAACTCAAATATTTAGTTCATTGAAACCTCAAAATGTCATCACAGGTAAAAATTATATACGATATTAGTTAATCTATGAATTTCTTTATGTAATAGCGAGCAGACATCGATATCTGCGAGTCACGCCTTGACACGAAAAAAATTAATAGTATTTATTTTGGATGAAATGCCACTCTCTGTATTTTATTTCATTCACCTTTTTCCTACATGTAAGCAAACCATTATCTAATTGTATTGTATGTATATATATGCACGATGGATGACACATGTTGCTCAAATAGTTCGTCGTCCTTGGCTGTTTTTTGACTGGAACTTTTCGTTTCCTAAGGCTCGATCAAAGAGCGTTATCAAATCGCATCTTTAATACAGGAGACCCACAATAAAAAAGCTACTTGCGTCATTTAATCTGTCTTGTTTCTTCAGATCACCGTTCTCGATGGCGGCTTCCAGTTCTTTGCATTCCTTTAAAAGTTCTGAAAAATAATATCTGGTCAAAATCTAATCAAAATGCATGTAAGGTTACAGTCAGACGTAACTACTCGAGGTTGTTGTTACGTCGAGCATGCTGTGTCGCTTACACAATATAATATTTTTAGTGATTTTAATAAATTGAGTACACTTTTGATAAATTTGGTCTGAGGGTTTGATAGATAGTAAAATTGCGGACATTTATGACATATTTTTATTATCCTGTACTTAGTTTTTGATTGAGAAAATTTGATTCTAATATTTATAATTTTCGAAATAACTTTTCTTTATTAAAACCATAATATAAGAAAAGAATCAACCCCTCAGACCACATTTATCAAAAGTATACTCATTTTACTACAATCACCGAAAATATTAGATCATGCGAGCGAGACAGCAGCCTTAAATTAAGCACTTAGGGCGCTAGGAACATTGCTGCAATAAACGGCGGTTTTTAGCGGAAATCGATTAAGGTCTTACTTTTATATACATAAGCTGAAGATTCTATAAATTGTCTGTTGGTCACTTCTTCATAAACGGATTATACAAGATATTTTTTTTATCACTGTAGTTAACACTTTAGGAAGTCATGTACATTAAGGGCTTCCTAGTTAGGAGGGCATTAGGCATTGTATGTTAACCAGACAAGGACATCACATACAATTCAATTCAATTCAAATATTTTTATTCATTGTAAAAACAGAATGTTTACTTAATGAACGTCAAAGTTGTTAGTTTCACAATTAATGGATTATGTGGAGTAGAAGCTAACAAAGAAACTCCACATTTATTATTTTCAAAACACATAAACATATGTCCCGACTACGTCTAAGTGCGATCGACATTAGGTTAACCTTAACATTTTAGCTATATATTAAACGGGTACTTATAATTGCGATTATTTATTAGGTAACGTTGCCGAAACGTCGGGAACTTAAAGTAATTAAAATTTTATCTAATAAATAATTGCGATTAGATCCGTTTAAGAGTTTGTTTGATAATTATTTGTCGAATGAGTTATTTACAGAAAGAATACTTTGTATAAAGAATTATTTGAGAAGCATAATTTTGTCAATCGTTATTTGTCAGGTGAAACTTTGTAATTTGTTTTTTGTCAAATGACAGGACACCAGTACACTGAAACTCACCAGTTCTCTTGACGTCGGACTCGAGCAGCGTGTCAACGGCGCTTATGTCGCTGGCCGTCACTTCCTGCTCGCACAGCAAGATGTCTATATGAGGCGGCAGCGGGAACACGCGCTGCGCTGGAAGTTTTTTTTTACGTTTCTTTTGGGTTTTTTTATGTATCCCACTGCAGAGCACAGGCCTTCTCTCAGAGAGAGAGATAGAGCTTTATCACCACGCGTGCCTACCGCGGATTTTATATTACATAAATAAACGACTGTGGTGGTAGCGGAGCGGTAGAACGCCGGCTTCACATTCGGAAGGTCGTAGGTTCGAATCCCGGCATGTACCAATGACTTTGTTTTCTACACATTTGTGAAGTTATAGTAGCCATACCACTCGCTAACTGAAGGAAAACATCGTAAGGAAACCTGAGTGTCTGAGCTATTCACATACCTCAGCGCTTAAAATCGCCAATCCGCGGTGGGCACTCGTGGTAATTAAGCCCATACTCTCTCCCTGAGAGAAAACCTGTGTCCTACAGTGGGACATATATAGGCTGCTTATGTATAATGAAAGGGACATTCCCTTTAAACTATTTTTCACTCCATCTGCTCGAAATGATGCACTTTGATGCCCAAATTTAGGACCACACGCTATTGTTGTTCAAGCTAAGATGCACCAAAGTAAATAGACTCAAATATTTGTTTTGAATCTATTTACCTTTAGGTACCTTTAAGTAAATAGACTCAAAATCCAATTTTGAATTTATATACTAATGCAGTCATTTAGTAAGAAGTCGGATTTCTCTTTCACTCTTGAGGATTCGTCCTATATCTATTTCGCTCCAACCCAAGCAATAAGTTTTAAAACCGAGTTTGGAACTACTTACTGAACTACCATACTCTTTGCTGCAAAACTTTTAAGTACCTAATTGTCAAATATTTGAAATTGGAACGCATGTTTTTTTTTCTATGCAAAAAATCAATAACATTGGCGCGCCTTTTTTGTCTATTTTCACTTATTTTCTCGGAAAAATGTCGTCAAGCGATGCTTATAGTGTCTTCTTAACACCAGAATATATAAAAAAACAGGCAACACAAGCAATTCAAAACCTCCTGCCAGAACTTACATTTGAGTGGTATGTAAGTGTTATCTTTTATTTCATTCCTCTCAGATGGTAGTGAAAAGCAGAGTGTTCTACACGGGCGCAAATCATTTTTGGTCTCGGTAGTATTGAATCCCTCGCACCTTCAGCGATTCTCAGTTAAAGCCCATTAAAGGGCATTAAAGCCCGAGCGAAGCGAGCTTTTCGCCTCAGTTCGCTCTGGATTCAATTTCACAACCTCGACGCAAAAATTTTGTTTGCGCCCTTGAACCATCTACTATTAAAATCACGCAGTAGACAATGAGGTCTTCCAGTGCCGGTGTGCACCTACCTACCTAAATGCCTCAGAAGCGTGGTCTTCCCGTGGCCATTAGGGCCGACCAGACCGTACCGGCGGCCGTTAGCGATGAGCAGGTTCGCGTTCACGAACAGATCCTGGCCCTTGGCGGCTATCGAGAAGTTCTCCACTTTGATGTCGACGGCGTTCTCTAGGGCCGCTATTTGACCTGCGAACGAGCAAAGTAATAATGTGTATTATTTATCAGTATGCATATACAATTGAGTGTGCTTGTGGATCTAAGTGTGCATCTAAGTATGGCTGTATGTGTGAGTGCGTGTTTGTTTCGTTTTGATGCTCCATGAGTCACCAAAAGGGCCTCGCTGAAAATCAGTATTGTAGGTGCAAACCCTCAGCTAATACTGAGCATGAGGCATCGACACACAACGTCAACCTACTGTACTCTAAGCCTTTGTCTTTAGGTTTTAAGGGTAAGGGACCCTGTTACTAAGACTCCACTGTCCGTCTGTCTGTCACCAGACTGTATCTCATGAACCGTGATAGCTAGACAGTTGAAATTTTCACAGATGATGTATTTCTATTGCCGCTGTAAGAAAACATACTAAAAACCGAATAAAATTAGTATTTAACGGGGGTTCCCATACAACAAACTCAATTTTTTCCGTTTTTTGCTCGATATTAATAACGGCAACAGGTAGACGCTCGAAATATTCACAGAATATTTAGTTCTATATTCGCTTCAAAAATAAATTATTTTAATTAAAATAAATATTTAATGGGGCTCCCATACACAAACGTGATTTTTTGCCGTTTTTTCTCCATCTTTGTGTCCAATGTTGTATAGATGATGGTACATTCCGTTCCTTCGTGCGCAAGGCCGACTCGCACTTGGCCGGTTTTTTTTTTTTACTAAACTTCAGTCCGAAGAATTTTAAGTCACATCCCGGGTCTCCTGCCAACGGGACTCGAAATACGAGGTGCATTCAATAAGTTCCTAGCCTCATCGCCAGAGGGCGCTGTAGTTTCAAAAGAGTTTTACCACAGTGTAGAACATTCTTTTTCTTTTTTAAAATTTTCATTCCAATCCCTTCATTTGTTTTAATTTGACAACTTATGGAAGCGAACGTATCGATCGGTTTTACAAAAATGAAAAAAGAGCAATATCGTTCGGTGATTCGATTCCTATTTTTGGAAGGGAAAACGCGCATCGAAATCAAAGAGCGCTTGGATGCTGTGTACGGTGACTCTTCTACATCGATGGCCACCGTCAAGAATTGGTTCAACGAGTTTGCACGTGGCCGTACGTCGGTTTTTGATGAACCACGTCCAGGTGCACCGAAAACAGCTGCTACGTAGGAAAACATTTAAAAAATCCATGATCTCGTATTGGCAGATCGCCGATTGAAGGTTCGGGAGCTAGCTGAGACTGTAGGCATTTCAGAAGGAACAGTGCATCATATTCTTCACGAGGAACTCGACATGAGAAAGCTGTCGGCGCGATGGGTGCCGCGTTTACTCACACCGGAAAACAAGTGCAACCGTGAGACCAGCGTGCGTGGAGCGTGTTTGGCGCTGTTTAAGCGGAATCCAGCGGAGTTTTTGCGTCGTTTTGTGACCGTCGATGAAACTTGGATCCACTGGTACACACCATAGACCAAGGAGCAATCAAAACAATGGATCCAGACCGGGGAACGTGCTCCAAAGAAGGCGAAAACTGTAAAATCGGCCGGAAAAGTTATGGGCACCGTTTTCTTTGATTCACAAGGTGTGATCTACATCGATTACCTCAAGAAGGGTAAAACAATTACAGGGCTTTACTATGCCGATTTATTGGGCCGATTCGACGCCGAATTAAAAAAAAAACGACCCCATCTGGCGCAGAAAAAAGTGCTGTTTCACCACGACAACGCACCGGTTCACACGTCTGCTGTTGCCATGGCCAAATTGGTCGAATTACGCTACGAATTGCTGCCCCATCCACCGTATTCTCCATATTTGGCCCCTTGTGACTTCTTTCTGTTTCCTAATCTGAAAAAATCTCTCGCCGGGAATAGATATGGATCAAATGAGGAGGTCATCGCCGCCACGGAGGCCTATTTTGCAGTTTGACAAAAACTATTTTTCGGACGGGTTAAAAAAGCTGGAGCATCGCTGGGCTAAGTGTATCGAATTAAAAGGAGACTATGTTGAAAAATAAATTGCCACTTTTCCAAAATTTTCGTTTACTTTTTGTAGGGTCAGTATTTATTGAATGACCCTCGTACGTCCATGCGAAGTCAAAGTAAAATTATTCAAGTTATCTTCAGGCTGTGATCCCCTAACATTCCCACTTTATTTAATTAAAACACTTTCGTTCTTATTTATAAAAAGTTGATTCCACGAAAACACTCTTACGGAGTTAAAGACGGTTTATGGCAAGAGTTCCCTGGGCTCTATCTACCCCTCCGGGATACAGGCGTGAGTTTATCTAATGTAGTGTGTACGTAACTTCTTTTAAATAGATGTTACTCTTTCTCCTGTACGTAATACAGAGAATTTGTAAGAAGTTCGAGATTTCGCCGATGCTTGCACTTGCCCATTAGCTCGGTTGGGAGAGCGCTGGCACGGTTAGCCAGAGGTCGCGGGTTCAAGTCCGGGCATGGGTGGAATTTTTTACCCCTGAATAGGTGTTTAGATGTTACTCTTATTCTTATTATACCGGCAGACTTCTGCGCCTGGCTGACGGTGAAGTTGGCGTCGAGCTCGCTGTGTCCCTGGCCGCCTTTCTTGGTCAGCATCTCCATCTGCTTCTCGAACTCCTGCTGCTTCTTCAACTTCTTCTTCTCTTTGTGACTCATCTTCTTCTCGGCCGACTCTTCTGGCTGCATTGATAGCAAGTGGGTTAAAATGTGTTAACGAAGTGGGTTATTTCCTACTAAAATTAATCATTTCAAAAATTTTCTATCAGGAAACAAATGTAAGAAAACAAAAATGTATTTCAAATGTCCGTGATTTTATTATCTAGGAAAGCCGCAGATCATACTTATCAAAACTTATACATTTTTTTACAATCATTAAAACATTTAAGAACCTATTTAGAGGCTAAAAATTCTATCCATGCCGGGACTTGAACCCGCGACCTCTGGTTAACCGTGCCAGCGCTCTCCTGAGCTAATGGGCAAGTCCAGGCATCAGTGAAATTTCGAGCCTCTTTACAAACTTCTCTGTATTACGTACAAGCAGCGACATCAGGCCGAAGCAATTTACATCACTTGCAGCCCGGCATGGGTGGAATAATAATTGTAAGCCTCTAAATAGGTTTTTAAAATTGTCCTTAGCAAGGGTCATAATCATAAGCAGCCTATATACGTCCCACTGTAGGGCACAGGCCTTCTCTCAGAGAGAGAGAGTATGGGCTTAATCACCACGCGTGCCCACCGCGGATTGGCGATTTCAAGCGCTGAGGTATGTCAATAGCTCAGACACTCAGGTTTCCTCACGATGTTTTCCTTCACAGTTAGCGAGTGGTATTGCTACTTTAACTTCACAAATGTACATAACTTAGAAAACAAAGTTATAGGTACATGCCCGCACTGGGAATCGAACCTGGGTCTCCCGCTTCAGAGTCCAATGTTCTACCCATTAGGCTACCACAGCACGGGTTAGTGCAAGAAAAAGAATAAAATAATTTAAAATGTTACAATGTGTGGGCGACACAATGCTACTGCCGATGGCGAGATCTGGATGCCCGAGGATAAAAGGAAGTTCAGGGCCATGAGGGAGAGACCTATGGCAAACAGTTGGGTTGATGGATTGGAATGGCCGGTTTCGCATTGGAGGACTATAACCGTAACGACACATCGTCGGACTGGTAGTTTCAAACATTTATAATAATAACTTTCACACAACAATCACTTGTCCTGGTATCAAACTATAATATCATATTTTATGTCCCACTTCTTGTATGCAATAAAGAATATTCTTATCTTATCTTATCTTATCTTACCCTGTGCTAATGGTAACCAAGCAGGGACATCACAAGCATGGAAATACACCCAGACTAAGGCCATTTGTACAAATCATAGTAATCGATACCACGACCTCTGGTTTGGCCGTCAAGCCGGCCGTTAACCGCTTGACCAACGAGGCAGTCAATTTACTAAGGCCGTCGTGCCGTTCACCCACGATTATACTCCGTTCCACGAGTCGAATTCCTAGGAACCCAAATACTCGCATCTCATTGGTCAATGCGCACGGCTAGAGATAAGCGAAACAATAAGCGAAGACGGTCCGCTATTGAAGTGGCTATAGAATGTCACGCGCATTAACCAAAGGGGCGTGGACGTGGACAACATGGACGATTTTCTTTGGGAACTCTTTTCGTGGAATGGAGTATAGACCGTTCTGTGCGACGTTTCAGTATAAGCCTAACTTAAGACTAGGTGCTAAGTTTTTTTAAAATGCAACAGCATTGTCATCATCATCATCACCATTCAGCCACAAGAAGTCCACTGGACATAGGCCTCTTCCATGGATTTCCAAAAAGACCGGTTGGAAGCGACTTGCATCCAGAGTGCCACTTGGACGAGGTCGTCTGTTCATCTTGTGGCTCGTCGTCCTGCGCATTATAGCATTATGGAAACGTGAAAATACTCTGAATATACTAATACGAGATTTTTTATCTATCTATATCCAGCCTATGAGCAGAGCACACTGCTGAGCGTCCCTCGATGCCTTGCCAATCTCGACTTAAATTATAAATTACGAAGATTTTATTATAAAGTATATAAACACATTCTATGAACTTCAGTCGACGGTTGGTCCATCTCTCCATTTTTAGGGCTCCGTACCTCAAAAGGAAAAAACGGAACCCATATAGGATCACTTTGTTGTCCGTCCGTCCGTCGTCTGTCTGTCAAAACCCTTTATCTCGGGAACGCGTGGAGGTATCGAGTTGAAATTAAAACCATATACTCAGGTCTACAGTCCTTTAAAGATGTGAACAAATCTAAGATAACGTAAAAAAAGATACGGCCGTTTATGGCGAAAAAAATGGTTCGTAAGTACCCACAAATTTGTACGGAAACCTCGGTGGGCGAGGCCGACTCACACGTGTCCGGGTTTTACTACTAGATTGCGTTTTGGATTTTAGGCAACCATAAAGCAAATTCGCAAAGATCAACCATGTAAAGAATGTGATGTCGGCTTTAGAGCATTAATACAATGACTGCATTACCTTATCATCTGCTTTAGATGATTCCTCGTCGGACAGGGCTTCTTCGTCATTGTCCTTTCCTTTCTTTGAGCTTGACTGCGAAATTAAATTAAAATAATTGAAAAGCAATGGCACCACAATAAATATATATACTTTCGTGCGAACATTACGGTGTAATTCATAAAGGCACGATTTCGCTAGAACACTCCTCAAATGCAGTTTAAATAAACATAAACATTTACATACAGGCACAGACATTGCTTCTGGCCCCACGCTAGGATACACTGTGGTATTATTTCCCTGTAACAAATACTATTTCAACTGCATTTGAAGATTTATTTTAATCGGGTTTTTATAAATAAGACTGTTTCTGAAAACATTTGCGAGGAAATGTGACACAGATAAGCAGTAATAAGTGTTTAATTCGGGGTTAATTAAAGAAAGGGACTGGGTATCTATTTGCCTCTCGCTCATACAAAGTCGCCGTCTATATTATGTGAGTGAGAGACAAACAGTTATGCGGTCCCTTTCTTAAACTAACTGTGGTATATATAGTACTAGCTGTTCTGGCGAACTTCGTACCGCCACAGAATCCGTTTTACGATTCTTGCACAACGCCATCTGTTTTAAACTTAAAATAAATATTATCCCGCAGGAAGGCATTACCGGGATATCAAGTATGTTATGTCTCATCAGGTCTTTGTCTGTCTTTGTCTATCTGTACGCCAAGTTTAATGTAAATCCGTTAAGCCATTATTGCGTGATTGAGTAACAAACATCTTCACAAAGTTTCACATTTATAATATTAGTAATATTCTAGAGCAATAACAAAAATCATACCTTCTTGTCTTTCTTCGGAGGCATTTCAGGCAGAGACTCCTTGAGGTTTAGCCTTTTGATCTCTTCTTCTACTTCATCGGCAGCGTCTTTCGGGTCAGGCTTTTTACTTTTCTTTTTATCTGTTTTTTGAGAAAACAATAGCATTACATGCCACTGTGCCCTGCAGTGCGACGTTTCATATGTATGCTACCACAGCTGTTTATACCACTCGCTGACGGTGAAGGTAAAAAAAATTGAGGAAACCCGTAAGCTAATTGACGTTTTCCAGTGGATTAAACCAACTAGGCTGAGATGATGATGGTGCTGGGCAAGCTTAATCCATCTAAAGGATGACACACACCAACGGTGGTATGTATGTCCATACATACATCATTTACGGCAGTAGTATTTTGTACGGACCGCCGCCACCGCGTTGGTGTGTTTTATCCTTAAAAAATATGTCTCAGACACTTAAGCACTAGTGTTGGTAGGAGTTGCTGTATAAAACATCTAACAGATGTAAAAAGGCCATTGTGTGTAAAAAGGTCATTAACTGTGCACATCTGTCTGAATCCTGGCGGGCGTTTGCGACAGCAATGAGAAAATCCCTATTTTCTTTTTATCTTTTTCTTAATTATTCCCTAGTCGCTGCGTAGATGGCGCTGAACATTGTAAGTTACTGCAAGGAACGGAACGTCACATAATTTTTTATTATTTCACTTTGATGTAATTTTTAGATCATAAGACAAAACTTACATAAGTCATTGTCACATCACAAATAAATATCGTTCCGAATTGATCCATTCACGGTATCGCAATGTCCATTGACGTCCATTTCGGAACGGCTATCATATCATAGACGCGAATACGCACGAATACGTGAGCCGTGAGCGATCTGTAGTGAGTTCCGATTTGCCCAGGATCGCTCACAGTCGCAAATTGGAACGGCTAGCAACGCAGTCAGTTCAGCACCATCTACAGAGTTCTTGGGAACTACTTTTTTTCCTTAATAGTCAAAAAGAAAACCTCCCATCACTGTGCAATTTGACAGTTAGAAGATTGGAATCGCTCAGGGCTTGGTGCGCGTACTATAATAACTGAACCAGTGTATACCTTTGTTTACAACAGGCTCTGGTATAACTTCCTCTTCTTCTGACAGTATCTCCTCCTGGTCGGTCTCATCAGAAAACTCGAGCTTATTATTTTTAGCTGAAAAGAAAAGATTTTTATTTTTCAGGATTTAAAAGCTCTAGTAAGTAGAGTCTGTAATTTTTAAGAAAGACTAAAGAAATTTCTCGTAGAATCAATGGAAATGTAAATTCTTTATTGTTAGAATAAACCATGCCATGTTATGCCATGCCGTCTCGATCGCACATCATAACATTCTTAATAATAATAAAAAAAATTGTATACTTTTGATGAATATGGTCTTCAGGCTTCAGGCGTAATTTTTTCAGAGGCGTAAAGAGGCGTAATTTTATCTGAGGCGAAATTTTACTATCTAGCAAAGCCTCAGGCCTCATTTATAAAAATATTGCGTAATTTTTTTTTTACAAACACTAATAATGTTGGATTGAGCGAGCGAGAAAGAATTCCAGACGTAATAGGAACCATAAAATTTTTCCTGAAGTTTAAACTTCATCATCATCAACCCATTATGTCCCCACCGAGGGGCACGGGTCTCTTCCCTGAGGAAGGTATAGGCCATACTCCACCACGGGGGCCAAGTCCGGATTGGTGGAGGCTTGTAGACTAGTGGCTCGTCTACTGTCAGAAGTTGTCAAGCCGCCCTAAGGCCTCTGACTTGGCTTAACGACTGCCATCTATCGACGGCAGCCGGCACCAACAGCTTAACGTGCCTTGCGAAGCACGGACTTTAAACTTCATAAAATACACGAATTTTCCAGTCGTTTATAGGCCCATTTTCACTAATATGATGTCTAAAAAGCTGGACAGACTGCACGGTATATTAGTGGATAGTTATATGTAGTGAAAACAAACTTTTTTTATTCTTTCCTCCTTTGGAAACAGGTTTGGGAATGTCCAGCGACTCGCTGCTGCCCAATTTGTCCTTATCCTCTTCATCTGATGATGCAACAGCTGTCTTCTTTTTATTCTTAGCTAGAATTTAAGTTAACATGAAAAAATTTAACTATCTTATTTATAAAAACACGGTTCATCAAAACACTCCTCAAAGGCAGTTTAAATAGTCTAGGGTAGAGAGAAAAACGTAAACACAGATTACTTAAACGCCTCTGAGGAATGTTTTAGAGGAATCGAATATATTATTTAAAAATAGCCAAATAAAAAAAATAAAAAAATATAGGCGTCGAATTGATAACCTCCTCCTTTTTTGAAGTCGGTTAAAAAGGATGATTGGCAGAATACAATGTCAATCCCGACAATAATATAAGTTGACAGTCCTCATCTAGTTTCGGTGATGGTACTTAGGCAAGTTTCATTAAAAGAGAGTAAATTGTCAGTGTTACAATGGAAGATTACTTTACAGCATAAAAGATGAATCAATGAGTTTTCAATTCAAATTAGAGTTTAAACTCTGAAAAAAACCTGAAATAAAAAATGACCAATTTAACCAAACTGCTGAGCAACAACTACTAAGCAGGTGGGACCAACCTAGCGACTTCACAATTAGATACATTAAAAAAAAATTAAGCTGTTTATTTCAAAATAATATATATATTACATGGCATGTACTTAACTTCTAATCTTAATATTGAATTTGGGTTCCACCTGCTTAGTAGTTAATGCTCAGCAGTCGGGTTATTGGTTATTTTTTATTTCAGGTTTTTTATTTTAGTCTTTTTATTGATTAGTAATTGTTTTGTTGGATTAAGGCTGATTTCTTGTGGTCTATGACACTCGCACAAACACAACGAATCGACTGAAATCTTATTTGTAAAAATCCGACCATTGGGTAAGGAGCCAAACACATTACCCTCCTTTTGGGCTCCACCACAGTTAGGCAAAAACTCTTATTTCAACACAACCAAAAATTAAACAAATACATCATTCTTTTCTATACTGACAGCACTTTCAACAGCACATCAGACCTTTACAGTCATGCACTTTACTTAAATTGTTTTATTTAAATACTAGCAAAAGAATGCATACGAGATATACTATTAGGGCTGGTAAGGGACGTCCCAGGCGGACATACTTCGACCAAATAGAGGATTTATTTGCAAAGGGCAAGATGACCCGAAACCGGCGTGCGTGCATGCGACGACTAATCAATGTTGAGGAAGCGAACCAGTGTATACTAATCAATGTTGATCTGTCAGGATCGTGGTAAGTGGCAGTCCCTGGTCTCTGCCTACCCCTCTGGGTTACAGGCGTGAGTTTATGTATGTATATATATACTACTTTTAGTAGATTTTGATAGCACTAACTAAATGTATTTCAAACAAAAATGTACTACAAACCTTTCTTTTTACTAGTGACAGGTTTAACCATTTCTTCTTCAGAAACTTGTTTAAGTTCGACATCACTTCCTCCATCAGACCAATCATTGTCTTTCTTCCCTTTACCTGGAACATTATTATGATGTGAAATATTGTTATTTCCCAAATCTTGTATGTGCTAGGTATTGCTGATAGAAATAGTAAAATACCTTATTACCGTAAATTGTATATAGAAATTGTAGATAACGATTAAAAATTTTAAGTGGACTGTAAGTGGTGTAGCGCATCAATGCTTGCCACACATTTAAATCCTGGGTTCAGTTCTGGCATGTACCACTGACTTTGATTTTAAAGTTATGTAGATTTGTGAATTTAGAGTAGCAGTCACAATCAGCCTATATACGTCCCACTGTAGGGCACAGGCCTTCTCTCAGGGAGGGCTTAATCACCACGCGTGCCCACCGCGGATTGGTGATTTCAAGCACTGAGGTATGTGAATAGCTCAGACACTCAGGTTTCCTCACGTTGTTTTCCTTCACCGTTAGCGAGTGGTATTGCTACTATAACTTCACAAATGTACACAAATTAGAAAACAAAGACTTAGGTACATGCCCACACTGGGAATCGAACGTAGGTCTCAGACTAGCAGTAACACTTGCTAACAGTGAAGGATGACAGAGTATTTTAAGGAAACCGGAGAGTGTGAGGTATTCGCATATCTGAGTTCTAATCTACAGTAAACAGGTGTGGTGATTAACCTCTCTCTCTCTCTCTGAGCGAAGGACTGTGTCCTGAAGTGCGTATACATATACAACATGTATAGTTTTAAGTCGGTAAAAGCTTGTTAATAATAAAAGCTTATAAATACCTTTCTTCTTTTTACTAGACTTGGGTGCAGACGCTACACTTGTGGTGTTGCTGACCTCGGACTTGGTATCATCAAGTTCATCGTCGGACGATTCAACAACTTTCTTTTTATTTTTGCCTAAAATTACAATTGTCATTTAAGTATCACATTAGTACCTCTGCAACTTCATTTGTGTGGACTTTGAAACAATTCTTTACATAATAAATTATTCTATGAGATCCATGCTATGCTATGCCTCAATCCAAGTTATGTTTTATCAATTCAAAAAGGGTGATAAAACCCTCCTGAAGAACTACCGACCCATTTCACTCTTGAGCCACGTCTACAAGCTGTTTTCAAGAATCATCGCGAACCGTCTTGCGAGAAGACTTGATGAGTTTCAGCCACCTGAGCAGGCCGGCTTTCGATCGGGTTACGGCACCATAGACCACATTCACACAGTGCGGCAGATTATAGAGAAGACCGAAGAGTATAATCGGCCCCTGTGCTTGGCGTTTGTGGACTATGAAAAAGCCTTTGACTCGGTCGAGACCTGGTCTATTCTGGAATCTTTGCAGCGATGCCAAGTCGACTGGCGATACATCCAAGTGTTGAGAGGTCTGTACGACGCCGCTACTATGGCCGTCCAAATCCAGAACCGGCAGTCTGAGCCTATCCCCATACATCGTGGTGTGAGACAAGGGGATGTTATTTCCCCGAAATTGTTCTCAAATGCATTGGAGGATATGTTCAAGACACTGGACTGGAAGGGGTACGGCATTAACATAAACGGTGAGTACCTTTCACACTTGCGATTTGCAGACGACATCGTCATCATGGCGGAAACGCTGCAAGATCTGCAACATATGCTGAGTGTCCTAGCTGATTCTTCCCAACGCATTGGTCTCCGGATGAATTTGGATAAAACGAAGGTTACGTTCAATGAACACGTAAGTCCGGAGCCAATTGCAGTTCAAGGCAGTATTCTCGAAGTTGTTAAGGAGTATGTTTACCTCGGGCAAACCATGCAGTTAGGTAAAAACAATTTCGAGAAAGAGGCCAATAGAAGAATACAGCTGGGCTGGGCAGCGTATGGGAAACTACGTCGAGTCTCCACATCGCCAATCCCACAGAGTCTCAAGACGAAAGTCTTCAATCAGTGCGTCCTACCCGTCATGACATATGGTGCCGAAACGTGGACACTCACGGTGGGGCTGGTCCACAAATTTAAAGTCGCTCAGCGTGCTATGGAAAGGGCTATGCTCGGGGTTTCTCTGAAAGATCGAATTCGAAACGAGGTGATCCGACAGAGAATCAAAGTCACCGACATAGCCCACCGAATTAGCATGCTGAAGTGGCAGTGGGCGGGCCATATTATCCGAAGAACTGATAACCGATGGGGTAGACGAGTTCTTGAGTGGAGACAGCGAATTGGTAAACATAGTGTGGGACGTCCTCAGTCTTGGTGGAGCGATGATCTTCGCAGGGCGGCTGGCAAGAGCTGGATGAGAGTAGCCGAGGACCGTGCTCAGTGGTGTGCTATAGGAGAGGCCTATGTCCAGCAGTGGACAAGCATAGGCTGATGATGATGAGGTAAACCATGACGTGGATGAAACCATAAGATACAGTTAAAGAATTTTTATTTCTCATAAGAACTAAAAGTTATATAAGATGTTTTATGAAAGGTCCGGTGTAACTGAAGGGGTTTATGCAGACTAAATCATTAAACAACATTCAATATTTAAACAACTTTTATTACAACTTAAGAGTATTTAATTGTATCATTTACAACTTTTATTACAAGAGCAACTCTGAAATATCAAAAAATGGCTGATATGTTCTTCAATATCTCAGAGTTGGGCTTAAGTTTCGCCAGACCTTTCTACAACACCCAATACAGTTTAGTTTAAGTTAATGCCACAAAAATGCATAGCATAACTGAAATACATAACCTAACAAAAAATGTAACTAAAATTAATATTGTTGAAAACACTAAGCTTGTGTGAGTACTACAAGTTGGATAAGGCTGTCTATGCAAAACTCATATCACTACATAGATTATATGAATTGTGTGATTTTAAAACCACACAAGTCACATGTGTTTTTAAAATAACACTTGTTCATTTTTTATTTTATTAAATTATTTACACCTACCTACCTATTGATTTACATTAGAAAAAAAATTGTAGTTTATTCATACAGAAATTAACATAATATGCTAAAATATTGCTGTTGTAGATATTAGTATTTGAATAAATAAGTTTTTTCTATTTCCTGACAAGTTGTAATGAAAGGACATGTGTTGTTTTAAAATCACACGATTCATATATGCTTGTTCACTTAGATATTCTTTAATCATAGGATACAATCAAAGAAAATGTAGTCTATGACTAAATCCACAAGAAGAAAGTTGGGGCATACAGATTCATAAAGAGAACCATTTAAAGGCAGTTTAAAAATAATGGAAATGATTATAAAAATAATGACTAACCTAAAATATAATCTAACCTTGCACTGTTAAAAAAAAATGTGTCTTGCAATAAAATAAACCCTCTACAGCATTGAGTAAGTCCAACTATCAAATTATTTGCGTCACCATAAACTAAGCTAAAACCACTTATTTCAAAGTTGATATTAATAATCTTTTTATTCATAACAGCTTTAAAATATGTAGTTTTGTTGTAAAATAAGCAACACAAACATAACAAGAGAAAGTGGCCTTAACATTTGTTGCCTAATTTCACCAAAGTCTAACATGCATGACTAAGACAGTCATGCTCTATGACCATAGCTCCTACTGACCTACCATAGCTCTATGGTATTGTATGCAGGTTCTGTTACAGAGGATCGAGGTTCGATCCCCGACTATTTATTTTAAAGTTATAGTAAGTAGTAGAAAATTTTACGATTTCTAAAAGCCAAATAGTATTTCTGTAAAACTATCGTTTAAACATTTGTTTTAAAGATCATAAGTTACAGTGGAAGCCTCAATTTTAAAGTAAACTATATTTAAATATCAATACTCCGTGCACAAAGTGCCCAAACTTTCACGTTGATTGATACTAACCTTTCTTTTGAGATTTCTTAGCAGATGGTTTAGGGGTATCTTCATCGTCGGAGACTGGGGCCTTCTTCTGGTGGTCACCCTTTGCAGGTTCGTCGTCCGACAAGTCTGCGTGTTTTCCTTTACCCTTTTTCTTGCCTTTCCCTTTGGCCTTTGAGGTTATTTCATGATTGTCAGTGGAAGCAACACTCTTGTTATCTTCGAACTCCTCGTCAAGATCTTGATTTTTCTTATTTCCTCGTTTCTTAGACATGTCGAAAAACTTTATGACTGGAACGTAAGCAGTTTTCAACGAGAAATTAAAACAAATTCACGTCTGACGACAAACGTCTATTTGATATCATAGACGATACAGGGATTTTGACTTGACATGACATGACAATGACATTGAGTGAGTGACAGAGCAGCTAATAGTGACAGAGGTGACATATTCTGTGATGGGGACACTTGTTCACAGAACAACACTGGCACAGTTATACTGTGACACTGGTTAGCAATGAGGGTTCCGCGCTTTATGCGCCAATGCTCAATCAAACGCATAGAGTAATCTTCGGGCCCGCGAGAAGCAGTAGCCAAGATGGCAAGAGCTGTGTCGCTCAGCGACGCCGGGCAAGCGCGCGAATGTGAGGACACGAGGGGCTCCACAAGGTGCAGCGAGCGGGCGCGGGCCTGCCGATAAAAATAACTCTCATACAATACAGCAGAATCAGTTGCCGTAATCCCAAACTATAAGGAATACCATTTGCTACGGTATCCAGGCAAGGACATCATCATCAGCCATTTGACGCCCACTGCAGGACATAGGCCTCCTTCGTGGTTTTCATAACCATGAAGGGTTTTGCCATAATCACCACGCTTGGCAGGCGGGTTGGCGATCGCAGTCTCAGGAAGACGCTGTTGCTCGTCTCCTGGTAATTTATTTCCTTAATTGTTACACTGCAATAAAATAACTTTACAAATAAAATACATCTTAATTACCGTTGCTATACAAATTAAAATTTAACAGCTCTAATAATAACGCATGTTTTGAACAATAAATAAAAAAGTGGCTCTAAAATGTCTTGCTTAATTTATTCGAAGTGTCATGTCTGGATATCTCAGTGTGGATGTGCCAAGATTCTGATATGAAGGATCCATGTTCGGTTCCCAACTATTCATTTGAAAGAAAAAGGATTTTTTAAGTTAAAATTAAATTTGTATGGCAGTTTTTTTATTATTAATATCGGCAAAGTTATGGAGCAAAGTGTGGCGCCGGATTAAGAATAGCGTCACTCCATTTCATCCTTTGGATGTCGTAGAAGGCGACTAAGGAAATAAATTACCAGGAGACGGGCAGCAGCGTCTTCCTGAGAATCCAACCACACTGCGATCGCTAACCCGCCTGCCGAGCGTGGCGATTATGGCAAAACCCCTCATGGTTATGAAAACCATGAGGGAGGCCTACGTCCTGCAGTAGGCGTCAAATGGCTGATGATGATGATGAAATCGATTATCAAGAAGTTAATAGGATATGATTCTAGTAAACAAATACCAAAAAAAAAATTTTATGCAGGTAAATACAAATAATACTAATGAAATACATTCAGAATCATTGTTTAAGTTATGTTTTATCATTCTTGTTTGTTTTCAGGTCCGCATATTTCACACTCGTTAAAACGGAGGCAGTGTTTAGGTACCTGGACTGTTAAACCTAAAACTAAATAAAAACGAGAAATGCTAGCCTTGATATCAAAAATTCAACCCATTTAGCAAATGTGAAACCAGCTTTTATTGCTGCAATAGTAAGTGAAGTAAAACAATGTTCCTGGATACTTGTAAACATCGGTTTTATTTAATAAAATCATAATCATACATTGTAACCCGCATTTCTTTGGGCCTAAGTTCGTATCTCAAAATACCTAGATAGGTAAGCAGCAGCACTTAATTACCCAGAGCCAGCCCATAGTATTGAACTGGGCAGATCTGAATTGATAACAATAGGTACTTCTATTGGGACAATTTACTTAGTGGTCGGTGATAGGAACCAAGTAGTAGTCCCGCAGCATCATTTTACGCTCATAAAGCTGCTTTGTCTCCAAACTAGAATAAAATTAAGAGTGTTCATGTAGAAACAGTATGATTTTATGAGTTAGTTTATATATGGTACATAGTGTGGATAATTTTCAAATATTTTCGATGTTTCTGTGTAACTTTCTTAAGTAAATTTAACATTTTACACTTAATAGACAACAAATCAGCCCGTAAAAATTAAAGGTACGCGATTATTTCTGCAAGAAATTTTAAAAAAATATTTTTTGGTTACCTGTGCATTACAGTCTGTATTCCTTTTGCGGTACACAAAACTTTGCTTTTTCAGTTTTGGTATAAACTATAGCTTTCCCTTTTTCAGTGAAAAGCATTTCATTACGTTTTTATGTTGACTTTCCATGAAAAAATACGAAAACAAGCAACACTTATAAAACAAAACATTGTCGGGGCAAATCACAGTGGCGCCATCTGTAATTAGTTCTTGTTGCCATACCCGTCGTCCACACGCTTGCGTTAGTATGTACTTGTCGTTTTTTCTTTTTAATCTGTAAGTATAAGGCCGCCCATTGTACTTTTTCATTGTAACTTTCATATTTTATGTCTCGCTTCTTGTGTGCAATAAAGAATATTCTTCTTCTTCTTCTAAATTACCAAACAAACGTGGCAGACGTGCACCTCAAGTCAGCTTTTAAAATTAATTCTTAAAGTTTAATTCTTGTTAGGGTCCGTAGTCGACAAGGAAACCTAATAGTTTCGCCTGTCTGCCTGCCTATCCGCGGCCTAGATCAGAGACGATTAGTTCTAGAAAGCTGAAATTTGGCATAGACATGCCGACAAAATGGGAATAAAATTCCCCACTCCTTTCCTTCACCTGGATTAACGGTTGATTGCATAAACGTGAAAAACGTCAAATTACGTGTAGTACCTAGCACATAATATACTGAAATATACTGAACTTTAAAAGGAAAACTTCGTACAAAATCCATTGAAAATTACTTTACTGAAGTTGTTAGTTCTGTAAAGCAGATAACACACCCTCTTTCTGGAACACTGTGCGTGGCCCGACATGCACTTGGTCGCTTTTTTATTTATCGATACTAAACGACCCACAAACGTGTGGATACATTGTAAACTGTTGCAAGCGTTTGCCGGAAGCTTCCTTTGACTTGTGCCCGAAATACCGACACAGTTCGGATCGGTGGCAACTTGGCAAGTGCTCACAAGCGATGACATGCCAAGACAAACGTCCTATCCACACGACTGAATTTGTGATGGCTTGTAAAGACTGGGCAAGCATGTGAACACGGCGTCAGAAGTCGTGGGGTGAGTGGGTCATAGCTATGTGGGTACATAGCTGGGCATTAACTCGTTAATCCGTTAATCGTTAATTAACGAACTTTTAAATTAACTTTAAAAAATGTTCTTCCGTTAAAATTACCCAAGTCCGTTAATCGTTAATCCAGTAGCTACTGTGTATCAAAAAGATACCGCACGCACAGCGCCGCGTCGCAAAAAACACGTTCGGATAAGTACAATCTACAGCAGCCATAGCAGGTCCACAGAACACATAGCAGGTCACTCTTTAAATTTTTAACCGACTTCATAAAAAGGAGACGGTTCTCTATTCGTCGGGACCTCTTTTTTAATTTTTTTATGTATGTTCCCCGATTACTTGAAGACGCGTGGACCGAAAATGGAAAAACATGCTTGTTTCTAAGGGTAGACTTCACAGATGGTCCTATAGCCACCAAGTCAGGACCTGATGATGGGATCCTGGAGAAATCGAGGTAACTCTTCAAATTTCAAAGGCAGCGATTTGAGACTATAAATAGTGACTCGTACATTTGCTTTCGGAAAACACAATTTGGCGGAGTCGTAGTCATATTCACAACAAATCGTGAAACAAAAATTTTTAAACCGTTGCGTTAATACGTTGCGTAAACGGTGCACAGTGTTTTTATTGCCCAAAAAAAGTGACGTCCTCAGTTTATTGATCTAATTGATTCAACTATGTGTTTAAATGACACGAGTAGAACTCCCAGGAGTGGTCATAGAATGATCATAGTTTTTTCTTTTAAATCAAAAAGTTTTCTTGACCTTCGTAGTATTAAAATACGAAAAAAAAATCCTGTAAAAAACCTATGAAAGCTTGAATGATCGTTGTGTCCTGGGTGTTTAGAACTATTAGAGGCACATATTTAAGAGCTATTAATTTGTTGAAACTTTGCCTCATAACGAAGCAATAATTCTTTTTATAATTTTTGGTTTTAATTTATTATTTATTTTTAGACTTTGAAGTAGAGCTTTTGACTACAACAGACTCATTTTTTATTATGAATAGCACCTACAACAAAATTTGCACGTTCTAACAACGCGGTTATCTGGAGATATTTAATTTTAAATATTTTGATCAGGATTGTCACTCAAATTGACCTACGATTTTATAATTTTTTGTTCGCACGTACTCGGAAAAAATATATAATCAACTTTTTTCTAAACACTAATATGGATTACATAGCCATAAAACGTATTTTAAAAGCCAATATATCCTTTATTCAAATACATTGGTTTCCGTAACACATGCCATCTACCAGGTTAATCCCAGTTTTTGACTTATTCCTGAAATATTTCAGCTGTATCACATTTTTTACAGACAGATAGAAATAATCTATTTGCTCTTTTTAATACATCCCGACCGCTCTAGCTAAGGTATGCTAAGGCATCTGCAGAATATTATCAGTTTGAAAAAAATGCAATTCCAATGAAGGGTTACTTGTGGCGCGGGAGGGGGCCCACCCTCGTTAGGTTTTTACTAAAACCCCGCGTCAAAACAAGTAACGCGGAGGATCGGGGGTGAGGCACCACGGACCAAGTTTATGTGTACCAAGGGCTCAGCCGTACCATCATCATCGTCATCTTCATCATCATCACCACCACCATCTAACTTTCTGAGTCACGTATTTGAAAAAAAAAACACTATTTGTACGGTCCCCAAAATGCGTGAGTCTCATTCGCACTTAACCATTTTTTATTATGTGTTATTATATCACATAAAATATAAGCCCTACAATCACACTAACTTTGACAACTGTATGTATCTACGTTTTAAAGATCAAAAGCAAGGGCAAAATCCAAAACCTGCAAATAAACACGATTGTTGTATAGAGATCCCCTTATTTTTATTATTTTATAGGTAACTCGCCATAATGACAAACATGTTGTTAACCTTTTAAACTGGCTACCTATTAAGGTTTCAAAGATATAACCTTTAATGGTCGGGCAGACCGACGGACGAACAGACCGATAGACAGACATCGGAGGCAGAGTAATAGGGCCCGGCCGGCACCCTTTAATTACGGGACCCTGAAAAAAGTGGTTAAGTAGGTACTTACAAAAACAAAAAACCCGACAACTTAAAAGCAATGATAAAAAAAATCGTAAACAAGTCACCTTTGAAGTTGACCTTTGTGACAACCCTGACTTGCATATTTGAACTTTGAAACAAATTAAATCATATCTCCAAATAACTGCGTTGTTAGAACCTGCAAGTTTTGTCGTAGGTGCTACTCATAATAAAGAATGAGTCTGTTGTAGTCAGAGGCTCTACTTCAAAGTCTAAAAATAAATAAAAAATAAAAAACTAAAACTATTAAAACAATTATTGCTTCATTATTAGGCAAAGTTTCAATAAATTAATAGCTCTTAAATGTGTGCCTCTAATAGTTCTAAACACCCAAGACACAACGATCATTCAAGCCTTCACATAGTTTTTTTATAGGATTTTTTTTCTTATTTTATTACTACGAAGGTCACGAAAACTTTTTGATTAAAAAAAAACTATGATCATTGGACTCCTGAGAGTTCTACTCGTGTCATTTAAACACATAAACACACACATAAACAATAAACTGAGGATGTCACTTTTTTGGGGCAATAAAAACACTGTGCGGTGTCTTGTACTAGTGAGCATCCAAAACATCTCCAAAAAAGCTAGATTGGCTATTCGAAATGGAGTGCTGTCCCTACACTTATGTATGGTAGCGAGACGTGGGTATGGCAAAAGAAGCAAGAAAGAAGGATTAATGCAATAGAAATGAGGTCCTTGAGAACTGTGTCAGGTGTTACTTTGAATGTCGGGATACGCAATAGTTTGATTAGAGGACGTTGTGGACTGAAAGAGCACGTAGTGACTAGAATTGAGAAAAGAATGTTGCGTTGGTTTGGACATGTGGAGAGGTAGAAGGAAGGCAGATTGACGAAACAAATATATCGAGCAAATATGGGCGGAAGGGCCGGTAAGGGACGTCCCAGGCATACTTCGACCAAATAGGTAATTTATTAGCAAAGGGCAAGATAAAAAGTACCCGAAACCGGCGACTAATGAATGTTGAGGAAGCGACAGTGATCAGTCAGGATAATGGCAAGTGGCAGCCCCTGGTCTCTGCCTACCCCTCTAGGATACAGGCGTGAGTTTATATTAAAATATGTAAAATTTATAAATATAAATAAAAACCTAAAAACAGCGAACATTCACATTCGATGTAGGTATTGTAGAAATTCATTTTGGAGTCGGTGACCCAAATGTATGTGCTGGCCTTGTAACTTTGCGCCTGGTCCAAACTAAACTTCTACAATAACTACATCGAATTTAAAGGTCATATTAAATTAAATTATTTCTCTTTTTTTGGTGTTGTAGTGTTTTGAAGTCGGTTTTTGTGTTTATATATTTTTTGTTGCAAAGTCGTCCGCAACTTAAGAGTAGCAGAGTGCACGTATGTAAAGGTTGAAGTTCTGTCGACTGTACTGTTTGAAACTAGGTAGACATGTATTCATGTCTTGCCAGCTTGTGCGAGTGAAAAAACTGAAAAGAAATTTGATTCATATGGATTCGTTTGATGGTTAGGATATTACTTAGTGCCGTTAGTGCTCGAGTCACCATGACGAGTGTTTTGTTAAGTTTATATATTGGCTAAAGAGTAGGTACCTATACAGAACGAGCCCCGCTTTCAGACGAGAACTTCAACATAGTATTCATGAAGGGTAATGTCCACATTATGCCAGACTAAATTACACACTCCAATTATACATGTTGGCGACAAACGTTTTCTTATTGTTTAGTTCCTTTTTATAGATATTGTCTTGTTTTTACTATTGTCACTTTTTTCATTTAGTTCGTTTTTCTTTCAGTTGAGTAATGTAGTTTTTTTTTGTTCTTACCAATGTGTAATGTCTAATGTGTCAATAAATATGGATTTACACTTTTAAAGTGTTATTAGTCAATTTATTTAAAAGAAAAGTAGCGGCACCTATTCGGTGCCTAATAGGAAGAGACTTGTACGGTCAGTCAAGTCCGCTCTATATGTAACTTTAAAAGAGCAGTCACCACGTGAGGAAACTCTACAAACACTTCTGTTGGAAGCCGAAGCGCTAATTAATTCGCGCCCCCTTACTCACGTTTCCGTAAATCCACAAGAAGACGAGGCTCTGACGCCGTTTCATTTTTTGATTGGGTCAGCTACAAATGAACCACCTGTGCGCCCTATTGCTGAAACCGACCTTTGGGGACGTATGCAATGGAAAAAAGGGTCTAAGATTTTCCGATCATTTTTGGAAGCGTTGGGTAAATGAATATCTCCCAACTTTGATACCAAGGCGCAGCATACCCCCTCAACCCAAGGTGCATCTAAAAGTTGGAGATCTTGTTTTGATCGCTGACGGATCTCTCCCGAGGGGAACTTGGCCGCGAGGCAGAGTAACCGCCGTCTGGCCCGGCTCAAGGGGAGTCATCAGATGCGCTGACGTGGCAACAAAGGGTGGAACTTGCGTCGCCCAGTCAGAAAACTGGTGCTGTTGCCGACTGTCGCCTAACTCCTGGTTGTTTTGCACCGCGGGGTGCCATGTTGGCGACAGAACTTTTTTTATTGTTTAGTTCCTTTTTTATAGATATTGTCTTTTTTACTATTGTCACTTTTTTTAATTTAGTTCGTTTTTCTTTCAGTTGAGTTATGTAGTTTTTTTTGTTCTTACCAATGTGTAATATCTAATGTGTCAATAAATATGGATTTACAGTTTTAAACTTTTATTATTCAATTTATTTAAAAGAAAAGTAGCGGCACCTATTCGGTGCCTAATACATGTCTTTTTTATTCCTAACCTGTTACCTTCCAGAACCCAAACGAACAGTTTACTTATATAAGTAGATCACTAACGCAACGATATACTTAGAACATGCAAATCTTATCAGGACGGATTAACGTTAACTTGCGTTAAATCTTTCGAAAGTAACGCTTTAACGTTTAACGAAGCTAACTTTTTTAGTAACGGGTTAGCGATAAAAGAAGTTAACTATTTGATTAACGGTGCCCAGCTATGCCCACCCATGGCCGTCGTCGTCGGAATGAGGCCTTGCACATTTCTTGTATTCAACAGCGCGACTGTCCTTGGACAACAAACGTTGTCTAAAGACAGCGCTCGCCATCTAGCGGTCATTTATGTAACCTTCACAGCGCCGATGTCATGTCATTACATGTCAATGTTAAACGCTTTTTCGTTGGTTTCTATAGATGGCGCTGTTCTCAATGTACCTAATCTATCTTGGTTCGATCTTTGTCTCATGTTGTATAGATTTGTACGGAACCCTTCGTGCGCGAGTCCGACTCGCACTAAGCCGATTTTGATTTATTTTTATTGGTAGGTTAGGTTAAGTCATAGAAGAAAAAAGAAGCCTACGATAAGGTTAGGTGCTATTTACTGCTGACCGAACTTGCGTAACCTTGAAGTAGGATACTGGACATCTAAACCAGACATTTAAGAATAATAAAAAGAAGCAAATAAATATTGAATTAAGAACAGTACAGTACATAATCTATTGTCTTCTTTCACACAGTAACTGCAAATTTTTTTTTTATGATGAAGAAAATAATTGTATTTTGTCGGTCTTTTGCTCTAATTATAAGTTTGTTAGGATTGGTGTGTATTTGCGCTAGTGAGAATGTGAAAAAGAGTGTCGAAGACGAAACCGCTGATAATAATGATGATGCTGATAATATGGAGACGCCGTCAGAGAATCCTGGGGAGAACAACGGTACCACCGCATGTGCCCGAAGACAAAATAGTTTAGTACACGACATAAAATCTGCTGAACCTCGGCAATACCCCTTCGTAGCAGCAATAATGTCTCAGCAAAGTGAATACCTTTGCTGTGGCACCGTGGTGTCTCAAGGGATGATATTGACATCCGCATCTTGTATACTACTACCAATTAGCCATGTGCTCCTGAATGCCACAAAAGATAAGGGTGACTCCTACGCTGTACTCGTTCATATTGTTTCAAAGGAGACATTTCCAACCTTCGCAGGCAGTGATACCGCTAAAGACGTGGGTATCATATTCACCGAGAAACATAATAACACGCTTGCCAGCAAGTTAAAAGTGAGCAACTATACGTCTGCTAGCAAGTTAATTGATATGACTGCCATAGGATTTGGGCTCAACGCCGAAGTTGGGAAAACCAGGGAGCTTCAATACGTTGGTGTTGAGCATAAACCTGCTTATGATGATGGAGACATTTTGAAAGGTTACTTTGACTGTATCGATAGCAAGGCGCTAACGTGCTTTAGAGACATTGGGGGTCCTATAATATTTGACAACGAATTGGTCGGAATTGTTAAAACAGGTTCGGATGACTGTGTAAAGGATATAACTTCGCAATACTCTATCAACAAAGTTCTTGTAGAAGTTTTACCGACATACGTCTTCAAAGTGTGGTTGGATGAAAGGATTGCCAAAAATGAGGCAGATGAGTCCTCAGGAAATCTGACTGTCTATCCGGCCAAGCCGGTGTCCCGTAATCAACCAATGTCTCTGAAGTCCACTCGTAACTCCGGCGCTACGTATGCACCGGTATCCATGCTCTCATCTCTGTTTTTTAATTATGTTTGTGTTATTTACACTGCCTATTACCTAATTTAAAATGTAAAGTAGTTCTAAAGTCCTAAATTATTTTTGTCCTTTTGAAAATAAAAGAATAGTTAAAAAAATGTTCTATATTTATTCATGACTCAAAATAAAATACAAATTATTAACAGCCGAAATTGCAGCCGGTTTATGCGTGATTTTTGGAGTGCACTTTTTGTACAATAAGCACCTTTTGAGCGGCACGGTGGTAGCGGAGCGGTAGAACGCTGGCCTCGCTTTCGTCAGGCCTGACGCTACCTAACGTAGGTTCGAATCCCGGCATGTACCAATGACTTTGTTTTCTAAGTTACGTACATTTGTGAAGTTATCACTCGCTGACTGTGACACATCGTCAGGAAACCTGAGTGTATGACGTGTTTATATACCTCATCCAAGAAAATACTCTTTCAATATATTTCTACTATTCTCGGGTTTGGCTTCCAAATCACATAATACACAGTAAGATATATTATGTACCTACTTTATTGTACTTTACTTTATTATGTACATAGTCTCGCACCTGCATCCCGGAGGGATGAACATAACTTTTGTATTAAAATGCCTTTGTTACATACCCGTATTACTATCTGTGATACTTTGCTACTGTGGCGCCGGCCAACTGACCAGTCAGCCGGATCTTGTGATGGCACAATAGGAATCAAGACCCGCAGGGGGAGGGGGGGGTCTTGAAACAGCCTAAGCTTAATCTTCTCTAACTTTGTAATTTTTTGATGGATTTGAGTCATTCAAAAATACTTGGAAGTCCAATATTCGATGTCTGAATGATCCTCATTGAGAAATCTGTACAAATTATATCGCGAAATCGCGTCTTTATTTATCAATTTATTGGGTTTTTAGGATTTGTCCTGGCGTTGTGAGGGATGGTCCTGTTAATTAACTTAATTTTTTTTTAAATAAGCCGCGTACAATTTTGCTAACGCCACTAATTAAAAAAGTAATTTTACTGATTAAATTTTGTGTTACATCACTGAAAGTTCAGACGATTTGGGCTACAAGAACTTAGGCGATTGGAGATAAAATTAGGGTGGAGATCGCTGTCTTTGGTTGTCACATGTGTCCGCGGAATTTTTTCAAAAATATTTGTTTTTTAGCACCTTTTGTTGGCTCTGATCCACAAAAGACCATTGCGACACCCCAATAACGGATATACATAAGTAACTTTCCACCCCGGGTGAGCAGCTAAAACTTACTTCTATTGGAAAAAAAATGGAGGTCGTCCCACCCAAACCTCCCGACCCTCCCGACATAGACCCATTCTATTCGCCCCGCACTTCACCAATTCCCACCCCGATGGACTCAACGTCAGATTGCGCCTCACGAAAGCGCCCAGCAGTGGCCGATCCTATTACCAAAGCAATGACAGTCAAGCTTCCGCATGCTGAAACGTACTCCGCCTCAGCGAGAGCTAAATACACAATAAAAGATAAAGGGCCATTTGTTGTACACGTTTCGCACTCTGAAGAAGACAAAAAAGCTGGAGCCACCCTCCACCACGTTAAATTCGGCTTATTTCTCCTTAAAAAAATGTACCCAACATCTTGCCCGATGGCATTAAACGTCTTGGACGCGACAAAGTGTCCGTCACATTCAAGTCGCCAGAAGATGCAAATGCATTTCTGGTGAACCCAATATTGAAAGCAAATAAGTATGAGGCGTCTATTCCCCAGTACAACGTAACCCGCATGGGCTTGGTTCGTGGAGTGCCTGCGGATTGGTCTGACGACGACGGTGGTGTCTTACGTCGGGCTGCCGTCTGGCTGCGGTAAAATCCTTAAAGTTCGTAGAATGAACCGTAAATTCTTAGGCGTGGATGATAAACCCGAATGGCGACCGAGTCAGACTGTAGTCTTGACGTTCGACGGCCAAACTCTACCTAAACACGTGTACTGCTGCAACTCTGCTCTTGAGGTCGTTCTCTACCTCTATCCTACAATCCAGTGCTATAATTGTTGCCGGTTCGGACACACCCGGAACAACTGCCGATCCAAGCCGAAATGCTACAAGTGTGGCCACGACCACTGTGGCGATGGATGCGACCGCGACGTGGGTGACGCAGTATGCGTCAACTGCGGTGGTGACCACAAGGCTACCAGTAAAGACTGTCCTGAATACTCTAGGCAAAGGGCAATAAAGTTGCTAATGGCTGAACAATCTATATCGTTTATAGAGGCAGACAAAATTATACCCGCGGTATGCAGGGCTTACGCCAATGCGGTCAAAAACCAATCGCCCCTCACACCCTCCCAACCCCGGCTATACCAGCAATCGCAAAAATCTCAACTAGCACGATACATGGACCTAACCCCTAAGTAACACAGAAAGACCGTCTCCTTAAAACCAAGGCCCCGTTCCCCACTTTCACCAGGGTACGACGTATACGCCCACCAATCCTTGACCCGGGATTATTCCTACTCACCCTCTCAAAATGGTTGTGCTCTGAGTAAGGACAACAGAAGCCCCGAACCAACTGGTACTAAAGAAGATCCAATAGAACAACTCATCTCCCTCCTCTGCACTCTGATCTCATCTAAATCGTTACCGGACCACGTTGCCCATAAACTCGATTCCGTTTTGTTCACGCTCCATAATGGCGCCCGCGCTTACCCTCCTGCAATGGAACGTAAGGAGCATCAATAATAAAAAACATGAACTCATAAGCCTACTAAATGAACATAGGCCAGCTATATGCTGCCTCAGTGAAACTTGGCTTAGGCCAAGCTACAACTTTAATACTCCAAATTATAATTGCGTACGTGACGACAGGCCTGACAGCTATGGAGGCTGCGCCATTTTAATTAATAGAAATACTCCGTTCATCCCCATCCCTCTTCCCTCTATAGACAGAGACAATGTAAATCTAGTTGCTATCAAGGCCCTCGACGTAACATTCATTTCCATTTACATTACAAACCCCAATGCTTCACTAGTTCTCCCACTGAAATCTATATTTAGCCAATTGCAAGGCCCGTACATCATCATGGGCGACTTTAATGGACACCACTACCGCTGGGGCTCGGAACACTGCGATGCGTTTGGAGAAGAGCTGATCGACATGTTCGATGACCTGGATCTATGCGTACTCAACAGCGGCTGTCCCACCCGCAGAGGCAATGTTGGTGAAAGGAAAAGCTGCGTGGACCTAACTGTCTGCTCATTGGATTTGGCATCTCGCTGCAACTGGGAACGTCTGAACTCTACACATGAAAGCTTCCCCATAGTAGTCCAGCTACCAAATAAGTCCCAACCGGAAAAAATGTCCAAGCCATTACTTAAATACCGCCTTAACAAGATTGGTTGGGAAACCTACTCTGACCAAATGTCACTTGAAGTAAGGAAACTACCAGCGGTAGAGCAAAACGACCTTGTTTCCTGCTAATTGAAATATCATGTGTTGAACTGTCTAGACACATTGTAGTAGCCATATACAGGCCCCCTACCAGCGATTACAGTTCATTTGAATCAATATTAGAGGATGTTTTGAAGGTAGCCTCCAGCAGTAATAAGAAAGTCATAGTCTGTGGTGACTTCAATATCGACTTATTGGTAGACTCGGCTTTAAATACCAAATTGACAATAATTTTCAAGTCGTTTAATTTAGTAAATATTTTCTTGGAGCCTTCTAGAATAACCGAAACTACGGCCACCTGCATAGATAATGTTTACTGCGATTGCGACTTTTCAGATAATTCTACAGTAAATTGTTTGAAGTCAGACCACAGTGGTCAAATTGTTCATTTTGAAATAGATAGAAAAAACGCAGAACAGGTTATCCTCTGCCGGCCCGTAACAAGTAAAAAATTAGAGTCATTTAAAGTAGACCTTGAAAGTAGCATAAAAACTCAAGAAAATTACCAAAATGCTAATGCTCATTATGTAGACTTTTTCAAAGTCGTGTCGGGTAGTTTTGAAAAAGTTTTTAAATTGCGGCAGCTAACAAATAATGAGAATAAATTAGGATTTAGTGAATGGGCAACCTCGGGTATCCGGAAAAGTAGAGACACACTTTATGAACTGTATGACAAAAAGACTTATACATATGACACCAAATTCATACAGCACGTCAAAAAATATTCCAAATTATTTAAGGCCGTCTGCCATAAGGCTAAATGCGATCATATAAAGAATAAAATCTTACAGTCACCGAATAAAATTAAAACAATTTGGACAATAATAAATAGAGAAACGGGTAAAACAAAATTGGGAGACCGAGATATTTCGCTTAAGATTGATGACAAAATAATAACGACAAATGAAGATATCGCTGCAGCATTTGAACAGTTCTTCACTAATGTTCCAATCGTGACTACAGCTCCGTTAGACTCGTCACCTGATCGTGCAGCAACATTACTAAAAGACCATGTCTCCTCGTGCGAACACGATTTCTCATTTAATTACATTGAGCCCCATAACGTTCTTAAAAAATTTAAATTATTGAATCTCAAAAAAACGGAGGACTTGTGGGGTATGTCAGTAAAAATTGTTAGTTCAGTGATCCATGTCCTAGCTTTACCGTTAGCAAAAATTTTCAATAAATGTGTAGACGAGGGAGTATTTCCGGACCTCATGAAATATAGTAGACTAGTACCCTTATTTAAGAGCGGTGATAAACACGATCCAACCAATTTTAGGCCCGTCTCAGTACTACCAGTATTGAGTAAAATATTTGAGAAGATCATCTTAGATCAATTACTTACGCATTTCAATAATTACCAACTCTTTCATAGCCAGCAATTTGGTTTTACTAAAGGGCGGAATACAACAGACGCCGGAGTTATGTTACTTAAACATATTTTCAGCGCGTGGGAGGATCGCAAGGATGCAGTAGGCATATTTTGTGATTTATCAAAAGCATTTGATTGTGTAGACCACGAAACGCTACTGCTAAAGTTAAAACACTACGGAATAAAGGGTGCAGGTTTAGATCTTTTAAGATCGTATTTAGAAGGAAGGGTCCAAAAAGCAGACGTAAATCGTATTAAATCCTCGGGTTCACTTGTAAAAATAGGAGTCCCGCAGGGATCTATCTTAGGGCCGCTCCTTTTCCTAGTCTATATAAATGATTTACCGTTTATGGTACAAAAAATGTCTGAGATAGTGTTATTTGCTGATGACACGTCACTTATTTTTAAAATAAGGAGACAAGAAAATAATCTTGACGATGCAAATAATGCTCTCTCGCAAGTACTAGATTGGTTCACAGCAAATAATCTGCTGCTAAATTCTAAAAAGACGAAATGTATAAAGTTTTCCTTACCTAACGTACGAGTAGTTGAGAACAACATAGTAATTGGACATGAAAAACTAGAATTTGTAGATGATACTGTATTTCTGGGCATCACCATCGATCCAAAACTACAATGGGGTCCACATATTGTAAAATTAGCACACAGACTTAGCTCTGCAGCATATGCAGTGAAAAGAATTAGGGAACTCACTGACGTTGCAACTGCTAGGCTTGTTTATTTTAGTTACTTCCATAGTATTATGTCCTACGGTATACTACTATGGGGCCGGGCAGCAGACATTGAGACTATCTTCATCTTGCAGAAGAGAGCCATCCGATTTATTTACAAGTTAGGTAGTAGGGATTCGCTAAGAGATTTCTTCAAAGAAACCAACATCTTAACAGTTGCATGTCAATACATTTATGAAAATATTATGTACGTTAGAAAAAATATCAAAGACTTCGAAAATGTTGGTGGCCACCATAATGTTAATACTAGAAATAAACATAAATTGTCATTTCCACTATTTAGACTTGCAAAAGTTAACACATCCTTTATGGGGCACTGTATAAGGTTCTACAACAAAATTCCTCAAGATGTATTAGAGTTACCTCCAACGCGATTTAAAAAATGTGTTAAGCACATTCTGTGCAAAAAGGCTTACTATAACATCAAGGATTATTTAGAAGACAAAGATGTTTGGCATTAAACAGTAGATTAATATTATTTAAAGGACGATTGTGACTAGTGTTCAACACATTCATGACTAATATTTTAAGTTGAAAACTCTGTTAATTAAGTTAAAACGTGTTTTGAAAAGAATAAATGTGGAGTTTCTTTGTTAGCTTCTTCTCCACATAATCCATTAATTGTGAAACTAACAACTTTGACGTTCATTAAGTAAACATTCTGTTTTTACAATGAATAAAAATATTTGAATTGAATTGAATTGAATTGAATTGCTATGAGTCTTTTACGGAAGCTATTAATAATGCTGCTGAAAAAGCCTTCCCAGTTAAGAAACCCGGCCGCGGCAAGGTCCCCTCGCCCCCGTGGTGGGACGATGAGTGTACTCAAATAGTAAGAGAACGCAAGGAAGCTGAGCAAAGATGCAACGAGCACTGCACTGTAAACAACTTGGTAGAATACCGTAGAGTCCTTGTTAAATCCAGGCGGGCTCTGCGTAAGAAGAAAAGAGCTAGCTGGCTCTCATTCTGTACCTCTTTATCCCCTTCCACACCCCCTTCGTTAGTATGGAAGCAGATTAATAGATTCAGAAATAGTTTCGCCCCAAGGTCCTCAACAGCTATAACAGACGCAGTCGCAGAGTCGTTCTTTACCAAATTAGCCCCCCCCTACGTTCCAAATGTGGATGAACTCCCAATCCAGGACTTGCCGCCGTTCAGCTGCCCGGATAAATTTGACGAGCCCTTCTCCATGGAAGAGCTAAAAACTGTTGTGGACTCTGTAAAGGATACTACGCCGGGTGAAGATGGGATTCCTTATTCGTTCCTTGCAAAATCGGGCAACACTACCTTGGATTACTTCCTGGGCCTTGCCAATTCTTGCTTCCTAAACGGCTTTGTCCCAGAACCATGGAAAAAACAACTGATCATGCCTATTCTAAAACCAGGGAAAAGTCCTGACGACCCTTCTGGTTTCCGCCCCATTGCCTTGTCATCTGCACTTGCGAAAGTACTAGAACATCTTTTAAAAAACACTCGACTGGATAGTAGAAAGCAGAGACATCTTACCCAAGACCCAATTTGGATTCCGAAAAGGCCTTGGCACGATGGACAGTGTCTCGGCATTAGTCACTGATATTAGAATGTCACTAAGTAAAAACGAGTCGACGGTAGCAGTTTTCTTAGATATTTCATCGGCGTACGATAACGTCGTACTATCAATACTTAGGGAAAAGTTGCTCTCCCTGAAGATCCCTGCAAGGATGGTCCGTTGCATATGTCTGCTGCTTATGTCACGATCTGTTGCACTTCGAATACCTGATTTTGAAACTAATACTAGAATCCTGTGGAAAGGCCTCCCCCAAGTTCCATTCTAAGCCCTATTCTGTTCAACATTTACACCAGCGATATCAACACGAGCCTTAATTACAACTGCCAGATTCTTCAATATGCTGATGATGTGGCTCTCTATGGTTCGGATAGTCTCATAGACAAGGCTGCAAGGTCTTTGAATCTATCACTAAACTCGCTTGGCCACTGGCTCAGTGAGCATGGATTTTCCCTTTCACCGCAAAAAAAGTTCCCTCATGATATTTACCCGAAAACGCTCGATACCTGAAATTGCCATCAAAATTGACAACATACGAATTCCCCAGCAAACCAAAGTTAAATTTCTAGGCGTTTACTTAGATCCAAAACTTTCCGGGGTCCATCACATCGAGCACCTAGTTAAAAGGTGCGAACGAGTATACTCCATCCTCAGAGTCCTTGCTGGAGTCTGGTGGGGAGCACACCCATTCTGTCTCAAGCTGGTTTATAATGCCTTGATCCGTAGCATTATGGACTATGGGTGCTTCGTCTTGGAGCCCATCAACAAGACTGCAATGGTAAAATTGGACCGTATAAAATTTAAATGTCTTCGTCTAGTCCTGGGCTGCATGCGTTCTACCCCGACGAATGCGCTGCAAGTGGAAGCTGGTGATCCGCCTCTTCACCTGCGCAGGCAGTACCTTGCTGACCGCTTTGTTGTTAAAGTGTGCGCCCACACGTCACACATATTATCGCAAAAACTCCAAGACTTAGACAGGATTGTGCGAACTAGCGCCTACTGGAGACACAAAGATATCCCTGTAATCCTCAAAAGCTACAGACAGACCAAGCAACTTCACTACCCTTTGGCAACATCCAATAAAATTCCACTCTATGATCACAGTTTCGACGTTCTACTTTTTAAGCCCAACACAGTCACCGATATCGGTATCTCTAAGGACAGCCCCGGGGCTAATAGAACTTTTAACGCCATCGTACTAGAACGCTGGAGAGGGTTCCAAAAGTTCTTCACTGATGCTTCGAAAATGTTGCAGTCCTCTCCAACGGGTGTAGCAGTCTATTTAGAAAATAGCAACATCGTAATGAAATTCAAGTGCCCTCCTGAGTCGTCCGTTTTTACAGGTGAATGTATTGGCATCCTTGAGGCCTGCCTATTCATAGAATCACACAACATCGAGAGAGCGGTCATTTTTACAGACGCACTAAGCTGTCTTCAGGCTCTGGACCAGAACCAACTTAAAAGCAAACTGAGTCTAGCCGGATTATTATGGATATTAAAAAGGCCCTTTATAACTGTACCAAGAAAAAACTAGAATAGATCTGGTCTGGATACCAGGCCACTCTCGGATAGTGGGTAATGAGAACGCTGACTTAATAGCAAAGCATGCTTGTGAACATGAAGCAGACCAAAGGCACTACACGCACCAACCGTACGACTTGCTAGCTTTATCCAAAACACATCTGTCCGGATCCTGGCAGCGCCTGTGGCAGGAGAGCAGCCTCGTGAAGGCGTCTCGTTTTTTTGCCGTCCACCCAAATATCAGGCCCAAACCATGGTTTTACCACTACAAAAAAGTCGGGAAGAGAGTTGTTTCAGTTATTTGCCGTATAAGAATCGGGCACTGCTGTACCCCCGTATTTCTCAATAAGATAAGAGTCCGGAACAGCCCTGTATGCGATTGTGGTCTGGAGGAAGGTGACCTGGATCACATATTTATTGCCTGCCCCAACAATAACCGCTCCATAAACCTGTACAGTCTTCTCCCCCAAATTGATATTCCTCTACCGATAAATTTTATATCCCTATTAACTTATATGATATCCTGTAAAGATCTCTTCATACTGCTTATTAAATTTATTAGTGAAAATGAAATTAAAATTTAACCAAAAAGCTGCTCTCCCTACACCTATTGGTATTTTTAGTACCTATTTATTTATTTCGGAGCCTACAAAAGGTAAGTAGTTTGTTGGAAATAAGTTTTGATTCGGTCGGCCACAGAATAATATGTGGCTAAACGCATGTCATGTCAAAGCGTGAAACTGGCAGAAATAGTCGCCATCGGCTGATTGCCATTATACAAAATTGAATTGAATTGAACTTAGGCGATTTTTGCGCGAGTTGGCTTCGCGACATGGGCGAGGCCAGCCAGAATCCGGCACGGCAACACTTGTCAATTGACAACATTTCATTTTTTTAGCATACGTATTTTATTGTCTTAAACTAGATACAAAATAAAACGACCCATATTTTTTTATTTTCTGAAGACACGCACGTTTTCTTATATTTTTTAAATTTTAAAGTTTAAAATATTTTTACCGGAAGTGACGAAACAACGAGGCTCACAATATGTTTTCTTTTGCCTAACATCCTAAAAAAACATAGTTACAAAATGTCATTTTAGTATTGCCAGGGCCATGTTAAAAAACAGTTTCTGTATTTTTTTAACATCTGCAAATATGTTTTTCTTTTATACAATTAAATCAGCTTAGTTCAATTCATCGTCCCTTATTTATGTAGTTGTTCCTTTTTTTAAATGCACTTTGTGTTGGCAAAGCCTTTATCTGCGTTCGGAGTGTTTTTGCTGCCAGTTTGTTACTTTTGTAGCTACTTTTTCAAGGTTATTTATAATGGTAAGTATGGTAACCCTGATACTTATGTTGTGTGGTGGCTTGCTAGATTTTTTTTATCGTGGCACAGGCATGTTCACTGAGAGCCATGGTGTGACGTCATCAGCGTATTTTTGTGTTTTTACCATTTTCTCGGAAATGCAACCACAGAAAAAACTGAAATAAATTTTTACGTGCTTTACAAAGCCAAATCTCGAAATGGTTTTCGAATTAGAGCTCCATACAATTTTGAAATGTTGTCAATTGTCATGTCATTCATTTACCAAAAAAATCTGCGTATAGTCTCAATAGTCTGTGCCAACCAAGAAACAATTTTATTCCATGTTCGTAAATTCACAAATTTTCACCAATTTCTAGATAAAAATTTGTTGACCAATGGCTATTAAGTTCTTAGATGAATAGGCAATCAAGTTCTTACGTAAGTCATTGCAATAAAATCTCATCTTGTGCGGGGTACTTCCCAGTTTTAGGTTCCTTCACTTTTTGGTTTCAGCACGGGGGGGCTATCATTCAACCATCAGCGCGTCCAAGTATTCACAGCCACGGCTACTGCCCTTTCGCGTACGGTGAAGCGATGGGGCGATACGGTGCCAAAAGACGTGACCTTGGCGCCGAATCTTCGCTGAAGGGTACCGACGAAGTCGACAATGTATTGAGGTAGGTTCCTGCAGTGGTTCGAATGGTTCAAATGATTGATAACCAGTGGTCATATCCGTTAATCGTTAATTAACGAAGTTAATATTTTGAGTAACGGATTAACTTTAAAGAATGTTAATGGACTTGTTAACTTAAGTTAAATTTCCCAAAGCCCGTTAATCGTTATTCCAGTAACTATTATTTACCGAAAAGTCACTGCACACGCCGCGCCTCGTCGCGAAAAACGTTCTGAGAAGTACGTTTGGACCGTGAGTCAATCGAAACTACGTAGGCACGTGTATGTCTTGCCGGCGCAAAGGAAAGAGAAAGCTATGAAGAAATTTGTTTCATATGATTCATTTCATCATTCGTTACTAAGCTCTGGTGCTTAGAGTGATGAGTGTATTTTTTTTGTTAAGCACATATTTATTAGCTAAAGGGTAGAAAACGAGCCTTGCTTTTAGACGAGAACTTCGACATATTAATGTTCATGAAGGGGAATATCCACATTATGCCAGATGACTAATTACACACTCCAATTATTCTGGTATTTTTTTGTTCCTAAGCTGATGATCCAGAACCCGAACCAGCTTTTTTTATAAGTAAATCACTAACGCAATGGTATAAAATTAAAATTATATCCCATGTTAATGGATTAATGAATAACGTTAACTTGCATTAAATCTTCTAAAATGTAACACTTTGACGTTTAACAAAGTCAACTATTTCAGTAAAGGACTAGTGATTAACGAAGTTAACTATTAACCATGCCCAGCAGGCCAGCGGTACACTATGAACTGTGCTATGCTTAACAGAAAATGTATAAAGGGGAGACTTATTTCTAGGGGCTTTTTCTACCAACGGGAGATACAAAAGAAGTATGAACGGTTAGATACATCAGTGTGCAAACAACAGATAAAAAGACATACGGTTTTATTTATGAAAACACAATATCTTAAAACACTTGATAAACGCCGATTGATATAATCTGTGGTGAATAAGTAGATTGAATAAACTGCATCTAAGGAGTGCTTTAGAGGAATGGTGTTTTTATAAATAAGGCCGTATAAGTATGGCAGAACAATAAATATGGCAAAACATACTAAGGCAAAGGAACAAATGCTGTGCAACCAAATCTAGATTTACAAAATAAACATTGGAGCATTCCTGCTGTGTTTCTTCTGAAATATTTTCTACTGTTGTGAATCTGTTAAAAATTATTTCAATTTATGCAGTAACATCGTCCGTGTGGCGCCGGATTAAGAATAGCGTCACTCCATTTCCTTCCATGGATGTCGTAGAAGGCGACTAAGGAAATACATTACCAGGAGACGGGCAGCAGCGACTTCCTGAGATTCCAACCGCATACTGCGATCGCCAACCCGTCTGCCAAGCGTGGCGATTATGACAAAACCCCTCATGGGTAGGAAAACCACGAGGGAGGCCTATGTCCTGCAGTGGGCTTCAAATGGCTGATGATGATGATGATCCAGTCTGCACTATCTGCAGTATAAAATAAAAGTGTATTTAATAATTCTTTTCCAGTAAACCATTGCGAACTTCAAGCCCTTCTCCAATAAGGCACAATGTGACAGAACGTCGGAACTCATACACTATTGAAAAGTCACATGAGCTGGTATCAGAGGAGTGAGTTATTATTATTCACACTATTTTATGTTTTTTACTCATTCAGACAAGCGCGGATCCACCGTTGTGGGCACGATCGGCATACCCACAACCGTCATAGAAGACTACTGCACCAAATATGATTTGAAGTTGAAAAAATTTTCATCAAAAACGGTTCCGTAGTTAAGGGTCTAAATGTGACATTGTGGTCTGCATTTACTTTTGTAATTTTCGTGAGCGAGCTAACATGAAACAGGTTAATTAACTTACTAGTGTTTGTCCGACGGGTTTCCCACGTGGAACTATACACTACAAAATCTTGGTCAGGGTGTCATATTTTTGGTAAACATCTCCTTTGTATGAATGCACTATATCGATCATGAGCGATTTCATACTAGGACTCGCATTTGACCGATTTTTGGGTGGTTGTGCCCACAACATTTTTTGAAGGCTGGATCCGCGCCTGCATTCAGATCATAATAGTAAGTAAGTGCATGATATTCCCCTTTAGCCCAGTACTGGATCAAAGCAGAAAGACTTACATTATCTGAACACAGTTAAGATTTTTTTTAGTCTTACAACTGGCGTTAGTATTTTTGTGAATATTGCAGTAAATTGCAATTGGTTCAATTTCAAAGTCAAAGTCAAAGTCAAAAATTTTTATTTACTATAAAAACAAAATGTTTACTTAATGAACGTCAAAGCTGTTAGTTTCACAATTAATAGATTATGCGGAGAAGAAGCTAATAAAGAAACTTCACATTTATTCTTTTCAAAACAGGTTTGCTTAATTAACAGAGTTTTCAACTTAAAGTTACACTACACTAGATACAATCGTTCTTGTTTACATTATTTAAATACCAGACATCCTTGTCTTCCAAATAATCCTAATGTTATAATAGGCTTTTTTGCACAGAGTATGCTTAATACATTTTTTAAACCGCGTCGGTGGTAACTCTAATATATCTTGAGGAATCTTATTGTAGAACCGTACACAGTGCCCCATAAAGGATGTATTAACTTTTCAAGTCTAAAACATGGAAATGACAATTTATGTTTATTCCTAGTATCAATATTGTGATGGCTACCAACATTTTCGAAATTGCTGATGTTTTTTCTAACATACATTATATTTTCATAAATGTATTGACTTGCAACTGTTAAGATGTTAGTTTCTTTAAAGAAATCCCTTAACGAGTCCCTACTACCTAGCTTGTAAATAAATCGGATCGCTCTCTTCTGTAAGATAAAGATCGTGTCAATGTCTGCTGCCCGACCCTACAGTAGTATGCCGTAGCACATAATACTATGGAAGTAATTAGAATAAACAAGCCTAGCAGTTGCAACCTCAGTGAGCTCTCTAATTCTTTTGACTGCATATGCTGCAGAACTAAGCATGTGTGCTAGTTTTACAATATGAGGACCCCATTGCAATTTTGAATCGATTGTGATGCCTAGAAAAACGGTATCTTCTACAAATTCTAGTTTTTTCTTTTCCGAGTACAATGTTGTTTTCAACTAATCTTACGTTTGGTAAGGTAAACTTTATACATTTTGTCTTCTTAGAATTTAGAAGCAGATTATTTGTCGTGAACCAATCCAATACATGCGAGAGAGCATTATGTGCATCGTCAAGATTATTTTCTTGTCTCTTAATTTTAAAAATAAGTGACGTGTCATCTGCAAATAATACTATCTCGGACATGTTTTGTACCATAAATGGCAAATCATTTACGTAAACAAGGAAAAGGAACGGCCCCAAAATTGATCCTGTGGTACTCCCATTTTTATTTGTGAACCTGTGGATTTTATACGAGTTATGTCAGCTTTTTGAACCCTTCCCTTTAGATAAGATCTCATCAGTTCTAAACCTTTCCCCTTTACTCCGTAATGCTCTAGTTTTAGCAAAAGTGTCTCGTGGTCCACGCAATCAAATGCCTTTGACAGGTCACAAAAAACACCTATAGCATCAATTTAATCTAAATCAAAATCAAAATAATTTTTTTTTATTAAAAGTAGCACAGAAACTGCGACTTAATGAACGTTACAAGTTAAACTAGGTGTCCATTTCAAAATCTAGATCATTTTGGAGAAAAAATGGACAAAAAAAACTCCAAACTTAGTCTTTTCAAGTCCTTAATTTACAGGATTTATATAAATGTTCTAAAACTCATGCATTGAACTGGCTTTAATTCCAGACATCATTGTCATCTAAATAATCTTTAATGTTATAGTAGCTTTTTTGACGCAGAGTGTGCTTCACACATTTTTTGAACCGCGTTTCTGGCAAGCTTATTATATCCTCAGGGATCTTATTGTAGAAACGTATACAATGCCCCATAAAGGATGTATTAACCTTTGCCAGCCTAAATTTTGGGAACGAAAGTTTATGTCTATTTCTAGTATTTATTTATTTTGTATTTGTTGGCTACCTACAGTTTTAAAGTCACTGATATTTTTCCTAACGTACCTACATAATATTTTCATAGATATACTGACTAGCAACTGTTAGGATGTTAGTTTCTTTAAAGAAATCTCTTAACGAATCTCTATTGCCTAGCTTATATATGAATCTGATCGCTCTCTTCTGCAGGACGAAGATGGTCTCAATGTCTGCTGCCCGACCCCACAGTAGTATACCATAGGACATAATAGTATGGAAGTAACTAAAATAAACAAGCCTAGCAGTTGCGACATCAGTTAGTTCCCGGATTCTTTTAACTGCGTATGCTGCAGAACTGAGCCTATTTGCCAATTTTCCTATATGAGGACCCCATTGAAGCTTTGCATCAATTGTGATACCCAGAAATACAGTTTCTTCTACAAGGTCTAGTTTATCATTCCCACAGAACACAAAAATAAGGAGAAGTGTTATTATGGCCCGTTTGCTAGAAAACCGATGTCGCCACTTACTCACACAGCTACAGTTTCCTCATAATCTGTATTTGATTACAACATAAACAACCGGCTCACGATTCGCTGTTAACACAAATGAAACAGCCAATGAGAAGAGCAGCACAACATTAGGGATGGGAACGAAAAAGTACATTATCGATTATACTTTAAAAAAATTGTACATCGTACAAAAATTTTTTTGTACATTGTGTCGATTTTTTTCTTGCCATCTATACCGTATATACCTAAACTAATTATTTCTTTATGTCGCGTAGTCTGTAACTACTTTATTTCGTTGAAGTAATCCTTTGCAAAAGGCTGCCTAAGGTTTTATTTTTACAGGCTTTGCCTACCAATGTGTTAATTCCTAAATATGTCAGTTTTGTTCATACCTACCTATCGTATAATTCGTGAATTCCGTTTCATCGTAAATTCTAATCATACAAATATTCTAAATGTCAAAGTTTAGAGACCATTTGCTGATAAACGTTAGGCTTGAATTATACAGAAACTGCGTAGGTAAGTAAGGTTAAGGGACAGCGCAAGCATCTTGCCGCTTAAAAACGTTTTTATACCTACAAAATGTAGGTTTCATACCTACATTTTGTAGGTATAAACCTACATAGGCGACGAAACGACGTTGGCTGTGCCGCGCCGCTTGAATATAATTCAAAACATATCGCCTACGTAATTTTTGTTTGAAGCGGCAAGATGCCTGCGTTTTGCCTTCACCTTCCGCGCGTTTCTGTATAACGCACACTTTAAAAAATCTAGAACTACGTATTTTAACTCGTGAATTAATGAGCGTGACTGTAGATGTTTCTGAGTTTAGATTGAAATTTTTATTGCCTTGGTGGGTGATAACTGTGATGGGAACATAAAAAACATTCTTAATAATATCACATACATAATAATATTTTTATTAACTTGTGAAAAATACATTAGGTAGTAAAAACTCAAAGAAACTTGTGAAACATAAACTTAAAGAAACTTTCAAAACACATTTACATTAAAAAGATAACATCATCATACGACTGAGATCCTGCAGAGAATATTTTAATGTCCCCTAAAATGTAAATATTTATTTAGAACTTGACACTTATTGACATGGTTCAATGTTTTGCGTGATTTCTTTTTTCGGGGTTTTTCTTCAATTGACATAAATCTACCAGTTTCTGAGACTTCAGCAACTCGTTGTTGTATCTAAAATACAAAAAGTATGCATTTGTAAAAAATCTAATATTTTTTCTTTAATTATTTACAGGGGTCTTTGACATTCGCAGTATTCTTTGACAGAAAAAATATCCGTTACAAGGGGATCTAAAATAGTAAATAAATTATGAAAATATTAAAAGCATTACCTGGTCACCTGTTATTTCTTCAGGAACGCATGTTTCAACAGTAACAATATCATAAACTTTCTAATACGGATTTAAAATATTAAATAAATTATGAAATTATTGAAAACACTTCATTTACTTTCATCATCAACCCATTATGTCCCCACCGAGGGGCACGGGTCTCTTCCCTGAGGAAGGTATAGGCCATACTCCACCACGGGGGCCAAGTCCGGATTGGTGGAGGCTTGTAGACTAGTGGCTCGTCTACTGTCAGAAGTTGTCAAGCCGCCCTAAGGCCTCTGACTTGGCTTAACGACTGCCATCTATCGACGGCAGCCGGCACTAACAGCTTAACGTGCCTTGCGAAGGAACGGAACCGCTCGGAAAAATGCCACTAGCGTTAGGCATAGACGGCGACCCATCCATGCACTGAACGCTCAGGCAGCCGGGGCTACGAGCGATTTACTTACATTTACTTTATTTTAAATTAATCGAATTTCATTTATAAGATTATTTAGAACCCCTCTTTAGCATCTGGAAACATTTCTCCGTAAAATGGATGGAGCAACCGGTATTTGATTTGAGAGGAAGCCAGTTAGGCCCTCTCCCTGTATTTTCAATCCATTTATCCTTCCTATTAGGGTCTTTGGGAAACCTGAAATTAAACCTTTATTAAAAACTTTTTGAAATACGTGGTCAAAACTAAGCCTGTTCATATTACGACAAAATCTGCAACTAAAATAAAAGCTTCCTTAGCAACTGAAGTCCACGTGGACGGAGTCGCGGACAATAGCTACCTAGTCGTACATTATAACTGGTTCTAGTAATTTTGGAAGTCTGGACGAACGAGTGTAAATGCGACGAAAGTATCGATACTTAATCAGTCTGCAAAGAAAGCAACTACCCCATCACTATGACTCCCGCTGACACCTACTGGTGACTTTGACAGTTCACGGCAAATACATGCGGCCGTACCACGAAACATCGCATACAACAATAGTCAGTTTCGCGAGACGGTCCATTGCGGGCCTGCTTTTCCAAGTTAGAAAACCTTTACGAAAATTCTACATAAAAACAGCAATGGAGTAAACCCGACGATATAAATACGTCTTATTTATGTTCTTAGTACTGGAGTGCATATTGCACAGGAAAATTATTATAATTATGATTTTTCGTAGTTTAAAGATGGATATAGTGAGTAAAATAGGCTTACCGGTGAAAAGACACTGCACTGTTATTTGAATAGCATGTATCACAGCGATTTCTGTAGGTAATCAGGCATTTTTCACATATGTTACGGCGATAGCGGGCGCGAGGCGATTGACGGCCATATTTAAAAGTTTCGCCGAGGTTAGCCCAACCGGGCTAACGTTGATCGACAGTGCCACGCCCATAAGGCACTTCTCCTTCTTTTTGTGTTCTGAGATCATTCCCCAATATAACATTTTGAATTGTGAATTTTATACATTTTGTCTTTTTTTAATTTAATAATAAGTTATTAGAAGTAAACCAATATAGTACCTTAGAGAGAGCATTATTTGTATCCGCAAGGTCATTTTCTTGTCTCTTAGGCCGATATTCAGAAACACAGCGTTGAGCTACACTTAACGTGCACTAAGCTGAGCATCGGTTGAGCAATCTCAACAAAGACTCAAGAATTTTGTATTCACAGTCAATATCTCGACTCGAACTCAGCTAAGCCACAGCTCAAGCTAAACTTACTCGAGCGTGTAATCTGTGGTACAGTTTTTGACGTTACCGGTTTATATTATCTGTTAACACTATATGAAAGGCATACAATAATCCACAGGAGTGAATGAGATGGCAACAAATGTCGAAACTTTTTACGCGCGGTTATACTTTATTTTGGCTTCTCATTACTCTAAAAACACAATTTAACTTTTTGAAGAAAAATGAGCATGCAAAATGTGAAATTCTGAATAAAAAAGGTTACTTCACCACAGGTTAGTTAGATTTCTCGAATTGCCTACAGGTGTCGCTACTTTCTTCGTCATTGCCACCTTGAGTCTGAGCTAAGTCGCCGAAATCCACTACTCAGTCTCAGCTTAGCTTGCGCTCAATTTTTGTTATCTCAAACTCAACTGTGAATACAAAATATCCCTGAGACTTTCATTTTGACAGTTGGAAGACCCGGACTCACATTGAGCTCACGCTCAAAATCGTTTCTGAATATTAGCCTAAATCTTAAAAATAATTGACGTGTCATCTGCAAACAATACTATCTCTGACATGTTTTGAACAATCTAGTATCATGAAGAGAGATACATTTACAGTGTCATTTATAAAAAAAAAACAATCCTTAAAACACTCCTAAAATGCAGTTTAAATGCTCTTTTCCTTCACCCAAGCCTATTTAAACTGCATTTTAGAAGTGTTTTAAATAAATCATGTATTTTTAAATAACACCAGTACTACTGTCATGTCATGGGTTTCAAAAGGAATTTTTAACAATTATGCAAAAATGTACTAAGTTCGACTAAGCATAATTTTCTTAGACTAGTACAGTTGCCTACAGTTCAAGGGTAAATAAAAGCCAACCTTGCACTGTATTGAGACAGACTCAAAAACCACTCAAATGCTATGGCAGCAAGACTGATAACAAATCCAGCTACCTTCAATAGGCTGAAAAGAAGAGCACCGCAAGGCATTCTGGAAATACACTAAAAACAATAAAATTTATATAGAGAATGAGACAGTGATCTCATTCCCTGAAAGCGTACCTAAAGAAGGACAAACATATTGCTAAATTACCCCGATGACAGTTGCAATAAAATGAGGAATATATACTATGTTGACAGCACATAAATATTCCTCATTTTATTAAAAAAATTACATACATGCACTCTAATCAGTCATGTGAAGGACGACTTTGTAACAAAAATATAAAGGTGGACCTGCTCGACTGCGTCGACTGTACTAAGAAAATTATGTAGAATATTATTTTTATATTTCTCAGTTAATTGTTAAAAAATCCTTTCAAAACTCAGTCTAGATAAAAATGCCTGTCTCTCTACAATACATTATGTAAGTTTTAATCACTTACAATAACTTGCGAATTATTCGCGCCAGTTGCAGTTTTGAAACTATTTTTTTGTTTCTACTATTATTATATTAATATATATTTTTACTATATTATTATTATTTTTTTATGTAAACTATATACGTCCCACTGTAGGGCACAGACCTTCTCTCAGAGAGAGGACGGGCTTAATCACCACGCGTGTGCGGCAATTTCAAGCGCTGAGGTGGACAACTCAGACACTCAGGTTTCCTCACGATGTTTTCCTTCACAGTTAGCGAGTGGTATTGCTACGTTATCTTCACAAATGTACGTAACTTAGAAAACAAAGTCATTGGTACATGCCGGGATTCGAACCCACGACCTCTGAGGAGCCGGCGTTCTACGGCTCCGCTACCACTGCTTATTACGTCACCAAAAAATTTAGGACAAGATAATCTGTCAAACAGTGCTAAAATGACTGGCTCACTTATCTTCCTGAAAAGGGGATTATGATTAACTTTTGTTATGGAAATTATGACAAACACTTTGAAATTGTGAAAAAAACTGCTGCAAAAATTCTAGGGCTGACAGACTAAAACTTTTGGAGCCAGTGGAAAAAAAAACTTATATTAAAAATTACTCTGTAACATTTTTATTATCACGAGCGGTGGTATGCTACTGCAGAGTGCTATGCAGATATGCTACGGGCAGAACACTGGACTCGGAAGCGAGAGACCCAGATTTGATTCCCAGTGCGGGCATGTACCTATGACTTGGTTTTCTAAGTTATGTACATTTGTGAAGTTATAGTAGCAATACCACTCTCTAAATGTGAAGGAAAGCATCGTGAGGAAGCTTAAATGTCTGAGCTATTCACATACCTCAGCGCTTGAAATCGCCAATCCGCGGTGGGCACGCGTGGTGATTAAGCCCATACTCTCTCCCTGAGAGACGGCCTGTGCCCTACAGTGGGACGTATATGGGCTGCTTATTGTTTTTATTATCTTTATTACATTAAGGGAAAGCTGTCATATAACAATGAATTGAACGTACATGTTGTCTTACAAAAAAGGCCGTCAGCGCAAAAGTGGTAGGCCACAATTTTTCATATTCGTACTTATCTATTGTAATATAATTAGAACATAATAAATTTTGATGCAAAACCGGCCTATCCCTAGTTTCACTCATGGGTAACAGATGGCGTTGTGGACATTATTTTTGCGCGTATTGTTTTTGCCCACGAAGCAGACTATGTATTCAATTTAAATTCATTATCTCCATACTAACTGTGTTAAGCTTAGGCCGCTTTTGCGCTGACGGCCCTCAATTAAGCAAACTACTATTTTAAGTACTACTTATATTGTAAAGAACAATAAGTTAATGACAATTTTACTTCTATGCTTTAGTCCGCCTCTAGAATTGTCCCTGTAATACACCAGTAGACAGCTGAGCTGTTTTCATCTGCTTTGAAATCTGCTGTTTTCATTTTCTGAGCTTTTTTTATAGTACCATTTGCTTTCCTGAAATAACGCATTACCATCTCATTTCACATCATACTTTATGGCTTGCATTTAAACGCATACAAAAATTACCCGTCATACTCCCAAAAAAATCTCCAAAATCAAATCGGCACCATCTTGAATAAATTCTCAACAAATTGCATTAAGGCTACCCATACACATTATAGTAACCCTGTAACAGGTGTTTTAAAATTGATATTACTCTCCAATGGTTAGTATTTAAAATCCGAAAAAAATATCCTATGTCCTATCAAGTGCCGTCGTCGGTTATTATTTTATGATTTCTTCAACTTTACTGTATCAAGAAAAATCGCGAACATGAGTCTTAATTGGAACTGAATATAATTATATTTGAACTATAATGATTTTTAGTTAGGCAAATATATTCCAAAATTATTACCACACATTAATTTTAGATGTGCATTTCTGCAGAAATACCCACATTTCCCCCAACTATTCCTTCGCGCAGCGCAATAAGTCTAATAGAACTGAGAACCCGGCTGTAACTAAAATAGTCCAAATTACAACCAAAACTCTCGCCATATTACGTTTTATTTTTGTATTTTTCCGGGATATAAATTAGCCTATTCCTGACTGTAATATATCTCTGAGCCAAATTTCATCCAGATCCGTTTAGCCAATCAGAGGCCTGTTTCATAGAACTAGCATTCGTGATTTACCGTAACAATTCGATGTACATTGCAAAGTTGATTAACCCACAGATTAACAAGTAGACTCAGCTACGCAATGTACCTCGAATTGTCATAATACCTAAACTACGAATTGTTAGTTTTATGAAACTCGGCCCTGGCGTGGCGTGGTTGAATAACAAACATCCATACATCCCAACTTTCACCTTTATAATAATAGGGGTTAAAGTATGAAATTGCCGTTTTATTGCAAAAGGTTCTTTGATGGACATAGAATCTTCATGGTTTGAGGTTTTCGAATGAAACTTTTTTCAAATGGTTTCTATGATGTTCTTTTTTTAAAAAATGTGAAACATTTGAATATCGACTTTCAATTGTTTTTGTTATTCAATTTAGACAAGAAAGATGGATACTGCGAAAATTCGAGTGATTTTTGAATACGAGTTCCGACGCGGAACTAACGCGGCAGAAACAGCCCGCAATATCAATGCTGCGTTTGGAGAGGGGTCTACTAATGAACGCACCGTGCGATTTTGGTTTAAACGTTTTCGTGATGGAAATTTCGACTTAAAGAACGAGCCACGAGGAAGACCGCCCACACAGGTGAATAACGACGAATTAAGAGAGATAGTGGAAGCCGACCCTAGTCAAACTACCCAGGAATTAGCGGCATGGTTTAACGTTACCTTACCCACAATATTGACTCACTTGCGTCAAATCAATAAAATAAAAAAATACGAAAAATGGGTGCCTCATAATTACTCGAATTTTCGCAGTATCCATCTTTCTTGTCTAAATTGAATAACAAAAACAATTGAAAGTCGATATTCAAATGTTTCACGTTTTTTAAAAAAAGAACATCATAGAAACCATTTGAAAAAAGTTTCATTCGAAAACCTCAAACCATGAAGATTCTATGTCAATTCAAAGAACCTATTGCAATAAAACGGCAATTTCATACTTTAACCCCTAATATTTTTAGTAGGATTCTATAAACTTAGTATATAGTGAGCATTTAGCCAGTTTGTTGAGGATTTATCTTTTTTGATCTCCATTAATTCATTCAATCTGCGTTCAGGAGCGTTTAAATTATACCCATATTTAATTAATTAACTATAAAAAGAGTAACAAGTCTTGTGTATTTTTTTTAATTGGCTTATATGAGCTGGTAATGTTTTATTTTATTACAGCAATGCGCTTTCGAAATCCTTACCGGCATACTTCCAATCATATTACAGTGATGATATCGCCAATGACCTCATGGAAGAGTTGAGGCAGGAGTCTTATAATGGGTCCCATAGTACACTGAACTCAACGCACTATCGAACACCTCTATCAATACAGCAAGACCTAGACGAAACAGAACAGTCAAATACTAGCCATTGCCAACCAAACAGATCGTCTGGCACAAAAAATACGTTTCTTGGATTAATCGTCGGGATTATAGGCGTCATGTTGACATATCAAATGATGAAAACACAACCGAATAATGTTGTTTACGATAAAATAACTTTTTCCACGGATTTAAATATTTTGGGAAAGAAATATAATGTTGGTGGTGACTCTATACTCAAAGTGCAATTGGGTGAGTAACTTGTTTAGGTTTACATAGGGCCATTTGATCATCCTTTAATCATGTGTGGTTTGAAGTGGGTGTGGGGGGTTCAGAAGATGATGTGCCGATAATGTGACAATCATAATTACTTTAACCTGGGACATCGACATGCTAAATATTTTTTACCAACTGAAATTGGTGCGAGCGAGAATTTGTGTCCAAAGTTTGTTAAAAACATCACAATATTAAAGGACGGCCTCGAACCTGCAGCGACACTATTCCTTGTATTTTTCCAACGCAGACTGATTTCGTAGCTTGTGATTCTGCTATTTTTGCAGGAATTGTCACAATTATTGATAGAGAAGACACTGGCTCCTTTATATTTGTGTACAACAGCAAGAGCAGCAATTTTCAGGAGTCTCTGTTTAACAGTTTTATCAATGACATTGCGTCCACAGCTGCTAAACTATTGCGTAAGTTATTCTAGTTTTACCTCCACTCTAGTGTAATTCCCGGCAAATAACTTGACTAAATGACGTTTATTGCGCACGTTCATATTTCCGGGCCTCGATTCTGTTAGTGCATTGTAGTATAATGACAGGTACACTGTCGGGTCACGTGACGTGTTTTTTCGTACCATTGACGCCTAGAAGGTTGGATGGGTGTGCCCGCGTAGACTTAAAGCAGCCATGAAATGAAAACCGCCATGTTCATGCAGTTGTCATGTTACTACAATGCATTAACAGAATCTAGGCCCAGGTCTCATTGTCGGCGGACGCGGGATGATGTGACTGAACTCATCCGCGGATTTTTGGTCAAATTATCTGCCGGGCTTAATACAAATATTAAAAAGGTAAGGTCAGTTAGCAAGTGAAAACACTTTCGGTCTTATATTTTTAAAATTAAACGATTCCTTAAAACACTCCTCAAAGGCAGTTTAAATAATCGGTGGTTACGTATTTCTCTTTACCACAGACTCTTTTAACTGACTCTAAGGAGTGTTTTTAGGAATCGCCTTTTTCTATACTAATAATAAATCTGTAAGGGTCGGTCATGGAGTAAGTTAGTTTGTTTTCAGAGATATTGTGTTTATAGGCTCAATATATGATACTGAAACTAATTTCACGATTTTTAGAATTTTTTTTCTGTATGTGTGTATGTATGTATGTTCCTCCATAACTCTTAAACCAATTATCGGAATTTGATGAAATTTGGTATAAAAACATATAGACATCTGGGACACAGGATAGGCTATTTAAATTCTAGCTCCAGTTATGATAAGACGTGGCTCCCATACAAATGCTGCTTCGTAAAAATCGAAATGTACGCGAACGGAGTCGCGGGCACAGCTAGTTTATAAATAAGACTGTTTATTTTCCTCCAACGAAAATCGATAGATTTGACTAAAATGACAGTGGCAATATAAAGTTACTTCAGAAAAATCATCGATGTATTTAACAATCTTTTTTTGGTAATAACAACACTACAATCATTCTGAATTGTATAAAAGTAAAAAAAATTAAACTGTTCACTTGCGCCACCCGGTGCCATATTTTATTAAATCTCCCAGAGTCTGTTTGATAGATCACATCATAAATGAGACAATTCTTACAAAGAATTGAGGTAGGTACGTTTACTTTATAAAAATCTTATAGCAAGTTTAAGTCACAGCTGCCGAAAAAACGATAGTCCATGAGGTACAAAGATTTTCGAGTGGAGACCTTTACTGGCAATCGCGGCGTAGGACGCTCACCAGTTCGGTGGACCGACGATCTGAGGCAGATTGCTGGCAGCTTCGGGGTCAGGATGGTCGAGGACAGAAAGAAGTGGCGTACCTCTGGTAGTGATGGCCGAGGAAGAATGTTCTCAGTGTGAATTATCTTGATTGAAATATTTTACAAAACTCAATATATTTGTGGCTTACAGTAAATTAATTGAGCGAAGACATAGTTTTTCAATTTATAAGGTCTCCTCATGCACGAACATTCCCCTTGCTCTTCTCTCTAGCAACGGAAAGAATATACATACATAAACTCACGCTTGTATCTCAGAGGGGTAGGCAGAGACCAGGGTTCTCCGCCGCCACTCCGTTACTGCCCTGGTCCACCTGGCGTCTTCCCGCCTTATTTATTATTATTCATTATTACAGGTAATGACTCTACCGAGGTTCAGCACATAGTTTTAGAAAGCAGCCATCTCAAAATGCGGAGCCACAACGAATTCATGACCACATACCGCGACGAAGTCGACAAAACGGGCGTATTGCTGGTCAAAGACCTGGAGAATGTACCCTCAAACCTGGCCATGGCTTTCCACTACTATTGTGATGAATACAATCCTTTAGTCAAGAAGAGTGCTATATTTTTCACAATGGATTTGGGAAACTGCTCTGCATACAATGGTAAGTTCATAAAGGTCTGATAATCAAATCAAATCTATTTTTTTTTATTCAAAGTAGCACAGAAACGACAAGTTAAACAATGTGTCCATTTCAAAATCTAGATCATGATTGTATACATTTTATTGTTGTTCTCTCGACTAAAAATGTTATTTGTATACGAACTCAAGACGAAAGGGACTAAAGCAGAGCCAATGAAGCGCGCTTATACACGGGCGGCACGTGTGCCAACTGCAGCCGTCGTCGACGCGCTGACGCGGATATTCGACGCAGACATGTCGGCGTTTGCCGTCGTCGACGCGCTGACGCGGATATTCGACGCAGACATGTCGGCGTTTGCCGTCGGCGCAGTTGGCGTGTATAAGCGCCCTTAATTGGCTCTGCTTTAAGGCCCCCATTTGACGATACGACCAAATGGCGGCATCCAAATTGATGCATGCTGAATTTCAAGCCCACTGACGGTGCATCCGCTCGGACGGCGCCCGGCCGTTCTTCAATATGAAGATTGATCAATGACGCAATCTTCTTTTTGACAGTATCAGCTATTGCGTTTTAGTCTTTCGCCCTTAAAATAAATTGTAGCCTCAGAGGAGCGGCATTTCTCTTATATTTTATTTTTGTAGTCGGCGTCATTGATTTTTCCACGAACAAGGATTTACCCTGTGTACATTTCAGTGGATGCCAAAACAAAATCTCTTGACGTTGACATAAAAATGGACGGCATTTACATTGACGAGCGGATTTTGCAATGCTAGCATTCCATTTGGATTGTTAGACCCATCGTCAATGGGGGCCTTTGGCCCCTATCGTGCTGCTGCATGCCATTATAAAAAAACACTTATTTACTTCCAGGTCAAGAAACATCCAATGCTGTGATAGAAAAATGTCTTTCAAGTAAGTGGAAGAATGTTCCACAGGATAACATAGCGCCTTTGCTCACGAGGGTAGTTGGCGTTGTGGTTGATGTAAGTAGAATATTTTAATATGTAAAAGTTAACCTATGTACTTTTAATGGTTCCCCTTTAAAATTTTCAATGAGTCAGGAATTTAATTTAATGTAATTACCAGTACATAACTATTTGAGCCAATAATTAATAATGTATTTAACCCATTAGTTCATTTCAATAACTGTAGATAAGAACTTTACAGGAAGTCCTGCAACATCAGCCTTTGCATCCGTACTCTGCTTAGGGCCAATTTTTCAATAGTCCTATATAACTTAACTGGAGAATAAATTGCATGCTATCACTGTCTAAATCATACGACAAGACAGTGACAACATCAGTTATTCTCCAGTTAAGTTTTATCTGACTATTGAAAAATCCGGTCTTAATTACTTTTCGGGTGACTGCAACTAAAATGTAAAGGTTGATGATGTACCCCTATAAAATATTTTTATAAATCCTGTAAGCAAAAAATAGTATTGTGTAATATTGTATTATATTACTTTCACAATGATATGGTAATTTTATAAAGACTGAAGATTTTTTTGTAAGAGTATTATATCCAGAATAATAATAATTTTATTTATTAAGCTTGTATGTTTGCCTTGTTGGTTTTATTGTTAATAAATAATAAAGTCGTTCTTTAGTTTAATTTGTATTTATTCAATTTATTGTCATCACATTCATCAGTTCTCATTTATTTCTCAGAAACTGAAGCAGTGCTGCTTTCATATGCAAATCATTTGCCCTCTTTCTTCTCAGAAGGGGCGGATAGCCTATGGATAACCTATGGGTTTTGCCAAAGAGCTATATCAGATGTGTTCATCTCTGGTTGATCATTTAGGTCGTCCAGGCTGTCTGGTTCAAGTTCATTATTATTTCGTGCCGGCGAGTAGGAGGTCCTCAGCTCATCATCTTCGTCCTCATCGTGAGACTCCTCTGACTCATCAGATTCATCATTACCTGCAAGGGAGAGTAGTGATTTAAAGGATGATGTCGAAAATATATGTTTAAACCACTCTTTTTTTATCTGTTTAGGTTCCAACAAATTACATGGAGTATCTCTTTTTTACAAATAAAGTGAAAGTGATTTTTTCTCGCGATCTGTATCGTGACATTTAGCTAGAGTTTTGGCGTTATTGTTGGAATGGGCTTGCATGGTACATGCCCTATGGCATACCCCTATGTTACTTAATCTCACATGACTTTCATCAGAGTAGATTAGAGATTTTTATGTGCACTGGCTATAATAATAATAATAACTTCCACACAATACCATCACTTGACCTGGTACCAAACTAGGATACCCTGTGCTATGGTGACCAGGCAAGGACATCACAAACATGAAAATACACCCAGACTGAGGCCATTTGTATATGGGCGGCCCCCATTAGGAATCGCACCCTTGACCTCTGTTTTGGTCACTATTTAACCACCAGTTTCTCGTACACTGACACGCTGTTAATCTACTGTTAACAGCTGTGAATTGACCAAAGTGCATACAAAAAAACCACTGACAGCTGTTAAGGGTAGATTAACAGCTTGTTAGTGTACGAGAAACCGGGGGTAAGCGCCTTAACTGCAAGGTCAGATTAAATTTTTTGTAGGTCTCAATTTGCTTTTTTATTTCCTCTTTTAGGTATATCTAAGTTCTTTTGAAGTCTGTTGTATCTGGTATACCAATTTGTTATGACATAAAACTCCAAAAGACGGACATCCATATTACAAATAATACATACCTTCCTCGTCATCTGTGTCAGCCTCCTCTTCCATTGGTTCGGGATCAGCTTTGCCAAGTGGTGCACGCTTCATATACTGCTGGCCAATTGAACTTAACTGAAAATCAAATGTAGATTTTTTTTTAGATTTAATGGCATTAATGTAAATAAATAATATGTGGTGGAAATTACGGGCTGGTTCAGACCTTTCTCACCACAGTGGGGGGTGCGGGTTCTTATAAATTCAACGATTGCTCAAGTTGAGGGCTAGAGTGGACTGTATTTTTGCGACTAATTAGAATGCTATTACTTAGGCCTAGCTGTGGTAAACCAATAGCACTTGTAACAACGTTCTAATGGGTAGGACGAACGACTGCTGCTTGTGGAGAGACACAGGATTATGATACAGCAGCTTTATAGGAAAGGAGCACGCACGTACCTGGTGTCTTCTGAAGTTCAGGAGTTGAGGAATCAGCGCCTAGGTCCAGTTCTGACCTGGGCGCACCACGTTGCAACGCAGAAGTTCGAAAACGGCACTAAATTGCACTTAATTCACTAGTATTGTCACACATATAGGTTTCTTATACAAAATAGCGGTTAATTAATGTAGGATTACATGGATTTCATCCTTGATTGAATCACACGCAGCAGATACAATCTGACCTCACGCACGGTAGGAAAACGTCTGTCTTTTGGTTCGGTGAGATAATCGTAGAAAATCGGCCGTCAGAGAGAGACGGCGCTACGTGTGTGCGTGCGTGTGGGAAGGAGAAAAGGGATAGGAACACGATGTTACAAGTACTGGATTTAAATAGTCCAATCATAGAGCTACAATATCCACCATCTCCCCCTCCTTGAAGGAATCCTTCAAAGCGAAATTAATATAAAAAGAGTTTTAGCGGATAAACATAATGGATAGCGAACTTCAATATAAAGCGGAATGTATTCTATATATCAGCGGAAAATAAAGTATTAAATAGCGGTTGGATAATAATATCCTAAACTTCTACATCTTATGGACACCCTACTGTATTGGAAGCGGAGACAACTTTGTTGTCGGGCGAACGTATGACGAGCCAGCACCCGTTTCTACTCTCGCACAGCGAACGACGCCATCCTTGCCTGGGAAAACCTCGGAAATTCTACCGATTTTCCAAGACAGAGGAGGCGCGTTTTCATTATTTAAAAGAACTATAGTACCTACAGCTATTGGATTACTAACTGTATTCCACTTCTCGCGCATTTGCAAGTTATGAAGACATTCATTCTTGAATCGCTTCCAGAACGTTTGGACAAGCGAGTCCATTAATGAATGACGCGATAAAAGATTTGCCCGTTCCCCACTAACATCAGCAGCGGGTAAAAAAGCTAGCGGTTTTGTTGAAAGAAAGTGCGCCGGCGTTAAGGCGGTTGGCTCCGAAGGGTCGGGGCTCAGGACGTACAGAGGTCGACTGTTAAGTACAGCCTCAATCTGATTAAGGACTGTAAGCATTTCCTCGTAAGTGAGAATTTGTTTGCCAATAACGCGAAAGAGAAGAGACTTAATACTCTTTATATTGGCTTCCCAGATTCCACCGAAATGACTTCCTAAGGGCGGTGACCTTTTCCAAATTATTTGATGCTTAGAGAGTTCGTTGTTAAAAAGCGTGTAGTATTCGTTAGACTTTAAGAAGTCAAATAGTTCCTTTAGATAGGATTGTGATGCGACAAAATTTGTTCCGTTGTCGCTATATATAAACTACAAGGACCACGTCTCGACAAAAAGCGTTTTAACGCGTTAAGAAAGGTAGCTGAACTAAGGTCAGAAGCTAGCTCTATATGCACCGCTTTGGTGACGAGGCACACAAATACGCAGATATAAGCCTTTTGGCTACGCACACCCCTTTTCCTAGACGTCGTTACATACAGAGGACCTGCAAAATCTATCCCCGTGTGGGTAAAAGCTTTACACGATTCTACGCGACAACTGGGCAAATCTGACATAGCGGGAAAAGTAGGCTTAGGATTAAGCCTGAAACAACGAATACATTTATGAATGCGGGAGCGCACTAAGCGCCTAGCGGATAAAAACCAATATTTTTGACGCAATATTGAAATTAATAGTTGCGGACCAGCGTGACCATTTTCACGGTGGTACCAATCCACAATAAGTTCAGCGATGTGCCCATTTTTAGGCATAAGAGCGGGGTGTTTCTGATTATATTCTATACTTGAATATGAGAGGCGACCTCCGACTCGCACCACACCATCAGCGATGAATGGAGATAACTTCCTGAGAGCGGTCGAACAAGGCTTGTTCTTTTCAATGTTTCGTATATCACTAGCGAAATAGCTCCTCTGGACAGCCTGAATAATTTTGTTTTCAGCAGTGCTCAAGTCTTCGGCAGTGATTGATGCACCACGAGGAAGAACCTTTAAGAAGCGAAGCACGATGACTGTGGATCTGAGGAACTTCAGCCAAGAAGAAAACTTGGATCCTAGCGAGATGAGAATATTCTCTTCATCTGACACAGTGACGTGAGAAATAGTCTTCTCTTCGGGCAACTGGATTTGAGCGGGACTTAAAAACAACTGGGAGGGAGGTTCCTCAGTAGACCAGAACCTCTCCACAAGTTGATGTAGCGGGTCTGCGGTAAAAGCACAAAATGCGTGCAGAGACGAGCGCGGGCTTACAACGGGTGCGTTCCCCATAACTATGTAGCCCAAAGTCGTTTCTAAGGCGACAGGCAAGTTATTATTATTTGCGGTAATTTTATTGAATAGGAGGATTTCACAATACAAATTCACTCCAAGAAGTAGGTCAATGGGACCAGGCTCGGAAAAGTCATCATCCGCCAAAGGTAGATTACGCAGGTAGCCGAGAGCGCCGACGTCGACGCACGAGTCGGGAAGCTGTGACGTAATGTTGTCTATAACCAGAGGCTGGATATGATATACGTGACTGTCGTCGAAACGTGAAGTAAACCTGAGTGATGTAACTCCCAAAATTTTCTGAGAGGCACCTCCTATGCCTTGGACCTTAGAGAAGCGGCTTTGCGTGGAGATAGGAAGCGATAAGCGCTTGCTACATGCAGCGGAAATATATTCACTTTGAGAGCCGGGGTCAATCAGACATCTCAAAACGTGAGGGCGGTTTAGGCTATCGAAAACCTTTAGTTTAGCGGTGGCCAATAACGCAGTTGTTATTGTATGTGAATCCTGATCATAAGAAACAGTACAAACTGACGTGTTATGATCGTTAGCGGGAGTGGGAAAATCGACCTTATGCGCATGGGGCGCAGAGTCCTTAGCGGGAGCACGAGTATTAGACTCGGACGAAACATGTTTCAGCGCTGAGTGGCTAGAGACATGAGCGATAGCGGGCGAATTAGCGGGCGGATTTTTACTAGCGGGTTTTGTTTTCACAATTGTACTATTATTAGCGGGCGGATTAAAATGTAATAGCGAATGGTGCTTGGCCGAGCAATGAGAGCAAGTGTGCTTGGAATTACAAGCCATCGTTTTGTGTTTTATACTTAAACAATTGTTGCAGAACGAATTACCTTTTATAAATTTATACCTATCATGAGGCGTCAATTTCATGAAAGCATAACAGCGGTACAAATGAGCATGTTGGTCGCGCTGACACAAGGCGCACTTATTCTCATCACTTGCGCCACACGCTCGGTCAGTGTTTACGAACGACTTGGTTTGTGGCTGCTTAGTGCTAGGCATCGGGACGTGCGGGCCGCGGGTTTTGTGCTGCGCTTGAGCCTTTATAGACGGAACCGCTGAGCGCGATAAAACCTTACTCTGTTCCTTTACAAAGGCAATCAGATTAGAATAAGTGGGGATCTTATCCTTGCGATGCGTTATTTCAAATAACTTGACAGTCTCCGAGTCCAGCCTTTGAAGAGCGAGGTGCAGTAGCATAAAATCGGTCAAGTCGCCAAGACTCAGTTGTCTAAGGGCTTCTACAGACGTGTCAAAATTGTCGAGAAACGATTCAAGTCCCGTAGCGGAGTTAGTGGTCAGTGGTTTAAAACTTAACAACTGATTAAGGTACGAACTAGCGAGAAGTCTGGGATCGTCGTATTTTTCTATAAGTGCCTGCCAAATTATGGGGTAATTCTCAGCGGTAGGGGGTAACCGGGCGCAAACCGACGCAGCGGGTCCAGACAGTTTACCTATCAAATAATACACCTTGTCACTATTTGACAACGAAGTATTTTCGTGGACGGTGCATTTGAACTGTTGGTAAAACAATGGCCACAAGCTGGCATCACCATTAAAAGACATTAACTCCATAGGAGGAAGTCTAGGTTTTGATTTTTGTACCTGGGAAGGCGCTTCACAATTATTAGACGGCAAATGAGTCGCGATGACCTGCTTAATAAGACAGTACATAATGTCGAAATTACTCCATTCCTGGTACCTAATAGCGTACTTGGGGTCAATCTTCAACGATATAGCGTTATATGAATCTAAAACCCTTTCAAAGTCTTTATGCAATTGATCAACATTAAACGCGCTGTTTAGCAAAGCCTTAATGTTGGAAGGATCGTCCTCGACCTTTTTAGCGAGATCGTAAATTCCTTGCATGCGAGCAAATAGAATTTCACGTTTAGATTGGAGTATAACTCGCTGACCTTGATCCTCATCATAACTCTCATCATCGGAACCTTCCTTCTTATTTTTCTTACTCATCGTAATTAATTGTGAAATAGACGCGAAAACAAAGGGAACAAACCTCTAAAGCGTACAGATAAAATGAGACGCGGTACTTAGAACCAAAACAAACCGATAGCGCAGTCGCAGGCGCAGCGGACTGCTATACCTACGTACTGAGTATAGCGAGTATCTATTGTAGTAAAGCCGAGCGCGCAGGAGCTAGCGGAGAACGTACAAATAACGAGAAATAGCGGGTAGATATAAGGTGAATAACTTCACAAATAGCACTCGAATATTCTACAGAAATTAATTGATACTAGCGATGCGGGTAGACATGTATTTATGTATGCAGAATAGGCCTTACGTGCGATACAAAGCGGGGTTACAAAATAAAGTTATAACGTGTAGGTACCAAGTTCCTAGACTGATTTTAGCGGATAATAACATGAATTGAATAAGTTGACCGTGCGGAATAAAAGCGGATGCGGGGCGGAAATGGAACAACTTATTGAATTTATCAGTAGGATTTGACGTACAAATTAATTAGCGGGGAAATGAATACCTACGTGTGACATTAAGTAGATACAGTAGTGACGTTATATAGAATATGGACACTGAGATACAACACAGATCCAGCGGTAGATGCAATTTACGTAGAAACAAACGGATATTGGGCAGATGGTTTTATACAAACTACCCAAGATATCCGTGCTCGTAGGAACAAAACTTATGGTGGAAATTACGGGCTGGTTCAGACCTTTCTCACCACAGTGGGGGGTGCGGGTTCTTATAAATTCAACGATTGCTCAAGTTGAGGGCTAGAGTGGACTGTATTTTTGCGACTAATTAGAATGCTATTACTTAGGCCTAGCTGTGGTAAACCAATAGCACTTGTAACAACGTTCTAATGGGTAGGACGAACGACTGCTGCTTGTGGAGAGACACAGGATTATGATACAGCAGCTTTATAGGAAAGGAGCACGCACGTACCTGGTGTCTTCTGAAGTTCAGGAGTTGAGGAATCAGCGCCTAGGTCCAGTTCTGACCTGGGCGCACCACGTTGCAACGCAGAAGTTCGAAAACGGCACTAAATTGCACTTAATTCACTAGTATTGTCACACATATAGGTTTCTTATACAAAATAGCGGTTAATTAATGTAGGATTACATGGATTTCATCCTTGATTGAATCACACGCAGCAGATACAATCTGACCTCACGCACGGTAGGAAAACGTCTGTCTTTTGGTTCGGTGAGATAATCGTAGAAAATCGGCCGTCAGAGAGAGACGGCGCTACGTGTGTGCGTGCGTGTGGGAAGGAGAAAAGGGATAGGAACACGATGTTACAAGTACTGGATTTAAATAGTCCAATCATAGAGCTACAATATCCACCAATATGAGTCTGATTCCAATACATCATACAATAGAATAAAGAACCAGAAGGAATTGAGTTGAACTTAAATTGACCCTGATTTTACCAAATTGCTTTGATGCATTTCGCATAAACAACACTGCAGTGGTCTTTAGTATTTTATAAAATTTTATAAATCAGGGTATTAAAAACTAATGCTTAACAAAAGTTATGCATACCAAAACAATCTATAGTAGAAACTTAATTAGCTGGACAAATAGTTTTTAAGGCTTTGGATTATATTTGTATGTTTTACATTAACTCATTAAATTTATATCCTCCAAAATGGAATCATCCATTTTGTTGGTTATTGAATTCTTATTCTCCCATTATATATATATATACAGCTATTTTAGTATATATCTACATGTAACAACATTTGCTTGAAATATTACAAAACCACTTCTGAACTACAATAGGTATTTTCAAATAACTTCCCATTGATGTTTATAATGGTGAAGAATGTGCGAGTTACAGTAAAGCCTGATGTACACGGGTAGAGCAAATAGCAGAGTCAACTAGCATACTACTTTACCAGTTCCAAGTACTCTACCAATTTAAGTAGAGTAACTGTTTACACGTAAATTTTCATTTTGTCGGTAGAGTTGTTACTCTACTAACCGTTTACATGGGTAGAGTAGAGTAGATGCTGGAGTGGGGGAAGGAAAGTGGTAGATAGCTTGCTCACGTTGCTAGTTACTCTACTCTACCAAATTTCAGTACTCTACTCTACCAATGCTGTTTACACTGGTATACTTAGTAGAATAGTTAGTACTCTACCGTTTACTCTAACCGTGTACAGCAGCCTTAAAGGTGTTAGTAAATTAACCACAATGCAGCCAATAACCTATGAGATTAGCACTGGCATGCCACTTTTTTCTGTCCTTGGTCATCCACATCCAGCCCGCTTCTTACCCATGGTCCACCTCGTGAGACCACCTGGGTAAACCATGGGATTTTTTTTACAATGGACTACCTTTCTTCACCTGGGTGTTCCTTGGGAAATATTTTTTTCTACCGTACACCTAATTATCAGTTGTTCCAACTGCCTGCCCGTCTACAAATAATAATAATAATAATAATTAATAAATAAATAAAAATCGTTTATTGAACAGAAGACAGTTACATAAATGTATACAGTAGTACCCACACTAGGCATAACCTGTGTCGTGGGTACTAATACTCTTAATGTAGTTGTACATAGGTGTCTTAGCTTTTAGTTACTATAATAAAGAATAAAATAAACTTAGTTAAATAGTCCATAGTTCAACGGTGCTAGGTGTGTCTCAGTTTGTATGTATGTGTGTGTGATAGTGAGTGTGTGTGTGTGTGTGTGTGTGTGTGTGTGTGTGTGTGTGTGTGTGTGTGTGTGTGTGTGTGTGTGTGTGTGTGTGTGTGTGTGTGTGTTTGTATAAGAGTGATTATATTATTACTTCCGTTTTCAACACAGTTCTACTTGGTAATGATCAGTAAACCTTCGGTTTCAGCGTACGTTAAGGAGAGAAGCCAATTAGTGACAATAACTTTACAATGATAGTTATTCAATGAAGCAATTTTAATTTTCTTGTTTATTTTATTGTACAGATATTTACCAAGGAAACAAAAGAAGTTTTGAGCAAAAGAAGTTTTGAATGGGTAATTGGTAAATATTATATCTGTTCTGCGTTTTTTAGAAATTGTAGACAAAGTGTCATTAGTTATCATGCGGTGTTGGATCAATATAATTCTCTGGATGAAGATTTGTCGCACAGTCATCATTTTTGTTTCTGCGTACAACTTTGTAGTGGGGTATAGGAATGGCAGTGAGTGACTTATTTTGAGGACAGCTCTTTGTGCAATTTCGAGCGGTAACAAAGTAGTTTTCTTTGCACCACCCCAAGTGTCCACACAGTACATCAATAATGACTGGCAAAGTGAACGGTAAATTAGGTTGATGATAAGCAAATCAGCTATATGTCTAATATTTTTAAAAACTGCTAGCAGTCTACGTATTCTCGCCGTGAGAAGTTGTATATGTGGTTTGAAGGTCAGACATTCATCCAACAGTATACCCAGGTATTTGACAGTTGTTTGCCTATCCAGTTTTGGACAGCTACAGTTATCAAAAGAGAGTGAGTTGAGACAGACAGCAGAATGACAAACAAGATGGTGCAGCAACTTAGGGGCCTGAGACTTGTTTGAGATTGAAAACGTTATGTAGGTAGTTTTACTTGCATTAAGGCTAAGGAGGTTATTTGATAACCATAATGCGACCTTGTCAAGACCCTTTTGAGCTAGCTTGTATGTGTTTTCCCAACCGTCCCCACAGAAAACCAATGCCGTGTCATCGGCAAAAGTGTACACATTACCATTTCCTAGTTTGATATCGCATAGGTCGTTTAGATAGATTAGAAATAGCGTCGGACCCAGCACACTGCCTTGGGGCACACCAAAAGTAGGAGTAAGGGGGTCACTAATAGAAGAGCCTATTTTGGTTCGCTGTTGACGGTTTGAAGTCTTCAAAGTCTTAATGTGGACTGTCACCAATAAAAATAGAGCTTTTTAAAGTTTTATCGGAGAGGTGAACCGTTGTAAAAAAAATTCCCACAGTTCACCCAGGTGGTCTCAGGAGGTGGACCATGGATAAGAAGCGATCCAGCCACCACTGACTATATCAGATCATCAGTTGGTACTTCGGTCACACACAGCGACTAATCGCTACGTATGCCTAATTGCCGCGACTATTTGCTGTGTGTGTCAGGCTATTCACTGCAAATACATTCACTCGCCGGTTGAATTTAACATGTTAAATTTTACTCGCTGCGCATGTGCACTCAGAGCGAGAATTCGCTGTGTGTGACAGGGTACTCGCTGCGACTAGCCTTTCCGCTCAGCTCGCCGCTTTAGACACGCCTGTGCTACAGGTCTTTTCGCGTTGCATATATATGAGTAAATATGATGAAATGAGGGTATTAGAACTTCTCTGCATTCAATCCATCTACGAACCCATTATCGCTTCGTGTGTTGTGAGCTTAATCAGCATTTGGTTTACTAACTCTGCACATGCCAAGCGAATATACCTACTGTTTTAAACGTGTGCGACGAACAGACATTTGAATTTGCGCACCAACAGGCTGTCGAAATTCTCGTGTAGAACTCGCTGTGTGTGACATGCTGTGACTATTATTCGCGGCGAGAGCACTCGCAGCGATTAGTCGCTATGTGTGACCGAAGCTTTAAATGTGTAATCACGCAAAAGGTGAAAAATAATGCAAGCTCATACCCAATGCTGGTTGGCTGTTTCGAGGGCCGTAAGTTCAGCCTCTTCATCGCAAGGGCTGTCAGCATTAAACCACTTAGCATCTAGCAATCGTGGTGTCAAAGCAGGAAACGGTACATTCATCACAAATATTTACCAAATTGGTCGATTTCATGACATTATTGTTCATTCATGACGTGACGACCTCAGACCAGACTGTGATACTACCTACGCGTGACGACTTGTGGACTTGAAGTTGACACCCGGATTAGTGATGAACCGGTTCAACTTTTACCGGTTATTTTTGTGACCGTAATTTTTTTCAAATAACTGTAATCAAGTAATTTATAGGGTGCAGCCGGTGGACAATCTAAAATTCATATAGATTTTTTGATATGAAACTTATTTTCGAGGTAAGAATGCATTAAAAAAGACAAAAAATCAATTGATATTTCGGAAACCTGTAACGATAATAAAACTAATCGGCATTATTTGGTTGAGTAGGCTGTATATAACTGACATGCTTTACTTCATTTTATCAATGCATTTTCATCATGTGACTTTTTGATAAAAACAAAACAAAACCTGGAAGTACCGTGCTAAGAATTATAATCTGTTCATCACTAGTCCGGATCCGGATGCGTTTGCTTCGCATTCGTCTGTGGCAATTAAAAAGTAAATTGTGCGGTGTTCCCCACCATACCCCATATAATTTTAATAAAAAATCCCGCGTTATCTATTAAAAATATTCAGAATAAATCGCATCCGCCTGTTCCTAACTTTATTCGGATTCAAGACTTTCCTCATACAAACAGTAAGAACAGATGGCACAATTAATTTTACTTTTATTTTCTTTTGGTATTGTTTCACGAATAATCATTGTGATGCAGAGATAAAAAAGAAGTAAAACAAATTTAACGACCTGTTGTTCATTGTTAATTCAATAAACAATTAAAAGATTGCCACGGACGCAACATTTTGACGAGAAATGGCAGAAAGGCTTTTCATGCGTGAAATTATCATCACTCCAGCTATAACTTCTGCCCACTTGATACGATGATCATAAAGTTAAATATTTGTTTTGCATTTCAAATTTTTTTCTCCGTAAGTGTCTAAATATTTTTACCTAGCAAAAAATGTATTCTACAATTATTTCAATTTCTATTCTAGGTGTGTTATGTCTCATCTATGTCATTGCTTCAAAGAAATTTTTTGGGGGGAAGTGCAGAACCAGATAAAGACTTAGCTGACCTCATTTTGTCTAAAGGATATTTACCGAACGAAAGAGAATTGCTAAAACACGGAAAAGGAAATAAATTTGGTTTGTACCTAGTACAATTCTTTATCACAAGCCTTCAATCACCTGGAAGAGTACTTATCTTTGTACTGTAGTTCGAGTCTTCTTTTTTTATACATACGTTCCACTGCAGGGCACGGGCCTTCTCTCAGAGAGAGAGTATGAGCTTAATTACTACGCGTGCCTACCCCGGATTGGAAATTTTAAGCGTTGAGGTATGCGAACTTCTTAGACACTCAGGTTTCCTCATGATGTTTTCCTTCGCCGTTAGCGAGTAGTATTGCTACTATACTACACAAATGTACTTAACTTCGAAAACCAAAACATTGGCACATAACGAGATTCGAACCGATTTGTCGACTTTGACTCTCATTACTTTAAATATTTTTATTGTAGGTAAGTATGTAAATAGGTAATTAGTTTGTGATTTTATTATTTTAGTTAACGATGCTAATTATCTTCTGTCTAAACTTCCCGATTTGGAGCTTATAAAATTACTTGATGAACATCCTATGAAGAAAGAGTTCGATGTAAAGGACCTTGTACAAATAGCTTTAGAAGATGACATCAAGCACGAATTAAACGAGGAAAGAGCCTCAGTAAGTGACAAGTTCTTACAAAGTACACAAGTAAACAGCCAAACAGCTGTCCAACAAGTTAATCAACCGTATTTTAGACTTGATAATAAACCAGTGCTTTCACAATCTAATTCGAAAAATTATATAAATTACAACGCTCTACAAAAAATTTATACTCTCCTAAATGGTCAACCACAGGAGAATGAAGATGATGACAGCAACCGAGAGATGCTGTTTGATGTTCTAGTAGCTCAGTTGAAGGCACTATGTTGTAAGAGGCCTAAAGGAAAAAAACATGTTAAGACTTTAGTGGAAAGAAATTATCCATCTCTTTACTTACCCAGCGTCAGCAACAACGCTAACTATAAATCGAACTCAGAGTACAAGCCACAAAATGTTTACCGCACAGTACCACGCACTACGGAGCATTTGTTCCTTATCCTGAACGAAGAAATTAAGAGCAATGTCAGTGACGATTTGATATCTGTGGACCCTGAAAGTCTTGGAAAAAACAGCAGTGTTTTATTGTTGGGACCCTTAAATAGACCTTTGTCTGACGAACAACTTCAAGTTGTGGTAAGTTGTCATAATACTTATTCGGTGATGAATTGATGATAGCCTGCCTTTTATACACTTTTTTATGCCCTAATTTTTTTTATTTAATGCATCTTTAACATTAACGTGTTCATGGATAGATTTATTGGACCGAAACCAACAGCCAATATTATTTTTATATAGGTTGTAACTAAAGCATATCTGTGCAAAAAAAGGAATTCTATACGAACAACGTTTGCAATTTTATCTTTTAAACGGTCTTTAGTACGATTTTTACGCTTAGTAGGACTTTTACTATGATGTAAACTTCAAAGTTGCAAGAAAAATATTAGCTATCCCATACAAAATTATGGTTACTTCAGTATGGAGCTTCTTCACGATTTTGAACTTTTCCCCATAGTACCTAAAAGTCATTTGTATTGACGAGTAGAACCCTCGATTTTTGGTTAGACATGGGAATTTTGTTACACCTTGCATACTTATTTCAGGCCTGTACCTTATGACACTTGTGATTCATAATTCGCGAAGTTCGGGATTAAATTTGTTGGTTAATAATTTAACTGAGAAATTCTCAATCGTTATTAAGTTAGACCCATAAATTAAACGTAGAATAGTACTTGTTAGATAAATACACATTTTTTTTAAGTTAAAATCTTTGTTCTGTATGCGATCAAATTATCGTCCATTGATTAACGTCTTAATAATGTATGTTTTATTCTTTCTTCAGATGAAGCGCATTTCAAACGAACTTTCAAAGCCAGAATATTCTTCGATACTGAAACAATTATCTGAAGGTACACTACAATCTCCTAATTTAAGTTTGATGAAAAATTTTATTACTGGGCCAGAAACAAGAAGATACATCAAACCACATAGATGTAACTATCAATCAAAATTAGCAAGAGTTTTTGGAGGAACTAGATGGCTGTTATGTACGGGATACCTAAATCTGAATACACCCAGTTTATATGATTAAAATTTAAAAATAAATGCCTAGTATAGGGGACCATGAATTTATGAAATAAAATTTTGTTCCCTCGCTGATCACTACGTTGTTTAGTGGGTGGTTATGTATAGCGTGCCATTTTAAGAGTTTTGGTCCGTTCAGTCTCTTAGGTACATAGGTACACCTATGTCATAAATAAAACCACTTCACGGAACTTTATTAACTTCTGGCAACACTCGACACCAGTCAGTCACTATGATTTTCACAGACCCTTTTTTTTCTTTTCGTTCGTTCGTTCCATCCATACAGTGTTGCCACCTTAGAGGTTTTCCTACCAGAACTGGTGCTTTTTCAAGGCTCCTGGTTGTATTTTTTATATAGCGATTTTATTTAGTGGTTTTTCAATGTCGATCCTGGAAACACATCTTCGAAAGGGAAATCCCCCTTCCGTTCCCGAATTTCATAATATTCTATGCTTACTCTATGACCGGGGAACCCCCAGGTGGGGCCAGGCGCACTCGTAAGTTGATGTTTTCTTTTTAGCTGACAATCTATGTCCCGCCTGACTTTGAACTTTGTGTGTTGTGTTGTTTTGTTGTCAAACTTAAAGCCCTTTCAACAACACAACTCACACAGTTCAAAATCAGGCGGGACATAGAATGTCAGCTAAAATTTACTTAGTTAATTTACTTTAATAATACGTAACATTATATAATTAATAAGTACTACTACCTACTACTATTTATAAATATAGTTCGTATTTAATTTAAACTAGGTTTTCTTTAGCCATTTTAAAATGCAATAATTTAGCGGACAAATTCTTTAAAATTTGTTTGTTTTAAATCCATATTGTTAAATATTTGGCGACATTTTACTTATGAGCTGGCGCTTTAAAGAAAATCCAAGGTGGCAACACTGCATCCATGTTTCATTTTTTTTCCCTCCTCATTTTTCTGTCAACCTTTACCAAGTAAGACGTGTCATGGCGGACAAAAACGAAAGGACTTTCATTATGGTGAAGCCGGATGCCGTACAGCGTGGGCTTGTTGGAACCATAATTGAACGCTTCGAGAAAAAAGGCTTCAAGTTGGTGGGTCTGAAGTTCGTCTGGCCGTCGCAGGAGCTCCTCGAAAAGCATTACAGCGACTTGGCTACCAAGCCTTTCTTTCCCGGTCTCGTCAAGTATATGAGCTCCGGTCCCGTTGTCCCGATGGTGTGGGAGGGATTGAATGCAGTAAAGACCGGCAGACAAATGCTTGGCGCTACTAACCCCGCCGACTCTCTGCCTGGGACCATCCGCGGAGACCTGTGCATCCAAGTTGGCCGCAACATCCTACACGGATCCGATAGCGTGGAATCGGCCAAAAAAGAAATCGCTCTTTGGTTCACCGAGAAGGAAGTTGTCGGCTGGACCCCAGCCAACGAAAACTGGGTTTACGAATAAGTGCATTTCTTAGCTGATAAATACATCAATGTGAATTCCAAATAACCTATAATCTGCACGTGTATGGTTTAGGTTAATTTAAGTTATACTGCTAATAAAGTATTCATTCTTATTTGTGTTACGTTAATTTCTATCAAAAATTTCATTTCCTTTTTAGTCTGATGGATAGTTATGCGATCGCTTTGTTCCATGGCCAAGGTCATCAAGATTAAAACGATATGCCGAGAGCGAGAATGATTCATTTTGATTGAAGTAGGAGGGCATTGCGTTAAGGCGATATTACACGGTTCGATTTTGCTTAAATTTCATTGCTTCAATCGCATTAAGATGTCAAGCTATATTGATTGAAAGTTTCAATTTGGTTAAACTATAGACGGAGTTTACACGTTCAGTCTGGCGTCAGTTCAGTCCGTGACCTTGATCAAGCTCGGATTCACGCCAACTGATGTAGCTAGGCGAGGTATTACACGGTCACTCAACTCATGGATTTTGCATCAGTCCGAAGGAAAACACCAATACGACAGCACCAAGCACAGATCTTTATCTGTGATTATAGATTAAAAATAAGCAGCCTATATACGCCCCATTGTAGGGCACAGGCCTTCTTTCAGAGAGAGAGAGAGAGAGTATGGGCTTAATAGCCGCGCGTGCCCACCGCGGATTGGCGATTTCAAGCGCTGAGGTATGTAAATAGCTCAGACACTCAGGTTTCCTCACGATGTTTTCCTTCACGGTTAGCGAGTAGTATTGCTACTATAACTTCACAAATGTACATAACTTAGAAAACAAAGTCATAGGTACTTGCCCGTACTGGGAATCGAACCTGAGGCTCCCGCTTCCGAGTCCAATGTTCTACCCAGTACGCTACCACCGCGTTCCACAGACTATATAGAGATACTACGCGTTCCGTGTGGCGCCGGATTAAGAATAGCGTCACTCTATCCTCGTAAACAAGTCCCAGCGCATTTTGACATGCAGTAGTCATTGAAACCCAGCGGTCCTATTGAAAGTACTATTCAAATCTAGTGCTTCAGTCCCAGAGGTTCAAGTACAAAACTAAGGGCGTTACAGTTATTATTTTGCATTGAAATTTTTAGGGCTTACTAAGGATGGGGTAAGGAAGATTTTAACTTTCTCAAAAGTTGTTTTTATTTGGTACTTCAAAAAGGACCTTGGGTCTGAATTCAGTGTGAAAATGAGGGTAAAAAATTAAAGATTTTCAATTTTATTACAATTTATTTATGAAATAATAAATCACTTATGTTCCTAACTTAAAATTCATCTTAAAATCTCCCATTATTCTTCAGATAAGTTTGATTGGATTTCGCCACAATCAGATCGATAAGTTCCCGATCGATGTATTATTTAAAATTATCCTAATGGTCAACATAATCCTTAGGATCCTGTTTTGGATAAGCAGGTTGAATGAAGGGGATACACGGTCTAAATTCGGGGTCTACCCATGCCCTTTGTGGCAAATCTGCTTGAGACATTCTACCGCGCGTTGAGATTCGACCTCTGGGACAAAATATACCACCACGAACGTGAGTTTCCACGTTGAAAAAACTCGTCTTCCGTACTCTCCTCTGAAGAACTTACGGCAGACTCCTCTTTTTTCTCCGCTCACGTCACTTTCATCAAAGTCGTCATCGTCTGCCTCAATTTATGAATCGCTGAAATGTAGCATCGCCAGTTGGATTTATTTCATATGGTTGTTAAAAAGAGAATTCTCCTCCATGCTGCCTCAAGACTATAGTACTTATGCTACCTAAAGTGCCTGAGTGTTGACCTAGCGTTGACTGGCGTTGACTGATGGGAGACTGATAGATAACACATTCAAACGATCAGTCTGCCGTCAGTCTAACCGTGACTGACGAAAATTATCAAAATATGCGAATATCCGTCAGTCTGGTTCATCCAAGATCAGTCCATCAATCCATTGAGTAGACTAATAATCAGTCAGCCGTCAGTCTAACCAGACTGATGGAGTTGACTGACGCCAGACTGAACGTGTAAACTCCGTCATAGGGAATGTCTAGTAAGTTATGGGGGTGGTGGGGATCGCTTGTTCGGTATATGGCAGATTCTGAATTCGACAAAATCGCGATTCGGCAGATTCGCCACACGACAGAATCTTGGATTAGAAAGATTCTGAATTCGACAGATTAGTGAGAACGACAGAAGTACAGTTAAGCGGAATTGGAATTTAATTAAAAATCACGTTGAAATATTTCAAATTTAATCAAACAACAAAATTAAAATAATTTTGAATCATTTCTTAGAACTTAAAATAAAATTACCTATTACTTTGAATAAAATTGTTACCTACTTACCTACCTACCTATGTTTGAATATGCAATTTATTTTACACAATCGTTTCAGACATTCTGTATTTCGTCCTTAATATTTGCTTGAACAATTATGACTATTTGTTTATTTTTTCTAACAACTTTAAGTCACGCCGTTTCCCTTTGCAATAAACTAGGTAGATTTTGTTTTAACTTTTCGTCCTGAAATCGCGATTCCTTCTTTAGTAATTCAAGGAAAAGAATAAGTGGTGGCTCGATGGGAGATCTTTTCTTTAGCCGCCCATGCCACCCTTCGACAGGGTTATTTGTTCTAAAATTTTCTCTGTAGCAAGCAAAGACAATTTCAGTACATATTCCTATCCATTGTGTTGAGAAGTAATTACTAAATGCAATATAGCCTTCAGAATCTTTTGCCACTTCTTGAATGCGGAAAATTGTTCCTCCAATGTAGTAAAAAGTCTTTCATACATAGCTTGAGTTTTATTCGCCAGAAGAATACTTATAAAGCAAGGGAACAAAATTCACGATATTCTCGTCGTTCGTAATATTTATCTGCAAACTGTAAACTTGGTAAAAGGGACTAGGACATAATAATATTTTGAATGTGCCATCGCCGTAAAAGACCCAACTTTACCCACCAACCAGATCTTGTTTTTATTTTTTAATATTCCTTTGCTAATAGAGTCCCGAAAATTAAAATTTTCTTCTTGTTACCGTCATCAAATAAAAAAAATCACCCACCAGACTATGCGGTAGTTTTAGGTTCTTCAGACTTCTGCAACTCTTAGTATTCATTTTTAGATAATTACCCCTGCTTTGTACAATACATCTTTTATTTGTATAAATGTTGGTTTATCTTCATGAACACAGTCACAGTCCACAGAGTCCACAAAATCTTCAAATAGTTTTGGAACCGGTTCGAGACTTTTGCACACTAACGTTTTACATTCATCTTTAACGCAATCAATGGCATTTCTGGTTTCATCGGGAATGCACATATTATGGCTGGCCTCTAACATTTTTTTATCAATTGTAATGGAAGGACTATACTCTTCTTTGTTAAAACATCGCCAGTTTGTGTTGCCGGATTTGTTCTTTTTTACAAATTTGTACCTATGTCCGACATGTAACAATAAGGGCTTTCCCCTTTCACTCTTAATAAACTTTAAGTTTGCCTCACCGTTACTAGTACCAAGATCCACGACTTCTTTAATATTGTATCATTTCATTCTACAACACCACGCATTGCATAATTTGACGTACACGTTCAATGACAATGACATAAAAAGTGGCCTGATAGTGAGGAGTTTGTCTTCAAGGAGTTATCTATCTATGTATCAAAGTAGTTCCTATGGACTTCTAAATAAAAAAAGTCCATATCCATATTGATATTATGAATGCGAAATTAACTCTGTCTTTAGAATATTGATGAATTTTCGTACAGAGCTGGCTTGGAGGTACGTAAGACAAATTGTGACCAACTGTACTCTTTCTGCCAAACAGCGATTCTGTCGAATTCAGAATCTGCCATATACCGAACAAGGGCTTAATATGAACCCCCTTTCCAGGCAAGGCGAGTTGAGTTACGATCACTTTTCTCTGACACACTGAATAACTCTTTGTAAATGGACTGAATTTACTTCTGCAACAGCTCCGGCACTGCGGGAACAGCCCCTTCGCCCGTGCGTAAAAAAGTGCTGGCACCCATTGCTCACCGTCGGAGCTTCGGCTTGCTGGTCAGCTACGGCGACCACCTGTGCCTGGACTTTGTGCGGGGCGGGGGCTGCCCTCCCTCCGCGCCTCCGGCTTTTTATATATCGGTAACCACCACCTCTGCATGGAGTGCGTGCTCTGAGTTTGTCTATCCGCAACCGAATCATGAGTGCGCCAATCCTGTTTTTAAGCCATTTGAACCAATTCACCCGCCAAAAGTACGCTGGAAGAAAAAATCGTCAAATTTACATTTAATACCTACCGAACAAAAGTAAGAAAAACGGTTTTTCACAGAAAAAAAATTTGCGCCATAATTGCGTTCCAGGTTTTGTTTATCGGAAGAAGTTTTATTTTGGCTCATATTTTGTAAGTTACGTTTTAATCGGAATAAATCAATATCGCGGCGCCCCTGTACGAAAAGATACGCTAAATGAGTTCAATTGAACCCCGAGAAACCCTCTATACCTACTTATATCATAATTAAAGTCTACTAGACAGTCCAGCCAACCCTTCAATGACATTGAAATGTCTAAATACATTCGTATCTGCCATTGCGCAATTTCATTGAAAGCTACCTAAATCTCGGCGAAAGCTTTCAATGCGATTGACACAGACAATCATCGGGCACATTTTTTAATGTTCAATTGTTTTTTTTTATTCGTATAGGTTCAATGCCTTTCAATGGTATTGCTCAATGTGATCGAACCGTGTAAAATAAGATAATTCTTTATTGTACACAGCAGAAAACAATTACAGAAACAATAGTTACAAAAGAAGAGGTACAATTGGTGGCCTAATTGCGTATAGCAATTTATCGTAATATCGCCTTTAATAGACGTGTAATATCGCCTTTAGCCACAACATTGCATACCTATGTTTACCACATACACTGCCACTTACTTAGCTTCCCCTTTCGACTAACCCACGAGCTCGCCGCTGCGCTGAGGTACCTACATATTTGCAATTTAGTGCGCATAATTAGCGCACGATAGCAATAATTAATTAGTAGGTATGGAGTTCCACAGACTTGGAATCATTCAGGATTTCGTGCCCGTTATATACCTATATGAGCTAATTAAGCGCATAGAATTCGAAAACAAGTATAGATACGTATAAAAACCTAACGTCGATTCCAATGGTGTACGATATTGTGTAGGTACCTGCGAGCTCGCATCGACGCACCAGAGCTTGTACAACTCATTGTTACCATGTAACCATAGACACATAGGGAATTGCACGGCGGCACAGACTTCCTCTCAAAGGTGCGCCCACCGCTGCATTGGCGATTTCAAGCGGAAAAAAAAGATCCCCAAAAAAGATCCGTCATGCTAAAAAGGGGCTATTTATCCCATCGTTTTCTCGTGGTCCCATTATTTTGGTCTTGGACCACGCCCCACGTTGGGCGCCACTGGAGGGAGTTTGGTGAATGATACTGATATATACACCCTCCAATACTGTGTTGAAAACTTCGATCAAAACAGAATAAAAGCTAATTTCACAAGTAGAATAAATTTATGTAGGATTTAGTCAAAAGGTAAAGTAGCAATGAAAATCCAAAAGAAATCTAGAGTGGGTAACGCAATTTTAAATTTTGATTTAACAATAAGACAGAATTAAAGAAATATAAAAAAAAATGGTGTAGAGGTAACACCGTTATTCGTCATCAATGGATCCATGAGGGATAAACTATTTCTCGTAGTCCCATTAAAGAAGATAATGCCTCCTGTATAATGGATAAGTAGTAATAGCAATTCACCCGAAGGTGCGGGCGACTCTTGCGCACGGGATGGGTAGAGGCTCGGTAACCTCGGTGCGGTGCGTGCGTGGCTGTCCGCCCTCTCTGCCCGATTTCCGCGGTGCGTTATTCCCTACATACCTACACTACCCTACCATATCAGCTTATGGGGTGGCCCATGTTTTACGCCGCTTCTGCACCGAATACCAAAGTTCAGAAAGGATGACGGTACAGCATCATCTAAACTTATTACAAGATGATGTTTTCTGCCTTTTATATCTATAGGTACTTTTAATTTTAAAAACCACATGTTCATGGAGGTTGGTTGATACAAAACTTTGGTTCGTAACTGCCTTAGATCGGAGTCAGGTATCAGCATTTGAATCCTCATTCCAAACATTTCAGTCTACCACCGAGAGGGACAAATGAAAAGTACTGACTTATCAATTATCATACATATAATAATCTATTTTTACTACATACATAATGCAGTTACTACAATATTACATACTTATTAGTAAAAATATTCTAGCATTAAAAATGCATCATTTTGATGCAGCCGAATTTTGGATGGTTCTTCTACAATTAGGTTGACGATCAATAATAATCATACATCCCTCAAATAGATAATTTTATCCTTAATTTCATCCAATTTTATACAACTCCCATGTTAAAGATATGCTAAGGTACTAAATCACATTTAGGCTCCTAAGGACTTGAATTAACTATTTACAAATGAGTGAAGCCAGAATTTGAATGATATAATATTATGACAATAGACCAGTTGTAGAATTCCACAGCCAATATACCTAGATGTTGTTAAATTTTACATAACTCGTACTGCAACAGACCATACATAAAATTAATTACCAGTCTATAATTTAAATTACTTATACTGAGGCTTTAAATACACAATAAAATATGTGAACTTATCATATTATGCTCATTGGCAGTGTAACTATTGCTGTTCCATTATGGATTACCCAAAATCAGTATGGAAATACAATATTGTTTTCATAACTATCCTTGCACACGCCATTTGCATAGGGTTGAAAGACAATTGCATTATTAGTCAGTGTCAGTGTCAGTGCTGGAGTTTTGAGATCTTACACCTTAGTGGAGTGACAAGAACTTAGCCACTGCCACGCTAATATCTCACAAAAAGATGTTTAGGCGTCCTGCGTTCCACACTCGCCGAAGCATTACTGCCCTCGGCGGCTGGTCGGGACTCATAGTGTCTGCTCGGCGTGGTGTTCCACTTCCACAGCTGGCTGGCTTTGCTCCGCGCCCGTCTCCTGCTGGTTCTGTTGTATTCTGGACGGGAGCGGCGCTGTTTGACCTGTGGAATTACACTCAAATTTAGTTTTTGTTTATACATGAAGTGCTTGTAAGTTTTCGAATGTCACAATTACTTTTTTGAGTACCGTTTTAGAGTTATACTTTAAGTCGGTATGGTTCTTTTGTTATTGTTCCCTAAAAAGGAACTGCCGTGTGCCATAATGTGCTTACAGGAATTACATAAATTAGGCAACTCTTTGGCCTCCCCAAGACACACCAGAACCTTGGCCATCTACATCCAAGCGTCGCGTCGGCCCAACGAGATCTGAAAACCGATTTTCGCACGTGCTTTTTTTATTGCATAAGCCGGACTTTACCATTAAAAATAGTAGACGAGAACTCCCGAGGGCCAAATATGCTTAATTAAGAAGATATGAGTTCTTTCGGTACTTCAGGGAAAGATATGGTACAAAAAATTTTTTTTAGTTAAATTCAATTCTGCTTTATGGACTCACTGCATTGATTATACAGTACAACTTCGCAAATGTCACGTGTTAGAGTTCAATGGGCCCAAATAACTTTTTTTTTCATAAATTAAAGGTTTTTTTTCGTAGACATAGACGTAAGACGTGGGTTGTAGAATTTAAATGTTCTTTACAAAAATTTCAACTAATTTAACTTTAAAAAGCATTAACTTAAGTTCAAAAACCCGTCATAGTAGGATTCTAACAATGACGGGTTTTTGAAAAGAAAAAGAGTAAAAACAAAAAGTTACCCGTCAACAGCAAAAGCAAACGAAACTTTGCAAAACCATTGTGTTTCATTACAAGACACATAAGGCTCTCACAAAGATTGCCAAAATTATGGTCCTTTCGTGTACCATACTGGATGTATTTGGTACATGGTACGAACAGCTGAAATTATGGTACATGTACCATAATTATGGCCCGTATAACACCAGATTATTTTCTCTGTGGAAAACAGTGAATAAAAAGGCCTTTTAATTATTATTTTGATGTTTGAATTTAGAACACACCAATATATTCTACCTCCATCTCAATGCTTATACAACCTCCTTAGGCAAAAAATACTCGATACAAACTCCTTGCGCAAAGACGTCATACAAACTCTTTGTGCAAATAACTCCTCGAGATTTGATTGGTCGATATTTGCTGCAAGGAGTTTAGCATTAGAATAAAATCTGTTTGTGTTCTTTACTGCACGTACAGAAAAAAAAATTGTAATTTGGCGCCATTTTGAACCATCGACCGGAAATAAATATAATAATAATAAAAAGAAAATTAGGTACTCTGAATTTTAGTAATTGTTCCAATTTCACTGTGCATTTTAATTAATTTAACTTTCCTTTTTTCTTCATTAAATGTTTGTTTTCGCTTAAATTATTTCTTTTTCTCGTAGTCATAGTATAAAGTATAGTATGAACTCTTGAATAAAGTACGGATTTACATTGAGGCCATGAATCACTCGCGTCGCTCAGGATTCTAACACTTGAATCACTCGCTACGCTCGTGATTCAATCATCATTAATCACCCCCTACGGTCGTGATTCAGTCGTTAGAATCCTTCACTTGCTTGTGATTCATATATGACCCTCGCTTTAAATCCGTACTTTATTCACTAATTGCATAACATACTATCTTGGTGAAAACTTTGCATGTTGGTTGATAAATTCATTTATTTATTTCTTTAACTGTATTTAAATTTTGCGTATAAATACAACCCCGTTTTTTTACGAAGATCCAACCATATTTGGATGTTATTACATCCATATTCGATATCCATCTGACCATGTTTTGAATGACACCAAAATATTGTCCATTCCTTCTAATACGAATTTTTCCTTTTCAAAATACCTAGAAATTACAAACAAGTTCGTTTGTTGTGTATGGGTTGTATGTGCCACATCAGACCCAGTGACGAAGGGTCCATATTAGCCGATTCCCACCGGCTTTCCTTTTAGAAATCCGACCGCCAAAACCAAATTTGCTACACTCATAGTGTCAGGCACTCAGACTTCTTCATACATTTTATCGAAACAAACAAATACTCTGTCTCGCTCGCACTCCCACAAAAAATGCTCTGTTTCGCCCTTTATCGCGCCCGAAAGTGGCCGAGGCAGGCTGCGCTGTCCCGGCTTCCTTTTCTTTCTCTTCTTATTGCCGTACGAGAAAGCGAGGCGGACGCGATCGGTTTTATCACTCGGGCGCGACCGTCATTATAAGGTTTCAGCATTGGGATAAGAAAACGCATCGCAAATTACTGTTTTTTTAAATAAGTGTATTTTCTGTCGGGAATCAATTCGGAACTATTTGGATCGGAAGTAAACAGTGTGCTGTGATGGATTGTTGTTTACGTGCATGCTTGTGAAAAAAAAAATTGTGTTTTCGTTGTTGTGGTAGATAAATTACATTGTCACTTATTATGTAGCCTATATTCGTCCCACTGCAGGGCACAGGCCTTCTCTCAGAGAGAGAGTAGGGGCCTAATCACCACGCGTGCCCACCGCGGATTGACAATTTCAACCGCTAATATGTAAATACCTCAGACACCCAGATTTCATCACGTTTTCCTTCACCGTTAGCGTTACATAACTTAGAAAACAAAGTCATTGGTACATGCCGGGATTCGACCCCACGACCTCCCAATTGAGAAGCCGGCGTTTTACCGCTCCGCTACCACCGCGTGTTTATTGTCACTGGTTTATTCTTTATTTCTCTGCGTTTGTCCTTCATATTTGTTCATTGCGGTGAGTTTCTTTGTGCTTCGTCAATAAGACATTGGTTCACATGGAGTGCTATTCAATTGACAATTGCTCGGTCAAACTTTGTTTTCCAATCTTAGTTTTGAAAAGAAAAAGTATGTAATTCAGTTAAGCCGTACTGTTCCAAACATGACTATTGATTGCTAGAGGAAAGATGGATTTTTTAAACATTTCCATACATTTTTTACGACAAATATACATGGATGAAGGGCAGTTGCAAATTGAACAAAATGTTTTGAATTCCGTGTTTATTATTTTCTGACTCTAACTCAGTTTGGAGCAGCTCGGATTTTGCGGACGTTAATAATTTGACGACCTACAATATGGGGCCGCTCAATTGAGACTTTAAATTGAATACTACAAATACAGCTCTTGATATGCTAATTAGTAAGAATAAAATTTCCCGGAGGAAATTAGTATTCTCAGAGAAAATAAAATAAATTAATTTACTTTCATACTAAAATTCTTTGGACCGGCTCCCTTTACCACAATTTCCCCCTTCGCCACTGATCAGACCATAATAATAGCCCATTCAAACCCAATTTTGTGGTTTAATGTGAGTCATCTTGTCTTATTCTTTATAATTTGTCATATTCTAATATAATTTATGTACACCTACCTACTCTCTTCATTTTACAGTCCTATCCATCCTAAGGTTGTCTGGAAGAGATCGCTTTTAAGTGAAAATGAAAGTTTTAGCGATAAGACCACCAGTTGTATACTATCAACTATGTAACTTAGATAATGAAGATTTTTCATGTATCTTTACAATGTATGGTGTGCAATATAAAGTGGTGTATTCATCTAATCTATTTTAATATAATAATAATTTAAGTCCCAACTTGAATCATCGTAAAGATATACCCAGAAACGTACATCCTCAAACCTTTTCAGATGCTCCTTTTCTGGCGCGTTATACGACGTTAAGATAAGATCAAATTTATCCATGACATCATAGGTATAATGTGTATATAACAATTGAAATGTAACATATGTAAGAGTAAAAACGTGTATTTAGGCTGTGCTGTGTAAGAGCTTACATTAACAATGTTACGTTACATTATTTTGAACTGAGCAGCTCCTATATTAAGCGCACCAAATCCTGAACAATTCCAATGGTCAAACAGTCAAATTCCATCGGGATTGCGTCGGGATTCCGACAGGATTTGGTGCGCATAATTATGCCCCAGCACAGAGGGAACTCACCATATTTGTCGTGTATGCCGCGGTGGCGTTTGAGCGCGAACCGGTCGGCGAAGGCAGCCGTGCAGATGTCACACTTGAAGGGCTTCTCCCCGGAGTGCACCTTTGCGTGGTTCTTGAGATGCGCCGCCTGGCTGAATGCCGAGCCGCAGATGTCGCATCTATGGGACATCCGTCAGGTGAAATAATGTAGTCCTCAACTAAAGTGTTCATTAGTGTGTAAAACATGGTGCAAAACCAAGAAACACAAATGCTATTTGACGTGTTTCATGTTCGTAATACTTTTAAGAATAACTACAGAGTGTAGGGTTTTCGACCAGCCTAGTTATTTTTTAATGTTTTTTTATAATAGGCTTGATAAACAACGTTCGAACAAACAAACAACCCGCGCCTCTAGCCTGTAGCAATTCCGAATGGCTTACCCCTTGTTTCTCGTACTCCACTCTATTATTAACAGCTGTTGTTGGTCAAAGCGCATACAAAGAAACAACTGACAGCTGTTAATAGTAGATTAACGGATTGTTATGGTACGAGAAGCCGGGGGTTGGTCGGTAAGAGCCCTGGCACGGTATGCTAAAGACGCAGGTTCGAATCCCGCTTCATCTCAGACTTTTTTGTTTCTATGTAAAGTTACACCGAAGTAATCAATCAATCAATGAATCTAGCCCTTACGTGTCCACAGCTGGACATAGGCCTCCCCAAAGGCACACCACTTCCGTCTGTCTAAAATAATATGGCAAAATAAAGTATCCCATACAATGTTATAAAATTCGCACGTACGCCTCTTTTGACAATGTCAGATCGACCCGCAAATCATAGACCAATATAGAAATATGGTCATTCTTTCAACACATCATGTTTTTGGGCACTATCTATCACACAGCGACACAACAGAGCAGAAGGCTTTGTAGTGTTCTGTAGACGAGGAGTCCCACGTGTCCATATCACGATATTTTGCTAGCTAGCCGAAACTGACCTACAAGAATGTGTTGGGAGTTTTTTTTGTAATTGAGTCATATATCCGTCGCAAAAACGACATAGCCGTAGAGTGACGAACACCTTGGCATAGTACTAGGTCAAGGTTGTGTGACAAGTATTAAATAGGATTACAAAGTGTACAACTCACTTGTAGGGTTTTTCACCAGTGTGGATGCGCCGGTGGTTCCAGAGTGTCGCGTGTCGCGCGAATCCCTTGTCGCATACCTGAATAAAGAGTAACGAGATGAATTAATGTCGCCGAAATGTTTCCTAGGTCCTACAAGTTATATCCGTCTTTTTCATCTCAATTTAACATTGGCTAAGGACAATTCGAGATTTAAACTCTGTTAGCACGGACTTTGTCTTCAGAAGACCACTAATAGATAGATAAATAATAATAAACACAAATTTTGTGTTTTGAGACGCACATAAAACGGCAGCCACCGATTCAGCTTTCACATTTTTTTATATTGAAAATGTTCCCATAAAATATAAAATGTTTTTCTGAGGCCTAATTTGTTCAGTCTCAGACTTACTGGGTACGTCTCTCCGTAAATTTGTTTTATTTTGTGTTACAATGGAAATAAATGTTTTTCACTTTCACTTATGAGCAATGGATCCCTCGAAGATATCTCTTCACGATTGGTGTATTAACGGCTAACTAAACTCGGGTCCATAAAATAGCACCTATTCAGTCTTCTTATATGATCAGGTTCGAGGAGTGGAGCTTTAAGCCGGTTTCAGTGTTTTTCCGATTGTGCTTGTTCATGTCAGCATGTAACTTTATTTCCTCAGCTACAGTGTTTTTTTACTGGTTTTTGAGCCTCTTGTATTACATTTATGTCTCAGACACACACTAAGTCTCACAGCTGGATGGCATATATGTCGTAAAAAAATCGCAATATAAAAAAGTAGACACAGAAGTGTGTATCTAAATAGGCACAACGACTTGCTGTGATAACATAGGTGTAGTCAACTTATCCCATGTAAACATTCAAGAACTCACTTCACAGACATATGGCTTCTCTCCAGAATGTGTCCTTTCGTGATTCTTCAAGTGCGGCGACTGTGAGAACTGCATTCCGCATGTGTTACATCTGAAATGAAAATGTTAGTCAGGCGTGTTGCTTAAATGAAGTGAAGATTATGTTGCGTGAACCCTCGATGATTGATCCTTACTTCAACGAGTTTTTAGCGGTCTTGTTAATATATCACTTCTGCAGAATTCTCTCGATAAAAAATGCCAAAGTGATCCTTAAAATAACAATTTTAAATACCCACAATAATATTCATCATCATCAGCCATTTGACGCCCACTGCAGGACATAGGCTTTCTTCGTGGTTTTCATAACCATGAGGGGTGTTGCCACAATCGCCACGCTTGGCAGGCGGATTGGCGATCGCAGTATGCGGTTGGAATCTCAGGAAGACGCTGCTGCCCGTCTCCTGGTAATTGATTACCTTAGTCGCCTTCTACGACATCCACGGGAGAAAATGGAGTGAAGCTATTCTTAATCCCGCGCCAGAGGGATGAACAATAATATTGATGGATGCCACAATAATATTATTTAACTTTATCGATAAGGTTAAGGGAAGCAACTACTCATAATATACTTAAAAAAAATTATATCTATATTTTCAGTTAATCTGGTAGCTTTTATTAAAATTTCATTTCAGTGGCCTTATATTCCTTTTCTTTCATTCGTATCAGCACCAAGCGGTGTTAGCGGAGCGGTAGAACGCCGGCTTCTCATTCGGGAGGTCGTGGGTCCGATTCCTTTGTTTTCTAAGTTACGTACATTTGTGAAGTTATAGTAGCAATACCACTCGCTAACTGGGAAGGAAAACATCGTGAGGAAACACTAGTTTCTGAGGTATTAACATAGCTCAGCACAATGGCTCAACTATGAGGTTAAGTGCGGAAATCTCCAGTCGAACTAGAATTCGTATCAACACCAACAGTGATGGCCGAGGCTTGTATGTGTGTCAACTTCTTAAACAAAAGAAGTCTTCCTCACCTGTAAGGTTTCTCTCCGGTATGAATTCTCGAATGATTCTTTAGATAGACAGCCTTAGCGAACGCAATACCACATATGCCACACTTGAAATTCTTCTCTCCCGAGTGCAGCTTCTTGTGGGACCAGAGTGAAGAGTATCTTGAGAAGGAGCCTCCACAAATATTGCAGTGGAAAGGCTTGTCTACGTTGGACTGATTGAGCTTATTCTTGTTGCCGCCGATGAAGATGATGCCGGAGCCATTGCAGTTGGTACACTTAGCAACAGACGCCAAGTTGCGCTTCTTCACCGGATGGTGGCCGGGCACTGGTGGTGTTTACAAGATAGATAGAGTACTTTATTGTACAGAAAAAAGGAAATTACACATATACAGGGCGGCCCACGGCTATGCCACATGGAGGGATAGTACCGTGAATATTGTAGATTGAACATTTTACTGAAAGAAGACATTATTTTAATTTAAAAACAATTTAAACTGTATTCATAGATTTTTAAATAATTACATTGTTGAACTGGGAATCGAACCTGCTACACGATCAAAAAAATTACCCTGTAGCTTTATCATACCGATCGAAAGCCTTCATCATAAGGATTATTTTTTGCTAAATAACATAGTGTCAGAAATAAAAGGAAGACCATGAATTTTAACATTTAATGTGATAATCCATTAGTACAATGTGAAATCGGCACACTTTAGGCTTGTTCGTGAAAGTATTATAAGAGATGGAAGGCAGGAGGAGAGGCAGCGGGACACATAAGAGCCTAGATAAAAAAAGTAACGAAATTGACACTTCCACGCAATGTAATGGTAGCTCCACACTCTCGCACCTCGTGTAGGCTACAACAGTGTAAGCCATCCACACTCTCCATTTATTCAGTCCATCACTTTGTTTACAAGACGGATGTGGTTTAAATTGCTGCGTTTGCTGCTTTATGCGCTTAATATTACTATAGCCATGGATATCATACGAGTATGTTTGGGATCCCAAATAACTAGTTGCATTTCGTACAACTCCATGAAAGTGTAACATTGACCAATCTGTCAATAAATAAGATAAGATAATAATATTCTTTATTGTACCAGGAAAAACACAACATAAAAAGATGCAGTACAATTAGTGGAGGCCTTATTGCTAATAGCAATTAAATAATTAAAGCAATCGCACACACGTCTGTCCTAGCCCGCTGCTCCAACTAAGAGAGCGTTCCGCGAGACTGGTTGGTGCGCTCGCCACTCGCGCGTCGTGCGTGCGTCGTCTCCTTTGACTCCGGCCCAAAAACCGACACCGAACGGAGCGTTGACGAGGCGAGGTAACATGAGCGGAGCGCGGAGGCGAGAGCTTTATCCACATTCTCGCCCTCGCGAGGGCCTTGCCTCCTAGAGAGTGTGGAGTTACCATAAGAGTGCTTCTTGCATTAAGCACGCCCTTAGATAATGTAATTAGTGCAATAAAGTATTAAAATAAATAATAATAATTATCATTAATATGTTTATTGCACATAAGTAAAAAGTAAAAGCAATGTGGCGGACTTAATGCTATAAGAATTTTTTTACCAGTCAACCACATGTGGTGCAAGACATTAACTGGTAGGCATACGAAGGCTAAGACGATTTACTTCAACTAAATAAACTGACAAATAATGCAACTAACCGATAGTCCGTTGTGCCGTGGATGCCTCAGATTAGAGGAAAGAAGAAGTGAAGTAGAGAAAGAAGTAGAGGAAATACCCACCCATGTGAATGAGTGAGTGAGATTGATTGATTGATATTGAGAACAAACTTACAAGGTTTTTGAGGTTGTTGCGTCTGCTGCTGATTACTTTGATTGGTGGCTAGAGGATCCGAAGTGGGCTGTTGTGATGCGGTGACGGCTCCGACTTCAAACTTAACATTCTCATCTGACGCGACGAAAATTTGCGGTGCATTCACTGAAAACAAGTGAATCGGTCAAATATTTTACCATAAAAATATATAAAGGACAAATAATTTATTTTAAATACCAGCTTACTCCTTACGTTACACATACAAATAACATACAAAGGGACTGCAATACATCCAAACTTGGTGTGTTTAACACATGTATTGGTATTGGTGACGGTTTGGGTTTCTGCAGATCAACTACAAAATGAGCCTATTTTGCATTTAACACCATGGAATAATTACACCCCGTTATCTAATGCTCAGTTTTGGGGCAAATAGTGATGTTGCTTCACATTATTAGACTTCACATTCATATTTATCTATAAAGGGTTGTTTGTCAAAATAAAATTCTTATTTTGTGAATGCTCTAGACATTCATTCCACCTTTTTCATCAGATAGGACGGCGACAAATTATAGAATCGTACAGAGACGACTTATTTGATACTAGGTAAATATTTACTCGGGGTTAAATATTGGTAGCAGGTGTAGTACGAGCACTTTATTGTACATAAAACAAAATGATACAGAAACAATGCACAAAGGCGAGCTTATCCCTATAAGAGATCTCTTCCACTACTTCACAGGGATCACTTCTTTTTTTTCAGGGGAATATTAGTTAAAAATCATTTACAGGTACACGATTAAGTCTCGTTTCCTAGTAACAAAGAGCAGTAAGTTTCTTCAATTTTGTAAAGAAATAAGAAGTATTTTTCTTTAAAGTTATAAAACCTTTTTCGTGTCTTCTAATATTTTTTTAAATCTACTTCTCTGTTCCTTTGACATTTCAACAGATTCTTTTGACAGATTATCTTGTATTTGATATTGATGAATATCGTCAATATTGCAGGGAGATGAACGAAAAAATAGAAATAATGAAAATTCGTCGGCTATTATCAATTTCTTAAGAATCGCATTGTCTATATTCATCTATTTTTTTTATCTCTTTCAGGCAACAAAGATTTAAGTTTCTGTTTCAATGTTAGGTACATAAACTTTAAAAAGAGATGCCTAAAATTTTTGTTTTAACAAGTGCGTTTTTCAAAATTTGTTGACTGCTGGGACGAAGCCGTAGCTCAGATTCGTAAATATCAAAAGAAGGATAACAAGGGTCCGTAGAACGATATCGATAACATTTTAGGCACCTATGCGTCGAAATTTATTTGAGCCCATATTTTACTTCTGATTCTGCCCCTATTCCAGGCATTAAAAAATTAGAAGATCCTAAGTTGTCGTTGAAACAGTCATTGTCTATTGTACATGATATTGAAGATAAAATTTCATTAGTGAGGCAGCACTGATACAGAAACTGATACATGCAAAATTAACAAAGATATTAAATAAAAATCCGGGCTTTAAATCTGTAAATATTATAAATCACTTGTTTGAAAATAAGGATATTCAAATTGATAACAGCGTTGTAAACAAAAGTTGCATAGAGCATTACAAAAAACTACACTTTTTGCCAGTTACATCTGTCGAGGTCGAAAAGTCATTTTCATTTTTTAAATGGATTATCACAAGCAGGCGACGAAGTTTGACGTCATGCCATATGGAAAAAATATTGTTAATTTATTATGAAACGTATCATCATCATCATCATCATCAGCCATTTGACGCCCACTTCAGGGCAGAGCCCTCCCTCGTGGTTTTCATAACCATGAGGGGTTTTGCCATAATCGCCACGCTTGGCAGCATGAAATGTATAATAACTAAAAAAAAAATAAAAGTTTTTTATTTCATAACAATTTTTAAAAAACTCCGTTGAGTATGCATCAGATCTATTTATATGTTAAGTGAGTAAATCAACTTAATTTTTTATCGATATTGATTATCGCAACTGCCCCATCACTTGCCCCCAAACTGAGCATTAGATAACGGGGTCTGGTAATAATGTTTTTAAAATGGAGCAAAATAACCAGCACTGAGGGTTCCATATAGCATAGCAAAAAATATGTTTTCTCAAGTGTTTGAATGTGTTTGTGAGTAAATGTTAATTTGTTCTTTCATTCAGTTTGGGACTCTTAGTGGGATCCAATTCACACTTGGCCAGTTTTTATTATTTGTTGTTATATTATAGGCCTTTTTATCTACATAATGAGATTATTTACACAGCTTCTAGTGGCACCTTCACTTACACTAGATGGGTGAAGGGACCACTCGGACGCTGCAGTGCCTGGGACATTATATGGATATTATAGGAATTGACTTTAGTCACACCAAGTTTGACTTTTATGAATACCATTTTTATTACACTATTTTTATGTATACTATAGAGCAAAACAAAAAAACTTGTATGTGTGTGTACTATGCTTATTTTTTTTATTATTTATTGCGCAATCAATCTGATACGATAACGCGTATATTGTGAAAATTTTAACTGGCTACCTATTACTGTTCAAGAGATAAAGCCATTTAACATAAAGCCAGAAATTTAAAAAAATATACTATAATAAACAAAAGAAATATTGTTCAAACTACAAACTTAGCTTTCAATCCATCTGTCTAGAAGGCATAACAATATTTCGTCAGTTAAAGTACTTACTTTGGTTGTTTCTTTGTTGTTCAACAGTGTCTTGCGCTATACAGTTCTCACAGCGAATCAGCTTAGGTCCTTTCCTTTTAGGATTGCTTGAAATGCCACCGCCACAGGTTATACATTTCTGTACTTTTATTGAGTCCACTATGACAGGTTTTGCTAAAAATAAATAATAGTTATCATTATTAAATTCAAACAGAATTTGAAAGAGGAAGACAAGTTTTTTCAGCATGTTTGTTGTTTCATAGGCCTTTGCATCTGTTATGGGCCATTTAATCTGTAGAATTCTAAATGACCCGATCAGGCCATCATAACAATGGTTTTTAATTGTTATTTTCAATGTCATAATTTAACAGGTTAAGCAGTGAGTAAGAGCTACACTTTATGGAATGACTAAAATGTCCTGAATTCAGATTTGATTCTCAATCTGAATAAAATTTGTATCATCTGGCAGATATGTACATAATTAATGAATTTCAGAAAAATTATGAATTTCACATTTTCCATCAATTAAGTCCCTGATAAATATGATGTATTTAAACTACTCACTGTCTTGTATAGCAACAGAGTGGTGTTGTTGTTGTTCTGTTGGGTCTGAAGATAAGATCTGTATGTGCGGGGGCATCCCCACATCATTGCTAGTGCTCACACCTGTTGCAACCACTGTGATGTTACTCTCTGAAATGAAAATTCCATAATTACAAGAACTCTGTTTTGCTAAAATCGAGTATATAGGCAGTAATATGTGAATTAAATAACATTAATGGATTGTACCTAATACTAAAATTCAAATACCAGGTAATCAGACTAAAAACATTGTGTCGCGTGAATGTCTTGTGGCGATTTGTTTAACAGACTTCATAAGGCTGTTTATCTAAGTGTGGTGTCATTCTCTTTGAAAAGAAGAAATGTTTATTTACACCACAGGAGGGATAAAACACTTATGAAACAGCTTGTTAATGATTTTTATTAAATGTTTCTTTGATGCGACAAATGAATGCATTGAACATTAAATTTACTCACCTGTGTCTTGTGCATGTATCCTTTTGTGTGCATTCAAAAGTGCCAAGTGTCCAAACATGAGTCCACAGACATCACACTTGAAGCTGATATTGGATATGGTGTTCTGAATGCCATTTGGAGCAATTTGCATTTGATTGACCAGTGCATAGTTGTATGAGAACGGTTGTGCAATGTAACAAGTCTTGTCATCTCCTGTTGTGAGCTGCGCTATGTTGACACTGCCTGGGACCCCACCAGCGCCACTTGTGTTGGTACCAATCTTCCCAATCATGTTGACATTAGTTGTAGTATAGCAAAAAGTCGGAAACTCCTGTGGAAAATAAGACAATGGCATTTATAAAACATGTTAGATTTTAGACAGTTGCGATATTGACCCATGTTTGTATCCAGTGATGGTTGACAATGGCACATAAAGATGAATAGTACACAGGCTGAATACAAGCCCGCCTCTGAGCGGCAGTTAACTGCCTCGTTGGTCTAGTGGTAACACACCTAATTACCAAGATTGTTGTGGGTTCGCTTTCTGCTGAAGCCACCATATCTTGACTTTTTCAAATACCCTCAATCTGGTTGTTTTTCCATGTGAGTAATGTCCTTGTCTGATTACCATATCACAAGGACAAGTGATAGGTACAATATTAGTTAAGTAAGGTACCTGTTGTTGTTGTTGTTGTGTCTGCTGAGGTTGCTGTGTGTTCTTCTGTCCATTCTCAATATTTTTGCCCTGAGACTTCTGCGGGTGTTCTTGGTACTGGAGCGTCGGGACGGCGCCGGCTTGCACTGCGTTCGTTGTGAACATAGTGGCTCTGATGGTACACCCAAACTAACACAACCTATTCATAATCAGCTACACCGCTGCCGCCTGAAGAAAAACACCAAGTAGGTATAGTCTACCATAGGGACTATGCTATACCAATAAAATACGCGGTTATAAAGCATACGACCGAGAATATGTCTTCCAAAACATATTGAGAGTTCTTATCAGTTTTCTTTATTCGCAAAGATACGAGCCGTTTAGTAGTGAATAGCGCCGATGCATGAAAGAAAAGGATGACCAACTATTTATAAATGCGCTCCACAAGTAATCAACGGACGCCATTGTGTTCGATGGCACAGGACGCCCAACTAGCGAGAATCCTCGATTATCACAAGGTACGCAACCTCATACACAAAAATAGCATCAGGAACATACCTCAATGTAAAAACTAAAGGTTCAGTATTCTTAATTGTTCGATAATGTAGTAGTTTGTTGTAAAAACCATACCAAACAACTTTTTCTATCTCACTTCACACACCATTTTCTATCTCAATAAAAAATGAAATGGCGATATGAAGAAGAGAAAATGGCGGCTATATTTTTTTTGTTTACAGACTATACGTAAGTCACAGATCACCTAGTATCTCTACTTAGTCTGTGGTTTAACAGTTGAACACGGTCCTCCAATAGCCAATAAACGTTTAAAAAAAATGAACACGGTCCGTCCGACCGTGTTCTGTGCCCATGCCATGCGATTTTGTGGTGGCCTTTTTTTTAATCGAAAAGGGTCACTATATTGTACGACCCAATAACGTATAGCCAATATGGCACACCCCGATAATTCGTGCCTAAGGGACACCAGTTATTGGGGTGTGCATTATTGCCCGTACGTTATCGGGTCGCGCTGCGCGCAATATCGGTATAAGTCGCGTCACGTAAAAAGAGCGCTGGAGAAAGTGGAGGGGGTGTGTTTGCGCATGGGTACACTCGCGCACAAAATTATCTATTGTTTTATTTTAGAACAAGCTTTAAGTAGGTATATTGATTATTGGTAGGTAAATCGGAAAATATAATTTCCGATTTACCTACCAATAATCATAAAATAGAATTGAAAACATGTTTGATTCAGTAAAGAATGTTTATTTGATGTAACAAAAAAAATTAAAGTAACGTTGAAACTCCTTCCACTGTAGACTCGGAACATTTTGTTGCTTTTGCGGTCCGTTTCATACACTGTTTTAAATTGTCAACGGCATTATTATCCGCCTCTCTTTTCATAAAACAATATACGTCATATATCATTTTCCTCACTTTTCTATGTAAAACCAATTCGTAACCAAAAACTTTTGTGCGCGATGGTATTTTGAGAACAAACGTAACGTGGACAAAGCGCGGGAAGCAAAGGTCGACTGACGAACCAATAGCGCACGAGCAACCATGCGACGCGCGAGCCGCCCTCCCCCCGCCGCACCTCATACCACCAAATAGACCGATAAATCACCTACTGCGCTGCTTCACTGCAAGCGTTCTTTTTACGTGACGCGACCTATACGGACCGATAATGCACGCACGATTTTGTACGACCAATAATTGGCGTCCATATCGGTGCCCCGTTCACATATGCTTAGCGCATTTTACTTGACATGAAATCAGCAGTTGAGCTTAGGATTCGTTTAGAAATTTATTCCATAATCTAGGTGGTTTTTGACATTCATTCATTCAATTCAAACCCGAATGTAATTTCTGAACTTCCAAAAGGGTGACGCAAAAACTAATAAATAATAAATCCCTATTAATGGGTACCGGACTGAGCCGGATTAAGAATAGCGTCACTCCATTTCCTTCCGTGGATGTCGTAGAAGGCGACTAAGGAAATCAATTACCAGGAGACGGGCAGCAGCGTCTTCCTGAGATTCCAACCGCATACTGCGATCGCCAACCCGCCTGCCAAGCGTGGCGATTATGGTAAAACCCCTCATGGTTATGAAAACCACGAAGGAGGCCTATGTCCTGCAGTGGGCGTCAAATGGCTGATGATGATGAATGGGTACCTATTCTTCTTCAAGGTGATTGACGGCCTTAGCTCAGCTGAGACTTAAAACGAAAGATGCATTTTTCAGTGTGAGAAACAGATTACTTGTGGGTGCTGGTGTGTCAGCCATTACAACTGATTGTAATGCCTAAATTAAAATGCCCGAAACCAAGTTTCGTTGCCTACGCCTTCATCCCGGCGCCGCCATCCTTCCTGAAGCCGGTTCCCGTGCCAAATCTATCAATGGAGAGATGAGCCAGGTTCATGAACCTACATGTAGCAGCTGCTGAGTTGTTTGCGAAGTTTCAAATGTATTGTCCACATAACTTCTCGTCCCGCAATTATCTTCACCAGTCTATCACGAGCGTTCTGGTTGAGGCCTGTCATACTTTCTTATTCATTGACTCTACTAATAAACTCGTCCATATCCTTACATACGAGCCAGGTAACAATAATTCGCTTGAGTAGGTATTGTATTACAGAAAAAAATCTCTACTCTGCCAATCTTCTCTCAAATCATACCTATTACATCTAAACATAAATTGGCATGAGTACAAGATCCCATCATGAGTGCAATAAACAACTTGCAGTGCCAAAACCTTAATTACCTACTATTCTTTGTGAAGAAACCATGGTAATAGTATTTTTTACTCTAAGAAAGAAACTAGACTTTTCAATAAAGTATAGTGTAATTTAACTACCCTAGAATAGGTGCCAATGGACTATCCTTACTTATAATTTCACAGAATTTTTCTTTCACCCATTTAGGTAAGTACTGATCCATAATCCATAAGGAGAAGTGTATCTTTTGTTTATGAATAATAAATATTTTTATCTTTAAGGCCGACTCGCACCACTTTCTTAAATGTGGCTTAAACAGCATTTAACTACGATTCTTACAGAAGTCGATTTGAATGGTGACTTAAGTGACATTGATATACTTTTATATAGGTTACATTCTTGTTATTGTTTCTCTGCTAAGAGATTTGAGTACACACATTAATATAATTCCTCAGCTGCTTGCGTGATAGACATACATATAGTAAAAATAAAACTGAATTAATACTATCACTTTGCAGTTTAAGGAGTGTTTTCCTCGATGAGCAATGTTACTTTAATGTCTTTGAAAATATATCGCAAAATAGGAGATAGTGCAAATTAGGAGAAAATAGGAGATAACGCTATTAACGTATCGACGTACGTCGATACAAATTTATTAAGTCGAAATTTCCATCACGAAAGCGTTTAAACCAAAATCGCACGGTGCGTTCATTAGTAGACCCCTCTCCAAACGCAGCATTGATATTGCGGGCTGTTTCTGCCGCGTTAGTTCCGCGTCGGAACTCGTATTCAAAAATCACTCGAATTTTCGCAGTATCCATCTTTCTTGTCTAAATTGAATAACAAAAACAATTGAAAGTCGATATTCAAATGTTTCACATTTTTAAAAAAAAAGAACATCATAGAAACCATTTGAAAAAAGTTTCATTCGAAAACCTCAAACCATGAAGATTCTATGTCAATTCAAAGAACCTATATGCAATAAAACGGCAATTTCATACTTTAACCCCTTTTATTACGTAATAATAAAAGTTCGTTACCAAGTAAAATACATACCTGCTGTTTTCGTTTGAAAAAACTATAATTTGTTTGGTGGAAATTTTAGCGATTTTTACAGCAGGACCGTTTTTGTTAACGGTTTTCTGGTGGATTTGGGCGCGAGACACATAGATAGATGGGATGTGGGGCGTGGGAGCGGAAAAGACGCGCTATTAATCAAATTCACTTTCATACAAAATGTACTGAAGGGACGGAACAAAGCCCACACAGAGAGGATAGGGCGCGGGCGCGACGCTTCGATGTCTCCGCCCTTTGGTCAAAGCACAGTGTAAGCACACAGTGTTAATATTGAAAATTTACGGACATAAAATATCTCACTTTTCTTGTATGCATTCTAACCTCAAATGCATAAAAGCTTCTGATGCTTATCAACAAGTGCATCATTAAATAAGTAATAAGAAGTTATAAGTAAACAAGATCGAAATCAAAGACTAAAATAAAATTTATTAAGGCGGCATATCTTGAATGCATGAGATGAAATGGCGATCTAAGACCGACATACAATTTTATTTTCAAAAATGTAAATAAAAATTAAAAATTATATAAATGAAGAAAAGATAGCGATGTCTATGTTGGTATATGTTCGAGTCGGTGCCAAGTTACAAGATCAGCACAAACATTTTGGGCACCGACTACAAAAAATATTTCTTTAATAACTACATCGAATTTACAGGACATATTCGTTTAAATTATTTCTCTGTTTTTGGTGCTGTAGTGTTTTGAAGTTTGTTTTTATTTTTAAAAACCTCATGATTTTTTTGTAAATGTCACAATGACTCCACAGAACTATCTTTTCCGAAAACAAATTCACGAGTTACTATAAAAACACCCAAATCACTTGAAGTATGCCTGTAAAATTTGATGGTGAAATTTATGCCTTTGAAAATGATTTTGTTTTTTTGCAAGGTTCATATTTTTGGGACGCACGCTTACGGTAAACGAAAATATGGGTGTAAATAACTTTGTTAACGACAAATTTTCACGTAAAATTGAAAATAAACGAAAAGTTAATCAAACCAAAATGCGCCTCTTTTGGGTTATAAATCGGAAAATATCGATCCTAAGAAAAAAAATAAGTACCAAAATTGTAGAAAATTTAATTTTAAACAACTTTTGCATTTACCATTTTTCGTGTGATAAATAACAATAAACAAAAATTAACCCTTAAAATTGAGATGGCGGATGGCGCAACAGATCGAGTGCCACGCAAAACAAAATTTAGACTGTCAGTGATCCCCTCCAACGAATTCTGACCAGAAATTGCTATAAATATTGTTGCATAGTATAATTTTTTCCAGGCCACATCCTAATTTGACTGGGCTGTATGTTTCTAACTAGATTCTTGATAGCTCCTAATAATTTTTTTCGGAGCGCACAAGCGATATCTGAAAAAAAAAGTTTTATTACCTATCCATATGTAAATACTTACATTTCTAAACAAAGAAAAAACTTTGTGTTGCTTTTTTACAAAATTAACCTACCAGTTTTTTCCTCAAACATTATTTTTACAATCATTAAAGAAACCAACGACGGGAATCTGAAAGAAATCCGACTTTTGTATTTATGTCCGTAGATTTCCAATATGGAACACTGTGAAGTGAGAAGCGGAGCTACGGAGCTGTTGGAGTGTAGTATCATAGACAAAAAATGTTGGTCTGTGGCAGTATCTTTAGGCTAGGGATGTGATATTGGTCATAAAAATCGATTTTTTAATAATCGATTTATTGTTCTTATTAAAATCGACTTAAAAAAATAGTTTTTTCTTAGCAATAAGCGATTTTTTTGCAAAAATCATTTTTTGTAACACAAAAAAAAGTTGAATAGCATCCAGGTTTTTATTACTATGCATTATATGCAGAGTAAGTCGGGCATAGTTTGAATAGAAAATAACGTAGTCACTTGAAGACTGTATCCAAGAATTACGATGTCAGCTTTATCTAATAAAAAAATCATCTAATAGAACGTTATTTACCAAAACTTTTGATCACATTATTTGTTTATTCTACGTATACTTATATAAATATTAAAGTTGCAGTTACCTCACATTTTTATTGAGTTTTTGTAATTAAGATGAAACGTCAACGGCATTGTTAGGATGACTTAACTAAAACAAAGATATTGTCAATTAAAAGTAAAGCAATTGATTATCTTTGCAAATGAATCGGCAAAAAAACTGCTGCTTTACCGACATTTTATGACTACACGGGGCGCAAAAATTCTAAGAAATTGTAGTCATAAAATGTCGGTAAATCAGCAGTTTTTTTGCAGATTCATTTGCAAAGATAATCAATTGCTAACATAATTGTTTTCGTTTTAGTTAGTTCAAACAGATACGAGTGCGAATAGTCGAATACAAATCTGTGTTATCGGATGTTATTTGAAAAAATGTCAAAATCAAGCTATAAACAAAAGTTTCGTAGTGTTATACAAAATATACAATTCAAATCTGTAGCCAGCCGTCAACTTCTACCGCCTCCGTAATAACTGAGACCGCAGACAGTGAGGACGATTTGGATTTAGGTTAAATTTAAGTTCAATCAATCCATTGACAATGGTCTTAATTTACATTAAACACAATTATTTCTATATTCTTTTTTGTTTTGTTTGATTGTATATCGAGGTGCTGAAATGCTTGTACAACAGCGCCACCATGTCGGTCCGAGTACAGGAGCAGAATTCGGAGTCAATTCCATGTAGAAGAGGCGTGAGACAGGGAGACGTTATCTCTCCGAAACTGTTCAAGAAAGCACTGGAAGATGTCTTCAAGCTTCTGGAATGGCAGGGACGCGGCATCAATATCAATGGCGAGTACATCACGCACGAACATGGACAAAACGAAGGTCATGTCGAACGCCCGTGTTGTGCCCACCCCAATAACATTAGGGAACTCGACTCTCGAAGTTGTAGTCGAATACGTCTACTTAGGACAAACAGTCCAACTATGCCGGTCCAACTTCGTGAAAGAGGTCAATCATCGAATCCAACTCGGCTGGGCAGCATTCGGGAAACTTTGAAAAGTCTTTTCGTCTAATATACCTCAATCGCTCAAGACAAAATTATACAACCAGAGTGTGTTATCAGTGATGACATATGGCACTGAAACGTGGTCTCTCACTATGGGCCTTATAAGAAGGCTCAAGGTCACGCAACGAGCTATGGAAAGGACTGCTCGGAATTTCTCTACGAGATCGAATCAGAAAGTGGGCGTAAAATGGCTGATGATGATGATACAGTCAACAGCATATCGTCCTTTGCATTTAGTTGCAATGTAACCCGTAACCTACCTAACCCACTGGAGTGCACGGAGCTAAAGGTTTATGTGCTGTCGATAAGAAAACATAAGCACATAAGTGTACGCATGTAAAGGTCGATGTACCTACAGCACATTAATCTTTACATCCGAACACCCTTTGCAATCACTTTACGGGCGTCTTTGTAACTAAATGTACCTATGTAAAAGTAATCTTTGTATTTATTTATACATTATATGTTTAGTTCCTTTCTTCTGTTTTGTATCTTGTATCTCATGTTTATGTTGTGTTTTTATTATAGTGTCGTTAAATAAATGTTTCATCTATCTGTTTGAAGTCGATTGTATCGGTATTTGACCCATTTTACACTATTATAGGTAGAACTTTTATCACAGAAAATATCCATTGCGGGTTTCACTCAATCAGTAGGTACCGACAGCCAATGTCCTGCAAAGTCCATTATTGGATATATTAGTTATCACACATCATGGGTGAAATTGCAAAAAAATATAATTTTCGTTTTTTCATCTAAATTGTATGAAAATAAGCAAATTAGAAAGAACGCAAGCCATCATAATCCTCAGCTAATCAGGCTGAAAATATCTTGCACGTGCGTTCAGAATGTACTGCCCTTATATTACGCGCACCAAATCCTGAGCGATTCCAATCGTCTATCTGTCAAATTAGTATGGAATTTGACAGTTAGACGATTGGAATCGCTCAGGATTTGGTGTGCATAATAATTAGGCCCCTGATCATACAATTTCGATAAAAAAAACCAAAATCACAATTCCTTTACTTTGACATTTTGCAACATCAAAGAATGCCAATTATAATTCGCTCAAAACCAGTGATAGTAAAACCTATAGATATCTAACTAGCCCCAAAAACTGACCCCTTGCTCAATTGTGCCACGGGGTGAGAAGTACTAGACAGAGGAGCTATCGCCCCCATTTCCTGGTGGTCATACTAATTTGTCATACCTATCAGTATGACTACGAAGATTCGCAAATATCTAGGCACCGCCACCGTCAGACCGTCATGCATCTTTGAGGTACCTAGATATTTCCGACGGGTAGGATACTACTAGGTAGGTACTGAAGTTGATGGTTTGACGTCGTCAAAATAATAGATAGATAGAATATTCTTTATTGTACACAGAGATTACATTAACAGAAATTCAATAAATCGAAGTACAATTGGCGGCCTTATTACTAAAAGCAATTTCTTATAATATTTGGGAAATTGCAAAAATGCCGAAATTGTAGCGGCAGATTATCCACGCCACAACCGCAAGACGAGCTACTTACAAGAAAATAACATGGAGTCTTAACAGAATCTTACGGACTTATTTACAAAAACAAGATTCCTTAAACCACTCCTCAGTGGCAGTTTAAATAATCTGTGGTAAAGGGAAAGCCGTATAATCACAGATTATTTAAACTGCCTTTGAAGTGTGTCGTGAGTGTTTAAATGAACCGTAATGTTCCGACCGTCCTTACTCTTTAATTTCTGCTCTTTTTGCTTAACCTGAACATTCTAATGTATGACTGTAATAATAATACAAATAAAATCGCGCACGAACGGTTCCGTAACATTATCTATAGGTACAACATTTGAATATTTCAAGCGTCTACCTGTTGCTGTTATTAATATCGACCAAAAAACGGCAAAAAATCACGTTTGTTGTATGGATTCTGTTTTTAGTATTTGTTGTTATAGAGCGGCACCAGAAATACACCATCTGTAAAAATTCATCTGTCTAGCTATCATGGTTCAGTTCACCAAAGATACAGCCTGGTGACAGACAGACGGACAGTTGAGTTTTAGTAATAGCGTCCCTTACCCTTTGGGTAGGCAACTCTAAAAATTCTATTAAAATTTATTTTATAAATAATAAGTAATAATTACTTGCTTAAATTATTTTTATTCGTAAAGTACTCAAACAGAACGTTAGGATTATCATTACATTCGGCTGTTATATCATTGAGAATGAAAGAAATTCTGTTGAGCCAGTTGAGCACGGTTTCTGGATGAACATTTTCTAAAAGATTATGGCTAGGGCACCAAAAATTTGGAATTCTTCTTTCGTGCAAACTATTTAAAAGAATCTTTAACATATATAGAACCAAGTAGGATAGCGAATTTCGTCTCCAAAATTCTTTTTTGTTTTCATCCATAGTGTAAATCTCCCATAAAAATAATGTTTTAATAAAGTAACTTTCTAATCCCTTGAAGCCCTGTGAATCCCGAAATAGTTTGAGTAATTTTAGGGAACTTTTCATATTATTTTTATTACACAGGATTTTTTTTTCTTGAAAAGGAAAACTTACACGCCAGGCATAACTATCATTTATTGGCTTTGGAACAACAAAGTATTGTCTCACTTTAGTGAGTGCTACTTTATCGAAGAGGACTGCTGTATTCTCAACTTTCTTTGGTAGTTCAAAGCCAAATGTGGGTACCAAATCAACATCAATTTTATCTTTTATATCGATTCCGTAAATAGTAATCGTAACAGCAGGACCAGACATTTTACACGTTAGATGATAATATTTATTGTTGCACTGTAAAATTTTCTTCCCATTTTCAGTAGGTAGTGTTTTTAATACTATGTCCAAAACACTTTGCATCCAGGATCTAATTTTTTGTACTGACATGCGATATAATGGATCGCACCACAGTTGCGTCCGCTTGAATCCTTTCTCGCCCATTGCAGATGTTTTAGATAATCTTCTGAATTCCGAAGGCAAAAAAATATGTGTGCAACCATCAGGAGCTGATTTTGCATCCAACATTATTTTCTTATAATCAACTGGTATTCTTAAGACCACATTCAAGTCATATTCCGTGGGTTGTCCAACTCGCAATCCTTCAAAAAAACTGCCCATAAACTTGAGCGTAGGTTTCATATTATCGAACAGATTGTCATTCTTCCTCATTCGTTTTATTAACTCGTTGATGACTGAGTAAAGTATTTTATTATTAGAAATCTTGTCGGTTTTTTTAATTCTGACATGGTATCTATTAATTTCTTGCATCACATCTTCCAGTGTCTTAGTCATTTTTGGTGTTTGATGTTTGCTTTTCATTTTCTGAAAGATTGAAATTCAATTGATTTATTTGTATAGGTTTCATAGGAGGCCTGGCTGGACTAAAGGGGGAGAGGCTATTAGGCTATTGCACAGCGGTGGGATACATAAATCGGCGTAAATAAACAATATACCCAAATTACTGGTTTCTAAGAAACGTTTATTGAAAAAACCGGTTAACTAATATGGAAAAATATAACAACAAATTTTTTTTAACAATGTTATTAATTTTATTTTTTATTATTTGTTGACAATCCGCCATATTCTGCGTATATTTAATAAAATGCGTATAAACATAAGCAGCCTATATACGTCCCACTGTAGGGCACAGGCCTTCTCTCAGAAAGAGTATGCGTATATTCTGTCAAAATTTTAACTGGCTACTGATTATAAATCAAGCTCTCCATAAGTGAGACCGACTTCCTAGGCATAGATCTAAGGCCCGGTTTGCATTTGCACCCTCTGGGTAAAGAACGTAGAAATTTATCACCTATGTAGTCCGTTTTTTAATTCGATGCAAAAAAATAAGTTGCAACATGTGAAAGAGAGAACTTTTATTTATACAACAGAGTTTTTTATTGGCATACATTTCATTGGAACCTTAGATTTATGGCCGTCACAGTCGACGCCGTTAATATATTATGCGATATTTTTTCCACACAATGAGCCGTTTTCAGCACAAATTCACAAAGCACTTCATAGATGGCGCTTATAGGCGTGCACATATAGGTCGCGTCACGTAAAAAGAACGCTTGCAGTGAAGCAGCGCAGTAGGTGATTTATCGGTCTATTTGGTGGTATGAGGTGCGGCGGGGGGAGGGCGGCTCGCGCGTCGCATGGTTGCTCGTGCGCTATTGGTTCGTCAGTCGACCTTTGCTTCCCGCGCTTTGTCCACGTTACGTTTGTTCTCAAAATACCATCGCGCACAAAAGTTTTTGGTTACGAATTGGTTTTACATAGAAAAGTGAGGAAAATGATATATGACGTATATTGTTTTATGAAAAGAGAGGCGGATAATAATGCCGTTGACAATTTAAAACAGTGTATGAAACGGACCGCAAAAGCAACAAAATGTTCCGAGTCTACAGTGGAAGGAGTTTCAACGTTACTTTAATTTTTTTTGTTACATCAAATAAACATTCTTTACTGAATCAAACATGTTTTCAATTCTATTTTATGATTATTGGTAGGTAAATCGGAAATTATATTTTCCGATTTACCTACCAATAATCAATATACCTACTTAAAGCTTGTTCTAAAATAAAACAATAGATAATTTTGTGCGCGAGTGTACCCATGCGCAAACACACCCCCTCCACTTTCTCCAGCGCTCTTTTTACGTGACGCGACTTATACAAGAACAGGGACACGTCTGTCAAATTTTGCTTAGCGCAGATTAATTTTGACAGCCGTATTCCGGTTCTTCTATGGCCACGCCTGTAAGCGCCATCTATGAATTGCTTTGTGAATTTGTACTGAAAACGGCTCATATCCAACATGACATGTAGCCCGCACACGACTGCGGTCAGATTTAGTATAGAAAACCGGCTAATCCGAGTCGGACTCGCGCACGAAGGGTTCCATACCATTATCTAACCAACATTAGACACAAAGATCGAGAAAAACCGGCATAAAATAACGTTTGTTGTGTGGCAGCCCCCTTAAATATTTATTTTATTTTTATTTAATTATTTATGTTTGAAGCTAATATAGAACTGTTGCCGTTATTAATATCGAAAAAAAAACGGAAAAAATAGCGTTTATTGTATGGGAGCCCCCTTAAATATTTAATTTATTCTGTATTTAGTATCTACTTGTTGTTATAGCTCTTAAACTGCCTAGCTATCACGGTTCATGAGATACAGCATGTAGACAGACAGACAGACAGACAGACAAACAGACGGACAGTGAAGTCTTAGTAATAGGGTCCCGTTTGGCACCCTTCGGGTACGGAACCCTAAAGAGACATCGCAAGATATTATATTTATAGCCGTCGTCTGTCACGATCTTAAAAAGTAACTTGTATTGATGTCCACAAAGAGTACGTGTGCGCGGAGCGGCAGCGTGAACGGTTGTTCGGAAATCTGCACGAGCACGCAACGAACATGGAAGGACAAGAGGATACTGCTGCGTGGAGTGATGAAAATTATGCTTCGTGTGATTCGGTTTTGTGGAGTGACGCGCAGGACGAAAAAAAACATGTGAAGACGGGCCGTGTTCGCGGCGGAATGGCGGAAACAGACGTGCGCAGAGAACGCGCGTTTCGAGCGCGCTACGCGTCTATGCTTGCAGCGAACATGAAATGGAAGGCAGAATGTTGCATTGCATGTATTGTTACGTTTCACCAATCTGTACTAGATAATTGAGCGCCACGCCGGCGCGCCGTCGTCGTCGTAGCGACATGTTTCTTGGTTAGCACCCCTTCCCGCGGTCCGCCCGCGCCCGCGTTTGCTTGTCCGATCAGCAGTGTTGCCTCCTTAGAGGTTTTCCCAGCAGAACTGGTGCTGTTTCAAGGATTCTAGTGTTATTTTTTTTAATTGTATAGCGTTTTTATTTTATTTAGTTGTATTTCGAATACAGTAGTAGTTGGAATACCGTTTGCCGTTAACTGATGCGGTTGTAGCAGCAAGTTTGCTTGAATGTCAGTTTTTATGCTATAAATCATCATCAGCCATTTCACGCCCACTGCAGGATATATGCCTCCTTCGTGGTTTTCATAACCATGAGGGGTTTTGCCATAATCGCCACGCTTTGCAGGCAGGTTGGCGATCGCAGTAAGCGATTTGATCCTCAGGAAGACGCTGCTGCCCGTCTCCTGGTAATTTATTTCCTTAGTCGCCTTCTACATCCACGGAAGGAAATGGAGTAACGCTATTCTTAATCCGGCGCCACACGGAATGCTATGAAATGTTCAGGTATGTCTAAAGGACAGTGTGAAACGCAAGTCTCACCATCTCAATAATTAAATGATTGTTGTAATTTTTGTTACTTAGATAATTTAAGTCTATATTATGTTACAATAATTTAAGTTTTTTAATATTTAAGTTTGTATTGCAATGCATACACCTGTGACCTGTCTTATATTTGAATAAATATGTTTAATTTTCTATATGAAAAATCGTTATACTTACATGTTTTACATTAAACATGTGTGTGATTTGATCTAAAGTACCTACCTATGTAATATTGTGGTCTCTAACTGTTATATATAAGACTAGAAAAATAAATGATATCTTTCGTAATTATCTTTCTTTTTTTTTTGTTGAGAACATGCTTTTTTTTGGAATTTTCAAAATTATTATAAGGAACACGATTCCTCATTAATAGTAGATTGTTAACCAAGGGCTGTATGACATCAATTGCATACGAGGTTTTTGGCGCCCGAGCGCAGCGAGGGCGCTAATTAGCCCGAGTATGCAATTGATGCTTACACCCGAGGTAAACACTGCTTTACATATCGATTGTGAGGTAAGTAAAAAAAACAAGAAAGCAGGACTTTTGAGAAAGAACTCCAAAACACGAAAAAAATTTAGGTACTTTCGCGCCTAGCTAGTCGACTGACTTTTTTACTCTTCACGATTTTATGGCACGCAAGCGCGTCAAATCGTGCTGGCCAGTTTGATTTTTAAATCCTCAACGCTCAAATTTTTCGCTGACAGTACATTTTCTCCAAAATCTGTGAATGCAGTTCACAATATCTTAAAAAGTTGGGGATGGTCTCGTAGGAACGTATTCCTGTAACTATAACGATTAAGGTACCTGCCCTTACTGACCCGTCTCAAAAATCCACCCTGTATAAACCTGCCTTCTCTTCTATATTCTTTAATTTAATGCAAGTATTTTTGACGCCATAGTACAATCTCCTTGCGATCTGTTAGCGCACTTCGATGTTTGCGACTTGCGTATTGAAAATTTAAATGCTTCAAGACTTCATCTCTTGGTGAATCTTAAATTACATTACAGTTAAAATGTAGACAAGCAACCCAGGTTAAAGTATAGTTTTAAAACAATGGGGGATGGCCGCATCGAGGGGTTAAAGAATTTGCAATAACTTTACCTTTTCAATAGTCAGAATCTCGTTCCTGTAGAACTACGCGTGAACCTTTCGTCGAATTGCGGCGAAAGTAAATTCGTCAAATTTTTGTATGAAAGATAGTTGAGGGCCACTCTTTTCCGGTTTTTGAAACTCTTTTGTGTCTTGAGCGCATTCGAGTTGGAGTGTCCAAAGTCGAAAGAAAATATATATATATTTTTTTGTAATATTTTTTCCTTTATGGAAAAGGCTAAGAGCTTAAGCCCATACCGCCTGGTCTTATTTAATATATTTTTTTTGTTTATTTGCCAATTTGTGGCAGGCTAAGGTTCATAAGCCATACTTGTCTTCTGTTTGAAAGTCAATGACAGACGCGACGTGACAGCTAACAGCGGCATACTTTATTTTTTTTGAAAAGGTTTAAGAAACCTGAATTAGTAGGGAGTGACGTGACGCCAGCTAAATAATAAAATAAAGTAATTAAAATATATTCAATATATGTTCGTGATATTAAAATATTTGTTATTTTTGTATTACTTCACTTGAGTAAGTAATTATATTTAGATTTATCTTTGTGTAGGTAAAACATAAAAAAATATCTAGCATTTTATTTTTTATTTCCCTCAAATGGGTCAATCTTTTCCCTTTTTCGATGGAGAGCTTTTTTAGTAGCTACACTAAAGGTATGCGATTATTTCTGAAAGAAATTATTAAAAAAGGTTTTTAAGGTTACCTTAGTATTACAGTCTGTATTCCTTTCGCGGTATACAAAACATTGCTTTTTCAGTTTTCGTATAAACTATAGCTTTCCCTTTTTTTAGTGAAAAGCATTTCATGACGTTTTTATGTTGAATTTCCATGAAAAAGTCCGAAAATAAGCAACACTATAAAACAAAACAAACATTGTCGGTAATTAAGTTTCGTGTTGCCATCCCCATTACGGAATAAAAAATCAGAGTTTACCAGTTTTACAGAACTACAATTCATCATGATTTAGTGACAATTTTATTCAATGTACATTGCAAAGTCGATCAACCAACAGGTTAAAAAGTAGGAAGTCTGGGCTCCGCAATGTACATCGCGTTGTCATGATACTATGAGTTGTAGTTTTATGAAACACGGCTCAGCTGACTGTATTTCTTAAGAGCGGCAAGAAAAATTGCAAAGCATACAATTTTATATAAGTTCTCTATCTAGCGGAGCGGCGGAACGCCGGTCTCACATTAGGGAGGTCGTGGGTTCTAACCCCGGCATGTACCAATGACTTTGTTTTCTAAGTTAAGTACATTTGTGAAGCTATAGTAGCAATACCACTCGCTAACTGTGAAGGAAAGCATCGCGAGGAAACCCTAGTAGCAATACCACTCGTTAACCGTGACGGAAACCTGAGTTCCTGAGGTGTTAACATAACTCAGCGCTGGAAATTGCCAATTGAAAAGGCCTGTGCCGTGTCGTATATAAAAATATAAATAGGCTACATAAAAAAGTCCTTTATGTAATTATCGATTTTGGCAACTATATTGTCCGTGCATAATTGTGTAAAACCGGTTATCCGAAAATGCTCAAAAAATTGTGATAGAATAAATAACCCGACCGTGTAAGTCCTGCGGCCGTGTGACGGACGTCAGTTTGTTTGTATGGTTTGGCGAAGACAAACAAGTATAAAATATAAACATTTAAATAAAAACAAATCCAAAGGTTAGCTGAAAGAAAATAATAACTCGCCTTTGCACAAAATTATTTTCATGCAATCAATATTTTTTAAAATTAAATTCCTTTTGAATGTAGGTAATAAAAGTATTGAATTAGATTAAGTATTTCCGTACTTTCCTAATTCCTCAGTGCAGGATCCTTTCGGGATACGATAGACGACAGCGTACAAAACGCGATATGTTAAAACTAATACAACAATGAAATGAATGAACGTGCTGACCGACTTGACCGATGAACTGATTCGTAGAAACAATTCACAATACTCTCAGGGGAATTCCCGGTAGGTGAAATAAATGGTGACTTGGTGAGGCAGGAGGGAACTCTATCTTCGGTCAATCACCCAAACTAGTCGCGCGAGTAGCATGTTGTGTGTTTAGACTGTTTCTATTGCGGATTATCCTATTTTGTGCCCACAATTCCAAATGATAAGTAATTTTCGATGTATAAGATCACTAACTTGATGCTTTAATAAAAATTAATCTTTAATAAAAAATATCAAAAACTCACGCCTACATCCCGGAGGTGTAGGCAGGAGTGGGCTTGAAATTTAGCGTGCATCAATTTGGATTAATTTGCTCGTATAGTGAATGGGGAGGGGGGGGCTCTATGGAATCGTGTTTTTATAAACAAGCTAAAGCTGGCCGCACACGCACGGTTTCCTGATCAGGAACTCAGATTCGGAAACCCGAATGCACGTCTTTCATATAAATATTCAACAAGGCGCACACGCTCTGACAATTTCCGGACGGAAAAATAACCGAATGTCATTCAGAATTGAAAGCCGCGCGTTCGGGTTGGCAGAACGGAAAAAAACCTGATGACGTCATCCCGAACGCAGCGTGTCTATACATTTAGTATTACCTACCGCACACGAACGGAAATTTTCGTTCAGAACCGCGCGAGCGCCATGCTGAGTGGACGGGTTTTGTATGAAACTCCGTTAAAAATGAGCGAACCAGAAAATCTAATATTAGCGGTTGAAAAATATTCATGGATATGGGATATTGAAAATCCGGATTATCACAACAGGGATGTGAAAGATTTGGTAAGGAGGTTTATATGGATTGGGTGATGGAATTGACTCTCTTTATTTCTTTGAGTGTTCAATGGGTGTACCCAATAACGACGATTCCGCTTTTTCTTACATAGCACTAGTAAAAGTGAAATGGCAATCAATGTTTCGTCATCCATGTCCAAACGTGTGTTCACGAAGATGTCACTCTAAATACTGGCAAGAAAAAAACCTAATAAGAAAAACCGGATGTATGCGCTACACTCACGGAATTCCGTATCGGAATTCCTGATCAGGAAACCGTGCGTGTGCGGCCAGCCTAATACGCTGCATATTTAAGAATATTTTTAACTTTATTGGCTCTGTGCTATAAGCACGCGGGAAGTTACTAGTTCATTGCGTGCTAACATTTTTGGTATTTCAATAACCTAGGCGGACGTACTTCAACCAAATAGAGGATGTACTGGCGAAGGGCCAGGTAGAGTAGGTACCCGAAACCGGCACGTGTGCATGCAGCGACTAATGAATGTTGATGAAGCTAAAGAGGTTTATCAGGATTGTGGCCAGTGTGAAACCCTGGTCTTTGCCTACCCCTAAGGTTTCCTCAAGACTCACTGTCAGTGAGTGGTATTTCTACTACGAATTCACAAATCTACATAAAGGACATTAATTGGTAAATATCGGTATCGAACCCCCCACCATCCAAACATGAGAATAGTGTTCTACCGAAGCACTACCATCACCATACCTGCATCATAAACAAAATTTTTTATCTGCTTTACAGAACTAACAACTTCATGGAAGTATTATTTTCAATGGATTTTGTACGATAATTTTATAAGTTGGTTGCCTATTATTCGTTAACTAGTAAAGTCTACTTAGCCGTGATAATTTTCCTTTTAAGTTCAATATATGTGCTACTACCCTGAATTTTTTCACATTTCTACAATCAACCGTAGTGCCAGGAGAGAGGGGGGGGACGCCCTACTCAGACAAAAATCTGCGCTTTAAAGCTTAATATTTCACAAACGGAACCCTACATCAAAAAATAGTCTTAATAGTAATTGTAATAGTAGGTGTACCTACAATATTTTTTAACGACCAATTTTTTATTCTTTAACATTGTCGGCGTGATAAATAGATGCATACATATACCAAATTACAGCTTTCTAGTACAACCGGTCTTTGCGCTAGACCGCGGACGGACAATTTTATTCTTTAACTTTGTCGGCGTGATAAATAGATGCATACATATATTACAGCTTTCTAGTACAACCGGTCTTTGCGCTAGACCGCGGACGGACAGACAGACGGACGAAACTATAAGGGTTCCTTGTCGGAATATGGAACCCTAAAAAACCGGCCAAGTGCGAGTCGGTTGAGATACAGCCTGGTGACACGACAGACAGACGGACAGTGAAGTCATAAGATAAGAATATTCTTTATTGTATACCGGAAAAAAAAAATAGTCTTAGTAATAGGGTCCCGTTTGGCACCCTTCGGGTACGGAACCCTACAAAAGTAAAGATAAGAAAAGAAACACACTTGAGTACTCCAATTACCTTTCACCTGCCAGTTGCACAATGCCAGTTGAATCAACAATTTCTGGGTAGAATCCTACTTCCTGGCTTTGGTTCTGTTTCTTATCCACTAAGCATTCTCTAAAACATTCTATGCCTTCTTGTATTGAATTAAAACTGATAGAACCAACATCATCTTTTGGAATTTGTATCTCGGTATCTAAGTCTTGCACTGAAAAAGAAAAACATGTTTTAGATGTGCAATACATGAACATGTCAGCCTGATACCGTACACTCTACATTTTGCACTTTTGGAAGTTCTAACTGTAACATGTATTTACGACAAGCTTGATCTAGCCATTGTTTCTGAATATAAAGACAAAATATTACATCTAGAGAAAAAAACTAGGCCTATAAATCTGCGTAACTTAAGCAACATGTCAATATACAAAGAACCCACATATTTAAATGTTTATGGCAAAAGAACCTGGAATTTCAGCCTCCCCCACATCCTTAACAAACTTACAATAACGATAGTAGAAAAACTCGAAAAAAAGTCCATGAATTCAAGTCACTGCATAAAAAATATATTAAAAAAATACTTCTTAAATGATAAGTATGAGGGGGAGGGGGACGTACTGCTTACCCCTAATGTGAGGAGAAGGTAGTGCATCCCACTTCCCATATTAATTTATTAATTTTTAACTATTATTAATGTTGATATTAATATTAACATTATTATTAAAATTAATATTAACATTAGTAAGTATTATTCTATATAATGTAAAATTAATTGTTTGCATGTATACCGTGTTTTTCTGCACGCCTATACTTTTACTTATAAATTAAGTTATATAAGTATGTAGTCTAATTAATTTATATCACTTATCATCTTAGAGCAACTTCTGGAAGCAATATAATTTCATGTGGAAGATTCAGCTTCCAGAGATAAATTTATATGTAATTCTTTTTTGAAATAAAGTGTAAATTTTAATTTTTTTTTTTAACAGTATCCCTAAGTACACCTCATAGATATGGTTATGTATAAATCGGAGAGCTGATACCTACTTATCTGTATTTTGGACTCCTTATATCATGACTATTAAAATCAGAGGTTGTGGGTTCAATCCCTCTGGAGGCTGCCATACTTGATTTGAACCAAATTCTGGGCATATTTTCATATTTTTCATGTTTTGTAATGTTTTTGCCTGGTATGAATGAAGATTTTTACTCAGATAAATACAGAAAAATACAAAGTTGTATTTCTTTGAAACTGCATAAAAGTTTGTTGACATATGCTCTCAGTTTTACAATTTCTATAACTCTTAAACATTAGGTACAAATAGGTACAATAACTGTTGTGGAAGGTATTTGAAGCACCCTACATACTACCCTCCGGCTTGCCCTACGCCTGAGGCTTGGGTTCAATCACAGTGCCACAAATAAGAGGGCAGTATGACGGGCAGAATCAAAACTAACCAACTACAAACTTTGGTACAGTTTAGTTCAACATAGCAACTACAATTGACTTAAAAAAAATTCTGTAGCTTTTTTCTTATAGGTAACTTTACAGACATGCTCACACCTAAAAGTAACAGGAAGTGCATTTAATATTTTTTGAATGAGATATTTTCTCTATAATAATTTACAACTTTAGGTAAGTAACCATGAGCATCCTAGTTTTGGACGTGCCCCTCTTAAATTAGACAGCTGTAGTGGGTTATAAACCTATAACATTCAACCAGTGATTTTAAAAGAGGTGCAGCTGTGGAAGTTAGTTATGGAATGACATTATATTCTCAACATGTTAGGCCTGATAAACAAACTCCCACTCTCATCCCCATTTTTCTTTCTTTGTTAAGTTTTTTTTAGTTACGGAAGTTATAAGTTAACTTCCTTTCTACATTTACAAAGGAAGGAATTTACACATCAGAAAGAGTATGTAAATAATCTTTCCCCCAGTTTATCATAGCCTGTTAATCTATTGTTAACAGCAGCCAGTTATTTTATTCGTATGCTTTGGCTAACTGACATTTGAAACAGTAGATAGCTGTTAGTATACAAGATCAACAGATTGTTAATATAAAAGAAATGGAGGATTGATATTACTTAAGGTGTACAATGTTCTAGTAAACAACTGCAAACATGACAAAAAGTATACAATAAAGGAAAAGTCATAAATATAGGAAGTCATAAATAAACAAAATTTGGTTACCTCTATCTCCCTTAGGTGTAACATAAGCATGGTCCATTTTTACAACCTTTTGGGTTTTGACTAGAAACTTCATTGGTTTCCCAGGAATCTTCTCGAACAGATCATTCGGCTGTGATGCAGTATCTTCTTCAAAAAACATGTATGTCCCCATAGGAGTTTTAAACTTTCCTACAAATAAAAGAATGCATCTCTTACTTCTTGTTTTTTTGTATGCATTTTGGCCTACGGAGAGCTGTTAACAGTATATTAATGGATTGTTAGTGTAAGAGGGACTAGGGACAAGTTTCATAAAACTAAAATTCATAGTTTATTATGACAATTTGAGGTAAATTGCATAACATAAGCAGCCTATACACGTCCGACTGTAGGGCACAGGCCTTCTCTTAGGGAGAGAATGGGCTTAATCACCACGCGTGTCCACCATGGATTGGCGATTTCAAGCACTGGGGTATGTGAATAGCTCAGATACTCAGGTTTCCTCACGATGCTTTCCTTCCCCATTAGGAAGTGGTATGCTACTATAACTTCACAAATGTACATAACTTAGAAAACAAAGTCGTAGGTACATGCCCACACTGGTTATCGCTTTAGAGTCCAATGTTCTACCTGCTAGGCTACCACTGCTCAAACCACCGTAAAGTACACAGCAGTCGTTTTGTTAACCTGTTGCGTTAGTAAATTTTGCAATGGACATGAATTGTCATAGTAAACCAAGAATTGTAGTTTTAAGAAACAGGCCTCAGGGATTAGGTTGGGCAGTAAAGTCATAAACGGTTTGATTTTCAGGTACCTACAAGAAATTGGTAACATCACAACGATTTTCGAAATTAGTTAGATCAGGAAGATACCAGAAAGTAGAAATAAATGTGGTAAAGTAAAAGCTGATGAACATTCTAAATCGATGATACCTGTAAAAAACGTGTCATCCATTTGTACTATAGGATTATGGCTCTCCAGCCCGAGTGCGTGAATGCTTCGGTACTTTTCAATGTTAACATTTTCGTCAAATTCTGCGTATACTATAATTTCCTCCTCACTATCGTCCATATCCGCAAACGGCAAATCAATGTTTTACAACAAAACCAACCAACCAAACAAAAAAAAAAGACAGGGCAATAAATAAATCACAGATTACTTAATTTTTGTCTTTTTAATCTGTGCATTAATCAAAATGTCTACGCAAAATGTCAAAACCTTTATGCCTTGACTCCAGACCTTTAAAACGTTATAAAATATAGCGCTATTAAATGTTATGTAACGTTTAAATCATTTCGTTCTGTTATTTTAGCGCTATTATATCGTTATGATAACAAAACTCTACGAGAAACATAACGAAATCATAACTAAATCATTAACAGTGTAATAACGTTATTAATAAAGTTATTGCGCTGTTGCCGCTCCGCTCTACCGGGAGGGCGTGGCGTGGCGGACGAACGTGTCCGGCGGCGTTGCCGCACTGAACGTGGCGGGGAATCGCCCGGAGCAAGCAACGAAAGTACTTACAGACAATAATACTCGTAAATAACACAAACAAGTTCGCGCGTTCCTCTCTATCCAAGCGCACAGTGTATTATGGGAGCCATGTTTCGGACGTCTGCAGGCTTATTACAAAAACTGATACAAATCATCATTTAAATTGTTAGAGTAGAACTCCCGTGCAGCAACAGTTAAGGAAAAAATAAAGTTAATTTACCAAATTTTAGGTACTTACAGCTAAGAAAATTTCTGCACTGAGAACAAAACGAAATACTATTTAATTGCTTAGGCAGGTTGAAAGCACTTTAATGATTCACCTTTCAGAGCTTTAACGAATCGCGCAACTTGCTTAGAACAAGAGATATTAATTTAATTTAATTTTTGGTTATCATTTATTTTCTCAGTAACTCCACCAAAGTGGGAAAAGTTATATAGATGAAAATTAAGATCTTTTATTACTGTATCCACTATAAAAAACCCAAATACCATTCTCGTGGAGTCTAGATTCTATAGCCTTTTATAGTTATATCCGGATTTTTTGTCGTCAGGGTTGTCAGTCTTGCTTTCGAATAATAAAATTATCCGGGTATGTTTTTTTACGAAGGTTATTACTTATTATAGATAGAGTTACAAAATGAAACTGAATTACATAGTATAAATGGCGGTCTTATTGCTAAAAATTTCTACAAGGCAAGCTTTCGAAGGAGAGAAATTATAGTCAAAGGGAGATCTTTGAGATCAAAATGGGTGCCAAGTTTTTCTCCAAATGCCATATTATAAACTCAAGCGATCTTTGCTCCTTAGCGCCCTCGCCCACGGCGACTTTTTGTAGCGATGCAGTAGCGATGCTGTCGCGTGTTCGCATCGATACAGTCGCGTTGCGATCGCTAGCTGTGTGTCCTCGCCCACTGTAAACACGATTCAGTCGCGATGCAAACGCGATACCGTCGCGCTTCTGTCGCGATGCAAATGCGATTCAGTAACGGTACAAAAATGCCTGCGATCGCTACAGTTGCAAGATAGACTCCGTTAGACCGATGGACAACAGCACTCTCGATCTGTCTGTGTTGCACTACTCACGCGTCACCCTTCCTCCGTTCTCCTCCCGATGTCGTCCAACACGGATATGCGTTTGCTTCGATACAGTCGCGATGCTGTACCGCGTTAGTAGCGCATCGGCATCGCTTCTGTAGCGCGTTGGAAATGCGACTAAAGCGCGTTCGTAGCAATGCAGTTGCGTAAACGCGCGACAGCATCACTACAAAAAGTCGCCGTGGGCGAGGGGCCTTAAACATCAAGTTTCAACAAAATTTAATTTAACCGTCTTAGAATCTTACAAACAACTGAAAAACTCGCCAATTTATATTTAGAAGCAAAGATCGCTTGAAGATTTTTAATAATCATTTGGCATTTTGAGAAAAACTTGACACTCATTTTCTTCAGCCTACGACTTTTACATTTATGTTTCTGATGAGATATAATATACTGAAATCAATGTAAATTCATTCCAGTGATTTGTTATGTGTGGCATGGGAATGGGTCCACCCTCTTAAGGTATTTTCCTAAAACCCCATGTCGATACATATAGCGTTGAGGAACGGGGGTGCGGGTGAGGGTTAAGATGTGGAGAATGACTCAGAAGTCAGAACAAAAGCGGCTCATTGATGCTAGAAAAAAAGAAATTAAAAATCAAGTAAGGGTAAAATTGGGTTTACTAGTAGATGTTGTTCGTCCTAATTCTGGCACGACTAATGACGGAAACACCACGCGAATTATCTGACAAAAACCGACAAACTTTTTCCGAAATTTTGGATCTCGAAAAATGGCTGCTTGATGACTTGTTATTTTAAGTGTTTTATCTAGTGGCTTACCAATAGATTATCAAAAATTTGGCGAGTTTTGTAAACAAGTTGCTTTTCAATACGTCAACGCTCTCTGAACAGGCCTCGGAATCAAGAAACAATTACAGTAGAACGTCGATTATCCGAACGTCGGTCATCCGAACGACCGCTTAACCGAACTAGCTACCAACCTCAAGGTCCGTTTCTCCCCACTACTTGTGCCAACACAGAGGTTCAACAATGGATGAATGTCAACGATTGAGATAATCTGGGATAGTGAAATATTCAGATCTGCCCTGTTCAATACTATGGGCTGGCTCTGGGTAATTAAGTGCTGCTGCTTACCTATTTTGTTGAATTTCCATGAGAAAATCCGAAAATAAGCGACACTTAAAACAAAACAAACATTGTCGGGGCCACAGAACAAAAAAAAAAGAGGCAAATCTCAGTGGCGCCATCTGTAATTAGTTTCGTATTGCCATCCCCACTAAAAATATTTACTGTCAGATTTGGTTAAAAACTGATATAGAAACGGGGATTTAGGGTCACTATATTGTACGACCCGATAACGTACAGCCAATAACGCACACCCCGATAATTCATGCCCAATGGGCACCAATTATTGGGGTGTGCATTATTGCCCGTACGTTATTGGGTCGCGCAATATCGGTACGGACCGATAATGCACGGACGATTTTGTACGGCCAATAATTGGAGTCCATATCGGTGCCCCGTTCACATATGTTTAGTGGATTTTACTTGACATGAAATCAGCTGTTGTCCATAGGATTCGTTTAAAAATTTATTCCATAATCTAAGGTTTTTTGACATTCAAGGAAAACCGAATGTAATTTCTGAACTTCGAAAAGGGTGACGCACAAACTAATAAATCCCTACCTACTATTGTTCAAGGTTATTGAAGGCTTTAGCTCAGCGCAAGACTGGAAACGAAAGACGCGTTTTTCAGTACCTATGAGAAACAGATTACTTGGGGTGCCGGCCGGCGTGTCAGCCATTACAACTGATCGCAATGCCTAATTCAAATTCCCGAAACCAAGTTTCGTTGCATTGCATACGCCTTCATCCTTCCTGTAGTCGGTTCCCGTGCCAAATCTATCAATGGAGAGATTATCCAGGTTCATTAACCTACAGGTAGCCGCTGCTGAGTTGTCGGTGAAGTTTCAAACGTGGATAATATAAGGATAGCTTCTGGTGCCACAGTGATTTTTACCAGTGTATTACGTCGAGCGCTCTGGTTGATCCCTGTCATACTTTCTTATTAATTATCTCTACTAATGAACTCGTCCATATTGTAGGTATTGTATTACTTTGCACACAAGCTACTCTTCTGATGTTTATGGAAATCGGAAACTTATCTGAAAATAATATTTTACAACAATGTGAGCCGCTGCCCTATGGATGGTCGAGTTGTAGAGATAAAGGCAGAAAATGAGTCCTAATCCAAAAACAACTCCACTCTGCCAATCTTTTCTCAAATCATACCTAGGTATTAGGTACATCTAAAACATAAATTGACATGAGTACAACATCCCATCATGAGTGCAATCAACAACTTGCATTTAACTACAATTCTTCTTACAGAAGTCGATTTAAATGGTGACATAAGGGACATTATAAGGTGGTACAAGTCTGCCTAAGTAGTTTTCTATTTTTATTTATGTTACATACTTGTTATTGTTTCTTTGCTAAGAGATCTAAGTACACAAATTAATATAATTCATCAGCTGCTTGCGTGATAGACATACATGTAGTTAAAATAGAACTGAATTAACACTATAACTTTGCAATCTACGGAACACTCATCCTTCCCCGATGAGCATCTAGAAACTTGTATAACATGTTACTTTAATGTCCTTGAAAATATATTGCAAGATAGGTGATAGTGAAAAAAGCCCTGATAGGTATTTTTTATGCTATTTTAGGTCATAGATAGTTTTTTTTTTCATTTTAAGCTACTTTGGTAATAACATTAAAGGTGGAGTATTAAAGTGAGTATTATTGTATTAATCTATAGAAAACGCCACTGGTTGTCCAATTACATAATATATATCCATGTAAGATTGTTTTGTCTTGTAACTATATTGTACAATTCTTTGTTTTCTTTCAATAAATAAAAATAAAATACCTAAATATTTTAATCAATTTCATTATTTTCATCTTCAATGCAAAAATACTGACATGTTATCACCACAGTGGCAAATGATTTTCAATGACAGCTAAGTCAATGATGAACTTATGTGCCTACCATGAATAAAGGAGTACAAGAAAATCCATCTTAGTGTTATCTTCTTTAATAAATTTGTATCGACAAACATTGTTTATGTGCTACTGTGCTAACGACAAGCTTCACTGCTTGCTGTTGTTCTTCCTCGTCTTTGAATTCCGGGGAGCTTGGGCAACGGCTCCATCCATAGACCGACTTTAATGGGCAGCCAGCCATAGCCAATCAAAGTGGCCTCCTTTCTAAGTGATCTTTGGCTATCAACTCATTTCGTGTTCCATGGAAGACTAGTTGAGAGCTTACTGGTCAGGCATAGACTAGTTTAGTTTTCATCTGAAATGTTGTAAGTTTATAAGATAGTTTAACCTATACATAACAGTTCTCTACGGTCAGAACATACACTTAAGGAGGTATAACAAGAAATGAAAGTATCAAATATAATCCATAATTGGTGGTAGCACAGTTGGGAGAACGCTTGCCTCACATTCAAGTCATAGGATCAAATCCCGGCGTTTAACTTGTAACGTTCATAAAGTCGCAGTTTATGTGCTACTTTGAATAAAAAATTTTGATTGTGAATCCCAGCACATCCGCATGTACAAATCATTGATGAATTTATTTCTTTGATCTCTTAGTTGAGTAAGTATTTAGTACCAATACCTCTCCCTAACTGAGAAAAACATCGTGAGGAAACCCGAGTGCCTTAGATGTTCACATGCCTCAGCACTTGAAATCACCAATCTGCGGTGGGTACGCATGGTGATTAAATCTCTTTCTCTCTCAGAGTAGGCCTGTCCTGTGTCCTCCACAGTTGGACATATATAGGCTACATTATTATGAGCTATGTTAGGAGTTTCAGTCCATGATCGAATCAGGAATGATGAGATCCGCAGAGGAAACAGAGTTACTGATATAGCTCGAAGAATTGCTCAGTTGAAGTGGCAGAGGGCGGGGCACATAGCTCGAAGAACTGACGGTCCAAAAGTTCTGAATTGACGACCGCGGACCGGATGACACAGTGTGGGAAGGCCCCCCACCAATGGTCTGATGACCTGGTTATGGTGGCGGGGAGTCGCTAGAGTTTCACAATTAATGGATTATGCGGAGAAGAAGCCAACAAAGAAACTCCACATTTATTCTTTTGAAAAATGTCTGATAATGATTAGGAAAAGTAATTAAAACATTTACCACACTATTTTGATGCAAATGATCCTTACCAATGCTTAGGTAAATACTCGTACCTATTTCGCTTTTGGTAGCTTCCTTTTTTCCTGTCCGCATACAGCTACTTTCCTTGCAAAATGTATTATTTGCAACATTAAATACTCTTTGATTTGCAAACGAAATTCAATTCCGTTCAAGGTTAGAAAATATTTTGTCTGTTCAGTGTTGCCAGATGGCCCTATAAATTTCCCCCATAATCTGAACAAAATCACCCCGAAAATAGTGCGTCTTACACTAAAATAAAACTTTTATTATTAACCAGATATTATACCCAGCAAGTGTTGTGAGAGAGTGCGTCACTTCTGGTTCAGCAATCCACTTAGAAACAGAGGCAACTCAAGCTACTTACTTCCGGTTCCGCGATTTTGGTCACCTGGTCGCTCAACGTTGCCTCATGAGTCGAGTCTCTCACCAGGAGGTCTTAATGTGATGCTGTTCATCGACACTGCTTAATAATACAAGTTTTATTTTAATGTAAAACTTGCGCTATTATTCGGCATGTGACGACGTACAGCATCTGTTGTGAGAGATGTCTTTGTTGGCTCCTAGTGACTGCATGACGACGCTATGTGATTAATTACGCTGTAGATTTCTGTGTAAGTACTAGTGACGAGATGAGTAGAGGATTAAAATTGTAAAATTATTGTTATAACATAGAATTGTCTTTGTTCGTTAATTGCGAAACATAGTTATAAATTACTGGACTGAATAAATCTTTTTGTATTTGTATTTTTTGTATTAGTGAATTTATTGTATACATACTTGGTAGAAGCAAGGAGAATAGCAAAAGGTATGCCTTTAGTTTCCAGTCTGTTACTGTCGCTGATCAATTATGGGGTAGAATATAAATAGGGACCTAATTTAATCGAACCTAGTTAACAACGCCCCCTTATTAACTTCAGCTCCTTAATTTCTGAAAGAGTTGTGTAAGCATTGACCATAATAGCCAAATTAATTTATTATTTCGTCTTTCAATTCTTTCTGATTCAATTGTTGAATTCCCAAAATATCTTTAAAATATGGGCTTACCAAAAATTAATTGCTCCTTGAGATAGGTACTGCGTGATCTTGAAGACTTGCGAGTCTATTTGAATTCTTGCACAGCCGTGGTTTGTTGGTTAGTAATAGACATAAAGAATAGATGTCTGATGTCATTTGCCCCTCCGCTGATTTAACAGGAAAATGGTACTCAGACCATCTGATTAAAATGGAATTCCACAAATGAGTAGGTATTAAAATAGATAAAAATCGGGAAGTTAGCTGGTTTTTTAAAGCACAAAGATGCAGGTTACCTGTGTTGATTAATACGACCCATTCAGCGCATCTTGTAGCATATGGGTTGCACAACACTCCGTTAACGATGACGGTGACCGAGCCTCGATAGCAGCACCACGGTAAGGTAGTCGTGGATTATCAATGTGACTAGTAGTTAGATTCGGCTAACGATACTCTGCATGTTCCTTTAGCTCACGGCATTCGGTCTTGCGTAAGACTGATCCCCGGTTTCTCGTACACTAACAACCTGTTAATCTACTGTTAACAGCTGTCAGTGGTTTCTTTGTATGCACTTTGGTCAATTGACAGCTGTTAACAGTAGATTAACAGCTTGTTAGTATACGAAAAACTGGGGGTTAATCGATTGGATAAACAATAAAATAAAAAAAAGCACAAAGAGTACAGACCAAAATGGTAGGTTAAACATTTCTTTAATGAATTTTATTGTCTTAATATTGTAAGATTTGTCAAACCATCATCGGCCATTTGACGCTCACTGCAGTTTTCATAACCATGAGGGGTTTTGCCATAATCGCCACGCTTGGCAGGCGGGTTGGCGATCGCAGTATGTGGTTCGAATCTCAGAAAGTCGCTGCGGCCCGTCTCCTGGTAATTTATTCCCTTAGTCGCCTTATACGACATCCACGGGAGGAAATTTAGTGACGCTATTCTTAATCCGGCGCCACACGGCAAACCAAGTGACCATATATTGGAGCTCAAGAGATTAAAGTTACGACTGCGTCAAAAATATAAAAGTTCAAATTGGGCTGTATCTCAGCAGAGTTTAAACATAGCTATTTAGAGGGTAACAAAACACTGATCCGTTAAGTGTTCCATCATGAACCAAAATAATATAAAACTTTTTTTAATTCTTCTTAAATAGGTATCTCAATCATATCACCAATAAGAGGTGTTATTTTGATATTAAAAGAAAAATTCCATTTTTTTATATAAATGATCGGATGTTTATTTCATTATGAAGAGGAAGGTATGCCGTTAATAGTAGAAAATAATGAGGCAAATGACCACCATGACCACGCTTACAGGACCATATCCTTTTCATGAAATTTTCCATAAACAAATCGCAAAGTTGCTGCCCTATGTCCTCGATAACCTCACGAATTCCATCTTTGAGGTCTTGAATCGACGCTGGGCTGTTGGCGTAGACCTTCTCTTTTACGCGGCCCCAAAGGAAAAAGTCACAAGGTATTAAATCACAAGATCTCGGTGGCCAATTGTGATCACCTCTTCGAGAGATAACACGGTCCGGAAACTTTTCCCGTAAAAGATCAATGGTTTCGTTGCTTGTGTGGCACGTAGCTCCGTCTTGTTGAAAGTAAACGTTGTCCAGATCAAATGGCGTAGTTTCTACTTGTAAAATGTCAAAAAATGACAGCTTCAAAAGTGACATCTACCGAAATAGCAGGCTATTCAAAATAACACCTCTTATTGGAAAACCCTTTATTTTTTTCTACTTACTAATCCTAAAGTTTTAATTAGGGACAAATTTAGGGAAATATTTTTGTGCTAGTGAAAACGCACAGAGCTGCTAGATATTTTTGAAATTTCTCCGGAAATTTTCCCGGATAAGGCCGTGAATCTTTATAAATTGAGCATCGTTTATAGTATTCACGTTTTGGGACGTACTACCTACGTACATTTTTTAATCAGTCACAGTTAAATAAAGCCCGAATTACCGTAAATCTGGTAAAATTACCTTAAGCGGCAACACTAACTATAATAGTCCACAGATTAAATAGAAATCATATGGCCTGACAGAAGAGCAAACCGTAGTTTTTTTTTTATAATAGGTTTAACGGCTCTGGATACTAGTCCTTTTGAGCCTGGCAACCCGTAGATTGATTGGTCACAGACTACAAAGAAAAGCACGGTTCACATTACAAGCGCCTGTGCGATGTTTCCTATTCTGCAATCGGGTCCGTCATAAGACAAAAATACTATTTCGAAATATATTGATGATTTATTTGATTAATGGTTTATATATAACATTAACTTATTATTGTTATGCTTATTTTGGTAATTATTGTTTTGAAATATTTTTGTCCCATAACATACCCCATTGCAAACGCACCCGCGCTTGTAGTGTGAACTGTCCTTTTTTCCAAAGTCTGTGATAAATCAATCTTATCTATGGTTTGCTCATCTGTCAGCCGTTTGATCTCTAGTTAATCTATGGACCACTATTAGTGTTGCCAATTAGGGTAATTTTACTCGATTTAGGGTAATTTGGGGTTTAATCGTAACTGAAAAGATACTATACCCACATAGTACGCACTTTCATCTTTTTGGCGGTAAAGTGAAAATAGTCACAGACCGTTTGCACACTACATACCCCCAGTTTCTCGTACACTAACATACTGTTAATCTACTTTTAACAGCTGTCAATTGACCAAAGTGCATACAAAAAAAATACCACTGACAGCTGTTAACAGTAGATTAACAGCAGTAACAGCTTTTTAGTGTACGAGTAACCGGGGGTTACTGTCTTTACAGTTTATGTTTGAGGAATTGACGTAGTGTGATGCGTAGTGATGTGAAAAGCAGAAAAGATTTAATCGATCGATTATAAATAAATAAGCGAGAATAATAGGTAAAATTTATTAGTACTTACCTACTTATATCTTACATTATATGTATTCATGTTATTTGTACGTTAATTAATTTATAATGTGTATACGATATTGTTTGGTTTGTAAAATTTGTTAGTATTGTGGAAAAAAATGTGATAGTCGTATTGTTATTTTTAAATCGTGCAATTTCGTTGTAAAAATAATTTAAATACAAGGGATGGTAGAGGTCCTAAGACTTCCATGGCAGTAGAGGGTAGAGCTGAATAAATATCTCTCGCTTCAATTTTATCAGTGCAATTTCGTTGCTTTCAACTATCTATCTCTCCAACCTCTTGACAAAGACTGTGATGCATGATAAGAGTTTTTCAACTGTGGCCCCCTGCGCAGCTCCCCTTTCACACCTAAAATTAGTCATTGCGCAGGAATTGACGAACTTCACCCACTCACCAAAAATAATTACGCATAGGTTATTATAGTACTAAAGTTTCACAATCTCGTGCTTCCATTTTCCATTACAGAACACAATAAAGAGATTTTTCTCTACAAAAATGAGCAACGGAGCAATGATGTTTTGTTGTGTATCGATAAAATTCTAATATTGTTGTATTTTTGTGTGTTGAGAGGCACAGGGTTTTCAGTTCCAATAATTTTTACTGTTTTAATGTGAGTAACCTACCACTGACCAAATTAATTTCGACAGAAGTACCTATATAAAAGTAATTTATATGGTGCTCCGCTATGTAGGTTTACAAGACAACCTAATATAACCTAACTAAAGGTTTTGTCGCTGCGCCCCCTTTTTCTTTGGGAATCATAACAATCCTTCGATTATTTTTTTGACGTAATGGAGGGAATCCTTGTACTAAAAAACCACTCTAAAAGTGATTGCAAAAATCCAAAAAGATGTTGGAAGTATCTGCTATGAAAGTATGAAACCTATTTTAATTATTTTCTCTGCAAACACAAATTTTCTCCAGGAAATTTTATTCTTGTTCAGTAGCATAGCTGCGTCTGTGATTAATATCACAGACTATTGATTAATATTTAAAATAAAAAAAATCCCGATATTGACTTTTTACACCAAAAGTTTACTTTTCTGTCTCCTTCAGGTACCTTTTGCAATACCCGGCTGGCAACACTAGTCCGTGTTGAAGTTCGTTTGCAAATATTTCATTTTGCGAGGAAAATAGCAATTATATTCTCTGTTAAAATAGTTGTATGCGGACAAGAAAGAAGGAGCTACCAGATGCGACATAGGTACCAGTATCTACCTAAGCATTTATCATCATCATCATCAGCCATTTGACGCCCACTGCAGGACATAGGCCTCCCTCATGACATTCTAACCATGAAGGGTTTTGCCATAATTGTCACGCTTGGCCGGCAGCTTGGCGATCGCAGTATGCGGTTGGAATCACAGGAATCTACCTAAGCATTGGTGAAGATCATTTGCATGAAGATAGTACGGTAAATCCTTTAACTACTTTTCATAATAATGCAGGCTGCATTACTGTACAGTTGGACGCTGCGCAGTACGTCCAACTGTAGAGCACAGGCCTACTCTCAAAGAGAAAGAGATTTAATCACCATGTGTACCCACCGGGGATTGGTGATTCCAAGCGCTGAAGTATGTGAACATCTAAGGCACTGGTTTCCTCACAATGTTTTTCATAGTTAGGGAGAGATATTACTACTAAATACTTATTCATCAATGATTTGTACATGCGGATGTGCCGGGATTCACAATCAAAATTTTTTATTCAAAGTAGCACAGAAACTGCGCCTTAATGAACATCATAAGTTAAACTAGGTGTCCATTTAAAAATTCAGATCATTTTAGAGAAAAAATGGACAAAAAAACTCCAAACTTAGTCTTCAAGTCCTTAATTTACAGATTTTATATAAATATTCTAAAACCTCGAAATCATGCATTGACCTGGCTTAAATTCCATACATCATTGTCATCTAAATAATCTTTAATGTTATAGTAGCTTTTTTTGCACATTGTGCTTTACACATTTTTTGAACCGTGTTTCTAGCAAGCTTATTATATCCTCAGAGATCTTATTGTAGAAACGTTTACAATGCCCCATAAAGGATGTATTAACCTTTGCCAGTCTAAATTTTTGGGAACGAAAGTTTATGTCTATTTCTAGTATTTACATTGTGTTGGCTACCTACAGTTTTAAAGTTACTGACATTTTTCCTAACGTATATAATATTTTCATAGATCTACTGACTAGCAACTGTTAGGATGTTAGTTTCTTTAAAGAAATCTCTTAACGAATCTCTACTGCCTAGCTTATATATGAATCTGATCGCTCTCTTCTGCAGGACGAAGATGGTCTCAATGTCTGCTGCCCGACTACACAGTAGTATACCATAGGACATAATACTATGGAAGTAACTAAAATAAACAAGCCTAGCAGTTGCGACATCAGTTAGTTCCTGGATTCTATTAACTGTGTATGCTGCAGAACTAAGCCTATTTGCCAATTTTTCTATATGAGGAGGGGTCCATTGAAGCTTTCAAACCTATGCCTGAATGAGAGGCAAGCGTTCTAACAACCGCACCACCACCACCCCCTTAGGTGTATGGTCTGACCTTGTGAACGGTCACATGTTAAGGTTAAACTCTCTTACAAACTTTCTAAATTTCAGATGAAATGTAAGCAAGTACTGGATGTCCGCAAGCAAGCTGGTAGTGGATAATCTAGATTCGGCTTCATGCCTGGCCAGTAAGCTATCACCTATTCTTCCATGAAACACGAAATGAGTTTACCAAGCTAAGTTTGCACCTCGCGTCGATTACCTTAGAAGACGAAAACTCGTAGGACGCGTATCGGTGACAAAGATGCTAACCGTACCGACGCGACGACCATCACGGGAAGGATCGCATTCCAGCGAGGTGCAAACTGAGCTTGGTCGAGTTGTAAATTCATCAATGACTTAGCTGTCACTGAAAATTATTTGCCACCGTGGTGTAGCATGTCAGTGTTATTTGCATTGAAGACGACAAAAAAGTGTGTAATGAAGTTTAATAAAATTCTCAATACTTACACTAAACTTTAATTTTATTACCAAAGTAGTTTAGAATAAAATTTCATTATTTGTGACCTAAAATGGCAAAACAATACCTAGTAGTTTTTCAAGAAAATTCGTTATACAAAAAAAAGTGAACTGCCTGAATCGAAAACCATTTCGAGCTTAGCATCCAAACTGCAGTATTTTTAATGTAACAGATTTTTATCTAAAAAGATGAGCCTTATTTTGAGTAAATAAGAATATTTAAATGCCCTTCATTTGACCGCTATGGTGACGTCACATGTTATATCGTCTGTGGAAAAAAAACTACCAATGGCCTGACAGCTTTCTGTCTGTCAAACACATCGATGTCATTCGATTTATTGATTTTCTTCCCACCAGACAGGGGGCCCAAACCACCATTCTAGTGGTGATACGACTAAGGTGGCAACACTGAAAACGATTTTAAATGACAGTAAACCAAGGACAAACTAGATTGTTCTATTCACACGGCAAACGCAATCGCGCGGCTAACACAGCTTGGGTAGCATATGACGTCAAAATAAAAACTCAACTGTTTCAAAATTCAAGTAACATGTTTTATAAATTTGTTGATGCTCATCGAGGAAAACATTAAGTAGGTTTTTTCTTGGTGTGTTAGTGTGTAGGATGTCTATCAAGCTCTTTCATATCACTCAAGCAGCTGAGGAATTATATTAATTTGTGTACTTAGATCTCACATCTAAGAAACAATAGCAAGTATGCAACATAATTAAACAGTACCTGGATGACCGAGCTTACGTAGTGGTTATATTCTCTTTGCCGAGCTTTGCTTGGTACTTTTTTGGGTTAATCGTGTTTTTTGAAAAGAATGTTTAGATAAGATGAAAAAAAAGGGAAAAAAATAATCGGACTGGAGACATCTGCTCTGGATTCAAACCGGGGCCTTCGGGTTTCGAAACCGCCCAATTTCCCATCTGAGCTATCACAACCTTGTAGATGGTGGCGAAATTTACCTTCGTATTCTAATGACATTGTAGCAGTTATTCATTGCCGTAAAACACGGATAAAACGACGTTTTCTAGGAATAAAACCTAGCTAGATCGATTTGTCGCCCCCGAAACCATCTGCATACTAAGTTTCATGAATAGTTGGAGCCGTTTCCGAGATTCAGATTTATAAAAGAATTGTTCGTTTAGAGGTACTTACCTACCTAAAGATAAAAAACATTTATTGTTCATAAAAACCTGCCAAGTGCGAGACGGATTCGCGCACCGAGGGTTCCGTACCTACCAATTTGCAGGTAGGTACCTACTTACATAATATGTGAGTACCTACCTTATAAACAGTTCAGGAATCGGGTCTCGCAGTTTTTTCCCAGCTTTTCCCGAAATTCAAAGACAATTTTTTATAAAATTTAATTGAGTATACTTGAAGATACATAGATACAAACAAAAATTCTGTGAATTTATAACTACGGATAGTCCGTTAGCATCTATTCTATTGTATTTAAATTGTCTAGTTTCTTTGTAAAGATTTATTTCTATGATCTGATATTAAGGGGCTACAGGCAGTAACACTAGCGCCAAAGAGAAAAAACTTCATATCTTTTTTACAGATCGTATTTTCAAAAAGTGTCTGTATAATCTCTCAATCATGTTAATAGTGATTTTTAGGATTTTTAATGCAAAAAACCAAGGACTAAATAGCATTGACGCCAAAAACGGTAGTTTTTGGCATAAATGCTATCTAGTCCCAGGTTCGTTTTCATGTTTCCTAAAAATCACTGTTAACATTATTAAAAGATTGTGCAGACACTTTTTGCAAATACGGTCTGTAAAAGATAAGATTTTTTTTTGCATTGGTGGCGCTAGTTAGCCCACTGGGTTTCCTTGATTGGAGATTTGCGTTGACAGTTTGCTGTTAGCAACCTGTCAACGCAAATCTCTGTCAGTTTAATCTTTTAGCATCCCAAACCCCCAGTTTCTCGTACACTAACACGCTGTTAATCTACTGTTAACAGCTGTCAATTGACCAAAGTGCATACAAAAAAAACCACTGACAGCTGTTAACAGTACATTAACAGCTTGTTAGTGTACGAGAAACCGGGGGTAAGTCAGAGATTAACAGTCTGTTATGTATTTTTTAGAAAAAATGAGTTCATGTCAATGAATCTAGCCGTCAATGGTTTAACGTTGTGAAAAAATGTTACTATGAGGATGGTGTCACGCAAGCATGCTTGAACTCCGAGGAAACTGTGGAAGCCGAGGAAGTAAAGCTGATCGAGAAAAAAATATAACTATAAGTAGACTCTATAGCTTTATAAAGGGTGTTCGCAACAATACATAAGAACATTTAGTGTTTGTTACGAAGCGTTATTGCGAATTGCGGAGGGTGATTATTGAAATGCCTTCGTTCTGTTTTTTAGACACAATGCAGTAGAGTGTAACGTCTTATAATTATATGAGTTGACATCTTCACAAATAGAGCTGCAACGTTACTAGGTTCTTTAACCAAAAATTTGCTATCTAGATCTTATCCAATGCCAAAACAAGTGCATTTTATCATTTAAAGAAAGTTATAGGAGTCTTAAAATAACCGGCCATGTCTGGCCACGCGCAGTGTAGGGTTCGGTAGAAATTTTGGTTTTACATGTGTAATGTATGTCGGTAGACCGTGTTTCTCGTCACTCAGTATTAGTTGTAGGTTAATATATCTCTCCCAATAAACGCTTATTCGTTAACGGACGTATTTTATTGTGTCTCCGGCAAGAAGTACTGAAAATAAGGACTGGGCTGTGGACGTGAACCCTCATACTTATCAACATGCTTCATAGAACTTGACTTTGATGAAGTTGTAAACTTCATCCTCTTCGCCTGTTAACTTGCCGTGATAGTTTACTTAGCCTACTTAGCCGTGATAGTTTTCCTTTTAAGTTCATTATTATGTGCTACTATTTTACATGTTTTTACGTTTCTAACCCTGTATCCGGGAGATGGGTCGCCCCATCAGCTTCAAAGCTAAATATTTAATTTTCGAAAACGGATCCCTAAATCGAAAAAAGTGTGTGTAGGCGAGAAATTGCATACCTAATTTAGGTGCAGAGGAAGTACACTAAAAAAATTTAGTTTTATTACATCGGGCATTTTTTACGACTGCTTTTATGCATGTAAATGTCTTTGAAGTTTTTTTTAGTCTGTACCGTTGCGCCAGCATGTTACCGGCATCGCATTGTAATCACAGATTGTAATATGGATAATCTTTTACGGAACGCTTTCGCTCAAGATGGAGCACCTTGAGCCTTAGCAGTCTCACGAAGGTTGGTTCGAGATCTTATCTCCAACCATACTCCGGCTGGTATTGCTTGTCTTACGATTACTTACCGAGAGGCTGACGTATAAAAATAGATAGATAGAATATTATTTATTGTACACAGAGACAAAAATACTTAACTTTAAAATACCTAGTTAATCTTATACGTAAATAGAAACATGTCCGACAATTATTTTATATTTATTTTGAACGCAGCTTTGAAAATAATTAAAGCAAATTAGCTATTATAAACGAGGCACCACTCTATCAAGTGATTTTCTTGTCTATGGTTGGACACGGATTATTGCCCCGTACCGATTTTGTACAGCCCGATAACGCACACCCCGATAGTGTACAGCCAATAATCCGTGTACATGTACACGGATTATTGGCTGTACATTTTCGGGGTGTGCATTATCGGGGTGTGCGTTATTGGGACGTGCGTTATTGCCTCCCGGGATTTATGGTTATTCACTTGGCGAGTACCTAAGTAGAGTAGAATCTCAGATCATCACAGATTAATATCGGGTTAAATCACAGAACAAAAATCCACGACCATACGATATACCTTAAGTCGGAACGTGTGAGGAGTGAAGAGAGTAGCTCTGTCTGTGATGTAAGTTCTCTATTTAATCTGCGTGTAAAGTTTTGCAAAGGAGTTGAAACAAGAAAAGAGAGAAATAAAATTTTTGTTAAAGCATTGAACGCCAACAATAGCGCCGCATCATGTCCGAGTCTGATTGGGATACAGTTACAATTCTCCGTAAGAAACCACCAAAGGCATCTGCGCTAAAGACTGAGCAAGCCGTAAACGCCGCACGCCGTCAAGGCTTACCAGTTGACACTCAACAAAAGTATGGTGCTGGAACCAACAAGCAACACGTTACCACAAAAAACACTGCAAAACTAGACAGAGAGACCGAAGAACTACGCCATGATAAGGTATCATTGGATTTGGGAAAACTTATCATGCAAGGTAGACAGGCCAAAGGGATGAGTCAAAAAGATTTGGCCACAAAAATATGCGAGAAGCCTCAAATCGTGAATGATTACGAAGCTGGCCGTGGTATCCCAAATAATGTCGTCCTCGGTAAAATCGAGAGAGCAATTGGATTAAAGCTTCGTGGTGCCCAGAAGGGCCAACCGCTGCAGCCTCCTGGTGGAAAGAAATAATGGATACCCCGGGAGGTGAAGACTTAATTTCCGAATTGTTTACTGCATAATAGATACATGATTCTATCTTCTCATTGTTCTTTACGATTGAAGATGGTCTCAATTGTTTACTTGTAAAACAACATAAAAAGGCCTTTTATAACTTTCTGGAATGTTCTATTGCACCAGTGGCAGAATGTTTTTTTCACCAATAGCATTATGTTCATTAATTATGTGATAAATATTATGCAATGAGAATAAATAGTTAACAAAATATGACTTGTTTTTGTTTTCTCTTTGCTAGTGTTATTTAAAAATAGGTCAATTGCCTGAGATAACATTAAGACCTAACATAATGACTGGTGCCTTGGTAGGTAACTGTAGCTTCATGGTAATGATAGCCAGTGATTTAGTAGCCAATCGTTATCAAATCATCTTTAATTTGTCAAATCTTGTTTAAAAGTTTGATGAGAAAATTGAATGTGTATTATATTTTTTTTTGAGGTTAGATGGTCTAAGTATGCATACATAGGTTAGGTAGGTACCTATATCTCATTTCACTTTTTTTTAGGTACAGACCATAGACTGAAAGAAAAATTATGTGTGGTATATCTGTACAGTGGCGGCGCAAGACCTGCACTTGGTGTAGGCCACAGAGCACTGTGTAGGCGAGGTACATTTTGCGAGGCCCCCTGCCCTATGAAAGCGTAGGAGTAGGACAGGATTACGAGAAAAAAAAAATTTTACAAAAACCGGCCAAGTGCGTGTTGGGCTACGCACAGTGTAGGGTTCAGGAGTACGAGGGGTTTCTTGATTGTTTTACTACAACTAACAACTTCATCAAAGTAATTTTCAATGGAATTTGTAAGAAATTTTCCTTTTATAAGTTGGTTGACTATTACTCGCTAAAGTCAATGTAAAACCTAATTAGCCGTGATAGTTTCCCTTTTGACTTTATTTTAATTATTATGGGCCATTAAACTGCCTGATTTTTTTCACGTTTTTTACAACAGCGTTTAATTGGGTATTTGACACAATATCAAATGAGTTACTTTTAAAACTGAATTTTGTATGAAAATACTGGCTTATGACGTTACATTTCAGAGCACTCTTTTGATGTTTAATCTATTTAAAAATTGTAATAACTAGTAATTGACTACAAGAGACACATTTTCCGAGATATTTAGTAATTTTTGTTTTAATCGAGCATATGAAATGGCACGCAGGTATTATTAGTTGAGGAAACATATCAGACAACATTGTAGTGACGTGATCACCTGACTCCAGCCTGGTGAACGCCTAAACAAACGCGACAGTGTATACACAACTTCTGCACGCGCAGTAATCGCCACCGTGCACGCCAACGCGGACGCGAGCTGAACGCGTTGGTTTGGCCTAGCCTTAACACAACGAGCGCGATCTGATCGCGACCGCCACGTGCAGACGCTGCTCCGGACGCCGCGGTCAATCAGAGAACGCATCGATGTGAACACGTCGCTTCGAGTTCGTACACAATAACTGATCGCCACCGCGGACGCGAGCTGAACGCGTTGGTTTGGCCTAGCCTTTACGGCTAAAACCCGAAGTGCGCTACACCTAGTTTTAGCCGGTTAGAACTAGGTGTAGCCACTTACTCTTAGTTAAATCTAGTATAAGCCAATTGTTTTCGGGTAAAACTAGGTCTAGCAGGTATCAATCCGGCTAGAACTAGGTCTAACCAGATCTTAGTGGCTGATGCTAGGTCAAGCCGATATTATGCCGGCAACAACCTAGATTTAACCAAACCCTTTTGGATAAAACTAGATGCAAACAAATTCAAATGTATGTACACCCGCGTTCGCCCTTTCGGTCCGGCGCTTGACGTTTTATACGCATTGTGCCGTTGTACAAAACAGATATTCTCTTTGAAAACAGACGTACCTACCTACCTACATTTTCTGCGCGCTCGTACATTCGAATTCAAAATGGCTGTGAATGAAGACCTACAGACTATGAAGTCAAGTTTTTTGGGACAATTGCAGTGTTACAAAGGTGTGATTGTCAATAATAATATTATTAAAAAAAAATCTACATAAAGGATACAATTATTTCTGTTGTAATGTTTCTGATCGCTTTTATTACGTTAAAATTGTAGACCTACTTTAGTAAAAGTGAATTATTGAAAATCGCTGAATTTTATTTTCTCAACGTTTCTTATTATTAAATGGTTTTTTAATGTCTTAAAAGCCCGAAATATGTGGCTCTGTAGAGTTAGTAGAACTACTTCCACCCAAGGTAATCAACCTGTATACCTACCTAGGTTACTCCTAGTAATAGCCACCAGGGTATGGCTGAATGTAGTTTTACCCGGAAACAATCGGCTGATACTAGATTTAACCAAGAGTGAGTGGCTACATCCAGCAGTGGACTTCTTGTGGCTGAATGATGATGATGATGATGAGTGGCTACACCTAGTTCTAACCGGCTAAAACTAGGTGTAGCCGCACTTCGGGTTTTAGCCATAGGTATAACTATAGTTAGCCGTAACATATGTATAAGATACCTACAATAACGGGTAAGTTGATTGATACCAGCGTCAGTGTCATCGCCAGCAATAAAACTACCTAATCTGGTACCTATATTACTTTGGTAGGATTTTTTGTTTTATGACGTAGGTACCTAAGTATAATTTTTTTTCGGCGCGAGGCCCCTCAGAACCGCTAGGCCGTGGGCGGTCGATCTGTAGTATCATTTGCTGGTACTAGGTATAAAATAGGTAAAGATAATTGTAGGCTCAGGGATTTATATTGATGTAAAATAAAGCAAGTGGACTGTAAGCTTGTAAATAGGTGGAGTATATTCGAAAATTAAAAGAATTCAAAAATTAGTGTGTATCGACTCGTTGGTATGATAGAGTGAAGTGCCGCGGCTCCCGTCGACCCGCTTGCGACTAGTTCGGCCGGTTTTGGCCTGCGCGGGGCGGGGGCTCCGCTGCTGAGTGACGTAGGGCTCCAACAATAATCATTCACAACAGTTTCATCAATTCTGCTGCCTACAAAATAAAATGAAACGAAAGAGTCAGTTATACAATCCGCCTCAAGAAACACGAGACCTGACCCGAAGGACCCCAGAAATCCTCTGTATGTGATGTGTAGGTATGCTCCAGAGTGTTAGCCAAAACCACAACTCCTGCGTCGCTATCTCTTTAACGCATTCGCTGCCCTTCCTTTTTTAACAGTTGTGTGTGTTAGTAAACGTTCTATATTACGCTAGCCTAAAATATATGGGATATTTGCGTGTTGTACTAAATCTATATCTAGGTACTAAGAAATGTTGGGCAAACCGTCAATCATAGATCATCATCATCAGCCATTTGACGCCCACTGCAGGACATAGGCCTCCTTCGTGGTATTCATAACCATGAGGGGTTTCGCCATAATCGCCACGCTTGGCAGGCGGGTTGGCGATCGCAGTATGTGGATGGAATCTCAGGAAGACGCTGCTGCCCGTCTCCTGGTAATTGATTTCCTTAGTCGCCTTCTACGACATCCACGGAAGGAAATGGAGTGACGCTATTCTTAATCCGGCGCCACACGAATGAATCATAGATCAATTGACTTTAATATTAAGATCTTAACAAATACTGATCAAATAATCCCAAACTCGAAGCATCTAGGCAGGTACTCGTTGATGATGCCGCTTTTAGTAGGTACTTCATCAGACATTCAGACCTTGGTCACTAAGATTTACAAAAGTAGGTAGTCTACGCCGATTGAGTATTTATAAGAACCTACTGTGGTCTGCCTACATCGAGTTGGCAAAATCGAGGCGAAATCAGTAATTTTTGTGAGTAATTTTGTTGACGAATAGTGTTAATGTTATGAGATCTGTCAAGATTGTGGCAAGTGGCAGACCCTGGTCATACAGGCATGAGTTTACACTATGTTTTGTTAATAATATTAATGTTGAGAAAAGGCTTGTACCCAATGCTCTGAGCCCAAGGATGTCTGAGCCTGAGCCTCTATAAAAATGTTAACAACTAACGAATTCTTTACTTTACTTTCGTCAATGGAGAACTTGTACAAAAAATGTTTTAATATAATCGAGGAGGCCATGTTAAAAAAAAAAACGTGGTTAGTTTTTTTCTCTACGAATAATACTTTTTATAATGTGACCTGTCGATAAGTCATTCTAGTTATAAAACGCGCCATACCAATCGGATTCAAACTATGACTTCACAACGTTAACGCAAGGTCTTTTAAAGTATGGAGCATTTATCAATATTTGAGGTATCTCGTAACATAATGTTTATGCATCTGCGAACTTCTTTAGAAAAAGTTAGATTTTTAAGAAAAAAAGAAACCTAATGTTTTTTATGTATGATTTTTTGGGAACCCGACAAAAAAACATTTTTGGTTTTATTAAAAAAAATCTTGAGTTTTTCTCAGTTTTCCGTGACATAAATAGAGCACACATGGGCAGTAAAATGTACGAAGCAATTTTAATTGTGTACTTTGTCCGTTATGTTTTTATTTTTTTTTTTGCAAAATGTTTCATCTGTAAAGAATATTTATATAATGTTTTGAGTGTTGTGCCGTTAAATAAACGTTTTCATCTATCTATCTATCTAAAAGCATTTCAATCTAAGTTTGATGAAAGTTCCCCATAGCGATTGATTCACGCGATTACTATTCTGCCTGCCTCGTTGGTCTGGCTGTTAAGGAGCTTAGCTACCAAAACCGAGGTCGTGGGTTCGATCCCACTGGCGGCCGCCGTACATTGGCCTAAGTCTGGGTGAATTTTCATGTTTGTGACGTTCTTGTCTGGTTACCATAGCACAGGTTATCATAGTTTGGGACCAGGTCAAGGTATTGTATCGTGTGGAAGTTATTATTATTATTCTAATTAAGGAACATATTTGATAAGACTAACGGTCTTATTTTAAAAACTCGATTCCTTAAAACACTTCGAAAACGCCGATTAAAATAGTCTGTCATGGAGATTTTAAAAGGAAATGATGAAGACAGCCACAGACTAAATAAACAGAGCTATAGAGAAACCGTGTTTTTATAAATAAGGCCGAGTTTTTTTGTCCATTTTTTCCATTATCATTGAGTTAAGTACGTAGTAAGTACTTTAACTCAATGATTTTTTCTCCAAATGATCTAGATTTTGAAATCTACGCAGTTTTACTTGTAACTTTCAATAAGTTACAGTTTCTGTGTTGTTTTCAATAAAACATTACGGTATGGTTTTGATATGACTTACATCAATCGATTGGGCCATCCAACACACTAATACCAAGTTATAATATGTCGAGTTAATCCCGGAATTATATTAGATCGTAATATTTTATGGATCTCATAGAATGTTGTCATTTAAATAACGCAAAATCTGAAACACTTTCTTCAGTAGGTACCTGGCTAGCTACTCTGCATTTTCTTTGAAGGCGCAAAAAACAATTGACTCTATGTAGCACTTAAAATGTCATAACAAATAATAAAATCTGTTAAATAAATAAAACAAGCCAATGCCCTAGTACGACTGTAAATTTCATGGTATCGATTTACCGCAAACTAGACAAAAAAGCCATTTTGTTGAACAAAAAGAGAAAATATTAGTGTAACAAATTAATTTTTTTAACTTTGACGCAGTGTATAAATAAAAAAATTTTGCAAATTTATATTTTGAAAATTTATATCTATATTTTAAATTTATATTAAAGTGAACACAAGAACCGAAACATACTTTCAACACAATATTGTATGTGAATGTGCGTACCAAATGCGATGACAAAATTGTCAGTACCGAAATTATCATACAAAAGCGAATTGTGATGAACGAAACTCATTCTACGCACGAAACGAAATACTCTGTGTTCGGCGGGCCGGCATTCGCCCAGTGAGCATAGAGTATAATAATAATCCAGTGAGTGCCGCAAAAGTGGGTTGTCTTTTAGGTTCCGGGAGTCAAACACATTCTTCAGGCAAGGTAACAAATCTGTCTGGCAGAATCCTTAGAAGCCATCACTAAAAAAAAACAAATCTGTCATTACCACAATAACCTACTATTACTCAGTAGGTAACTAACGTTTGTTTAACATAATTTTATGACACACTAATAATACTTTTTTGTCTATTATTTCCTATTAGAAGCTCTTGGAAAGTTGCAACCCGAGAATCGCTAAATATTTAAGAAAATGTTCCTAAAGTCACTACCGCTACAGTCACTACCACCCCATGATTTAAGATTTTAATTAGCAGTTTTCCTTCGGCATTCGCTGCGGGCGGGGGAGGAGTCACTAGTAGTCTAAATGTTGTTTTGCGAGGTACTCGATCCATTGCGTCACCATTGCGTTAATTTTTCTTTGTTGAATAACTTGAGTATTATATATTCTTTTTTTTTTTTGTTGCACTAACCCGTGCTGAGGACAATATTTTTTTTTAGTCTCTAAATAGGTTATGTGTATTTTAATTTCACACGAAAAATGGTAATTACAAAAGTACCTAGTTTAGAATTAAATTTCCTGCAATTTTCATCATCATCAGCCATTTGACGCCCACTGCAGGACATAGGCCTCCCTCATGGTTTTTTAACCATGAAGGGTTTTACAATGCAATTTTGGTTCTCATCAATTTTTCCTAGGATAGTGTTCCGATTTATACCACAAAATAGAGAGTGAATTTTTGTTTGATTAACAACTCGTTCGTTTTCAATTTTACATGAAAATTTGTTCTAAGCAGAGTTGTTTAAAATTCAATTTTCTACAATTTTAGTTCTTATAAATTTTTTCGTCAGATCGATATTTTTCGATTTATGCCCGAAAACAGGCGGGGTAAAATCTTATCATTTCATTATCATGTTTATTGTCAATTTTACGGGAAGCATGGTTACTTACAAAGTTGTTTGAAATCAAATTTCTTACAATTTTGGTTCTTATAAATTTTTTGGTAGGATCGATATTTTTCGACTTTTACCCGAAAAGAGGTGGGTAAAGTCTTATTAATCAAACAAAAATTCACCCCCTGTTTTGAGGTATAAATCAGAAAATATCGATCCTAGGAAAAAAAATTATGACAACTGAAATTATGAAAAAAAAAATGTAGGAAATTTCATTCTAAACAACTTTTGTAATTATCATTTTTCGTGTGAAATTGTAAATAAACGAGTTATTCAATAACCCTTCAAATCAAGATGGCTGATGATGATGACGCAACGGATCGAGTACCTACCTACCATGCCAAACTAAATTTAGACTGCCAGTGACATCCAGCGACAATTCCTTATTAAAAACTTACGTTAAGTTTAGAAAATTTGTAGTTACTACGGCATTACATTACCTTAAATATCTCCTAAAGACCTAAACTATTGGTATCACATAATGTTACACCTAGCTAAAGTTGTTTGTTATGTGACCGTAGGAATCCATTTTAGGCAAGAGCAAAATTCATTGATTTCGAAGAACTAGAGCCACCTAGTTCTCCATCCAAAGTAAAACAGTTTCCAAGTTCCAATAAACAATACCTTAAAATGTTCAATTAAATTTTTATTATTTATTCTGCCGAGATAGCCAGTGACAGAGAGGAGTATAAAGCCAGAGGGGAGGCATGTGCCAAGTGCCTCTTGGACACAGTATCGACGAATTAAAAAAAAAGTAAATACTTAGTACAATCTTGAATGAAACTTGACTCGGCGTAAAAAAAACAATGGTTTTTTCGTCGATCGGTCGGCAATTACTGTAACTTTGTAAATATTTTATGTGTTTTGTCCTGGTCTAGAATAAAGAATATTCTCATCTTCTCCTTTTACTGAAGAGGTTTCGTCGAAGCTTTCGCGTTATTTTAATAATAGGTGGTAGATAGATTAAAGGTCACGACCATTGTAGATTCCCAAGAAGAGCGTGCTCCTCTCGGCACCGCGCAGCACGTAGAGGAAGGGCCTGTCCGCGCGCACACTCGGCGATAGTGACATTGAGAATGTCGATACCACCAGGCCTGCATGAAAAAGGGTTCGAGTAAATGCCTAATCCTCTATTCTCAAACTCAAAATGGTAATATCTACAGTAAGTGTATCAAGGCCAAGATGTAGATAGATAGATGAAATAGAGAACACTTTATCGTACAAAAAAAAAGGAAATTGCAAATCCCTACTTATAAATTACTTTTAGTAATAAGGCCGCCAATTGTACCTACTGTACTATATTATTGTTAAATTCTCATATCTATCTATCTACTGAAGCAAACGCCTAAACGTTTTTTCGCCATGTTGAGTAGCCATCTAGCCATTTCATTTACTAACGCCGTGCCCGAAAACAAAGTATTCCTAGCATAATTCCTTTGAGAAAATAAATATTTTGCAAAGAATAAGAAGAATAAGAATAAACTTTATTTGACAACATTACAAATAATTACATACAGTAGGTACATAATCAAGTTAATATCCTTACTAAGAATTACAAATAGGAACATAATTAAGTTAGTAAACCACAGAACACATTTACCAAAATACCTGTAAGTACCTACATGAAACTTAGACAAACAAAGTTGTCAAAAATGGGCGAGTCTCGAGAAAGATTTAATAAGGATGTTGGGAAATGAACATGATATTCAACTTTTTTGCAGAAATGCATCTATTACTGAATACCGAACATTATTTGCCACAAAACATTATTCAATTATTTTTGAAAACGCGTTTTATAGACCACGCCATATCTAAGTTTCAAACAAGCGTAGCGCTGGTATCTCCACGATTATAGAACTGTCAACCACAGCGCGTCCACTGCGCGCTAACATTTATTTTATTTAGTGCAAAAAAAATGATTTCCCAGCAACGTATTTTGTTGGTTCAACTAGTTCGTTCTAGTGTCCAGTATGCACAGCTTTCGGGTCCGGCGTCAGTACCTATTCAAACACCCTGTATAAGTACAAAAACTAAATACGCAGTGTTGCCAAAAAATATTGAGTGGTCCCATTCAGGGACTGAAGTTAAACAAGGTAAGAGCAAGCAAAACAGAGTGAACGAGGCAGACTGGACTGGACATTGGAGTAAAAAAAATCAAGTTTCTCGTTTCAAATAAAATTAGGAGGTTCTTAGTTCGTCTACATATACCTACTTTTCGGGAGGGTAAGCGAGAATTCCTCACCGCGTCGATTTCATTGATTCTTTTTTTTGTTATTTTGTTAGGAAAAGGTTAAGAAGGCCTGTGCCGTGCAGTGGGCTTATATATAGGCTACATAAAAAAGAAATAGGGTACCTACCATCAGTCTAATATAAATTTGCTCAATATCTGTTGACGGGATCAATGAGAAAATCATCGAACTCTTCAAATTGCACAGGCATCTGCATGCAACGGCGTTATGGACACAACCACATCGCGATAAAGAATATTTTACCGTTTCCACCACCTAGCATTAAAATTAACGAACTACAGTTACATATTTTATTATAAGTGTACCTACATGAGTTTTAATTTCTTAAACACTACTCAGATTACATTTGTACAATTTTTTTTACAATAATAAAAAAAAATCACAAAATCATCAACCACATTTTTTTTTCATTTTGATGATGAATCATGAAGTAAAAAAATGTATCGTGCATTTCTTGTTATAATCCAATGAGAAACCGTCCTTTAAACAGAGATTTATAATTATACGAGTGGTAACGAGACGCCCGAAATAATCGTCCGCAGCGTACTTATTAGGCGGGCGAAGAGCAGCGGAAGTCTCCGACGAAGAGCGCGGTCCGGTCGGCGTCACTCAGCACGTACAGGAACGGCCGGTCGGCGCGGAACTCCCGCGGCGGCCTATAGCATCTCTTCTTTAGCATCATCTTGCCTGCATCAAACATAAGGGTCCATTTACTTTATACCGTCTTTCTTATAATGTCTTTCTTTGGACAGCGAAAACATACGAGTTATTAATTTAGGTCACATTAATAATCACGCCAACGACAAACTACTAGGGCCTTTCACAATATGTCAAATGCGAATAATAAAATTTAAGTAGGTAGGTACTTACTCATATGATGCAAGGAAAATCTCATTTTCAATTCCAAACCATGCCAACTATGCAGTTTAGTACTACGTTAATGTTAAGTCTTCACACTATACGCTTCCGTTGTATAAATAACACTACATATTTAAACTAGGACACGGTTCAAACAAAACATCTTGATTAGCATACCTTAAAACGGGGTTAATAGAATTCACGGGGTAATTAGAACCAAATCCAAAAAAGATTTGTGGGTGAGTTTATCCAAGTCACTTACAGGTAAAAATTAAAGAGTAGTTTATTGTTTTTACACTCCATTATCTATTTTCTGAAGTGGCCACACCTGATTGTCTATGGAGTGCAGCATAAAAGAAAAATAACGTCACAAAGTTGACTTTGGCTCCCAAAACTAAAATATGTTAATACTCCATGGATGATGTAATACTCCCTTTGTTAAAACTTTGGCTTCATTTATTTGTTCTAACAATACTGAACTGTAAAAGTCTGCTATTAGACATTCATATTCTAATAATTGGTGGTGTTGGTATATGTTTGTCCTTTGGTTTTGGGTTCCCCACCGGCCTGCGGCTACAGTTCAAATAACCGGATAACAGTAACACTCCCATGACTGACTCTTCATTGGCAGAAGTAGTGGTCCAAAACAGCAGTGTTGCCAACAACTCAGGACCTGATATCGCCATTTTTCAAAGATTAAGTAGCCTAAAGTAGCCGAATTTTTGCTGAGGTAGCCTAGCTAAGTAGTTCTTGACAATTTATTTATATTTATGAATCAAATTCTGCATCATCTGCTACTAGCAGTAACAAAAAATGCTTTTCTTGTACCAACTATCCGTATAACACAGATAAATTACAATGGTTATTAACAGCGAAGCAAATACTAACAACACTATTACATCCTTAATTGGGTTAAATAATAGCTTGCCTTTCCTGTGGGCTAGGCTGTCAGGGTGGTATAGGTGCTGGGCAAGCCTACTTCATCTAAAAAGACAATGTCCCAGGCACTGGTCCCTTCACCCATCTATACCTAACTTGAAAATCAAGAAAGTAGTTATTCCGCTCTCAACACACAGCCTATACTGCGAAGTGTCTACTGAAAACGCCCGCCCATACCTACCTGAAGACTACCGCCGCACCGCCTTTAACACCGTGCACAATGTCAGCCATCCAGGGATACGAACGACGCGCAGGCTAATGCAGCAGCGATATTTCTGGCCGTCCATGAATAAGGATGTCGGAGATTGGGCAAAGGCATGCGAGTCGTGTCAAAGGGCGAAGGTTCAACGACACACTTCAAGTGGCGTCGCTACACTACCTACGAGCGAGCGCTTCGAACACATTCACGTCGACATCGTCGGACCGCTACCTACTTCAACGAGCGGACATAAATACCTACTCACTGCAATCGACAGATGTACCCGTTGGCCGGAAGCATTCCCGATACAAGACATCACTGCAGAAATCGTCGCGAAGACCCTGTACGAAGGCTGGTTCTCTCGTCATGGCTGTCCTGCTACCCTGACCACGGACCAAGGCCGGCAGTTCGAGAGCTACCTATTCTCCGCACTCACCAAACTACTCGGGATAGAGAGAATACGGACCACCGCCTACCACCCGCAGAGCAATGGCATGGTCGAGCGCTGGCATCGCTCACTAAAAGCAGCGCTAATGGCAAGACTGGAGAACACCAACAAGTGGATGGAAGACCTACCGACCGTGCTACTAGGACTCCGAGCCGCGACGCGCGCCGATACCTACACTAGCCCGGCCGAACTAACCTACGGTCGCGCACTCCGCCTGCCGGGACAATTCTTCACTTCTGCACCGAGGCAAACGGCGATGAACTACGACTTCGTGGAGCAGCTGTCCGACGCGAATGTTCTGAATCCGAAGTTCGTTTTACTAATGCGGAATACTGATTCGTAATTCCGTGAGCCTAGCGCAGACGTTAGTTTTTTCTTCATTTTCAAGTTCTTTCAGATTTTCCGTACGAAAAAAAAACGTGTGTATGCGGTAGTCAATGCATTTCACACAATCCTTGATTTCACATAGATTGGAAGCATTCGAGAACCCGAATACGGAAAACGTGTGCGGAAAACGTACGTATGCGGCCGGCCTTAAGCGGGCGATGAGCCGCGGAAGTCTCCGACGAAGAGCGTGGCCCGGTCGGCGCCGCTCAACACGTACAGGAACGGCCGGTCGGCACGGAACTCTCGAGACTGCTTGCGGCTGCACTTCATTAACACCATCATGCCTGCGTGCAAAGTGTATTAGTTTATTGCCTCACGGGCCAAACAAGGCAATAAACTGAATGACAATATACACATACATACCTATCTACATACATGCATAAACTCACGCCTGTATCCCAGAGGGGAGGCAGAGACCAGGGACTGCCACTTGCCACGATCCTGACAGATAGCTTTTGCTTCATCAACATTCACTAGTCGTTGCATGCACGCACGCTTGTTTCAGGTACTTTTTATCTTGCCCTTCGCTAATACATACCCTATTTGGTCGAAGTATGTCCACCTGGGACGTCCCTTACCGGCCCTTCCGGTACATTCAATCGATACATGTGGGTACATTCAATCGATATATTTGTTTCGTCAATCTTTCTTCCTTCATCTTCTCCACAGGTCCAAACCAACGCAACATCCTTTCTCAATTCTAGTCACCACATCCTCTTTCGGTCCACAACGTTCTCTAATCAAACTATGGCGTATCCAGAGATACTTCTCAAGGGCCTCATTTCTACTGCATCAATCCTACTTTCTTGCTTCTTTTGCCATAACTAAGTCTCGCTACCATGCATAAGTGATGGGACCAGCACTCCATTATTGATAGCCAATCAGTTTTGGCTATTCACAAAGGAGTGCAAGGCATCGTTTACACAATTTTTCCGCTTTTACTCTTCTTTCTATAAATAACACCTTCACACTTTCCATACCTCGTAAACAGGCTCCCCAAACAGACAAATTCTTTCACTTGTTCCACCCTTTCAACTCACAATATGACAAATAAACTGATATATTACAAACAAGCAAGGTCAGTCAGTGTAAGTGAAACAAATATTCTATAGCTAAAATCGATTGGTTTGAGAAAACGTTTAGGTAGTCATATCCCAAGTGGCATTCGGGGTTCTATATGTCTAGTTGTTCACATGTACTCCATAAGCTGTGTAAGTCAGCTGTATAAGAACTGTATAGCTTGCTATAATGCTCTTATAGAAACAGTTTGGGCACAAATTAGACAGCTTTAAGTTCACTATGGCTGTACATTAGCAGTATAATAGCATTATAATAGCAGTTTAAGTAGTAACATCGGACTTAAGGCTGACTTACGGCACTATATGGGACGCAGTGTGAACCATACAACGTACATGAGTGTAATAAAGAGTAACAAGTGGCTAAATACACAGCCTTCAGAGTTATAAAATCCGACAAAAGTTACTCCAGTGCTACCTAAAATTCACGTGTGCCCTAAATTATTCCTCATTAGTTTTATTGGTTTTGTGTGGGCCATCAGAAAGCGGATTAATTGGATAAACATTTTTGATAACATGTTTTAAATACTTAATAATGTTAAAGCCTATGGGAATGCAACTTAATCGTGAAATGTATACATATTTACAGCTAAAATATTCACGCGCCTTTGTAAAAAAGCGATATTAATTTTAAAATATTTAAAACTGGCTGAGAGGAAATCTACAATTTTCAGTTTTTGATATTATATTGGCATTATAATATTATACTAGGTACAGTCATTAATTATGACATGAAACCAAAACTCAATCGCTCTATCTGCGTATTTTGTGATAAATCTGCATGATAAATATTTTAGGTTACGTAGAACAAAATGGTGGAAATGAAATACAGCTATGTGAACTGTTATAACTCCAATTTAATGCGGTGAGCGTATATATAGGTTCACATGTGTTCTGTTAGAATGCTGTTATCTATATGAAGTCCCACATTTGTACCACTACAGAGCCAATGTCTATAAATTTATTCTAATGTGAACTTATGTACAGCTTTAAGATGTAGTTCAGGTCAATTGTGTATCATCGTTTAATTCTTTCAATATACTGAAATTTTAGAGATTCGCAATAATAATTATTGTCCGTTAAATCGCCTAGCCCAGGTACTAAGTCAAGTATGAATACCTAAAGTACAAATTTTGTAACAAACTAACAAAAATCACTTTTTGTTTTCGTGTGAGACACACAGTTTGATGTCAGAGTATTTACACTTACAAAAAACACTACTCTGTTCAAGGAGGTATTTAATAGTAGATTATGTACTAAGGGAATAAAACCATGTATTATGTCATGGGCGGCATATTGAACCCTGAGCGGAGCGAAGGACTCCGAGTTAACTCGCGAGCGCAGCGAGGGAGTTAAATTTTAACTCCTGAGCGAAGCGAGGGAGTTATGTAGAGTCCTGAGTGAAGCGAGGGGTTCATACCGCCCGAGACTTCGACATGTTTTATTCCAGAGGTGAATACTCTACTTTTCACACCATCTGGGAGACAATAAAAAGACAGGGCTGCATAAGTTGAAAATATGTATTAAAACCTGAAATTAAATATAAAGTCCACACTCTTTTACGGCTTAGCAACTTAAATTGAATATAACTTTTAAATTCGTATTTGCAATTCGCGCCTTTTTTTCTTTTTTTTGTTGGTGTTTTGCGCGGTCACAGGACACAGTATTTCAGAAAAAAAGAAAAAAAAGAGGTGAGTTTCGAACAACAATTCGAATTTCGAATTGCAATGCGGGGCTTCTCCATAGTTTTCATGCGAATTTTGACATTCTAAATTCAAATCACTTTATTCCCTAGGGAAATTCTTCATTATTATTGCCCTCGAGAGACAAGGCCATGCTTTACGATGATATTTGACGGTACGTAATAAGGCATTGTCGAGCAGGAGGTGTGAAAAAGAATGTAAACAAACTAGATAAAGAGGGACAACATTATGCCCTGCGACAGACAAGGACAGAAAATAATAGTTGTCACTCAGCCATAGGAACAAACACTGTTTACAATCTTTTAAAGGTGAATATACACCTGTCAGCACCGTAAGCGCCGAGTCGGCAAGTGTAATAGTGTAGTAACCATATTTTGCAGAATTTATCAGATAAATAACTGTTAGTCTTGTTACTTATGTGATAAATAACTGTTATTTCTGATATTTATCTGTTAAAATTCTGTAAAATACGGTTACACTAGCAGACTTGGCGCGTACGGCGCTGACAGCAAATAAGAGTAGTACTTGTGTACAAATAAACTGCTATTGATGTTAATGGACAACACATATAGTCCTTTTAACAGCCTACAGTGCACATGCGAACCATTTAAACACTTCTGTACAGATAGTAAAAAAAGGTTATTTTAATGATCACAACAAAAAACATAACAGCCTTTGGCTTTATAAATGACCACGTGTGTTCTATTAAAATGCTAGCTCTATATCATCGTACAAGTAGGCCGTTAAACAGCGGTTGCCGTATCTCTACCCTCCTATAATGCTCTTAGTCAGACGGCTGACTAAAGGATAGTTGTTAGAGTATTATAACACCAACAATCGTATAAAAGTATAACTCTACACTCCTATAAGTCCCTTAGACAGGTATAGGTGTTATTAATCGCAATAATAGTGAACTGTAATAATGCTTCAAGTACACCTGGGAACTAAATGTGTACTCTTAAATGGAGTAAAATGCTATTTGGGATAGCACTGACAATATTATAGTCACATGATAATTAGGACCATTCAGAATCAATAGAATCCAAAAATAGTCCTTATGAAAACACTTGCCCCGTCACCACTTTGTTTTACGCAATGCAACAATCGGGTATAGCTTCGAATACGGGTTGTTCATTCATGCTTCCAAACTATATACCAGCACTACGCAATAATCACGTAAGTAAGTATATTTTGGAGTAATCTATATACGCATACTGCGCTAGTACGCTACTGCATTTTATAAATTGGATTGTTCTGTACATTCATTTGACAAATCTGCTGTGCTGTGGACAGGATCTGTGATGAAAATGATGATTGCTTTCGAAACTTTTTCGATTTCGGTTCTGGTAGGTCTGTCTCAAAAGCCTTTCGGCTCACAATGATGAATTCTTAAAAAATGTTGAATTCCTGAGATGTTGAATTCGCAATATGTTGAATCCCAAGCAACAGCAGCTTTTGCTAAAAATTTGCAACAAAATATGGATGCCATGTATCTGAAATAAAAACATAATAATAATAATAATACTTACCAACTTTCATGCGATGACTGAACTTAATTGTATTTGTACTAATAAAAGTTATGTTTACTTGGCAAATGCTCTGACAAACCAAAATGAAGGATTATGTTTATTATCTTTATAAAAAAATTGGCGTAATTAAAACTTTATTGCATAAGCAAAAATGTTGAGAAGAAAACACCCTTCTCTTTTCTTTCTGGAAAACCACGTTACAACATTAATAAAAGAAAGGGGCTAGACAACTATTTGCCTCTCCCTTATAGATAGATAGAGAACACTTTATCGCACAACCAGGTGAAAGATATTACAAATAGTTATACAAATGCCGTCTTTATTGTGTGAGCGAGAGGCATAGAGCCAGGGCTGTACAATATTATTTTACTCTTTAGTGGTTAGTGTAATATTTTTTCATGTGTAGTAGGGATTTTATAGCAAGTATTGATATGAGTAGTTTTTCTGAAAAAAATCCTAGCTATGCCCGTGGCCGTTTGGCCTCTGGGTGGTCATAAAGAAACATACCTACGCGTAAAAAAGTCTCATTTGCTTTCGCAGTCGGGTAAAAATACACTTCTTTCGCCGTCCTAATAGCAGTTTTTTAGAGAGGAATAGGAATAGCAAACCGTTTACCCGGGTAGCAAACAACTATCTTTAAGGCGCAAGTGTTTCTTTGAATCCAGAGCGGAGCGAAGGATTTTAGAGTAGAATCCAGAGAGGAGCGAAGAGTTCCAGAGTAGAATCCCGAGCGTAGCGAGGGATTCCAAAGTAGAATCCTGAGCGCAGTGAGGGACTCAATGTACATCACTAGAGCTTAAAATACCTAGTGTTGCTCCCGAGGTGGACACTCTGCTTTTTATCATCCTCTATGAAAAAATAAGTAAGTGCAACTTATGAATAACAATAGAATAGAACGTTTGTACCACATTTTTAGCATCCGATACAATGTTCTCTGGAGTTAATAGAATACTTTCATTCTCACTACTTTAAGACACACTCATTTTTTTATAAAAACTTAGTAATATCCTAATTTGAGTAGGTATGTAAACAATTACGAACAAATGCGTGGAAATCCATTTCACGCGACTTTTATTCTTTCACAAACTTTTTTTTTTATTTGGCTTGTGCGAGGTTTCTTTATCATACAGCTAGTTACTTGTTCATACAATGTTCGTGATTGATCTCTTTGGTGATTGGAATTTTTAAGGATCAGAGCTATTTTGGTCTCTGTTTACAAGGACTAAACTAGCTAAAACTAAGCATAAAAGAAATTAAAGTTGATGACTACAACCCAAAAATTTAAGTCACTCAGTTGTTTCATAAGCTATCCTGAAATGTTTTTAACTTTCCAACTTACAAACTTAGAAAAAATATAATAATATGCCAAGGATGCTAGGTACTTTTTTTCTCATTTAGGTCTGCTGCAAGAATAAGGTTAGGTAGACTCATCTCAAAATGTATTACAGACTTGTAACAGAAATTACATTGTGCACCTACCTACATAGTAACCTAAGTATTTAATATAAATAAAAACTTGTAAAAACCAATTTTATTAATACCTCTTGACTCTTAGGCCGTCCGCTGCGTTGAGCGGATACACGGCGCGGACGCCCCGCACGGCGGCGGCGTGCTGTTTCATGCTATCTCATACGACAGGCGTGAGGCGGGTCTCCCGCGGTATAAGATAACATCAGACAGCACGCCGCGCGGGCACCCGCGCCGTGTACCCACTCTAGGCAGCGGACGGCCTTATAATTGATTAACATTATAGACAGGGTTCAAATTAAACATTTTGAATTGTTTGGTTTAACAATTTAAAAAAACACAATTTACCTATTCCAGTCCTTGAACTAAGGTAAAATCACCACAGTACTGTCGACTACAGATCAAGCCTGCCTTATTTGGCTTTCACCGACGCATTGGTAGGAACTTTAGTGCAATTGACGTGACCGTTGCCGCATTTTGCAGCAAAGCTTTAAGCCTGCCATATACGATCATTCCATTTCCATCACTCGGCGCGATGTGGATTACAGCCAAAAATTGAGCACACACACGATCACTCCATTTTGCGTCGCTCCACTTCATTCCAATTTTTATTCATTCTACGCCGCGACTAGGTACTATATTCCCGACGGTGGCTGTCTACAGCAAACTAAGCCCGAAATGGATTTCGGATTTGCCACACACGAGCGCGCGCGGCGTGGAATGAACTGGAGTGATAGCCCTTCACGTGCGGATTCGCCACACACGAGCTTGATGGATTGGAAGGTTGGAGCGATGGAACAATGGATTTCGGATTGTTTGAAAATCCAAAATTTTCTTCGCTCAACTCAATCGATGTAAAGATTCTGCAAACACGATACCTTTTTCTCTTATTTTGGAGTTTTGGCTTTGAATGTTGTGGAGTGGAGCGATCGTGTATATCCGGCTTTAAAATTAACTACAACACTCAGCAACTTTTTCACATGCCAATATCACTGATGCAGTGACAGCTTTGCAGAAGATTATGAATGCAGCTTTGCATCGCTAAAATGTGGCCAAATAGGCGTACGAACGAAGGCAACGAGCTTTGTGCGAGGCTGACATTGTCGTGTGCAGTGCGAGGCTTTAGGCGGGCAAAGGGCCGCGGAAGTCTCCGACGAAAAGCGTGGTCCTGTCGGCGTCGCTCAGCACGTACAGGAACGGCCGGTCGGCGCGGAACTCCCGCGGCCACTTACAGCTTTTCTTCATAATCGCCCTCTTGCCTGCACACAAACGTAGCGATCTCTTTATTAAGCTGTAGACCTAAGTGATATAAAACACAGGCTATCATACTAAAAATATCTCCTAGGCACAGGCCTTATCTCTTACAGATATTTTGGACAACCATGGCCCAGTTTCATGAAGCTACAATTTGTAATAATTAAAAGTCATTTTCAGTTAACCGACAAACGTGAGGCTATGCGAAAATTACTGACATACTGACGGTCTCCTTGTAAAAGGAGTATTTTATATTCCTTGCTGACAGTTTAGTTGCATGTTTATTAATATTTTAGCTTTATTAAACAGGCTACATGTAGCCTGTTCGCGCAAACGAACCTATTCCGTGTATTTAGGAATTATTTTGAACAAATAGGCGATCCAAACTTAAAACCAAATGATGACCTTCCCGTCGTGTCCAGACAGCGACCATCACTGGTTCCTGACGTGTGCTGCTTTTAGCAATAAGACCGCCAATATCCTCTGTATCTTTACATGTTTTTTATGTTATGCTCTCTGGTGTACAATAAAGAATATTCCTATCTTACTTTAAAGTGACTAGAGCAGTCTCGCTTGAAAGTTCCGTCGCAGTACATTGGGTAAATAAATAGGACTTACACTACAGTCATAGTTGGTCAACTTCTTCACTGCTGAGAATAGGATTTTGGCCCGTTCTGGGTGTGATATTTTACTTTAAAAAGTTACGCAAATTGATAGGTACTTACTTGTGTAGTGCAAGAAAAACACATTTCCACGCGCGCAAACCATGCCATCTCTACACTTTGTTATACGCACTGTGTTAGCAAGGGGTTCGTTTGTAAGACTGACGAAGGAAGCGGGTCAAAAATTTATTGGACACATTTTTTTTTAATACAAGTTACTCTATATAAATAACGGGATAAAACGCAAAGAAAAATTATTGTTTATAAAGACGACGCTTTGTGCGATAAATTTAAATCCTGTTTTGAGCCATTGCTTTATACCCTCCCCAAAAGCACCCAAAGTGTCTTACATGACTTTACCTAAAGCGCCTATTGCCTTTGGCACCACGGATTGTAAACGTCTTCTTAAATGTCTTTAACAAGACGCAATTCGTAAAGAAACAAAAAATCTCTAATTGGAGGAAAAATGCACAAAAAAAATGTTAAACAGGCAGGAATCGACGTAAAAAAATGCTCATAAATAGCAGCAAGCTGAGACTTTACTTGAGAAACATTAAAAGGCACTTTTGAATCATAAGACTTTTTTTATTAAGTTTTTTTTAAATACATGCAACATGATGTTAACAGTTTTACAACAAATACAAATAAAAGTCGCCACACTTTTAACGTAGTAAAATGTAATAAAATATTCATCGTTATAACAAAGATATAACGATGACTATGTAGGCACGTTTCTAGGTCGGTCTGTACTAATACTGTTTCTAAACCGGCATCCTACATTGTAAAATATTTTTTCCTGTGTTCTAATGTCTGCGCGAGAATCGCCACATTACATAGGGGTATTAGCCTAAAAAGCTGGCCGAAAGTAAAAAAGACAAAATACAGAATTCCTAGAAAAGCATGTTGCATCTCGTTAGCGAATGACCTGGCGCATACTACCCAGATACTTTTGGTCCAGTAAGCTTATCAGGTAATAACCGGTTAGTTGTCATTGGTGCGCTTTGACGAATGTACATGCATTACGAAGAGGGATAGCAATAAATATACTTTTCGTGAGCGTTATTAAAATACGAAAGCAAGTTTTATTCAGTGATGGCTGCAAAGGATGACAGTCAACCAGGTATGCACAATCATTTTCTTTCATTCCATTCGATTTCCAATGTCAGGTACTCTCAAACTGTTTAATTTTGTCAACTACCTTAAAAATGCAGATTTTTTAAATCTTTATTACAAATATTGGTAAAAGAGTTATACTTCCGGACCTTCACCGGTTTTTATTTTTTCTTTATCTGATACAACGTTTTGTTATGTTACGTAAAATTACGTGCCCAAAACTGGCGAAAGTATATTTTTATTGATTTTTCAATTAATTATGGATTGTAACCTACAAACTTTGTATTGCAGTCATGGTACTAAACTTTGCATTTTGTTGCCAACAGGTACTTCTGGCGTGAAAAATTTAACTCGAGAAGCCATATTTCTCATGACTGAGGACTTCAATCAGTGTGACTTCTCAAAGAAGTTGGATTCAGTTGAACATAAGTTACTCAGTGAGGCTACTTGCTCAGTTCAAGAGATAGATGAATTTCGTCGCAATTTTTCCCGATTGAAATCCGAAATGAAGACTAAATAGACCAATTCAAACAGAACTAAGCATGGGTTTTAAAAAAAGAATCAAAGCTGGTTACAAGGGACATTGCAAATTCCCGGGAATTGCAAATCTTATTCATCTGCTACTGGTCGTCCGCAAAAAGAATTTGAAAATTTATGTGAACGCAATAAACGCCGCAAAACGGAGGATCATGATTCATGAATCATGAAGCTGCTGAGCTCCTCTGTGCCAGCCCAATGAAGATTCGTGAAACCGGAAATTTGAGTGGTTCAAATGTGGTTAAGGATATGCTGACATCGCCTACAAGAGGATAGAGATACCGAAAAGCGTCTAGAAAAAGTGATACTCCTAATAATATCTTACAAATAAGCTCTACAGAAGCTCTCTATGTTTGTAGCCACAAGAAGCTGTATCCCTGTTACAGCATTTTACAGAAGGCAAAGAAAAAATGTTATCCTGTTCAAAAGCGTTTAGTTACAGCTACTTGTGCAGAAGTGGGTTTACAGGCTTTGTTGAAAAATACAGTTGAACGACTTATATTGTATTTGGATGAAGTGTTGGACACATTAACTGTGGAAGAGCTAGGTTCCCTACAACTGGTGGTAAAACGGGGCTGCAATGGATCGCAACAAGTGCAATACAAACAAAAATTTGAAAATTCGATTATTCCGATGCAACCATATTTCAATCTTCAATGGCGCCTCTTCAATTATTTTTAAGACTAACAATAAAGTTATATGGTAAAACCCAACACCGTCCTCACCTCGATTTTGTATCGGCAAGACTGTACGTAGAACTTTATCCTTGGTGCCCAATGACCCCCACTGTGCACAAAATATTGGCTCATGGCCCCATTGTAATAAAGCATGCCTTATTGCCAATAGGATGTTTGTCAGAAGAGGCCCGAAAAAAACTTTTTCTGCAATATAGACAAAGCTTCTCCAGGAAATTTTCTAGGAAATAATGCAATATAGACATTTTAAGTCGATTGCTCCTTACTTCTGACCCAAACATTAGTAGTATCAAACCCAGGTCACACAAAACAGCCAGGAATTTGAGTCCAGAAGCTAGAGAACTAATGGTTCCACCTAAAGTAGCCATTCACAGTGACAACAATGAAGAAACTTCTGTTAGTGACTCTTCAGAAGAAGAAGGATAGGAGTTGTCATCAGTGATTTTTGTACATATCGGTACATACAAATTATAATAATACCGAAAATAAATAAAAAACGTTTTGGCCAGCTTTTTGGGTCAAATACCCCTATGTGCGCTCGTCAAAGTGAGGCAGTGTGTACATTGCGCGGTTGTGAAATGTGTCGTTCTCAGGCGGAGGAGGTACCGCGGTAGAGACCGATGAAAAGCGTGGCCCGATTGGCGCCACTCAGTAGATAGACGAACGGCCGGTCGGCGCGGAACTCCGGCGAACGCATCCTCATAGACCGAAGCATCACCACTGCAGCGCCTGTGCGCAAAGCAAAGGCTTAGGAATGCGAGAGCTTAAGTCCTCGCATTCCTCACATCGCCTACCTTGCAAAATAGTTGAAGGAACGTTTGCTCATCCAGTTTGGTTGCTTGCGTGGGACTCGTGTAAGTGACTAGGTTTCTAATAAATTGTTTCTAGGAAATTTGAATGAGACATGCTATTTTCTGACCTGAATTAAAACCCGGTGGCATAAATATCAGGACGAAAATCGGGACGAAAGAAATTATAATTAGTGTCAACGTGGGTGAACAGCGCGTAAGAATGTACTTAGTCGATTACTTAGGATGTTAGGCGGACGAAGGAGCGCGGTACGCTCCGACGAAGAGCGTGGCTCGGTTGGCGCCGGTCAGTGCATACATGAATGGTCGGTCGGCGCGGAACTGTGGCGACATCATGATGGCGCATCGCATCATCACCACCATGCCTGCGCGCAAAGCCAGGCATTAGTTGCTTTGCAAGCTATAGTTATAGATAACGTTTGCTAGTTCAGTTTGGTTGCTTGCGTCACAGTGACGATTCTATTTGTGTCTCTGGGTAATGGAATCGAGATAATTGTCATTATTCCGGTCCGAATTTAAAACCGGTGTGCTACGCTATCACGACGAGAATTGGGGTGAAGGCTTTTAACAACTCGGGCAGTGAAATGTTTATAACAGGTAGAATAATATATCGGACCGTGGCCGTCGTCCTTCGAAATGTTAAAATTAAAATTAACGCGCTTGATTAGCGCGTAGAAAGATCGTCGGCGGCTTAGTTTGTTAGGCGGGCGAAGAGCCGCGGTAGGCTCCGACGAAGAGCGTGGCTCGGTCGGCGCCGCTCAGAGCGTAGAGGAACGGCCGGTCGGCGCGGAAGCGCGGCGTAGGCGGCCCCAACATAGCGCATCGCATCATCATCACCATGCCTGCGCGCAAACATGATTCGGTTTATTTTTGACATAAACACAATAGTATCTATCTATTAATAATAAGCTCGCCATGTACACTCTTTATTTTGTACTTTTTAGGGTTCTGTACCCGAAGGGTGCCAAACGGGACCCTAAGACTTCACTGTCCGTCTGTCTGTCTGTCTGTCACCAGGCTGTATCTCATGAACGGTGATAGCTAGGCAGTTGAAATTTTCACAGATGATGTATTTCTGTTGCCGCTATTACAACAAATAGAATAATATCCCATACAACAAACGTATTTTTTTTTGCCGTTTTGTGCTCGATATACTTATAACGCCAACAGGTAGACGCTTGAAATATTCACAGAATATTTGGTTCTATATTCGCTTCAAAAATAAATAATGAAATTAAAATAAAATAAATATATTTTCTTGATATTTGTGTCTAATGTTGTATAGATGGTACGGAACCCTTCGTGCGCGAGTCCGATTCGCACTTGGCTGGTTTTTTGTGTTTTACTTATGCCTTTTACGTGTGCAATAAAGTGTAAAGCGTATTGCCTCCACCGCTAGACAGTCATCGGATCAGTCGGATCCCAGTCAGATACTGCAAGGAATTTTATACGCCCAAAAGATTTTAGTTCCACAATTATTTAATGTCGTTTATTGAAAGTGTCAGTGGTTGCGCCAAGCAGTATAGTACGCTGTTACGAGAGCCGCGTGATTTTTACGCTCTTTTTTAGGACTCCGTGGATCTACACTAAGCTGAAGTAAACCGAAAGTTCCTTCCTCATAGCACATTTGTTAATTCAGCAGACGTAGACACCAAATCACGGCTTGTTTGGACTTTTTGATTAGTAGTGCGTAGTATTCACGGAAGCTTTTTCGGGGGTTCATACAGTCAGAGCACTAAATTCTGTTTTTTAATTCGTTGCAAAAAAATTAGGTAGTGTTACCACTATCTACGTGTCCCACGAAACCTATGTGCTCTGAATGAAGTACCTATAGCTTTCTGCCAAAGAGGATGCCGATTAAAAAAGTATCGCCTCCGTACCGTACAGGACTACGTACCTCAAATGCTGGACAAAATATAATATAACCGAACAATACTAGTTAAAGATACTCAACTAGCCGAGCCGAACGCCTCGAACGAATTTTATGTTAGAATTCTCTGTACCTCATCCACCAACAAACACGCGCCGCATTGTACGAATTTGGAAATTGAAAAGGGCGGCTCTCAGTGCAGTCGATTCGTTATTATTATTATTAATTCTTTATTGCACAAAGACAGTGTACAAAAGGTGGACTTAATGCTAGTGGCATTTTCTACCAGTCAACCTGCAGGAGGTACAGGAGAGGCGGAGAGGTTCTCCTTTACTGACTGCTTTCTGTTTGTGTACCCATTCAATACAATTTAGCACGCACATTTCCAGGCCATGCAAACAGAAGATACAAAAATACTAACAGGTGCTAAGTACGTCGTACTTTGTACCTCGGTTTAAAACAGATTAAGACATTCAGCAATATTTCAGAACAAAGCCACAATTTACATAAGACCTTTATTCATTAATTGCGTTAAGTTTACACGAGCACTATAGTGTGGATAAAAAATGGTCAACACATTCGTAAAAAAAACTGGATATTTTACTGAAAGGTGTTAATAAAAATATTTTATGATTAAATATTTTATTTAAGTAAGAAAATAACTTTTCCGGTAATTAAAACTGGGCTAACGTTAACAGTCGCCATGGTGTGTGGCCACGAAGTATGGCGTTCTGTCGACGAGTATGGCGACCAAGAATGGTCTGTCAGCGACGAATCGGGGAGTGGGCGGTTCCATCAGCATTGCTGAGCACATCGACATTGCAAATGCTGTAATAGATATACCAAAATATTTTATATCGCCATCCGATGCAAATAAATAAATACAAAATGCACGTGGCGGTAGGAACCATAACACAAAAACTTTCGGTAAATAAACAAACTGAACAGTTAATGAAGCTTTGTACCACCTTACATTAAACAGACAAACAAGGCATACCCACGTGTCACACTATGATGCAGGTGTTTCAGAATACCTACCAAAATTTTTCATTATCTAGGAATATATTTTTTATCGCACCTGCTCTGAAAATACATACTAATTATACCAATTAGAGGGAAGAAACGCCTTTATCCCGCCCTTCAAATCCTTTCATCCCAAGGTATGGAAGTTTGTATGAAAATCCTTCCGACCCAAGGGTGGGAAGTATGTATGAAATTCCATTACATACCCGGTTTTTTTTTTAATTTGTCAGCAGTCATACTGCAATAGTAGATTGTACAACTAGTGCATAAAACGCACCATTTTACTCGAGACGTTTATCCATCCGAGCGAGCTTGCGAGCGAGGATAGATATAAAGTCGAGTGTAAAATGGGTTTTATGGACGAGTTGTACACTCTACTTTTCACTTCGATTGCGAGGAAATGAAACAGCAACATGTAAAATAATAAATGAGACGAAATACAAATTATAAGTTTATTTCATGAAGTTTTATTGTGTACTTTGGCTGTTGGTATCTTTGCCTTGGTCTTAGAATACGAACGAAACGAAATAAAATGAAGAGGTTGTTGTATGAAGTTAAAGATGTTCGTGTGGCTGTTGCAGCGATTGCCTTGGTCTTCGACGAAGATTTTACTTTATGCTCTAGAGCATAAAAAGCGACTTTATGTCGCCTACGCACGACATAAAGACGAACTTTTAGAGCATGAGAAGTGAAAAGAGACTTTTACTGTCTACTAATTAAATTTCAAGTAAATTGTTACTGGCCACATACAGTTTTTTTTTTACCAGTTACCAACCTCCTTGGTGCATACAGAAAATTAAAAACGAAATTATTTTTGTATATAAAACGCGCGGAATCACGGAAGAAGTGGCTGCATGACCTTATGATCTTAGCCTACTCCAGAAACGGGCGAATAAAAAAAGGAAAAGCCCGCGCATTTTCGCAAAAACTTCGATTGATTTAGCATTTATCTTTGTGTTTTTTGTAAACATTTCTATGCATTTATGTCTATAATTTTCCTCGTAGGTGTAATAAAAAGCACTATACATACCTCAGGATAAAGTACAGTTCCATACCTCAAATGGTTTGCGCCCCTCGCAAGCTCGTGGCGCAAATGCCATAATCTCGGTATGGAACTGTCACTTTCTTCCCTCTGAAGTAATGTACTATTTTAATAACTACCTAATAATAATACCTAATATAAGGAATATATTCCTTATCTACAAATACAAGTGCCGTTCAATACCGTTCAAAATAAGAAACTAAAATAAAATGAATCGAATAACTCTCGAAACTCACACTGTACTCGTACAATACCTCTAGAAAGCACAAAGATTTTTCGTGTGCAATAAAGTATTATATAATTAAAGACGGTGCTAGGGACAAATATACTTAAAAAATAGTGCACTGGCTGCGTTAAACCGTTAAACTATAGTTCTTTTTAAGCCAAGCCAAAAGGTGCATTCAGACAAAACATGATAGCGCGAAGCCCCTCGCGTCCGCTCCACCGAAAAACGACTAATCTGCCACGTAGTATGTTGCCTTTTTATCTACCAACGGGCATGGCACATCAGTATCAGGAGACCTATTTTTGAATCACTCGTATGAAATTGTATCGTCGAATGCGACTTAAGTCACACTCGTCTTCTAAGTCGCATGATGTCGTTTTTCCGTATTTTTGAATCGTTCGCCTGAAGTGTTGCCGGTACAATTTGAAGTATTGTATTTTATCCATTCCACGCAGAAATTAAAAAACCGGAAACTACCGTAACAGAAACGGAACGTAAAACACTTTGTTTTATTGGCTGTTTAAATAAAAAATCTTTGTCTTTTGTTACAAACAAAACACTACATACTGTCAGTTTGGTTTGTGTTTGTTCTAAAAATGTTGAAACAAAAAATTAATTCCGCATAAAAACCCAAACTGCTGGATTTGCTTTGACTCTTTTTGATTGTTGACACTCAGAATGACAAACAGTACCAACACACATTTATCGTTTTTTGACAATTAATCTACCGATCGCCATGCGAGACGAGTGGTAAGGACCATTCGTTGCAGTCGAGTGATTCAAAAATACGGAATTTCAGATGTCGAACGAAAATCAGTAGAAATCGAGCGCTCGACGCGATACGAGTGATTCAAAAATAGAGCTCCAGGGAGCGTCCACGCGGCGGGTCGCGTAATCACCGGCCAATCATTCAACTCATACTCGTCCACTACCTCCGCCAAGGCACGCACACACCTTTCTGTCCTCGGCTATTCTCATCCAGCCGTTGCCAGCAAGGTTTCTCAGATAGTTGGTCCACCGGGCTGACTGGTGGGCGTCTCCGATGCTGCGTTTGCCAGTTCGTGGCAACTTTAGAGTGTTGCCACGCTCTAAATGTAGATTAAATGAGCCAACAACGGACCTTATAATTCGTCGCGGACGAGCGCGGGCGCACGCGGTCGGAAGACAGCGGTGAACAGCACGTGTCGTGCCGCCATTACGCAGTACATTGCGGGTCGCGTCGCGCGGAACTCGACCGCTTCCGCCGCAGCACGTCGCTTGCGCACCCCCGCTGCTGCCATTCCACATTTGGACGTTTTCACACTGGACGATGACCGTAACGACACGACATCTAGTTTTATACTACATTTATTACGACCTTGGTAGGTCGTTTTATGATAAAATGTCGTGCAGTTACCGTTACCGTCCAGTGTGAAATCGTCCTTTCAGTCAGGGGCATGTTACCGGACGTGGCTTTAGCGATTGGCGACTCGGGTCCAGTAAATAGGTTACTCGACCGTACTTCCCTTTTGTTTCTCTCTTGCTCAAACATTCCAACGATTTTAATAATTGTATATGAACGAACGGGAAGGAGGATGTCATGGTTGCACAACATCAAGGAGTGGGCCGGTTTTAAAACTGCGGAAGAGTTGTGCAGAGCAGACCACTAAACAGAGAGCGTTGCAAAGAGTTGACTGCCTCCAGTGACGTAGAGGAACTTTAAGAAGAGGAAGATAAGAATGAGTATACTTTAGTTATGTCTGGTCTAACAAAGGCTATTAAATTAAATTATACTAACATTTTACAGATATATTTTTGTATCCTACATATCCTATGCAGTTTGGCCAACTGACAACTGTTAACAGTAGATTAACATATGTTGGTGTACGAAAAACAGGGGGTAGATAAAACACAGGTATGTCCCCAGCTTTATTAGCTTCTTACGAGCTTTGGTACCTACTTAATTTTGTATTCGTGCATCAGCTTGTGCGCCTGATTAGAGTCACCATAGCGGAACCCAGGCGGAAAGACAGAGCCCCAGTTTAAGTTTCATTTTAGTTTATTATCTAACCTAGGTTACAATCGACCGTGAATATTGCCGCACGCCAGCAATTCATACAATACCACTGTAAGGGCACGTATCAAATGCACCTATGTAGGAATCCAGAGTAAGAAAAAACAAAACAAAGTTAAACGGAGAAATACCTACCTTTCAGTGTCAAATTCGGCAATTGATGCACTCACGGTAGGCAGGTACGGTACCAAAAGTGGCACAATGAGGTCATCTCGTTTTCTCATGATCTTCATTGAGCACAACGTAATAATCAAACGAGCCACGACGCGTATTTCAAAATAAGTTCGACGTCAAAAACGCACAATAAAAAAAAAATACGCCAAAATCAATAAGTGCGCGGTTCAATACGCTACGCTGGATAATACGTACGAATAAGTAAATATCAATTAGTGCTGGAAAACCAAGCAAAGCCAGACGCAGAAAGCAAGACAGGGGGAGACGAGAGCATCAAAACAATTGGAGTCACATAAAAGCCTGAAATTTTAACACAAGCAACCAAACCGAAAAAGGACATGCTATACATTTATATAGACACAATAAGGTAATCGCAGTGAATCCATGACTACTATTTATCGGTATTGATTCTAACCCTTATCATGAGTAATGACTATTCCCTTCAAATTAAAGTAAATTCCTTCTTTAGATGTGTAGACTTGTCAGGTACTAACTTTGCAACAGGCAAAGTAGGTACTCTTTAACGTGAAAACACGATAAAAATATCTTTGGCGGGTCAAGAGTGGAGGGACTGGTCTAAGTTAAACAAATAAACAGTTTTTTCTCGGTCACCGAGATTACCCAACTTTTGTATACAAACAATGTCAATCATACCAGTGGCAGCAGCGGCCTCCGCACCTTCCTCGTTGACCTCGATGAATGCCTTCTGAATGGCCTTGGACACTACCAGTCGCTCGTCGTTCTGCAAAATCCGGGTGAGACCCGAGTTTTTCTCGTCGAAGATGGCTTTGATGCCCAACTGGAAACAGTTAGCAAATTATTTTATGATGGGCACATGAGTAAAAATCTCTATGTTTTTGTACCAATCTATGTAAGTATTCTTTGTTTCTTTCCTTCTTTTCTTCGTTCATTTCTTTCATTGCCCTCCAGCCGCCTTCTTAATGCCATCGGACCATTCGGCGGGCGGCTTAACAAACGGGCAGTTCTCGGCAACCACTCCGAGTGCAAAAGTGGAAAGTGGCAGTGGACCGGGAAGGTTGGCGTGACGGTGAAAACAATCGACAAAAATGTTATACCAATACTTTTAAATCAATAATAATCATGTTTATCATACATACACACATACAAACATAAGCTCGCGCCTGTATCCCAGAGGGGTAGGCAAAGACCAGGGACGGCCACTTGCCACGATCCCGTAACCGGCGTGCGTGCATGCAACGACTAACGAATGTTGAAGAAGCGACATTGATCTGTCATGTTTATCAAAACGAACAAATTCTTTGAAATATTTGTAACGATTTCGAATTCACCCTATAGATACGCCAATGGCAATAGCAACAATTGGCGAAAGAGACCACAGAACAGTCAGCTGTGCCATCATTTTGCAAAGTAACATAAGAGGACTCACCTTAGGCAGCAGGGCTTTCAGATCGATCTCAGTCTCAATCTTGAACTTGGGCAGCGTGACTTGGACCTTAGTCTCGAACATCTTGTCCAGCTCTTCCACTAAGTCATAGCCAGCCGCCAGCTTCGTCATTACGGCTTCGAGGCCTTCGACGTCACGTGGCAGCACCACCACCATGCTGGTCTGGTCGCCTTCGTATGGCATCTCTAGGAGCTGAAAGAAACGACGGAATAAGTAGGCGAGGGAAACAATTGCATCTTCCCCTAAGTGACCAAACATTCATCTGATTTAGAATTTTCGTGATAATGGTTTGTTTGTCTCAGACGGCTTGTACACTGTGTGGCGTAGGGAATGAATAACCTGAAAACCGGAAGTTCAGTAACGTTAAATAGCAAAGTTTTTTTTATATTATTTTAGACCCAGACGTACTACGACCAAATAGGGGATTTATTAGCCAAGGGCACGATAAAAAGTACCCGAAACCGGCGTGCGTGCATGCAACCACTAATGAGTGTTGAGGAGGCCAAAGTGATCTGTCAGGATCGTAGCCAGTGGCAGTCCCTGGTCTCTACCTACCCCTCTGGGACACAGGCGTGAGTTTATGTATGTATGTTATTTTCAAACTGCGTCCCTTTTTAAAATAAGTCCTCGCATGACGAGAACTTAAATTTGGAAAAAGGTGTTAATCATCTTTATTAAAATAATGTAGAATAAGCCCTTGAAGTATTTGAAAGAAGACGTAAGTTTTCCATTTATAAGGTCTCCTCATGCGAGAGCATTCTCCCCGGCCCATTTCTAAATAATGAGTTTATTTCACGAAAGAAAACTAGTACAAGAAACAAATGAATACAAACAAGTCCATATGCTCTAAGGAATCGTTTTTCTTTAAATAAGACCTCACAGTACATGGGTGTTTTCCAACTTTTGTAATAGTGACCAATGTGCAGCATTACAAGGTGTTGATTACACTCGTGGGATTTAGTTAGATAGGTACTCGTACCAACTAAATAATACATCAGTACTTGTATGACTTGAGAAAATAACTTCCACACAACACAATTCTTTGTCCGTCCCAAACTCGGATACCCTGTGCCGTACATTTGTAAAAATGGCCTCAGTCTGGGTGTATTTCCATGTTTGTGATGTCTTTGCCTGGTTACTATTAGCCCCCAGTGTGAATCGAGCCGACGATCTCCGGCATGGTAATCAGACGAGGTGGTCATCCAAAAGATGGTGAGTTGTTTTTTTTTTTCACTGCCTCTTTCTCATTTTGTTTTCTGGTGTGTACAATAAAGTGTTCTATTCTAATCTAATCTAATCTAATCTACAAACTCGAACCGAAAGCAGCGGCCAACATTGTACACTGCCATTTAACACACAGAAATAGAGATCACTTTATTGCACAACCAGAAAAAAAGAATGTATAATAATAATGTACAGTTAAATTGTTGATTTCAGCGCATGTAGCACGAGTGCCAATTTGTCTATTCTCAACTGTCATCTTGAACTCCCCGGAGTATTAAAATGACGAGACAGGCGGTATCTCTTCGCATGCGAACATGCAAACACGTAAGCTTTCTCTTCCCGCGCCCTTAAATTTAATTCAATACATTTTTTCACCAGTTTCTCTCCGCCGCGAACACGACGATATTTTTTCTCGTAAAATGACCCCTTACTGGCATGAGATATCTCTGGTAGTGTCGAGTGTTCTAGTTCTAGTTAGACTTGATATTTTTTCGCACTTATTCTCATAGTTGGGCCAATGTACGTAGCATGCGCTGAGGTATGTAAATACCTCAGACACTAGTGAGGTAACTCACGATGTTTTCCTTCACCGCTAGCGAGTGGTATTTCTACTAGAAAAGTACGTAACTTAGAAAACAAAGTCATTGGTACACGCCGGGGTTCTACCGCTACGCTACCACAGCTTTAGTGTCAAGTGTGCAGATAAAGATTTTATAGGTTAATATTTGTAATTTTATGCGTACTTTTATCTTGCCTTTTTTATTTAAATGCCAATTTAAGTATTCTTAACTTATAATGGAATAGATATTTTGTGTTTGAAGGCGGAGTTATACAGTACGTACCATACTTACCCTCATTCGCTTTTGCAATCAAATAAAAAGGCATGTTGGAATTTAATTACCTCAATTTTTACACCGGCATTTATTTGAACCTTTTTATGAAATTGTGTCCAAAATATGTTTGTTTTTCGCACCTGCCGTCACAAAAAAATGCTATTGTATTTTGATAAAAACAAAATTACCAATCAAATTAATTCTTTCTCGCAATAACAAAAAAAAATAATAATAATTAAACCGCTATCGCATTTTCTCTCCAGTCACTCCATGTTCGCACTTATGACAATACTATTGACAGTGCACACAAAACAAGCGACAAAGTTTATTGCGCGTCGCGCCGCGTGCGGGGTATCCCGCGCACGCTTGTGCTCCGCCCACTGATTTCAGTTCCGTGTGCTATTCTGGTGTTTACAGAGGTATTTCAATATCTCTATCCGCGGTGTATGAACTTGAAGAGGATGTTGAGATGAGCGAAGCTATGGTATGTTATCGTCGTGTTACGTCATATACCTGAGCGTTCAGCTCGGCGCTCTCCCCGTAGCGGAACTTCGACTCCTGGTACATCATCGGCACGTTGACCTCAGTGATCGCGTTCACGTGGAACGGCTGGTCGGACGTCATTTCCGCGTCGAACTTCTTCTTCCACGAGCCCTGAGGACAACATTTGGTAGATATATATATGTTTATTAACAGAGATATTCCCAACCATGAGGACATATTTTCAAAAGAGTATATAAATGGAGTTAAACAAGCACACAAACGTGAATGCTTAAAAGCGCAAATCCTCAAGCGTCGCCTGGTCTCCTGTCGATTGTAGAAACGTGAAAAAAAATCCCGGCAGTAGCACATATAATAAACTTAAAAGGAAAACTATCATGGCTAAGTAGGCTTCACAAGTTAACAAGTAATAGGCGACAAACTTATAAAAGGAAAACTTCGTACAAATTCATTGAAAATTACTTTGATGAAGACGTTAGTTCTGTAAAGCAGATAAACCCCCTCTTCCTACTGAACCCAACACTGAGCGTGGCCCAACACGCACTTGACAGGGTTTTTTTTTATGCCCGTTACCCAAATGTTATTGCAAATTAGATTACATTAATACTCTTTATTGCACACCACATATTATAAAAAATACATAAAGCCCGTTAAGTATCTAAGTTACATAATTCATTATACAAAGGCGATTTGCGTATCTTCCAAAGTTTTATATCTAAGAAAAGGATCTTTTTAACTGACTTTAACAAAAGAAGGAGCTCGATGGGACATCTGATTTCTGACAGTTCCCATATTTCAGATTCGAAAACTCGTTACAGTAGTATGTAATTAAAGGTGCTGCTCCTGCCGAATTACACAAACAATCCGTTTTCCACGCGCAAAACATTTCCTTGACAGGCGAAGAAAATTAAAACAATGTTTAGCGCAGTAAAAACAGATTGTTTTGTAATATATCATGAAAAGCGCGGGTAGGAGACACAGCTTGCGCCCTATATATGAAAATGTTACGTTCCGCAAAATGTTTGAATGACGCTTACCTTGAAATAGATGGCATTTACAAGAACCAGACGAGTGTCCTTGTCGAAATCGTCGGGGCTCAGGAGATCTTTGATGCGGTCATTCGTTTTCTTCTCCACCTATGCAGAACATTACAAGATTTACAAGACGATGAAATTAATTATATACTATAGAAACCGACAGTACTGCTATAAAATAAATGGTAGACCATAGGAGGTGACGGATCCGCCTCAAAAAGAAGTAGATATAATCAGCGCACGAACAAAATGGGATGGAATCTTTTAGCAAAATAGAGTTTTTGAGGACTTTAAGTTGAAAACTCTGTTAATTAAGCAAAACTGTTTTGAAAAGAATAAATGTGGAGTTTCTTTGTTAGCTTTTTCTGCGCATAATCTATTAATTGTGAAACTAACAGCTTTGACGTTCATTAAGTAAACATTTTGTTTTTATAGTGAATAAACATTTTTGACTTTGACTTTGATAGTCGCGATTAGAACCCGTTTAATATGTACGTAAGTAATAGGTTTATTAATTATTTAGCTTGCAATTAAGTTTGAACTATAATGTACATAGCATGACGCTCGTCCACAATAAACGTGCGCTGTAGAACATGCTTTTCTACTTTGTGAACTGCACGCAATCATACCCGATTTAGGGGCGACAGTTCATCTACTTTATATTCTTAGGGTCGGAGACCATACTATCAGGCTTTGCTTATGGGAAAATACTGTAAGGCGTGTTATGCACGAAGCAGCAAATAAAAAAGAAAAACCAGCCAAGTGCGAGTCGGACTCGCGCACGAAGGGTTCCGTACCATTATCTATACCCTTAAATAATTATTTTATTTTGTTTTTAGTATTCCTTGTTATAGCGGCAACAGAAATACATAATCTGTGAAAATTTCAACTCTCTAGCTATCACGGTTCTTGAGATACAGCCTGGTGACAGACAGACGGACGGACGGACGGACGGACGGACGGACGGACGGACGGACGGACGGACGGACGGACGGACGGACAGACAGACAGCAAAGTCTTAGTAATAGGGTCCCGTTTTTACCCTTTGGGTACGGAACCCTAAAAACATAGAAGGTGGTAAAATTACCTCAAGCACATTGGACCTACCCAAGAACATTTACCCAACGCTAAGTCCAGTGTGATTTTTTTCAATAAATTCCAAGGACTTACCCATTGGTTGATGTGTGTAGCGGCTTGCGCGGACTGGGTGAAGTCCACCTGCTCGAAATCTGCGTCAAACACCTCCACGGCATCTTTTCTCAGCTCGGGGTAAATCACTTCCAACACCTTAGTCTCGCCACTGGTTGGAGAAGACGGCATTCGTTATTAATACGCTTAATACGTCATGTAAACACTCGGCAGACTGGATTGAAAAGTGTTTACGTTATTGCTAGGCTATTTTAGTTCTGGAATCTATTGGGTAACGTCAGCCATTTGGCGCTACTAAAGTTAGATTATGCATAATAATAAAAATACAATAATAATAATACATTACAAATAATGTTCAGACAGCGGATAAATTGTTTTAAACTTTTGTTCAACATTTTCTACTCACTCTTTGTAATAGTAGACTTTATTAGCGATGTTCAGAGTAACGCCTTTCACATCCCTCAGCTTCGAAGACACAGCTTTGAAGGACGAGCGGATCTTAAAAAAATAAATAAATCATGAATTAAGGTATATATGTTTATCGTGAATTTCTTTACAAGGCCGTGAATCATCTGGCCCTTAAACACTCATAAAATCTAATTAGCGACTCCGAGGGGTTTCCCCTACACTAACAATCTGTTAATCTAGTGTTAACAGCTGTCAGTAGGCCAGAGTACATACGAGTAGATCGTTAATTTACTAGAAATCTAGATTTAATTTGACTTAATTTTATTTAATTTCTTTTAATTTAGTTTGATTCCATTCGAATTGATTTAATTTCATTTAATGTGTACATGTTAATATTATTAAGTGCTAACATAGCATAAGTCACGATTGTTACTAATACTATATGGGCATTGCCTGAAGTAAATGGATACAATACAATTGAATCGTGTGATTTTAAAACGACACATGTCTTTACATTACAACTTTGCAGGAAATAGAAAAAACTGTTTTATTCAAATACTAATATCTACAACAGCAATATTTTAGCATATTATATTGATTTCTGTATGAATAAACTACAATTTTTTTTCTAATGTAAATCAATAGGTAGGTGTAAATAATTTAATAAAAAAAAATGGGCAAGTGTTATTTTAAAAACACATGTGACTTGTGTTGTTTTAAAATCACACGATTCAATTAAAACGGCCACACTAAAGTGGTCCACCTTAGGTCCACATGCTTCGGTCAATACACGAAGTTTCCTTTGACGTGTCTTCATAAGCCGCGAAGGAGGCCACGAGCGCCCATCGGAGATAGACCATCGAGTTGGCTGAGAGGGATTATAAGCGGCGACGGAGGCCATCAGCCAGCCATAATGCGATGGTTCATCGGAGTTGGCTTATACTCGTAGGTACCGACCCACATAGCTGGGCATTAACTCGTTACTCGACTAACTTAACTTTTAAGTTAACTTAAAAAATGTTAACGGACTCCTTAACTTCCGTTAAGTTTCTTAAAGTCCGCTATGTTGGAATGGGCGCAGAGAAAAACGTGTGAACAGTGGAAAAATTGTTTTATTAAATTTTACAGTACCGACTAGCGGCCGACATTTTACGAATGACCGATTGAATGATTGAAAGTAAAAAGAATGAATCTGAACGAATGAATGGAAGAGTGGACTGGGATTTTTGATTATTCCAATACGCTAATCGTCAAACGAGTCAAACGAAAGTAGGTGGGTACATGTATATCTTGCCGGCGCATGCGAGTGAGAAAACTGCGAAGAAATTGATTCATGTGATTCGTTTCATCGTTTCATTACTAAGCGCGCGCTTTAGAGTAACGAGAAAGGAATGTACTTTTTTTTTTGTTAAGTACATATTGGCTAAAGGGTAGAAAACTAATTCAGACCAGAACTTCAATATATTAATGTTCATGAAGGGAAATATCCACATTATGCCAGATGACTTAATTACACACCAATTATTCACGACTTTTATTTGTTCTTAAGCTATTGACCCAGAACCCAAACCAAACTAGCACTTTTTATAAGTAAATCACTAACGCGTCGGTATAAAAATTAAATTTTTTATCACATGTTAACGGATTAATGTTAACTTGCGTTAAATGTTCCGAAATGTAACGCTTTTCTCGTTTAGCGAAGTTAACTATTTTAGTAACAGATTAGCGATTAACGAAGTTAACTATGTCATTAACGGTGCCCAGCCATGACTATCCATAAGCAATGTAGGTGTAGGTTTGGGCGTACGCCCTAATAATGTAAGTCTATGTCTATATAAACCATGTTTCACCACAATTCGAGGTAAATTGCGTAGCAGGTTTGTTTTATTAATCTGCGTATCAATCGGCTTTGCAATGTTTCATAGTAAACACACATTTTAGTTTCATTAAACAGGCCCCAGGTAGTAGCAGAGTCAGTCGGTTACTATGGCAACCTCTCACTGGCAAGCGAGACGATATAGTTTCTTGTAAGTATGTCTGTTAATTATCTTGATAACATGCGACACAAATAAATTCGTATCCACTTTTAAAATAAATATAAAACATACATCATCATCATCATCATCATCAACCTATGCTTGTCCACTGCTGGACATAGGCCTCTCCTATAGCACGCCACTGAGCACGGTCCTCGGCTACTCTCATCCAGCTCTTGCCAGCCGCCTTGCGAAGATCATCGCTCCACCGAGTCTGAGGACGTCCCACACTACGTTTACCGATCCGCGGTCTCCACTCAAGAACTCGTCTACCCCATCGGTTATCAGTTCTTCGGATGATATGGCCGGCCCACTGCCACTTCAGCATGCTAATTCGGTGGGCTATGTCGGTGACTTTGGTTTTCTGTCGGATCACCTCGTTTCGAATTCGATCTTTCAGAGAAACCCCGAGCATAGCCCTTTCCATAGCACGCTGAGCGACTTTAAATTTGTGGACCAGCCCCACCGTGAGTGTCCACGTTTCGGCACCATATGTCATGACGGGTAGGACGCACTGATTGAAGACTTTCGTCTTGAGACTCTGTGGGATTGGCGATGTGAAGACTCGACGTAGTTTCCCATACGCTGCCCAGCCCAGCTGTATTCTTCTATTGGCCTCTTTCTCGAAGTTGTTTTTACCTAACTGCATGGTTTGCCCGAGGTAAACATACTCCTTAACAACCTCGAGAATACTGCCTTGAACTGCAATTGGCTCCGGACTTACATGTTCATTGAACATAACCTTGGTTTTATCCAAGTTCATCCGGAGACCAATGCGTTGGGAAGAATCAGCTAGGCCACTCAGCATATGTTGCAGATCTTGCAGCGTTTCCGCCATGATGACAATGTCGTCTGCAAATCGCAAGTGTGAAAGGTACTCGCCGTTTATGTTAATGCCGTACCCCTTCCAGTCCAGTGTCTTGAACATATCCTCCAATACAATTTCGGGGAAATAACATCCCCTTGTCTCACACCACGATGTATGGGGATAGGCTCAGACTGCCGGTTCTGGATTTGGACGGCCATAGAAGCGGCGTCGTACAGACCTCTCAACACTTGGATGTATCGCCAGTCGACTTGGCATCGCTGCAAAGATTCCAGAACAGACCAGGTCTCGACCGAGTCAAAGGCCTTTTCATAGTCCACAAACGCTAAGCACAGGGGCCGATTATACTCTTCGGTCTTCTGTATAATCTGCCGCACTGTGTGAATGTGGTCTACGGTGCCGTAACCCGATCGAAAGCCGCCCTGCTCAGGTGGCTGAAACTCATCAAGTCTTCTCGCAAGACGGTTCGCGATGATTCTTGAAAACAGCTTGTAGACGTGGCTCAAGAGTGAAATGGGTCGGTAGTTCTTCAGGAGGGTTTTATCACCCTTTTTGAAGAACAACACGACAACACTCTTACTCCACGCCTCCGGAGTTCTGCCATCAAAGAGGACAGCATTAAATATGTTCTGGAGCTCCTTCATTACAGGTTTACCGCCAGACTTCAGGAGCTCAGTTGTAATACTGTCCTCTCCAGGGGCTTTTCCATTTTTAAGCTGTCTAAGAGCCATCGCGATTTCGTCCAGGCTGACTTCTGGCAAGTCTTCAGTGTAGTGGCGAGTCAATGTAGCTCTGGAATCCTCATTTTCGGGATCAGGCCGAGGTGCGTGCGCAGCGTATAACTGGCCGTAGAAGTTTTCAACTTCCGAAAGAACCTCTGGTATGGAAGAAACGACCACTCCATCCGTGGTGGTCAACTTCATCAGATGGCTTCTCCCAAGAGATTGGACAAACACTTTAGATCCCCGATTTTGCTCGATTGCTCGTTCTATTGAACAAGTATTGGAGCATCGGAGATCGCGTCGAACTAGTTTGCCAATTCTCTTGTTTAGAGCATGCCTTTCTGAAGCAGTGAATGGTGGGCGTTCACGTCGTTCTTCCATAAGCTTGAGTGTTTCTTCCGAAAATTTCGACTTCCTACCTTTACGCTGCAATTCGCAAAATCTCATCCCTTCCTCCCTGAGGATTCCGACTACATTCTCGACGGCCTGGTCAATGTCAACGCCATTTCTGGTTTCCACGGCAGCAAATCGGTTTTCCAGATTAGACTGGAACTTTTCAGACCCCACTATAGTTTGGAGCAGGGTTGGTCGGAGCCTGGATTTCATCAAACGGACACGTTCGAGCTTAAAATTGATATTCAGAGAGCCTCGCACAAGTCGGTGATCACTTCCGGTATTAAACCTATTGATCACGGAGACGTCTCTGAATATACGCTTCTTGTCCGTTATGATGAAATCGATCTCATTTTTTGTCATAGTGTCGGGGCTTTGCCATGTCCACTTCCTTTGGGGCTTTTTCTTGAAGAATGAATTCATCAAGAATAGCCCCTCCCTCTCGAGGAAGTTGACTAGCATTTGCCCCCTATGATTCCTGTTTCCATAACCATGGGATCCTACTACCGATTCGCTGCAATTCTGTACTCCCACTTTGGCGTTGAAGTCCCCCATGACAACGCTGTAGTGGGCCTTAGTGGTGGAGTGTAAGGCCTTCGATATGTCATCGAACATATCTTCCACTTCATCGTCCGAGTGTGTCGAGGTTGGTGCGTAAACCTGCACAACTTTGAGGCTATACCTCTCAGTTAATTTAATTATGAGGTACGCAACCCTGCTCGACACACTTGACACTTCTACAACGTTGTCGCAGAAAGCTCTATTGACCAGGAACCCTACGCCACCCTGAGACAACTGGTCTCCCTCTCGAAAGTATAGAAGGTGGCCTGATTCAAGGGTTACAGTGTCCTCCCCCTCTCTTCGGACTTCGGATAACCCAAGAACGTGCCACTTTACCTTCTCGAGTTCAACTTCCAGTTGTGCCAGGTGCTCGTCCAGCCGTAACGTGCGTCCATTATACGTCGCCAAGGTCAGTTGTTTCTGGCGGCCTTCCGTAACCCGGGGATTCTTCGCACCCCCTGCCCTGCCGTTACCGTGACCGCCGCCTTGATCAGGAATAGCAGGGCGACCGGGAACTGGGGGCCGTGGTCCGTTCTGACTTGCCATTGGATGTTTTGCTCGTAATTGCCACGCTGAGCAGGCGGGTTGGCAATCGCAGACCGTATACGTGCCAATGTCGCTGCTGCCCGACACCGGCACGACCCGTGTGTGCTGGGTAGCAATATGCACGGGTATTCTCTTAGTCGCCTTTTACGACACCCACGAGAAGATATGGGGGAGTGCTATTCTTAAGCCGGCACTCCGCGGGTAAACATACATAATAAGATAAAAGTACTGAATGAACTATGAAATTAATGATTTAGAATAAAATGATCCGAAGTAAAAAAACCGGCCAAGTGCGAGTCGGACTCGCGCACGAAGGGTTCCGTACCATTATCTATACAACATTAGACACAAAGATAAAAAAACAGCGAGACAGACAGACTGAAAGACGGACGGACAGACAGATAGCGAAGTCTTAGTAATAGGGTCCCGTTTTTACCTTTCGGGTACGCAACCCTAAAAAGATGTAACAAACATAAAAACGCTAACAAAAAAAAACCTGATAGTTGCGTTCCGAAACATAATAAGATTATGTAACAAAGAATCATCATATTTAGATAGGTATACTGTAACACCACAAATAATCGCATATAGTTTATGTTCGCATAAAATATGAAAAAAAATTAAATAAAAATAAAAACCGACTTCGAAACCCTAGAGCACTAAAAAGTTTGAAATAATTTAAATAATTAGAAGTATGTGTACATGTAGTGTAGGTATTGTAGAAGTATAATTTGGAGTCGGTGCCCAAAATATATGGAGCATGAAACTGGGCAAACCAAATCCAAAATTTGCTATACGAAATACGCGATAAACGGCGGCGTGGCAAACTCGCTAAAGTTGTTTTGTTTCATCAAGATAACGCCTCAGCGCACAAGTCCAAAGTTGCGATGGCTGCCATCAATGACGCTAGCTTCGAATTGGTAGAACATCCTCCATATTCTCCAGACCATGCTCCTAGTGACTTTCATGTATTTCCGAGATTGAAAGAAGATCAAGGCCGAAAATTCGACGATGATATGATAACGCAGTGATCGCCGCAGTATAAGGTTTTTTAGAGAATCACGATGAAGATTTTTTAAGAAAGGAATTTTAGGTTTAGATAGAAGATAAGCTAAGTCTATAAAAAGGATACTATGTTCAAAAATAAAATAACATTTGATAAAAGTTAATTGCATCTTATTCATTATCACTACTTATTCTCACCAACCCCCCTAGTATGTACCCCTAGTTAAACTACATAGGTACATACACAAGGGATGATGAATATTGAACTAAGCAGATCTAATATTTTATAAAACAAAAACATATTTGCAGATGTTAAAAAAATACAGAAACTGTTTTTTTACATGGTCCTGGCAGTACTAAAATGGCATTTGTCACTGTTCTTTTAAGATGTTAGGCAAAGGAAAACATATCTGTGAGCACCGTCGTTTCGTTACTTCCGGTAAAAAAAATTTAAACTTTAAAATTAAATATTCATAAGAAAACGTGCGTATTTCAGAAAATAAAAAAATACGTGTCTCCTATCTTTGTGATATCTTTTAAAAATAAAAATAACATCAGTAGGTATTTGTGATGAAAAGATGTTAATTAATGACATCACAGCTCCTGTAGCGGCTGTAATATGTTAACAATGAAAACATGGTTGGCTGTAGATAATACCAAAGTAATTTCACAACACACCTGCAGCTTGCTCGTAGCCCCAGAATATTATTTAAACTTATATGTTATTATAAACGTACCGAACTGCACACCAAAATGTCCCTGTTTGCGCAAATGTTTTTGCGACCAAAATTTACTAGAATTGTATCGAAATATTACCCACTAGCACATCAAAATATGCGCAATAAAAGCAATCAAACTCAGTATCAATACGTCATGGCATGACCATCTAATAAATTGGCATACCTAACCTAATTATCCTTGGCGCAGGAAACATTGAATGGCAAAGGGGATTGGACCTGTGGCATATCCACCCGCCGCGGCGCCGCCATGTTGAATTTTGTTTGAAGTTTCCGCGAACGATGAAAGTGATAAATATTGATAGAGGATCCTTACACAAACAAAAAACTTCTAGTCATATGGTCATACCCTAAAGTGTCACGATTCCGAGATATTTAGGGGTAAAGATCGTCATATGAGATCAATGACAATCATTAAGAATGCGGTAATTACGTGTGTACACGCATTTCATTGCATTCAAGCAATAGTCTCTAAGTTGATTTAATTATTAATTAGAGGGCAGCACAACCTAGTACCTACCTACCACAAAAAACAAAACACTTTGCCTACTAACATCACATCGCAATTGACGTTATTTTGTCAAAGTAGCTAGCTAGTTCGTACCGCAATAGTAATAGTATTTCGGCGCTGCAATATGACAGGAATGGAAGCTGCTGGACCCAGCTGAGATGCTGTGGCCACGAAGACTACTCTTTATTAATAAAAAAAGTCCTTAAATCGCTGATTAAAATAGTCTGTGGTGGAGATTCTACAAGGAAAAGTCGTAACCACAGATTAAATAAACTGACTCTTAGGAGTGCTTTAGTTAGAGGAATCGGGTTTTTATAAATAAGGCCGTATAATTTAGCGATGTTCTAAACTACATGCATGCACCTCTATTGCTTGCTGCGTAAGTGCGGTTATCGATGCCACCTTGGTGACTTAGAAACTATCATGTTTTTTGTTATTGGAATCTATCTTTGTTTTTCGACCGAATATAGTTCAAGGGTGAATGAACACGATATAATTTTTGCACTGGAGAATGTTTTTCCTAAGTAACACAAACATGGATGTATATTTTGAAGATTGTCAGATACTTTCATTTTGGCATAATTAAATTAGGTAATATGATATGTAAGTGAAAACGACTGAGAATAGTAACTAATGGATTTTGTACGAAGTTTTCCTTTTATAAGTTGGTCGCCTATTACTCGTCAACTTGTGAAGCCTACTTAGTCGTGATAGTTTTTCTTTTAAGTTCATTATATGGTTTAGCCAGGAGAGGTTAGGGGGGCGCCCCACTCAGACAAAAATTTGCGCTTTAAAGCTTAATATTTCCCAAGCGGATCCCGAAATAAAAAAATGGTCTGACGACACTCAAGATATCTTTAAACGACCAATCCAACGATACCGCGCACAATGGTGTAGGCGAGAAACAAAATTCAATTTCTAATTTAGCTGTAGGGGAGGTACGCAAAAAATTTTTTTTTACATTTCATTGTACCGTTTTGTCGGCATGATCAATATCTATGCCAAATCTCAGCGTTGTAGTACTAATAGTCTTTAAGCTAAGTCGCGGACAGACAGACAGACGGACGGACAGACATGGCAAAACTGTAAGGATTCCTTGTTGTCTACGGAACCCTAAAAAAGATACGGCCGTTGATGCCGCAAAAAACGTATATTTCGACACTCAAGGGAATCAAAATTTACAGGGTACTTTGATAAACGATTTTCATGAAATTTACTATGCAGGGGGTTTCGGGGGCGATAAATCGATGTAGCTAGGTTTCATTTTTAGAATACGTCGTTTTATCCGTGTTTTCAGGCAGTGAAAAACTGTAATACAAGGCTGTAATAGCCCAAGTGAGAAATCGGGCTGTCACGAAACCAGAAGACCCGGTTCGAGTTCAGATGTCTCCAGTTTTCCCTTTTTTTCATCATATCTAAATATAATCTCCAAAAAACACGATTAACCAAAAACATACCGAGGAAAGCTTAACCTTGTAATTTAATCATAAGAAAATTGTCTTTGAAGTTCGGGAAAAGCTCGGACAAAACTGAGAGCGAGATTAGATTCCTGAACTGAAAGCTTAACTTTGTAATTAAATCATAAGAAAATTATCTTTGAAGTTCGGGAAAAGATCGGAAAAAACTGAGAGCGAGATTCGATTGCTGAACTATTTGTAATATGTAAGTACCTACATATTTGTACGGAACCCTAGGTGGGCGATTCCGACTTGCACTCGTCCGGTTTTTTTTTCGAACACTAATTTGCGGCATAGCGTAGGCAGGGCGTAGATTCGCCCCTTCCTACATCCAGGCTTTTGTGAGAGTGACCTAGGTACCTACTAATTTTACAGTTCTTTTACAGTATTCGAATAATGACACGGATAAATTGATTTACACAGTAGGTTACACACAAACATTGAATTTAAAAGGTATTTGACAAAATATCAAATGAGTTACTTTTAAAACTGAATTTTGTATGAAAATACTTGCTTATGACGTCACATTTCAGAGCACTATTTTTATGTTTAATGTATTTAAAATTTGTAATAACTAGTAATTGACTAAAAGAGATACATTTTCCGAGATATTTTGTAATTTTTGTTTTAATTGAGCATATGAAACAATTTATTTTTGATCGTGTCAAATACCGTATTAGAACGATTCCCCAAGGTACTACTGGTAGCGGTTGTGCTACGGGTAAGAAACGGAACGTTTTACCTGGCTGGAACGTGGCTATACAAGAATAACATCCTTGGGTTCGGGGGACCACTGGCTGGACACAGTCGTCCGCGCTTGGTCGTTCGTTGTGCTATGTTACTTTGTTGCAAAAATGTTGACTCCGAGTTCTAAATCCCTACGCTTTATTTCAGCAAATTTTGGGTTATGTGGACAGTGGGAGGGGAAATGTTAGCCAGTGGCCACACAGCAGGGACGCGGGGCGGAGGCGCGGAAAAGACACGAAAGGACAAAATGTACTGAAGGGACACGGGACGAAGTCCACACAGAAGAGACGGGTCGAGGAGGTGATTTCTATGCAACGCGTAGCCTCTTTTCCGCACCCCCGCCCTGCGTCCCTTCTGTGTGGCCGCTGGCTTACTTACTATTATGACGAAGACTTACAGAATCGTCGTCCTTCAAGCCGAGGGACTGCAGCAGCTGCGCGTGCGCCGGGTCCGTGGTGCCCAGCGTCAGCAGCGCCAGAAGGATCTCCGCCGACAGCGGGGACGAGACCACGCTTTTGCTCTTGTCCAGTTCCTGTGACGATGCGAATTTTTAAGTTCAGAGCGGCGTTACTTGGCCACTTTCCTAACGAGAGGTACCAACTTGACCTTATTACAATTGACTGCGAATTACTACATTAATTACTGTCTTACTATAATTTAACTGTGAATGTAATGTGGTCTTGTAAGTTTTGAGGTTTTCTTTAATAATTGTTATTACTTTACTAAGTACGTACTAAGTTTAGCACACGGAAGCAGCCTGGCTACCCATAGCACAGGGAATCGTAGTTTGGGAGTCAGGACACAATTTGTACTAAAAATTTGCAAATTTATTTGCTATAAAAAAATGTCATTACTGAAAATTGACTGCTTATGCTGTCTGTCTGTCTGTCTTACTTTTAAAGCGCTCTATCTTGTGAATCGGAATAGGTAACCAATTGATTCTTTTACAGAATATGTGTATATTTCATATAACTAAAATACAAAACGTCAAGGGGGTTCAATGATTTTGGGGGACAATATTGTTTTAAGTTTTTCTGTTTTAACTCTAGTACAATCAAGTTCCAAGCTTTGTGCAACAAGTAATAAAAACCGGTTAGGTACGAATTGGTGTCCCAGTCGGAAAGGGTCCCGAATTGATCTTGCACTTTTTTGTCATAGATGCCATAATTATAGTATATGTGGTATACAATCAGGTTTTTAGGTCTCGGATGTCTTGCTTGAAGGTATACAAACAATTCGATTTCAACTCTGTACACAAGTGCCAAAATTATTTAAAAACTAAAATGTCAAACAAATCCTAAAAAATACGAAATAAAAAAAAACATTAAATTATAAAAAACAACAACAAACTGCACAATTAACAAATAACAGTAATATATGTCAGATCTAACTGAATAGTCTATGCTGAGAATACTTAAAACAAAAAATTCAAACCAAATGTATGACAATTAAAATTATTAAACATTCTGTTAAAGTTAATAAAAATAACTGTATAAAAGAAGACACATTTTTGATAATACCTAACATTATTAGGACCTCTAAGTGCAAGTCAGACTCGCACTTGGGTTTTTTACTAAGTTGTTGTGTCCTTTCTGCTTGACTATGTCCAGTTAAAACATTAACTGGTTGTTGTACTGCCAATTAATAGATTTCAAGGTCCCTTAACTTGAAACACTTGCAAAAATGGTACAAAGTGCCTCCCATTCAAGGGCGTCGCCAAGGGGGGGCAGGGAGGGGCAGTTGCCCCCCCCTAGAGATTCTAAAAAAGTTGCCAAATATAATGCAACCAAAGTCTTAAGTCTTTGAGTTAATTTGCTTGAAGTTCAAGCCTTGAACAATCATTCCCGTACGTCGAAACTCGAATGCATTTACCAATTCCACACCTAATATTCCGTACGCTCAATTATGGCTGGTTTACATTTGCTATTTTTTTATACTTTTTTAGCATTTTTTTTTAGACCATACTAAAAAAGCATGCATTTAGCAAATGTAAATACGCTTTCCTTTTTAGCAGGCAAAAAAATCTGACTGATGGTCAGATTTTTTATCCATGATCTGTGCTTTAAAAAAAAAGCAACAAAAATGGCGTCGCAAGTAAAATGGACACGCGACTAATAAACGAATATGAAAAACATGAGTGCCTGTGGGATTCCTACAGTGAAAGCTACAAAAACAAAATTCTAAGAGACAATGCGTATGCAGAAATTGAAAACACTTTAATCTTTTAAGTATCCTGTTTTTCAGGCGTTCAGCCAATAACTGTGATATTATTTCAACAGCTTGCAAAATTATTAGAGATTCCATATTTTTGTCTTGCAATGCGATTGCTTTCTTCGCATTTTCTATCTTTTATGATGAAAAAAGAATAGCAAATGTAAATCGGCGTCTTTTTTTAGCACTCTTTTATTTAGCATGCTTAAAAATCAATGCTTAAATAGCACGGAAATTTAGCAAATGTAAACCAGCCTTAACGCTCTGCTCTACTCTGTCGTTGAAGCGGGAGAGGGGGAGTGGGGAAGCAACATGTAACCGCGCAGCGCTCGCGCCCCCCGCACAGCCGCCTTTGTTTTAGCGTCTGTCATTCTGTCAGCTCGTGCTCGTGTAGCTTTACACATTGGACTCTGTACTGTCACAGAATATATATGTATATAGTACTAAGATACTGTTGTAATTACAATCGCTGTAAATGTAAGGCTCGTAGTACAAGTGAAAAGCTTCCTGTGCTGTCGACTTTACCGACTTTATTCATACTTACTTTTCTCATTCATAGAGAATGAGAAAAGTATGAATTGTAGTAGGTAAAGTCAACTTGCCCCCCCCTGCGCCATCGGCTGGCGACGCCCTTGCTCCCATTATTTTTAAGAATGCAATCAATTCTGCTGCTGATAAGGTTCAAAGTCTCTAATGGCCACTGAGGTTACAATTCAACTCACTAGAAAAGTCAAATTGATAAACACAAATAGTGCACTTTTGAAATCAGTCTTAATAAAGCTAAATAGACTTGTTTTTGTGATCTTGCCATTAACAAGATAAACCTGTAAACATCTAGTACTAAAGTATTTACTGCACCAAGATTATAAATCCACTGAAAATCTATTAAAATGAGCAATGTGAGTTATCATACTAAAATTATATTGTATTTCGATATATAATATATTTAATGTGTACATAAATATGAAAATAATTATTTTAAATTGATATACTAACAAATATATTACATTATCTAATATTTACAATATTATAAATAAATAAATATCTATATTACTATACATTATATCACTCGCACAGCTACTGTATTTAGTGTAAATGTAGTTTAAAGTATTTTTTTATTTTGTTAGAACTCGGGCGCACAGTATCTGATCAGATCCTAAGTACATCTGTATTACAGAACTGAACTTTCTATGAAATTGTGAAAATACTAAGTTGACCAGGACTGTGGAAAACAATTGTGCTAACTTTGTCCACATGTTGCATGCTAGCTTAATTTTCAGTCATATCTGTATGTCTTGCATATACTACAACTTTTATACGTAGTGGCCAACTTGCTCGAACTATGCTTTCATTAAAGCCTATGTACTGTACACGTCAGCAAAGTTGGTTGCGTTTGGCGATGACTCCTACTCTTCCGCAACACAGTTCTTTAACTAGCACAGAGGGTAGTTGTTGCTGTTAGACTGTTGCCTCTTATTGTTAGACTGCAAAATATGTACCTACCCTGGAATGTTCACTAAGAGTTATACTTTGCTAAGTAAGTGTAAAAGGGTATCCCAGCACATTAAGTCTTTATACATGTGTAACAGTATCGCATAATTCTTTTACCAAATAAACTATTTGTACCTATTTGTATTAATTTCAAATAAATTCAAATTTGTTCTATTCAAAATAGTGCAGAAACTGCCATTTAATGAATGTAGCATTTTACACATTGGTGTCTATTTCAAAAAATAGATAATTTTGGAAAATATGGATAAAAAATCTCTAATGCAGTTTGTAATTCCTGTAAAAGTTAGATGTGGTGTCTTAATAATATATTTATAGTACATATGGTGCTACATTACCGCACTAGTGCGATAATGAGCACTTTACGTGCCTATGTCGAAACTTCAAAGGGCCATATGTACTATAAAACGTTGTACGATACACGTGCGAATAGGTAATTCGTAACTCGTGTCGATATAAAACACTCCCTTCGGTCGTGTTTTAATTTATCGCCACTCGTTGCGAATTTCCTACTTTTCGCACTAGTATCGTAATGTACTATTAAGTGGGTAGAAACAAAGGTCTTAGTAGGTCCCCTAGCAACCCCATCATAATCTGTAATCTGTATAGGATGTATATCCATACCTCTGCATAGGCCTCTGTAACGATTGACCCACCATACCAATAGTTTTTGTTCTTTTCAAGGTCATAATATCACAGGTTAAATTACAACTCTTAAATAATTCTTTAAATAGTTCTACACAAATAATATTATTCATGGCATCATAAAAATTATAACTTACATTGCAGAACTTTGTAGAAAACAGCGAAATAGCCTTGGCAGCTTCCTTGGAATCCATGGTGATTCCTCCAAAAGTTTGCAATGCTAACAACAGGAAAACTGGAAACAAAATAGGTTGTTTAGCTACAAAGCTCAAACACTAACTAACCTGAGCTGTTTTAAACTCAAGCTTTCCTAGGTAGCGGCAGTGATGACATCATGCTACAGAAAAAAGTGGGCGAATACCTAGAATTTATATAGTGATTCACAATATTATAGTTACCAGACAATTTTAGGACTCAGGCAAAAAATCGACAGTCTCAAGGTCAGATTTTGTTTGTTAGTCAGGCTGCCTAGAACGCAATTAGTTGCGTTGCGTGCGCCGATAAAGCCGACAAGGCACAAGATGAAAGATTTTATCGAATTATGTTATGTTGGCCGGCCGGCGTAAACAACTTACGTGGTACTTACCAATTACTGTCACTGAACACAAACCTATTGTAGGTAATTAAAATACATACGGAGCACCTATGGAACGTGTTGTTATCTTATCGACAAATTGGTAACACACAAGATAGACGTACAGGACAACGGAATGTGTATAAATAAATCGAACGGTAATGCTGAAAAGGGAGGTAGGAACCAAATAGGAACAAGTTAAACAGAAAACTGACTATAGTATAATCCCATAGCGACTGAAGTGATTTCTATGTTTTGCTATTCCTCGTTCGTCGTCGGCGATAGTTTGATAATACACTTCATTGTGAAATTATAAATTGAATGCGTATTATATTACCAAATGATGTTTTGATTTTTGACGCCTTTTCAGCACAGATTAGTCAGAACCACACAGAACAAACAAGAAGAATGTCCAGTGTTGCGAGATCGCCCTGTGAATTTCCCCCCCTCCCAATATCAACGCATTTAATTCGTATATAAGAATATTTTCTAAAAAATCGCAAAAAAACGACCGAGCTTTAGAAAAAAGAATACCGACATTCTGCAAATACTTTTATCCTACTGTCGATGTTTCGATGCAAAGATAAACGTCAAATCAAAAACTCTTTATCGAAAATAAACTTAAAGATAAACTGAAAAATATGACTTTCTGGCATACATTGGCGAGTAGTACCCGTGACATACCCGCAATATATTATGAAAGAAATTTATAGTTTAAGACCCGATTATATTATATATATATATATAATTAATTAATTAATTGATTGATAAACTGTAAAAAAGTAAGTATTTGTTTCTAATAAAATATTAAACTAATTCCATTCGTGATTTTTTTATTTAAATAACCAGTTCATGTTTTTGAATTATTATAGATAGATAGATAGACTATTCTTTATTGTATTTACACCAGGAATTACATACGAAAATTTAAAAATAATATAGTACAGTACAATTTGCGGCCTTATTACTAAAAGTAATTTGTTCTAGACAACATGTCGATAAGATTGAAAAATATTGTTCATTATATTATTTCCAAAAAACACGATTAATAAAAAAAAACCGTACAAAGATCGGTCACCCAGGTCTTATATTTTACTTGACAAAAGGCTCTCAACAACTGCGTGTAATGAGGTACCCATTAAAATTATATGAAAAGCCCTTATGAGATTCTTCGTGTGAAAATGTTATCGTTCAATCGTGTGCTTCCTGATTTTGGAGATAAAATATTAACCTTCAAAAACCCCGAACTCCATTTTTTCCCTCCAAAATTCCTCCCAAAGAAATCCCTCCGAAAATTTCCAAGCAAAAAAAATTTCTGAGGGAGGGAAAATCCCCCATCTGGCAACACTGAGAATGTCAACACCATAGAAAAAAAAAAGACTATGGAAAAAAAGCGACAGTTTTCATCTCTCTAGCGCCATCTCGTTTGGAGCCGAGAGCAACTTTGCAGCAGCGGGCTTGGCGGGAAATTCAAATTTGTGGCGGGTTCAGTTCAGTTTTGCCAGTACGCTACTTTTGTAACCTTTTAGGTGATTTTTAGGTAAGCCAGGTTCCATTAGGTTACACGACTAAAAAGGTTACTTTAGGTGATTGCAATCTTTAGGATTACTTTTCCTTTTTATTTTTTTACTTGCAACAAATGTAAGACGAACCGCAACGCTCTTTTATTGTGCAATGCTTTCAACTTGTGCTGTCAACTCAGCATCGTTTTCGTTTTGTTCTTAACGTAGTGAGCGCACTCCCAAAGATGTCTTTCCTTTCTGTTTTGCACTGATTCAGGTACTCTCACAGACTATATAGAGATACTACGGGTACTCTATTTAGAAAACAAGACGAAAGTAGTAATGGCGGCAATGGTTTGCTCGGGTTATTCTGGGAGTGTTTCAGTGCTGCCAGATGGGGGGTTTTTCCTCCACATTCGGAGGTATTTTTTTGCTCAGGGGGGAATTTTCAAGGGAAAAAATGGAGTTGGGTTCTTTGGAGGTTAGTCTTTTTTACTCCAAAATATGGAAGCACATGATTTAATGATAACATTTCACACAAAGAATCTCATATGGGCTTTTCATATAATTTTAATTGCTACCCCCATTATGTCTTGGCCACATTAAGGAAATGCTTAATGGCCATAAACGCGATAATTCTGTTGGCTACACTGGTGTTCAATGTTCAATGGCCATAATTATGGCGTTAAATTTTTAAAAGTCCTAATCTGTGACTTCTGTGAATACAACATGGACGTCGTATGGAATCCATACTGCTGAACAAACTTCTAGACATAAATCTATTAAAACCTATAAAATAAACATAACTCCGAAACTGTTCACGAACGGACTGGAAGATGCCTTCAAGCTTCTAGAATGGCAGGGTCGCCGCATTAATATCAATAGCGAGTACATCATTCACCCAAAGAGTATGTAATCACTACGCATTCACCTTCGATTTGCCGACGATATAGTAGTCATGGCAGAAGCGATGGAAGACCTCGGCATAATGCTCGAAGACTTCAGTCGAGTTTCCAAATGTGTAATCCTTAAAATGAACATGGACAAAACGAAGGTCATGTCGAACGCCCGTGTTGTGCCCAGCCCACCCCAATTACATTGGGGAACTCGACTCTCGAAGTTGTAGATGAATACGTCCTCGAATCCAACTCGGCTGGGCAGCATTCGGGAAACTTCGAAAAGTCTTTTCGTCTAATATACCTCAGTCGCTCAAGACAAAATTATACAACCAGTGTGTGTTACCAGTGATGACTTATGGCACTGAAACGTGGTCTCTCACTATGGGCCTCATAAGAAGGCTCATGGTCACGCAACGAGCTATGGAAAGGGCTATGCTCGGAATTTCTCTACGAGGTCGAATCAGTAATGATGAGATCCGTAGACGAACGAAAGTCGTCGACATAGCCCAGCGGATTAGTAAGTTGAAGTGGTGGTGAGCGGGGCACATAGCACGCAGAACTGATGGCCGATGGGGCCGAAAAGTTCTCGAATGGAGACCACATATCGGCAAGCGCAGCGTAGGACGGCCAGCCACAAGATGGACAGATGACCTCATCCAAGTGGCAGGAAGACGCTGGATGCAGGCCGCTTCCAACCGGTCTTTTTGGAAATCCATGGAGGAGGCCTATGTCCAGCAATGGACTTAATGTTGTGCCTGATTGATGACACTCCACAGATAAAAAACAAAATCAAATCAACTCTTGAGCCACAAACCGTGCAAGTCGGTTTGGGCCGACGTCAAACCGATCTGAGCGAGCTGAGTCGTCTGCACGCCGATCGAACGGTTTTTTGATATCGTTAAGGATTATTTGGAAGACAAGGATGTTTGGTATTTAAATAATGTTAACAGGAACGATTGTATCTAGTGTAGTGTAACTTTAAGTTGAAAACTCTGTTAATTAAGCAAACCTGTTTTGAAAAGAACAAATGTGGAGTTTCTTTGTTAGCTTCTTCTCTGCATAATTAATTGTGAAACTAACAGCTTTGACATTCATTAAGTATGTAAACATTTTGTTTTTATAGTGAATAAAAAAAAACAAAAAAAACCAGCATGGCGCTCCCAATTCCATATTTTTTTCTGAATTAAACCTTGGTAATATTTGTGGAGACAAAACACATACATTCTTTATGCATTAAGTAACGGATTCTAAGAATTGCCTGTTCAATTTATCTTTAATGTTATACTAGGCTTTTTGCACCGAGTAATTGTATGCTAAATACATTTTTTAAACCGCGTCGGTAGTAACTCTAATATAACTTGAGGAATCTTATTGTAGAACCATACACAGTGCCCCATAAAGCATGTATTAACTTTTGCAAGTCTAAAACGTGGAAATGACAATTTATGTTTATTCCTAGTAGGTATCAATATCGTGATGGCTACCAACATTTTCGAAATTGCTGATGTTTTTTCTAACATACGTTATATTTTCATAAATGTATTGACTTGCAACTGTTAAGATCTCAGAACACAAGTGTTCTGAGGTTAAGATGTTAGTTTCTAGAAATCCCTTAACGAGTCCTTACTACCTAGCTTGTAAATAAATCGGATCACTCTCTTCTGTAAGATAAAGATCGTGTCAATCATAGAGTAACTTATGTCTGCTGCCCGACCCCACAGTAGTATGCCGTAGGACATAATAATATGGAAGTAACTAAAATAAACAAGCCTAGCAGTTGCAACGTCAATGAGCTCTCTAATTCTTTTGACTGCATATCCTGCAGAACTAAGCCTGTGTGCTAGTTTTACAATATAAGGACCCCATTGCAATTTTGAATCGATTGTGATGCCTAGAAAAATGGTATCTTCTACAAATTCTAGTTTTTCTTTTCCGAGTACAATGTTGTTTTAGAAGCTAAGGCAGATATATACCGGTTTTTTTAAATAAAGTTTGTGTTTTATTTCAAACACACTTAGGTACCTACTAACCAATTTTTATGTATTAAAAATACTTTGTGGACGTTTTTCTTTTTCAAATTCAAAGGGTGACCTGGTAACACTTGTTTTGGTAAAATCACTATAAAGATATGGCTCAAAGGTCGTGTAACCAGGCCATAAAAAAAAAAAATTAAAAAAAGTTGCGAGGTATAGGTATAAGGTTAGGCACAGAGAAAATAATCACTACGTTAGGTTAGGTTGTTTTGCTTATTATTTACAAGTAATTTACAAGCTTATTATTTACAAGGGCCACTCGTAGTGACTGCTCTGCTGTGTAATTATTTTCTTTAAAGTGAAAGAACAATCCGTAGAACAATGTCATTTTCATTTGGTGGAGGTACATCAACCCCAAGTACGGCATTTGGATCTGCCGCGAAACGTAAGTCTAGTGTTTTTGCAAAGCCTTTCGTCAGGTTAGCACTATTTAACTTAACTTTGGCAGAATTTGTCGACATCGGCTGGTTGCCATTTCAACAAGAAATAGATAACATTGTGAATATGTTTTAGCAACGTTCTCTTTTGGGAGCACCAATACGGCGACTACAAGCACGGCAGGCTTCAGTGGATTCGGAACGGCGACTACAGGTTCAGGTTTCGGCAGTTTTGGCACGGCAACGAGCACCGGTAGGTTGCCTTATCACGTACCTAAAGCGGTAAAGCACTGTCTTTATTAATATTTATACCTGCAATCAAGAAATCAGAAATCAATAATTTATTTCAACGTAAAGAATTTACATTCTGTTTGCTGAATGTCAATGTACTATGTTAGCCGCTGCCTTCGGGCCGTATTTGTGGTGATTATTGATAGAGGTTAAAAAAACTTAATGATTGACGTTTCACTATCAATGCATCTATTATAGTTTCTGAACATCATTCAGCTTTGTTATAACAGTACTTGTTTGGATTCCAGCAACTCCGTTTGGTGGTTTAGGCGTAGCGCCTGCGTCTACGGCTCCATCATTATTCGGAGGAGGTGCATTTGGCAACACTGCAGCCAAGCCAGCTACAGGTTCAATCAATCTTAATCTGTATGCCCACCAATGTATGTCCCCGCAATATCCAAATGTAAATTGTAACTGTGCTCATCTCGAAAAAACAAACGATAATAAATACCTTGGAATCATTATTGATCAAAATCTAAACTTAAAAATCACATAATAACTTGAGCAAAAGAGTGCGTCAACTTATTTTTATCTTTAAAACCCTCCGTCATGTTACCGGTCCTAACCTATTAATACAAATTTACAAAGCACTGTGTGAGTCACTTCTGAAATACTGTATAGTTTCGTGGGGCGGGGCCAAGAGACCTATATTAAGATTTTAGAAGTGGCTCAACGCACTGTACTAAAAGTAATCTTCTTTTATAACTTTCGTTTCCCTACTAAACTGTTAATGAAAATTGTCAGGTGCTCACCATATGGCAACACTTTATTCTAAGTATAATAATCGCACGCACGCACGGACGCACGCACGCACGCACGCACGCACGCACGCACGCACGCAAGCACGCAAGCACGCACGCACGCACGCACGCACGCACGCACGCACGCACACACCCAAACCCAACACACAAACACACACTACGCATACGAACATACCTGCTCTTTTTTTATATTAGTTAGTTCTAACTTCATTTAAGTTTTCATTTAATATAAACTTTCGTGTCAAAAGCACAATATGTTTAGAGTAGTATTGAAGTCTGTTGACCTTGAAAATGTAAACTATTTTTCGGAGGAGCACTGCTTATCCTAAACCACAGGTTTTAACCTTTTTTAGGGACCAGGGTACCACCGCCTTATTGATAAGGTCACTGTAAAATGTTCCTTGAATACATTTGAATTTTATCTTTATCTTTAGGTAATAACTGTAAGGAAATGTAAGAAGGCCTCTTACCCAGCAATAAGACATCTTGCGGGTGAAGTAAGACAAAACAGTCCACAAATTGTAACAAAACTTGTTTATTTCCAGGTTTCGGTACCACAGGTTTTGGAACAAACACTTTTGGCACTGGAACTGGCTTTGGAACAGGAGCTCCAACATTTGGTAGTGGGGCATCAACATTTGGCACCAATGCCCTTCCTACTAACACATTTGGCACTGGGTCAACATTTGGTACTGGCTCCACATTTGGCACTTCCTTTGGTACCAAGCCAGCTACCACTGGTTTTGGCGGTTTTGGTACAGGACTTGGGACTACAAATACTTTCGGCCAACCGCAGGTAATATAACCATAATCACATACATACAGTAATTTCTTGGTATTTATTTAAATTTTTTAATTGAAAGTGTTGGATTTATTGTATTAACAAAAAAAAATAATTGAAACATAATTATTTGCAATTAATATTGATGAAGCCTAACTCTGGTCTTTGCCTAACCCTCTGAGAGACAAGTGTAAGTTTATGTCTACATTTGCATAGTAAAAAGCTTATCAAGGTTGGTTTTACACTGGTGCAGCACACTCACCTGCTCCTGAATTGAAGGACAGTGAGCTGAGTTGCAAAAAACTGTTCGGTCTGCCATGTTGGCGAGTCAGATTACCGAGCGCAAACTGAGTAACTTTGACATGAAAGCATAGCCTGCATAAGTAAGTTGCTCTATGGCTGGCCCTAGTGTTAATTATCGGACGTTGTATTTATGCTAACTCCTGAGATATTTTGCATGCGCGATGTAAGAATTTTAGTAAGATTGCCATTCCAGCAGCAACAACAGCAGCAGCAACAGCCGACGGGCCCCACGACGGCTCACGAAGCGCTGGTCGCCGCCGTCTTCAACTGCTGCGTCTTTGGAGACGAGAGGGATCAAGTGTTAGCCAAATGGAACCTCATCCAAGCTCAGTGGGGAACGGGTAAAATTATTTTGTTTTTTGACTCAATCTAATTCCACTTCGTGATGTGACTACTAATAATTTATTATTCGATTGCAACTAATTATACTAGCATCATCTGACCCTGACCACCATTATATACACAAAACTCACTTATTATTACTACCATATTTTATTATATTGTAGTCTAGATCATAATCGTAAGTTCAGTATTTCAGGAGATTTTAATGGTAACTAAATTAATTCATATCACTCCCGCTGATCCAAGTACTTGAGAACGTTTCCAGAAGCGTTCCCAGGAATGGCACATACGCACCTATCCCCTCACCGCCGCTCACGGCTCCTCATTCCCTGACGTCGAACCACGCTGCACCGCAACGCGTATTTCGCGAATTTTGTTGTACACCACACTGACAAATCTCTTCCTATTCACACACATTAGTCGCTTCATGCATACACGTCGGTGCCGGGTATTTTTTATCTTTCCCTTCGCTAATATATCGCCTAAGTGGTAGACGTATATCCGCCTTGGACGTCCCGTACCGGGTCTTTGATTCATGTTCGATGTGTCTGTATATGTCACTCCATCTCAGTCCAGAATGTATTTTATGTTATCCTTGCAAATTTGTACACTATTCGTCCAAAGTTGTGTAAAAGCCAATTTTTATCTACACAAAATTGCCTTGACGATAAGCGAATTTATTGTGATAAAGATTTAATATTACGTACCTACTGAAATAAATTTTGGTGGTTTTTTTTTTTTAATATTACTTAGCAAAGCCCTTTTTTATCGATTTGTGAACTAACCGTAGGAGATAATATGTCATCGTGGACTTTTATACAGGCCTTTTCAGATCGTCATATTTCCCATAGAAAGCGTTCATGTATGTTCTTACCGATGTAGGTGGTTTTTTCGACGACTTACGTTGCAAAATTGGTCTCTACGCAAAGATCCTTTAATTATGTAAGATAAACTACAGCCTATGTCCATCCTGAAGAGCCATTCTAAATACTGGTGAATGAATTTTTGAAATCGGATGAGTAGTTTCAGAGATTACCCCGCACACAAAATTACATATAAACTTACAAACTTTACCTCTTTATAGGTAATGTTAGTGTAGACGTAGATTGCACGCGACACGCAGTTACAGAGTTACAGCCCTTGCCGAAGCGGCATTTTTTCGTTGCATGCGGTTTTGGCAAGTGACCCTGTACTACCGAACTGAAGTAGAGGATATCAAGTATGCTATGTCCTAATTCAGGTCTTTGGAATCTGTACAGCTATTTAGAATCTGTACGCCAAGTTTCATGTAAATCCGTTCAGCCGTTATTGCGTGATTGTGTAACAAACATGCAAATATCTTCACAATCTTTCACATTTATAATATTAGTAGGATTAGGATGACGATGTATACTGATACAAACAACACATTTCTTGTTTTATTTTTGCATTTAAGTTGCAATTTCACATCAACTTCATTGTTCATCATTGTCATCCTTAGGGTGACTGAACTATAGTATAAAATGTTTTCTGTCTATCTATCCATAGTGTGAGAATAAGGGTTCCATCCCATTTTATGTTATTTTAATTTATCGCATTTTAAATTTTTTTTTTACTTTTTACAGGTAAAGCGTACTACAGTCAGAACGCACCCCCGCTAGAGCTGAACGAGCAGAACCCGCTGTGCCGCTTCAAAGCGGTCGGATATTCGCGCCTATGCGGCCGCAAAGAGGAAGACGGCCACGTCGCAATGATCTTTAACAAGCCTGAACAGGAGATCAAGTAATATTTTGCATATCCTCTCACTCTGTCTTTGAATCCCTCACGAATTAACGAAATTAGTGATGCTACTAAGTTATGTTGGTGTGCAATAAAGTGTTATCTATCTATTTAAATAATAAATGAACATCCCAGTTACGTTTGCTGCATCAGAGTGCTATTGAGCAGTATCTAAACAGTTTTACTCTGTACATGAAATACACAAACAAACCCATTTTTGACAACTTATTGGATTTTATATGTTGTATTTTCTTTGCAGAAATAACCAACAGCAGTTGACAAGCTCTCTCTTCAGTTTACTAGGCAACAAGCAGAACCTCGCAGTCAACATTGAATCAGTGAAGGCAGTCGCTGACAATAAAACACAGGTATTTATACACTATTAATTTTCTGCTGGAATGTTTATGAGCTGGAAACATGAAGCCGTCACTTGCAATCTTTGTAAATGTTGTAGGTAAAAACATTCTGGCGCTAAGAGTGTAGGTTCTTTATCTGCTAGACTCGGGAAGAGTAGAGTTAGCCACACTTGCTTTTGACTTCATTTTTATCCTAACCGTCTGCAGCGATGTATGTGACTATAAGTGGTCCGCGCAGTGAACAGATAATTATCTCATTCTTTCTCTCTGCCTGGGCCCATTTCAAGGAAAGTTATTGTTTTGAATGTTGTTCCGGGGATACACTTGCAATTTTGTTGCTTAAGAGTCCGATCAAATTTCAGGTTTGGCTTAATCATGCAGAACAAGGACGGGGCGTCGGCAGATTGCCTCTTCTGGGGAAAATTCGCAACATCCGGAATAATGTGTAGTGCTTACGAAAGTTGTCGGTAGCTCGTTTTTTATTTTTACTGTTGTAAATATTTAAATATCTCTCCGTTGGACGTGTTACCATTGCACGGCGGGCACAGCCCCGGCTTTATCATCTATTACGTGTTTCACGCGACCCTCATCAAACATTCATACTGTAAAACCGGCTCCGGCGTCCAAGCCGATCACAGAAAAACATCCATTCCCTCTCCCAGATAGCTTAAAGTTTGACGAGCCATCTCTGGACTCTCGTTTCCTGGCTTCCAGTCCATCAAATGGCCTCTTTGTATGCAGGTGGTGATCTTTGTAGTGGACAACGGGGCCGGCGGGTCACGCGTGTCGGCCACGGAGCTCGCCAACTTTCTGAACGGGCCGGTGGTGCGCGGGCAACTTGCGGGCGCCGGCTGCAGCGCTGTCTCCGCCGTGGCCCGCCCCTCGCGACAGATGCGAGAACAGTACCTGCAGACCCCGCCACAGGGTAGGCTGTCTACCCAACTAGCTACCAGCCCCCATCTTCCACTTCATTGAACGCTGGCCAGCATCTTGAAAGGGCTGGCGCCTGGGATGTCTCCGCCGTGGCGCGCCCCTCGCGGCAGATGCAAGACCAGTACCTGCAGACCCCGCCACAGGGTAGGATGTCTACCCAACTAGCTACCAGCTCCCATATTCTACCTCATAGAAGGCTGGCTAGCTTCCTGAACGGACTGGCAGAGCGCGGGAATATCGCGGGCGTGGGTTGTTCTGATATCTCCGCCGTGGCGTGCCCCTCGCGACAGATCCAAGACCAGTATGTACCTGCAGACCGCGTCACAAGGTGGGTAGGCTGTCTATACAGCTATCACCAGCTCCCATATTCCACTTGCTTGAAGGCTGGCGAACTTCCTGTAAGGGAAGCGGCGCGCGGGTTATTCCGATTCAATGTCAATATCCTTATCCTTATAAAAGATAACGTCTTGAAATCTACTCCCACGTAATAAATGACTTTGTTTTCAGGAATGGACCTGCGTCTCTGGAAGCAAGCTCAAGCTGATAATCCAGACCCTGAAAACTACATTCCAGTCCCCATAATTGGTTTCTCGGAAGTAAGTTGATCCTGGTAAAAAAAAGTAGATTCCAGAGAATCTACTATACGTATGAATTGAGAGACTTTATGAGTGTGGGTTGATAGAAAGTCCAATTTTAATTGACAGGCATTGCAAGTGACACAACGGCAAGCGCTACCAAAGCGAAATAAATGAAAATTTATTATAAAAAATTATAAACATACATACATCACAGTCATAGATAGAAAACACGTCCCCGTGACGAGCCGCTCGCAGTTTGTATCGTTGCGCCTCTACGTCGCGTTGCGTCTAAACGTCGCGTTGCGTCTCTACGTCGCGTTGCGCCCTTTGTAATGCGGATAGAGCTTTAAATGAAGGTCACGCACTAAAATTAAGTTCCCGCTCAGATAAAGTTCCGCGCGCGCTGTCAAGCGGAGCAGGCGTCCCTGCAGGCGAACTGGCTGAAGCGCGCCGATACCGAGGTGGCGGAGCTGCGCGCACGCCGCGCCGCCGTCGCCGCGCGGCTGGCGCACCTCGCCGCGCGGCACCGTGCGCTGAGACACTCGCTGCTGCAGGTGAGTCGGACTGGCGCTGCGACACTCGCTGCTGCAAGTGAGTCGGACTGGCGCTGCTGCAGGTGATATGCAGGGTATTATGTTATGTTATTAATTAATTAAAAAAACCGGCCAAGTGCGAGTCGGACTCGCGCAAGGAGGATTCCGCACCATTATCTATACAACACAAAGATCGAGAAAAAATGGCAAAAAATCACGTTTGTTGTGTGGGAGCCACCCTTAAATATTTATTTTTGTCTGTTTTTATTATTTGTTGTTATAGCGGCAACAGAAATACATCATCTGTGAAAAATTTCAACTGCCTAGCTATCACGGTTCATGAGATACAGCCTCGTGACAGACAGACAGACGGACAGTGAAGTCTTAGTAATACGGTCCCGTTTGGTACCCTTGGGGTACGGAACCCTAAAAACATGTACGTCGGTCCTCGGCATGGTAATCAGACGTGCTACCTATCGCTAGACCCACGAGGCAGTCGACGACGTATAAATGACGTTTATTTGTACACAGGTGATCTCCCGGCGCGAAGTATTGGGTCGGGAAGGCGCCTCGCTAACTGCCGACGAGGAGGCAGCACGGGCGCGCTTGCACGAGCTGTCCACGCAACTTGCCGCGCCGCCGCTGAATAGCGTAAGTTACTGGCTTACTTCGTCTTTCAACAGCCACATTGCTGGATTACTCCGTCTCTTGTTGATCAGCTAGTTAGTTAGTTAGATCTGAGATTCCCGCACTTAGCCTCACAGTCAGACCTTTTTACGTTGCAAGCGCTGAGTTATGTATGCCTCTAACACTAGGGTTTCCTCACTATGTTTTCCTTTGCAGTTAGCGAGTCGTTTGCTACTGGAAATACAATACGTAACTTAGAATACAAAGTAATTGCTACTTGCCGGAAGTCAAACCCACGACCTCCCGAATGTGAGGTCAGCGTTTTACCGCTGCGCTACAACCGCTCTGATTGAACAGCTAAGTTACTAGCCTACTTCAACGTTATCAGCGTGAATAAATGGCCTACTCCATCTTTGAACAGTAGCGTTAATAGCCTACACCGGTTTAGAAAAGTGTGAGTGCTAGCCGACTCTGTCTACTACTCCGCAAAACAGCGTAAATTACTGGCTCACTCCGTCTTTGAACTGCTATGTTACTGGCCTACTCCGTATTTAAACAAAGTTATTTACTGGGCTATTCCGTTTTTGAACTACAAAATTTACGGGCTTATTCAGTCTTTAATCTGCTACATAACTATTCAAGTACTGTGTAACAGCTAAGTAAGGGCTACGTCGCCGTTGAACAGCGTAACTTTCAGGACTACTCAGTCTTTAAACAAATAGATACTGGGCTCCCCGTCTTTGAACTGCACAAGATTCAGGCCTACTCTGTCTTTGAAGTGCACAAGTTACTAGCCCACTAACTTGCGCCAGAAAATTATGCGATCCTATGGCTGGATCACGTAAGACTGGTCTACTCCGTGTCTGGACTTAGAAAAGCTTTGTTACTGGCATACTCGCCCAGCCCATTCTTAGCCAGCCATAACAAAGCAATAGATTTTTAAGATAGATCGATGAACTACAAAGAAACAACATGCCATGGCTTGGCACCCGTCAAACAAACCACTTCAAGTCTTAACTAATTAATGCAAAATAATCCCCGTTGTAACGACTGAAGATCGTGGCGAACATTTTTTTTTCCGATAAATCGTCGATATAAGTTCCAAATTTTCCATCACCTTGCCTTCGGATTTTGCGTGCAATTCGGCACGATTGAGTGTATTGTTAGTTGCGTCACTTAGGTTTAGACTATCGGCAGACAGGTATGCTATCGCTGATACAAGGCGCCCCAGTGACTTCCATACAGCTTGTTACGATATTGACGAGATTACCAAGTTGAAGTGACAGTAGACTGGTCACATCTGCCGAAGAACTGCGCCCCGTGTCCACCAAAATGTCCACCATTCGAAAAATGGCCACTCAGAATATCTCTTTCGCAAAATGTCCACTTCGCATAATGTCCACTTCGCAAAATGCCCCTTTTGCAAATTATCCACTTTTATATTCATGGTTTTTTAAGAGATAAAATTAAACAAAAACAAACAGTTCACATACTTTACTTAGTTTTCAGGGTACCGCAGTCGACAAGGAACCCCTATAGTTTTGCCTTGTCCGTCCGTCTCTCTGTCTGTCCGTGGCCTATCTCAGAGACGATTAGTACTAGAAAGCTCCCATAGACATACATATTAATCACGCCGACAAAACGGTAGAATAAAACCTGAAAATAGTATATTTCATTAAAACTGTGGAAAGGCTGTCATTGCAAAGAGTTCCGACAAATGTCTACCCGAGCCGAGGCGCAGCCGAAGGCGAGGGTTGACAGTCGGAACAAGTTGCAATGACGGTTCCGCACTTGTACTGAACGACTATTTTTAATACAGTTGCGAAAAAATGAAAAACTATTTGCTTTTTTCTCTTCTCTCCACGCAATAAATTCGTCGTATGTAGATATGTAGCGACTTTTTGACTTTTCCGGTAAAATGTTCTCCGAAGCATTTTGTGCAATTATACTGAGTTCCGGTGGTGTTAATTCAAAAAACTAGGGTCGAAATTACTCATATTGTGCAACAAACAACTAAACTCGCAAAGAAAATTTCTGAAAAATGGCGCCAATCGTAGAATATAAGCAGAGTTTTTTTTTTCTTCACCCATTCTGGTAGGCAAAGGGAATTATGCCCATACAGCCAAGTCTTCAGTAGAAGTTTTTTATTGATATGAAATGAAAATGAAATTTAATGAGATGAAATGAAATGAAACCTAACCAAACTCATTCAATCAAATCATTAAATCTGATATTGAAACAAATTAGTAGCTTCTTTTTAGAAATATACGTATTAGCATGAATCATAAAAACTTCTATGAATTTTTTTAGTAAAAACTTCATGGTTGGTTTTTCTTTTTAATAGACATTATTTTGACAGTTGGGAAAGAGAACGCACGAGTTCGGGAAAGGTAAAAAAAAAGCACCCGAACGCTATACGTCCCTGCAATACGCCATTTTTTGAGCAACTGTATTAAAAAAATTTTTTAGGTTACCTCCCATACACCTAAATTAGGAATGCAATTTTTTCCTCGCCTACACCATAGTGTGAGGTACCAAATATTGTAAGTGTAGGAAAACTATTTTTCGATTTAGGGATCCGTTTCCGAAATATGAAGCTTTAAAGCGCAATTTTTTGTTAGAGTAGAGTACCCTCTCCCGATTAAACGGTTGATTGTAGAAACGTGAAAAAATTCAGGGGAGTAGCACATATAATGAACTTAAAAAGAGAATATCACGGCTAAGTAGTTTTTACAAGATAACGAGTAATAGGCGACCAACTTAGTTATTATAGTTAGACCTGAGATTTCCGCACTTAGCGTCGTAGTTGGGCCATTGTACGTAGCAAGCGCTAAGGTATGTAAATACCTTATACACTAGGGTTTCCTCACGATGTTTGCCTCACAGTTAGCGTGTGGTATTGCTACTACAACTTCACAAATGTACGTAATGTACATGCCAGTATTCGAACCCATGACCTCCCGAATGAGAAGCCGGCGTTCTACCGCTCTCCTATCTTTCTCTAGGCGATCAACTTATAAAAGGAAAACTTCTCACAAATTCCGTTGAAAATTACTTTGATGAAGTTGTTACTACTGTATAGGTGGAAAAACAGCTCCTTCTATGGAACCTTACACTGCGCGTGGCCCGACACGCACTTGGCCGGTTTTTTATTAACATAATCTTTCAATTTTAATTATAATCAGATACGCTACCACTTTTTACTATTAAAATATAAAGAAAAAATAGTATTTAATGATGAATTCATTGTTTCTAAAATCAGGGGTAGTTTGTAGGTAAGTGTGGCATAACGTGGAATGAGTTGGGTAGATAGATAGATAGAACTTCTATGGCTAGTTATCCATAAATGACTAATAAGTGAGGTTTATTTAGCGAACATCTCTTAGACATCCTGTAGTGGTCGGGGCATGATATACTTCGGAGATAATCGGTTGGCCTTGTCTGATCAAAATATCGCCTCATACTCGACCAACTCGTGCTAATGTTATCAGTCCACCTGTACCAGCATTATCTGCAGACATATGCGACTTACACATGTGTAGAGGACAAGAGGTGATGTGTACCTAATCACGCGCAAAAGTGTCGAAACGTTCTTTTGGTTGTCATATTATAGATCTTAGGTCGAGTGCTTGAAGCGTCTTCGTTTTTAAACTAGGTCATGGTGAACGGTCCCACAATTTTTCAGGCGATTAAAAACATCGGTATCCAGTTTATAAACTGTAACTTGAACTTGGCAGGGAAACAACAAATATTTGTCTAACTTCCGTTAAGACAGTTTCTTCCGTTAAGACACTTCAATAGGGCAACACAAAGTCTGTGACAAAGTGTTGCACGCGGGTAGTGCTGCTAAACATTCAGGTCTAAGTAATTGATTGCGGCTGCTTTTTTTCACCTTATCACACAAATGCGAAATTTTTATCTCCAGACATGCTTATCGCAAATTGGTACCGGATTGGGGTGTCGCTTAGTGTGAGTTTCACCTGTCCATTCCCACGAGGAAAAACATCACGATAAAGCATGCGTTATGAGACTAAGTTCGTCGAACCTTTTTTTTGCCAACTTGAAACTCACGTGGTTGAACTACCCCATTTTGTATGGATCCGCCTTCGCGAAATTGGCTTTAATGTTCTTGGTAATAGAGGTTGTCCCTACAAAGTTCTAGTCATGATATCACTCGAAATTGACAGCCTGCCTGCTGAAAGCTAGGTTTGTAAGTTTTTTTTAGGATCTCAGTCAATGACGTACTTCCGGTTTTGAGACGCTGTATCCTTATTTTTCGCTTTAAACATCGATAGAGGCTGAAAGTCGAAATATTCCTGGTAACTAAAATTAACAATTTCTCCGGAAAAAAATATAAAAGTAGATCGTTTAATTTACAAGAGAACCCTCATTATTATAGGGACGACTCAACGAGTTGCTCTGCGCCGTGAGACTGCAAAGAAGCGCGAGCGCTGGCGCACCGACTGAACGCTACCAGCTTGATCCCGGTAAGTGGAACTCAACTATTAACTTGTACAGGTGGGCCAAGATGTTGGGGTAGATGGAATTTCGTGGGCACCCGCCCAGCTTCCGCAGATTCATCTACGTTTCGAGGAAAGCGGATTCATCATCATCATCAGCCATATGGCGCCCACTGCAGGACATAGGCCTCCCTCATGGTTTTCATAACCATGAGGGGTTTTGCCACGCTTGGCAGGCGGGTTGGCGATCGCAGTATGCGGTTGGAATCTCAGGAAGACGCTGCTGCTCGTCACTTGTTAATTGATTTCCTTAATCGCCTTCTACGACATCCACGGAAGGTAATGGAGTGACGCTATTCTTAATCCGGCGCCACACGGAATTAGCGGATTAATGGTGGAAATCAGATAATTTTTTTAAAATTTCATTATATGAATTCCCAGTGCCCTTACATTTTGTATTATACTAGCACAGGTAGCACATTTGAAACGCGTGATTCGCGTTGTTGTTGTTCGATCTAAATAGATAAACAATATTTTTTGGCGCAGTTTTTAAGGTGATTAAAATCATGTAAAATTTAATAAAGTAAATTCCACGGAGTGTCATCAAAATTTAGATCGATTGTAAACTTAAATCATACTGTGAAACGCGCTGAAGATTTCGGGCGAGGGATCCGCTTACACCGCTCCCCTCTGTGCTATTAACGTTCAATATTCTTCTTACCGTGTCGTAAGAGTAATAAAATACTATTCAAATTTTATTGGCCCTGAACTCGGCCACGCCCACACCGGCTCCCGAATACTTGCAAATCCCCACGAGTGCTGTACAATAAACCCGTCAGCCGATGTGCGGTAAGCCCATTTCCCTGTGTGGCGGAGAGCTAACGCCAGCCTTCTGCCTCAGGCGCTCAGGAGGACGTGAAGCAGTTCCTCTCGCTCCAGCAACGCGGCATGGCGCACCTGTTGGACACGGCGCGGCGCGACCTGGCGGCGCTCGACACCATCTCCGCGGGCATGGCGCGCCTCGTGCAGTCTTAGCGAGGTACCGTGCACACCTCAAGGCTGCTGTGACGTAGCTCATGCTAAGTCGCTCGCGCATTCAAACACTTTTATTGGTTAGCAATAAAATGAGCACACTTTCGAATTAAAACATTTGAATTGAAGAACACTTTTGATAAATGTGCTCTGAGGGTTTGATGCATAATTAAATTACGGACATTTTAATTACATGCTTGTTTTCCTATACGCAGTGCTTAACAAAGAAAAGTTGTTCCAAAAATTATTAAGTTTAAAATTGACATTTCTCACCCACGAAAAATGTGCCTTGAATATCCGCAATTTAATTATCCATAATAATTATCTCAGACCACATTCATCAAAAGTATACTCATTTTATTAAAATCACTAAAAATGTTTAATTGTGCGACTGAGACAGCATGCTCCACGTAAGAACAGTCTTAACGTTAAGATGACGCTATCGAAATAGTTTTTGTCTGAAAATTATAATGATTACAACGTCCACACAACGTAATAAAATTACTTGTGTTGGTTCCAAACGAAAAGATTGAAAAGTGACTGCGAAAAATTAATCACAATTATTAAGACGTCGAACGAATAGGGGGCGTCCAGAAATCAGGTGATACTTGTTAAGGGTGGAGTGGTCTGGAGTGTTACTGAGGTGTCGGTGTCACTGGGGGGTGTCATGTAATTTCTGGAAAACTTCGTAGTAATTTTTCAATATTTTCATATTTTGGTCGCAATTGACCCAAGCTGTTATACCACTCAAAATAGGAACCACGAGCTAAGAGCTACGTTTACAAAGTTATTCAATCCCTTGTGTCCTTGTGTGCGTATTGATTAACATGCAGAATTCAGTTGAATTCAATACTTTCGCTGCTGAAATAATCAGCCCTAATGCGTAATTTCTGCCAAACAGGGAATGCGCAAATGCAAGCATACATGTGTTTACGTCTGTACCGCGCCTTCTACTTCCGTGATGGGACACGAGAAAACACAGTACCGAGCAAGTCGTATTTTATATACGCTATTTTATCTTCATTATTTTTGGCTAGTTCTAGTTCGACTGGAGATTTCCGCACTTGGCCTTATAATTGGGCCATTCATTGTTCGTAGCAAGTGATGAGGTATGGTTTCCTCACGATGTTTTTCTTCACAGCTAGCGAGTGGTATTGCTACTATAACTTCACAAACGTACGTAACTTAGAAAACAAAGTCATTGGTACATGCCGGGATTCAAACCCACGACCTCCCGAATGAGAAGCCGGCGCTCTACCGCTCCGCTACCACAGCTCTTTTATTACGTATTTTATATACGGTATTAAAATAGCGTCCATTAATAAATCTCCATTATTTTGTCTAGCTACGAAACCCAGTTCAGGTGTCTCGAAGAAGACGCTAGACACAAATGTGTATCGTGCATGATTGTTTAGTAGAAATGGCGCGGTCGGGGTGATTTTGAGGGTGAAGTATATTTCCCTCAGCGATGAATTTAGATTGTTTTAGTATTCAGGATTGATTTGATGAGATTTATTTAGCAACACCCAATCCCGACTATTGTCGTAATTTTTTATACGCAAATAGTACCTGCCTTTCGTATTCGAATTTTGGCTTGGAAATGTAAAAAAGTGCTGCACTAAGCATACACTGTCACTAAAGGTTCATCATCATCATCATCAACCCATTATATCCCCACCGAGGGGCACGGGTCTCTTCCCTGAGGAAGGTATAGGCCATACTCCACCACGGGGGCCAAGTCCGGATTGGTGGAGGCTTGTAGACTAGTGGCTCGTCTACTGTCAGAAGTTGTCAAGCCGCCCTAAGGCCTCTGACTTGGCTTAACGACTGCCATCTATCGACGGCAGCCGGCACCAACAGCTTAACGTGCCTTGCGAAGCACGGAACCGCTCGGAAAAATGCCACTAGCGTTAGGCATAGACGGCGACCCATCCATGCACTGAACGCACCCAGTGTTGCTTAACCTTCGTGATCGTTTAAGATCACTCAGGCAGCCGGGGCTACGAGCGATTTTATAAAGGTCACTAAAGGTTATAAATGATAAAAAAAAGTAGTGCCAGCCTAATTACATTTATGATAGGGGTTAAAGTATGAAATTGCCGTTTTATTGCATAGGTTCTTTGAATTGACATAGAATCTTCATGGTTTGAGGTTTTCGAATGAAACTTTTTTCAAATGGTTTCTATGATGTTTTTTTTTTAAAAAATGTGAAACATTTGAATATCGACTTTCAATTGTTTTTGTTATTCAATTTAGACAAGAAAGATGGATACTGCGAAAATTCGAGTGATTTTTGAATACTGTTGTGGCATTTGACCTGGGGTCAGCCATTGCATTTTTCTTTTCCGGTTATCATAAAGAATCCACTTTTCATCACATGTTACAATTCGATCCAATATTCCTTCATTTCTGTACCGGTTCAACAAGGCAACACAAGTTTCAACACGCGTTTCTTTCTGCAGATCAGTCAAATCATGAGGCACCCATTTTTCGTATTTTTTATTTTATTGATTTGGCGCAAGTGAGTCAATATTGTGGGTAAAGTAACGTTAAACCATGCCGCTAATTCCTGGGTAGTTTGACTAGGGTCAGGTTCCACTATCTCTCTTAATTCATCGTTATTCACCTGTGTGGGCGGTCTTCCTCGTGGCTCGTTCTTTAAGTCGAAATTTCCATCACGAAAGCGTTTAAACCAAAATCGCACGGTGCGTTCATTAGTAGACCCCTCTCCAAACGCAGCATTGATATTACGGGCTGTTTCTGTCGCGTTAGTTCCGCGTCGGAACTCGTATTCAAAAATCACTCGAATTTTCGCAGTATCCATCTTTCTTGTCTAAATTGAATAACAAAAACAATTGAAAGTCGATATTCAAATGTTTCACATTTTTTAAAAAAAGAACATCATAGAAACCATTTGAAAAAAGTTTCATTCGAAAACCTCAAACCATGAAGATTCTATGTCAATTCAAAGAACCTATTGCAATAAAACGGCAATTTCATACTTTAACCCCTAATATTTGTACAAATGGCCTCAGTCTGGGTGTATTTTCATGTTTGTGACGTCCTCGCCTGGTTACCATAGCACAGGGTATCTTAGTTTGGAACCAGGACAAGTGATTGTGTTGTGTGGAAGTTATTATTATTATTAAGTATAATATTTTATCGTTAATGTTGCCTTCTCAGAAATTGTTAAAATTTACAAAAATTGTGAATGTTCATTCTTGTTATAAACTTGTTACTTATCGGAAGTGATAGCGTTATGTTGAAATCGATGAATAATCGTAATCATCATAGTCCCATATATATAGTTCCGTGTATTAGTGTAAGTACTATGAAATAAATTACTTTCGTAAAAATAATACCCTTGTTTGGTATGACTCAAACCACTGCCTATTGATCATCAGAATACTACTGTCATGTTTGTTGAAGCCAAATAGCAAGAAAATAAAAATAGTATTATCACTGTCATCACATAGTTAGAAGCAATTTCACAGCGTTTGTTTCACAATGGTTGTCTACCCATTTGTTTGTCTTCTTCTTTGTCGTCGGGTCTGAAAGGGACAAAGAATTAATTGGTCGGCTCCGTTTGTTTGAGTGTGTCTTACAACTATGAGACTGTGCAAGTAAACACTGCGGAATGATTTGACGTTACACTCCGTACGACGTAGTAAAGAAGATAGCACCGAAGTTTCACTCTTTCACGCCTTCTCTTCCTCCATCCGTCCCTATCTTATGAAGTTGAGGAAAATCTATCTTTTTATATTCTTTGTTGCACTAATCCGTGCTGAGGACAATTTTAAAAACCTATTTGGAGGTTAAAATTCCACCCATGCCTGCTCTCCCAACTGAGCTAATGGGCAAGTGCAGGCATTGGCGAAATTTCGAACCTCTTTACAAACTTCTCTGTATTTGTTGTAATAGCGGCAACAGAAATACATCATCTGTGAAAATTTCAACTGTCTAGCTATCACGGTTCGTGAGATACAGCCTGGTGACAGACGGACAGACAGACAGAAGTTTTAGTAATAGGGTACCGTTTGGCACCGGACGGCACGTAAGGAACCCTAAAAATGAGATCCATCGTTATCTAGTCATTCCACCATCTCTGCTCACTCCTGGGTATAGATATTTTCAAAATATATATGAGGACTACTTATGCGGTAAAACTTTAATCAACACTTAATATTTAAAAACTAGAAAACTAACTTGCTACATTATTGTTAATCTATGAGTAAAACCTCTGTTCCAATCTATTGAATGCACGCAGATTTGTGATAGCTTGCGCTTTGCGGGACGCCGTGTCATCATGTCCCATGTTTGAACATTGATAAACGATGTGCTGAGTCTGATGAGTCGAAACGTATGGTGAATTGAACTATTCTGCTACTCTTGTTTTGTCTGTCCGTGTTTAGGGTTTTTGGGGACACCTGAAGTTGTTATCGCTAAGGTCCTTCGCCGTTTCCCCATAAAAAATGCTATTGATCTGAAAGGTATTTTGCAACTTGTAATTTCACTTCGTAATGTGTTACGCTGTTTGTCAGCGTTCTTCCGGGTCTAAAAATACTTATTAACAAATAACATGTCAATGTTATATATACATAAGCAGCCTATATACGTCCCATAGGGCACAGGACTTTTCTCAGGGAGAGAGTATGGGCTTAATCACCACGCGTGCGCATATTAATAATACTTTATTTACTCTTAGCTAAATAGGTTACAGACAGCCTAAAATAATAGGTGTTTCATAAGGCGAGGATGTCTTTTAATTAAAAAAATGTGTGGCCTGCTGAACCCGTAACATAAGTAGGGTAAACTTGGCCCCCTCGCTAGGATAGAGGTGTGTAGGTAACCAGTGAAATTTTTGTCATTCGTAAAAAGGTAAGATTTTGTTAAATTTTTAATTAATGCAAAACTGTCTAAAAACTATCCGAGGCTCACCTGAAATGATGCTGTTGCATAAAATCTCAATGTCAAGAGTACTGCTATTTCTGGAGCTATTGGAAGACCTCTGTTGTCCACTTTTTGCAGCTGACTTCTTATTAGAGATGTGATGAAGAAAACAGATTCTTGACAGAACCTGTATCTTTTCTTGGACTTTTCAGTAGGCATTTAATAGGGATCCTGGGCTTCTCTTACGTAAATTTTTGGCAAATGCATTCTATCTGGCCATAAAATATCAGTGATCGATATCGTCGTAGTTCATTTATAATATTTTCAATCTCCATAATCGCAGCGTACTCAAGTCACCATTGGACTGCACTCAGTAAATACGCACTCATACGACATCTCAAGTGGTTTCTTAAGTGCCGAGTTTGATTTATTAATACGACGTCACTCAAGTGATGACGGATTCTAATTAGAGAACTCAAGTTCGGTTTATTAATAAGAACAGCATCTCAAGAGCGCTTTTGGGAACGCTCTCAGTGTTAAGAGCGGTTTATTAATACGGACCTTAGTGTTGGTTAGTATAATAATGTAGAATTGTGTACTCAGAACATTTATCAAGGTAATATTTCAGATGAGAGTTATACTAATCTCACAAACAGAACTTAACTCTTTCTTTATAATATTGTTTGCTATTAAGAAAGGCAATTTAGGTAATGTATAAGTGTTCAACTACGTCTGCAGTAAAACGACAAAGTGTTGTAAAATATAAATAGTCTTTTAATAGGATCTCTTAACTTTTAGTACTTAAATCTAAGGGCAAGTCTGTGCGTGTCACTAAATCTTCAATCGGTTTGAAGCCTAATCTCTTGGAGCATTTGAGGTTTAAGGGCTTCTCCTCCACTTCCATCGGACTAAACCTAGACAGCTCGTGGCTTTCTGGTAATCTGGGCTCTTGCATTTGAATCTCATTGTAGGAAAACACCTTGTCATTGACATTAGGTCTTAGCATGGGGTAGTCCATTCCATTCGTGTAGTAATTCCTATACGCGTGCTCATACATTTGCGTGTACTCCATATATGTCATTTCATATGTAGGCACCCCTAGCGGGTACATAGGTTGTTCCAGAGCCCTTAAGTACGTAATTTGCTCCATGGGCAGAGGATATCTCATTGGCGGGACTTGCAGAGGGCTGGAACTATAACTGGTGGGAGATATTGTGCATCTTGGCGGGCTGTGGTATGGGATGTACTGAGTTCTGGATTCCAACTTCGGATAGGATGAGCTGATTTCGTTCACTGGGTACGTTGGCGACATGTTGGGGCTATGAAGCTCGTCAGATGAGTCCCTTCGAATTTCTGTAGGCGTGAAGTGTTTGTAAGTCTTGACGTGCTTTCTAAGGCTGGAGGGGTCGGTGTATCTCTTGTTGCAGCCTGGCACTTTGCAGCAGTAAGGTTTGTCGATGGTGTGTGTGCGGGTGTGCTTGAAACGGTCGCTCGAGTTTGAATAGGCTTTTCCGCAACCCTGTTGGCAAACAAAGAGGACGCGTGAGTCTAGATGAAAAATAAAGCTAAGTGTTTAGAAGTATCCTTTACATTTCAATGCCGAGCAAAAGGGGGCTCGCCTCGCAAAAGGTATTTTTAAATGTGTCTGAATCGTTGTAAAAGTTATCACTATAGAGGTGAAGTGAAGAGACCAAGTGTAAAGGGGATTGTCCCTCGTCCATACCTCTACAACAATATCAGCAAAATGTAATTATAATACTGACCTCATAAGGACAGACGTAAGGTTTTTCCCCCGAGTGCGACCGGAGGTGTATCTTGAGGTTTTCGGCTCTGGAGAAGCTCTTCTGGCATTGGTTGCACGTGTGGGGCCTTTCATTTGTATGGGTCCGCACGTGCACTAGCATCTTGTACCTGAGGGCAGTTGAGGAAGGTTTTGTCAGTAGGTATAGAAACTAATGCATGCAACGACTAATGAATGTTGAGGAAGCGAAAGTGATCTGTCAGGATCGTAGCAAGTGGCACTCCCTGGTCTCTGCCTACCCCTCTGGGATACAGGCGTGAGTTTATGTTATGTTATGTATAGAAACTACATAAAAAAAAACCGGCCAAGTGAGAGTCGGAGTCGCGCACGAAGGGCTCCGTACCATTATCTATACAACATTAGCCAAAGATCGAGACAAGATAGATTAGGTACATTGAGAACAGCGCTATCTTTAGAAACCAACAAGAAGCGTTTAAAATTGACATTTAACGACATGACATCGGCCCTGTGAAGGTTACATAGATGGCCGCTAGATGGCGAGCGCTGTCTTTAGACAATGTTTGTTGTATGGGCTTCCCTTAAATACTTATTTTATTCTGTTTTTAGTGTTTGTTATAGCGGCGACAGAAATACATAAATACTCAAAATTGCCGTTTTGTGCTCGATATTAATAACGGCAATAGCTAGACGGAATTAAAATAAAATGAATATTTAAGGGGGGCTCCCATACAATAAACGTGATTTTTTGCTGTTTTTTCTCGATCACACAAAGGTGTCTAATGTTGGTAATGGTACGGAACCCTTCGTTCGCGAATCCGACTCGCACTTGGCCGGTTTTTTTGCATTTTAAGATCTATATAAATCCAGAAAAAAATTTTATTGTTCTATCTTTATTAAATAAATAAAAAGTCATTCCAAATGATTTTCAAATGGCAAGTTCTCAATTTTTTACTTTTTATAATGTAATACGGATTAAATTCCTTCTTGTATATTTTTTTGTTGATTAGCTGTGTGGTTTGTCATTTAGTTAACAACTAAATAAGTGTAAATAAAATCTCCCAAATCAATTATCCTCCTTGCATTTAATAGTACGATTTCGTTCGGGTTTTCTGAGAGTCCACGGGTTATTCGCGAACCTACCTTGCATTAAAGCCCCTCTGAGGTCTGGAGCACGATCGCCATCCGCAGTAGAAGAGGCCGTCTCTATGCGGCTGAGCGTGTACTCTGGAGACGTGCGCCGATAGCCTCGCTACACCCGGGAACTGTGCGCCGCACCCTCTCCACTCACACTGCGTCACTTCCCCTACTTGGTTGCTGTCGGAGGCAACGCAGTGCTCGGGGGATGAACTCCCCGATGAGTCCTCATCTTCGATCTGTTGGCAAAGAGACGCTAATGTTAATTAGTGGTTTTTGAAAATTAATATATGGAAACCTAAAAGGCTTTATTTTCATCTTGTATTGTATCGGTAAGTCCCGGATGGATCATTTGAAAGCCATCGTAAGATGTTATTGCGGCTTAAGGCTGCTATTAGAATGTGCGATCGAGACGGATGCCAGACATTAAAGTAGCTTTAAGCTATTAAAGTACCATAAAAACAAAACAGTAAAAATAACGCACCGGAGGAGGCGAAGAATGCAGCGTCATGGGTCTGGCAACGTAATGGGAGAACTGCTTCGGAGGCGCCCAATGCAGCGCCCGACAACCCTCGCCCGGTACCTCCGTCCTCCAATGCGGAAACACTAACATTCTGCTCGAACTGACTTGCGGTAGTATCACTCAAATGTTCGCTGGCGGAAAGCTTGGCTCACAATGATATGCCAGCCGCGCGCGCCGCCTACTTATAAAACGTCCGAGTGTGACAACGAGTGTGCCACTGATAAGCGGCCGAGTCCCCTGCGAACAGAATTCCCTTCTCCCCGCGCGCCGGAAAACTGTTTTCATGCTACAAAAACATCCAATTACTTGAATAATGCGGTTTTATGATAATATTCTGCAACTGTTTTTCTTGTTAGCACAGCCATAAGGTTCACACTTCAACAACGGCTGCTCTAGTTACGTTGTTCGAATGCAGCGCAGAGCTGGCGTTATCGCTGAGCCGCCTGCCGCGGCCGCTGTCCAGTTATTACCAGCTGCGAGGGTCAAGAGGCGACTGATACGGCGCCCGTGTCAGTGAAGCGACCTCTTACTAGTTAGCGTTTTACGCGATTCTTCCTAAAACATTTTTATGCTAATAAGAACGCGTTTTCCTGCGTGTATCCTCAGGATGTAGGTACGCGGATTTGGTGGCATTCATAACGCGGTAGTTAAACGAAGAAAATTCAAGACAGTTCTTGACAACCTGCAGTAAAGTGAAATTATTTATTTGCTAGGCTTTTGTATAAATATTTTTTTGGTTTTTATTTAGCAAACTATATTGTAATTAATTATCTTCAGCTGACCCTCTGAATTGTATTCGAAGTCCATTTTGGCAGGCTGTGTTCAAATGGTCCCTTATCTCTGTCTTCCACTCGTGTCACAATTACAGACTCTCATGACTTCAATTTAAGGGCTACCTTTCCTCATCCAATACATTTGGGTATGATAGCGGCATGCAAACCCGATGACAATAGTTTTTTTTCAACCCACTTGTGTGATAAAATACCTTCTGACACAGCTTCATCATGGTTCAGATCAAAATTAAAAGGACGCACATTACTCGGAAGCTTTGCAACACTTTGGTTCCGGTTCACCATTAAAGATGTTCGGGTAAAAGTATTGTTATTATTCGAATAAGGATCGACGTGATCGCGCGTTCTATGCGGCTGTGAATTACACTGCTTTTGGGCAAATGAGCTGCTTGTCTGACCACCGGATTAGAGCATGGATACCGGTTTTCGGTAATACCGAAAAACCGGAATACCGGACAGAATATTCGAATTTGAAAGACCGGTTTTGTTTAATCCTAATACCGGTATTTCGATATTTTCGGTATTACTATACCCAGCTTCTAGACGCGCTGTTCGATTCTACATCCATATAATAACTTCATAACATAAAACATTGGGACAAACATTCTAGATTTCCAATCTGGTTTTACGATTTTTCTGCAATTTTTGAGAGCCTAAGACTGTCTAAATACAGAACTCATGCTTTCTAGGGTTTTGAAGTTTCGGTATCAATACAGTCAATCAGTATCAATACGTTTGCATAGATAAGGAGTCTTTTAAGTTTTGTTTATTTAAAGAGTTTTTGTATCGAGTCATGGTATCACTAGAAACTGAGAGCTCGTAGGATATCCGTGCATGACGTACTTCCAGTTACGTAGACTCAAGATTCAATTTTTTTCGTTTTAAAAATTTATTAAAGCAGCCCCAATCGAAATTTTCAGCCTAGGCTCTCAAAATTAGTTATATTCTCGAAAAAATATATAAATATGAAAATTATTTCTTGAAGGACAATGGCCATTCTTTCGGTTTGCTTTAGCAATAGTGCAAAGAGTCCGAGCAAGAGAAATATAATTATAAATACAAAATAAATTTGTTTCTTTTAAATATTCTAATACTTGAGAGGTCTCGTCTCATGAAGTCCACGCTCCGATCTACTCGTGCCCATATCCAGAACCCCGAGAACTTTCAACTCGAATTGTCAAATCACTTTGAGCGCCTGGAGAGCGCCGCATCGGTGGACGAGATCAATAACAGGTTTGTAGAAACTGTTCGTACAGTGGGCTCGAGGTTCTATACACCCAACCGTACGAGTAGACTACAAAAGCTCTCAAACTATACTCTCGACCTCATAGCTAGACGTCGCGCGTTGCAACTGCAGTCTTCCGAGAATACTGAGTCATAGCCTCCTCAGTCCTGACCTTGAAAATAACAATAGGTTTCAATTGTTATTTTCAAGGCTAGGACTGAAGAGGATATAGGCAGCTCAATAGACGCATCTCAAAGTCTATGCGGCACGATATTCGGTCCTTTAAAACCGAACGTATTAAAGAGACTATAGAGCGGAACAAGGGCTCCAAAGTGTTCGCAAAAGACTTGTCTATTGGACAAAGCCAGCTGACGAAGCTGAAGAGAGAGAACAGCAGTATAGCGTCAACCAAATCAGAGGTGCTGAGGGAGATTGAGAGCTTCTACAGACAGCTATACACCTCAGTCGCAAAACCTGTTAGCAGTTTGAACAAAGATCCGAGAGCCAAACTGACCCGACATTATACCAACGATATCCCGGACATCAACCTGTATGAGATTAGGATGGCTCTGAAACAGCTCAAGAATAACAAGGCACCAGGAGAGGACGGAATCACATCAGAGCTCCTGAAAACGGGTGGAACACCAGTACTTAAAGTCCTTCTGAAGCTCTTCAATTCCGTCGTGCTCGAAGGAAAAACGCCAGAAGTATGGAACAGAAGCGTGGTGACGCTGTTCTTCAAGAAAGGGGATCACTCTCTATTGAAGAACTACCGACCCATCTCGCTTCTAAGCCATGTTTATAAGCTGTTTTCGAGGGTCCTCACGAATCGTCTCGAACGCAGGTTTGATGACTTCCAGCCTCCCGAACAAGCCGGTTTCCGAAAGGGCTTTAGTACCATAGACCACATCCACACGCTGCGGCAAATTATACAGAAGACAGGAGTATAATTTGCCATTCTGCTTAGCGTTTGTGGACTATGAGAAAGCCTTCGATTCGATCGAGACATGGGCAGTGCTCGAGTCCCTCCAGCGTTGCCGTATTGACTATAGGTATATCGAGGTGCTGAAGTGCTTGTACAACAGCGCCACCATGACGGTCCGAGTACAGGAGCAGAATTCGGAGGCAATTCCATTGAGAAGAGGCGTGAGACAGGGAGACGTTTTCTCTCCGAAACTGTTCACGAACGCACTGGAAGATGCCTTCAAGCTTCTGGAATGGCAGGGACGCGGCATCAATATCAATGGCGAGTACATCACGCACCTTCGATTTGCCGACGATATAGTAGTCATGGCAGAAACGATGGAAGACCTCGGCATAATGCTCGATGACCTCAGTCGAGTTTCCCAACGTGTGGGCCTTAAAATCAACATGGACAAAACGAAGGTCATGTCTAACGCCCGTGTTGTGCCCACCCCAATAACATTGGGGAACTCGACTCTCGAAGTTGTAGACGAATACTAGACGTATTCTTTTTTTAAGTATACTAGACGTATACTTAGGACAAATAGTCCAACTAGGCCGGTCCAACTTCATGAAAGAGGTCAATCGTCGAGTCCAACTCGTTACCAGTGATGACTTATGGCACTGAAACGTGGTCTCTCACTATGGGCCTCATAAGAAGGCTCAAGGTCAAGCAACGAGCTATGGAAAAGGCTGCTCGGAATTTCTCTACGAGATTGAATCAAAAATTATGAGATCCGTAGACGAACGAAAGTCGTCGACATAGCCCAGCGGATTAGTAAGTTGAAGTGGCAGTGGGCGGGGCACATAGCACGCAGAACTGATGGCCGATGGGGCCGAAAAGTTCTCGAATGGAGACCACATATCGGCAAGCGCAGCGTAGGTCGACCAGCCACAAGATGGACAGATGACCTTATCCAAGTGGCAGGAAGGCGCTGGATGCAGGCTGCTTCTAACCGGTCTTTTTGGAAATCCATGGAGGAGGCCTATGTCCAGCAGTGGACTTTTTGTGGCTGAATGATGATGATGAATACTATCAGGTTGAGTTCAGTTTTTTCTCGGACTTATTGTATTTGCTCAAAAAAATGTTGCTTACTTTATATTTCATTGAGTTAATTTGGCAACTTGAACTGATGATGTGGGGAAAGCTCAGTGGGACATAACGTAGAGGCCACGTAAATCAACTGTTTTACAATCATGTATGTTATTTTAACAAAAAAATCATCAATACCGAAAAAATACCGAAATACCGGAATTCCGGTATTTCAAATATTGATATCGAAAAAATACCGGTTTTATAAAAAGGATCCGGTATTCCATGCTCTACACCGGATTCGTGGTTGGTCGAGAGCGGCCCGCTTCAATCTCGTATTTCGCATTCGCATCGGTATGGTGTATGGATTGTTTGGGTTAAGTATGCCTGCACGCATACCTTAATTTTAATACAAATTGAAGGTTTTTGTTTTGGGACCTAAATTACAAAAATGTGTTGGTAACTTGGGTGAGCGTAGGTAGGCATGTGGCTAGTTGTTTTTCCTTGCCCTACCTGGGCATGCGTAATTCTAATTATCATCAATATGAAAGCGCTGGGAATGTAATTGTTTTCGTCATAAGAAGTAAAAATTACTGATATTCTGAACTCATGCTATAAATAGAGACCTATTTTTCTTTACTGGTTAAAAGTACTGGCACCAAATTATACTTCTACAGTACCTACATGTATAGGTACTTCTAATTTAAAGGTATTCTTTTAAATTATTTCTAATTTTTTAATACTGTAGTGCTGAAGCCGGTTTTAATTTTTTATTAAAAAAATATTTTTTTATTAAAAAAAATAATTTTTAGTGGGGAAGCGGGAGAAAATAATCAAGTCCCTTATAACCAGAATTTACCCTACTTAATTATTTGCTTTAAATGAAGTTCTCAATTTCCATCTCTGAAAGTCTTCAATAGAACATCACCAAATTACTCTGGGACTGCTTTTACGCTATATTTTATGAAACATATGCATGTTACTAAAGTTTGGGCCCCATTAGGCCTTATTTACTGCTGTCCATACATCTCTGAAAGTCTTCATCAGATCTTCACCAAATTAAAACGGGACCAATGGGACGTTATATCTATTCGAACAATAAAAGAATTGTGGGAATCGATTAAGACTTGACAGAGTTATGAAGGAACATAGCAAAAAAAAATTATATACGCGTCGAATTGAGAACATCCTCCTTTTTGGAAGTCGGGAAAAAATAACCACCAACCCGTCTGCTGCGCATTTAGGTACTGCTAAGCAGTCAGGACCCAAATTCAACAATCTAACTCCTTGTGGTCTTGAGGTATCTAGCTTGGTCCCGCTTCTGTTTAAAATAGAGTTCTACCTACTCTTCCTAGACTGTACCTGGGTGACCGAACATTTTTTTTTTTAAAACACCTATGAATGCCGTGTAGCATCATCTGTTGTTGGACTAAAGTACGCAAAAATAAAATAGAAATTCTCATTTCTCTGTCATTTGATTTTATTCAAGTACTAAGTATTGAACAAATGTTGTTCCCACAAGTTGTTTTTAATGCAGCGATATTAAATTACAATATGATGGTTGTTCGTACCTAATGCTCGTTTTGATGACAACGTTTTTTGGATTTTCCAAATCCTGATACCCGAACGCAGTGTTTTACATGCGCAGACAGAGTTGCTATCTACAAACACGCGAAGATTCGATGTCCGTCAATTTCTTTAGACGGTATCGCATTGTCTGTAAAGTTTCATTCCACCTTAGATAATGGTGTGGACGAAATAGAAAATGACGTCTTTATATTTTGTCTCCGGAAAATTTTTGGCGCTTCTCTTTAGCCGCCAGAATACTTTGTGAAGTTTCAGGACAAGTTGTGTTATTCCTTTCCAAAAACTGTACGTTGCGGGTATGGCAATTAATGTAGATGAAGGTTCGATATGTAGAGCCGGTAAGCATAAAGGCATGGCCTATGTTTTGTAAGTTATGTGGAAAACTGGTTGTCCCGTCTATCAAACAAAAAAAAAAAGCTAGCCAAGTGCGTGTTAGCCCACGCGCATTGTAGGGTTCCGTAGAATCACCTGCTTTTACACAGCTAACAACTTCATGAAGGTTATTTTCCATGGAATTTGTACGAAATTTTTACTTTTATGAGTTATACATTTTTTACTTAGCGGTGATAGTTTTTCTTTTAACTTCATTGTATATGCTATTACCCTGATTTTCTTCACATTTCGACAGTCGACAAAATTTTTTTTCCTACACCTACAATATTTTTGAACGACCAATTTAACGATACCATGGAATAAACGCGACAAAAAACATTCCTAATACTGGTGTAGATGTACCATTAAAAAAAAATAAAGGTTTTTTCTGCCGTTTTGTCGGCTTGATTATATGACATGTATATTGCCAAATTTCTGATTTCTAGTATCGATCGTGTTTGAGGTAAGCCGCGTACACACAGACGGACATGGCGAAAGTATAAGAGTTCCTTGTTGAGTACGGAACCCTAAAAACTAAATCAACCTGTACTTTAAAGTAACAAGGATGGTATAGTACCGACCACAGCGTCATCACGAACGCTTCGGCTGTTCGAAGCGACTTCAGACGGCCGTTATCACCGGTTATCAGACTGCTGCTAGCGAGTGTGCGTGCGCGCGAATCGGCCTACGCTTGTGTGCGCGCATGCGCGGCCCCCCTGCGGCCGGCGGCGCGTGTGCCGGTCTGATCCAGTTCGCTTATCATGAGCCGCTTCGACACCGATGTGTTTTCTTAGCACAATAATAAAGCGATTAAGAACAAGTTCTTTATAAATCATTGGCGCGATGACTAGTCGATTCCAGATTTGGGATGTTATTTTGTATGTTCAGTAATTAGGTGCCCGTATCAGTATCCTACTAGTTGGTAGGCAGCCTAATGTTTTGTTATTGCTGACTTCTTTCTTGTTATTGGCTAAAAAACAGGATTCCTTAAAACACTACTCTGAGGCAGTTTAAATAGTCTGTGGTAAAGGGAAAGACTTAACCACAGATTATTTATACTGCCTCTGAGGGGTGTTTTAGAGGAATCGTGTTTTATAAATAAGAAGCCCACGCAAAAACAGTGTCTTATAAAATTCGTATTATAACTTGAATTATTATTAATATCATCTTCTAGGCCGGCACGGTAATTGTTGACACATTATTGCTAGACTTTGTTTGCCTCGGCAGTAGCCACTATCTGTCCGGTGGGGGCAGGCCGGGTTCACACAGCCAGCTTCAACCGGCTCGAGCACGATGGAACAACGGCCGCCATATTTCATCATGATTTCGCTAGGCTGTCATCTCGTTGCATGTAGATGTGGTATGTAATAAATCATATATTCTTGAAGGTGAAGGTGTGTAAGAGAATGCTTCAAGATGTTTGATATGCAGTGCTCAGCTATAATATTGTAACGGTTTGGTATAATTTTACTGTTATGTTGTAATATTTATGTAAATAAAATAAATACTAACGGTCTTATTTATAAAAAAACACGATTCCCTAAAACGCCAATTGAAATAAGTAGTCTGTGGTGGAAATTTTACAAAAAAAGGCGTAACTACAGATTATATAAACTGCCTCTTAGGAGTGCTTTAGAGGAATCGTGTTTTTATAAATAAGGCCGTAAATATTTTGTCCCCGTTTATTACCGTGTAGGTATTTAGGATTTGTTCATGAATTATACCGTCAGCACAGAGTCAGTCATAAAGATGTTTTTAGTTGCTTCCTTGCAACTACCATTTGCAAACCTCAAGATGTGTAATTTATACAGGGTGGTTGGCAGACGGATTTCGTTAACTATATTGCCCTCTTTGTCTGTAGACCAAGTATCACTGTTTTTAAGATAGGACAGTATTTAATCTAAGTACCTAATAACATTATATTCGGGTGTCTGGTTTCGGGTAATATATCTATCTTTTTATTCAATACTATATTATGTAAAAAATACAAGCTATCAATCTTAAAAATCGTGAGATTTGTTCTAGAGACAAACAGGGCTAAATAGTTCACAAATGACCTCGTTACGTACTTTGGAAATTGAAATCGAAGCATGTTTGAACGGAACTTTTATGCCCGTCCTAAAAGTACCTACTAACATGATTGAGAGATTGGTCTGACACTTTTTGCAAATACGATCTGTAAAAAAGATATGCTTTTTTACTGTGCTAGCGTTAGTGTTACTGAAAGAAAGAAAGAAGACATATATTTATATCGCCACGGAAGCTGCATGAAGCCCCTTAAGGGGATCCCGTGAGCTAACTAGCGCCACCAATGAAAAAAAACCATATCTTTTTTTACAGATCGTATTTGCAAAAAGTGTCATTACGATCTCTCAATCATATTGTTAACAGTGATTTTTAGGACCCACGACAAAATAAAAAAAAATCAAAATCAAAATTTTTTATTCAAAGTAGCACAGAAACTGCGACTTAATGAACGTTACAAGTTAAACTAGGTGTCCATTTCAAAATCTAGATCATTTTGGAGAAAAAATGGACAAAAAAACTCCAAACTTAGTCTTTTCAAGTCCTTAATTTACAGGATTTATATAAATGTACTAAAACTCATGCATTGAACTGGCTTTAATTCCACACATCTTTGTCATCTAAATAATCTTTAATGTTATAGTAGCTTTTTTGGCACAAAGTGTGCTTCACACATTTTTTGAATCGCGTTTCTGGCAAGCTTATTATATCCTCAGGGATCTTATTGTAGAAACGTATATAATGCCCCATAAAGGATGTATTAACCTTTGCCAGCCTAAATTTTGGGAACGAAAGTTTATGTCTATTTCTAGTATTTACATTGTGTTGGCTACCTACAGTTTTAAAGTCACTGATATTTTTCCTAACGTACATAATATTTTCATAGATATACTGACTAGCAACTGTTAGGATGTTAGTTTCTTTAAAGAAATCTCTTAACGAATCTCTATTGCCTAACTTATATATGAATCTGATCGCTCTCTTCTGCAGGACGAAGATGGTCTCAATGTCTGCTGCCCGACCCCACAGTAGTATACCATAGGACATAATACTATGGAAGTTACTAAAATAAACAAGCCTAGCAGTTGCGACATCAGTTAGTTCCCGGATTCTTTTAACTGCGTATGCTGCAGAACTGAGCCTATTTGCCAATTTTCCTATATGAGGGCCCCATTGAAGCTTTGCATCAATTGTGATACCCAGAAATACAGTTTCTTCTACAAGGTCTAGTTTATCATTCCCCAATATAACATTGCTGTCAACCATTTTGACAAAGAACCTAGGATCACGAACCTGGGACTAAGAAGATAGAAAAACGGCCGTTTCTGGCGTTAGTGCTATCTAGTCCTAGGTTTTTTACCTTAGGTTCACGGCCATGGGTCCTAAAAAGCACTATTAACATGATTGAGCGATTATACTGACACTTTTTGCAAATGTGATCTTTAAAAAAAGATATGTTTTTTTTTCCACGGTGGCGCTAGTGTTACTCCCTGGAGCCCCTTAATAAGTATGGCTGCCGTGCATAAAATCATAGGAAATAATATATTTTCTTTCTTTGGATTTCGCATTGATAGAGCGTACTATTATGATTTAGCTACACTCACAAGTGCTGTGAGTGACATGCTGCCGTGTGATGCCTATGGTGTTATGTATATTCGATTGTCTGGGTGCCAGACCGATAATGCCTTATCATATCTATCATGATTGACGATTGAGCAATATTAAGCTTGATGTCTGGTTCCAACCAACTCATGAAGTAAAACAGAAAGCTTGGTTTGAATTTTATTCTGTGCAGCCCCTAGCCGTAGCAACGGAAAATATCCAAGTACCAATATATTGCAAACCCCCAGTGATTTAGCATAAGCATTTCGATTCTCTACTGCTACTAACTCTAGACTAGTTGTTGATTGTCCCATAGATTCCATTGGCCAATAGACGTCCAATAGTTCTGTTATTTTATTGGTTTGGGTACCTTTTATGAACGACGCACGTACGCGATTCACGAAGTCCGAATTTGGAAGGTGACATGTTTGTCTCGTAGGTACCTAAGGGCGCTTATACGCGGGCGGCACGTGTGCCAACTGCAGCCGTCGACGTGTGCCGGCGGCAGCCGTCGACGCGCTGACGCGGATATTCGACGCTGACATGTCGGCGACTGCCGCTGCCGTCGTCGGCGCGTCGACGGCTGCCGTCGGTGCACGTGCCGCCAGTGTATAAGCGCCCTAAGTGACTGTCTACAACAAAATAGATACAAGTAAGTAAGGAATCCGTGTTTAAAGTCCAAGTCTCGTTTATTTTTATCTACTGGGTTAGTTTCTATTGATTTTATGTATTGTTTTCTCGTAATACTACTACCGATGTTTATTGCGGCCCATCAAGGAGCAATTCCCATACAAACGTAGTTAGGTTCACAAACGACATGCCGCATCTCAATGACACTTTACCAATATGTTTAGAGGACACAAATCAAGGTTTGCTCGTGCTTACATAATGTACTTAGAATAACAGAATTAAAAAGAAATTATAGCTCGCCTATGTACCCATTCTTATTACTTTGTTTTTGTGTGTAAAATATTTCTTTCTTGTGTACAATAAAGTATAGAATAAATAATAATAATAACAGCTTTAGAAGACTTTTTAAGGAAACTGTTTACAAGGCAATAGGTATAATTTCTTTTTGATAAGTTTATTCCCAATTCTAAGCACGATCAAACCTCGATTTGTGTCCTCTAAATGTATTGGTAAAGTTTCATTGCGATCGTTTGTAAATAAAAACCGGCTACGTAAGCCGCCTTAAGGCGGCTCTATCTTCAACACTACAGGGTGATTTTGAATTCGTTTGCCGTATTTTGAGGGGACATTCTAACCATGATTTGGAAAGATATAGCGGTTGTTTTGAACAAAATTACGCGTATAATAAAAATGGTACTTGTTACCCAAAATTTCTTCACTTAAGCATAAACAAATAATATCAGGACGAAAAGTAATAAAAATCGAAAACGACTAGGTTTCGAACGTCTTATGGTCGGCGCCGGCCAACACAATTTTTTTAATTGTTTGCGTATATCGGACGACAGGCTCTTCAGCATTTAACATATTAGAAAACATTTTCAACGTCATCGTACTTTCTACCACTTCGAATTTGGCTTCACAGCCAAAGGTCGGAAATCACGAATATTTACAAATATGTTATACCATTACTGATAAATCATCAATAATACTTCCATGTTAAAAGTTTAACAATTGAGATAAAGATTCTTCTCTACATATGATACTGTTCATAATACGGGGCTTAACAGAATCCCCGTATGCTCACATCCTAAATATAAGGGCTCCACTTGTGAAACTTCGAAATCGCAAAAAAATTTCTGCTGCTCCATTCATAAATTGCTATTACCTATATTTTTATGTTCATTGATATTTTTATACTCAAACTGCCTTTGATTTTACTAGTTTTAATCAAGCGACCGGTTTTTTTTTAGTAACTATTTAATTTGTTTCGTAATTAAGTCATTCAAGTTTAATTCAATTCAATTCAATTCAAATATTTTTATTCATTGTAAAAACAGAATGTTTACTTAATGAACGTCAAAGTTGTTAGTTTCACAATTAATGGATTATGTGGAGAAGAAGCTAACAAAGAAACTCCACATTTATTCTTTTCAAAACACGTTTTAACTTAATTAACAGAGTTTTCAACTTAAAATATTAGTCATGAATGTGTTGAACACTAGTCACAATCGTCCTTTAAATAATATTAATCTACTGTTTAATGCCAAACATCTTTGTCTTCTAAATAATCCTTGATGTTATAGTAAGCCTTTTTGGACAGAATGTGCTTAACACATTTTTTAAATCGCGTTGGAGGTAACTCTAATATATCTTGAGGAATTTTGTTGTAGAACCTTATACAGTGCCCCATAAAGGATGTGTTAACTTTTGCAAGTCTAAATAGTGGAAATGACAATTTATGTTTATTTCTAGTATTAACATTATGGTGGCCACCAACATTTCCGAAGTCTTTGATATTTTTTCTAACGTACATAATATTTATAAAATTTTACAAAATTACAACCGGCACACATACAAAGCAGTCGTTACAATATCCTTTAAAAACAATCAATGGCTGTCCACGACACAGGCTCGGCCTAGTGTGGAAGCCCGAGAGTCCATAGTAGCACTGTTTTTGCTTACGCTTGCTTGTAACTCGCTCGTTCGATATGTCAACCGGTGCTAACTATGAAGTGCGTGTTCTACCCGTCACCCACGACACAGGCTGCGCCTAGTGTGGGAGTCGCCATCGACCATAATTTATTGTAATCTTTTCTTGTAAATAAACATTTTTTTATTTTATTTGATACTTTTTTGCGGTTTCGAAGTTTTTCTCATAAGAAAAAGGTGTTCGTATTGACGAGCAGACCCTGCCATTTTTGGAGTTTTTATTGTACCCCGCGTATAAAACAGGTCATAAAATAATTCTAGGGTCCCGGTCGGCGGACTAAAGCACAAAAGTCCAAAACATACATTTTTGAGGCAGGGAAACAAAGCTATTATAAAATTAGCCATATAATTTTTTGTGTCTTTATTACATTAACGGAGATCTGTCATGAAACAATGAATTGAACATACATGTCTTTAAAAAAAAAAAAGCATATTGCTAATTTAATTACTTGTGTTGTAAAGAACAATAATTTCATCACAATTTTACTTATGTGCTGCCGATCCTTGAATTTACCCACCGTTTCTCGTACACTTACAATCTATTAATTTACTGTTAATAGCTCTCAGTTGGCCAAAGCGCGTACAAAAACAAAAACAACTTACTGATGTTAATAGTGTATTAAGAAACGATGTTAGTGTAGAAGAAACAAGACAAACGACAATGGAGAACTTGGGGTGATTCTACTCGAAATTGTCGCCGTCATTTTCCTCGTAATGGGAAACTTGCGTCAAACTTAAATTGGAGTGTCACTGATTCACCGTCAATAGAATATTGCAATCACTGGTAAAAACTAAGGCCGACTTGCACCACTTCTTAAATGTCACTTGAGTCGCCGTTTAAATCGACTTTTGAAGAATTTTAGTTAATTGCTGTTTAAGCCACATTTAAGAAAGTGGTGAAAGTCGGCTTAAATCTAAAAGTTTTTTTTTTATTATTATTTTTGACTGCATGTATGGGACCTAGTAAAACCACGAAATAACATTTTAAGATATAGGTACTTCGTTGCAACGAGTGGCAAAATTCCCGAGTACAATAACTCACGTGCATTAATAGTTTTTTTCATTCGTAGTTCACGTATATGATAGCACATGAATTTGATAGTCATAATAAGTAATAAGTCATGCTACCTGCAATGCGAGTTATGGATCCGCGACAGACACATGGGGCCATCTCTTTTAGTACAGCCGGGCTTAGTTATTTGCGATTAAGCGATAAAGGCCACTCGAGGACTGCGTGAAGGACTGCCTATTATCACGCGAATAACGCATGCCTCCGATATGTCTCAAATCTAGATGCTAAAACTGACAAAGAACTGTGATCAGATTTTGACTTTCATTAAGCCACGGTTTTAGTAGGGTTCCGCAGTCAACAAGGAACACTTATAGATTCGCCATGTCCGTCCGTCTGTCTGTCCGCGGCTTAGCACAGAAAGGTACTAAAAAGCTGATATTTGGCATAGATGAATGAATGAATGAAAAAAAACTTTATTTAGAAAAAGGTTAAAAAAGTGGTTACTGGCTCCCAAACTAGGATTCCCTGTGCTATGGGTAGCCAGGCTTCTTCCAAAATACATAATAATATGTGTTTTACAATAGTTACTAATAGCAATATACATATTTATCACGCTGAAAAAATGGTAAGATATATCTTAAATAATCTTAAAAATATTTTTAGGCTACCTCCCCTACATCTAAATTAGAGAGCACCCCCCGGTTTCTCCTATGTTAATTTACTGTAAACAGCAGTCAGTTGGCCAAAATGCATACAAAAGACAACAACAAACAGTTTTTAGGTTGGTAGGTACCTACACCACAAACTTGTATTGAAAATATTTCGCGAAATATTTTTGCAAAAGAGTTTGCGTTCGTCGTAGACGACAACTTGCTAAGAACGAATTTTGTCTGGTACATAAATACGCCTGTTGACGATGTAATTTGTGAAAAGGATCAAGTCGAGTTGATATTCAACCTTGTTTTTAAGAGGTTTTAATTGTTCTATTAGTCCACCAGACCGTAAAAAATATTGGATTTGAGACTTAGAAAACTACAAAACTTCAGATTATCAGACGAAAACGCTGTCGGCCATGATGTTCTTTAGATGCAGTGACGTCACACAACTTGAAAGCAACTTGTTATTTACAGAAAAACAGATAAAAAAATTTAATAGTGACAAAACGGTGACCTCCCTCAATTGAAAAAGATGGTCCATCTAAAGTAAGAATTTTTTGTTTAACAAAAAAAAATCACACAATACAATTACTTGTCCTGGTCTCAAACTAGGATACCCTGTGCTATGGTAACCAGGCAGGGACATCACAAACATAAATACACCCAGACTGAGGCCATTTGTACAAATCATGTATGGCGACCTCCCGTGGGAATCGAGCCCACGGCTTATATTTTGATAGTGAACTGTGTTAAGGCTGGGTTCTTCGACATTACCTCTAAATCAGGTGTTTTAAAATACATTTTACTCTCTAATCGTTAGTATTATAAATCTGAAAAAAAAAATTCAATGTCCTATCTAGGGCCGTCGGTCTTTATTTTTGTATCTAAGTACTTTGGCAGATCAGTCATTGATGATACCATGGAGGTCGGTCAGTGAGATCAGTGAAAAGACCCGCAAGTGACATTAAGGTTACACAAGGATGCTTTAACGTTCTTGGGGTTAGATGGTTACAAATCGAGTGACGTCACGACCATGGTGAATAGCGTTTTTGGCGTTTCAAATCAAACATTAAAATTGAGATTTTTGTAATAAATGTCTACAGCCATCCTCTATTTTATGTCTTCAAATTGATATATTTAGATTCGTTAGACCATTATACTAAAATAAATAAAACAGTTTTAATAAATTTTGTTATGAGTCAAGTAGCACAGTACTCAAACAAGGGAACCAAAAGGGCCTATTTCATAGAACTACAATTCATGGTTTAGGTACTATGACAATTCGATGAAAATTCAATAGCCGATTTTCATAATAAACTATGAATTGTAGTTTTATGAAGCGCGGCCTTACCATATATTTACCATTAGAGATATCTCGATGTTGTGGCCAGTCTTCTTGACGCACTTGTATTACTTAACACTGGCACCATTTACTGACAGCTGGTGCTCCGTCGACAGTCGGAGACCACTGTGGCACAGGGTTTCCCGCCAAAGGAATCCTCGATGGCGACCTCACGCGAACTACGCTGAAATAAAAACTCTAAAATAGCCGGCGCGTTATTAAAATAGTCATACGCATACGCGTGTTGTCCACGCCTCGGCTTTCCCCCCAGCCGAGTTTGTTCATAGGTCACTCGGGCCCGGGACGCGATGTCTGCCGCGATGTGGGCTACCTCCCGCGTGTTGGATAGCAAAGAATGCTTTTAGAGAAAAACCGGACAAGCGCGAGTCGGACTCGCCCGCCGAGGGTTCCGTACAAATTTTTACGTACAGTTTTTCCGAGCTTTTCCCAACTTCAGACAATTTTTTTGATTTAATTACAAATGTATAGTTTTCAGATTTTTCCTCGTACTTGTAGTATAAGACGATATAGATGCTAATATACTAAGTACATATAATTATCGTTTTAATATACTTAGCGGCCATTGGTTGGTGTTTTAATAGGAACTAGGTGACCGCATCGATCGCGAGTCACTTGCCCGGAGTGGCCAATGGAAAAGAGGGGTTTGTTGACATTTTGAAAACTATTATATTTCTTTGTGATAGGGCCTAATTAAGCGCACCAAATCCCGTCAGAATCCTGACTTTTGCGATAGGTAATTAGGGTAGAATTAGACAGAAGAAAGAATCGCTGAGGATTTGGTACAACACATCACAATCACCACACAACGGAATAATCCCCAATCTATTAATATACTGTTAACAGAAGTCAGTAGGCCAAAGAACATAAAACAAACAACTGACAGCTTACAATTTTAGATTACCAGACTGTCATGTTATGAAACCAGGGGTAAATCTTATACCTTCATGCGGTTCAGTACCTTTTAGTGAGTAAAAACGGGTCCAGCAATAAGATTAACTTCTTGTTGTCTACTTGGCAATTTTGAGGGTTCCGTACCCGAAGGGTGCCAAACGGGACCCTATTACTAAGACTTCACTGTCCGTCTGTCTGTGTCTGTCACCAGGCTGTATCTTATGAACCGTTATAGCTAGGCAGTTGAAATTCGCAGATGATTGTATTTCTGTTGCCGCTATAACAACAAATACTAAAAACAGAATAAAATAAATATTTAAGGAAGCCCCCCAATACAACAAACATATTAATAACGGCAACAGGTCTACCTGAAATATTCACAGAATATTTAGTTTCTATATTCGTTTCAAAAATAAATATTTAAGGGGGCTCCCATACAACGTGATATTTTGCCGTTTTTCTCGATCTTTGTGTCTAATGTTGTATAGATAATACAACATTGTTTAACCCTTCATGCGTGAGTCCAACTTGCACTTGGCCGGTTTTTTATTTACCAAATTGACAAAAAGGTACTTAATCTTACTCGGTGTTGCGGACCTCGTTTTATTGATTGGGAAATGATCAACAATAAAATAAACACGACATAAAACATTATTTGCATCAAATAGTGAGCAACTTTATTTTAATTCATACAATATAAAAAACAGCTGATCAACGATCACCGGTCCGTTGGAGTGTCAGGCGCGTACATAAACCCTACATGAAATGTAAGTTGTCTAATGTGCAGAGAAAATAGCCTATAAAATTGAACACAACATTCAGGAATTTTCTATCATATCACAAAATGTTCATTTATTTCAGTCCCTTATTCCATCAACTTAAGATACATCGAAATACAGTTCTTAAAGAATTAAGTACAGTTGGCCACATGGAAAAGTATTATTTATTGCGTTGGTTCTACATAAGTAGTAGAAAGTTCTACTCAAGTATAAATTGTTCTTTTGTATGTGGCCCTCGGTGTTAGTCCCGAATGTACAGAAGTTATCTCAGTGCCAGATGGAAATTATGGAACAATTTGTTGATAGTATTTTGCTTACCTACCACGTCTTATATTTATACCTTTCACATCACACCAATTCTAAATAGGTAATATTTCATACCATACCAAATTCGGTTTCACAATGCAAATTTGAATTAAAGTTTGATTAAATCTCGCGAGTTATTTAACAGCACGCGACGGAAGAAATTGCTCCTTATTCTATTCCAGCGACAAAAAAAATGTGCCTTAAGTCTGTATGAGGTGTTTTTCAACATTAGGAAAGTTCAGACGAATATCGCCGCACGTTGCGTCTGAACCAAGTCCGAACTCTATTGTCACAAACCGTCAAATTACTCCGCGAGAGAAAAAAAATACTTTAGCACATAACTTACATTTTTAGGTACCTACTGTCTTGTCTTTTAAGTACTGTTAGTTGAAGTCTGGTCTACTTCTTAAAGTCTAGAAGATAAGGTCTTTCAGGTGATTGCGTATGTCCGCGTTTTAGATTTCTTAGAAGTTAACCCGTTGAACAAAAAATAAGTATCTGTTTAAGAAGATTCAGTAAGTACGTAGGTAAATACACAGGATTATGTATTATGTGTGATGTAATTGAGTTACTCCGGCGTGACTCGTGATCGTTCAATCACTGCTCAGTCATCGAGGGCTTAAATGACTTTTAGTCACACACAATACTTCATCCAGAAATAACAAGAAAATATTATATTTTTTATAATAAACTAATTAAGTAGACGTAACGAAGGCAACATATAACGATATAATAAATACGCATTACGAAATAAGTACGTTATAAACTTAAGATTAGGAAATGCTGAAGCAAGAACACGTCTGGAAGTTAACAAATAAATATGTACTAACGCCGCTAATTTGCTTACTCCCGGTTTCTCGTACATTACACAGGCTGTTAATCTACTGTTAACAGCGGTCAGTCTTCTTTTTGTATGCACTTTGGTCAATTGACAGCTGGTAACAGTAGATTAACAGCGTGTTAGTGTACGAGAAACTGGGGGTTAGTTACAAAAAATATCTAATGAAGACAATACTACAAAACACGACTGCCAATTTAGGTAACTCGGCATAATTTAAGGATATAAGGATCACTTCACACTTCTAAATGCATTTTTTCTCGCCTGCATCATAGTGTGGGGTATCGCTGGATTGGTCGTTTAAAAATATTGTAGGCATAGGAAGATTATGCTTTTAGTTAGGGTTCCGTTTGCGAAATATTAAGCTTTAAAGCGCAATTTTTTGTCAGAGTAGGGCGTCCACCACCCCTCTCCTGGCTAAACGGTTGATTGTAGAAACGTGAAAAAATAAATGATCGGCTAAGTAGGCTTTATAAGTTAACGAGTAATAGCCGACCAAGTTATAAAAGAAAACTTCGTATACACGTAAAATCCATTGAAAATTACGTTGATGAAGTTTTTAATTCCGTAAAGCAGATGAACCCCTCTTTCTATGGAACCCTACATTGCGCGTGGCCCGGCACGCACGTGGCCGGTTTTTGTTTTTGGCAGTCATGTAAAAATACCAGAAAGCGAGAATCGAAGCGGTCAAAAGAGCTAGTAAAATGCCCATTACAAGTAATTCTCCATTTCGCCCACTGAAATGCATGGGAATGAATTTTCGACACAATACTGCAAGTCTTAAAGATAGTGCCCTAATCATAATTTCTAATAAACCCTTTAATAAGGCAAGTAAAATCTTTAAAGGCAATAATAATGTACGTTTTCATTATAAAACTGCTAAAATTATCTGTTTGTTTTACCTTTTGTCGTTGTGATGTTTGACCCGGCTACTTATACTGGCCAAGGTTCGTTGTAACAATCTTACTGCTCCAGCTGAATACATTTAATATTTCGCTACAACTTTCAGCTAATACGTCAAATGTAAACTACCGATCAATTTAACTACAATAACGACTTGTTTCTCAAAGCTGCCTCAGGCACTGCTGGCTCATCTGCTTCGCCTCGGAATGAGGATCATTCACGTTTTGAACCAAGTACCTATGTAGTTTTATAGAGACTTCAAAAGCAATATTTTCTGTGAACAATATATCGAAATCGGATAAGAAATGACAAAGTTACAGGGATTTTACTGCGCAGGTTCGAAAAGCGGGCGCGAGCTGAGGTATTGTAGCCTACTTTTTATACGTCACAGGTTCCGATGAACGGCGCGCTTGGTTGCCGTGGCCTGTCTCAGGAATTAATGTATGCTCGTGTCGTTGTTAACGTTATGTAGGTGAGGTTGCGATACAAATATTGTAACGTGCCAAAATGCTAGAATAAGACTATGACTGCGCCCGAAAAATATTTTTTCGGGTTACACACGGCGAAAAAGTTGGAAAGAAATGTGTGTTCGGAGACCCGATTTTACTGCTTGTACCGAAATACTGATCATTTAAAATAGATACTAGACGAGAATACCCGAGTGCCAAATATGTTTCGAAAATCGGACGTTTTTCTTCCCGTGAAACAGCAACTTTATCCCTTGGTCAAAATTTGGCATGTTAGTTGTCAAATTGATTTGTGTTCCTAAAGTACATACGTGCAAACAGAAATTAATTTCGAACTAATATTCCTAGAATTCCAGTAATTTAGGTTTTAATTTTTTTTTCTCGTAGATCCTACCGTAATAGGTCGCGATTATTTATTTTAGTGTACAAATCGCACCCAAATACGCCGGGATCGTTCTATCGGGACGTTCCCGGGGTATATTTTTATGATGATGAAAATTGGTACTAAGTAACCATGTTTATATTAAAACACAGGATTTGAACAATGGTAACGTAAAGGTATTTCTAGATATTGGGGTTTAATGTGGACCAAACATACAAAAAAATACGAAATTATTTGTATTTGGAAAGGAAAATAATCATCACGATAGTAGAAAAAATGGACAATATTTTGGTATTAGAATGTAAGCAAACTAAGTAGAATCTTCCAGAAAAAAAAACTAAGAAACTGAATTACCGGAATTTTGGAGATGGTACGAAGTTTCTATTTGCACGTAAAAATGAGGTTTTGTATGTACTTTAGGAACATGCTTAATTTTTACCAAAAAATATTTTTCTATTACTCGGGTGTTCTCGTTTACTATTTGAAATGATAGTCTTTCGGTTTATGCAATAAAAATCAGCACGCACTGCAGTTGGGTCTCAGAAAAAACTGGCGCCGGCTTGTCGGATCCTGTGACGTCACAATAAGAATCAAGACCCGCTGGGCGGGTTTTGAAACAGCCTAAGCTTCTCTAACTTTGTCATTTTTTGATGGATTTGAGTTATTCAAAAGTAATATTGCTTAAATGTTTGTGCTCCATCGCCCTAGTACTTGGAAGTCCAATATTTCGATGTCTGAATGATCCTCATTGCGGGCGTAGCGAAGTCAGCAATACCCAGCAGCCTTTCAAACGCACGAAGTTAGCCAATTCCCGTCGACGTTCACCTATATAGCCCGGCCCTCAAGGGGCCGTGTGGCGGCGAGCGAGCGGCATGTGACTCCGCTCCTTGCCGCTAGAGCGCGCTAGTCACGCGTACGTCTCCCTAAACCGCTTCTGGATGTGGTGGGCCGCGTTCATAAGCCGATGGTGGAGGGTGAGGTGCGGGTGGTGGGGCACGGACGTCGGCGGGGGAGCGGGCGCGGCGCGGGGGGGCAGCGGCGGCAAGCAGGCGTCGGCGTCCGGGTGACAGAAGAACGCGACGCAGTGGCGGCCACGCGCGCGGGCGTACGCCCCGGCCGGAACCACCACGCGGTGCATCTGGATTTAAAGGTAAACGGTAATCCAGCTATCGAATAGAGACAACAGTTTGGGAGGGATAGGAATCGCTCGTCGCAGGAGAACTGTTCGACTCAAGTTTGACGGTTAGGTAGTTTTGTCATTCTGATTGTTGATAATGCCTTAATAGTGCTCTTAGGTACACCTGGCGATCGGTCGCGCGACCTGGGTGTTCGGAGTTGGGTTGAGTTCCGTTGGGTCTGGCGGCCTTATTCTGTTAAGACAAAATCAGTAGAAGGATGGATGTTGTGGATCACTGACTTTGAAAGATGATCTTTGAATACTTCCATTGACGCCACAAAGACTTGTCGCGTTTGTGCGAGAGAACTTGTAGAGTCAATGCAATAGATATTTTCCAGAGCTTTTACGTCTTTATAAAAGCTGTCCGTGGCGCCCTCAGAGCACCCTGAGGGAATAAAATAAAATAAATTAATATAATTTTATAAGTTAAGAAAAAAAGTGTTTAAGGGTAATTAAGTTAAGGTTAAAATTACAAGTAGTCTAAATGCTAGGTACACAAGTTTAGGGTCATAAGCTAGATCTGATCTGTAATGTATGTAAAATTTGGTAAATGTGTCTGTAACCTGTTTTATGTTCTAAATAAAATAAAATAAACGCCTGTCAGAGACAGTGGCTTGACAATGGTTCGCCCTTTGTATTTAACAGAATCTAGGGCCCGGCATCTGGTTGCGCTCCGTGCATTCTTCTTAGTCTTCCACACTCGGTGACCAGCCCGGTTCGCCGGATACTTTCACACGGAAGATATTTCGACATTGTCGTTTGAAGACGGACGATGATCAACTAGACTTTAGAGTATTTAGTTTAATTACAAGTGTAAATTTACAGCAAGTAGTTCCAGTAAACACTTGCGGGAGCTTAGCTGGGTTATCCTGATACAAAGGATTGTTAGTCAAATCGCGTGGCTGGTCCGAGTTTCATAAAACTACAATTCGAAGTATATTATGACATTTCGAAGTACATTGCATAGCAGAGTCGTTTTGTTAATCTGTGGGTTAATCGACTTTGCAATTTACATCGAATTGTCATTGTAAACCATGAATTGTAGTTTTATGAAACAGGACCCTGATCGCCCGGTGTGAAAGGGCGCGAAGGGAAAGACGTGACGTCAGAATGTTTATGTTCCTCGACGACAGTAACACCCCTGTACATGAGTCCGAAGCATGTAAAGCAAACGTGCTGGTAAACTGATAGTAGTTTGTTTCTGTTCTGTTTAGGGTTACCTCTAAATGCGCAATACCTGAAAACCCCCAATAGGAGTTTGTGTTTTACAGCAACTATTGTTCTATAAGTTGTTTATCTCACATTTATATTTTTCGTTCATATGATTTTATTATTTGCGCATAAATCCGCGCTTTGCGCGCTTCACCAACGTCGCAGCCCCCATTAAATAATTGTCCTACATAGGGAATGACCATTCGATCTATCAAACAGTGCTACTACCGCAATAAAGCAGTAGAACCGATTGTTTTTAAGAATGAAAATTTGAACAAAAATTATCGAAAGTCTAGGGAACAAAAGTTGTAGTATTTAAGGAGATCCAGTGGGCAAACTAGCGCCTGACAAAAAAATATATGATTTTTTTTTCTCGGTGGCGCTAGTGTTACTCCCTTGAGCCCCTTAAGGTGGAACGTTTCCTATACAAATGATTATTTCCAAATTTATTAAAAAAATTACATAATAATTATGCACTGGAATTATGTCTGTCTGCATTAATTAAGATTTTTATTTGCGCCAATACATATTTCCTTGAATAAAACTGTAGTTTAATAGGTTAAATAAGATCGATAATCTTTGTATGGACTAAATTGTCGAACTCATTTAAGCTATTAGACCAGTGTTTTTTTTTAAGAAACTGTATATTGGCGCAAATAAAAATCTTAATTAATGCAGACACACATAAATCCAGTGTATAATTATGTATTTTGTTAACATATTTGGAAATAATCATTTGTATAGGAAACGTTCCACCTTAACACAATTTAATGACAAACTCTAATCGACGTATCTCAGGAACTGCGCACTTCTGCACCGTCTATATTATTATTGTTAAATTCTCACTAGTAATTCCTGGTGTACATACAACAAAGAATATTCTATCTATCTATATTCTTTATTGGCAGCAGATACTAACCAAGGCTGGCAGAAGATTTGCAGTCCAGGCCGCGAGTAGCTCCCCACTCTGCACCAGAATAGCGCCGGGCATGTGGCCCAAGGCTTGCCACTTGTCGCTGTTGTTCAACTTCACCTGTATGAAGATGATGGGTTTGGGTCAAAATCAGCCGAAGACATTTTTTGACGCAGTCCCGAGCCGATCCGATCCGATGAGCCAGGGACACAGGATGGCAAAACTTCGATAAGAGTTCTTGTATCCCGCCCGCGTGTTAGTTCCTAAATTCATTCATAATCGCGCATCTTTAAAGCATAGGATAAGAAGCTGCAGCCCGTTGGAGGGCATAGGCCTTCTCTCAGAGAAAAAGTATGCGCCTATTTTTTAGTTTTTGTTGGTAGGTATGACTTTGTGGGTATGGTAAATTTGTGAATTTATATTATCAAGTTGTAGACGAATACGTCTACTTAGGACAAACAGTCCAACTAGGCCGGTCCAACTTCGTGAAAGAGGTCAATCGTCGAATCCAACTCGGCTGGGCAGCTTTCGGGAAACTTAGAAAAGTCTTTTCGTCTAATATACCTCAATTGCTCAAGACAAAATTATACAACCAGTGTGTGTTACCAGTGATGACTTATGGCACTGAAACAGAAACATGTCTCTCACTATGGGCCTCATAAGAAGGCTCAAGGTCACGCAACGAGCTATGGAAAGGGCTATGCTCGGAATTTCTCTACGAGATCGAATCAGAAATGATGAGATCCGTAGACGAACGAAAGTCGTCGACATAGCCCAGCGGATTAGTAAGTTGAAGTGGCAGTGGGCGGGGCACATAGCACGCAGAACTGATGGCCGATGGGGCCGAAAAGTTCTCGAATGGAGACCACATATCGGCAAGCGCAGCGTGGGACGACCAGCCACAAGATGGACAGATGACGTCATTCAAGTGGCAGGAAGACGCTGGATGCAGGCCGCTTCCAACCGGTCTTTTTGGAAATCCATGGAGGAGGCCTATGTCCAGCAGTGGACTTCTTGTGGCTGAATGATGATGATTATCAATACCACTCGCTAGCTGTGAAGGAAAACATCGTGAGGAAACCTGAGTGTCTGAGCTATTAACATGCCTCAGCGCTTGAAATCGCCAATCCGCGGTGGGCACGCGTGGTGATTAATCCCACACTCTCTCCCTGAGAGAAGGCCTGTGCCCTACAGTGGGACGTATATAGGCTGCTTATGTATGTTGGTATGACTATGTTTCGTTTGTGATGATAGATAATGTTCGTGATGATAGATAGTGTTCATGAGCGCATGTTCGTCTGCTTGCGATCTCCGATCCGACTAAAAGGGAAAGAAGAGTAAAATCAGATGATTTATTCTTCCTGGGCGTTTGATACACTAAACGATTGATTCAGCGTTAAGATACAGCCCAGGCTTGTCTCTTGGATACATTGTTCTTGTATTGTCTTTGTAGAACGTATAATTGAACTAATGCAGAATTTGAAAACCATTTCTACAGTAGCGTTAAATTAAAGCTCTTCAGAAGTATGTAACGATTTTATTTTTTTTACTTTTCGTACAAATTGACTGCGCCAACTTTCAGGACTGTACGTGGAAATATACTTATGAAAAATAAAATTGAGAATTCTAACTTTATCTTGTTGTTTCAGTGGTATAAGTATCGATACTGAAGAAACGGTTTTCAGGTTTTGTGTAATTTCAATAATACGGATGATCTATATCACAGTCCCATAGATTCGTTGGCTCTACAGCTACCTATGTTTTTGTGTAAGCTCAGAGCTGGTACTCAACTAAGAACTTTAAGGTTAAGAAGCCTAAGGTCAATAAAATTGTCAAACACGCCATATGGAACCAAGGAGTTAAATTATGTCATATATTAATTTCAAAGGTCTGCTATGTTCCTAGAGGATGTTACAAGCGATTCAAAAACGTCTTCCAGCCAGTTCCAGCACACTGTAGTCCCTTAAACAGCGTTTTCCGCTTACCTCAAGTCCGCCCTCGGAGTCCTGGGCCAACAGCGTGAAGGTGCCGTAGTCGGCGTGAGCGCCGCACCGCGTGTACGTGACGGCGCCGCTGCGCACGCACGGGTCTTCGTCGTCAGGCGGGACGGGCGGGTAGTAGAGGAGACGCATGGTGGACTTGTTGCGACCGTCGTTAGCCAGCATGCCCGAGTGGCAGGCCGGGAGGGTGGCTGGCGGGAGACCTGGCCGGAACGGGTACTTCGGTTAGAAGGCACAAATGTTTGCGTTATCATTCTCAGTTAGTGGCACATCTGTGTAACTGGCGTGTAACCGCGTGAATGTTGACACTTTACTAAAACACGCCTAACGTTCAACGCGGCTGCGGATGAGAGATGTCGAGCGATTTTTGCGCTGCCGCATGGACCTAAAGCCTAATGACGTTAGCGAAAGCAATTACTTTGGAATTTGACAGTTAAGACGATTGGAATCGTTGGGAACATCCTTGGACCAACCTCGCCGTTGCCATACAAACTGCCTTCACACGGCTGTGATAATTATACTGCAGAATTAGTGCTTAAAGTGATTGCTAGAAGGCCCCATTTATTCTCCGGGCACAACTCGAACTTCTTCGACGGCAAGAGTTTCGCCATCTCAATGGATTTGCCCATCAGCGAGCAGCCACGCTACAGACAGCAGTTAGTCAAGTGGTACAGCGACGCAATGACTGCAAGAAGCGCTATAGCTCGGAATCATACTACTTAACTCACGCTAGTCCCAACTGATCTACTGGCTCACAAACACCAGAACGTTGTTCGCTAGCAGATCCATCCGTAATGAACGTTCCTAGTGCAAGCGCTAAAGTCCAGGAATGTATATAATCCTGCGCTCATCTTAGGGGAAATTCTGCTCCCAACTTTAATAGTACATTATTGCAAAGGCAGCGAAATAGGCAATTGCAGGTCGAGTATGAGTTTGAAGGCCGAGCCGCAGGCGAGGACTTCAATGATACGAGACAGGCAATTGCCATTTCGGCCGAGGCATATATAAAGTGCTTTTCTTAAAAAAATGCAAGTAATTAAAAAGGGGCCTTTTACATAATAAATTTTTCTTTCGATTTTGCTGGAAGCAGGTTTTCCATCGCTAATTTAGCTTCCGATCTTAAATCTGGTGGAGTGCAGTCAATGTTCATTTCATTTTCACTTTCAGAATCATTGGAACTCATTTTAATTATTTTATTAACAAAATAACAACGAACTCCGCTTTACCGCCAATTTTTATTTTACAGTTTGTGCCGAAAGGTAATCGCATCTGTGGCTATACAGCCACGAGAACGCAATGTGTAAGATAGATGAAAGAGTTCTAAATTCAAACAGCACACCGTTTCATAATTTTGTTATTACTACATCACCACAACTAACTTACGGGATTTTGTTAATATATTTAAAAAAGTAATGACAATATTTCCGCGCATGTTTAAGAAAATTCTCCTCCCAACTTTAAAAGTGATTTTGTTATTCTAATTAGGATCATACTCTTATAAGCGCTCTTTCACGCCTGGCGACCAGCGGTCCCATCACGTAACTGCTCCACTGTATCGGCTCTTTTGATTTTCTACTCCGAGCTGTGAAAAATGCGTTTTGCAATTATGTTTGGACAACACTACGATTTATATAATTTCTAATTATTAGGATTTACACAATTTTCCCATCAGCAGCGTGAGGAGCTCCGCTACGGACTGCAATCAGCAGTAGCGATGCTATGGCTGCTAGGAGTGCTGAAGCTGAGACTCATACGCCTTAACTCAAAGCTAGACTCTATTGATCTACTTACAAACCACTAAAAAGTTCTTTGTTCGTCGCTAGATCCATCCATGACGTATTAACGTACCTAGAGCATGCCCCAAAGCCTGCAGCAGCACCTTCGATAGGTTGGTCAGGTCGTGGGCGAGAGGCACGGCGTGTTGCGATAACAACGGCACTTCCTGCGCTGGGAACGCGCTCGCCGACAGATTCGTGATGTTGAACGAATGCCGTAACTCCTGAAGATTAAGAGCCAGTTACAATTTTCTGGAGGACGGTCCATCAGTCCACACCGCTGTTTGATTTTTTTAGCAAGGATACGGATCATACCACAAATCGTTTGGTTGTCATACCTACGTAGTATTGCACGATCAGACAAGTTCGAGAAGTCATACGTGCAGATCAAACTGCATCCTTAGATGTAGCACCTGTGGCTACCTTCACAACAGCTACATTATCTGTGGTGCCAGTTGCAAATCAGGGCTTTAGTACGGTGTAGATAGGTCACATAAGTAGTCGTGAAACTTCACATAAATAGGTAACTGTAACTTGTTATAATTACTAAACAGGTAGGGACTTATATTTCAAGAAGACTCCAGTTGATCACGTTCGTTAATCCGCAGCAGGCGTAGATAACGGCATTCCAAGGTAGCGCTCAATCTTATACGGGTTTGACAACCGAGGAAAATCGTGAATTACATTGGAGGAAACTTGAATGTCAATCAAACCGAAGTAGATACTCAGGTAATAATTTTTAAAAACTTAATTCCTTTCGAAGCTTGGTTTTGAGTAAATGGCCGCCATGCTACGTCAGAAAATGATACAGAAGTTATTGAAGCGGCTACTATTGAGTTTCTTTTCTGTAGAATTGTGGAAGAAGTTTCCCAACAATATCGAACAGACATTAAGTTTTAGACACTCAAAAGAAAATCATCGACGTACCTTGGAGTTGTTGGTGTCATCGGACTTCTCCATGCCGGGGCGCACGTAACCGTGGTTGTTCTCCGGGTTCCGCAAGTACTGCGCCTGGCACACCTCCGGCAGCGCGCAAAAGTTATCCAGGTCGGCGTACACTGCCTTCAGCTGGAAAACCAAGAGTTTTGGTATGAGAAGACGTAGCCCACCTACAGTAGAGGGTCATAAATTTAAAAAATAGAAGTGGATGGAATGAACTGTTCACTATTGTGATTCCTACTTTAGAGATCTACTCTTACTTAGCGAGACGGGCAAAGGATATTTGCGGAATAAAGAAGCGACAGAACGCGAAGAGATACAATAGGAACGAAGAAGCGGAAGAATGGAAGTTTCTATTATGATAACGATGACAAAGCAAGCAAGAATGGCATAGAAAAATTCAAACCTTCCAAATATGTTAGGATGCCTATACACCTATTGCGTTTGGTATTGATAGATAATCGTACTAACCTTCTCATCAGCGATGCCGTGGTTGACCAGCATAGCGAGACCCTTAACGCTGAGCGCCGCGAACAATTGCTGGCCGATACGTCGCACCTCAGATTTCATGGGGCAGACATCGGTGCCTGGAATTAATAATAATAGCTTTACTCATTTGCTCTATGTCACGCAAAGGGTACCTAGCGTAAAAGGTATAAAACTTCTGCTACGAAACCTATTAAAATAGGTTATTTATTCTAAGAACGTTCGTTAGACTCTAGATTATTATGTAAATCACCTGATGATGCGACACCACGTATATCTAGACCTAATTAACATGCCTCATATAGTCGCTTGCCTTCTTACGTTATAAAATACACATGCGCCGTTTAATTCCGCGTTAGATAAGTAGCACTGACCGATGACCATGGAAGGTCTTGAGACTCTTTCCTGAACAGTGTCAAGGAAGATGCCGTCTTGTTTCTATTCGTTTCCAATTTGGTGCTTATCATTCGTCAAGTGAAGTTATATTTATGGAAGGTCCCACACATATTATGAGCTGTTTTTGAAACGTAACAAAATTCTATGAACGAGAAAGACTGAATTTTACATAATAAAGTCCTCTGAGACCAGATTGATGTCACTGAAACAATATTTTATCAAAGTTACTCATTAACTCGATGTGCAGAAAATTTAAGCCCTCACGAATTGATGTGGGTGTGATCCCAGCATATCACTTTTGTAACTTTGTGAAATGCGTCAGTTTTTTGTAAAAATCATGAATGTGTGAAGTGAGTAGGTAGGTGGTACTAATCTACATTTAGAGTTATCGTCTGAATGTGGTGTGTTGACGTCATGGCATAGCGACCATGCGGTGTCCCCAAATCATGTGTGCTCAATAAATCATCGCGTGATAGCCCGACTAAATAAATTAATGCCCCCATTAGGTTGATTGCATTGCATCGCAGGGGAATTTATAGAGCCTCTTGGTCTCTTAACTAAATGATTTGTGAATGGTATTTTGAGTCAGAAGTCTGATGCAAATACCTATAGACAACAAGTGTTCGACTGTTCCACTGTCGTTGCAAAGTCGGCCGTATCGTAGCTACGTAGAGTCATTATAGGTCGAGTGTATGTACTTGCGCTTACCAACAAGTATCTTCCTTGTTAACGGGCGTTTACCTACCCAACTGTTAGTTGTTAAAAATAAGGTTTAACCAGAAGTAAAGGTGCCACGTACAGAGGCGCAATTGCTCGGTAAATCGCTTTTTATGAGGTACCTACCTCTACCTAAGCAAATACACTAATGCTGTTGAGCTGTGCGTGGGAAGCAGTCATTTATCTTCCCGCGGCTTTCTCTTCATTGGCTCCGACTAAAATCTGCAATTAATCTCGAAGTTAAGAATATCCTCTTCAAAAGAATGTTCGGATGTGGCTGTCTCCACCACCCAGATGTTACTGTTCGTTATGATGGTCATTTACTATAAAAGCAGTTTAAAACCGTTAGATAAAAAACTACCTACATTTAAAACATTTAATTTTCCTTATCTCTAATCGCTTAGATAACTTTGGTCAGATAAGGCTAAGCAGAGAATAGAATGGGACCATTTGTATTTGTAGAAGAGAGAAATTTACACTTCTACTCGTATAGATCTGTGTTTTTGGTAAACAAATAAACTATTGTATCTATCGGTCACAGTGAAAAGATGTAAAGTTTGTAACTTAATAAGCTCATATCATTTCCTTATACACGAAAGTAGGTTTGTAAGTGTCTATTTCATAATATTTAGTGCCTATAGCCTCTCGGTTGCTCTCGTATTGATTCAATTTCAGTGCTTACTCCAAACCCTTGACACTATTCCATAAATGGAAATGAGTTGGCGCCACGAAATAAATAAACTGGCCAAGTGCCAGTCGGACTCGCGCCCGAACGGTTCCGTACCATTATCTATATGTCGTACCCACATCATAGAATCGAACATATCATGATGTGGTTAGCCATATCACGAAATATGTCCTTTTCATGAAAAGGCCAAGTCAAACTGTCCGTATCATGAAATGGCTTAGCCAGATCAATGAGCGACCGACGTTTGACGATTTGAATAGCGAAATGCATGACTATTTCATGATGCGGCCAAACGTTAGCGGTCATATCGTAAAATACTTCCATTATCTACCGTTAGAGGTTAGTTTGTTGTGTATTTCTACCATGGAGGCGACAGAAAATATTTCTAGTGACGGCAATATTCCCGTACCTAAATACTGTGCAAAATTAGGAAAGTAGTTCAGCAATCTCATTTTGTTGTAATCATTGTACCGCATTGTATTTTACGACTGATAAAATATAAACTGTTGCTTCTTTTATTGGTATTTTATTCAACCTATAAGGTTCAAATGCACCAAAACACTAAATACGTTAGGCATCTTCAATCTATTTTTCAGCTCAATGCAGTAAATATGTCAAACTTAAGTCAGGTTGATGCATGGAAAAGTCATGGGTACCCTACATTATGATATGGCAAAACGTAGATTGCCATATCGTCAAACGTTGATGCTTAAACGATACGGCCAGTTGGACTTGGCCTTTTCATGAAAAGGACACATTTCGTGATATGGCTTACCAAATCATGATATGGCACAATCTACGATATGGCTACGGCATATACACCATCTGAATATTTCAAGCGTCTACCTGTTGCCGTTATTAATATCGAGCAAAAAAATTATGTTTGTTGTATGGGAGCCCCCTTAAATATTTATTCCAATTTTATTATTTATTTTTAAAGTGATTATGCAACTAAATATTCTGTGAATATTTCAAGCGTCTACCAGTTGCCGTTATTAATATCAAGCAAAAAAACGGCAAAAAAATCACGTTTGTTGTATGGCAGCCCCACTTAAATATTTATTTTATTCTGTTTTTAGTATTTGTGGTTATAGCGGCAACAGAAATATACCATCTGTGAAACAACTGTCTACCTGTCACGGTGCATGAGATACAGCCTGATAACAGACACACAGGCGGACAGTGGACTCTTAGTAATAGGGTCCCTTGCCCTTTGAGTACTGAACTCTAAAAAAAACATAATTTCATTGTAATACTCGTTAGGGAATAACATAAAAGTACTGCCTTTGCCAAGACTTTTCTTCTCTACTGCTACTACGTCTGCGCGCGGCGCCTGTGCATTTTGTTTCGTGTTTATCCAATAAATTGGATTTTAAGGAAGGAGGCGTATTTCACTTCAAACTTCTCCAACAATACTGACTGACATAATTAAGGCCTACATTAGACTGACACTGTATTTTAATTAAGCAAGAATTATTACGAAACGAAAACTATAAGATTGCGAGTAAAATATGCCTATCGACAGTTCGGTATCTTGCGAGGTAAGAGTAACAAACTACATATAGTACTTAATGTAGTAGGTACCTACTACCATAGTTATCCACTGGTAACAAACACGTGTCGGGCGATTACGTACCTAGCCGTAATAACCCATGTTTCCGAAGAGACATAGGATTTGATTGCAATCGTCATGCAAGCAAAATTGTGACACACCGAAAGGTATGACGCAGACTACGGCACTATATTTCATCTATGATTTCTCTATGATTTCATTCGCGACAAGAGAATTGGTGGTCGTGGGGCAAGCTCATACTTAGCAGATGAGTGAGCTCCACGCTACACATGAGGCTAAAGGCAGAGCACGAGCTGAGTCCAAATCCAAATCTATCAGACCGTGGCTCGGGTTCCACGGACACCCCTTTCAGACAGATATATCTATTACGCACACCAAATCCTGAACGATTCGAACCGTCTAACAGTCAAAATCCATACTAATTGATATCGCAAACGTCAGGATTCAGACAGGATTTGGTGCGCATAATTAGGCATTAGTAGCCTAATTACGCGCACCAAATCCTGAGCGATTCCAATCGTCTAACTGTCAAATTCCATACTAATTTGACAGTTAGACGATTGGAATCGCTCAGGATTTGGTGAGCGTAATATAGGGGCTGATCAGGGAAGGAGTCAGCTGATCAAGTCCACAAAAATGGACGCACCCTAAGCTATCTTTTCGCAAAAGAATTTATAGCGAAATCATACTGTAGATAAAATAATGCGAAACTAACATGGCATGTCAACTGTAGCTGTACTTACAAAATTCTAATCTCGTTCGGTGTAACAACAAATGTTTACAATAGAAGTTGATATGAACGGAGCGAGGGAGATGGAACTATAGGCATTCCATGCAATAAAATTACTCGTAAGCAATGCCGCAACGGAGGTAACCGAGTCTGAGTTGCATGCCTTTCTAAGTGGATTGGTACTAAAAAGATGGAAAATAAAGAAACTCGTGGCACCTAATTAAAGCTTATAAGGGAAACTGGGTTTAGAGTCTAGAGAGAACGGTGAGTTTATCAGATGTGGTTAGATGGAAGGCGAGAAATTACGAACCGAAGACGAAGAGAGATTATACTCATGCATGCCTCGCTCTCGAGATTGACACCTGCAGTATATTTTTTTACTGAAGGGGAGAACTAGATACTATCGAAAATCACGGATATAGTGGAGGACTTAAACGGATGTCCCACTATTTGCGGCTAATCTAAATGGTATATAAAAATCTCGTGTTTGTTATCGAACTCCTCCGAAGCGGCTTCACCGATTTTTATGATTTTTTTTGTGTATATTTAGTAGCTCTGAAAATAGGTGGTCGTAGGCTAATTAATATGGCAAAACAACGTTTGCCGGGTCTGGCAGTCTAATATATAAAAATCTGGTGTCACAGTATTTGTTATCGAACTCCTCAGAAACGGCTTCACCTGTTGCTAAGTAAAAAGATTTTCCTTCTAGATACTAGCACAAAGAAGAAGAAGCCAATTAAACAAAAAATATTGGGAAGGTTAACTTCGAGTGCAGGAACACGGCTCTACGTATTGAGGTCGTCAGCTGTGTATACTCACGGTCAACGCAACTGCAATCGTTCATCTAAAACGCGAAAAATTTGCTTCAACGGCGGCCAACCACTGTCCGTGTACGAGTAGGTGTCCTAGATTTGTCAAACATGGAATGAACACAGGAAGATACGAAGTACGTGCTGTGCATGTTTTATCAATATGTGCATGAATGGTTTATTGTAGAGCTCGGTTTTCCTCAGTTCAGTGCCTGTGTTAGTGAGTCAATATGTATTAATCAATCCTCTTTAATTCCCTCTCAAATTGCGTTATATTAAAATTAAACAAAGAACTTTTTGCTGCTCCTCTTAGATATTTGAAACGTGATATGTTTATTGCGCGTGTAATAAAATAATTTGCGTTAATTACTTCTAGGTAGGTGCGGGAGTGTTTCTTAACGAACGAATAATTGCCGCATTATAGTCTGCAATATGTGTAGGTAGACATGCCTACTTATTATAAGCTCCGGCTCTGTGAAGAATTTAGACAAAGCTAGCCGTTGGTAATGTGTTAGCAAAGTCGCAGTAAGACAGGAGTTACGTTTTCTAAGTATCATCATCATCAGCCATTTGACACCCACTGCAGGACATAGTTTTCCAAGCTTCCCGGTCTTGTGCCGCCCGCATCCAGCGACTCCCGCCACCGTAACCAGGTCGTCAGACCATCTGGTGGGGGGTGGGGGGATTCAAGTATTCAGCATCTGGTGGGGGGCCTTCCCACACTGCGTCGTCCGGTTCGCGGTCGCCAGGGCAGAACTTTTTCGCCCAACGGCCATCAGTTCTTCGAGCTATGTGCCCTCACACTGCCACTTCAACTGAGTATAGTGACGTTTTTTTCGCACACGTGTAAGTGCTTAAATGCTAATGCTAATGCTAACATTTAAATTAAAACGAGGATGACCCATTAGATGAGTCAAAAAAGACCCGATGACGGGGATACGGCGGCATACGTCTGCCAAAGACGACGCGGCGACGTTGAAAAAACTCGCGCCGGGGAAAATATTGGTGAAAATGTTTACATCGTGAGTTTCTTGCTAAGCCAGCAATAAAGAGCTTGTGGTCTGCAGGTATAGGTACTTTATCATGTGATAAGCCGGCATATTCGTTAACTGCAAGCGAAGTGCCTTTATACTTATCAGGTTTGTAAACCTGTATTCTGTATTCTTGAATACCGAACTGTATTCTTGGAAGTAGTAGAGGCAAACTTACAACTATTAGCCTGTTAGCAAAACAAACTGCTTGCTTTTCTTGTATAAATAAACGGAGCCTGTCAATTTGTTACCAAGTCGATTAGAGACCTAACGCCCACAGGACCACACATCAACCAAGATGACAAGGGATAGAGGCGAACCAGTTATGATCAGCCAAATCCAATTCGAATCGCAAGAAGTAGAGTCGTTTACTGTTTGACATTTCCAACGAGTTTCTCCGCTTTTGCAAATAGCCAGCTATTATTAGCTTTATCCTCTAACACTTAGCTGTTTTTGTTCCTTTGACAGTCGTGTAGGTAGGTAACTATGTAGTTAGTGTCTGCTAAAAGTTGCCAAGGTAAGGTGACGTTGCAAGGATAGAAAGTGAAATCTACTTCGAAGCGCCGTTCACTGAATTATTCGCATTCGAGTGTATTAGTAGTGTTCGATTGGCTATTTAGAGGCTTGTTTTTTGCGCGAACGGTTTCGATCGGTTCGTATCGATAAGATTAAATTTTTTTGTGGCAGCTCTTTGTTGTACGATAGATAACTTAGCGTCGTTCTTTATCTCGTAAGCTATAAATGTGCCAAGGGACAATGGCTGGCTTGGTGTTGGGTTCGAATTGTGTTTGTATGTGTAACTTTTTGTAGCGATGCAGTAGCGATGCTGTCGCGCGTTCGCATCGATACAGTCGCGATGCGGGCGCTAGTTGTGTGCCCTCGCCCACCGTAAACACGATTCAGTCGCGATGCAAATGCGATACGGTCGCGCTTTTGTCGCGATGCAAATGCGATTCAGTAACGGAACCAAAATGCCTGCGATCGCTACAGTTGCAAGATGGACTCCATTGGACCGATGGCCAACAGCACTCTCGATCTCTCTGTGTTGCACTACTCATGCGCCACCCATCCTCCGTTCTCCTCCCGATGTCTTCCGATACGCTCGCGCATTTGCGTCGATACAGTCGCGAATCGCGATGCTGTAGCGCGTTAGTAGCGCGATGGCATCGCTTCTGTAGCGCGTTGCAAATGCGACTAACGCGCGTTCGTAGCGATGCAGTTGCGCGTTTACGAAACGCGCGACAGCATCACTACAAAAAGTCGCCGTTGGGCGAGGGGCCTAAGGCTCGTCTCCTGCTAAAAACAATAATCCGTGTTCGATGCGCAAAACTTATTCGTTGTTAGGGGAAGCAAAATAAAAACAATGTTTTTTTGTGTATTGAAAATATTGTTTTCTGTAATGTTTGATAAAAAAACACGAGCAGGAGCAGGCTTCATATGTTTTGCTTAAAGCGTACATACGCGGTTATTTGTTACACCTACTGAGTTATGTAAATTCAAGTTTGTATAAGTGGGTAGGCAAACGGTCGGCACCGGTCCCTAACGGGCTTCCTGCCACGATCTGATCCCGATAACTTTCTAAAGCATTATTTGTCTCACTGCATAGGTACTATTGATTTTACCCAACTGCCAAAGCAGAGTGAGTGTTTTTTTTTTCAGTTTACTTCACATGACAGGCTCGAGTGTGAGTAATGAACGCGTTCTGAAATTAACTACTCTGGATAGTAAGTATTATTATCTGTTTTTGTATGGTTTGCATTACAATTGAATCGGTGATTTCTAAAACTCCACATGTGACACAGACCTAACTTTTCAGGAGACCATAAAAACTGATCATTAATTTATGTGGTGGTTATTTAGTAGTTTTTTCAGTTTATAGGTATGTAAAATATATAGCCTAACAAAGTATATGAAGGTACATTTCGTATTTTAAAATATTCCTATAATGTATGAAACCAAGATAAAATTGCGTCACATGTGGGATTTTCGCAAATACTACGGTTTTGGTAAAGAAATCAATAAGTTTCTAGGAAATTATAAAACTGAAACAAAAAATATATACATGAACAATATATTTATTAAATAAAAAGTTGTTAATCTTACAATCTAAAGCAAGTTTAGTCCATATTTTCGGGAATTTCGACATCGCATGTTGGTCGAGCAAAAATTTCTGTGTAGAAATTTTTGTATGCTTCTGGGACATAAGGGAAAAGTTTTTTCAGGTCATTCACCTTCTTTATATTGATAGGCACATAGCCCTCATTATATACCTTCAAAATTGGAAGAGACACATCACTTCTACTTCCAAATTTGAAAGTATGTTTATTGAAATCATTGTCAATGTATTTACGTGCAATGATTGTTCCTCTGTCTTGATAAAACAAGTGCATGTAAGTTGATATATTGAAATTTTCTTTTGCATCTTTTTTTACCTTTTTCCCATGTGACTCTAGAGATATTATATGTTTTTTGTAGTAGGCATCCCACCAATCTTTGTAATTTAAAACGTCGCCTTCATTAGAAGACATTATAAACCGCAATCACAGAAATCACTAACAAAGCTGCAATAACAAACAATACCTAGCTGCCGCCTGTGTGCCGCTCTGACTGACTGACAGTTGCGTTCAGAAATACCACATGTAACTGCACAAGTGGTATTTTTTAAATGACCGAGAGTTTTGGTGTGACAGTTGCGTTCAGAAACACCACATGTTACTGCACAAGTGGTGTTTTTTAAATGACCGAGAGATTTGGGACGCTGTTTCACACCTACTAACCAATTTCACAAGTGTGGTTTTTGCAGGGATCGATAGGTCTACATCCATAGATTATGAATCCGGTCCTAACTCAATTTCGGAAAAAATGTAACATGTGGGGTTTTAGAAATCACCGATTCAATTATTTCTCCATCCACAAATTAGGTACAGTAGAAGTGATACAATATGGCACAATGAAAGTGTAATTTGTGGAAAGACTGGGTCCTAAACTAGATCAGAGATCTGTATCTTAGGATGCCAGGCCTCCCAAAAACTAGGACAACAAAGTATGAAACATACTGTAGACACTAAGTCAGCCCAAGTCAAGACCGACAGAGAAATTACACAATAAAAGAAAATATACAAAAATACAGACGCAAAACAAAAAAAAAAACTGAAACAAAGATTATCCAACAACCCGACTGCTGAGCATTAACTACTAAACCTAAGTAGTTGCATTGCTGAATTTGGGTACCGTCTGCTTAGTAGTTAATGCTCAGCAGTCGGGTTGTTGGTTATTTTTTATTTCAGTTTTTATTTTTGTCTTTTTAGTGATTTTTTTATATTGATTTATATATAGCCTATGACACCCGCGTACTGATGTTTTACATACATTACACGTGATTGACGTAGTTAAATAAAATTAAGATCCGAGCATAATAAATTAAATATAACAGCGCCATCTAGTGACTCATGGTTGTACTATAACGTTAGTTAATAGCGATTTTTTTTTGTTACTTTTCTGTTCCATTAATGCTAATTTAATATAGTCTATGACACTCGCGCAGTGATGACGATTGAGACCTTATTTGTTAAAATCTGACCATTGGTCAAGGAGTTATGAGGGAACATACACACGAGCTAAACACATTACCCTCCTTTTGGGCTACGCCGCAGTCGGGTAAAAAAGGTGTGTGTGTGTGTGTGTGTGTGTGTGTGTGTGTGCGTGCGTGCGTCGTGCGTGCGTGCGTGCGTGCGAGCGTGCGTGCGTGCGTGCATGCGTATGTGTTACACTACAAAAAAAGAGAACGGTATGAGTGAAGCCAATGATAAAAACTGGGAAGTTACTTCTACCTTGCCACAGATGGCGCGTGCGATATGTTGTTATTCAGCATGCTGATAATACTAAAGTAAACCGCACTGCTAATAAGGCGGAAACGTGTGCCTATCTCCTTATGTGACTACCGTTAGGTCAATAGAATGAAAACGTCAAGAACTATGTTCATACGACAAAGGATTACCAACAAATATAACAATCAGTTTCGCAGACAGAACAATGGAAACTAGGATCACTTGCATTTTAAGTACACTTTAGAATAGGTAAGTATTTGGCAGGGGCTAACATCATAGCTTTCCACTAAGGGAACGTACCCTTCACTACGTGACCCATTTTTTACAATTTTCGCCCCCCCTCCCTCCCTGGGTGACCTGACCACGTAGTATATGTCAAGACACCCCCCACTCCCCCTCTAGTTTTCACTTAGTAATCTATTAAATAAATATCATCATCATCATCATTATCAGCCATTTGACGTCCACTGCAGGACATAGGCCTCCCTCATGGTGAAAATTACGAGGAGTCGAGCAGCAGCGTCTTCCTGAGATTCCAACCGCATACTGCGATCGCAAACCCGCCTGCCAAGCGTGGCGATTATGAACCCTCGTGATTATGAAAATAAATATGGTTTTCAATAATTTTTTTACACAGAAAGTTAAAAAAAAATTGGCTCATTACAACTACAAAAAAATTACAAAAACTGTCAGTTTCAAATCAGCTGGTGTCCAGCTGGTATCATATGTGCTGTGCCAGCTGTGAGTAAAAAATTTGAAGTAAGTAATTTGAATGTGGCTCGAAAAACCGCGGGATTTCCCTAGTTTTCCCTGCGTGACGAAGACCTTAGCCCCCCTCGTCCCTGTGTGGTATTTAACCGACTTCAAAAAAGGAGGTGGTTCTCAATTCGAGGCGCATTATAGTTTTAATTTTTTTGGCAATGTTCCTTCACAAATCTGTCAAATCTTAAACGATATCGACAATTCTTTTTTCGTTCGAATAGATATAACATCTCGTTGGTCCCATTTTAATTTGGTGAAGATCTGATGAAGACTTTCAGAGATGAAGAATGGAACTCTTCAATGGACAGCAGTAAATAATCCTTTAGTAATATGCATATTATGTTTCATAAAATATAGCCTTAAGGTAGTCCCTGGGTAATTTAGTGATGTTCTGGTGAAGACTTTCGGGTTAGAAATTGAGAACTTCAAATTTTAAAGCAAAGAATTAAATAGGGCAAAATATGGTTATAAGGGAAATGATTTCTTTCTTCCGCTCCCCCACTAAAAATTGAAAAACACAAATTTTTTAATACAAAATAAAAAACCACTTCAAAACACTACCGCACTAAAAAGTTACAAATAATTTAAAACAACACCTTTAAATTAGAAGTACGTATACATGTGAGTATTGTAGAAGTATAATTTGTAGTCGGTGCCCAGTTTCATGGCTAGCACATTATATTTTGGGCACCGACACCAAATTATACTTCTACAATAACTTCATGTAAAAGAATACCTTATAAATTATTTGTAACTTTTTAGTGTTGGTAGTGTTTTGAAGTCGGTTTTTATTTTTTATTTAAAATTTTTTTGAAGACCGGGGATGCCTACCTAAACAGGTCACTATTTGGGTATGTTCCCTAACCAGCACTGTCTACTGTAACCTGCACAGTCCAGACCTTGAAAATTACAATTGAAAACCATTGTTATTTTCTAGGTCAGGACTAAGGAGGATAAGATCGGTCCAAATAATTATAAAGATGTCTCTTTTTCACAATGTGAAAGCTATGTGTAATCTTCGTTTACTGCTGTAAGCGTAGATATTGTTAAACTATCTACACAATTTGTGGACTGAGAGAAAGTTATGTTTTTTACCTCGACAGCAAGTTCCATTCCAAACTGTTTCGCTAATTCAGAGGCTCTATTGTACAAAGTCCGGCGAGTCGGTAGGTGACTTAAGAGTGTGCACGAGGCCTTAGCAGATTGGCACGTGTCGTTCGCAGTCAGGCTGCTGATTACAGCCCAGCCATTCATGCACCGAGACAAACGGAGAACTATTTTCATAGACATGGTCGTAGAACATGTTAAGAAAGCGTTATGCTATAGATTAATTAAGTTCTTTATCAGATCAGTCCAACATTCATCAGACATTTAGTAAATTAAATGCCTTTTGGATCGGTTAGTATTTTTAGCAGTAGTTCGCCAATAAGGTGGACATCTAAACCAATAGACTTATTACCTTTTATAGGACTTTGACTTTTATATCAAGCTTAATAAAAGCTGTCGGACTAACAACGAAGCGAAAGACCATACTTGACGTGGCAATGACGGCCGCCGATCAGCAAATATGTATAGCGAATTCAGTGTACACAGATGGTGATGTGTTGACGACGAGGGGCACGCAGACAATGGCTGGTAGAGGTAATGTCATGCGTCAAAAGGATGTTCTGCAGCAGTTTTAGCGGGAACAATACCTTGCATACCATATCGGCATCTCAGTATGTTGGACATACATAGTAGTCGTAAGTAATTTTAACACTGACAAAGATGGGCAGCGTGAATTTTGCCGAAAAGCATTGCTGATTAGATTGCTTTTTACGATCTTAGATATTAATAAGAGTAGAGTAGAGTAGAGTATGAATAGAGAGTTCAGATGCAGATAGATACTACCTATAAGACACCATGAATGCCTGATGCTCTTTGCTAACCTGCATGATACCCCATTTACAAATTTTTGTGTTCTGAGCAAATTACTATAGAGAATCATTAATGTTTCGGTATTTCCTTCCAAGATAAAGGTCGTAAATACTCGTATGTATATTAAAACATGAGGTACATTCAGTATGTGTTGTGTACCAATTGGCGTATCTTGTTTGTTATCTTTTAGTCAAATTTGATGACGTTGTGAAATGTATCAATCATAGCACCGGTACATACTTTTTAGGGTTCCGAACCCAAAAGATGCAAACGGGACAATATTGCCTACTGCATGACGTCTGCTTGTCTGACCAATTTTCACAGAATACGGCGTTATTACCGCGAATTGCACAACATGTCAAAAATAAGGGGGCGAACAACCTACATAAAACTTTAAGGGGAATAGTATTTTCTAAGGTTGACACGTGCACTAGGCATAATAAAAACTGAATTTGCACGGATATTTACTCGTTTATTTTTTATTTTACATTTTTCCGACGTTTCCGTACTTTTGCAAGTCCCGTGGTCTCGGTAGACTGAGGTGAATTCAATTCAATTCAAATATTTTTATTTACTATACAAACGGAATGTTTACTTAATGAACGTCAAAGTTGTTAGTTTCACAATTAATACTGTTACGACGGTGGATAGGAGGTAAAACTTTCAACGCGTTTTTCCGTGCCTTGGAGGCGTTTTCAGCAGGCTGAAATACCGTTTCAGGCCGTTTCAGAGAGTGCTCTGTCACATTCCAGTTTATCATCATTTCACCCAAGTTAAAATGGTTTTCAGGCGCCTGAAACATGTTTTCAGTCCGTTTCAGGCCACCCTCTATCCGATGACGTCATAACCTGAAAACCAGTTTTCAGGCATTTTCAGGATCCCTTATGGGCCCTTGAAGTACATTTCAGTATATGACGAAATTTTCAATAAGAGTGAAAGAGATAGCACTGTTAGAGAGGGATAGCTATAGTCCGAACATTCCGGAAAGGTGTGACAGAGACATCACGATCGAGCGAGACGGCAGAACCTTTCACGACTTGATGGAGTTTTCGAGAACATCTCAAACGGTATATAAGCGGGGACGACGCGTGCCGCGCGAGTCAGTTTTACTTTGGAACCGGAAGCGAAACGAAGTACAAGCGTAGAGAGAAGTACCTACTACGAGTATTATCGGATCAGTGCAGTGTGATTAAGTGTTTGTTGTTAAAGTGTTGTGAAGTTAAGAAATAGTGCGTAAATAAATCCTAATCTTATTCATCGGTGTATAAAGTGCGTTTTCCGATCACGAACCCACCCCTAGATAACAATACATTATGTGGAGAAGACAGGCGTACAACATATTCAATAATTGTTTTGTAGATTAAATTTTAATTTCAATAACTTCAGCAAGTTCAGTTTTTATTACTTTAAGGGGATCGAAAGAGCTAACCAGCGCCACCAATGAAAATAAAAATCATATCTTTTTTACAGATCGTATTTGGAAAAAGTGCCTGTACAATCTCTCAATCACGTTAACAATTATTTTTAATGCTATCTAGTCCTAGGTTTTTTGCCTTAGGTTCATGGCCATCATGGGTCCTAAAAATCAATATTAACATGATTGAGATATTATTTGTACACACTTTTTTGCACACTTGGTGGCGCTAGTGTTACTCTATGGAGCCCCTTAATATAATATTACTAATTAATTATATTTTTTTACTGTTTTGCTTTTTCTCCCGATTGTAAAACCGGTAATACATAAAAGTGGATTGTGCGGTTACACAATAAAAAGTATAGTAGTATTTGGCGTCTTATACTACAAATACAGAGAAAAATCTGAAATCATTAAAAGAATGTCTTTGAAGTTGGGAAAAAGTTAGAAAAAAACTGCGAGACTCAATTCCTAAACTATTTGTAATATGTAAGTATGTAGGTACCTACAAATTTGTACGAAACCCTCGCTGGGCGAGTCCGACTCGCACTTGTCCGGTGTTATTAAAAAGAATCTACACTTTAAACAAACTTGCACTCGAGAAAGTTAGTTTACAAAAGATGAAAACAGCCGTACCAGTCTCTCGATCTCTACCTAAGAATAGCTAGGTAGTCAGTCTTCGAATTTTGAACTTTGGGACAGGTCAACCTTTACATTTTTTTTGCAAAGGAGTCCTAAGCAGGCCCCTTTTTCCCACCGGGCACTCTGGGTACGTGCCAAACGATAACCGATTTTATTAATAGAGTACATACAAAACAAACCTTCTTGGTCTAATCTAACAAAATAGTGTTCTGTCAAGGGTGTAGGGGCCCCATTATCATAATGTGCCCAGGGCCTCCAATAAGTTAAAGACGGCCCTGGTCCTAAGGATATCCAGTGCTATGGTAACCGGGCAAGGACATCACAAACATGGAAATACACCCAGATTGAGACCATGTGTACGAATGTACGGCGGCCCCAAGTGGGAATCGAGCTCACTACCTTTCGGCATGGTAATCAGATTTTTTTCGTAGGAAGTTTGAAAGTGTTTGGCTGACAATAATATTAATAAGTCGAGGAGTGCGGACGACCGAGTGACCGACTTGGATCGTTTCAGGTTCGGGTTACGTTTCGCGGAAACGACGATACAGTTTTTTGGCCCGCAAGAGTTATCGGCCGCGCGCGAAATCCGTTCAGCCATCAACATCAGAAGTGGGATTCAGATACAAGGGGCAACATAAAGTCGACCCCGTACTGTACAATCACCCATACCTCTACCTCCGAGCAACCCGTACTCCTCTCTTCCGCGCATGTAACTTGTGTTGTGTTTGTGGAAGTTATTATTATTTTATGAAAGGGTAATTTTGCTACTAAGACATTTTGCGTCAAAGGGGAATATTACAAATAGGCCCTTCTGCGCCTACGTAGTTTAAAAATAGATAAGAATTTGTACGAAAGGAGCACAATAAGACCTGACTACATACTGGCTATAAGCAACGCCCTTGCTTTGTCTGGCCATAATCATCAAAAATTGTTTTGTAAACGTTGCCTCTACATTAAAGTTCAACAAAATGCTTAGGTATTATGTTAAATATAGAGAGGTGGCATTGTTTATGTTCAGGGTTTTCACATGACATTATTTATTTTCCTTGTGGACACAATTGTCAGTTAAATCACCATGACGATAACACGATGAGGAAAATAAATCTTTCGCAATTTAGCGGTTGTATTATGTAGCTACTTCGAAATTATTCGGAAATTGTGAAAACGGCTCGTTTAGTCAAGAGTTCTGATAAATGGGTCTGAATCTAGGTCAGAGGAAGACACATTCTTACGGAGCCCGAACGGCTGTGAGTGTCTAATTAGCGCCTTATTGTGCACTTCTTTGGGTCATCGAGCGGTAAAATATTGCTCTTTAGGTCACATTCGCATTCATAAACAAAATCAAACTACATGGTGGTAGAGCAAAAACTCTCTCTTAACTTCCAATTTTTCATAATTCTTATTAGACCCTTTGATTACTCTCGGTTAATTTAGTATATTGTAATGAATAGAATGGCAGACTCAGATAAAAATAGATAAGCGTGAAGATTACGTTTTCCCTCTGCAGAATGACTTCATGAAATGCAAATGTATTTTTTTTTACAATTATTCCATTTTTTTTTTAAGATTTTTTTTTTTTTTTTTTAAGATATTTGTTTATTTTCTGTCCACAAATTACATTCACACCCGAAAACAACATTGAATAGGTAAATGATACAGAGCAAAGGAATGTACTATTTGTGGAAAGACTGGAGCCTAAACTAGATCAAAAGATCTGTATCTTAGGTTTCCAGGCCTCCCGTATTACAAAGGATTGGTATCATATTCGTAGCGTCATCAGCATAAGGTACACGGTATTATTACGTTACGGTTAAAAAAATGACAGATGTTATAAAGTAAGGTAAGATGTATGTATGTATATATGTATGTGTGTCTCTGCTCAGCCCTACGACCGGAGTCTTGGGTTCGGGTTTCAGCCACTAAGCAGAGGGTGTGTGAATGTATGTGAGGAATGTATTTTTCTGAAAGAAGATTTTGATTAGTATACATCATACTGGAATGAAAGTGGCTGAGAAAGTCTAGAGTTATACGCATATGTAATTATGCAAGTAAAATAGGCAGGTATTAGATCTCAATTTCCAGAAGCTTTTCTGTTTGATCATAGCTAAGACTGTTTAAGTGTGCTGTTAATTTCTGTTTTAGTTCATGTTTGGTAAGATCAAATATGTGGAGGCACTTGTTTAGTGAATTGTATATTCTACCAGCACGAAAATAGTAAAATCGTTGCGCAAACGACGTTTTCACTGGCTTAGTTTCACACACGGTGTAGAACCTTCTGACATTACTACTCTTTATACGATTTTGATTGTTTGTCAGAGAATGCTTATGCACTACAGTGCACAGTATGTAAAGTTGTCTGACCGTTAAGACTTTGGTTTCATTGTATAAATTCACCGTTCGATAAAGTCTCGGTTTAAAATATATAACCTTAAGAAGCATTCTCTGAGCCCTTTCTAGTTCCATGAGAAAGGTTTTTGGAGCACCACCCCAAGTCCTAATACAATAGGTCAGGATAGATTGCGCTAATGATAGGTAAACCATTTTTATCACATGTCCGTCAGCAACATGTCGAAGATGTTTAAAGAGGTAAGACAACTTTCTTAGTTTTTGAGACAACGAATGAATATGTTCTTTAAAGGAGAGATTTCTGTCAATAATTATGCCTAGGTATTTAATTTTGAATGTTTCACCAATATTTGGGCATAGACAGGGAGATTCTCGATTAAAACCACATTTGTGAGCTATAAGGGGTTGTAGAGGTGATGAGTTTGGATCGTTTTTTATTGTGTAAATAATATATTTTGTTTTATCCTCATTTAACGTGAGAGAGTTCAAAGCAAGCCAGTGACACACATTAGTGAATCCCAACTGCGACACCTCGTATAGATCCTCTTTGCTGTGAGAGTGAAAAGTTAAAGCAGTATCATCAGCATAAGCAGTAATTTTGCAGTTTTTTAAATTAAGTTCGCACATGTCATTTATATAACAGAGGAAGAGTGTCGGTGCTAATATGCTGCCTTGGGGTACTCCGTGTGTTATAGGGAGTTCTTTACTTTTAGCATCACCTATTTTAACGTACTGATGTCTCTCTGTTAGATAACTTAGGAACAGATCAAGTGGGGTACCCCTAACACCCATATTTCCCAACTTTTGAATTAGACGAGGAACAGACACCGTGTCAAACGCCTTTGCGAGATCTAAGTAGATGGTGAGACACTTTTCACGGCTGTCCAGTTTCCCAACAACAAAGTCAACTAGTTCATGTACAGCGTCGTCAGTTGAGAGTCCAGCGCGAAAACCAAATTGGGAAGGCGATAATAGATGGAACTCATCAAGATAACTTGTGAGTCTAGAGTTTAATATACGCTCAAATATCTTTGACACAGAGGTGAGTATCGAGATAGGTCGATAATTGTTTACACAAGATCGGTTTCCCGCCTTATGGATGGGATGGACTATGGATTTTTTCAAAGCTCTAGGAAAAACACCACTCTCCATACAAAGGTTTAGCAAAAAGCTAAGTACAGGCGCAATCTTATCAGAGATAGACTTTAGTGCTTTCGCTGTAATGATATCCCATCCCGCTGAGCATTCGCTTTTCAAATTATTTATAACTCGTTGCACTTCTTCACAATCAGTAGGTAAAAGAACAAAGGAATTTACAGTAGTTGTATTATTACACACAGAAATTGGCAGGGGAGGCACGTTTACATCAATTTTTTCAGCTAAGGTCTGACCCACCATGGCAAAGAAACCATTTATCGAATCTATAGTCACAGAGGGATCTCTAGATTCGAGGAGCTCTTGAGCAGTAGAGTTTTGTCTCTTAGTGTTTGTTACAGTTTTAATTGAATCCCAAAGCTTTTTAGAGTTACCCTTTGCTTCCAATAATTGGTCTCTTTCATATTGCCTTTTCAGCTTTTTTAGAAGATTATTACAAAAATTTCTATATCTCTTATACGTTGTTTTTAAAATTTCGTTATCAAGTTCGCTTCTCAATCTTTTATGCATCATATCCCTGTTTTTAATACAGCGTAAGAGCCCAACTGTGATCCAGGGTTTTAGAGCTATCTTACTTCTAGGTATTCTTACGGTAATTGTGTTAGTGGTTATTAGTTTAGCCAATATTTCCAAAAATAAGTTCATTGCAATTTCAGGGTTGCTTTCCTTGTAGATATGCGCAAACTTGTCTACATTGCAAGTTGCATGTAGTGCATCGTAGTTAATTTTATTATATGTATTTATTTTCTTAGATGACTGAACTATTTTAGTATTATTTAAACTTAGTAATGTGGCCAGATGGTCAGTTACAGAGGTATTTAGGGTAAAACTATAAGCTTTTGACTTCGTTTTTAAAATAATATGGTCCAAACAGTTTTTGTCTCTTGTAGGAGTGTAGCTAGAGGGCATGAGACCGTGAAACGATAAGATATCTAAATATGTTGTAGTGGTTGAACTTACATCTAGTATGTTTATATTAATATCACCCATTATAATGATATTTTTTATGGTGGAGTGTTTCAACAGTAAGGTGTCTAGCGATGCAAGAAACTTGTCCGGATTGAGAAAACTAGGAGGTCTGTAAAGAGCTATCAATAAGGTGTCATTGTTGACCTGGGCGGTCAAACAGTTTGCATCCGAGAAGGTTGGTTCTTGTATTATGGAATTTATTTGGTTTTTTATATATAATACCACTCCATCATTCTGATTATAATTTGAGTTCGTTTTAAATGAGTTGTAGCCTTTCATTTGCGGTAAATGGTCTAGGGAAGAAAGCCAGCATTCAGATAGCACTATGATGTCACAGTCAAAACCTAGACTAGTTAATAATATAAGTAAACTGTCATAATTACAGTTTAGACTGCGGATGTTTTGGTGCAGGATTGTGAGGTGTAGATTAGGTGTTTTAATGTAAGACCTGCATTCTTCTGGATCACAGGCAATCGGAAATGCAATATTAAATTCCTCCAATGAGTTTATTAATTGTATTCTATTTAACCCTGCCATGAAAAAAGTTATAAAAAATCGTATTAGAATGCGCAAAAACAAAGGTTGTAGGTATTTTATAAGCATTCATAGTTTTTATTTCGGATACATGGTGAAACAGAACATAGTAGATGCAGTAGGAAGTTTTTATGTGTGTGTATCGAGGTTCAGTATAGTTTGCGTGTATGAAGTGAGGATGTGTGTGTGACAGTGTGTAATATAAGTTTAATTCTAATCTAGCATTATAACTAAGAGACCCGATCAACTGAAAGAGGGTCGGGATAGGTACACATTTTCTGTTATTTAGTTGCTCTAATGTCCGGAGTTTCACCAAAAACACGCTGCAGGTCCTTTTCGGAATGAATGGTGAGAAATGTTGCTTTTTCGTCACGCTTGACCCGAATATGTCCGTCCTTGATCCAGACAAAGCGCCAACCATGTTTACGGGCAGTATTACGGGTTTTGCCAAACAGGGCTCTATTTGCTTTGGTTAAACGTTCATTAACATAAAATGGCTTAGGATCATGGTTCGGTAGACCAATATCGGCGGTGGTGACACCACGACGAGCGCGAAAATTGGTTTAGAGAAAAATGGTGCTGTTTATAAAAACACAATTCCTTTAAAACACTCCTCAGAGGCAGTTTAAATAATCTGCGGTTACGTATTTTCCTTTACCACAGACTATTTAAACTGATTCTATGGAGTGTTTTAAGGAAGCGTATTCTTATAAGACTGCAAATCTTTAGGGTAATAAGTAAAGTACCTACCTAATCTTATCGTACTTTGTTCATGACCTTTAAAGTCCATCCATACGTAATCGCTGAAATTCTAAGAGTCCGGTTTGTAACTAAGTAGGTGCATAAAGTACTTGCGGCCATTTCCGAGTTTGTGTGAGTCTTAGGTAAGCAAGAATTCCTGGCAGTTTTACAACTACGGGTTTGCCTGTGTGCCGGGTGTTTTCTGCGCAGTTCGTTTACCTATAACTTGATGAGATTTCACAGTTTTTTAAACAATAACAGCGTATTTTGCCACAGGGCATGCGTGTTTTGCTAATAGGTATGACAATGGCTGGGTGGCGGCATGATACAGCTGCTCTGCGGTTAGGAGCGAGAATGGAGTGGCAAGCGAGTTTGACGAGCAAGGAGCAGGCACGCAAGGAGAATCGGTCGATCGGCCGTTGCCCCTCGCAACCAGGTCTCCTTTTTTGTCTGTCCAGAGATTAGAGCTCTAGTTCAAAGTAATACGATGAGCAGGCAACAGCGCTCAAAATTCCGAGGCAGAGCGACCAAAAAAGGAAGTTAAATTTTGGCTCCTTTGTGCATGGGCCCACATTGCAAAGGGAATAAAAAGTGTCTGCGCTTGTATATTATTCATATGGCTCTACTTTCGCTCCAGCGTATGTAGAGAGCAGTGTTTTAACAGGAATCGACGGAATTCAGAAATTCACAAACCTTCACTTTTGTGTTATCAATTTGACGGATTGTATTTCATTTTGATAAAGTTAGGATGGCCAGTAGATTGATGTAATTTTTTATCGCAAAATGTCATGTATTTCATCGATAAGTAACTCTAAAGGTGGAGTTCAACATAAAAACTTTTCTTTGTTATTGTACTGAAAGTTATTAAATTAAGCTACTGCTTCCGTTCTAAATGACTGCATTACGGGTACTTTCAGTGACTCAGTGAGATGCATGCAACATTTACTGAACATTGGATGAACTGAAGTACAGTCACCGTCAGTCGCGTTTAAATCACTGTCGCTCTTATCGCTTGGAATAAAACGTACCATCTCTTAATAACAATGACTGTACTTAGAAACGACGTAAGCAAAGAAGCACTCAATGATTGATATTCAGTCAGTCCTTGTTATAAATTGTTTGTACTAATTAATTCTGTACTTATCTAATGTTTCTGCTTAATTAATTATCCCGTTTATTTCGACAGCCAGAGTAGCTTTGACATTGTTATGAAGTTGCTATTTAGAATAACTAGGTGGTTGACTCGTGGTAACAGTTAAAGGAAACTGTTGCGCGGTCTTTGAACCCCTCTCGGGGAAGAGCGGGATGCGCGGAGCCGCGTCGCTGTCGACAAATAAAGCATAGGGACAGCTGTTATGTTACCCTCCTAACAACGCGTCTCCGCCGCCGACGACCGCTGGCCTTGCCTTTATGGGGAATCGCTGGTAGGAGTCTTTGTTCGTTTGCAAAGCCATAAAGTTTTTCGCCCAACCTTTAGGCTGTTTTCGCCGAAATGTGATTATAATATTATGTTGGTAGGTGCCTGGGCGGCTCACTCGGAGTCACCGAGCCGTGAATAATTTGGATAGTTATAGCAGCTATATGATATAGTAAGTTGTGTAGACTCACCAATGTGCGCGAGGTCGATGATGGGGATCTCGCAGCGAGCCGTTAGCGTCTCCTCCGGTGGCGCCGCCATGCTGCTGGCTGCTTCTGCTTTGGACGTGCTGGCGATGTCTCCTCGAGCCGCGCAGCCGCAGTGCACCTTCGCCGCGAGCTCAGACGCTACTCGGACTTCTTATCAGTCGACACCCACAGTAATTAGCAATTAGCGATCGCAATACGTACAACGGAACGAAACTACGACACTAATACACTGAACGGGAAGACCCCAAACGTTAAAGTTTATTAAAGTTGTGGATGGTCTTTTGGTTACCCCTGGTATAGAAGCGTTCAGAACTCATTTGCATAACCTTGTAGTTCCTACTCGAAGCGCTCTGCGATCTGACGTAGCAGCAATAAGCTATACTGACTTGACACATTAAAAAATTGGTTTCAGTCTCTGGTGTACAGCAATAGAGAGTGTGGTATGAAACGTTGCTCCCGCGTGTACGACCCGACGGCGTCGCGCGCCCCCCGTCCCTCGCAGCTGCCGAGTTTCGAATGTCTCTCGGGGAACTGGCTCACCGTGCGCGATGAGCGTTACCCAGACGTCAGATGTCGGCTCTCACTTGTATATCATCGCGCATACTTTCGCAACCGAATGGCGTGTCGAAACAGCTCAAGGCAGAGCAGCACGTTGGGGCGAGGCGTGTGGCACGGCGGTCGGAGGAAAACTGCGCTGCGGGCGGCGCGCGGGCACTAACTGACTAGTGACTGACTCACTGTGTGCCGCGGCAGCGTTCAATGCCTCACTTCACTACGCTTGTCCCCTACTCAACTCCAGTCAATGCCATTTAGATACTCTGCCGTTGAAAATAACCTCTGCGCCACTGATAATAAGAGTGTTAACATGCTTGAAGGCATCTCGCAATGTTTGCCTTGTCACGAACGACAGGCGGCTGCCTTCAATATAACATATCACCTACACTCCGCAGTGGAACCTATACAACTTTAGACCCAAGTAGCGCCACCTACACTTAATTTAAGGATATTACTGTGAAACAGGAAAGAGGTAGGTATGCAATATAAGATATCAAGTAGTTTTACATTTTATAAGTATATTAATAAAATATAACTTAGTACCAACCTCTAGCACTGGTCTTGAGCTAACTACGAACCCATACAGCTTTACATCAAAGACAAAATAACAAACAAATCATCCAATTTCACTAACAGTACAGTCGGCAGCGTCACTAAGCATACAGCTCGTCAAATAACTATACAATGGCGATGCCATGTGCCATGCCGATACGGCAAAAATCTGCGATAGAGCAAAACTTCATGGGGAAAGTGAGAGATTTTTTTTATTAGTTATTTATAATGTTGGTTGGTTGTTAATGTACAGTACGATCGGGCGGCGGCTCACTTGAGGCAACGCTCGAAGTAGGAGGAGCCGACGTAGCCGCCGCGCATGGCCCGCTGCACGTGTTGCTCGAACAATCGCCGGTTGCTCTGCAGCTCGTCCGCTGCCTCCTTGTTCAGTGGATCCTCCGGGTTCGGCTCCTACAATACGAAGACCATTTCAGCTACAAGTGTTCAACATAGACTAGTGATAGTTAAATATAAACATAAAAACATAAACATTTACATACAGGCACACACATTGCTTTTGGCCCCACACTAGGACACCCTGTGTCGTGGGAAGACATCACAAACATGTAAACATCCAAGACCTGGGGTTTTTTTTTGTCGCCAGCCGGGATTCGAACCCGGGACCTCTCGCATGGTATGCAGATGCACTACCGCTGCGCCACGAGGTCGTCGATCGTCATAGACGTTTAACTAGCGCCAAATAATTACCCCACGTTCATTGTGGGACGGCGGGCGGAGGTTGTCAATTGTGTTACCAATCGGAGAGAGTTCAGTATAACCCGGCAAAATATCTATGCACCTGCCACCGTCAGATCGTCATCTTATGAAGTACCTAGATATTTCGACGGGTTATAGATAACGAACTCAACGGTTCGGAAGTTTTTGTATAAAACCCAATCATAAGTTATGCTGTCCTTTACTATAGCGTAATCAACGTTCACGTCGTCAGGCATCATGGTGCACTGAATGAACCGATCACAGAGTGATTTACTCATCAGCACATCTTGTGCTCATTTCTTTGGTACAGTCTAATTGAGAGGACAGGGGGCCGTTTTTGAGAGTGAATTTTGTAGGAAGAAATAGGTACTTCTATGGTTTTTTTTTTCGTAGACATAGACACAAAATGACGAAATGTCAAAAGTGCAACTTTCCAGTACATTGTAAAATCCTGAAATTTTAGCGCCATAAAACGCGTGACTCGTGCCGTTATACTACGCAGAGGCGAGTATCATAAAACTGCAATAGTAGTTTATAATGACAATTCGATGTACATTGCGTAACGGAGTCCACCTACTTGTTTGTGGGTTAAACGACTTTGCAATGTACATCGAATTATCATAGTAAACCATGAATTCTAGTTCTATGAAACATGCCCCTGAACAAAGAATGGTAAAAGACTTGTTTTATTTAAGTAATTTATTAGCGATCTAATGGTACATACAATGATGTCAAGAAAATTATAGATCTCACATTGCCGCTTTACCGGCACATAGCCGTGTCACAGATCTGTGTCCAAGTTTGTATATACCACCTACACATACCATTAGCGAGGGCAGTTGTTAGGTTATGGACCTTGGTCAGAGTATTACTAAGTTATACTTATTTTTAGTTTAGGATAAGATAAAGTTTTAGTGGTAATAAGTAAACATTACTTATACATTTAACGTTACAACATAACAACACTTTTGTTACTGTTCTTTCGAGCTTCTGTAGAAACAAGAGAAGCTATTCTCTAGAGTTATATAGTTGGCTACATTCTTGTCAATATAGCGTAGTATTGGCCGCTTAATTTGAGATGAGGCAGGTAGCGGAACTACCTGAACCTTTGAAGCTGCAAGAAAAAAAGTCTGAAGCAAACTTTTATTTATTCGTTTTTTGATTCGCTGCTTTTAAGATCTTTTAATTATTTCAAACATAAAATAAGAGACTTAATTAATATATAAATGATAAAAATATACAAATAACTAATTCTATATTTACAAATAAAACACCTGCCCCAGGTCACTGTCCCGCGTTAATGAGCCCAGAACGCTGGCGACGTTACCTCTTTGGATGGCCAGGCTTATCCTCTGGCCGAGGTACGCGCCGGCCCTCTGGTCTCCCGATGCGTCGATTAGGCGCGCCGCTAAGTCTTTGAACAGCAGGCGCGCCTCTGGGCCCCAAGTGCCTATGGTTTCGACCCCAAACGGCGCAAATATGTAATTGTTTCCTATTGAACCGTATTTGCGCCGTTTGAGGCTTTCGGCCGCGCCAGCCGCTGAACCAGCGGCTCTTCCACTCTGGGAAACATGAGAGGGTGCCAGCGTGTCAACGCATGTAGCGTCCCAAACTAGCGGCCTCCCATGTTTCCAGGGGATCAATGTCATTCCATCGGGCCTTTTACCATCGTCGCGGATGATGCCTGGAGGTTCCAGCGTGGCCGGAACCCCGGCTGTGGCAAAGGCCCTCCGGATGATGTCATTGAGAGCCGCGTGGCGGGAAAGGCGGCCGGCGCTCCGCTGACACGATAGACTTTTTTATTTATTTCATATTTAGGAAAACCAGTGACTAAATCAACATAATATTACAAAGCCGAGATAAAAACAGACAGTCATTAAGTTTCCACAGATAACTACAAAGAACAATGTTGCATAATAGGTATAACCAAATCGATTTTATTTTACAATCAATTAATTGTCAGGATTCAAAAACTATTTTCATAGGAGACAACTCGCCGCAGTTATTCCATCATAGAGTAAGTCAATATCGACTTCCCTGGCCAAAGAGTTATAAATAGATGGCAAGTTCGCCATAGAAATTGTAGTAAAGGCACTCCGGGCAAAAAATTAAATTAGGACGGGTGACTTAGCTATATCCACTGCTTTAAGTTAGTTTCAATCGAAACACGGGTGATATTAAATTGTAAAAATATCGAAATGGCTTGATTCTTCAGCTAAATCAGGCGTGACGTCGACTGGAGTCTGATGCAGAAATGTAGAGTGAAAATATTCGCTAAACAGATAACAGATATCAGCATCTGAATCGAGTGACTTGTCATTCAGAAACATTTTGGAAGGGATGGAATTAGTTTAACAATTGTTTTTCAGAAATGCCCAGAAAGCTTTTGGGTTTTTATGAATAAAATCTTCGATTAACTCAACATACTTTTATAGCATTCTGATTAAAGTCTAATTCTTTTGTCAAGTGTACTGGATAATTCGTCAGAACGCATATTTTATTTTTTTAAAGTTAAATAAGTGTTTTTATTTTTTTTTAATAATCTTTTTAAACGCTGGTGAGTACCAAGGGGGATAAGAGTCTGATGTTATTAGACGAGAGGGGATACATTTTTCTCGAAGTAAATATAAATTTTGTAGAATTGGTCTACTGCCGCATCGACATTTATGTACGAGAATTCGCTAGACCAGTCTATCTTTGACAGAGATCTGTTTATAAAGACTAAAAAATACATAATTTAAATTAATTAATTTTTTTTAAATGTAATATGTATAATGTAAATAATGTTTAATGTAATGAATTATGCAATAGTTTTAACTGTAATGTAATTATTTTTCTTGCAATAATAAATTAATTTCTTTCTTGTTAATTAATAAATTGATAAAAATTATTTAGAAAAAAATAATAATATTGCCAAGGGAGCAAAAAGCATTCCGGCAAAACAAGACCATTAACATGGCAATTTTTGATTTCTTAAGCACGGTTATAAGCTGTGAGGATTCAAAAATTCCTGCCTGCACACTCTATATGGACATGAATCATGCATTTGATTATGTAGAGCACTGTATTCTGTTGAATAAGCTTGAAGCTTATGGCATGCGAGGAAGTGTAAGGCTACTGTTAGAGTCGTATTTGCAACATAGGTCTCAATTCACGGAAATAAAAAGGAGGAGACCTTTAAGTCATGTGAGCGAAAGATCTCTACCAGTGTGCCACAAGGCCCATTATTATTTATTTTGTACGTAAATGACTTACCTAAAAGTACCGAAAATCCCACGTCACTTTTTGCAGATGACAGTACGGTCACTATAAAGTACATATAGATAGATAGAGTGACGAGTGGCTAAGTAACAATAACCTACAAGCCAACCTGACAAAAACAAATTTCATGCAATTCACCCAAAGAAAGTCCACAATATCAGACCTTAATATACGTTACAACAATAAACGCATGTGCATTGTGCAAGAAGTAGTCTCTACGATGTTTCTAGGGTTAACAGCAGACCAAAATCTTAATTGGATAGAAAATGTCGCAGTACTTTGCAAAAAGTTTAGTTCGTCTGCCTACTTACTATACGGGTTATCTCCTGTCACTAACACTGAAGCTGTGGTTACTGCATATCATGGCATTGTCGCTTCAGTGCTGCGATATTTTGCGGAAACTCTACGGACAATATTTTGCGGAAACTCTACGGACAGAGAGACGGCATTCAAAGCACAAAAAACATGTTTGGAGTAAAATCAAGTGATAGATGATCTTGTCGCTACCGGCATTATATATCTTAGAAGTAGCTCTATTCGTCAAATCCAATCCCGATATTTTTAAACAGATCTTAGTCGTAACTAATCGATTACAACGTGACACAAGGAGAGTATGCACCCGTAGAGCACTGCTCTATTGCAAAAAAAGTATATTCTGTATGGGACCTACAATTTATAATAAACTACCAATAGAATTAAGAGAACTGGACTATTGGACAAATGTTTTTACAATGTAACGGAATTCTTGACCGAAAGATAATGACAAAGACACGTACGTCTGGCATAATTAGAAAGAAAGAAGACATTTATTGTGTTACTGACTTTGGTTAATTTTATTTTTATTCATATTTTAATTTTCTCTGACATCTTAAATTTTCGTATAATTGCGTATAATACTTATGACATTTAAATATTTCGTTTTAATAGGTACATCAATTTATCTATTGACAAAATGAATTGTTATAATGAAACCTAAGACAACTTTAGGGCGCTCTCTCATAACAAAATTTGTATATCTACAATGGCAAAGAATGCAGGACAAACATTCGACTATGTACTATCTTCTTCAAAACTCATGTTTAACAAATAAATATCAGCCAAAATGGTGTTATTCGAAAATTAAAATGCGACAGTTGAATTTTATGGTATATGCCTTTGTGTTTTTCGGAGTCTCTCTCCATTGTCGCCACCTGCATCCACGGGCCCTCGACTTCACCACATAGTCCGACCATCAGGCTATTGGTCTACCTATTGACCGCCGTCAGGTTCTCGTTCATCATCATAATCAGCCGGTGTCAGTCCACTGCTGGACATAGGCCTCTCCCAAGACACGCCACTGAGCCATCTTTGGCTCTTCTTTTCCAGTCACTGCCCACCGCTTCCCGAATGTCGTCGCTTCACCTGGTCACAGGGCGTCCCACGCTCCGTTTGCCGATTCGCAGTCTCGTTCATAAGCGGCCTATATACGTTCCACTATAGGGCACAGGCCTTCTCTCAGGAAGAGAGTACGGCCTTAATCATCGCACGTGCCCACCGCGGATTGGCGATTTCGAGCGCTGAGGTAGGTTTCAGGTTTCTTCACGATGTTTTCCTTCACGGTTAGCGAGTGGTATTGCTACTATAACTTCAAAAGTGTACACTTAGAAAATAAAGTCATACGTACATGCCCGCATTGGGAATCGAACCTGGGTCTCTCGCTTCCGAGTCCAATGTTCTACCCACTGGGCTACCACCGCGGTTCTCGTTCGCCGAGATGTAAATCAAGGTTGTAATAGCTCAGGTGGGAAATCGGGCGGTCCCGAAACCAGAAGACGCCTATCTCCGTCCCATCGCCTATCTATATCCCATGAACCGTTAAAATTTTCACAGATGACGTATTTCTGTTGCCGCTATAAGAACAAATGATAAAAACAGAATTAAACAAATATTTAAGAGGGCTCCCATACAACAAAAGTATTTTTTGCCGTTTTTTGCTTGATATTAATAACGGCAACAAGCAGACGTTAGATTTATTCACAGAATATTTAGTTTTATATTCGCTTCAAAAACAAATATTTAAAATAATTTAAGGGGGGCGCCCATACAACAAACGTGATTTTTTGCGGTTTTTTCTCGATCTTTGTATCTAATATTATATAGATAATCGTACGGAACCCTTCGTACGCGAGTCTGACTCGCACTTAGCCGGTTTTTTAAAGCTTCGGCAAACATAAGCTGAAAAATATGACTCTTCCTGGCATCTATTGGCAAGTAGTAATACTATTATTAATTTTTTTTAAAGCTTTGGCCACTAGGGTCATCAACTTAAACGTACTGAAAATATGACTCTTCCTGACATCTATTTGCGAGTAGTAATACCATTATTTTTTTTTTAAAAGCTTTGGCCAATATAAACTGAAAAATATGACTCTTCCTGACATCTTTTGGCGAGCATTAATACGAGCATTTTCATTATTTGTTACATAATGACAATCCTAGACATACCCGCAGTTTAGTATGGAAGGAAGTATGTATTAGGTTAAGACCCGATTTCATAATAAAAAACTGTTATGATAAAAATATATACATACTCACGTAATTGATTGATAAATTGTGAAAGTAAACTGTATTTGTTTCTAATAAAATGTTGAACTAATTCGTGATTTTTTATTCAAATAATCGGTTCATAATTTTTATTATTATGTCTGTAAGATTGAAAAATATTATTCATTTGTCATCAGTATGTAATTCGTCATCATCATCATCATCATCATCAGCCATGTGACGCCCACTGCAGGACATAGGCCTCCTTCGTGGTTTTCGTAACCATGAGGGGTTTTGCCATAATCGCCACGCTTGGTAGGCGGGTTGGCGAATCTCAGGAAGACGCTGCTGCTCGTCTCCTGGTAATTGATTTCCTTGGTCGTCTAGGAATTAGCTTGTTCTTAATCCGGCGCCACACGGAAGTCGTATATAAATATTATAATTTCGAAAAAACACGATTAACAACCCAGTTACCCAGGTACTCCAATTTATAGAGCAATTACAAATTGTATTCCTGTATTCAAAGAATTATAACTGCAATTCCGGATGAACTTTGATTTTGCCAGATGTCATAGAAAGAAAAGTATTTCGATTTTAACTTTTCCAGTACTCTAACTTCAGTTGTTCAAGTCCTTACTAGCAGTATAATCAAATGGTATATAAAAAAACGGGCAGAGATGCACAGAGGGTTCAGAATCATCACACATGTCTAGTAAGCAGTCCTTGCACATTTTTTGTGGGTTTTAAAATTAAACCCCTCATTACCTTCTAACACTTATCTCAACAGCTTCATACTTTTATTTTTTTTAATTAGTCGATTTAGTGTTTCATACTAACCAGGAATAAATACTGAAGACCATAGACTATGGAGTTGACAGTGAGCACTGGTTTCCAGTCTTCTCTGAGTATGTTGAGGCACACATTTCCCTCCAGGTCAATGTTTGGATGGTACACGGCCGTCTCACATTTGACCTTGGGTGGCTCATGTGGATAGTTTGGTCCTACCTGGGAAAGGAGTGCAATTTATTGTACTTATTAATTTAGGTACATAGAATTTCATTATATTCATTTACACTATGCCATCAAAGAAGTTTAGGCTTGTTCATAATTCAATGACTGAGTGGAACACTGAATGCGTAGATAACATATTCTCAATTTCATTATAAAAATGATAAGCTGTTTCATAAGTAGAACAGGGTGATTGGAAATTCGACCTATTCTTGGAAAGGCGTCACAATACAGCTAATTTGACACGAATTTTGAAGTTGTGAATGTGTGAAGCTACATAAAAGATTTTAATACCCTTCCCTCATTGCCCTAAAGGCACTTCTTAAACTAAGAAAAAGAAGGTCATAAAGCTTTAAAAAATTAATTGGAGGCAAAGGCAATATTTCAAAAAAGTCAATACACCTGGCGTAAAAATTAAGCAGCTTTTTTTAAAAAAAATTCAAAATGTGTTATTCAAAAGAGCACAGAAACTGCGACTTAAGTTAACTAGGTGTCCGTTTCAAAATCTAGATCATTTTGGTGAAAAAATGGACAAAAAAACTCCAAACTTGGACAAACTTTATTAAAAACACGATTCCTTATAACGGCGATGAAAATAGTCTGTGGTAAAGATTTTAGAAGGAAATGTCGTAACCACAGATTAAACAAACTGCCTCTTTGGAGTGCTTTAGAGGAATCCTGTTTTTATAAATAAGGCTTTTCAGTCCTCTAAAACCGAGAACTGGCTTTAGTCTAAGCTATCTAAATGAATATTTTTTTACTTTTATTCAAACTTAAAAAAAACTTATTGCTATATATAAAACAAAGTCTGGGTTAGTTACCCCATTTATAACTCAAGAACGGCTGGTATTTATGAACTTTGATGCCCCAGATAGCAGAATAACTTTTCAAACATCCAATGGAAAAAAATAACAAAAATAGTTTGTGGCGGTACAAAGTTTGCAGGGTCAGCAGCTGGTATATTAATAAAAGGTAGTGGTTTTCCCACACAAAACCCTTGGTCACCTTGTCTTCTTTCAACCATTTCATCTGATTCAAAACAAGATGATTCAAAGAGCCTGAAACAAAAAAAGATTGTCCTTTTTTTGTCAATTTTTTCTCCAAAACAATCTAGATTTTGAAACGGACACCTATTTTAAGTTTTAAGATTCATTAAGTCTCCGTTTCTGTGTTATTTTGAATAAAATACTCTGATTTGATTCCAGATTATGGAGCATAATTTGTTGCAAATTAGCTGCACTAAAACCTTGTCAAAAGCTCAAATTTCCCAATCAAATTTCAGCTGCTGTCAAAATTATATTATGTATAACATATACTCGGTCTAAATAAATACTCAGTCATGATCTTTCACCATTCATGTAAATTCATAATTGTTTTGTTTAGTTTTTAAGGAGGTACTTTGTTCTGTTATTAGTTTATACATAGCTTTACTAGTTATTATTTGTTAACTCCCTCAGAGTACCTGCAATACAGGGTTTCCTAGTGCACAGCTCACTGTTCTTTATTTCTGACAAAACTGAGCATTTTTCTTTTTCATTTTCAACAGAAATAAGGTGATTTCCAGGAAGTTACTTTTCGAGGAATAGATCTCACAGTTATAATTTTTATGCTGAAATTGAGAACAGATATAATCCAGCCTGAGCATAAAGGTTGCTTTATAAATATCTAAATACTTTCTGCACAATGGGTTACAGCGTAACTCACCTTAAAACTAAATACAAAACGGCCGCCCCTATAAAATCCTTCATCAGGACATATAATTAATTTAAAATTGAGTAAATCATCTGGATCTGGAAATTCTGTGTTGCATGTTTTAGGTAAGTTCAGCTCATTTAAATCTGTAAAAAGAAAACATTTCCATAAAAAAAAAATCCCAGTCCCCGGTCTCTGCTTACCCTTCTGGGATACAGGCGTGACTTCAAGTTATGTGAAACAAAATTCATACAAACAAACACATTGTTATTGAAATAACAAAAACCTCAAAACTGTATTTAGACACCACTTCCAACAAGCAAAAGTTTAAAATGATAAATTTACTTTTAAAGGTAATTCATACAATGTTGAAACTTGGCTGTGGTGAATTTGTATGAAAAATAAAATTTCCCTGTTGGTCTAGTAGTAATACACATGATTATCAAACCCATGAGGGTTTGATTCCCACTGGAGGCTTCCATACTTGGTCTGTAGGTACAAATTGTCTGTCAAGACTTCCATGTTTATGATGTGCTTGCCACATTGTATCCTAGTTAGGGACCAGGAGAAGTAATTGTGTTGTATGACAGTTACGATTATTAATCTTCAACTTTTGCTTATTTGATGTGGTTTAATAATACTGAAGAAATGGTTTTCAGTTACGTTATTTCAATAACAAGTAGTGTGCACACCTCGGTCATGTAGGTACCGTTACTAGTCGCATAGGGGGGACTGCATCATTGCCAAAGAAAGCGAATGATAAACTAATTAAATCGAGTAACATGGAACTAATATTACGGTAAAAGTCACAGGATGGATAGGTTGCGAGGAATAATTCACTATCATGTGAATTACTTCATTCTATCACAATTATTTATCAGTTATAAAGTTGTTTTATTATGTATGGGGTACCTTTCGTGATCCGTAATTGAGCTGCAGATGCTTTCTTTTGTGAACCCCCAGGCCTTCCTGAGCCCTCTTCATCTTTCTTTTGTTGTTTTAATGAAAAAAGTTTAATCATTGTCCTAATCTAATCAATAAAATAAGAAATTAGAAGCCACGATTTATTTTGACAGCTCAATTTTTGTATTAACTATTAGTATTGGCCCTGTGTGTAGTTTTTTTTCTATCGATGTGCTAAGTTCACAGATTTGCCGGAATGGGAACTGTCAGTTACATTGTCGCGCCAGAAAAGTGGTCAGCTACACTACCAGTTTTTTAACATGGATTAAAAATAATGAAATGAAAAAAAAAATCTACTGTGCGGCGCGGAGTTACTATTACAATGCGATTTCTCGAGTAAACGATAAATTTGGCTACTATGAGGATGAGGCAATATTTTACACAGAATTTGTTTTGAAAACCTATTTAGAGGCTAAGGCGCGAGACACCCAGATGGGACGTGGGGCGGAGGCGCGGAAAAGATGCGCCATTAATCAAATTCGCAGTATGCGGTTGGAATCTCAGGAAGACACTGCTGCCAGTCTCCTGGTAATTGATTTCCTTAGTTGCCTTCTGGAACTGGATTTTCAACAAAAATGTAAATAATAATAAAACATTATATAAAGTGAAAAAACCAGATGGCGATAGTGTCGAGTTGGTGCCAAGCTACAAGATCAGCACAAACATTTTGGGCACCGACTCCAAAATATATTTCAATAATACCTACATCGAATTTAAAGGACATATTCGTTGAAATTATTTCTCTGCTTTTAGTGCTGTAGTATTTTGAAGTTTGTGTTTATTTTTAAAAACATGATTTTTTTGTGAATATCACAACAACGCCACAGAGCTAAAGTTACTCGCAAATCGCTTGTAGCATGCCTTTAAAATTTGATGAAGAAACATGCCTCTAAAAATGATTTAATTTTTTGTAAGGTTCATATTTTTGGGACGCACGCTTACGGTAAACGAATAGATGGGTGTAAATAACTTTGTTTTCATAAATTTTCATGTAAAATTGAAAATAAACGAGTTTTTAATCAAACCCAAATGCACGCTCTCTTTTGGGGTATAAATCGGAAAATATCGATCCTAAGAAAAAAATTATGGGTACCAAAATTGTAGAAAATTTAATTTTAAACAACTTTTGTGATTACTATTTTTCGTGTGAAACTGAAAATAAACGAGTTATTCAATAAACAAAAAAAATAACCCTTAAAATCGAGATGGCGGATGACACAACGGATCGAGTACCACGCAAAACAAAATTTAGACTGCCAGTGATCCCCCCAGCAACGAATTATGAATGAAATTTTTTTCTCCTAATTTGACTAGGCTATATGTTTCTAACTAGATTCTTGATAGCTCCTAATTTTTTTTTTTGGAGCGCACAAGCGTTATCTGCAACAAAAAAGGTTTTAGTACCTATGCATATGTAAATACTTACATTTCTAAACAAAGAAAAAACTTTGTGTTGCTTTCTTACAAAGTAAACCTACCAGTTTGTTCCTCAAACATTATTTTTACAATCATTAAAGAAACTAACGATAGGAATCTGAAAGAAATCTGACTTTTGTCATTATGTCCGTAGATTTTCCATATGGAACACTGTGAAGTGAGAAGCGGAGCTACGGAGCTGTAGGAGTGTAGTATCACAGACTAAAAATTTTGGTCTGTGGCTGTATCCTTAGGCCCGGACTCCACCAAAGCGGAGATGTTCGAAGCACAGACGAAAAGAGATGTTTTTCAAAAAAGGTGTATCGTCCGAAGCTGAGCGGAGATGCGCTCTGACTAGACTGTAGCGGAGATGTTTGATAAGATTGCAGTTTAGTTCGATCTGACACGAAAGCCAGACGTCTCCACGCCACTATTACGAAAACAGTATCTTCATAAGATTAATGAAACCGGGGGAACTTACCTCCATAGTAACAGTGACGACATTAAAATATTGTTTTTTACAAATACATTTTTTTATAAATTTTCAGACGATGATAAAGAGAGTCATGGATCAAATATATCCACAAAACATCCTGAAATATCATACTCACGTAACTGATTAGAGGGCACGTGTATAAAGGTTGATGGTCTGTCGACTGTAAAAGAAGTTATCAGTTAGGAGGAAGTGAATGAGTTTATTTCGCCACAAGGTAGTTACAGTCGAAAGCAGGTCAACTTTTACATTTTTGTTACCGCAATATACAGTCGACAGGACGTCATCCTTCACATGTATGCACGCTACTTCATTGCATTACGGTCGACTGCAACTAAAATGTAAATGTTAATGTGCTGTCAACTGTTCCACTGTCTATCGAGGGAAAAAACAGCAGGCAGCAATTTCAAAAACTAAAGGGTTTATGTCGCGACAACAGTTTTGGCCTGAACTCATTTAAATAAATAAAAAGTAAAAGGATTTGTGAAGTTATAGTAGCAATACCACTCGCTAACTGTGAAGGAAAACATCGTGAGGAAATCTGAGTGTCTAAGCTATTCATATACCGCACTGCTATTACAATAGTGTTGTAACTCGAAATGCGTCGAATTCGATATTAAATCATTAACAGATACAAAATTTATTCCTCTATCCGTCAATAAGACTGTTGTATAAATAGTGCAATAAATGACTCCGAGATGGCATTGTAAGTCACTATAGATGATTGACCGGTTGGGATATCATGGCCTTCAACACCGCGCCAGTTTTAGTTGCGTTCCTGACTTGGCAAGCACGGACGTGTCTCAGCGATCGTTGAAACGCACTAAGTCGAATTGCTGCGGTATTACTGACTCAGGTATGTGAATTTGCTTTTTACTATTTAGAGTTAATACATTATAGGTGATTTTGATTGTTGAAGAAAAAATAAAAGGCACGTATTATTTTAAATTACTTCATTATTATTGATTCATACTATCGAAAGTTTGAATCATTATTTAACCTTAGAACGTTCTTGTTGGTTTATTTACTAGTTTTAGAAATAATACATTATTGGTGGTTCATAACTTTTGTTAAATTTTTTGGTGTATAATCTTTAAAATATAGGTATTTCTTGTTTGTAGCCTACTTAGTTGAATATTATGGTTAATTAGATTTAGAGTAACAGCAAAATCATCGAAGATTTCTTTTATAAATCGTGATTTTTTAGTTAATACGCTACAGGTGATTTCTTAGATAATGCTTATTTTCTATTCAAAAACCAATTCGTTTTCGTTTAAGATGAACCATGCAGTGAGCTCGACTATTGTTAGTAATGGCGAAGAAGTCAGTCACTGTTGTGCAGCCAGATAATGAGAACGAGATGGCGACCGAAGAGGAACATCCGTCTTCAACTTGTTCTTCTTTTGAACGTAAACCACAAAAGAAACCAAGTCAAATGGCATGATCTTAAGGTGCTCGAAGGAGGATGAAGAGTTCAAACATGTTTAAATACGTGATGTAAGAAGAGCTAGGGACCAAATAGTATTTGCTATTGGTTTGACCCAGGCTTGTAAGGAAAAGTTACCATTGACTCAAAATAAAAAACAAGACATAAAAGAACTCGTTGAAAAGTCTATAATTCGTAAGAGCTACCATGGGGAACGAAAGAGCAGACGAACTTGCCAAAAAAGCGGCCTTAACGAAAAAAACGGCCCCGGATTATGACAAAGTTCCCCTGTCGTTTGTCAGGAGGCAAATACGGGAGGATACTGTGAGGAAGTGGCAGGCGCGATACGAGTCCTCCGAGACAGGTTCGGTAACGAAGGCGTTCCTACCCACCGTCGAAATCGCAAGACGAGTGCTGAAGGACACAGCCCTAACACCTGTGCATGTGCAAATTTTGACCGGACACGGAGGATTCGCCGCGTATCTCCACCGCTTCCACGTAAAGGACAGTCCCTCCTGTGCCTGCGACCCAATCTGCGAGGAAACGATATGGCACGTGCTGTTCGACTGCCCAAGATTCGGCCGGGAGAGGATGGAGCTGGAGCAGAAACTCCAGATAAAACTGGACCAGTCAGCGCTCCCCAACATAATGTCGAATCAGGACACGAGAACACCGTTCCTTGATTTCGCGAGCAAGGCCGCCCGGATCGCCGCCAAAGGAAACAGCACGACCGCCAACGCATCCGCAGTCACCGTCACGCATGCCTCTTCGAACGACACCGACGCCGACGCCGTTCCGGACGCCGGGCCCTCATCAGCGACCCAGGCCACAGACACTCAAAACGCACCCATAAATAACATCTTGGAGAGCGGGGAGTGCGGAGAGCCGGGAATAAAAGTGAGAGGAGTGGCCCTCTTCATGGACGGCGATGGTGAGACCCGGGGAATAAGCTTTTGCCGAATAACACAGAAATACGTTGTGATCTCGCCCGGCCTGGCCTCCATCCTGAATGGAAGCACTGATAAGAGAAAAATAAAACGCAGAACATTTGACGCGTTACCTGAGACACAAGCAGAAGGTCACCCTTGCCGACTGGTGCAATTACGGAACAAAACGGTTGCATTATTCGGCTGGGGCGCAGTGTCACCCTTCACTCAGGTTTGCTCAGTGCTTTCAAGAATGGGGGAGGCGGGGCGGGGCGAGCCCACAGGCGCCAAAAGAATCAGTGTGGACGCAATGTGCATCGAGGCCGACGCGGGTGAAGTCGCAGACTACGTGGGCTGCCTAAAAGCCTCTAAAATCCACGAGGTGGTGGTGTACGAGGACCGAGGGCAAAACCTCGATTTCCTCAGACACCACAAGGCAAAAGAGACTAAACCCGCCGACTCGAATGCGCAAAGCGGATCGGAAAAGCTAGAGCAAAGACGGAAAGTGGAGAAGGAGGCAGAAAGGGGACGCAACACCAGTCCTGCGGGAGATGCCGGGGCGAGAGGCATAGTAAGGACGTTCATGGGCGCGCTTGGAGCCGCCATTCACAGAAACCTGCCAAGCACATCAAAGGCGGCGGACAGACAGGCGGCCGCCGTGTACGGCTTCTTTAAACCGCCACCAGGACACGCCACGCAGCCACACACCAACCGCACGAGAGCCGACAAGGGGCAGGTCAGCCCGCCAAGTCTCGTCACGGTGAGGGGGCCGCAAGACCACCTGACGAACGCGTTCCTCGAGTTTCAAGCTATGATAAAAGCAAACAAGATGGTACATCTAGCTACTTGCAGTAAGATACTGCAGTCCTTCCAGCTCGGAAATGAGCAGTTGTTGAAGGTGAGACTCGAGGAGGCCGAGGCTGCCATCTATGACAACGACACGAGTCAGATCCTTAGAGGAACAATGTCGGGTCAATACATGGCAGCATACAGCGAGTCGGAGGGTTTCGTGCCCCTGAATGAGGTGGAGACAGGACGGACTGGCAAGCTCAATTTCCGGAATGCCGGAAAAGACTCGGTGCTGGTTGTGGCCCGCTGCACAAAGATCATGCTGGAGGACAAGATGTTGGACAAGGCCAAAGAAATCGACATAACCAACGTGCGGGTGATGCCAAGATTCCAGTGGATAAACGGGGTCCCGGGATGCGGAAAGACGACGTGGTTGGTGCGCATCTTCGGTGAGGGGGACATGGCGATAACCACGACAGCCGAAGCGGTCAAAGACCTGAGGGAAAAGCTTTCGCTTCAATTAGGAGTGGAAGCCGACTCTAAGGTCCGAACTATGGCCTCAGTATTGGCAAATGGGTTCAAAGAGCCGGCAAAGATCAACCGCCTACTGGTTGACGAGGCTCTCATGAACCATTTTGGGGCTATAGTAATGGCCGCTCGACTGTCGGAGGCGAGCGAAGTCGTTCTCATCGGAGATGTCAACCAGCTACCATACATCGACCGGCAAAACCTCTTTGAGCTGCGCTACAGTCGCCCGAACCTGGTGGCAACCATCGGCCAGGAGCTGCTCTGCACGCACCGCAACCCGATGGATGTAGCGTACGCCCTCAGAGAAGTTTACCCAGGAATGTACTCGTCAAGCAGACGGATACATTCCATCGAGCTGAAAAAGTTTACAGGCGCGCAAATACCCAAAGGCCGACCGAAAACCCTCTTCCTCACGCACACGCAGGAAGAAAAAAAATCCCTCACCAACCAGGGATACGGCATAGGCTATGGGTCACGCGTCCTAACCATCCACGAAGCTCAGGGTCTAACTTGGGAGTCGGTGATAATCGTCCGAACGCAAACCGCATCGCTTAAACTCTTCGACAGCGTCCCGCACGCGGTAGTAGCAGTGTCGCGGCACACCGTCAGCTGCGTATACTACTCCGATGCAGGCATGGACGCTATCAGCAGTTTCGCAAAGCAAGCGATGGACGCCACCTCAAAGAAAATAACGGACTATATCCTAAAAATGGCAATCAAATCCCGCGACATGAACATCATAGTAGAACTGACGGCAAAGACGACCAGCGAATCCGCGGCCGACCGACCGGCGTAAAATGTAAAATCTGAGGGAAAAATAAACATTAAAAATAATTGTACATAAAAAAAAAAAACTGCATGACAAAAAAAAAAAAAAAAAAAAAAAAAAAAAAAAAAAAAAAAAAAAAAAAAAAAAAAATTAGTATAAGTTAACTGTAAAAATTGTGTGTGTACCCTACCATCTTGGGTTAATGTAGAATAAGAATGTGGAGTAAAGGAGAATAGAAGGGAAAAGGAATAGAATTTTAAGGAAAACAAATGGCACGGACCCCGCGTCTGTGAAAGATGAAGTATTTAAAAAAAAAAAAAAAAAAAAAAAAAAAAAGAGCTACCATGAGGCATTTTTTCAACATTTAAATTTGAACAATTAAGTACCCATAACTACTGACGTTTTTGTCCCTTTGATTATTTTTCGGTGATAAAGCAGAACTTCGTAGACTTTTTGTAGTATAGAAGGAGAAAATAGTTTTGTTAAAGCAAACTTAAGGGAAGTAAAGTTTCCAGTAGTAAAAATTATTATAAAATTTGAGTTTGCAAAGTTTATTTTAATTTCATTTTCATGATTTTATTAGTTTGGTTTCGATCTGTGATTGTAACTTGCTTGTATAGGTATGTGCCATGTGTTAAGGTCAAGTTTTTAAAGTGTAAGATTTAATATTAGTCAACCTAAGCTGTAAGAACAAAGCGTATAATCCGTCCTGCGGTTAATATTATTGTGTGTAGTTCAGAATGGCTGATATTTCCTGTTAACTAACAAATTTAAGCTGAGATTCTTCGCGTTTTTAATAAATATGATATACATACATAGTGTCTCCTTAATATTTTGTTTTATTTTATAACTATTTGAATATTAGTGATTAATTAACCCCTGAACTGCCCTCGCCGAATGGAACGTATAGGTGGCCCATACTAAGTTAGACATAGATCTGTGTCGCGTTTATGTTTATGCAATCAAATAAGGTTAAGTCAATGACGCAACTTCAATTAGTTTCACAAAAATTTAATCTGACAAATCATCTAAACTGTATGTAGTTACAAAAAAAAATGTGCAATAAGTACTCAACTAAAAAAGATTCAGTATTTTAGCATACCTTTTAAGGACAATACTGTATTAACTCAAAAATCTCCAATTTCTCATTATCAGTTACCTGTTCTTATTATTTGTAAGTATGAATGCACTTTGAATTAGACAAGAAAGGGTGTTGTATCCTTCGTTTCTGAAAAAACTTGAGCAGGAAGTTTGAAATCGGTTTCTTGCTATTTCTGAAAAAAGATTATTTTTGAGTTACGCCACTATTGTAATAGCAGTGCGATACCTCAGCGCTTGAAATCGCCAATCCACGGTGGGCACGCTTGGTGATTAAGCCCATACTCTCTCCCTGAGAGAAGGCCTGTGCCCTGCAGTGGGACTTATATAGGCTGCTTATTATATTATACATAAAAGGATTTTGTATTAGAACATGAAATAATAACTTTTTGATCCATTTTACAAAATGTAAACAATTTTTCTGTAGATATAGCTATTACGTTACACCCTGTAGCTACATCAGGCGAGATTCATCAGAAATAAAGAGAGTGTAGCTTCTGTAAGAGTGGTTAGTCTACAAACTGCTCTTTGTTCTGTGAAGTCGAGCGTCCTCGCCCCGTCCCGTCCCATCGGTTTTCGCTGAAACCGCTCCGTCCTTTCCTCGCCCCCGTCCCACTTCCCTTATGTATGTCTCGGGCCATAGGGGTGTTCTTTGCACACGGTGGAGCGACAGGCTCTCGGTGTGTCGACTAATCATCTGTGTCTATGTCGAAGCGAATCTTCTACATTGTCTGAAATTGGCGGGCGTGTGGGTCGTTGCGTGATTTGATAGACAGATAGATAAAGAGTTTATTTGCTATACCAAAAACACACACAAATGCGACGTTATTTATCACAAGCTACGTTTTTTTAGCTGTTGGATTACATCAATAACGTAATTGTTGATATCACTGTAACTGCTTTGGACTGACTGCATTAAATGTACTCATTTGTTTGTATAACGAAGATTACTAGTAAACTATTATTGATAATGCCGGCGTATTTATAAGTTATTTTATTGTTTTATCAAGTAGCTGGATCAAAGAGCTTTCATCGTTATTTTTTTTTGGTTAATCGTGTTTTCTGGAAATTATATTTAGATGCGATGAAAAAAGGGGGAAAAAAGGAAAAAAAAACATCGATCTGCAGACATCTGGACTCCAACCTGGGGGTCTTCTGGTTTCGGGACAGCCCGATTTCCCACCTGAGCTATTATAACCTTGTAGATGGTGGCCAAATTTGCCTTCGTATTTTAATAATAGGTACTGTAGGCGTTTGTCGTTGCCTGAAAACATTGATAAAACGACGTTTTCTAAAAACGAAACCTAGCTAAGATCGATTTGTGGCCCCCGAAAACCCCTCCATACTAAATTTCATGAAAATCATTAAGCCGTTTCCGAAATTCAAATTATATAATTATATGTATGCATAATGTAACATACACAAGAATCACTCGATTAAAGGTATTACATAGATTATTGGAAATATTTGCCTTGGTCCAATTTTAGTCTTTTACTTTTTTGTCTTTTTTTATAAACAAATTCTATTTAATAACAATTTTTATACCAACTTTTTATTTATATAAACACGATTCCTCTAAAACACTCCTCAAATCCAGCTTAAATAGTCTTCCTCTTTACCACAGACTAGATATTTTAACTGCATTTAAGGTGCGTTTTAAAGAATCGTGTTTGAAAACAAAACTTTTTGCAACGCTTCGAATTCTCGAGCCGTGCAACTCCAAACGACCATAACCATTAAGAACAAAGACCAGTCTCTAGACTCTAAGAGCACAGTAATACGTGTCAAAATATTAAGCATTGAATAACTCTTCTGCTTTGATTTGGGTACTCGTGTGTTTGGTTCGGATTTGGGCTTGCCCGCCCAGTGTAAACAGTGACGCGACGCGTCGCGGTGACTACATGCGAAACAGTGACAGCGTAGCATCGTTACAAAAATAACATGTTCAGAAAAGAAACTAGTTTGAAAAAACACTAGGTTGCCGTGTGACTTAAAACTGTGAAACCGTTACATGCCACGTAACCAGTTATTGCAACTTATTGTAAATAGCTACGTGAAATAATGACACGCCTAGTGCGTATATGATTTTTAATCTGTGTACTGTGTGACACAATGTATTCTGTGGTGACACTTTGGAAAGCGACAATTTTTTTTACCACTAAGCAAGCACACACAAGCAAGCCAGCAAAGTCAGGAAACGTTTTCTTTTCTCCTAAATCATCGATCTGTGGAGACTTAAATGATATTATTTAATTACATTGTGGATATTTTAGTGTTAGTCGTTTTAAAGTAGCTCTGGTTTGGAGCAAATATAATATGGCCTCCCAAGATGTCATCGAACTTGGGTCCTCTGATGATGAACCGGAGCCGGTACCAAAAAGGGTGAGTAACCGTACTTGGAACTGTAGCAATGATCTTTACCCACCAACCCAGACCTCAATAATTCGGCAGAATGGTTACAAAGTACTTCTATCGTCTAGGGCTTGTGGATGATTGCCATTAAGGTTCCTGGTTTTACTTACGTTTCTACCAGAGCAGCCTCGACTTGTATTAATGTATTTGTCTTTTTTTTTTAGGCTAAGCCAAACATCAAGCCACCTCTGAATGCAATGGTGCATATACCTGCAAATCTTTCTGGTGTTACAATAAAGAAATCAAAACAATTACAGGGCAATGGTCAGTCAAGGCCGCCACAAGTACCAAAATCCATCAGAATAGAAACTAATAAGGCTCCATTCAGGCCAGTTTCAATACCAGTTGTTTCAACAAACATGAAAGCCAATATTAACCCTATGAGCCTTATGAAAACAATTAATAATTCACAAATTCAAATTAAAAAAATCAGACCTGTTAATAATGCACCTCAGGCTGTACCTATCCGAAGAATTGGGAATTCTAGTTTGAAGCCCCAGCGTAGTGTGTTAAAAACACCTATGAATATAAGTGCTAAAGGAATAGCTAGTTTAAACCAAATGGTTCAAACCACTAATATGTTGAAAAGGATTTATAACTCTAGTATAGGCCCGCAACCTCAGACTTCTACAAGTATCAGCCATTTGCCTCCTGGGATTACTATCAAGCAAGTTAAACAAATAAATAACCCAGTACAGGCTATTCCAAAGAGGCCTATAAAGAGAAGACCTAATCCACTAACTGCAGTTGGTGAGGTATTAACTGTAGAATTAGATGATGATGATGATACCTCAGTATCTGCCAACAGTCCTCAGTGGTACAAGAGGCCAGAAGACCAAGAGTCAGGTAAAAGTCTAGAGGAACAGAATAATGAAGAGCCTGATACACCAAGCTTTATCGAAATTACTATTGAAGACAGTCCTGTAAAGCCGGCTCCCACTAAGAGAACACAAGAGTTAGCAGAAGATTCTGCTATAAATATAGATGAAAGTCCTGTTAAAGGTCCTGAAAAGGATGCACAGAAAGAAGGAGAGAATTCAGGTAGTGATGAAGATAAAGCTGAGCAGCCTAGAAAATCACCAAATAGTAAGAAGAAGTTGCAATACTCAAATGAAGCACCAAATGATGCGAGTGGAGAAGCTTGTGAAAGCACTGAAGCAGCTTCAAGTTCTCCTCAAACTATTGAAATAGAGATACCTCCTGTGGAAGTGGAAGTTCCACAAGTTAACGAAAGTAATAAGCGAAAAGTGTCTGAACAAGATAATAATGATGTCATAGAAATATTAGAGTCGCCTGCAAAAAAGAAAAGGAAACAAAATGCTGTTAAACCTACAAGAATCCCAGCGACTGACAAATTGCCTGTCACTGAATCAATACAATCTGTTCCAGAGGATAATGTATTTCACCCCATCTATCAGAGATTTATAGACTTGTGTTTCAAATTAGAAAACTCTGAAGATATGAAGAAGATTGTTGAGAAGAAGATCAAAACCTACTACCTGCAAGTTCCTAAAGAGTACACAGAATCTGAAGAGTTCTTGGAAATGGTGTCTAGTAAGATTATGACCATGAAAGCTGGGCCAGAGAAGATGTACCTCTATATTAAAGACATTGTTGATGAGCTCAATTTACAGAGAAAGTTGGCCAAGGCTCAAGCTGAAGAAAACGAAAAAGCACAGGGTAAGTCTTTGTAATGTTATTATGGTCTATACAAACTTGGACACAGATCTGTGGCACAGCAGATAAGCGGTTAAGAGATTCCAAGACCAAAACCAAATTTAACAACTTCCCTGTCCAATGAATCAAATATGGCTCCCAGGAGCATATTAGATTAAGTTCAGGAGTCACATATGACTAATTTTCAACATGTCTTCAGACATACATAAGCAGCCTATAATATATGTCCCACTATAGGACACAGGCCTTCTCTCAGGGAGAGAGTATGGGCTTAATCACCATGCATGCCCACCGCGGATTGGCGATTTCAAGTGCTGAGGTATGTGAATAGCTCAGACACTCAGGTTTCCTCACGATGTTTTCCTTCACACTTAGCGTGTGGTATTGATACTATAACTTCACATCATCAGCCATTTGACGCCCACTGCAGGACATAGGCCTTCTTCGTGGTTTTCATAACCATGAGGGGTTTTGCCATAATCGCCACGCTTGGCAGGCGGGTTGGCGATCGTAGTATGCGGTTGGAATCTCAGGAAGACCCTGCTGCCCATTTCCTGGTAATTGATTTCCTCAGTCGCCTTCTACGACATCCACGGAAGGAAATAGAGTGACTCTGTGGACTTTGATTAATTAATAAAATAATATATGTTTTCAGAAAAAGCAGCAGTTGAGTTCTATGGTGAAGAACTGGAAGCAGATACAAAGCGCAAGAGGCAAGTTCGAAAGCTGGAAAAAACACTAAAGAAACTAAACAGAGCTATCCACAAGCTTGAGGAGCAAGAGGTGGACTTTGATGATGATGGTGATTCTGTCTACATACTCACCGAAAGGTAGGTCTTATTCTGTTACTTATTTATGTGTCTAATGGTAGCTGTGTGACACAGCGTCCTGCATATGTACAAAAACCATGATAATTTTCTAATAATTAAGGTATTCTGAGACAGTATCTTGTGTGCCAGTATTTGACAGATTTTTTTATTACATTGAAAATGTGACAGACATTTTAGACGTTTAAATTTTTAACCCCCGACGTAAAAAACGACGGGGTGTTATAAGTTTGACGTGTCTGTCTGTCTGTCTGTTTGTCTGTGTGTGTGTCTGTCTGTGGCATCGTAGCTCCCGAACGGATGAACCGATTTTGATTTTGTTTTTTTTATTTGAAAGGAGAATTAGTCGGGAGTGTTCTTAGCTATGTTTGATGAAAATTGATCCAAGATGGCCGCCGCTACAAAATGGCGGAATATATATTTTTTAACAACCACCTCAATATGGGTATCAAATGAAAGGGCTTGAGTAGTAGAATACTATAACTATGACAAATTTCAAATCCAAGATGGCCGCCATCACCACATGACGAATAACTTACTTTTTTAATTAAGCTATGGTTAGGTCTTCAATCGAAGTGTTTAAATAGTAGAATAACGTACGCTATATTGGCATGGAATTGTAACTAACCAAAACTCTTAGATACGTTTGATGAAAATTAATCCAAGATGGCCGCCGCAACAAAATGGCAGAATACTTAATATTTTTCAAAGTCACCTCAATATGGGTATCAAAAGAAAGGGCACATATATAATTACATATATAATACGAGTAATTTGAATTGCAGATTCACATATACATATACACATGAAATACCTACTCGTATCAAAGATAATCCTAATCAAATAGCTATCTTTGAAGTAGCTTACCTATTTGTACGAAAGTTAAAAAATTAAAGGAAGACTGAAATAAGGTACGAAACTGGAATAGTTAAAAAACAAAGGAGTCCTTACAAAAAGCATGAAATAAAAAATACTTAAATTAAAAATTTAAAAAACCCCCGACACAAAAAAATGCAAAAAAACCTAAAAAGCCTAAGAACAATTTAAAATTACTAGGTAATTAAATACCACAAATTTTCATCAAAAAAAGGTTGCCTTATAAACCCTATAAAAAGTCAAGAAATAAATTCGAAATGATGACCCTACTATACAGATAACAGCAAGTCTAACTATCCACTTTGGACTTCCCTTATGCCGGAGGCATAAGTGCTAATATTGAACTCCAAGTAGTTACCTTGACCCGCTGTTGACCGTACGTATGAAATCTTTTGATCAAATGTTGTCGCGTCGGGGGACCGCTCTTTACCTATATTAAACACCTAACTATCTAAATAAAATTACATTGAAATTACAACGAAAATGATAAACGGTATTAAGAATTTCAAGTGAATCTACGTAATAATAATTAAAACACAATATGTACACTGCTACATTACTAAATGAACCTTGAAATTGAGGACTTAGGATAAACTTAATAGGTAATTTACATAATATGTACTTAAACAAAATGTTAGGCTTATATATTAGAGCGGTCGCCCGACGCGACAACATTTGATCAAAAGATTTCATACGTACGGTCAACAGCGGGTCAAGGTAACTACTTGGAGTTCAATATTAGCACTTATGCCTCCGGCATAAGGGAAGTCCAAAGTGGATAGTTAGACTTGCTGTTATCTGTATTTAAGTAGGGTCATCATTTCGAATTTATTTCTTGACTTTTTATAGGGTTTATAAGGCAACCTTTTTTTGATGAAAATTTGTGGTATTTAATTACCTAGTAATTTTAAATTGTTCTTAGGCTTTTTAGGTTTTTTTGCATTTTTTTGTGTCGGGGGTTTTTTAAATTTTTAATCATAATTATATTCTTTTTGTTGCACCAACCCGTGCTGAGGATAATTTTAAAAACCTGTTTAGAGGGTAAAAATTCCATCCATGCCGGGACTTGAACCAGCGACCTCTGGCTAACCGTGCCAGTGCTCTTCAAACTGAGCTAATAGGCAAGTGCAGGCATCGGCGAAATTTCGAGCCTCTTTACAAACTTCTCTGTATTACGTACAGGCAGCGACATCTGGCCGAAGCAATTTACATTTCGACACTGACTCACTGATGAAAATTCTTAGGGTACTTCTTGACGTCCTAGAAAGCTGAAATTTGGTATGTAAGCTAAATATTAGTACACAAACAACAAAAAAATCGAAGACTTGAAACTTTTACCCCCCCAACCCCGTAAACTAGGGGATGGAAGTTTGTAAGTTTGTATGAGACTTCTGCAAATGGTGATGCTAGAGGTCTGAACATTGATTTCCGTGTTATAAATAATAATAAAACACATATTTCAGGAGTTTTAGTAAATCACCCACATATTGTTAAATATTGCAATTTAAAAAAGTGCGAGTCGGACTCGCGCACGAAGGGTTCCGTACCATTATCTATACAACATTAGACACAAAGATAAAAAAAACAGCAAAAAAATCACGTTTGTTGTATGGGGGGCTCCCTATAATTATGTTATTTTGTTTATAGTATTTCAGAAAGACATAATCTGTGAAAATTTCAACTCTCTAGCTATCACGGTTCTTGAGATACAGCCTGGTGACAGACAGACGGACGGACGGACGGACGGACGGACGGACCGACGGACGGACGGACGGACAGACAGACAGCGAAGTCTTAGTAATAGGGTCCCGTTTTTACCCTTTGGGTACGGAACCCTAAAAAGAAGTGAAATCCCACCAAAAACATTTTCATGTAAAATGTTGCCAAGACGAGACCATATAGGTACCTCGCACTGTCAAAAAGTTATTATAGCTCATGTAGAGCCAAGCTTCTATCTCTACACGCCCTAACTCTACAAGCCCTAACTTCACAAACTCTAGACCTTAGTCAATATAATGGGGCTTGGCCTTTTCGTTACTACAAGAGCTATTGTATAACAGAAAAGTAATGAAAAGTAATAAATTGAATATATCGTCGGCTTATTGCAAGAACTCATTAACCGACATATTCACTATTGGGAGAAAAACGACTTTTTAGTTCGTGTTAGTTAATGGTTGTATTTCTTCTTCCTTATAACATCGTTAAAATAATGTCTGATATTAAAACACCACTATTGTATCATTGTTCAATACATCTATATGTCCATACCTTTAAAAAAAGCGGTTAGAGAAGGTAAGGTTTTTGCAGTAAATGACTTCTTGCAGTAAGTCGACGATATATAACTAATATATGAATATTTTTTTCACATTACGCCCACGTGACGGTAGCGAAACAGCCAAGCCACACATTTTGACTAAGGTGTAGTGTTTGTGAAGTTAGGGCTTGTAGAGTTAGGGCGTGTAGAGATAGAAGCTTGGCTCTACATCAGATCTGATAACTTTTTGACAGTGCGAGGTACCTATATGGTCTTGTCTTGGCAACATTTTACATGAAAATGTTTTTGGTGGGATTTTATTGTAAAATTTCCTACGACAAAGTTTTTACTTGGATACGGCATTTTATTCAAATATAAAATACACTTTCTTGGTTTTTTATGTTTGAAATATTGACACTAACTTATTATTTTTGATGGATTATTTATTACTTATTTAAATTTATTTATTATGAGATTGTAATTATAGTTTAAATATTATTATGTTATTTAAGCTTCTGCTTAGGTCTTGTATTTTTTTAAACTTTTTGACGATGTTGTTACGTAAACTGAATAAATATGAATATATTTGTTGGTTGTATTTATAATATGCCCATGAAACAATTATAGTTATTCAATAACCTTCCAAATGACACCAAATGTGACTAAATTAGTTGAACGAAACAGGATTTAACACACCGACAGTAGCCGCAGGAAACAACCGAGCCGTAGCGACCTGCCTTACGTGATTGTTAATATCTCGTGTGTTTATTATTAAAATTATTTACCAATTAAATTAATCTCTATTTATCTTTCTTTTTTTATATATTAGATTGTAAAGCACAGGTTGCTTTCGGTTGTTAACCATTTTGTTGCTATTTTAGAAAGCTTATAAAATGTTTCATGTTTTATATAATAACATGTATTATGAGTCTATATATAACGAGTTATTTGGACTAATATCCAAATAGAGTAAAAATCACGTTGTATAATTATCACTTTTTGTTAAAAAAAAATTGTCTATTACATTAAAATCATAAGTGTCAAGGAGTCAACTTTAGATCATTAAATTGGCTTTAAATTTACATACCATATCTAAATATATCGGTGTAAAACAACGCGAAAATATATTAAAAAATATAGCCGTCGATCGGGAGCCGTCGAACCGTCAATATGCTGATAGGCCCGTCCCCACTTTCACGTTATATGTCTGGCCGTACCTACCATGTTTTTGAGACCACAACGAATCTATCGGTACCTAACTTAGGCATATTCATGATGACCGTGACAAAAGCGATTTGTTCAAAAGGGTCTTTCGCCGCTAAAAGCCGATTATTGTTTAGAAATTGTACAGGTGTTTCTTAGACATGTGTTTCATTCTTAGTTTAGCTGGCTCTTGCTATTGAATTTGTGTTGTAATAAGAACAGCGGTGTTGTGGTATCGGAGCGTTAGAACGCCCGGCTTCTCATTCGGGAGGTCGTGAGTTCGAATCCCGGGATGTACCAACGACTTTGTTATCTAAGTTACGTACATTTATGAAGTTATAGTAGCAATACCACTCGCTAACCGTGAAGGAAAACATCGTGAAGAAACCTGAGTGTCTGAGGTGTTCACACACCTCAGCGCTTGAAATTGCCAATCCGCGGTGGGCACGCGTGGTGATAAAGCCCATACTCTCTCTCTGAGAGAAGTGCTGTGTCCTGCAGTGAGACATATATAGGCTACCTAAAAAAATTATAAGAACAGCACTAGATAAATAATACAAGAGACTAATAATATTTTGATCAAAGCTTGCCTATTCCACTTAGACCTGCTTGCATGTGACCTTAAATGTCGAGATCCTTTGTAATATTGTGAAAGGTAACTGTGTTTTGGGATACAGTGAGGACGAAAGTGGTACAGCAAGTGGAAAGGACAAAGATAAGCCAGAAACCGACAAGCAAGTGCTATTGCAAAGGTATTGCTACCAATTTTTTTAACTAATCTTGTCATTGGTTCTATATGTTAATTGCATTATCGTTTTTTTTATTTATATCTTCATGGGTATGTCAGAAATAATAATTATAATGCTATTATTGTTTTTCTGCATTTATCAATGCAATATTTATCTAGTGCTGTTATGTGTACTTTATTTTGCCTTTACTTTACCTGTTTCATTATTATTTCTCTTAGATCTGTTGCCACATTGAACAACTTCGTTAGTACATAAGAATGAAGTTGGGTACTGTCTTCAGAGTCAACTCCCATAATAAGCTCAACTGAGAATGTTCTGTGACATTCATGTCATACTGCTTAGACTTGGGAGCTCTCGTAATCAAACTAATCTCTCAGTTGGTATCTAAAACCGCGCAATCTGGTTGCAGGTACAAAGAGCGTTTAGTGCGGGTTCACACGAAGCTGTGTCAGCTTTCCAACACGAAGATGCCTTCGGAGCCCCGAGTACACATCGAGCCGCGACCAGGCCAGCCCGCTGGGCCTGCCAAGCGTCTCGAGAAATGGATTAACAAGAGAGTACCTGTGGGCACTCCCCTTCCGTTCCCTGACTTCCACGACGTGTTGCGATGCGTTAGAGACGCTAATGACGATGATAAGCTGGGCTGGAACGAGGTTGACATCATGGAGGAAGGTAAATTGGTTAATATAAAGTTTGGGTAGATACCTACGACACATAGAAGAAGAACGGCATAGAAGAAGACATTCGGGGCCCCATTTCATAGAACTATCATTATGCATGATTTACAATGACAATTCTGTGTACATTGCTAAGCTTAACCTAACCGGTTACGCAATGTACATCAAATCGTCATAATAAACTGAATTGTAGTTTTATAATAGTAATAAAATAATATATGTTTATTTCAGACCAATGATCCATATAGTTTATAAGTAGAACTTATCCTATGTTAGTCATCATACAATATGAAATGCGGCCCAGGCGGATCTCTGTCTCATCATATTGCAGTTCTTGCAAGAAATGCAATGTAATTTTGCAGAGTTTAATGTCGTGAGTTTAATGAAAGAGTTGAACCTATTGTAGAAGAATAGAGTGGGCATGGTGGGCACGCGTGGTGATTAAGCCCATACGCTTACAGTGGGACATTTATAGGCTGCATTATTAGAAGAACGGGAAAAAAAGCATTCGAAAGCATTTCCTTCCGAACTTCCTGACTCTATTGCAGACTCAGAGAACTGTTTTAAAAGTAGACTAGATAATTATATAAAAACCAAAAACAATCAAGTGCCGTAATAAGATATACACGCATCAGCTCTAAGCTGCCAGTGTATCAATAATAATAATAATAATAATATGCAAATGTACCGACAACTTAAGGTAAGTACGACTTGGTGTTCTGCTCTTCGCTAGAGCAGAACACCGAGTCGTACTAACCAGAGTTAGATCCGTATGGCATGCATATTTACTTCTTCGCTAGAGCAGAACACCGAGTCGTACTTACCAGAGTTAGATCCGTATGGCATGCATATTTACTTCTTCGCTAGAGCAGAACACCGAGTCGTACTTACCAGAGTTAGATCCGTATGGCATGCATATTTACTTCTTCGCTAGAGCAGAACACCGAGTCGTACTTACCAGAGTTAGATCCGTATGGCATGCATATTTACTTCTTCGCTAGAGCAGAACACCGAGTCGTACTTACCAGAGTTAGATCCGTATGGCATGCATATTTACTTCTTCGCTAGAGCAGAACACCAAGTCGTACTTACCAGAGTTAGATCCGTATGGCATGCATATTTACTTCTTCGCTAGAGCAGAACACCGAGTCGTACTTACCAGAGTTAGATCCGTATGGCATGCATATTTACTTCTTCGCTAGAGCAGAACACCGAGTCGTACTTACCAGAGTTAGATCCGTATGGCATGCATATTTACTTCTTCGCTAGAGCAGAACACCGAGTCGTACTTACCAGAGTTAGATCCGTATGGCATGCATATTTAATTGCTTTTTCGCTAGAGCAGAACACCAAGTTGTACGTACCGGAATTAGAGCGCCTGTTCCTACTAAAATATCCAAACGTTCAAATGTCTCGCCAAAGACTAGGAGACCAAAACGAGCGATAGAGTGCAATAAATTGTTACACCAAGATATACTTGACGAGATGAGATTAGAAGCTGACTCTTAGCTTAGCTCGCTATACAGGACCAAGTCATATGTACTCGCAATTATCAGAAGTAGATCCTACACTTGCCCAACTTACCCACTGATATGTGCAGAGTATTATTATTATTATTAATTCTTTATTACACAAAGACTGTACAAAAGGTGGACTTAATGCTAATGGCATTTTCTACCTGTCAACCTGCAGGGGGTACAGGAGAGGCAAAAATGTCGCAAGAGTACCGAAACAATCCAACACATCAGTGCATGTCCAACTATAGTGCAGACTGACTACAATCATTGACACAACCAAGTAGCTTCAATTATACACCAGATGCCTTCGAGTGCAAACTGATAAAGGAAAAAGTAGCCTACTACAAATTTTAACACTAATTTAAAAATGTACTGGGATAGGTCTATGATCACTGATAGAACTGTTCACTGCAATAGACCAGATATAGTTAGACTAACTCAACAAAAAAGTGTAAGTACCTTATTGATATTGCGGTCCCTAATATACACAATTTAGTTTCTGTGCACACCGAAAAAATTGGTAAGTACGCAGAACTCTCAGCAGAAGTACAAACTCAATGGCGAGTGAGCAATGTAGTTACTGTGCCCATTGTACTCTCGGCAATCAGCGTTATACTAAAGTCCTTACACGCTAATCATAAAAAAACCGGCCAATTGCGAGTTGGACTCGCGCACGGAGGGTTCCGTACCATTATCTGTATAACATTAGACAAAGATCGAGACAAGATAGATTTGGTACATTGAGAACAGCGCTATCTATAGAAACCAACAAAAAAGCGTTTAACATTGATATTTAACGACATGACATCGCCGCTGTGAAGGTACCTAGCTGGCAGCTTTGTTCTATGGAAGCCCCCCCCTTAATAGTAGATTGTTCACCAAGGGCAAAACAAAATTTTTGCGTCGAGGTTGTGAAATTGAATCCAGAGCGAACTGAGGCGATTCTTGCATAACTAAGAATTGCTGAAGGAGCGAGCGAGGGACCAAAAATGATTTGCGCCCGTGTAGAACACTCTGCTTTTCACTACCATCTGAGAGGAATGAAATAAAAGATAACACTTACATACCACTCAAATGTAAGTTCTGGCAGGAGGTTTTGAATTGCTTGTGTTGCCTGTTTTTTTTATATATTCTGGTGTTAAGAAGACACTATCATCATCGCTTGACGACATTTTCCGAGAAAATAAGTGAAATGAAAATAGACAAAAAAGCGCGCCAATGTTATTGATTTTTTGCATAGAAAAAAAAAACGCGTTCCAATTCCAAATATTTGACAATTAGGTTATTAAAAAGTTTTGCAGCAAAGAGTTCTAAACTAGGTTTTAAAACTTATTGCTTGGGTTGGAGTGAAATAGATATAGGACGAATCCTCAAGAGTGAAAGAGAAGTCCGATTTCTTAGTAAATGAGTGCATTAGTATATAAATTCAAAATTGGATTTTGAGTCTATTTACTTAAAGGTACCTAAAGGTAAATCGATTCAAAACCCAATTTTGAGTCTATTTACTTTGATGCATCTTAGCTTGAACAACAATAGCGTGTTTTGGGTCCTAAATTTGGGCATCAAAATGCATCATTTCGAGCAGATGGAGTGAAAATATTTATTTTATTCTGTTTTTAGTATTTCTTGTTATAGCGGCAACATAAATACATCATCTGTGAAGTTTTCAACTGTCTAGCTATCATGGTCCGACAGACGGACAGTGGAGTCTTAGTAATAGGGTTCCGCACCTCTTTGGCTACGGAACCCTATAAACTGGACATTCACCCGTCCAATTATATTCAGCTACAAAAAGCTGTAATCTTGAATACGTGCAGAATAGTGCGCAGGTTTTTAGGTCACAAGTAAAAAATAAAATGCACTTGGCTGCGGCCCGTGCCCAAACACACCTCGTTTCATCATCAGCCATTTAACGGCCACTGCAGGACATAGGCCTCCTTCGTGGTTTTTATAACCATGACGGGTTTTGCCATAATCGCCACGCTTGGCAGGCGGGTTGGCGATCGCAGTATGCGGTTGGAATCTCAGGAAGACGCTGCTGCCCGTCTCCTGGTAATTGATTTCCTTAATCGCCTTCTACGACATCCACGGAAGGTAATGGAGTGACGCTATTCTTAATCCGGTGCCACACGGAAAACACATCGTTTATGAGCGAAAAATGAGAAAACTAACCACAATAACAATAATAATAAAAATAAAAGAGGAAGATAAATAGAGAAAAGCATTTTATTGTTTTATTTTTTGTGGCATTTTTCCGTGTCCTTTAAACTGTCACTCCAATCAAATTTTGAGCCGTGTCCCCCGTTCGGCCGCAGCCCGCGACCTGTTTACACGCTGCGGCAAGAAGCTGCAGCGGCGGCGACAAGAGAACGAGTGGCGGCTCGCAGCGTCGCGCCTCACCGCTGACGCTGACCCGGCCGACGGCAGCGAAGATCTCAAGAGAAAGCTCGAGGAGAACCGAAAGGTCTCCGCGCAGCGCGAGTCCGAGCTCATTAACAAGTAAGTCGTTTGTAAGAGTACTGGTTGGTTGATTCGACTAATTGTTGAAAGGGACAGCCTAGCGGTGTAATGAGACTCAATGAGGGTTTTTCAGTGACAGCTGCCAGTTGAGTTTCATTAAAAAAAACTAGATGGCGCTGCAGGGAGAAGAAATATCATACGTTTTAAATGTTGTACATCGTTATTAATCTGTGATAATCTAAACATGGAACACGCTAACGGTGAAAGAAAAAATCGCGAGGAAACCTGAGTGTCTGAGCTATTCATATACCTCAGCGCTTGAAATCGCCAATCCGCGGTGGGCACGCGTGGTGATTAAGCCCATACTCTCTCCCTTTTAGAAGGCCTGTGCTCTACAGTGGGACGTATATAGGCTGCTTATGTAATCTAAACATTTCTCCTATCGTCAACGAAACAAGCGAGCAACGTGACAGAAACCACAGAGAAAGTACAGTGATCCATCGGTAACTTTCGGTACTGTATTTTTTTAATGACGCTTTGAAAAGCACTCATTTTGTGAGGAATGAAGAACAAACAAGAATATTTACACCGAATTTGATGACTTTTTTTGTCTAAATTCAAATTCAAAAGTGTTTTATTCAAAGTAGCACAGAAACTGCGACTTAATGAACGTTACAAGTTAAACTAGGTGTCCATTTCAAAATCTAGATAATTTTGGAGAAAAAATGGATAACGAAACTCCAAACTTTGTCTTTTCAAAGTCCGATGAGCAGATAATTCTAAAATCTAGTTTTAAAGACTCTCTTGTAACTAGCAACGGTTAGAATGTTAGTTTCTTTAAAGAAATATCTTAACGAATCTCTGCTGCCTAGCTTTTATATGAATCTGATCGCTCTCTTCTGCAAGACGCAGATGGTCTCAATGTCTGCTGCCCGACCCCATAGTAGAATGCCATGGGAAATAATACTATGGAAGTAACTAAAATAAACCAGCCTAGCAGTTGCGACATTAGTTAGTTCCAGGATCCTTTTGACTACATATGCTGCAGAACTAAGCCTATTTGCGAATTTTTCTACATGAGGACTCCATTGAAGCTTTGCATCAATTGTGATACCTAGAAATACAGTTTCCTCTACAAGGTTTAGTTTGTCTTTCCCCAAATAACAATGCTGTCAACCATTTTGACATTTGGTAGAATTAACTTTATACATTTTGTCTTTTTTGCATTTGACAATAACTTATTAGAAGTAAACCAATTTAGTACCTTAGAGAGAGCATTATTTGTATCGTCAAGGTCATCTTCTTGTCTCTTAATTAAAAAAATAAGTGACGGGTCATCTGCAAATAATACTATCTCTGACCATAAACGGCAAGTTATTTACATATACGAGGAAAAGGAACGGCCCCGAAATAGATTTCTGTGGCACTCCCATGTTAACCTCTGATCCTGTCGATTTAGTTCTATTTATGGGAGCTTTATGAACCCTCCTTTCTAAATATGATCTCATAAGTTGTAAGTTTTTCCCATTTATTCTGTAATGTTTAAATTTTAAAGTTTTTCATGGTCTACGCAGTCAAATGCCTTCGACAAGTCACAGAAAACGCCTATAGCATCCTTCGGTTCCTCCCATGCACTAAATATGTGTTTAACTAACGTAACACCAGCGTCCGTCGTAGACCGCCCTTGCGTGAAGCCGAATTGCTAACTGTGAAAAAACTGATCATTATTGAAGTGTGTAAGTAGTTGACCTTGACCTGTTTTTTCTAATATTTTACTCAAAACGGGTGAAACCTAGACTGGTTTGAAATTTGTGGGATCTTGCCAAAGGAACAAGCCTACTATATTTCATTAGGTCAGGGAATGTACTTTCATCTAAACATTTGTTAAAGATTCTGGCCAAATGGGGTGCTAGGACATCGATTACGGAGCTAACTATTATTACTGACATACCCCACAAGTCCTCATGTTTTTTTAGGATTTAGCTTATTAAACGCTTTATTCACGGTATGAGCTTCAATATTATTAAACGCAAAGTCGTGATCGCATTGGTTCAACAGCCGCGACAATGTTTTCATTTGAAGTTATTAATTTATCATCTATATTAAGTAAAATTCGTCGTCTCCTGATTTGGATTTACCGGTTTTCTTATTTATTATAGTCCAAATAGTTTTAGATTTATTAAGAATATTAAGGAATTTTGGATTTTATGTGCTCGCATTTAGCTTTGTGGCAGACAGCCCTAAATAATTTTAAATATACTTTAACATGCTGTAAAGAACTAGTCTTTTGTCTTTTTAACCGACTTCAAAAAAGGAGGAGGTTATCAATTCGACGCGTACGTTTTTTTTCCTGTGTTTTCGCATAACTCCGTCAAATCTTAATCGATTACAATTCTTTTTTTTTCGAACAGATATAACGTCCCATTGGTTCCATTTTAATTTGGTGAAGATCTGATGAAGACTTTTAGAGATGGAGAACGGAACTCTTCAATGGACAACAGTAAATAAGGCCTAATGGGGCATATCCTTTAATAAAATCCGTATTTTTCAAAACATCAAAAAATAGCGTAAAAGTAGTCCCAGGGTAATTTGGTGAAGATCTGGTGAAGTCTTTCGGGGATGGAAATTGAGAACGTCAAATTTTAAAGCAACGAATTAAGTAGGGTAAATTATGGTTATAAGGGACTCGTATGTGTTTCTCCCGCTCCCCCACTAAAAATTGAAAATAAAAAAAAAACGGCTTCGAAACACTACAGCAGTAAAAAGTTGGAAATAATTTAAATTTAGAAGTATGTATACATGTAGGTATTTTAGAAGTATAATTTGTAGTCGGTGCCCAGTTTCATGACCAGCACCTATATTTTGGGCACCGACTCCAAATTATACTTCTACAATACCTACATGTATACATACTTCTAATTATTTAAATTATTTTTAACTTTTTAGTGCTGTAGTGTTTCGAAGTCGGTTTTTATTTTTTATTTAATTTTTTTTTCTCATATAGAGTGTGTCCCTATTTTTCCGGATGCCAGCCCATTCATTAAACCTACTTTAATTTTTGATGATAACTTTTTCAATTTAAAGACTTTCAAAACTGTCTGAAACAACCTTAAAGAAATCTCCATAATGTTTTATTTTTTTGGGTAAGCTACTATGTATGTCAGTTTTAAATATAATTCTAATTTTTTGTTGTCATGGGCCTGTAAAGTATATCTTGCTCTGTTTTTTTTAATCTGCTTCAAAGTGTACAATTTGACGACTATGGTCTGACTTAAAGCAATTTATTGTAGAATAATGCGAAAATTCACAGTCACAGTATACATTATCAAGACGGGTGGCTGTTTTTGGTAATCTTAGTGGGCTCTAAGAAAATATAAACTAAATTAAAAGACTTCAAAATAAGTTTAATTTAGTATTTAAATGGGAATCTACCAGCACAGCATGTCGATATTAAAATCTCCACAGACTAATTTTCTTGCTACTACTTGAAGCTAACTTTAAAACATCCTCTATTACTGATTAAAATAAACTGTAGTCACTGACGGGGGGCCTGTATACGGTTACTACAATGTGCTTAGTCAGTTCGACACATGATAGTTCTACAACTTTTTGAACAGAAAGTCTGCAAATATCTTTCTAGTATATTTTGGTAGGTCTGAATTTTGCTAATATTTTTTCAATATTCCAGAATATCCCTTACGTTTCACCGGACCTTCCTTATACACCTGGTATGACAGTTTCCTGTATTTAATCTGTTGATAGATTACTGACTCAGTTAATAGGTTGGCGTTGGTAAATATGCTGTTTCTCTTTGCGGCGACGCTGGCGGCTTTGCTTGCAAACTCTAAGAACGGTGTTCTGATGGAAACTTGGCGTTGATGATGGTTTGCAGAGTTGAATGGTCAGGTTTGGTCTGGATATACAGTTCCTGTTCCATCCTTTCCCGGCCTAATTTTCGACACTACAGAAGCACTTAAGAGGGACTGTCTTTGACGTGGAAGCCGTGGAGATACGCCGCGAATCCTCCGTGGCCGGTCAGGATCTGCTTTTGTTACATTGTAAATTGTTTTTAATTTTCAGGTATGCTGATAGACAAAAGCAACTCCAACTGGAAGCGGTGGAGATTGGCGATAAGGAAGCTGAGGAATCGCCTGTCGAGAGTGGCGATGAAGCTCAGGAAGAGGAGAGACAGGAAGAGGAGTCACTCGAGAGCACCGAAGGTAGGAAAGAGAGGCTCAAACGACTTCTTAAAGAAAGGTCCAAAGATGCGACTAAAAACGCTAAGCCAATTGAGCTTGACAACGATGAAGAAGAGAACACTGTACATAAAAAGACTGATAATGGAGAAAGTGAGACACTGGAAAAAGGTAAGGAAGATGATGCAACTTCTAATAAGTCTGCTGTTGATGATGAGATGAAGGTTGCTGATGATGTGGCTAGTCCACGGGATAATGCAGATACAGATAATACCAACGAGAAATCGTTTAAAGACGGCCCTAACCAATCAGGTACTAACGATGATGTTCATTTACTTAGTGACGATAGCAGAGACATTGGGTCCGAAGTAGATGAGTTAAACTTGCTCCAAAAGTTACACTCTGGTACCGACGTCGCCACATCAACTCTTGAATCCTCAGATTCAGATCTGACTCCGATAGCAATATCTGACACCTTAGGGTCCAGTGATGATGTGCAAAAGGTAGGTAGCAAACATTCTAGTGATATCGTTAGTATAGAAAATTCCAGCTACTCTGAATCTGAAACCCAAGAAAAAGAGGAGCAGAGTATGAAGGAAGAAGTAATCTTAGAGGATTCTAAGTCTCAGACTGAAGATCCTCTACAGACGAACCTCGACAGTGACAAAGAAAGTCCAAAGAAGAATCGAGACAGTAATGACGAATATACAGAACCCCTAGAAGATATATTGCTCGCGTCGTCAGATGACGAGGATATGAACAAAGACAATCAGCGCGACGCATTGTCTATTGACGGTGATAAAGATGATTCGTTCGTTAACTTAAAGGATGATTCCATATCCATAGGCGATACAATAATTGAAGGATCTAACGAACTGAATAATCGTTCAGTGGCAAATGAAACTGATCAGGTGAAAGTTAATGTAGCAGAAAAACAACTTGCTAAAACAAAATGTGATGAAGTTTCTTGCGAACCAAAAGTGATTAAAATCGATGAAGAATCCGTACAAACTAGTGATGAAATGGTTCTGGAATCGGAACCTAAAGATGATGTTAGCGTGACTGAAGCTTTAGAGGGATCGAATGTTGACGAAGTATTAGAAGAATTAAATGAACCAAAAAGTAAGGCGGCTGTCGAAGAGCCCGTAGAACTACAAGATGATAGAACATTTCATATATCTAACGAAGAGGATAAAGTTGTTGAAAACACAGGTGAACTTACAAACAATGATGATACTACAGAATGTGATAACTCAAAATGTGATCCAGCTATTGAATCACCTAGTAACCAAACAACTCGAAATGCCGTAGACGAGTCTCAACCACCATTTGATACTGTTCTCCAAGAGTCTGAAGGAGTAAAAAGTTACAAAGATGTAGAAGCTTCGGATAATTCCATCGAAAAGGTTACCGAAAAATCCTCACCAATTTGTTCACCAAAAATTGACGAAATTAACGAGAAATTTGAGGATGAAGGTCAGGTAACTGAAGATTCTGGTGGATGTCAGGGTTTGTCTTTGGGTGCTGACTGTATGGTAACAGATAATGAAGGTGGTTCAGTTAAGATGACTGACCAAGTGGCAATTCCTACAGAAATCAAAAGTATGGATGTGGATCCAGATTATAATTCTGAAACGAACTTAGAAAACACGATTGAAAATGGTGCAATGGACACTGTTTAAACAAATCTTGTTTATTAGACAATTTAAACAGGCCGAAGATAGTTGAGTGATTTGTGTCCAAGAACAGCACATATTTATTTTAATAGCTTTCATATGATAACATTTCATATTTTGGTTAAAAAAGAACATAATCAGATGATTGGTAAATGGTTTGAACGATTATGGCAAATACTATTAGAAAGTGCGAATGTGCTTATTAGTTTGATGTAGTATGTGGACATTTAGGGACTTTCGAATACATTATATTTGTAAATTTGATTGTAATTATAATCTTTATTGATAGGTCAACATTTTTCTTATTCTTTAATTTAATATCAGCGAGAGGGTGATGTGAACTTACGTGTTTAAGTTTATGAGTTAAATTCGATATCAAATAATAACCTGACATAGTAGGAGCATGTAAAAGCGTTCACATTGAAATGTATAACAATATCTTTTACAATTATTCGTAAGATAAATAATAATAAACTGTACTTCGAGAAATTTATTTTGGCCTTTGAATCAACGTCTTGCAAATCCTCAGGTTAGTCCTGTAATAATTATTTGCACCTCTTGTATCGGAACTCTGCATTTTGTGATTATAGGAAGCCGCTTGGCACAGTTGTTCCTTGGGTGACAGATTTGGACCGGTAGTCAATCGGAAACACTGTGTGGGCATGTGGGGCAGGTGGGAAGTTTGCTTCCGCCGCGCACCTTATGAAACTGTCTATCTGTCTACTTATAGCTACTACGGCTAGTTCGTAAGGACGAGGAATTCGTCTCTGAAACAAAAAAATACCGAGTGCATGATAAAAAGACAAAAATATTTAACTTTCCTCTCACTCACCTAAACCAAGGAACAACAACTATGTCAAACGGCTTGCTTTAATAATAAAAAAGTTATTGCCACTAATTCATGACCTATTCATTTCTTCGGATGGATAAAGGAAACTAGTAAAACAGTCGCAACATTTGTATTTACAGTATTTACAAAGGACATTTCAGCTATGTACATAAACAAATATTTATTTACACGTATTCGAAAAAATAGTCTCATTAAGTAAAGCAGACTGGGCCAGCTTCGAACGAGAATTCATGATCTTTATTCAGAACCCCTAATGGTTGGAAATCCGAGATGGGCATCTTCTCCAGCCGAGACGTTTTCACCTGAAGGATTATCGCACCTTTCCCATGCTGAAACATAATTTATAATGGTTAAGAAATAGCTTAGTAGGCAGAGCAATGGCATATGCAGCAGCTCAAACAAATTGAGAATGAAAAAAAAAACAGGCGAAGTGCGAGTCGGACTCGCGCACAAAGGGTTCCGTACAATTATCTATGCAACATTAGACAAAGATCGAATTTGAGAACAGCGCCATCTATTGAAACCAACAAGAAGCGTTTAACATTGACATTTAACGACATGACATCGGCGCTGTGAAGGTTACATAGATGGTCGGTAGATGGCGAGCGCTATCTTTGGACAACGTTTGTTGTATGGGTGCCCCCCTTAAAAACATATTTTATTCTGTTTTTAGTATTTGTTGTTATAGCGGCAACAGAAATCACGGTTCATGAGATACAGCCTGGTGACAGACAGACAGACAGACAGACGGACAGTGAAGTAATAGGGTCCCGGGTACGGAACCCTAAAAAGGGCAAAAAGATGATTTACGGACACAGACAAGATAATATGCTGAATAATTTTACTGTATTTTTAGAATACCTAGGTCACTTTTCTTAGCGATCTGCACTATTCGTTCAAAAACCATCGAGTTAAGTGGATGGACGGGGTACTTACCTTGCATTCGTCCTGCAACACAGCTGGTTCCTTAAACTCCATTGCATTATGGCCAATGAGTTTAATATTTTGCCCAGGGGTTTCCGACCTGAAACAAGTTTTATATTTATTACATTTGCCATTTATGGTGTTATACAGTTGTGCAAAATGTATGAAATGAAAACAGGTGTTTTGTATGTAGATGGATAGTTGACGTAAAGAACAATTTAACACAATGTTATACACTAGTCCAGTTTAAGTAAAGAGTTACCTTTTTGCCTGTGAAACGCAGTTGTACGTGAAGTTCTGTCGAGCACCGCTAGATAGCAATCTAAGAAATCGCAGTTGTATTGTTCCGCTGCCTTCAGACTCATAAGTTATCTGTAACAAAGTATTTCATATGACGCAAGATTCTTTCTAAGTTCGAAATGTTGTCTATAAATCAAGACTGTAATGTATTTCTTACCCGGTAACCATTTGGCATTTGCGAGAACCGTTTGGGTTTGAGGGGCGCGACGAACGTAGATTCTGTACTCCTCGGGTCGGCCAAGATGCAAGTGCTGTGTCCTTGACAAAAGGCGCGTATGGGGTGTGCGGTTGTACCCGCGCCTCGGGCATCTATCCAGTACCAACCTGTGAGAATAAAGTCGAATTGAGATGAGTAGGAATTAAAACAAAATGGCCTTTCGTTGTAGCGAATTAAAACAAATTTGCAAGAAGCTGAGAACGTTATCGGACGGCTCTAAAGCATCGGTGATGGTCATTGGCGTATTCCAGGTAGGGGTTTGCGAACCCGGCTTCCCTCTATTATGCTCCTCAGTCCTGACCTAGGAAATGACAATTGAAAACCATTGTTATTTTCAAGATCAGGACTGAGGATTCATTAAAGCATCGGTGATGGTCATTGGCGTATTCCAGGTGGCGGGCTTTGCGAATCCGGCTTCCTCCTATTACACTCCTGAGTCCTGACCTTGAAAATGACAATTGAAAACCATTTTTATTTTTAAGGTCAGGACTGAGCAGGTTATGGTTGCCAGGTAGGGACGGAAGTGACCTTTACAATACTGTGCAAGAGTGCAGACTTCTGTGAATGAACTGATCTCCAACATTCACATATGCTTTGGACAATTGCTGTCATTGAGGCCACACTCTTCTATTGAACTCTTGGAACCCGGACGGATGTTAGCGAAATGTGCATATTGTACTCAGTAACCATGGGTCACGACCGTTAACATATTCTATCTGGCTTAACCTTTTTTTTTATTTATTTATTTTGTTTTAAAGAAGACTAACAGCACAATATAACAGAATAACACCAACATAGGAAACAGAAGGCCAATTACAAGTCTCCACTTATAAAAATTTTTGTTACATACCATCGGTAAAATTAGGATGCGCATTCCTTAGGTCGCGACAGGAGAGTGCTGGGTTGGTCTGCGTGCCCCTGGGACGTTTGACGGTGTCCAACACGGCCCGTGCGGTCACGACATCCGTCATGATGTCCCGCGCCCAATCTGCATCTTCGTCTGAAATTTCAAGCGCTGGATACATTTACTTTGCCTATTTCAGTAACAGTAGTAAAGATACTTGCTATCGGCGAAGGAACACATCTTGAGGATACCCGAGTGTCTGAGGTTTATATAGGTACCTCAGCGCTTGAGATCGCCAATCCGTGGTGGATACGCGTGCTGATTATGCCCACACACTCTAAGAGAAGGCCTGTGCCCTGTAGTTATAGTAAACGCAGAAATTACTCCGTAAAGGTTCTATAATTCCTGTGTGTTCTAACCTTCATCCAAATCTAACTCGTCATCGGTAGTTGTCTCTATCGAATCAGATTTCTCAATACTTCGTCTTCGTCTCGTATAAGCGGATAACAGCTCAGGCGGCAGTTGCGGTGCTGGGGCGGGGGGCCCTGGAGGGCCCGGGCTACCGGGGGGCCCTGTAGGGCCCGGTCGCCCTTCAGGCCCAGGGTACCCTTTTGGTCCTAATGGGCCCTCAGGACCGGCCGGGCCCGGTGGCCCAGTATCTCCTTTAGCTCCTTGTGGTCCTTCTGGGCCCTGTGGAAAAAGATCACATAAAAGATTCCGAGACGTGTCAGCGCGTTGGTAGCACGCTGGCCCTAGAATCGACTGGACGTTTTCTAAGTTACGTTCATTTGTGATAGTTAGTAATGATACACATAGGTGTATCATTACTATCACAAATGTATGTAACTGTACCTATGTACAGTTCCAGCGGTCAACTGTATTTCATGTATCCCAGAGGGGTAGGCAGAGACCAGGGACTGCCACTTGCCACGATCCTGACAGATCACTTTCGCTTCCTCAACATTCATTAGTCCTTGCATGCACGCACGCCGGTTTCGGGTACTTTTTAACATTTTATATTGTAATAGGTAGGTAATATGAGGAAACTTTTCATAAATGTGGTCTGAGTGTTTGATTGGTACTCAAATTGCGGACATTCAAGACATATTTTCTTTATCCTGTAACAAGTTTTTGATTGAGAAAATTTGATTCCAAAATGTCCGTAATTTAATTACGCATAAAATACTTATTTATCAAAAGTTTAGTCAGTTATTACAATAATTAAAAATATTAAATTGTGCGAGCGAGACAGCCTGTTGCAGGTGAGAATAGCCTTAAGAGCAAATTCGGTTTTGCATCACGCATGCTGTCGCCGTCGATTGAAACGTAGAGGACATCAATAATAGTATCACTTACCAAGTCACCCTTTGCTCCGACTGAGCCCGTCGGTCCAGGCGGACCTTGTTTCCCGACCTCCCCTTGATCTCCTTTCAGGCCCACTGGCCCCGTGTTCCCGATGTGGCCTTTAGGTCCCGTGCTGCCCTTGTCGCCGCGCGGTCCGGGGGAACCGGGCGGCCCTGCCTTGCCCTCTGGACCTTGGGGCCCTGTAGACCCGGGGGCACCGACCTCTCCCTAACAATGTGAGTTTTAAAATTAACTTTAGATTAGACTGAATTAAGGGAGGTTTTTTTTCTAAACTAATTTTTCGAATTCTGTTCAGACACTTCATGCTCAATTTGAAACGTAACTTATTAAGGGGCGACCCGGTGCTAACTAACGCCTATAGAAAAAACTCATATCTTCTTTTCTAATTAAGAATTATAGAATTTTGCAAAAACCGAGGAAAAGTTATGAGTACCTAAACTTTTGACAAATGTGGTCTGGTAAATTTTAGATAGGTACTTACAATATTTTTGTTATACCCTAAGTTTTTAAAAAAAGAGAATTGGCCACGAACATTATGAACTCCTTACGCCATGTTTCTTTATGAACACTAGCGGTCTTATTATTAACTTAATTCCGGACACTTCACTTCACTTTAAACAAAGCTCTGCGAATCAGAGCGAAACCTGGTCGGACTTTTCCGACAAAAAATCAAGAGTCCGGAATGAAATTTTTTAATCTTTATTTAAAGAACTTGGTACACAAAAAAGAAAAGCGACTATGTCGTCCTAGTAGCTATACAATAGTTTATACTGTTACAGATGTAAGTATCTATACAAGTCTATAGCAAATTATATCCTAGCTTTCTAACCAAATTTAACCAATTTGTGCAATGTTTTGGCCTCTTCTGAATTGGGAAATGCTAGAACTACCTACGTTACAACCTCCTACAGTCCGAAATATTGAAAAGTTTCTACACATTCACATTCCACTAAAATATGATGTAAGTAATCTTCGATTACTCCACATTCTGCGCAGTTTGGAGATGGCACTTTTCATCAGAAAGGCGAATTTATTCAGTGGGGTGTGGCCGGATCGAATAACTAACAAGTCTCAAACTAAGGATAACGAAAAGGTTCAGATCGAATTGTATATTATACCAAATTCCGATTGTAATATTCCGTAGCGATTGTAATATTCAGACCAAGATTTGTAGATATTTTCTTTTAACGTCTGTAAAACAACAGTATAAAATGGCAAAAGCTTCTGAGGAATCCCGTCTGATCCCAAACGATCCGCCACTTCGTTACCATACAACCCCACGTGTGATGGTATCCATTGAATAATAACTTTTAAGGGTTCCGTACCCGAAGGGTGCCAAACGGGACCCTATAACTATGACTTCACTGTCCATCTGTCTGTCTGTCACTAGGCTGTATCTCATGAACTGTGATAGCTACGTAGTTGAAATTTTCACAGATGATGCTGTTTTTAGTATTTGTTGTTGCCGCTATAACAACAAATACTAAAAACAGAATAAAATAAATATTTAAGTAGGCTCCAATACAACAAACGTTGTCTAAAGACAGCGCTCGGCCATCTATGTAACCTTCACAGCGCCGATGTCATGTCGTTAAATGTCAATGTTATACGCTTCTTGTTGGTTTCTATAGATGGCGCTGTTCTCAAATTCGATCTTTGTCTAATGTTGTATAGATAATGGTGCGGAACCCTTTGTGCGCGAGTCAAACTCGCACTTGGCCGGTTATTTTGTTTGATCTTTCTAATCGTCGTAGGGATTCCATGATAGTGTAGGGCCTACACCTACACTATAGGCTACCCGGACGCCTCGAAAGCGCGAGGCGCAAATGGAATGAATGTAAACACAATTAATTTTCTATCACGTGAATGGAAGTGCCTATGATAAATCCGCATATAATACGCATAGCCTGATTTTGTACTTTTTGGACTTTGCATAAATTACTTTAGTTTGCTGTCATAAAGGAAACTTCCGTGGTCCAGTCGACTTCGTATAATCGGAACATATATCCTTCGCAAATGTTTAGAATGTAAGCCCCAACTAGAGCCAGCCAATACTTTGAGTACACGTTCAAAACTTTTAACGTTTTCTGTGTAATTTAATTGATGTGTGTGCTTGCCCCATTTTAAAGACCTCGAACGATACACCTAAGTATGTGACAGGGTTTACTAATTGTAATTGTGTGCCCTTGAGGCACATTGATTATATGAACCATAAAGGACGAAATCATTACAATCTCATGACAAATATGCACAGTGACAACGTTAAATAATATTGGAGATAGAGGATCACCTTGTGCAAGACCACGTCCTGTTGATCTTGTCAAGGTAAAGACGTCCGAATGTTTGACGTTTAGCTCTTCAAGAATTGCCAAAGATAGCCTATCATAGCCTATCTCCAACCCCCACATTATCCAAAGTGCTTAATAAATTATTTATATAAACATAAGCTTATCGCAGCTTGCTTTAGGTATAGAAACCTTTGCTTAACAATAGCAGGGGCATTGACAATGTCATGGTTATGAAAACCATGTGGGAGGCCTATGTCCTGCAGAGGGCGTCAAGAGGCTGATGATGATGATTTTTATCTAGTGACGCTTCAAACCGACCTCATTTGTCAAATTATTATAATTAAAATTACCAACACAATTTTTTGTAGAATGTGCATGCGATACGAATGTCAGACTCAGACGTAAGAGCAGCCATAAGGGAGGTTTTTAGAGTACCTGCGTATTATTTTTAAATTTTTGTTCAGTCGCTTCAGTCACACAGGGGCTTAGTCTTTTGAAGCATAACATTATTAAAACAACAAAACTAACATTAGGTCCAGGTGCTCCCCTGATGCCTCTTTGCCCCTCCAGCCCCGGAGGCCCTGCTACTCCATTGGGTCCGGTGTCCCCCGGCGGGCCTGACGGGCCAGCGTCACCCTTTTCGCCTGGCGGCCCTGGATTTCCTTGCGCTCCGGCTGAACCCTCTGAGCCCTGAAAATAAAAACAACCTTTTTTAAGTCCGGCATCATCAGAGCAGCCTTGAAAACCCGCTGAATATCTTCGGGTTTGTTCCCATTGGTGTAGTTGGGGGGGTTTGGTCTAAACCCACCCCAGGAAGTTAACATGCATTGAAAATCGGTGAGACAGGCCATCGCTTTTCAGGCCCCTCCTGGAAAATAAACCTAGATACTTCAAGCTGTGGTAGCGGAGCGGTAGCACGCCGGTTTCTCATCGGGAGGCCGTGGGGAATCCCGGCATGTACCAATGACTTTGTGTTCTAAGTTACGTACATTTGTGAATTTATAGTAGCAATACCACTCGCTAAACGTGAAGGAAAACATCGTGAGGAAACCTGAGTGTGTGAGGTGTTCACATAGATAGATAGGTAGATAGATAGAATATTCTTTATTGTATGTACACCGCTTGACATTGCCAATCCGCGGAGGGCACGCGTGGTGGAATAATTAAGCCCATATTCTCTGAGAGAAGGCCTGTGCCCTGCAGTGTGACGTATACCTATAGGCTGCATAAAAAAAACGTCAAAATGTTTGGTTGGGCCGGTGGAGTAAGGTAAGGTCAGCCACTGAATAGTGGCCAAGAACGGGTCGAGGGTCGGTGGGCAGACCACCAGCCCAGTGGGCGGACGACATTGTGAAAGCAGCTGGGAAACGTTGGACGGGACTAGCAAAGGACCGTATGGGTTGGCGTGAAAGACAAGAGGCTTATACTCAACAGTGGGTTCTGTTTATGGGCTGATGAGATAGATAGAAAGACGCTAAAGTTTGTTCCGTGGGCGATTCGGCTGGGCGCGTCGCTAATGAACGCAGTTTCATAGTCAATGTAGGTATAGCAGGAAAATTATTGCTATTCGACTCGGCGGGACTTGTGAGTTTATTTTAGACTAAATTCTGATACCAGTTTGGTTTTGAGATAACAAGTTCGTCTTGAAGGAGTTGACTCATTCTTGTGGCCTATTTCCTAAATACCAAATACAAATCGACAAGATCCGAATCATAAGCAGCCTATATACGTCCCACTGTAGGGCACAGGCCTTCTCTCAGAGGGAGAGTATGGGCTTAATCACCACGCGTGCCCACCGTGGATTGGCGATTTCAAGCGCTGAGGTATGTGAATAGCTCAGACACCCAAATTGCTACTATAACTTCACAAATGTACATAACTTAGAAAGAAAAGTTATAGGTACATGCCCGCACTGGGAATCGAACCTGGGTCTCCCGCTTCAGAGTCCAATATTCTACCCACTAGGTTACCACCGCTTAAACCTCGATCCGCTTAAGATCCGATTAAAGTAATGAAATACAATGGGGTTTTCATCATATATATATATACGGCTTACCGGTGTACCCGGTAATCCAATTTCACCAGGTTTTCCGGTAGGTCCCACCGGACCAGGAGCACCAGGAGGACCCGTGCTGCCCTCTGGTCCATCCGACCCTGGTTCACCCTTCAGCCCTTGCGGTCCAGGCTCTCCCCGTTCACCAGGGAAGCCAGCTGGTCCTGTGTCGCCCTTGGCACCTTCGGGACCGGGTGGCCCCTTTTGTCCTGTTTCGCCTTGCTGTCCTGGAGGTCCGTCTTCGCCTTTTGGGCCCACCAGACCTCGCGGACCCTAGAAATATGAACATTTCGTTAAAGTGTCCGATAAATCAACAGGTTAAAAAAGACGGACAAGTGCGTGTAGCACTCTCGCACTGAGGGTTCCGAGCAAACGATTAAAAACTTAACTTTTCAGTGGAAAAGTTTTTACTGTTATTTTACGTAAAATAACGTTAAATTAATGTTTTTGTGACTTTTTATTTTTACTTGTGCTATGAGACCTTGCTTCTAGTCTTTTCAATGTTTGAAGCTTAAATGACACAGTTTAAAATTATTATTCTAAAACCTAGAATTCATGCATTGAACTGGCTTAATTACAGACATTTTTGTTATGCAAATGATCTTTAATGTTAAAATGAAAGGGTTTATTTTTTCCCTTTCAAGGTACCTTAAAAACCAGCTTTTTATCAACGTACCAGCTTCCCTTCAGGTCCTGCCGGACCAGGCAGGCCGGGAGCGCCAGGGCTGCCAACCTCTCCGCGCTGTCCCTCTGCGCCCCGAGGGCCCACTTCCCCGGGCAACCCCTTTGGTCCTCTTTGGCCGGGGGCACCGCTCGGCCCAGCTGGTCCCATCGGCCCTTTAAGAGTTGAGAGCTGTTTTTTCAAGAGTGTCCATCTGACAATGTTATAATTATCATCATCAACGTCATCACCGTCGCCGATACAATACACTTGGTTAAGGTAATTTCCCAAAGGCCTCTTCCACCATTTATCAACCGTTACCACAATCAGCTCTACAATACCTAATATTGATTGCAGATGGTTTTCACAGTGACGCTTACCGTCGCGAAAGCGGCACTGTAAAACCACATAATAGTTTGGTGTTACCGAAGCTTGCGACTTTCGTCGTGCGACAAAGTGAATACATAAATCATCTTCTCTCTAAAGTTTTTAAACTAACCTAGAGGTCCAGTATCTCCAGTGTCCCCTTTGAGTCCTGACGGACCCTGAGGCCCAGGTGATCCTGCAGGGCCGGCGGGGCCTGTGAGACCTCTGGGACCATCACCTCCAGGCGATCCAGGTGACCCGGGGTCCCCCTGAGGTCCTTTGTCCCCCGGGAGACCCACTGCACCGGGCTCTCCTCTAGCACCTTGAATGCCTGTTGATCCTTGTGGTCCCTATGGAGAAAGATGTCCATAAATCCGTCTTGATTATTTTATATTGATTTGGTTATATTAGCGATGGGCGGTGGTTCGAAAAAATGATTACTTACTGACCCTAATAAAACCGCAAGTGGCTAACTCTGATCTCTGCTTAATCCTCAGGGATACAGGCGTGAGTTTATGTATTTTAAGTCGAAATAATACGTGGATGAGTATTTGATTAACAATTAATTGATTCGTATAACAATTGACTGAAGCTGTGCGCTACGCCAAATATTTATGCAGCGCATAATTTACGCTTTCAAACTTGCGGTGTCACCAGTCCACACCATTAAAGTTAAACGGGCGGTATCAATAATTTAAGTAAAAGCTTTGCCCTCATAGTATTTTGATAATTATGACGATTTGTTTGATTATAATTCACCCCGAAAGCGTGATGGCATAGGCGCACAACGGTCTTTGCACTGCGTGTGAGTGTGACCAAATGCAGTTGAATTGTTATTCGTGTGTTTTCGAATAAACGCAATATTCGAATAATTTTACAGGTTTTAGTAACTAACTTTTGCCCATCGTTAGGCTTTATTATATTCAGGTAGAATGTCTTTACATTTCGACGAAACTTACAGGTTCACCAGCCGAGCCTTTGAAGCCCTTTTCACCGGGTGAACCTGGTTCGCCTTTATCGCCATCTTCTCCCGGGGGCCCGACTGGTCCTGGAGCCCCTGGTAGTCCTCGAGGACCGGGAAGTCCATCTCGACCCATCGGCCCTAAAACGCAAAGTGCAACATGTGTTTGTTTATTTTCTTTCGTAGTGATACTTAACACTTACTATTAATAAATATTTTCTTACCCATCACTCCTGGTTCCCCAATTTCGCCCTTTTGCCCTCCTGGACCTGGAGATCCCCGTGGTCCATCTCGCCCTGCAGGTCCCATCGGGCCCTCTGACCCTTGAATACCGGGCTCGCCTTTGTCCCCTCTCAAGCCCGGAGGACCTGGTGGACCCAATTCTCCTTTGGTTCCCGGTATACCCTAATGAAAAGTAGAAAAAGTTATGGCATTTTTTTGGATTCGTAGCGAATACTTCTATCAAGCGAGCAAGGTTATTTCACATGAGAGGTTTCTATTTCTTACAGCAGCGCCAGGTAGTCCGGTCTCCCCACGATTACCCGTTGGACCTGGTGAGCCAACAGGTCCTGGTTTTCCCTCAGGCCCCGGCGGACCTGGCGGTCCTTCCTTGCCGGCTTCACCTGGAGCGCCCACTTCGCCTGGCGAGCCAGGTACCCCAGATGAACCTTGAGGACCTTGTGGCCCTGGTTCTCCATTTTGACCCTGAGGGCCGCTTGGACCGGGTGGTCCTATTGGTCCTATCGGTCCTTGGTCACCCTGAAAAATATTTTTTTTTAAATTTAAATCGATTTCCTATGTGAACAATCTCAAATAATGATATGAGAGGAGGACAGAAAATCTTTCATTGAATTGACGAATCAATATATTATCAGTTTGTATGATAGATGTTTAATCACGTATTAGAAGTTAAATGGATTTGAATGAAATTTAGTACAAAGTGTAGACATAGCGGTTAACATAGAATACTTTTTATCAAAATGTTATCTAAACGATTTCACGGGTACATCATTAAGGTTCATACCGAAGGTCCACGTTCACCACTCGGTCCTGGAGGGCCAGGCTTTCCATCAGACCCCGGAGGTCCTAGCGGCCCCGGAAATCCGCGGACACCTTCCAACCCTTGTGGTCCGCGCTCGCCTGTAGAGCCAGGTGGGCCTGGCTGACCAGTGTCGCCTTTGGGCCCCGGAGGACCGTCCGGACCGCGTCGGCCTCGAGGTCCTCGGTAACCCTGGAAAATATTTCCAAATAATCAATTCAAAAACATCATTTACAATTAGGGCTATTATTTTATTACGTACGACGATACGGGTCCGAACAAGTCTTACTTTTTCATGGGGTCGAAATAAGGCTTACTTTGCTTTCAGTAGAGGGGACGAGGGGTTAGAAAGTGGTTAAAATTATCTTACGTAAGTAATAAATGAATAGCCTCTTTAAGATTTTGGCACTTCGTGAAGTTTTGTAGGAAACCTTGTAAGCGTTAGGTGGCTATAAGTCGAACGGAGTGAAACAGACAGGGTTTCGGTACTTACTCTTGGTCCTATTTCACCACGGTCTCCTGGGATCCCTATCAGTCCCTGAAAGAAGAACTTTACGTTACGTTTCTTTCTTTTATTAATTACAAGCAAAATTTTTAACAGTATACCCCTTACCATGAGACCCTTCGCTCCCCTTCTGCCTCGTCTACCAGAGGCACCTTTGTCTCCCTTTTCTCCCTGAGTGCCCGGGTAACCAGAAGGACCCTGAAGGCCCGCTACACCTTTTTCGCCACTTGGACCAATAGGTCCAGTCTCGCCCTTTAGTCCTTCCGTTCCCTGGATAAATTGTAACAGCATATGAGATAGGTTATATAAGAGCCGAGGCGGTCTAAATCAGAAATGGTGTGGTGATCTAATCAGGAAGTAGGCGATTTTCTCACCTTTTGTCCTTCAGGACCCTCTACACCGGGCGGTCCTGTTTCTCCGGGGAATCCTCGTTCGCCTTTAGGACCCAACTCTCCTTTCTCACCTTCCAGACCTGGAGAGATAATCATTATTCTCTATACCGTAAGTTACCTACACAGGTTATTTGCAATTCTGCATATTTACTCTCCATATTGGTGGCACCAACAAAGAGGAGTTCAACGAGAGGACATATTTATTTTATTTTATAAAAGGTACAATACATACATTGTTGCGTCGATCTCAAATAAATTATCAGGGTGTAGAATACTCTCAAACCTAGACCTAGACCAACCCAGATGCAGTCTGAACTGAACTATATCTTTCTGTTATTACCTCGAATTCCTTTATCTCCTTTGTCTCCGGCTGGACCTCGCGGCCCATCATCTCCTTTGTGTCCTCTCAGGCCAGGAAAGCCAAGCATTCCCTACAATAAATCACAAGTTAATAATGAAATCAGGCTGAACTTAAATCTAACGCACATTAATAATGAAGTATGACACAGCTTGAATCTATAAGCATTTCAAATTAAGCTGACCTGAGGGCCTTGTGGTCCTATATCACCAGGTGCCCCTTGCTGGCCAGGGTTTCCAGGTGACCCAGGCGAGCCTTCGGGACCAGGCAAGCCTGAGATGCCTTGCTTCCCTTGTGGTCCCTGTAAAATGTCGATTATGTAAAGGCAAGTGGAAAAGAAGGTGACTTGTTAAGGCCATTGTGAAGGTCACATTACAGCTTTTTATTATATTGAAGTTTAACTGTTATATCGTGTAAAGTTTACTATCCATGATGACATATGTACTTGATTCGATAACCCTAACCCTGCTTAGCTTAAAGGCTACATCCAAAAGGATATTTTTTTTTTTATTTTATCGAAATATTGATACAAAATCTCGTCTATATTTCCACTTTATTGCTTCCCCTTCAACTCACCGGTTTAAGCGGTTTTTCTTCAGCCGCTCGCTAGCAGATAGGAGAAGTGATTATTCAAATGAACCATTATTTAAGCCCTACTCTAAAAATACTCAAGAACACGTAAACAACTAACCTGTACTCCAGGCGCGCCAATGGGTCCCTGTGGCCCGGTCGACCCCACAGGGCCGGCCTGGCCCGTTTGGCCGGGTAGACCAGGCGGACCGGGCTGGCCTGCTGCCCCTTTAGCCCCCTGAGGGCCTTCGTTGCCGGGGGTCCCGGGGTAGCCGATCAAGCCCGGAAAACCTCGGGGCCCCATGAAACCTCGCGGTCCCTGTCAATCGGAATGATTATGTGACAATATTTCTGACCTCTCGTATTTTTCTGCGAGTTGGTAACTTTTAAAAGCACAAACTCTGGTACATTTTTACAACCACAGATAGATAGAATATTCTTTATTATATGTACATCAAGAGTTGCATGCGAGACTTCAACAATAATAATATACACAGTGCAGTACAATTGGCGGCCTTATTACTAAAAGTAAGTACCCATCTTATCTTTCCTTAAGTAAAGTTGCAGTAAAGAATATTCTTATCTTATCTTATCTTATCTTATGATACATGAAAATAAAAAAATGTTCCTTGCACTACAGCGGCAGAGTGGTCACTTTACCTGTCTACTGTAAGTATGAGGTACTAATAAACGTTGTATAAAGTATGGATCATGAATATAAAAAATAAATAAAAATAAAAATTGTCCTCAGCACAGGTTAGTGCAACAAAAAGAATATAAAAAAGTGTTATTACAAAATTGTTAATGGCTCACAAAAAAAAAATTGTAAGTAGAGTAAAAATATACCAAATTTTGGGCACAAATATCATCAACGATTGATAATTTTCTCACCAATTCTCCGGCTACACCCTGCCGTCCTGGCGATCCGTCATCGCCCGGGGGCCCGCCTTGTCCTGCAGGCCCGACCTCCCCTTGTGGTCCTATGGCGCCTCTTTCTCCCTTGTCGCCAGGGATACCGGGTAGTCCAGGAGGCCCCATCTCACCCTTAGGTCCCGTGGGGCCGGTTGCACCCCGCTCCCCGTCGAGCCCGGCGTGCCCTCGGCGTCCCGCGTGGCCGGGGGGGCCTTGAATACCTCGCGGACCAGGAGCGCCCTAGATAGATAGCACTCAAGCTACATATTTTGACTAAGGTTTAAAGTTGTTGAAGTTAGGGCTTGTAGAGTTAGGGCCTATAGAGTTAGAAGGTTGGCTCTACATGAGATCTGATAACATTTTGACAGAGCGAGGTATATGGCCTCGTCTTGGCATCATTTTACATGAAAATGTTTTTGGTAGAATTACCATTTTTACGATAGAGCAAACTCCAAATGTCTCGTATGGAATCAAACGAGGCGTTATAAGCATAATTATAGAGTCCCGTTCGTATCCTTCTTTTACGGACACCCAAAAGTAAGTTTTTCGTAGTAATAGGAATATTACTATATCTTATCTAATTGCTAAAGTAATAAGAAGTGGAGAGTGGCGTAGCGTGAAGTGGCGTGGTCGAAGTAATATGCCCGACAAATAACTTTACTAAATGACTTTGACTTCACATTGATATAATTCGAGTCTCATTTGCGGAGGACGTGGGATGTGACTTAGAATTCTTCACAATTTAGTAAAATTAACTAATAATAAAAAAAAGCTCTTTTCCTTTTCCATCGCAAACGCGGAAATTTGGAAAGTTACCTGCCAAATATTATACTTGTGTTACTTACTGGTTCTCCAATATCGCCCTGTTCTCCTTTTGGTCCCTCGGGGCCGACCTCTCCCTCAGGTCCGGGAGGGCCTGTTAAGCCCATTGGCCCCTCAGCACCTCTCATCGCTGCCTGTATTCACAATAGGACCCGTTAAGGCACTTTTAAAATTATAGAAATAACTTTATAAAAGTTTGCGATACCACTCGCTAACCGTGAAGGAAAACACCGCGAGGAAACCTGAGTAACTGTTGTGTTCACATTCCTCAGAGCTTGAATTACTAATCCGCGGTGGGGATGCGTGGTAATAAAGCGCATAAAGAAGGTCTGTCTGTGCCCTGCAATGGGACGTGTATTGGCTACATAAAAAGAAAAATAACTGTATAAATACATAATGTCTCTAACATTAATAAATAACTTCGCAATGTAAAAAAATGTTACGTCCACAGTGAAACAAAAAAAAAACATTAAATAAAAAATAAAAACCGATTTCCAAACACTATATGTGGTTGGTGCCCAAAATATATGTGCTGGTCATGAAACTGGGCACCGCACTACAAATTATACTTGTACAGTACCTACATGTATGCATACTTCTAATTATTTAAATCATTTCTAACGGAACCCTAAATCAAAAAATGGTATTCCTACGCACACAATATTCTTCAACGACCAATCCAACGATGCCCCACATGATGGGGTACTAGGAAACCATAACGGTTCCGTGTCGGACTACGGAACCCTAAAATGGAGGATAGGTACTTCTTAGTCTGTGGGTTTGCAATGTACACCAAATTCATCGAATGGAAGTTTTATGAAATAGGGCTCCTTCCACTTATTACGTAACGGTCCACTGTATTGGTTTATCCCCGGAGTGTCAAAATATGCACGCAATTGACAGTTCAGATTAGGTTAATCGGGCGAGTCCTTACAGAGGTGAAGTTACGTAACTGTCCACAGTATTGACCATTTTGAAGTTTCCAAAGTGTCAAAACATGTAAGTTTTGCCCTGATGGCTAATTATATTTTTGTTCCACTTGCGACTATGGGCCTTTGGGGGCTCAGGCCAAGATTTTTGTTAGGGAGCTGGGGCGCCGAATGAGTTGCCGTGGGCTTGACTGCTGCTCTGGTGCTTTTCTTAGCCAAAGAATATTGTATGGAATCAGGCGTTACTTTGTGGAAATCCATAATAGCATTAAAATGTTAAAATTACTTTGCTAAATTCCGCCAAAAACCCACAAGCACACAGGATATCTTTGGCGGTGCAGCGTGGCACTGTTGCCAACGTGCTGGGGGGTCCTTTGTTTCAGAATTTCTCCGGGGTGCTTTTTTGGGTTAGGTAAGGTTAGTTTAAGTCACAGAGGATTAAGTTTTGTTTTTGTATGCTTGAACAATTTTTGGACGTATTTGTTCTGTGTTCTGGACGAAACTTTTGATGGATATTGTATGGTACTTGTATTTTTAAGTATTTTTGCTTATGTTTGAAATAAATGATTTTATTCGAAATTAAAAAACAAAGTATTTAACAGTTTGGAGTAGGTTAAATCGGATGAGTCCATACAATGGACAAGTTATGTTGTTGCGCCCCTGTTCTCCCTCCCGAGTTACTCAAGCCTAAGTATAGGCAAATTTTAAAGTTCCCACGTCGGCAAGAAACCTATACATGCGTGAAAAGCGAACCTACCATGTGTTGCGTCAACATTTGCCGAAGTGCTTCCGATTGTGCATCCGGCCCCTTTTCATTTGCCGATTGATGGAGCTGAAAATGTAATCGTCGCTTAGATACTTGTACAATGTACTAGATATTGAAATAAAACAAAACCTGAAGTCAATAATGAAACAAACCACTTAAAAAAAGATAAATTTAAAATTTTCGTCTTTTTCTACTTAAAAAAAATCTATTTAGAGGCTAAAATTTCCACCCATGCCGGGACTTGAACCCGTGACCTCTGGCTAACCGTGCCAGCGCTCTCCCAACTGATCTAATACAAAATACTGCTACTTTGCTTACAAAATTGCCGCAGCAAGTTTTGGGCTGCATAAAATAAAAAAAAATCAATTGAGCATTTTAAACGTTTCCTTATTAGATTACATTATAACTCTCTATTGTAAACACCAGAAAAAAATACATTGAAAGCCTTACATACTACCTAAAAAGTGGAAGTGGTTTAAATTTTAATTACCCATATTGATACGAGCGGTGGTAGCGCTGCGGTCGAACGCCGGCCTCACTTTCGGGAGGTCGTGGGTTCGAATCCGGCATGTGACAACCAATGACTTCATTTTCTAAGTTACGTACATTTGTGAAGTTGTAGTAGATAGCAATACGACTCGCTAACGATGAAGGAAAACATCGTGAGGAAACTTGAGTGTCTGAGGTGTTCACACACCTCAGCGCTTGAAATTGCCAATCCGCGGTGGGCACGCGTGGTAATTAAGTCCCTACTCTCTCTTCTGAGAAAAGGCCTGTGCCCTGCAGTGGGACGTATACGAGGCTACGTAAAAAAATGTTACTGTAGAAACGGTTTTGCGATATTTCAATAACATGTTGTATAGAGACTGGATGTAGAGACGAGTTGGTTCTCAGTTATTGAATTGGTATAATCAAGTCATCCATTGAAATCGAAACATTCGAGAGAATTTAATATGAAGTCTGGCATCTCATTTTTTATCTAGTCTTCGGTCAGATTTTATCTTATTGATTTGTAAACTAATTTCGTTCTAGGTTTTCATTTTAGATTCTGCTTTATGCGCGTAAACTTATCTAAAGTTTTGAAACTTGCAAAACATGTAATTTACATTAAATTTAATTTATACAGGGTGTAACAAAATCCCCATATACATCCCATTTACTATCACGAATATCTCTGAATCGCGAAAAACAATAACCACCAACGACACTAAAATGTATGGGGTAAATTATATATTTTTCGTGATTTTTGGTGCTTTCTCCATGGTAAAAGTGTTTCATATTGACAAACTTCCCCCATTTTCGAGCGTGTAAGGGATTTTAGTTACACCTTATACAAGTGATTTATTTTTGTGCAAAATAGTGCAACGAACAAACAGCAATAGTTCAGTTTATGTTAGCCCCTGGCCACACAGAAGGGACGTCGGGCGGGGGCGCGAAAAAGACGCGACGGGTTGTATAGAAATCGCGCTCTCGCCCTGTCTGTGTGGGCTTCATCCCGTCCCTTCAGTACATTTTGTATGAAAGTGAATTGGATTAACGACGCGTCTTTTCCGCGCCCTCGCCCCTCGCCCCTTCTTTGTGGCCCTGAGCTACTTCGCAACTCACCGGTACCACGAAAACGTGTCCCGGTGCACCTGGAAACCCCTGCAGGCCCTCCGCGCCGTGTTTGCCGGGCTCGCCCTTGGGGCCCCGGGGGCCCTGCGGCCCGGGCGGCCCTGGGTACCCGCGCGGGCCCAGATACCCCCCCGAACTGCCGTAGTCGTAGTAAGTTTCTGTGCTGTCGTAGCTTATGGACGCGTTGCCCTGAAATAAAATAGAACGATAAATAGAAAGAAAGAAAGGACATTTATCTATTAAAAAAATGCAAAATAAACAGATAAGTAACATAATGTGTATGAACAACAACAACAAAAGAAGATGTAATACAAAACATAAAACAAAGTTGCTAAGTTGCAATAGTAAGTAGCAATACTTACCTGCTATTGTTTTCATCATAACTTAGGTTAGGCTAAATAGCATTAAGCTCGCCTATGTGCAAAACTGTATGTTTAAATGCAATTAAGGATTTTAACGATAACAATAAAACATACATAATTGTGTGTAACATGCCAGTTGCCACAAAAAGGCAGTTTAACTAAAATAATCTAAATAAAGCTATACAACTCGTTAGTGCCAATTCAAACTGAACGCGGTTCACCAACAGAGAGGAATGGAGTGGTGACCTCCAACTATGAAAGGCTCAGTTCGTTTTAAATTGTCTGAAACCCAGTGCTAAGTAATAATCTTTCAGATGCGGTGAAATTGAACCTGTAAAGCTACATAATGGTACCTATGTTCATATTTAACCCTCAACACATCGTCGAAAGTAATTGAAGAACAACAAAGCGTTCTAAAGGCAAAGCCTCAAGATGATTTTCCCGCAGACGAACCTAAAAAGCTTTTTTCCACGTATCATCGCGCCAAATGATTTTGATAAAGGTGAGCCTTTTAGGAGGCATCAGGGCGCGAATCATATCGTGAAAGATGGAATCGCGTCTGATCCCATTTGAGCTCACCTCCCCAATTTCCGGCGGGTGTGTAAGCCAATCTGTGACGTCCTCGGTGGTCGTTATCGGCGTGTAGGAGCCCTCCGTTGTGACGATCGTCGTCGTTTCCATGTCAATGTCGTCACCTCGACGCGGCTAGGGGCAATAGTCAGACGTTACACACGTAATAACAGAGTGAAAATGGTAATTAGATTAGACTGCCTGATTTATATAGTTACGTGTGGTAGGTGCCTACGTGTGGTAGGCCGGTGGTGTACATAGTTTGGTTGCGATCCAAAAAACCAACTAAGTCACCTGTCTTACTTTTTATTGCACAGGGTGACTTAGAATTCGTTCACCGTATTTTAAGGGGACATTCTTCCTATGATTTAGAAACATATGATATGGTGCCAGTTTGGAAAAAAAATATGTGTTAAAGAAAAAAAAAAAATTTGATGAACAAAATTACTTCACTTAAGCATAAACAAACAATATCACGACGAAAAGTAAGTAATAAAAATCCACAACTATGTTTTGAGCGTCTTATGGTCGGCGCCGGCCAACTTAACTGTTTTTAGGGTTCCGTACCTCAATAGGAAAAACGGAAACCTTATAGGAACACTTTGTTGTCTGTTGTTGGAATGGGCGCAGAGAAAAACGTGTGAACAGTGGAAAAATTGTTTTATTAATTTTTACAGTACCGACTAGCGGCCGACATTTTTACGAATGACCGATTGAATGATTGAAAGTAAAAAGAATGAATCTGAACGAATGAATGGAAGAGTGGACTGGGATTTTTGATTATTCCAATAGTCCCCCTCAAAAATTCTAGTCTTATATAATGCGATTAGGCAATAATTATCACAATATGTATTTATATTATTAGAAATAAATTATACATTCTGCTCTCAATATTCTGTTTTAATTATTTTAGTACCTTTTAATCATTAGGTATATTACAAACATTATCAAATTCAATCAAGCTTAACTTTGATCTTAATTGTAGTAATTTCCCTGATGGTATCATTTTCGTGAAGATATCAGCTAGTTGATGTTCTATGGAAACATACTCTAGCTTTATTACTTTCTTAGTAATTTGTTCACGTTTGAAATGATATTTTATATCTATGTGCTTAGACCTTTTATGGCTAGTGGGATTGTTTTCAATGCTTATACAGCTGTTGTTATCTTCATATAAAGGGATATGCATTGGTAATTGGATTTTAATACTATTTAGCAATGATTTTATCCATTTAGCTTCTCTCACAGCTTCGAAAAGAGCCATATATTCAGCTTCGGTTGAGGAGGCGGCGACTGTGTTTTGTTTGCGAGTATTCCATGACATTACACAGTTATCAAACATTTGGAATACGTATCCCGTTGTGCTTTTACGATCAATTTCGTCGCCTGCCCTGCATGGGAATCTGCATAGCCTTGAACTATTTGATGATAGTCGCACCTTTTGTAGGTCAACTTTAAATTTATAGTGCCTTTTATGTATCTTAAAAGATGTTTTAAGCATTTCCATAGTTTATTATAATTTTTTATTTTTTTTTTGCTTTGATATCTGCTCAGAATACTGATTGCTGAGCAAATATCTGGCCGTGCGCAAAGCATTGCGTACATAAGGCATCCTATGACGTTCCTGAAAGAAGCGTCAAAGTGTGTGTCGGAATTAAGAGCCAAGTGATCTAATTTTGATGGGAACGGTGACTTTGTCGGAGTGCAATCACTCATGGAAAACTTGCTTAAAACATTGTTCAAGTAGACTGACTGGTCCAAAGTTATTGTAGCTTCTGTTATGTTTACTCTAATGCCCAAGAGTAGTTTTATTTCATTCAAATCAGTCTTTCAAATTAGTATTTCGGTTTGTACATAAAATCAAATCATCGACGTATAATATTAAATATACATTACCATCATTTTTTTTTATCAAGTATATACAAACAAGGATCTACCTCTGAATTTTTAAAACCAAGTTCTTTAAGAGCGTGGTCAAAACGCTTGTACCAGCATCGAGAAGCTTGTTTTAAATCGTACAAGGACTTATTTAACTTGCATACCTACTTGGTTTGGTTCTAAAAAAAACACCCTCAAGCACCTCCATGTAAATGTCATTCTCGAGAACTCCGTTCAAAAACGCAGTTTGGACGTCCAAGTGATGTACTTGCAAGCTATGCAGATTTGCAAACGCTAATATAAATCTAAAAGTAGAAATACGTACAAACGTTTGCAACGTTTCATCAAAGTCTTCAAGGTACTTTTGAGTAAAACCGCGAGCAACTAAACGCACCTTGTAACGAGTTGGTTCTCCTAACTCATTCATTTTTATCGTGAATACCCATTTACAATCAATAATATTTACATTTTGGGGTCTTTTCTTTCCACTAGAACCCATGGTTGATTTTTATTTAGCTTTTAACCATTTGTCACTATCATCCCTGTTTGAAATATCACTATAGTTACTAGGTAACGGCTGAGCAGTCGTGAGTGCTAAGTAACACAAATCTGTATCGCTCATCTGTTTATAATCGACTGAGGGTAGTTTTTTTTTTTTTATTCTTTCACTTCGCCTTATTTTGTTTGGCGAATTCTCAGCATCCGATTGGTCATCGGGAAGAATCTTGTGTTTCGTGCCTGCTGACTTATTATCACCGATAGGCTTGTCAACTTTTGCGGGAATTTGTGTGTTTTGGTTTGTCGGCCTTGATTGAACAAAATTTGACTCATCGAATATAATATCACGGGCAATGAAAAATTGGTCATTTTGAACGTTGAATAGTTTATAACCATTGTTGTCGTATCCGATTAGTATTGCTTTAAACGATTTACTGTCAAACTTTGTTCTTCTCGTTTTGTCATGGACATAGGCCGTTGCACCAAATTTTAGGTTTGTTATTATGCCACATTTCGTATGGTGTTTTGTTGCTGGTCAGAGCTTTAGTAGGGAGTCTATTTATTAGGTAGGTAGCTGTCAGTATGGCTTACCACCAAAAAGACTTTTCTAATTTCGAACTTTCAACCATGGTTCTAGCCATTTCGGTTAACGTGCGATTCATAGGCTCTGACACACCATTTTGTTGCGGCGTATATGGTACCGTTAGTTGGTACGAGATACCCTTAGAAACACAAAACTCGTTAAAGTTATTCTCTACCATTGTCGCAGTACAGATTTGCGACTTTCGTATTGAATAAGTTGCCACTCCTAGCAACAAAATCTTTAAGATATTTTAGCACTTCGATTTTGCATTCATTGAGTAGGTCACAGTAGAATGAGTGTAATCATCAATAAAAGTAACAAAGTAGTTTTTGTCATCAAAGGTAGTAGGCGTTATCAGACAACAAACGTCCGACTGAATAATATAAAGGGGTCGATTCTGGTGTTTACTATTGTTATCTTTAGTTTTTGCAAACGGGAGACATGATTGTTTACCAAGAATACAAGGTTCACAAATAGTATCGCTGGGGTTTATATTGTTTATCAAAGACTGGTCACTTCCATCTATTTTATCCTTTAACATTTCAAACCTTTGTTTGTTTACATGTCTGAGTTGGCTATGCCACAAACTATAGGCGTTAGAGGAATTTTGAGTCAAGTGAATATTAAGTTTATTTACTTTAACCTAAAAAGGTTGTTGCAATTCTCCCCGGTCATGATGCACTTGTCTTTATGATGGACTTGAACACCGTTTGTTGCCAAAAAACCACTGTCATACCTGCACGTTGCATCTTACTTACAGAAAGTAAATTATGACGTACCTCGGACGAAAACAATACATCATCAATCGAGCCTTCAGTACCTAAATCTGTTGTTATCTTTATGCTGCCTTTACCGTAGGCTTGTATGGACTCGCCGTTTTTCGCAACTCCGATCTTGTGAGGCGTCGATAGTTCCGTGTACGTTGTAAACACGTCAAGTGTATTTATAATATGATCCGTGGCACCCGAATCTAAGAGGAAAGAAATTTCCATATTAGTAGAATTACTAATAGGGTCAGATAACTTATAATCGGGTGAAACCATAAAAGCGAAACCGCCCTCGTCATTGTTGCACAACGTGTTGTGCGCCGTCCTCTTGTAGCCGCTGCCGCTGCTCCCAGCCCAGTCTTGCTGGATCTTCTTCAGGTAGCGACAGTCATTCTTGAGATGATTTCGGCACCCACAGTGATCGCAGAACATTTTGGAAATTTTGTGAGTTGAATTTCCGGTATGAAAGTTTTTCTTCGGTTGAGGGTAATTTTTTTTTTCTTTTTTTTTTTTTTTTTCAGAAAATTTTCCTTGTGGTTTTGGAAATGAGGAATTCCTCGGACCAGTATGCAAAACCTTGAGCTCTGTTGTAGGTTCACCTTTCAGCTTCACTTTGTGGTCAAGTTGAAGCAAGGAACATTTGGTTGCAGTTTAAGATTCAGCAATTGCTTGCGTAGTGCTAATTGCGTGGCCAGCTGGCCAGGCTTCGTCTCTCGTAGATTTTATCGAGGTTATCGAAAATGGATTTGGCCGTTGCAGCGTCTTTCGCGAAATTTAAAAATGCGTCATCTAAATATTCGATAATTGTACCTTTTGCAGTTTGGTTTTTCTTTAGCCACATTGCGTCTGGATTATCCGGCACTGGTTGTTCAACGACGATGGCCACTTGCAGTTCTTCTAACAAAGACTTGAAGACGTTCGCCGTTAAATTGCTGGATGTTTTGTTTGCCTCGTATCTCCATTGTTCATATCCGTATTTTAGACGGATAGCAGGAACTTAATTATAACTTATTTAAATCGTGCCCTGGGCCCATAACCTGTTGGAATGGGCGCAGAGAAAAACGTGTGAACAGTGGAAAAATTGTTTTATTAATTTTTACAGTACCGACTAGCGGCCGACATTTTTACGAATGACCGATTGAATGATTGAAAGTAAAAAGAATGAATCTGAACGAATGAATGGAAGAGTGGACTGGGATTTTTGATTATTCCAATATCTGTCCGTCCGTCCGTCTGTCTGTCAAGACCCTTTATCTCGGGAACGCATAGAGGTCAAGTTGAAATTATACCACATAGGTACTCAGGTCTTCAGTCCCATAAGCTGTGAAGAAATCAAACTTCTAAATTAACGTAAAGAAAAGTTACGGCCTTTAATGCCGCAAAAAACATATATTTCGACCCTCTCAAGGGAATCGAAATTATAGGGTACTTTCCGTTGACCTAGAACTATGAAATTTGGCAAGTAATATTGTCGTACACTACAAGTACAGGGAAAATTTTGAAAACTATACACTTGTAATTAAATAATTAAAAAAATGTCTTTGAAGTTCGGGAAAAGCTCGGAAAAACTGCGAGACTACAAATTTGTACGGAATCCAGTTTTTTTAAATTGTTTACGCATACTGGACGTCAGACTCTTAAGTATTTAACATATTAAAAACAATTTTCAACGTTACGGTACTTCCTATCACTTCGAATTTGGGTTCACAGTTTGGAACCAAAGGTCGGAAATCACGAATGTTTATAAATATGTTATCCTTTAAAACCGATGTACATTATGCGTGTACCAACTAAGTCGCGTTTTGCCTAAATTTCAGATTTATTCGCATTATGCCTAGGACGTTGTTTATCTATTTAGCAAATTGCTCAATTCGCTTTCGGCAGAGATTAACTATGTGGAAAAGAGGTTCGGTTACAATATGTTCTCCAATCATTTTGAGCACTTTTGTGTTTGTGTTATCTTATATCTTAACCCGCGGAATAAGTGTTTCTTAATAATCTTATAGATTTCTAACGCATCTGTTGGCTTAAGAAAAATGCTTTGGTTCATCATCAACCCATTATGTCCCCACCGAGGGGCACGGGTCTCTTCCCTGAGGAAGGTATAGGCCATACTCCACCACGGGGGCCAAGTCCGGATTGGTGGAGGCTTGTGGACTAGTGGCTCGTCTACTGTCAGAAGTTGTCAAGCCGCCCTAAGGCCTCTGACTTGGCTTAACGACTGCCATCTATCGACGGCAGCCGGCACCAACAGCTTAACGTGCCTTGCGAAGCACGGAACCGCTCGGAAAAATGCCACTAGCGTTAGGCATAGACGGCGACCCATCCATGCACTGAACGCGCCCTGTGTTGCTTAACCTTCGTGATCGTTTAAGATCACTCAGGCAGCCGGGGCTACGAACGAAATGCTTTGGTTATTCCTATTAAACTGGTCCGAGGTTTTGCTTTCTGATTTTACAGTTTTCATTACCACGTCGGAGAAAAAGTTATTAAATGCCGTTGCTATGTCATTTCCGTCTTCTTTGTATTTTACGTTTTGTATGTCTTTTATATTTTTATTGTTCCTCATATTATTATTATTTATAATATTATAAATGTGAAAGTTTGTAAAGATTTTTGGATGTTTGTTAGTCAATTACGCAATGACAACTGAAGATTTACATGAAACTTGGTGTACAAAGATCTGAATTGAGACATAACATACTTGATATTCCGGTATTGCGTTCCCATGGGATAATATTTATTTTAAGTTTAAAATGTTTGCAAGCGAATGTTGTGTTTTAAAAATAGATGGCGTTGTGCAAGAATCGTACCTATAAAATGATTCTGTGGCGGACGAAGTTCGCCGGGACAGCTAGTTATTTATAAAGTTCCACGTGGCATTACAACATTTTTTTTTGCATTTTGTACATACATTTTGTTGCTGTGCTTTCTTGCTGAATCTATGTGTATGTAAAGTAATTTTATTATTATTATAATTAATACGTTTATTGCACATAAGTAAAAAATACAATGGCAATGTGGCGGACTTAATGCTATAAGCATTTTGAGTACTTTCTGTATTTTTCAGCAAATTTCAGGCAAATCTAATTGTGCGGTTTGTCTTGCAACACTTTTTTAAACTCTTTATTAATCACAAAGATTTTCGAATGATCTTGTTGGAATTTCTTAACTGTAAATATTGTGAAACATAAATTGTGACATAACGATTATCAGATCATGAAATAATTCGAAAGCTGCATTTGCAGAAACTTCGCTTATAACTTCTAAAAACGAAAAGATGTTTTATGCATTCCTTGAAATTCTTTAAGTTATCTGGATTGTGACCAAAAATAAGCTCTTAATTTCTTCCGAGAGACCTAGATTGTGAATTTTGCCTCCAGTATCTTTTAAGTTGCTCACAAAATCTGTGCAGTTATTTTGATGCATTGGATCCTTTATGTGAATAGATAAACCATAGTTTAGAAGCAAATCTTTCAGCTGTCTCGTTTATTCACTTTCCGTATTTAAATCGATGTTAAAGTCACCGCAAGCATTGATTCAAACAAGTTGAAAAAAGTTTCTATATTAGATTTTTGTGATACCGCAAATCTCAAAACACCGTTCAACGGCAAGATCTTTGATTCCAGAAAGTTGTTCGCATTGTAATTTCTGCCTACAAAGCCCACCCCTTCTTTGTAGCTTCCTTGAAAAGTTTGCACCTATTTTGTAGTTCCGTATATTCAGATTGTGTTCATGGCTTTCTAAGGGTTTCGCTTGACAAATGACGTCGATGGGCATTTTTCAGTCAAACAATTTGGCGATGACAATTTCTCGTTCATCAATTTTATTTAAAATACCAGCAATATTCCGGTGAAAAATCATGTGAAGGTTACTCCTTTTTTTACGCCTTTTTTAACATTAACTTTTGTTTTTACGTAACAAAATTCTAAATTTCTGTTCTTGGTTTCCTTGCTTTTGGCTTCGTTTACAGATGAAAAGTACCGGTAGTATGGTATTGTCCCTTTTGTAGGTTTTGACGAAGCTAGTCGTTCGGCATCCAAAACCGCGAAAGTGACTTTTATCAAATTGTACAGGAGACACTAATACCGTTGTACACATAAAAGTCACGTTTGCGGTTTTGGATGCCGAACGAAATGTAACGAAGTAGTAGGGAATGCTGCCTTTAGGATGCTTTTGTGGTGTTTTGCATGTATGAGCATTGGTGTTCGTTGCATTTCTCGCGGTCAGTAAGTTTTTCAAAACTTATGTAAATATAATAGAGCTTATTAAATTCACATATGTTTTATTCGTCACGTTATTGTTACGTTGCTTATTTGGTTGTATGTCTATAAATTTACAATTCGGAAAGTTTTGGCATATTTGTTTCAGTTCATAGTTCAGTTCACAACCAAAAGAACATTCCCTCAAAATACGGTGAACAAAATTCAAAGTCACCCTGTAGGTATTAAAACGATGGTAGCAAGGTCGGTAGAACGCTTGCCTTACATTCAAGAGATCTTAGGGTTCGAACCCCGACGCATGTACGAATGACTTTGTCTGTACTGTGACTTTGTTTTCTAAGTTACGCACGTTTGTCAATTTGGAGTCAGCAATAGAGCATTACGACTCCTCAACAGTGAAGGAAAACGTCGTCATGAAACCGGAGTCTGAGGTGTTCAAATACCTCATCGCTTGAATTTACCAATTCGCTGTAGGCACGCGTGGTAATTAAGCCCATGCTCTCTCTCTCTCTCTCTCTCTCTCTCTCTCTCTCTCTCTCTCTCTCTCTCTCTCTGAGAAGGCATGTGCCTACACTGCATGTGCATACACTGCATAAAAAAATGCCACGATACTTTGTGCCGCTTTCATTCGTGCGTGACTACAGTTTCGATCAGAACCTAGGAAATCGCGATTATCGTCAAAAATATTATACTATTACTTTTAAATAAATTAATATAATTATGTATCGACAAAAACACCAAATTCCCTTTAAATATTACTAAAGGTTTAAAATTCATCAGGGGTAGAGTCTACCGGTCCAAACACCTTGCTCAAGAGAACTCCATTCAACAAAAGTAATATCTCTGCGGCAAGCGTTGTCTAAATGCGGACGTGTTAGGCTGGCGGGTCCCAAATTAGTATAATAACCGTTTTTATGATAACTATAACTAAACAATGATTACTCGAATTGTACCTACTATGTGTGCTAACGCCTCTTTGAGAAGGAAATAAATAAATTACTTACTTACTTGATAACGCAAATATGCTAGAACACCCTGACTGACCCCTTTATGATGTTAATACCCAACATTCACTTACCCGAATAGTAGGTTCTTCTAATCGCGACGGCGGCGTCACTTCGACATAACTAGTGCTTGTAATTGGTTGTATTTCGGTCTCGTCTGTAAATACACCAAATATGCTGTTTTCATCTGAAAGATTGAAATGATATTTCAATCAGTTAAGTTTCTCCTTTTACTTATAGCCAATAAATTTTAGTTATTTGGCTTACCTGAGTCAGTGGAAGCTCCGAACCCGTACGGATTACGGGACGGCTGCCAATTAGGGTTAGAAGTAGTAGTTACGTCAATGTTCCTGGCACTCGGCGCCTCGGTGAGATTCCTATTTTGATCGAACAAACGGGTTCTATCCACATTCTCTTCCCTGCGGCTCTGGGGGCTTAGTCGAAATGCCGGCAGCCGCGTCGCCACGCCAGCGGCACCGTAGCGTGTCTCCTCGACTCCAGATCTCAAGCTCGATGCTACCCTTTGCGCCGGTAAACCGCCTTTTTGCCCGTGGCCACTGACGCAGTTGGGCGCGATAGTTCGACACATATCATAGGCGGTGTCCGGTTTGTTCGAGAACTGAAGCAGTTCGATATCCCCCTAAAACAATATAAAGGCTAACTTTAACAAACATGTACTCGTACTAATGAAAGGCCATTGGATCGAGAGGAATTAATTAAATTAGTTTGTAAAGTTTGTATTTTAATTTCATATCAAAATCAAAATTTGTAACGTACCTACTTGTTGGATAAATATATAAATTTCTCATGAGTAGGTAACCCTTCAAAGTAAATCGTTAGTTTTAACATGATCAAATAGATGATACAAGCTTAGGTAGGTACTTACATCATAATATTGGTCGGGCGATATTTGGGCTCCGACAACTAGAACTCCAGCCAAGTTGAAAGCACTGCCAGGCTTGCGTCTCAGAGGTTGAGTGTCTTTCACTTGACAATCGACTAGAAGCGTTATCGAGTCCCCTTTTATGCTGAGCGCGAGCCGATGCCAACTGCAAACAAAGACGCGTTTGAGCATAAGTGATGCTTTTTAGTAGATACCCCGTAATATAAACATTTACATAGTGAAAAGGTTATTCTTTAGCATCACGAGAGATTTTTCTCTGTTGACCATTCAGTTTGCTGAAAGCTGCCCAATTTCCAGTGCAAACTATTCGGTTGTGAAGAAGCGGTCGTAAATACACACTTTGTGATCTTTCGGTGTGCTTGTGTTTGATGTTCTACAAAGATTTTAAATTAACGTGGAATTTGATCGCACGTTTAGCTTCTAATAGGTTTTTTTTATTAAATTGACACAATACGCATTTTCTCTCATCGATTGCCTCAATTTGGTCAAAGCCTGTTTTCTTTTGTGTATTTATTTGGAAGACATTGAGACTGCTTTTCTCGTTCATACATTCTAACATATTTAATGATTGAAAAGAAGTAAGTATAATTATAGAAAATAACCTTTGAATAGACTCTACGTAGAAAATATAATTAAGGACATTTTAGACAGGTTGTCTTAAATTTCATAAGTAGGTACGTAGTTATTTAGTTTTTTATAGAGGAACGTTGCATAAAAGTTCATAGGAAATTTTAAGGGCACGAGTAGGGTAACAAAAATACATCTAAAATGTTCCTAATTTTACTTTCTAGTACCTACCTACCTACCGCCTTAGAGAAGATCTGTTAAAAGTTAACAACAAAAAATATATCTATTAAAGTACCTATGTTTATTAATTCGATGCAAAAAAATACTGCCACTTTGACATGTTCCGAGGTCGTAAACCATCACAATCCATGACATTTGTTGACGTAATCTATGCGGACATAGTCTATTTTTTAAATGTCGTGACAGACGACGGCTATAAATATATCGCGTGATGTCTTGTTCCATACTGACCATCCGACCGCAAGTCGTGTGTGGACGCGGGTTGCATGTTGGATATTCTATGGTAAAATATATCACATACTAATATCGCCGTCCCCTGTGATGGCCATAAATCTAAGGTTCCAATGGAATCTATGCCAATAAAAAACTCAAAGCAAAAGTATAAAGATCTTTTATTTTTACAACAAAAATCTCTTTCCCATGTTGCATCTTCCCATGTGGACTCGTCGGGAACATCGGCCTCATCATTGTCTTCGTCACTTTGTCAACAAAAATATATTTGAAATCCTCACAAGCCCTTTCATTTAATATATGACACAGTAAGGTTTGCCAAATTTTTCTTTATTCCTAATTTGTCCCCCGAAAATAACCCTTATTTAAACAAATAATGATTTACTTTGCACATCTGTGACTAGATCTTAGGATTACATCATCCTATCAAATTTCACCTGATTTGGTCCAGTAGATTCGGAGCAAATTGGCTGTGACAGACGGACGGACAGACAAACGCACTAGTGATTCTATAAGGGTTCCTCTTTTTTATACGGTGTGCGGAACCCTAAAAATGTTCTGATCAAGAAAGAAACGGAATGTTGCAAAGAAATGGCGTGTTGAAGAATGTGTCAAACCCAAGGTTGTCAACACCCAAGTACGTAAAAATACGTATATTGGCAAATACGTAAAAACCTAATAATCCCATTTTATAGTCAAGTAAAAATTGTGTGTGCTACCTTGGTGTTTTTTTAAATACTTTTCTTTTATGAGTAATTAAATATTATTTTCTACGATGCAATAAGGTTTTTGGTCACACGAGTCCACTTTCTTACGGTAAAAAAATCTAACGAGTTTAACTATATAGTGGTAACACTGCCTCATTTTTTCGAATTAAAAAACGAACTTTAGTATGTGCAAACGAGGGGGATGCCAGAAGCAAGAGCTCTTTTAGGTTTCTCCGCATGCGTCTTACTCACCGTCCGTCGGTCACGTCAGCGCGGAAGGTGATGAGCTCGTGGTCCTCAGGGTCGCCTCTGGTATCTTCGTAGTATATCTCGACCAGCTCCCCCAGCGACACCATCAGCTGCTCATCGCCAGCGTCCGAATAGAGAACGAATAGAGGGCATTGCTCTTTTCCTGAGGGACGTATTCGTAGGTTATTTGAAAAGCAATGACGACTGATTAAGCCTGATCTCGGGGTTTATTAGGCATTTTATTCTAACAATAAATATTTGACCCACTATAGACATTTTTATGTATCGATGATAAAGCAAATATTTTTGTATTTTACTGTATAAAAATTCCTCCAGTATTTTTTTTTTTTGTAACTACGCCTAAGATAAAGGACATCTTTAAAGTAATATAGTGAGGTAACAATCGTTTTATGCTAGCCTAATTAAAATTTTAAGTTCTACATACATATAAAATTTTTTCTTCTTCTTTATGCGCTGTTTCCTTGCCTAGTCCTACCTTTCAAGGCTGCCAATACTTACAAAGTGGTAGGTGGTAGCGCAGCGGTAGGATACCGGCCTCACTAGGAGGTCGTGGGTTCGAACCCCGTGCATGTATGACTTTGTTTTCTAAGTTACATACATTTTTAAATTTGTAGTAGCACTACTCGCAACTGTGAAGGAAAACATTTTGAGGAAACCTGAGTGTCTAAAGTGTTCACATACCTCAGCGCTTGAAATTGCCAATCCGCAGAGTGTACGCGTGTTGATTAAGCCCATACCGTCTCTCTCTGAGAGAAGGCCTGTGCCCTGCAGTGGGACGTATATAGGCTGCATTATTATAAGCAATGTTTGGGGAACAGCGTACTCGTAAAACAATAAAAGCGAATACTACTTACGGCCTTATTTATAAAAACAGGACCCCGTAAAACACTCCTCAGCGGCAGCTTAAATAGTCTGTGGTAAAGCGTAGAGGCGTAAAGCGTCTGTGGTAAAATACAGCGCAGGGCAGCGTATAGGAAACTACGTCAAGTCTTCACATCGCCAATTCCACAGAGTCTCAAGACGAAAGTCTTCAATCGGTGCGTCCTACCCGTCATGACATATGGTGCCGAAACGCGGACACTCACAGTGGGGCTGGTACACAAATTTAGCGTGCTATGGAGAGGGCTAAGCTCGGGATTTCTCTGAAAGATCGAATTCGAAATGAGGTGATCCGGCAGAGAACCAAACTCAGCGACATAGCCCACCGAATTAGCATGCTGAAGTGGCAGTGGGCCGGCCATATCATCCAAAGAACTGATAACCGATGGGGTAGACGAGTTCTTGAGTGGAGACCGCGGATCGGTAAACGTAGTGTAGGAAGTCCTCAGACTCGGTGGAGCGATGATCTTTGCAGGATGGCAGGAGTAGCCGAGGACCGTGCTCAGTGGCGTGCAATAGGAGAGGCCTATGTCCAATGCATATGACAAGCATAGGCTGATGATGATGATGCAAGGGATATACGTAACAATAGATTTTAATTAAATTGACTGTGAGGAGTGTTAGAAGAATCTAACGGCAGAACAGAAATTCTGCCGTTAGATTATGTGGGTAACATTACATTTCATAACCTCACCCGGTGTATTTCGGGGATGCAGGCAGAGACGAGGGTTCGCTACTTGCCACGATGGATGGGTAACGTATTTATCTATCCAAGTTACAACGGGCCGGCGACGTACGGGCGGAAAGATTTGAATCTAAAATAATCCTTTAATACTTACAGATTAGAGACTACAAACAAAAATCCCCGTGACATGCCCGTTGGCCACAGGTGGCTGGGCTTTTCTTTGCGCTAGTACTATCAAATCTGGGGGTAAACACTACCGCCACCAAAGAAAAAACATAATTTTTTTTTTCAAAGATCGAATTTGCGAAAAGGCAAAAAACGTCAAAAATCACTGATAACATGATTGAGAGATTGTACAGACACTTTTTGCAAATACGATCTATAAAAGAACATATGATTTTTAACCGACCTCAAAAAAGGTTACCTTATCAATTCGACGCGTATATCAATTCGACGAGTATTTTTTTTTATTGGCGGCGCTAGTTAATCCACTTTAGTTTGTATCGTTGCGCCTGCAGGCCCCATATAGTGTGGACGTGGGGTTATTCGGTTATAATAAGGTGAGAGAACGTCGCGCCGCTCGCGTGCGAAAGTATTTCCGATAAAATTCTTGAAATTTTCTGGCGCGGCTCTGATAATTGTTTTTAGGAACGATGCTTTCAGCCACCGTAATTGTATTAATTTCGTGTAGGTGACGGTTCCCCGAAAGTCATTACCACCTTCGATGAAAGGGAACAAAGCCACTTAAGAACGACGTGTGCCCAATTTATAGGTCTATTAATGAAAATGTAACGTACTCGTATGAAAATGTGTAGGTTTAATTGCTTGTTATACTTATGTAACTCTACTTTTAGAGAAGCTCAATTTAAAAGGCAGTTAATACGATAGTGCGTTTGATTTTTGACGTTTGGTTTTAGACGTTTTAGTGGAATTTCGTAAATTTAAAGTTATTTTTTATTAAATAACTATAGCGCAGAAACTAACACTTTGTGAAAGTCACAAATTAAAAGATCTACATGGTTGTAGAGCAGAAATGGATCTTTAAATCGTAAATGGCACAGAAAATAATTTTTCTGAATGAAATCCACTTAATAACTCGTCGTTTGTAGTAACAACCATTTATTGTATAACTGTTTATTATCCCTAATAAAATAAAATAAAAATAAAAATGATATCAATGTGAATTAGCTGTTTGAAGTTGCAGTTAGTTTTATACGGGTGCTTACGTAAATCCATCGTTCTACAAAAGTTCTACATAAAAGAACGCAATTTTATGTAACAAATATTGTCTTAAGTATTATATCTACTAAAGGGCACCACTACAAAAAAAAAACCGGACAAGTGCGAGTGGGACTCGTCCACCGAGGGTTCCGTATAAATTTGTACTTACTTACAGGTACTTCCATATTATTATAAATAGTTGAGAAATCGAGTCTTGCCGTCTTTTTCGAGCTATTCCCGAACTTCAAAGGCATTTTTTTTATGATTTAGTTACAAATGTATAGTTTTCAGATTTTTCCCTGTATTTGTAGTATAAGACAATATTACTTGCCAAATTTCATAGTTCTAGGTCAACGGAAAGTACCCTATAAATTTTGATTCCCTTGAGTTTCATGTAATTTTATGTGTGCAATAAAGTATAAAGTACCTATAAAGTGTCGAAATATATGTTTTTTGCGGCATAAACTGCCGTATTTTCTTTTTAGATTAATTTAGAAGTTAGATTTTTTTACAGCTTCAAGGAACCGTAGATTTGAGTATATGGTTTTAATTTCAACTCGATACCTTCACGTGTTCCTGAGATAAAGGGTCTTGACAAACAGACAAACGGACGGACAACAAAGAGATCCTATAAGGGTTCCGTTTTTTCCTTTTGAGGAACGGAACCTTCAGAATGTGTGACGTTTAACAATTTTTTTTTTCAAAAACTGCAATATGAATAATAAAACCAAACAAAAGTTGCTGTAAATAAAAAACTGTAACCGACATGTTTCAGGAAGTCTGCTTTGTGGAAATAATACTGTGAAGGGTCGTGGTACGGAACCCTCGGTGCGTGAGTCCGACTTTCACCGACTCTTGGCCGTTTATACAACGTGTATGTAAAATAATATAATAATGCAGCCTATATAGTTATATATGTTCTATTGTAGTGCATAGGCCTTCTGTCGGAGAGAGAGTATGGGCTTAATCATCACGCTTGCCCACCGCGGATTGGCAATTTCAAGCGCTGAGGTACGTGAATACCTTAGACACTCAGGTTTCCACACGATGTTTTCCTTCACAGTTAGCGAGTGATATTTGCCAATATAACTAACTTCACAAATGTACGTAACTTAGAGAACAAAGTCAGTGGTACATGCCGGGATTCGAACCCACGACCTCCCGTATGAGAATCCGGCGTTCTGCCGCTCCACTACCACCACGTATGTGTAAGTAAATGCCCAAAAACCTGAAAACCGTTCATCACCATCATCAGCCCACCGATGCTCACTGCTGGGCCACTTTTACCCCAAATGCCACCATCCGCATCCACGCATCTTTCACCACAAATGCCACCATCCGCATCCACGGACCTTCCGCAGACTAAACGATATCGTCCGGCCCGATGGAAACATATTGGGCAGTCCAGCAGCTCGATAGCTGTTGTCTGCCCACTGATCCTAGTCAGGCATACAAAAAAAAGTAACACTGGTATGACCCTTGAAAACACTAATTAGCCACATATGTTCACGCACTTGCGTCACGAGCCCTCACGAGCCGAGGGCTGGTTATTCAAATAAATTGGTGTGCATGGTTGAAATTACATTATGAAATTGCTCAGTGCTCAGTGAGTTGGCGCCGGAATAATTACATGCTGACGTCATGGGTGAATCAGTTCAATAGACTCGGGCGCCGCCGTGAAGGCAGTCATGAACGACAACTTTGTTCTCAATTACAATTTAGATTCAGATCAACGACTTCGCCACCGGAAAGTATACTAAAAATATTTTAATCTATTTTAGAAATTTTGATTCTCTCCTATGTAGCGACAAATATGGTTCTTTTTTAGGGTTCCGTACCCGAAGGGTGCCAAACCGGACCCTATTACTACCTAAGACTTCACTGTCCGTCTGTCTGTCTCCAGGCTGTATCTCATGAACCGTGATAGCTAGACCGTTGAAATTTTCACAGATAATGTATTTCTACTGCCGCTATAATAAAAAATACTAAAAAAAGAATAAAATAAACATTTAAGGGGGGCCCCCATACAACAAACGTATTTTTTTGCCTTTTTTGCACGATAATAACGGCAACAGGTAGCCGCCCGAAATATTCACAGATAAATATTCTATAAATGTTTTATATTCGCTTCAAAAATAAATAATTAAATTAAAATAAATTAAATATTTAAGGGAGGCTCGTGATTTTTTTCCGTTTTTTCTCAATCTTTAAGTCTAATGTTGTATAGATAATGGTACGGAACCCTTCGTGCGCGAGTCCGACTCGCACTTGGCCGGTTTTTTGAATAGCTATACTATTCAACTATGGAAACTATTGAAAAAAAGAACCGTATTTGTCGCTAGATCCGAGTGAATTGTCGGGCTCAAGCGCGACGTTGACAACCCTTCCCAATATATCGCTGCTTCATAATAAGGGCCCAGGTAAATAATGTACGGAAAAATGGGGGTAAGGTTGACTTGGACCATTCAAATGTCACTTAAGTAAGTACCTAGCCATTAAGTTGAATTGTGTATGTATAAATAAACAATTTTATTTAAATGCTATAAAAAAACATACCAAGTGCTAACTAGCGTTGGAAAAAAAACATATCTTCTTTTGTCTAACAGGTACCTAATACGTTATTACAAAAAGTGGGGATCATTTTGGTGCTGGATGCTGAGTATAGCTATTTTTTGAACCAGAGGGCTAAGAACCTAGAACTTTTAGGCAAAAATGGCCGTTTTATAGATTTCTTTCGGATTTTCATTGCTATTTCACCCTTTGACTACAGATTATCTCTGCTTGTGAATATTTTGTTTTGATTGCAGTTTTCTGTTTGCCAGCACTTATCTACAGTTTTTCGAAATAAAATCACAGTTATTGAAGTTCTACATTATATTATCTTATCATTCAAATCGAGAATCCTGCATCTATACAGAACCCCGCTAGAATGGCGCCCAACGTGGGGCAAGGAGATTTATTGTATTAACTTTGCGCCAAGTAAGTATTATAAAATATATTATTGTTTTCACCGGGCCGCCCCTTGAGTTTTTATAATTGACAATACAATGTAGAAAATTATATGTATTGTTTTGATTCGAAATGGTTACACTGTGAAGGAATCACGCCAAGATCATAATAGTACGAGTTACCTGCGAGGCGGAAGACGACCATCACGGAGAGGTCTTCAGGGAAGGTGCTGTAGAACATGCCGGCAGCCAGCTGTTAAGAGACTACAACACAATAGTACGATTTACCTGCGAGGCGGAAGACGACCATCACGGAGAGGTCTTCAGGGAAGGTGTTGTAGAACATGCCGGCAGCCAGCTGGTGGATGGTGGCGTTCTCGTTGAGGCTGAGAGCGGCGTAGCGGGCGGGGTCCGCGGCGGGGCGCTGGCAGCGGCCGCGGGCGCGTGACACTCCGTCGGGCAGCACGCCCTCCCGCGTGCTGGCCAGCACGTCGAAGATATCGGGGTTTTCTGGGTGATACGAAACTAATATTATCGGCCGCTAAATGATATAAAGAGTGTTACGAAATTATTATATTCATCCAAAAAAATATCAGTTGTCCCATAGGTACATAACTAGCTGATATTTATTTCCGGATTTCGAAAATTTCGGATCTAAATGATTTGGTAACATTCTATAGAATTGTATAATGGTGGTACACTGATCCTGACTATCAATCCAATTTATACGCGATATTCTAACCTACAATAAATTATCAGCTTTCTCTGTCGACATCTTCTCTGATAATGTGTATACATTTAAGGAACAAATCAAGCATATTTTTTAATCTGGAGTACCTACATAATGTTGTCTTGCTTTCAACTTAATTTTGTTTATAGCTTAATCGTAGATTTATAAAATTAGATATAGATTTTAGGTTAACTTAATCACTAGCAAAGGTGCATGCTGTGGCAATCTTAATAGGCTAGGCACTTACCTTATAACCCTTTAATTTTTATAATTTATAATGTATTAGTGTACTAGCTACTGATTGTCCTAATTAAATAAAATAAAAAAAATAAAAATATCTGTGATATCCATGTATCAACCCGTATGAAATGTATTCTCGACTACATACACATCACTAGACCACGATACGAGTAAAATTCGTATTAAAATATATTAGTATACATCGTCCGTATCGAGCGGTTTACGAGTTACGTACGACGAATCCGAGCCGAGTGACGATATTATATGACCTATATTGAATTTTTAGTTTACAGATCACGTAACCTTTAGTATAGTATTGGCATATTAGTTAGTCGGACTACTAATACAATGAATACCTACTACCAATACATGAATTCATTCAATATCAATGATATTAAACGAATAGGAATATATCGGTTCCATCTTTAGAATTGTGCAGTTACTTTTGAATATTCATGCATAATATTTGAAATTATTACGGCAGGATAAAACGGTAGACTAAAGTATTATGCTAACGAGCTCAACCTAAGAACACAAACAAAAAAACTAAGGATAGGAAAATAAATCCAGCTGTTCTCCAAGTAAAATTTCCCGTGGCGCCGAATTTATCATGGTTCTTATGCACGATCACGCGTATCGAAAACGCGACTAAAATATACAATAAAAAGTACAAAAATATTTACTCACCATCTCCGATATTTCCCTCGGCTATTACACAAAGCAATAGGAGGAAAAAACAACGGGCTCTCATCTGTAGAGCCATTTCGACCCGAACAAATATGTCGTGTTGGTTGGATTGTGTTTACATTAGGTCCCATCGCTTGCTGCTGGAGTGAGTGGTCCCCTCAGGGCCTGCGGCTGGTGTGGGCCTTCAGGGCCCGGCCGCGCCGGCGGCGATGGTCATGACGGCTGGAGCGCGCCGCACTTTGTGCCAGCCGGCCGAGGCTGTGCGCCGAGTCCTCTCCTAGCAATTAATATGGTTCTCGCATTGGTGTCACACTCATCGGGATCGTACTCAATCATATATCGGCAACCGTTTGCGTTTGAATAAAAATAGCGGCACGAGTGCGAGTAGGACTCTCCTACAATTTTCAAAGGACAGCGGGCCTAGTATTCGTGGTAATTTCAATTTCATCGCTTAATCCGATCCACAGGAAAAGAGGCTTGACAGAGGATAGGACGGACGGACCACAGAGTGATTATTTAAGGGTTCCGTTTTTTATCTGTTAAGCTACGGAACCCGTTTCCATTGTTATAACTTGTGACCAAAAACCCAGGCTGCGCTCCATTTTTTCGTTCAATCTGAAATCAATTTAGGGCAAAAAAAAAAACCCTATACCGACGGGAAAAATGTAACGAAAAGGTTGTTAGCTTCTGCTAGTGTTTGCATTGATCAAATTCAATTCGCAGCTTGATTGGTAGGTAGTTATTCTAGCATAGCAAACAGCATTATTCAGACACTAGTTTTGTGAAGTTAATTAAGGAGTTCAACAACCGGGTATCTACTATAAGTGTTATTGAAATAAGCAACGAAGCGAGGAAGCGAGAGTGATCTGTCAGGATCATTTCAAGTGGCAGTCCCTGGTCTCTGCCTTCCCCTCTGGGATACAGGCGTGAGTTTATTTATTTGTATGTTATTGCAATAACGGAATAATAACCGTTTTCAATATTAATAAAACCACTACCAAAGCGAAAGTTCAAAATTCAACATTTTGTTTTGAATTTCTTGGAACTCTTGAATTTCTTGAAAATCTTGAAACTTGACGCCGTTAACCGCGGTCGATAAATTTAAACCATTTCCAATAGTCCCAATACACATGGGCTATATTTTTAAATTAACAATTTTACTTGTCGCACAATCTCGAAACGACACGGTCAATTTGTAGGAAAAATAAAAGAAAAAATTACGAATTCTGACAGAAAATAGAAGAGGTTTTATTATCGATACTTCTTCTTGGCGTCGATACTCGATACTGAAGAAACAGTTTACAGGTTTTGCGTTATTTTATTTATTTTTTTTTTTTTTTTGTGATGGCTTTCCTAAGGATTCTGCCAACGTCAGAGTTTGAGAGAAAGTACTACCTTTGTTAATGATAATGTAAGCTTCTTTATATATATAAATATATATACACACACATATATATATCTCTATATATATATATACGTACATAAAATAAATACATACATACACATATATATAAACTCTGTCACAATATATACTTTTTGATAGGTGTTACTCGGTACAATAACAAAAACTACAATCTAATTTTGTTAGTTTCTACATATGAACATAAAACTTTAACAAATGAAGAGAAAACCAACGGAAGTACGCAGCGGAGATTGGTGGGAAGGGGAAGATCTACTGGAAGATAACCGTACAATGAGGAATTGTATTTTGTACATTCGAAAAAGATGTGATCTGCAGTTCCCTCGCTCAGACCGCATTCGCACAAGGAATGGTCCCTGACCCGGATTTTGGCCAAAAAGACAGGGGTTGAAGCATGCCCCAAGCGGAGGCGACATATTGTCGAGGTGACTCTCCTGTTAGCATCTCGAAATTTGAAAAACCATGGGTGTGCCGGTATGAAGTCTTGAATATTCCCATATTGGGTTGGTTTAGCATGACGGTATGAAGCCCACTCGGTTTTCCATGCCTTATCAAGGTCTGACTTAGCTGTGGCTCTAAGGTCAGCTGGGAAATTGAGAAAGTGTGTGCTATCTCCACATTGTACTGCCCTCTTGGCACAGGAATCTACGAATTCATTGCCTTGGATTCCAGAATGTCCTGGAATCCAGGCCAACACTATTTCTAAGCCGTTGGTATGGCATTTATAGAGTTGCTCTCTGATATTATAAATCACGTGGAATCTGTTTTTCGCATGGAACGGGTTAGACATAACAGCCTGGAGGCAGCTCAGGGAGTCCGTAAAAATTATAGCCTTCTCGATGACGTTTTTGTGTGTTTCGACAAACATAATGGCCTCTAGTAATGCGATTGCCTCACCCGAAAAGACGGATGACAAAGGTGGACATTTATGTTGCAGGATGACATTGTACTTAGGTATCCACACAGCGGAACCTACATTGCCATCATCGGATAACTTTGACGCATCGCAATAGATCGGCACCCAGCCTGACCACTGTTCAACTAGTTTCTCGTTAAACCTACAAGCTGCATCCGGAGAGTGTTTGGAAATATCGAAAGAAAGAAGAATTTTAGGAGAGAAGGTCAGAGCGTGATAATCTGTAGCAAAAAGAGGGTAGGTATTAGTCTGAGAGACTGGATCTCGTAGATTACGAAATTTAAGGTAGCTTTTGAGCATACAGGGGGTGTCCTTATGTGACCAATAACTAGAGGTAGTGACGAGAAAAGAGAGTTCACGAAGTATTTTCAAAAGAGGATGGTGTCGGAATTGTACTACGTTAAAGATGAAACGATCGGACAGGTACTGGCGGCGAAGGTGAAGGGGTGGGTCACAGCATTCGACAAGGAGGGCTGCCGTAGGGGAGGATCGCATAGCCCCAATCACTACTCGTAGACATTTAAATTGGATACTATTTAATTTAGACAGAGCCATCTTGTTGCACGGTTCTAAAAGAAATGTGCCATAGTCAAGGTGACTACGAACGATTGCGTTATAGATGAGCTTAAGTGAATATTGATGGGCTCCCCACCAAACACCAGCCAAGCATCGCAAAATGTTCAACCCCTTTTCACATTTTTTTAACACGTAATCTAGGTGAGGGATACCTGTAAGTTTGGAATCCAAAATAACTCCCAGGAATTACCCTCTGAGCGATTTGGGATCTGCTCATGAATGTCAGGTGGGATTCTTTTTCGACTGAAGACCACTAAGCTACTCTTAGAAATGGACAGAGACAGACCATGGTTGGCAAGCCAATCATCCAGGTAATACATTGCGGCATTAATACGACTAGCCGCTTCTTCTGTATCTTGAAATGGTAAATAAAGAGCAATATCGTCCGCATATTGCAAGATGTTGCAGAATGATGCGACTGAAAGTTCAAGGTCGAAGGTATATAAGTTATACAGAATCGGGCTCAGAACTGAGCCCTGTGGCAGGCCTCTCCAGACTGTCCTGGGGGGGAGAAAGCTATAAGAACCTCTGACAAGGATTGTCCTCTCCATCAACAGGTTACAGATGAAGTCTACCAGCCTCACCGGAATACTCAGCTGTAACAACTTGTTTCTGAGTACGGGTAGTAGGACATTATCGTAGGCAGCTGCAACGTCGAGGAAAATTCCAACTACAGATTCCTTCTTCGAAAAGGCAACTCGGATCTCTGATGTGAGAATACCAAGACTATCCATGGTGCCTGTTCCTTTCCTGAATCCAAATTGTGTCTTTGCCAAAAGACCTCTCGATTCCACTAACCACTCGAGTCTGTGCTTGATGAGATGTTCGCAAACTTTGGCTAGGGTAGACGAAAGGGCAATGGGACGGTACGACGAAGGGTCATTGGCTTCTTTACCGGGTTTTTTTAAAGGGATGATGATCTGTGTCTTCCAGCTGTCTGGGATGTATCCTGACAGAAAGAAATTGTTGATTAAATCTAAGAAGTAAATTTTGAAGTCGTGGCTGGATTTTTTAAGAAACGAATATGGAATACCATCCAAGCCTGGAGCAGAGTCTGTGAGAGGTTCCAAGGAACACAAAATCTCTTCCATAGAGAAAGGGTTATTAAATTCGTGAGATGAATTAGGGGATTTATAAATTATCAGACATTCTGGTAGGGGAGCAGAGGCAGGGGCGAGCTTCATAGCGAAACCATCAAGCCAGGTGGAAGGATCATTAGAGTTGTCATCATGTAAATTCCTAGAGCTGCGGAATCGTCTCACTCCCCTCCAAACCAACGCCGAAGGGGTTCTCGGGGATAAGCCTTCAGTAAAACGTATCCAGCCTTGTTTTTTTTTTCTGCCAGAAGCCTTTTTGTTTCCGCTGCTACCCTCTGGTAGTGAACAAAGTTCTGTTCTGTCATGGCTAGATTATATGCCACTTCTGCTTTTTTTCTACCATCCACAGCCGCTGTGCACTCGACATCCCACCATGGTGGCGATGTTAAGAATTTTTTTTTTGACAATTTTTTCTTTTTAAAAACTGAGGATGCAGAAATATCAAGTATTTCCACTAATTTTTGGTAGGATGAGTTGGCATTATCCACTGTGACTTTAGGGAGAGAAGCAACATGTTCCTTAGTCAGGGAGGAAAACCTGTCCCAACCGGGTTCTGCCAATTTATATTTTAGGAGTGGAGGATGTTGCCTTGGGGTAACCGATTTGGAGGGGAAAAAGATTAATACCGGGAAGTGGTCACTACCATAGGAAGATGGCAGGACCTGCCATGACAGAACAGGAGCTAAGGAGGGAGAACATAGAGAAAGATCCACAGCAGACCTCGGATCCTGGTTAGGGAAGACCCTGTGAGTAGGGGAGCCATCATTAAGGATACATAGATTTATTTGATCCATGACATCTAGTAGATCATAGGATGCTGAATCATTATGATGGCAACCCCAGAGGCTGTTGTGGCAGTTAAAGTCTCCCATCAGGACCATAGGGCCCGGAATGGAGGATAAGGTTGAGCTTAATTCAACCATAGTAGCTGATGAAGGATGTGGAATATAAACAGAAACAAAAGTGGTATCTAGAGATCTGAGAGCAACAATATTAAATGAGTCAGAGTGGTCAGGAATATTAATTTTTCGAAAAGCCAAATTGTAACTAATAAAAATAGCAACCCCTCCAAATCCATCACTGCGGTCCTCCCGAAGGCAAGCCAAGCCAGGGAGCCTAAAAATAGACTCGGGCTTCAGCCATGTCTCCTGGACGGCCACAATGGAGGGAGAGTGTTGGTTAATTAGAGAAATAAATTCTTGTTTTTTTAATTTGCAGCTTCTACAATTCCATTGCAGGAGAACTAGGTCCATGCTCAGGGGGCTGACTGACGAGAGATGCAAGTAATTCGCGCACGTTGTTCGGTAACTCGACATTGTCTAGTCGGGTGCATATATTGACCAGGCATTTAGCTAAAAGTTCTAGTAAATTGTCATTCGGACTAGTTTGGAATGCTGGATTCAGGGCACACCCATTAGGGAGTGCTGGTGCGGGAGAACTAATAATCCTTGCATGTACCTCTTTATCATAACCATGGGAGGAAGCCGGGGCTGGGCTTTTTCTTTGAGTGTAAAGGGGTTTTTTGTACGAATGGGTAGCTGGTTCAAATTGGGTGTTTGATGGGTCTCTTGTAGGTAGTGGGCTGGGAGACAACTGAATTGGTCTGCGGGCAGAGTCGGAATACAGTCTCCGTACTTGTGGGAAACGGGCTGCAGCTTCTGCATAACTAATATTTTCTTGAGCCATTGTCAGCTTGATTGTTTTTTGGCGGGAGTGCTCTGGGCAGCTTTTGTCAGTCGCCATATGGAGGCCAGAGCATAACAGGCATGACACCTGAGCTACATTGCAAGAGTCTCCAGGATGAGATTGACCACACTTAAAGCAACGTGCATTTGACCTACATTGTGCCTTTATATGACCAAAACGGCAACAGTTGTTGCACTGAATAGTAGGGAAGATGTAAGTTTCAACTGGGATTGACGTATAGAAGCATATAATGCGCTTTGGAAGTTGCTGCCCTGAGAAGGTAAGGACCACAGATTGAGTAGGTACCCAAACTGGGCCCCCCTCCTCTCTGATTACTTTTCGGTTGAGCCTTCGAGCCTTGAGGATGCATGAGTCTATGTCCCTGATGGACGCCGCCTCAACAAGCTCCTCCATTGACCAATCAACGGGGATATTCCTTACAATACCTGTACGGGTAACAATATGTGCTGGTATAGATGCCTCATATTTGAAAGTATCCAGAGCTGGGTGGGAAAGAAATTTATTTGCTGTAGCAGCTGACCTAAACTCAATGGAGATTCTGTTTCGGCCAATAGGTTTAACTCCATCAAGGACGATATCTTCTACCTTGTTTTCATGCAAGAACTGCCCAAATTTGATGGGCCTAATAGTGGATCCAGCAGAGGGATCGGGTACCTTGCGTTGAACATGTACAACAAATGGAGCAGAATCAGAATGTTGAGGAAGCGAAAGTGATCTGTCAGGATCGTAGCAAGTGGCACTCCCTGGTCTCTGCCTACCCCTCTGGGATACAGGCGTGAGTTTAAGTATGTATGTATGTGTGTAATAACACTTTGTAATTTCAAATCGTAGGTATATTTAATTCAGAAATTGTAAAATCAATCAATCAGCCCATACGATTGATTGATTTTACAATTTCTTCTGTGCTTCTATGCTGGACATAGGTAACCCTGCTCCAAGTTGTAAAAATACGGTTAGTATATGTCATAAAATCATCTCAATTCTACAAATTCAACAAATTGATAACAGTAGTTGAAATTTCTTGATTTAATTAAACAAAATTCTTGAATTAATTCAAGAAGTTTCAACTCCTGTTATCAATTTCTTGAATAGAATAATAAAAACCCGTTTTCCCGTGTATACGGGAAAAGCTGAATGAAATTAAATGTACAACGTGTATAAAATACCTTATAAGTGTACAATATATCTGCCTTTCCTTCGAAGTAAGCTAAGTCATATACTCTACTTAAGTTTTTTTTTGTTAACTCCTTTTTTCCTCTTTTGTGAAATAAAATAAAAATATAAGTAAAAGAAATAATCATCTCCAAAGTTCGTATTTAAGATCTCCGAATATATTGGAAAGTTCTTGGCTGGAAGCTGAAAGTGTCATCTTACATAGTCTCGCGTCGATATCTACGAATAACTTTCCTCAAATAGATTATTTTGTTTATTGTTACCTAATACTATTTTTAAAAAAATGTTAAAAGAGTGCGATTAATTCGCCAACAAACTGCCACGCAGTTTGGCGAATCATTTATAAAATTTAAAACTTTGCGATACCAAAGTAGATCAATAAATTAAAAAAAAATAAAAAATCCAAACTGAAATTGATTGCAGAGCCACTTGAACTAGCAACTGTTTTGTGTGTTACTTCAGCTTAACACTTGTAAGCACAGCCTAAAGTTTAGGCTTTGTTTTCATTTTAGACCGATTTTGTAGTTCTTTTCTGTCAAACCATCAGCTTGTACTCGTCCACTCTTCCCCCAAGGCCCGCCACTTCTTTCTGTCCTCAGCCATCCTCAGCCCGCCACTTCCGGCAAACTGCCTCAAATTGTAGAGGTGGTGGTCCTCCTACGCTGCGTTTGCCAGTTCGTGGTATCCACTCGAGAACTTTTGTAGCCATCGTTTATTTATTTATTTATTTACGAATACATGGAAAACCAACAGCTTTAAACTTTCTTCGGCATATGCGACCAGCCCACTGCCGCCTCAGCTTAAGTATAAGTATATTGTTAATTTATGGTAGCAAAGGGTGAAGGAAAACATCGTGAGGAAACCAGGGTCTCGGAGGTGTTCACAAACCTGAAATCGCCAATATGCCATGGGCACGCGTTCTTCGACAGTAAAATGTATGGAACAGCAGATATTTTCTACTCGATTTTAAAGTTTTCGCTCAGTAAGTAAATAGTTGCAGAGGTTCCATTCACGGGACCCACGGAACTACTGTGAAGAAAACTTCTCACCTGTTCCATCACGGAACTAACCCATGGAACTAGTGTGAACAAATGAAAGTTGATGACTACTTCGACCATTTTTGGTCCTTATAATGGACATTTTGTTACACCCTACATATTCTGATATATAAGTATATTGAACCACGGACTATTTCAGAGAGTAGGTACCGGGTCTAAAAGCGATTTAAATGAATTAAGTTTAATTAATAATTATTAACACACATGCATGTAACATAATTAATTTGGTGATAAATAATGTTTTACTATTTACTTGTTGACCTATCAACCGCGATGAGATTAACGTGTCTAATCGCGGTTGATAGGTACCTCATCATCATCATCAGCCATTTGACGCCCACTGCAGGTCATAGGCCTCTTCGTGGATTTCATAACCATAAGGGGTTTCGCCATAATCGCCACGCTTGGCAGGCGGATTGGCGATCGCAGTATGCGGTTGGAATCTCAGGAAGACGCTGCTGCCCGTCTCCTGGTAATTGATTTCCTTAGTCGCCTTTTACGACATCCACGGAAGGAAATGGAGTGACGCTATTCTTAATCCGGCGCCACGCGGAAAGGTGATTGGTACCTAAACTTAATGAATTTAAATCGCCCAATAAAGTTATGTAAAACTATGTATGAGCATCGCGAGTCATAAAAATGCTGAAAACTTTTAATACAACTCTGGAATAGCGAAAAAATATCAGTACAGCTTTTTTGCACAGTCGCTAGAGCAATTATTATAAAATTATTAAACATTTTTCTAAACTTATATTACAATTGTTAATCTTTTTTTGCGATTCCAGAGTTAGACCCACAACAAAAGTTGGTGAATACCAACGTATTGCTGAGTAAAATATCTTCCTGCAGCACACCGTATAATATTTTACGACCTATTAGTATTTTGATATTTTGTACCTACGTAGAATATGAATACCCTTTTCTGTACATGCATGTTATTGTTATGGGCGCAGATTTACCCTCCCAGGGTGACGCAATGAAGCGTGCTAAAGCCTTCCCAAGCGGCAAACTTACCTCCATATTAAACCTGTCTTTAACTCTTATCCCGTTGTGATAGAACTGAATTTGGCTAGAGAAACATGAGAGTATAGGTCTGGTAACATTACTTCTATAAGCATGTCTCATGGGCGTCAATAATATTATCTTCTAGTCTTCTATTAGTAAAGCTCTAGCTACCTCCTAAATTAATAAAAGAAACCGGCCAAGTGCGAGTCGGACCATTATCTATACAACATTAGACACAGAGCTCGAGAAAAACGGCAAGAAAACACTTTTGTTGTATGGGAGCTCCTCTTAAATTTGTAATTTAATATTTAAATATTACTTTAATTTAATATATATTTTTGAAGTGAATATAGAACTAAATATTCTGTGAATATTTTAAGCATCTATCTGCTGCCGTTATTAATATCGAGCAAAAAATGGCGATGGCGGCAAAAAACGGTGTTTTGTATTCAAGGGGATATTTATTTTATTCTGTTTTTAGTATTTGTTATTATACCGGCAACAGAAATACATCATCTGTAAAAATTTCAACTGCCTAGCTATCACGGTTTATGTGATACAGCCTGGTGAAACACAGACAGACAGACGGACAGTGAAGTTTTAGAAATAGGGTCCCGTTTGGCACCCTTCGGGTACGGAATCCTAAAAGCCAAAGAATAAACTCAACTCAAGTTAGCTTCAGCTCAAGTTACATAAATTATTATTGTAACTCTCAAGTCGCTTTTTGGTTGTTACCTCATTTTATTACTAACACATTTGTGGTTTCCTATAAGTAAGAGTGCACATCGCTTTTTAGATTTTTTTTACTATGCAAATTTTGTGTAACTCTTGTTGGTGATCCTAAATAACATAAAAATATTCGGCTGCTAGGTCAACCTACGCAGGTGAGAAATACACCCCTTTTTGTTTTCAATGAATTTTCCGTACATAAGGGTCTGGAATCCTAACGGATTACTTAGTTTATCCCCTCATACCTTCCATTTTGGTGAAATAGCATAACACAACAAAGTTCATTTGGGAACCCAATTTTGTTTTATGAGATTTATATCTATACAGGCTGTCCCAAGAATTACAGTGAAGTAAAAGGCCTGAGGTACCCTTAAGCCCTGAGAGATTCTAAAAAAAAACTGGACCCTGGCGCAGGGCAGTGTAAGAAAAATAAAAATATGTATTGAGAATTTTAAACTTATATTCTTTTTGTTGCACTAACCCGTGCTGAGGACATAATACGTAATACAGAGAAGTTTATAAAGAGGCTCGAAATTTCATCGATGCTTGCACTTGCCCATTAGCTCAGTTGGGAGAGCGCTGGCACGGTCAGCCAGAGGTCGCGGGTTCAAGTCCCGGCATGGGTGGGATTTTTAGCCTCTTAATAGGTTTTTAAAATTTTAAATTTTTGCTTATAGAGATTGTTGATAGTTGATAAACAACATTAAACTTGGTATATATATAATATACATCTGTGTAAAATAAAGGGTATTCTATTTAGATATCTATCTATCTACATAATTTTAATTTTCACATCATCTTCAGTAGGATTCAACAAATCTTGAAGCCACCAAGTTTGTAAAAAATATGAGAAAAAAGGCAGAACTCGTTAACTAAGAAAATTCGTGAAACATACGGGTCGGCAGGCGGATGATTTAGATAGCCGCCCTGGAAGTTCTCTACCTCTGCAAGTTATGGGTAGTATAAATAGCGTCGAGTCTCTACTCTCGACGCTATAGTATTATATTTTCTAAGTTTAACACGAGCACTAGACATAATAAAAACTGAATTTGCACGGATCTACCGAGACCACGAATGTTGTAAAAGTACCGAAACGTCGGAAAATCGTAAAATGAAAAAATAAACGAGTAAATATCCGTGCAAGTTCAGTTTTTATTTTCTCGACGCTATTTTAGCCAAGTTGCGTTACAATGGAGTGCATTTATTTAATAATTTATCCAAAATATGCCGTTAGTTTCCGTTGCGCTCCAATAAGTTAAGATGCTATTTCATACAACTGAAACCGTTTAATAAGTCGGTACTGCTGACTTACTGCATTTAATTGTGACGCAATTTGAACGCAATAACGTCGAGAGTAGAGGGGCTGGCCATACAATTGACTGTACCTTTTAGGACAACCTACGTATGTATGTATACGTATACTTAGCCCAAATAGGGGATGTATTAGCAGAGGGCAATATAAAAAGTACCCGAAACTGGTGTTCGTACATGCAACGACTAATGAATGTTGAGGAAGCGAAAATAATCTGTCAGGATCGTGGCAAGTGGCAGTCCGTGGTCTCTGCCTACCCGCCTGGGATACACGCGTGAGTTCATTGTATGTGTGTCTGTGTGTGTGTATGTGTGTGTGTATGCTGTATGTATATACATTACTTATAGGCGAGGTAGGTAACTATATTTTGCCACAAAACAAGTCGCAGTTTTTTAGGGTTCCGTAGTCGACAAGGAACCCTTATAGTTTCGCCCGACAAAACGGTACAATAAAATCTTAAAAAAATATTTTTTAGTCCTCAGATGATTGTGGAAGAAATTAATAGATCTAGGTAAAGATAATAGTGAGGGCTTAATTTATACGTCATACAACAACATTATTTCTAGGAGTTTTTCCTCAGATGCATGTTTTTCCTCATTATTCCAAATATCAATTTTATTAAACTTAGCAGGCTCCGATAAATCACTGCTACGAATTGAATTTTAAAATTCAATGCTGTTACACATAGAAGCACGTCCATTCCAGTGTTAAATAACACACATAGGGCTCCATTAATACACTGGCAGCTGTGCACACTGTGACCTAAATAATGCATTGCAGGACATCTTGTAATGCTTTGATTTATAGCCATACGTTATGGTTTCATAGCAGATTGAAACGGTTCTGAGAAATAATGGGTAATTTGTATCAAACTTAGAATACAGTGACATTGTATTTATACCATAGAGCAGTGGTTCCTAAACTTTTAGGGCTATGGAACACTAACACACCTTTTTATTTTGTATGGAAGACCATATCAAAATATCAAATTCAAGATTTGAGTTAACTTTAGGCTTCAAGCTTCTGAAGGTGCCGCCGCCGTCCCATTAAATTAATAAAAAAACCGGCCAAGTGGGAGTCGGACTTATGCGCGAAGGATTCCCTACCATTATCTATACAACACTAGACAAAGATCGAGACAAGATAGATTAGATACATTGAAAATGAAAATTACATACATATATTACATTAGGTACATTGAGAACAGCGCCATGTATAGAAACCAACAATAAGCGTTTAACATTGACATTTAACGACATGACATAAGCGCTGTGAAGATTACATAGATAAAGCCGCTAGATGGTGAGCGCGGTCTTTAGACAACGTTTGTTGTATGGAAGCCCCTATTGATTTTAGTCTGTTTTTAATATTTGTTGTTATAGCGGCAACAGAAATACATAATCTGTGAAAATTTCCACTGTCTAGCTATCACGGTTCATGAGATACATTCTGTTGACAGACAAACGGACAGTGGAGTCTTAGTAATAGGGTCCCTTACCCCTTCGGGTACGGAACCTAAAAATGGAAGCAAAACAGAACATAATGCAATGCTGCAGCGCGTTTGCATCGCTTTTCAAAAATGTCACAAAACGAGCTTTGAAGCGCATAACAAAGTCGTTGTGGGCGATGGCTCGGTAAAACAAATACAGCTTTAGAACCTCCATAAGCTGGTTATCCTATAGCATAGGATATGGTCAACCGCTAGGTATACAGACATCCAATCTGCTTTTGTACTGAGTCGCCAGCAGATCAACCTGGTTGCAAAGTGGTCCAACGAAACCGAGTAGAGTGCAAGCGTTTAAAGGTTGATGTGCTATCGATATATATACCTACCTATACTATATACATTGTTTAATTTAGGTAGGTTCGATAGTGGGCGTTTGCATCGTTAAAGTAAATACTTACGTTTTGTCATATTTTAACTTAAGGGAAATGAAAAGACAAAACACATTTTAAAGCTTTTAATTTTCTTGGGATGTGTTTCAGTGAAAAGTTGTTCTTTCAGCAGCGCCGAGTAGAGCTTGGATGTTATTGGGAACTTGCCAATGTCCAGCTTCAGTCTGAAAAGACGCACATTTGGACTAGGTACATTTCTGTTGAAAACTACAAGGTGAATTTGTTAAATGTATTAAGGAAATGTTATTTTCGTCTTGATGGACAATTAAATGATAGGTTAAAATTTTTGAGATAGTTGCGAACTCTTGTAGAACCTAGTGACTTTAAGTACTCTTCGCTAAAAGGCGGAAATCGGTTAAAGTTCTAGGTTATAGGCTGCAGGTTCTAAAAGTAGCTATCACCATTATTGAGGTTTATGATGTTAAATTTTTGCAAAAACGTGTCATGAAGAAATATATGGCTTTTTAGGGTTCCTTAGTCGACAAGAAACCCTTATAGTTTCGCCATGTCCGTCGGTCTATCTGTCTGTTTATCTGTCTATCTATTTGTATATCTGTCTGACCGACTGTCCGTCTACCTATCCGCAGCCTAGCTCTAAGACGATGAGTACGAGAAAGTTGAAATTTGGCATAGACATACCTACATATTAGCACGCCGACAAAACGGTAGGATAAAAACCTAGATTTCAATTAATTTTTGAACACCATAGTGTGGGGTATCGTAGGATTGGTCGTTAAAAAATTTAAAACTATTGTGGGTGTAGGAAAATCATTTTTTGATATTAATCTTTAATGCGCAAATATATGTCCGAGTAGGGCGTAGTGCGTAAAATTTTAAATCTGTTCAAACACTTCAAAGTATACCTGCCAACGGCATTAGACACCTGTGGCACCAGGCACAAGTCAGCCATTGTGAGCTGGTCCCCGATGCAGTATTGGCCTGAGGATCTGACCAGCAACTCCTCGATCGCCCCCAATCCTCGAAGGGTCCAGGACTGGCCGAATTGCAGGTACTGTTCCCCAGTCGGGAAATGCGGCCGGAGAGCGATGTTCTGCAAGGGCTGGATGCCAGAGACGATGATCTGGTAATTTTGTTTATTATTATTCATAATGTTTATTGCACATAAGTAGAAAAATACATTGGCGATGTAGCAGACCTACCCCCAGTTTCTCGTACACTAACACGCTGTTAATCTACTGTTAACACCAGTCAATTGACCAAGGTGCATGAAAAAAAAAAACCACTGACAGCTGTTAACAGTAGATTAACAGCTTGTTAGTGTACGAGAAATCGAGGTTTAATGCAATGGGGATAATGTTCTACCAGTCAACCACAGGTGGTGCAAACCAATTAACTGGTAGGCATATGAGATAAACGGATAAGACGATTTACTTTAACTAAAATCGTATGATACAGTACAACATAAATTTATAATGAAACCTGGGAACTTCCTACTCGCTTGTGATCGAGCAAGAAGGGCCCTCGCCCACGGCGACTTATTGTAGCGATGCAGTAGCGATGCTGTCGAGCGTTTGCATCGATTCAGTCGCGATGCGGGCGCTAGTTGTGTACCCTCGCCCACCGTATACACGATTCAGTCGCGATGCAAACGCGATACCGTCGCGCTTCTGTCGCGATGCAAATGCGATTCAGTAACAGTATCGGGCCGATGGACAACAGCACTCTCGATCTCTCTGTGTTGCACTACTCATGCGCCACCCTTCCTCCGTTCTCCTCCCGATGTCTTTCGATACGCTCGCGCGTTTGCATCGATACAGTCGCGATGCTGTAGCGCGTTAGTAGCGCGTTGGCATCGCTTCTGCAGCGCGTTGCAAATGCGACTAAAGCGCGTTCGTGGCGATGCTGTTGCGCGTTTAAAACGCGCGACAGCATCTCTACAAAAAGTCGCCGTGGGCGAGGGGCCGTATTAAACCCTTTGTGCAAATATTTTTATTGCACAACAAAGAATTTTTCAATTAGATTTAACATTTTTAATTAATTTGGCTGAAATAAACCGATGTTTTATTATTGTTATGAGGAAAGTAACTACCCGCCGGGCACAGCCTTTTCTTTGTACTCACTCCCGATAAGGTCTCGGGGGCTAAATGTACGAGTAGTAGATGTACCTAGGTAGAAATTGTGTCCCATAAACTGGCTGGAATAGAACCGGTGGCTCCGCTGTGCCATAGCTGCAATTAGTCCAGGGTTATTTCTAAAAATACGAAATTCCTGAGACACCCTAATTAGAGTTTGTGTTTGCCCACCACTTTTTGTTCTAGGGTTTTCTCAGACTTACAATTTTCGTATATTTCGCATATGATTCTTTATAATATTGTTAAATTCGCGCTTTACGCGCTCTGCCAATAGTGCAGCCTTCAGACTATCATTCAACCAAAAGAAAAAATTATTTATAAAAAAACGATTCCATAAAAACAGCACATTCCGAGGCTTTATGATTTATAAAGTCAATTCTCCACATTTAGCTTTAAGCCCTCCGCAACTAATGCTAACACAGGCACCACATGAGTGACGTCAAACACAAAAAGTTGTTTCTGTCAGTGTTCCCAGATGACGCGATAATACTTTTCTTCGTACATTTTCGATATTTTCCATCGTCTTTTAAGTTTCTTCAATTAAACTTCGAGTTTCAAAAAGAAAACCTCGCAAAACTTTGTAAATTCGTTTTTAGGAATTTTCATAAAGAAACTACATAAGAATGAATGAAATGCCTACCATGACATTAAAAAAAACAATAGTGTTTTAGCTCGACCTTTTTATAAATCATAAAAAGTTAAAACGCCCATTAAAGTTATAGTGTCCTACTTAAAGAGACTCTAATTAATATCGCATTAGTTAATTTTTTTATAAATAAGAACGTAAGTTTGGAGTTTATTTGTCAATTTTTCTCCAAAATTTGAAACGGACACCTAGTTTAACCTAAGTATATAATGTTCATTAAGTCACTGTTTTGTGCTAATTTAAATAAAACAATTTTTGAATTTTGAATTTGAATTGTCTTACGTAGAACAACGTCCATTTACTTATCTCACAAGAAACTATAATAAAAAAATAAGAAAAACGAGTCGCAGATGGACCCGAGCCTGTTGAAATAATACCATTTGGCCAACGATTAGTCAAAGTTTCGATGTTTTTAATACATCAATGTTACAAAGACTTTACTTGAGCTAGTGATGTTAAAGCGTAAATGGAATAAATAGGTAATTCGTCGAAGACAGATGACAGTGGAAACATTTGACCATAGTTTCCGGCCTTTAACACGTTCTAGGTTACCCTTTGAGTCGCTCGCTAGCTAGCTAGTCCCCTTTGTTCAGTTCAAATACAGAGTAATATCAAAGTTGGGATCAATGTGTTTAATCAAATCAATGCAGTGCAGACGCCGTTTTATAAGTGACAGTCGCCAGCTGCGCGTCTGGCCGTCTAGTTGTGTCACAAAACAAAGATATCAGAGGAGCAGCTCAGAGTAATCTGGAGGCTGCTGAGCGCGATAGGGTTGCCAGATTAAATTTTAATTTACAAACGATCGGATCCCAATGAAACATTGCTTACATTGGATGACACAAATCATGGTTTGATTGTGTTTAGAATTAGTTACAAACAAATCTATAATAAAACTCGGCACTTGCAAAAGTACCGAAACGTCGGAAAATTGTAAAATGGAAAAGTAAAAGAGTAAATATCCGTTAAAATTCAGTTTTATTATGTGTAGTGCTCGTGTTAACCTCAGAAAATACAAAAAAAAAAAAAAAATTAAACGTGCGGTGGTAGCCTAGTGCGTAAATTATAGAACTCGGAAGCGAGAGACCCAGGTTCTATTCCTAGTGCGGGCATGTACTTTGTTTTCTAAGTTATATACATTAGCAGCAAGACCACTCGCTAACGGTGAAGAAAAACATCGTGAGGAAACCTGAGTGTCTGAGCTACTCGCATACCTCAGCGCTTCAAATCGCCAATCCGCGGTGGGCACGCGTGGCGATTAAGCCCATACTCTCTCTGAGAGAAGGCCTGTGCCCTACAGTGGGACGTATATAGGCTGCTTATGAATAATAATAATAATAATAAAGCCTTTATTTCCAAACTTATTTAAATATTTACAAATAATATAAAATTAAAAATATCATCTATGTTTTCTAACACTAATACATTTATTAAGGACATCAAAATGCCAATAAATATAAAAATTGTACAAAAATTTTATAAAGCTTATTTGGAATTTATGTTGACATTAATAAAATTTCATTCAATAATTAAATCAAAACTGGTTTCATCTAAAAAATTAAATACATAGGATAAAATAAAATTACAGAAAATATAAATAATTATTTTTAAATCTGTTTGATGTCCAAAAATATAAAAATTAAAATCTCTCCATAATAAATTAATTAATTAACCTATTACTATAAAATATATGTAAAATAAATTATAAAATTAGTGCTTAACAAAAAATAAAACATTAATACCTAGATATCATTGTTAAGTTTGAAAACCCATTTGCGGGTGAAGGCCTCCTCCATCTCATACCATGTAGATCGGTCTTGTGCGAGCCTTGTCCAGGTGTGGCCGGCTAGTGCTACGATGTCATCACACCAGCGGGTTCTTGGTCTGCCGACGGGGCGTGTGTAGTCTCGAGGGTACCAGTGAAGAACTCTTTCGCTCCACCGTCCGTCTTTCGCTCTAGCGACATGTCCAGCCCATCTCCACTTCAGTTTACATGCTAGCTCGGCAGCGTCGATTATTTTAGTAGTTTTCCTGATATCTCTATTTCGTTTTCTATCTTTTAGTTTTAGGCCTAGCATGCTTCTTTCTGTGGCTCTCTGAAATACCTGTAGTTTATTTATTGTTTCTTTAGTTAAAGCCCAGGTTTGGCATCCATATAGTAGGGTTGGAAGTATAATAGTATCCATGGCTTTCTTTTTAAGGCGTATGGGTATATTGGATTTAAACACCTCCTTTATAGACCAGTATTTTTTCCATGCGCTTTTAATTCTGCGGTCGACCTCTTCCACAGTTAGATTACCGAAGCAGATGCTTTGGCCTAGGTACATATATCTGTCTACATATTCGATTTCTTTTGACTCTATTTTTATTTGTATTCTGTCTCTATTTGTCATCAAGCATGTTTTATTCGTATTCATGTGTAAACCGCATTGGCGACTCTGCTCATCAAGGGTCTTTAACATGCATTTCAGCTCATAATGGTTACTGGTTATTAGCACTATATCGTCTGCGAAACGTAGATGATTAAGATATTCGCCGTTTATTTTAATGCCCATACCTTGCCAATCCAGTTGATTGAAAATGTGTTGCAGAACCGCGTTGAATAAACTTGGTGAGATCGGATCTCCCTGTCGAACTCCTTTATTCACACTAAAAGGCTTTCCTTTACTTTCTAGTTTGACAAGGGATTTGCTTTTACTGTAGATTTCTTTCATTATCTTTACGTACTTTTTGTGTATTCCTTGTTCTTGAAGTGATAGCCATAGAGCTTCGTGTGATATAGAGTCGAAAGCTTTTGAATAATCCACAAATGCAATGTAGAGTCCCATATCGTATTCCATGTATCTCTCGATTATCTGTGTTAGCGTGAACATGTGGTCCGTGGTAGAGAAGCCAGCTCTGAAACCGGCCTGTTCTTTCGGTTGATTTTCTTCGAGAGTCTTCATAGTTCTTTTCAGAATAAGACTGGTAAACACCTTGTATAAGGTCTGCAGCAGGCTAATTGGACGGTAGTTTCCCATATCCGCCGGATCTCCTTTTTTATACAACAGGGTTATGACAGCAGTTTCCCAGTCGGATGGTATAGTTTCTTGCATAAGAATCAGATTAAAGATATCTGTCAATATAGGGGTGGCCGGCTCTACAATGGCTTTCAGAATATCGTTTGAAATTTGGTCTTCTCCAGGACTTTTCATTGTTTTCAAGCAATCGATAGCATGTCGTATTTCACTTTGTAAGAATGGTGGCACAGGTTCTGAAGTCTCTATATTTTGTGGTGTTCGGTTGTGAATAGAAGGAACGGGTGCCTCATACAACTTTGCATAATATTCTGATGCTATGTTCAGTAGCTCTCGCCTGTTAGACACCATCAAATTATTTCGTTTTAGTGCTGGAATCCATGTTTTACTTGCATTCAGCCTCCTATGGGCGTTTTTGACTGACGCTCTTCTATCTAGCTCTTCTTCTATGATTTTATATCTATGCTCTCTTGAATGACGCTCTAACTGCTTTTTAATTATTTTGTATAAATTTGACAGTCTATTTCTTTCTGTAGGAGTTTTGCTCTGTTTTTCTTTTAGACTTTGTCTTTCCATTATAAGTATTTGGACTTCTTTTTGTATGGCTGATGTACATTTATTTGTTCGCTTCGTAAGCAAGGCGACGCTTTTCTTAATTTTTTTAACACAACTTTTATATGACTTTTCTACATCCGTGATGTTTATATTTTCGTTTTCCATCTCCAAACTGAATATATTTTTTAAAGACTCTTTCTCAATAGGGGTAAAACCAGCATTGAGAGTATTGCTGAAGTTTTTTCGTGACGTTATGCGTTTTTCTGCTAATGATAGAGACACTCGAACTAGTTTGTGGTCGGTGGGATGTAGTGTAGATATCACATCGATGTTTTGTATGATGGCTTTATTTTTCGAAAGAATGTAGTCAATTTCGTTACGTGTGATTCCATTTGGGTGTTGCCACGTCCATTTGTTTTTTGGTTTCTTTTTGAAGTGACTATTTGCTATGTAGAGATTTTGTTCGAAGCAGAAATCAATAAGAACCCGTCCTCTAGGACTTCTTTCTCCGTAACCCCACGGACCCATAACATCCTTATCTTCTTTGTTTGGATAGCCAATTTGCGCGTTGAAGTCGCCTATTACAAGAGTGTCTCTATTTGTGTCTTTTAGGGCTCGTCTTAGGTCAGAGTAGAATGTGCCTATATCTTCTTTGGGTGATTTCTCTGTCGGTGCATATACTTGGACAATATTATAGTTCTTGTATTCTATTTCTATAACTAAACTCGCCACTCTATCTGAAATTGGTATGAAGTTTATAATTTTATCTTTGAGTTCTTTTTTAACCAGAAATCCCACACCATTTCTGTTATGTATTCGTCCGTAGTATAAAAATATATAATCTTCTTTTTCTATTATTTCTTTCCCTTCTACTCGTACTTCTGAGAGGCCTATTATATGCCAATTAAATTTTTGTAGAGCATGATTTAATTGAATATGTCTTGAAGGAGTAATTAAAGATCGTACGTTCAGCGTTCCTATATACAGTTTGTTTTTATTTGTTTTTTTCGATGTGATGGAGGGTTTTAGTCGCTTTCTCCCGCGGGGACCAGCCGTACTGGGAGAGTGTGAGAGGGGAGGCGAAATTTCCTATGGTTTAGTAGATTGTGATGCTCCAGCTTGGATTGTTTTGCCTTGTTGCATCGTCATGTAAGATGAGATATCGTTGCCTCTATTTTTCTTGTGAGCTGGGGTCATAACTGGTTGTCCTTTTTGTTTTCCTGGATTTTCTTTGTCAGGTGATTCTGAAAGGTATCTTTTATTTGAGTGTTTTTCTTTGGGTGTGTTTTTGGTTTTTCCTTTCCCTTTGTCATCCTTCGAACAAGACGAAGATGGTTGAGAATATTTGTTATCAATCTTGTTTTTTAGGACTATAATTTTATCATATCGCATTACAACGTTATTTCCCAGGGCACGTTGTTTTTGTAGTTCTTCTTGCATATCTTTTCTTTTTTGAAGAACTTTCAGGGGGAAATCCTCTTTGATATACATGGATAAGTTCTCGAGCTTACGTTTATTTTTCAAGATTTCTATTTTTCTTCCCATAGTTGTCAAAGTAACAACAATAGGCCTCATCTTTTCGTTTTTCTTCCCAAGTCTTCTCACATTTTCAATCTCTGATTCCAGGCATAGTATCTCCATTGATTCACCTAGGAACTTTATTATTTTGTTTACAAGCTCGTAGTAATTTCGTTCAGTTTCTTCAATGCCAAAGAAAATTAGGTTTCTTTTTCTTAGTTCTTTTTCAAGGCGGTCTATAGTTTCTTCTTGCTCTACCATTTGTTTTTGTAGTTGAACGTTTTTTAATTCTATCTCACTAAATTTCTCATCTATCTTGTTTGTAATGGCTGTTTTGATGTTATCCTCCATTTTTTTCATTTTTTCTTTTTGATCTGCTAATTCGCTCTGAATATTTTTCAGGATTTCCATCATTGCTTCCATGGTTTTCTAATATAAACTTTGTAGGTAGTTGTATCAGCACCCTCTAGTGGTCTGTTAGTGAATTATATTGGTTTATATATTTGTATCTTAGATTGAGATTTTGCTATTCGGCACTAGATGGCGCTGTTAGGTTTTATTGATCGAATTTTAACCGTTGATGATTTGGTGTTTTGCTTTTTAGGTTATGTTATATAAGCAAGAACTTTTAATGCACTGTTTTCACAACTATTTCATTGGCTATTTTGTTAAATCCGACCTTATCGAATAAAGTCCGACGGATTGGATCACTTTGAAACTATTATTTATTTGAATATTCGTTTCAAAACATCGAACTATTTTATCACTTTTTGCACTGGGTCTACGACTTTTCACGATAAAACTCCAACTTTCTAAGATGTTTAACAACGTAAGGCACTATTCTATTATTGATTTATCCCGAACTATACGGTATTTATATTTTAAAATAATAATAAATACAAGACTGATGTTAACAGTGGCACAGTAGCGCCCTCTCTCCGCTGCTTATGAAATTTATCAAAAATAAATTAGAGCCTATGCTAACGGGGAATGAAAACATTGTGAGGAGACCCGAGGTCCGTAGGAGGTCCTCAGACCCTATTGTTCTTATTATGTTATCTTAGCGCTTGAAATCGCCAATCCGCTCATCGGGTACCAAAGCTCTCGAATTCGTTTACTCTCTCTCTGCGAGAAGTTCAGTGGTATAAACTACTTCTATAAGTTTTTTTATAGTAAGAAGTAGTATTATTTATGTTAAATTAATTTCCATCCCACCAAAACATCATAAGCAGCCTATATACGTCCCACTGTAGGGCACAAACCTTCTCTCAGAGAGAGAGTATGGGCTTAATCACCACGCGTGCCCACCGCGGATTGGCGATTTCAAGCGCTGAGGTATGTTAATAGCTCAGACACTCAGTTTTCCTTCACTGTTAGCGAGTGGTCTTGCTGCTATAACTTCACAAATGTATATAACTTAGAAAACAAAGTCATAGGGCGGTCATACGGGCATGTACCGCACTGGGAATCGAACCTGGGTCTCCCGCTTCCGAGTTTTACAATTAACACTTGCCAAGTCTTATCAGAAATAAGAAATCAATGATTTATTTCAACGTAAAGAACTTACATTCTGTTGGCTGCATGTCAATGTACTATGTCCCTCGCCCGTCCGGCCGTATTTGTAGCGGAGAAAAAGGCAGCGGGGAAAAAAAAACTCCACTCTGACCATCTTTTCTCAAATCATCTTGAACTTAATACATCAGAGCCTATACGATAAGATTCCGTGAGTGCCATGAATAACTTTAGAAGCCAAGACATTACTTAATTTTCTTACAAAAGTAGGAAAAACATTAATGCTGCGGCCAGACACACTAACAGCATCCGTTCACGAGCATAACGCAGGGGTCAGCCATCACCAGCCCATTTTAGAGGGAGATGGTAACCCGGCCACCACGCCACCATTCGAATGACTTTTAGTAAACCTGCAGAATGAGTTCTTGTCAGTTATAAAATATGTGATATAGTTATTAATATGCAATCACGGCGTCTGTATACTTTTTAAAACTAATAAATAATTATAATATTAATAATTAAATAACAATGAAACCGCAGTTGAATTGGTTTACTACCAAGGGCTTACATAATTCAAATACTCGTATATTCTATAATAGGCTTTTTATATAGCGACTTTTTAATTAATGTTTTAAATTTATTTTCAGACAAGGATAGAACATGTTCTGGAATTCTGTTGTAAAAACTAACGCAATAGACTAAAAATGATGTATTTACCTTGGCTAAACGAACTTTACAATAGGCCTGCTTGTTTTGATTTCTAGTGTAGATTTGTAGATTTAAAACTTACACAATTTTTCCCTATTTATAGTAATAACACTGAAAATTCCGCGGAGACAAGGAACGTGGCAAGTTCTTGTATATCAAGTATTTTTTGGGACGAGAAGGTAGCCAGTTTTTTTACATTTATGTTTAGGTGGGTAAAGTTTTTCTCTAATCATTACGGTTTTGTCAAATTATGACCCTACGTGAATATTTAAAGTATTTTCGTAACTTTTTTTAATAATACATAATAATATCTAATGAAGTGCTAATAAGTTTATAAATATGATCTATTGTCGCTATAAAGGTAAAAAGTGTTATCTTGAATTTTTTGCTGACATTACATTTTTTTCAAAATCTGTAAATGCAAATATACATAACTTTATTAGTTAGGATAGGTCATCAAACAAACTTTAACTCTATCTACAACGGATTAGGTAGTTCCCCTCAAATTACGACCCTGCATAACACAGTCACCCTGTATATTTTTCATGATAATTGATTTTTTCCGTTACTTACTCAATAGGCAATTTTTTTTTGTTTACACCAAATTTGAAATCTATATATAGTTCAATTAGAAATAGGTACCCTAGACTTTGAATGATATATCAGTGAGTACCGAAAATTGCCATTTTGGACCCCCACATCTTATAAACTACGGTAAATGGAAGTATAAAGGTGGGTACTGACCAACGTTACGAGGTGTAATGTAACATTCGCATCGAGCGTGTTACGCATCGAGCATGTTACGCTGTGTTCTAAAATCGGCGTAACATGCTAGTCAAAACTCTGTGCTCCGCTTTCGCCGCCAGTTCACTCAAAATGGTCGATAGCGAGGACGTGTTGGTATCTTTGATTCTACTTAATTATTGTTTCATCCAAATTAAGAAGAAGAAAAAACGTTACTGGACATCAAACTTATTTCTACTTATTTTTCTTAGTTCCACTCCATGTTTTAAGAAATAAATACGAGAGGAACGAAGTGTGATCACTTGCAAGAGCGTACTGACTGAAACGCGTAACAGTCAAAGGATTCGCCAAAAAACCGACAGCCGGGTGGAGCACCCAAAGCGAGCAACGAGCGGCTCGTTGCTCGCTAGTTTCCCCGTAACACGACGTACTGACTGCACGAATTCTCGCTGTGTAACATGTTACATTACACCTCGTAACGTTGGTCAGTACCCACCTTAAAATTTTGAATAATTTTTTAATTGGTAGCCTCAACCCCTCCGCATATTTTGAGTCATGTGGCATAACTGGCTTCAAAGATAGCGTGAGGTCGAAAAGGGCTCGAATGGCTTCGTGTAAATACGAGTATATGCATAGTGTGGGCCGGCCGAGAACTTGGCCAGGTGCGGCTTGATAATGTCCGGACCGGACAGGTTGTTCTTCTGTTACATTTATTTGTCGTTTGTGACGCGATTATAAAGTGAAATTAAGCAGTAAAATAATAAGTGTACTTTGTCTAGCACTTAAAGCTTTAACGGTCAAAGATTTTATGGCGCCAAGAAAGTTTTGCGGTTATATTTTTCACGTCGTAAACGCAAACATGTTTCCTTGTCATAATTTCCTTCTGAGTGACGCTTTGTACAATCGACAGCAAACCAACCTTTACATCTTTGTCGGCCGTAAAGTAGCTGAATAGAGGTATACTGTTACTTTAAGGACGACTTCGCTTCTAAAATGTCAAGGTTGGGGTGCTGTCAACTGTACCTGTACAACAGAGGGGATCTAAGTGAATGGCGTTTTTAAGACCTACAACATTACGTGTGGGGAATCTCAAAACATCAAAGGTTTTGAGAAGTTGGGAGTTGCCACTTGTCTAGTTATTGTTAGCTCCGGGTAGTTACGGGCCACAAACGGCCTTCAAAATACGCACTAAACAGACACCATAGTTCGTTTATTTTGACACTAGTTTTTCTTTGTTGCGGTATGGTTGTGTCTATAATGCCTTGAAGATTTTTTCTTTCATTTCCTCGTAGGATCCACGAGGAAATGAAAGCCATCAAATCTTGACAAAATTTATATGGGACTATCTCTGAAGTACCCCCTTTCTGACAAAAAAATATTGCTATACAAATAAAAACATACATATAGTCGAACTCTTAAAATAGACGTCATCCTCTTTTTTTAAGTCGGTTAAATAGGTTAATGTACTTTCGACTGTCCAAGCGTAGGCTCGAAAAAAAGACATCATTTAGTGTCTCCGTTTCCTCGGGGGTGTGATAAAAACATTCATGAAATACCTCTATAATCTCCCTCATCCTTGCTCTAAGTAGCGGAGTAGACGGCGTGAGAGTCGGCTGTGGGCGCGTGTCTTCCAAGTACTGCAGGATCGCCATAGACTCCACAAGAGTGTGTCCATCTGGGGATATTGCTACGGTAGTGAGACTACATTTAATCGCCTTGCCAGTTACCCGGGCTATCTTGACTTACGAAGCTTACGGTATTATTTATTTGTATTCATAAGACCGTCTTATTTTATTTTACTAGAATAAGAATATGTACTAACTAAATAAGTAAATTGAATTGAATTTATAAAAACCCGCTTTCTCTAAAATTCTCCTCGGAGGCAAATTATATAATCTGTGGTAACGTTTTTCTCTTCATTTAACTGCCTCTGAGGACTGTTTTTATAAATAAGCTCGTTTATCTTTAGCGAAATATATTCGAAGCACGAGAATATTGAAGTACGATTTTACTGTCACGTTTTATTTGTGGGATAAGGGTCTATCTACATTACAACTGCGGTGACGGGCGGGCGGACACGATCAGACGGCTTCACATTGGACGACAACCGTAACGACACGATATCTAGTTTTATTCAGTTCCAACAGCTTTGGGCCGTTGTATGAAAAAAATGCCGTGCAGTTAGCGTTATCGTACCTACTGTTAACGCCGAAAATGGAAAGCCCGAATTATAGATATTACTTATATTTACAACAAATTAAATAATAATAAAAAGGACAATAAAATAGAAATCGATCCAGGCAATCACCCCATTGCCATGTAAGTGTTATAACATTCTCACACAGCAACGGGGCTGCCAGATCTGTCACCAACACCTACAATGGGAAAAATGACAATTTTCGGTGACAACCTGTCCATCCAGTCTACGCGGCCGGGCTGCGACCAAGCAGAATCGCTCGGGCGATACCCGGTCGCACCCTGGGCCCTATTTCATAGAATTACAATTCTTGGTTAACTATGACAATTCGATATACATTCGACGGCAGGTCAGCCTTTACATTTTTGTTGCAAAGTTGCTCTTATCGTAACTGGTTAGTGTATGTAAAGGTTGATGGCTCTCGACTGTAAGTAGCAATGACGATTAACCCACAGATTTACAATTAGAAAGAATCGGCTATGCTATGCACATCGAATTGTCAATAAACTATGAAATATCATCACCAGCATCATCATTATTCAGCCACAAGAAGTCCACTGCTGGACATAGGCCTCCTCCATGGATTTCCAAAAAGATCGGTTGGAAGCGGCCTGCATCCAGCGCCTTCCTACCACTTGGATGAGGTCATCTGTCCATCTTATAGCTGGTAGTCCTACGCTGCGCTTGCCGATATGTGGTCTGAATTCGAGAACTTTTCGGCCCCATCGGCCATCAGTTCTGCGTGCTATGAAATATAGTATTATGAAACGCGGCCCTGGCAGAGGGGTCGGGTATTTGGTTGGACCTCAATTTGCTCTCCTATTCGTCTCTAAAGCGTGTTATTGAAAAGCCGGCTAAGTGCGAGTCGGACTCGTGCAGGAAGGGTTCTGCCATTGTCTATGGAACATTTGAATATTTCAAGCTTCTATCTGTTGCCGTTATTAATATCCAGCAAAAAACGGCAAAAAAATCACGTTTGTTGTATGGGAGCCCTCTATAAATATTTATTTTATTCTGTTTTTAGTATTTGTTTTTATAGTGGCAACAGAAATACATCATCAGCAGCGGTAGAACGCCGGCTTCAACCGAACCAATGATTTTGTTTTCTAAGTTACATACATTTGTGAAGTTGTAGTAGCAATACCGCTCGCTAACTGTGAAGGAAAACATTGTGAGGAAACACCAGTGTCTCAGGTATTTACATACCTTAGCGCTTGCTACGTAAGTACAATGCGGCTAAGTGAGGAAATCTCAGATCTAACTAGAACTACTGGCGTTACTCACACATGTCACATGTATGTCACAACCTCTGGTAAATTACCGTCCTACATAGAACAAGGTCCATTCTATTTAACACATTTGGTTTTAAGCATTATCAATAATAGGCAGCTCCACTACAAAGCAGAAATATATTGAGAGAAATATATTATTATTTTGTAAATTAAACAATTTAATTGAATTCTTTAATGAATTGCTCATTTTTGTGGTACATAACCCTGTTATGGTGTTTGGATAACGCATATCCAAAGATAAAGGACGTTACATTTTGATCTGGAAGGTAGGTATGGACACATGTCTAATCGACTTAACTGCCTATAAAATTAATTTCGATGGATTCCCCAGTGATACCGCTCGTAATTTTACTGCAGACGTAAGGTAGAAACACATAAGCACACACATTACCTTCGCAGTAGACGGGTCGAGTGAGTTTAACGTACGAGTGCTGTTTAAAAATTACTCTTGCCTTTTGCAGAACGTAACCACAAAATTCATTGTAAAGGCCATGCGCCGTAAGGTTCGAAATCCGAAGGCAATGAGCTGTGTCGAGTGGTAGTCCTCGGTGTACTTTGATCATCGTCCCGTGAGGCCGCAGTCGATGGATTCGCGATCGAATTCAGTTGAGCAACGTTTTAATGGGATCGCTTGCATTTGCATAAGGTCTCTATTAGGTCGGTTAACCAAACCCTATCTCACTAATCCTTGCACTGCACAGGTGCTGCGATAATACCCACGGATATATTGCTGGTTATTAGTTAGACAGGTATCTGCCTACTCAACATCAATATGACGCCTTCCGTTTCATTAATAATTTCGTGTTTTCGGCTTGAGATGCGGCACCGATACTATCAATTAGTCTGGCATACATTTCTATCTTTATGGGATGGGCTGCATCGTTTATAGTAACATATAAAAATCTCGTATCAGACGGACATACTTCGACCAAATAGGGGATGTATTAGCAAAGGCCAAGATAAAAAATACCCGAAACCGGCGTGCGTGCATGCAACGACTTATTAATGTTGAGGAAGCGAAAGTGATCTGTCAGGATCGCAGCAAGTGGCAGTCCCTGGTCTCTGCCTACCCCTCTGGGATACAGGCGTGAGTTTATGTCATGTTTGTTATTGTACTCGTGTATATTTGGTAGGTCCGTGAATGGGTCGTGGGCTAATTAATATGGCAAAACAACGTTTACCGGACCAGGTAGTATAACAATATTATGCACGCAGCCGGTTCCACAAAGATAAAAAAATCGCGTTATACAGTGTGTTGGTTTTAACAAAATCCCCTTTTACTTATAAGTATCTGAAATGTTGGGAATTTTCTTTTACTACGGGGCAAACTTTGAAATTGCGAAAAAAAAGTATTACCTGTCCAAAACTCCAAACGTTTTAATGCCGCCAGTATTTTTTTTTCACCAATTCGAAGTCACTCCCAAGTAAAAGATGTTCGTATTGAAGAGCAGAACCACCGCTTTACTGACAGATTTCTGGGTGGTTTGAAAGCCGCGACTATGAAATGAGTAATTAAAAATGGCATATATTTAGACTAAAACTTTAAGTATAGACGTAAATAAAAAAAATTGCTGAGAAATCTTGTTTAAAAAAATTGTGTCTATCTCCGTCTAACAGAACAATGACCCGCGGACCCGCGGCACGCACGCACCGCTCTGGATGGCTACTAATGATTCTAAAAGGTTCGAGTTTGTGTCGAGATATTTTTGAAAAAAACGTTTATTAAAAAAACAAGCTAGCGTATTCGATAACTATTGTCAGGCACGTCCATGTCAAGTCTTTCAGACCACCGTAAATTAATGGTGTATATGGGTATTTTAATCCACTATGTATTGTTTATCAAGTACGTGCTAGAACTTGCTAGGACTTATAAAAACATAATTCCTTAAAACACTCCCCAGCGGCAGTTTATTTAAATCGTTAAACCTTTCCTTGTAAAATCTCCACCACGACTTATAATATGATGGCGTTCATCGAGTGTTTTATGGAATCATGTTTTGATAAATAAGATTGAAATTTTTCATCATTGCTTTCATAGCAGATGCTTATATCTATAACACCATAATTCTCGGTTCTACCATATTGCTAATAAGCTCTATGATACTGTGTCATCCACAATGATTTTATTGCACTCAAGTATGAGTTTTAAGAGAGTTCTTGCCTGTTCTTCGGGAAAGAGAGCGCTTTGATTGAGCCCATTGCATTGATGAGTTAGTTGGGCGAACCCATCTGTCTGTTCTCCGTGACAGCGCTGATTCAATTGGTTGTTTACAGGCGTGAAGTGGATTGTATGTTATGAAAATGACCCAAATGGTTTTAATGAAACAAACACATTGTTTCTGGTGATGTCCAAACGTCTTAGTACAATTTTTTTCACGTTGCAAAAAACCGCGTTGAATACTTGAATAACATCTATATGGACAGGTGTATAACTTTTTAGGGTTCCGTACCAAAAGGGTAAAAACGGGACCCTATTACTAAGACTTCGCTGTCTGTCTGTCCGTCCGTCCGTCCGTCCGTCCGTCCGTCTGTCTGTAACCAGGCTTTATCTCAAGAACCGTGATAGCTAGAGAGTTGAGTAGAGAGCCGCTATAACAACAAATACTAAAACCAAAATAAAATAATTATTTACGGGGGGCTCCCATACAACAAACGTGATTTTTTTGCTGTTTTTTATCTTTGTGTCTAATGTTGTATAGATAATGGTACGGAACCCTTCGTGCGCGAGTCCAACTCGCACTTGGCCGGTTATTTTAAATAGTCCCCAAAATATTATCTAGTAGTATACCTAAGTTCTTGGAGAGTTTGGAGTTTTTTTGGTCCATTTTCTTTGGAGCTTTTTTTGTCCATTTTTTCTCCATAATGATCTAGATTTTGAAATGGACACCTAGTTTAACTTGCAACGTTCATATTAAGTCTCAGTTTCTGTGCTACTTTGAATAAAACATATTTGAATTTGAGTCGAATTGAATTGAATTCTTCAGGAGCTTCATCTTCATCAACGTAAATTGTTCGTTAGTTCTCGGTAAGCTGGGTGAAGGAGATAACATCATATTATTGAAATAACACAACACCTAAAAACCGTTTCTGTGTAGGCTAGGTTCTCCGACATTACCCCTCAATCAGGTGTTTAAAATACATCTTGCTCTCTAACGTTGTTAAGATACATTTTGCTTCATGTTAGCATTTTAAATCTGAAAAAAAATCTTTTCAGTGCCCTATCTAGGGCCGTCGGTCATTTTTTGCCGATTTTTTAAACTTTATAGCACCGAGGAGCGGTGGTAGCCTAGTGGGTAGAACTCTAAAGCGAGAGGCGCAGGTTCGATTCCCAGTGCGGGCATGTACCTATGACTTTGTTTTCTAAGTTACCTATCTACATTTGTGAAGTCATAGTATCGATACCACTCGCTAACGGTGAAGGAATACACCGTGAGGAAATCTGAGTATTTGAGCTATTCACATACCTCTGCGCTTGAAATACGCTTGAGCAGCGCAATAAGTTCCATATAAATCAGTGCGCTCCGAGAACCCAGCCTTAATTAATCCACTTTAAATAAGCGTTTTAAATGTTTTATACAATTTAATAACGTGACACTGTCAATATAAAAAAATCCCTATCATCGCTGACTATTTTAACAAAAACAAAAACAATCGTGCTTCGGTTTCTAGTATCCTTAAGTGGACATTATTGGCTCCATCAATTCGCGGTGCTGTTGACCGATCTATTTACAGAGATCACGATGCTTCCTCCTTCTTAGTAGAACATTAGGGAAAAGTGTTACTATTATAGGAATCTACCTATTTGGCTACTTTGTTCTCGCTACTCGGTACCTACTTCTGGAAACCTTGCAAATGGCCGGTTTCACATTGGACTATTACCGTAACTGCACTACAAGACAACATAATAATAACAAGCTGATATTAATTAGCCTACGAATTATTCTCAGACCTACCAAATATACATTAAAAAAAATCATAAAAATCGGTGACGCCGTTTTGGCGGAGTTTAAAAACAAAAACTGAGATTTTTGTATATTAAATATTGTGTATTCTAAGTATGTATGTTGATGTATTTGGTATATAGCGAATTATACTATAACTGCTTACGAATTTTATTATTGCGGTCGATGTATTCATTCGCAAAAATTCTTTCCGGGCACTACACCTTCCACTATCTACGTAACCCAAGGTTAGCTGGAAGAAAATCATCATCATCATCAGCCATTTGACGGCCACTGCAGGACATAGGCCTCCTTAGTGGTTTTGGTAACCATGATGGGTTTTGCCATAATCGCCATGATTGGCATGCGGGTTGGCGATCGCAGTATGCAGTTGGAATCTCAGGAAGACGCTGCTGCCCGTCTCCTGGTAAATTATTTCCTTAGTCGCCTTCTACGACATCCACGGAAGGAATTGGGAGTGACGCTATTCTTAATCCGGTGCCACACTCGCCCTTGTGCAAATAAGCTTATTGAGCAATAAAGAAATTTCTAATCTAATCTCATATTAAGTGCCCTGACTCTTAATCTATCTATCTCCGTCTACTTTTCCTCCCTTGAAACCTTTCCGCGTTTGTATTAAATTTACTACTCTCCCGTCTCCCGTTATGCAGTTTGTCGCTCGCTCAGACTCATTCCAGGTGGAATAGAATACTCAATGTAAAACAATGATTTATAATTTAAATCTGTTTGTGGAATTGACAAACGCAGCATTAGGTCGCTGGACCGACGATCTAAGGCAAATTTCTGGTAGCGGCTGGATGAAGCTGGCCGAGAACAGAAAGATATGGCGTGCTTTTGGGAATTTGTGGGGAAAAGTGAAGAATTTAATAGGATTTGGTGCGTATATTAAAGATGGTTTTGTGTTTTTATGAATAAAACGATAATTCGATAAAAATCTTTTCATCGCTCGCCACCTTGCGCACGTAGCTTAAAACACGCAGCTTTATTAGTTTCCCGTAAAGGATGAGCAAAGGTCTTCAAACGTAGAGTCCGCACCACCACTGAAGTGTCAATATGGACAAGGTCTTCTCCGTGGGACATGAGTGATGGCGCGTACTCTACCGCTTCATTCGACTTAAACTTTTTTTAAACATCAGAAATAAAAAGTAAACATAATCAAAATAACAATACTAATAAAATAAAAAGTTCCGGTCACAGTTCCGACCCCCATTTGTCTGGTGCTAAAAAACAAAATTAAAAAAACAATGTAAATCTCTTTTAATACGTATATAATTTTAATACGTCAGATGACCTCATCCAAGTGGCAGGAAGACGCTGGATGCAGGCCGCTTCCAACCGGTCTTTATGGAAATCCATGGAGGAGGCCTATGTCCAGCAGTGGACTTCTTGTGGCTGAATGATGATGATGACGTATATACAATATTGAAACATTTTTCATATTTTATGGAAATATAAACTACGTGTGATTATTCGTGGTGGGTGGTAGATAACACTTAAAGAGGTTATGTCTTTTGCCGCAGAATCTTCTTACGTTCTGAACGCCACTATCGGTATCTAGTTATTTTTTAAGTTTGCGTTGTTATGTTGGTTATATTGAATGTTAACTTCTAACACTTTTATTCTAAATTATAATTTTAATAGTTCATTCAGTTCTTTTATGACCTTTACATATGTGCAGTACTAATTTTACTTACATTGCATTAGCAGTTTATTTTTATAATTCTTGTTGGTAAAACAATTAAGAGACTTACACAATTTTGCGCACCATATAACCCGGCGGAATTATTTAGGCACATCGCAATGTGGCGATTCCCACGGAGACAGATAAAGATATTTAGACGGGTGCGTTCACTGACTGGTTCCTCCTAACCTGGTTAAAAGTATCCATCATTGTGGTAAAACCACTGTTCAATGACCTCACAGCTTATGATGATTTTCTTAGCCCCCCCCCATGGACTAAGGCGTGATGTTATGTTACACAGTAAACTAAGCTATAATTCTGGTGAGTTTTACTTCATTCCGTTCAGAGGTTGCGTGATGCGCGCACAAATAAACCGAGTGAGATAGACATATATCAGACAGAGACAAAATTGACAGATTTATTACATGTATAGAATAGATAATAACTTCCACACAACACAATCACTTGTTCTGGTCCCAAACTAGTCTACCCTGTGGTATGGTAACCATGCAAGGACATCACGAACATAGAAATACACCCGTGTACGAATTTACGGCGGCCCCCAGCGGAAATCGAACACACGACCTCCGACATCGTTAGACTAGTATTCATACAACGTTCACACAACGCCCTGAGTGAATGTTTAAAACTACAAATCCGATGATTGGACTGAATTCACATTGGACGACACCGTAACGATACGATTGTTACGGTATCGTCCAATGTGATCACGGCAAATTGTAGCAGATAGCAGCTCTATTTTTATGATTCTCACAAACGCTAATGAATGTTGAGGAAGCGAAAGTGATCTGTCAGGATCGTGGCAAGTGGCAGTCCCCTCTGGGAGAAAGGTGTGAGTTTATTTATATATGTACAAACGCTAATATAAGCCCACCTTCTCGGAATCGAATTTATTATAGAGAAGGTCGCGAGTGAAATGCCCCTCGTAGTTTCCAATTCAGTGAATGACTACTTTAGTATTCAGTAAACGACAGATGCACATCAAAGAACATGAATGTGCTCCTATTTATGGTCAAGCAATACTGCCTGTACCAGATTAGTGAGAGGCCAACCATTGGTAATCCGAATAGTAATTTGGATATAATATGTATGATATGTAAATGATTATCTGATAAACTATTGTACAGAGCCGAGTTTCATAAAACTACAATTCGTAGTTCATTACGACAATAATATATTGCGGAGCAGAGTCAGACAGAGTCTACATGTTAATCTGTGGTTTAATCAACTTTGCAATTTTATTGCAGTTCTATGAAACAGGCCCCAGGTAGCCCCAATTCATATTTATTCATTGTACTCTACAATTCGATGTACATTGCGTAGCCGAGTCTTCCTACTTATTAATCTGAAGGTTAATCGACTTTGCAGTGAACATCGAATTGTCGTAAACAACCATGAATTGTAGCTCTATGAAACTGCCCCTTGGTATTATTTGATTAGTTTTGCTGAAAAGTAGACCATAAACGTGCGTAAACAAGATAGGTACCTATGTTGCAGTTTGAATCTACGTAGTAGATTATTACCTATTCTTGTGAGTGCTATTTTAAGTGCCGGCTAGTGTACGAGAGTACGAGCAACGAAACAGTTAAGTTGTTAAACTCTATCGCCCCTCAACGAATGGTCATCTATACATATAATAAATCTGTAAATTTTGTCTACCTGATTATGTCTATCTCACTCTATTTCTTTGTGCACGCATCACGCAAAAACCACTGAACGGAATTCAATAAAACTTATCATGATTATAGCTCAGATTCCCGTGAAACATATAGGCTAATAAACTCCTCATGGTGGCCTATGTCCTACAATGGGCGTCAAATGGCTGATGATGATATAGGCTACATAACATCATGCTTAAGTCCATGGGGGGTCGGAAAAATACCATAAGCTGTGAAGTCAATGAATAATGTTTTTCCACAATGACGAATAAGTACAATTATTACAATGTAGGTATTGTATTTTTTTTAGCATCAGACAAACGGGGAATGGAGGGCTGGGGGTCACATCTTTACGTTTCGGAACGTAGTAGGTACTTACCTAACCGGTATTTTTTTATTAGTGTTGTTATGTTGGTATGTTTAATTTTTATTTCTGATGTATTTCTGGCACTTACAAAAAGTTTACGTCGAAGACCTTTGAGTACCCTTTTCGGAAAACAAACAAAGCTGCAAAAAACTGCAAGTTGGCGAGCTGTCGCAAAGATTCTTATCGAATCATAAAAGTCATAAAAAACACAAAACCCATAAAATGGCCACCAAATCCTGTCAAATTCCAAGTTAAAAATTAACAAGTTAATTAGTATATAGTAATTTAGAATGAATTGTGTAAAACTTTTCTTGCAATAATCGATTGCTGTAGACGGGATGCACACAAATCTCTTGATTTCTAGTCTTCATTCTTCTTCTCATTGGTGGGCAACATTCCACGCGGCTGATCTCTTTGCCAACTCCAGCGAATGTAATCTGGTCTGCGTACTCACGTCCAACCCAACTGTATTGTTGGCCCTATACTGAGATATCTGTAGTTGGCGATGAAGCGAAAGTGATCTGTCAGAATCGTGGCAAGTGGCAGTCCCTGGTCTCTGCCTACCCCTCTGGGATACAGGTGTGAGTTTATGTATATATGTATGTATGTATATAGATTTAAATGTCAAATCACTGTATTACATTCAGTACCTATTCTATTCCACCTGAATTTAGTTTGAGCAAACGATAAGATGCTCCGACAGAAGACGGCGTGGTGAGGTAGAATAATTTAATAGTAAATTTCATACAAAAAGGCAAGGGCTAAGCGCACTTAATATTCTAATCCAACGCGAACGAAGTCGCAGGCACCGCTAGTCTTAAATAAAGTAGCACAAATTCATGTACCTTTACGTGCCTTTACGTCCGCGCACTTTACTCAGTTAGGTATTTTAGGGGTGAGTTTGAAACTACAAGCAAATTTTTACCTTCCCCCGGGTTACAACCCGGGTCGGTAAGTCTTAAAAAAAAGGTCCAAATCAGTACCTAATAACGCCCGCCCGCACCACTAAATCGGTTAGACCGACCAATGTATACAATTGATAGTGGATTTTACTATCGATTGTTGCTGACTAGTCAGTCGCCGTTTTCTAATAACTTACACAATCACTTGTCCTGGTCCCTAGCTAGGAGCTGTTGTAACAAGGCAAGGAGACGTCACAAATATAGAAATAAACCCAGAAAGAGGACATTTGCATAAATAAAAAATGAACGGTAGCCCCCAGATGGAATCGATCCCGGCATGGTAATCAGACGTGATACCGCTAGACCAACGAGACAGTCAGAATAGAAACTACTCAGCTGCCCCTGATCTTATCTGCAGTCTAAACGTGATGTTTTTCGAGCTAAGTGCGGGGTGCGGCGATATGAGTACAGTTGACGGCTGAACAAACTTCACATTTTAGTTGCAAATCGATTCGTAAAGCAACCGAGTAGTGTGCATACTCATACGTGCAGGAGTGCTGTCAACTGTAGGTACATCATCGTAATTTTCGTTAACTCCTGAACTGCCCTCGCGGAATGGAACGTATAGGTGGCCCATATTAAGTTGGACACAGATCTGTGTCGCAACAGACGAGTTCCCACTCATACCTCTAAAACTATCAATTGTATGTTTGTACATCTACTTCCTTCTCCAATGTATTAGTCCAGTCTATCCAAATGTTGTCTGGAAGAGACCACTTTTGGTGATAAGGCTGCCATCTGTACTCTTAGGTTAAGAAATATTTTTGCAATTTCCATTTTTATGCACAATGAAGTGTTCTCTATCTCTATTTATCTATCTACAGCGAAATGGTCTGACTTTTTTACAACGTGTTTCAGAAAGGTGCTGAACTTGAGGGGGTTATACCTACTTCGCATAAATACAAACAACTTTGACTATGGGAGTGAAAAGATTCATCTTTTCTGTAAATCCACGTAGAAAAAATACGGCGACTTTTCAATAGAATCAATAGAAATCTTTTGACATTAAAAAGCGCGACTTGCGTCCGTCGTGCTACCAATGCTGGTAGTTTTTCATGATTTTAGAGGTGGTCCCATGATAAAACTTGTTAGTATTGATAGGTAGAAACGCTTGAGTTCTAAAGGACCTTTCTGAGGCACGCTGTACTTATGTCGCTGTATTTCTCTTCCTCTGTACGACGGCGTGAGTCACGCGTTCTGTGGCGCTAAAATGTCATAATTTGACAATTAATGTACGGGAAAGTCGCGACTCTTGAGATTTGAATCGCGCAAAAAGCGTCGTCGTACTACCCGGGCTGCTGTTGTCTCCGGCACTTCGGAATCGATAAAAATGTCAAGAAGACACTATCAGTTTCGCCCGGACAAGCAAACAAAAGCGGTGATAGCGCAGCGATAGAATGCCGGCCTCTCATTCGGACGGTCGTGGGTTCGAATCTCGGCATGTTTTCTAAGTTACATATATTTGTTAAGTTGTACTAGCAATACCACTCGCTAACTGTAAAGGAAAACATCGTGAGGATACCTGAGAAATCCTGAGGATAGTGTTTGAAGTCTGCACATATCTTAGCGCTTGAAATTGTTAATTCGCGGTGGGCAGGCGTTTTCATTAAGCTCCTACTGATTCTCTCTCTGAGAGAAGGCCTGTGGCCTGCAGTAGGACGTATAGGCTACATAGCGGCAAACAAAAGTTTGTGACAACTGAAAAATGGGAAAATTTAGGAACCGCTCTCCGTGTGTTCTTTGGAAACGTTAGACGGTTTTTCACACTGGACGATATACAGACAAGATATCAACGTTTACTTTTCTGCATATACTTTTTTTGTCTATTTTACGTTCTCTTTCTTTTTTTTCATATTATGTTACTCATCTGTTTTAGGGTTTTATAGTCAACAAGGAACCCTTATAGTTTCGCCATGTCTGTCCGTCGGTCTGTCCGCGGCTTAACACAGAGAAATTTGAAATTTGAAAGCTGAAATTTGGCATAGATATATATGTATATATTACCGTTTTTTCGGCGTGGTTACTATATATATAGATATATATAACCACGCCGACAAAACGGTAGGATAAAATTAATTTTTTTAGGGTACTTCCCCTACACCTAAATCAGAGAATATTTTTTTCTCGCCTATAGTATGTATTGTGAGTGTAGGAAAACCATTTTTCGGTTTAGGGTTCCGTTTGCAAAACATAAAGCTTTAAAGCGAAATTTTTTGTTGCAGTAGGGCGGGACGCATTCTCCCCCTCTCCCGTCTAAACGGTTGATTGTAGAACCGTGGAAAAATTCAGAGTAGTAGCACATATCGCACCTGCGGGCACAACTTACAAAAAATGGTAAAATGAGTTAAGTATGCAGAAATGCCTTAAAAACACTCCTCTATCTGGTGGGATAAAGACCAAAGCGACAAAAGCGATTTTTTAACTGAATCTAATTTGAGTCTTTATCCCACCAGATAGAGGATTGTTTTGAATGCATTTGTGCATACTTAACTCATTTTACCATTTTTTGTGTTCTTGTACTACCGAGGGTGCGATACAATGAATTTAAAATGAAAACTATCACGGCTAAGTAGGCTTTATAACTTAAAGAGTAATAGGCAACCAACAAGGAGATCTTCGTACAACTTCCATTGAAAATTACTTTGATGAAATTGTTTAGTTCTGTAAAGCAAGTCAAAAACCCCTCTTTATGCGGAACTCTACATTGCGCGTGGCCCAACACGCACTTGGCCGGTTATTTTTATCTTTTTTTTCTATATCTCGTCGCATACATTGGCCGTTGCATATTGTTTAAGTTGCATACGTTGAATATGTTGCTAATATGTTTAAGCTAAAGCAAAGTGCTTCAATAATGAGTGAGTGTTGAAGAAGCACAGTGAAAGAAAAAATCAAGAGGTAAAGTGCGTTGCCAACCATTAACCAGCTCTCGAATCGCCAAAACCGGGTGAAGTGAATATTTTCTTCCATTGTTATTTTTTTTTTAACACGAACGTGTGAAATCGACAGAGTGAAATAATGGTTTCGGGTTAGGGTTTCGTGCCCGAAGGGTGCCAAACGGGACTCCGTTTATATCCTTAAGACATCGTCGGTCTGTCAGTCTAAATTTAAAAGGGCATTATCTTTTTTTTTGTTTGTTGAAATCTTCGAAGAATATGTGTTATTATGGCGAATTGATCAACAAATAATAAAAATACAAAAAGTAAAAAAACAAGGGGAAGGGGGAGTTTAATTTATTTAGCTCTATCGTAAAAATGGTAACAGATAAATGTGTCAAACTTGGTGTAGTCCTTATAGTATAACAACAGATAATAAAAGCACACCCAAGTGTAAGCTCCTAAGAGTCCACGAAATATTTTTAATGATACGGAACCCTCCGTGCGCGACTCCGACTCGCACTTGCCCTTTTTTTTCATTTCTAGCTGCTGAAATTAGGATTTCACCGACATTCCAACACGTCAAGAACTTTATAAAACCTTCTTTCACGGGCACAAAATCCCTAAACGTGTCGGCCGCTATCTTTGTTGTGCCACGGCCTCTACCCCTGTCAGGACCCGGGTACACAACGCGTCTGAAATAGATTGTGCTCGCCCCGGCCAAGGGCCCTCGATTGGAGACAAGGGCCCATTGTATACTGCATGCAAGGGCCCGAGGCATCGCATCAGCGATTATTGAACCGAATCACCGCTGGCGATTCGAGTGGTTACGATACAATCACTTAAGAGATTGACTGGGCACTAAGAATATTGGGCAAAACACTTTTATTGAGCACTGGTACTTCAGCTCGACGGTGACCGTGACAAATAAGGATAAGGAAAGTAGGCCCCACTGCAGGGCACAGGCACTGGCCTTCTCAGAGAGAGAGTATGGGCTTAATTACCACGCGTGCCCATCGCGGATTGGCAATTTCTAGCGCTGAGGCATGTGAACACCTCCGACACTAAGGTTTCCTCATAGGTAATATTTACTTGTCTTAATATTTATCAGTCTCCCCACTGTAAGGTTGTACCAAATTTTCTTTAGTCGTCTGTTTCTTTAGCTGTTTTTAAAGTGAATTAAATTGTGCCTTCTGTATTGGAAGCCATACTTGCACGGGTTCTTGCAGGTATAGATTGACGAGCCTAATGCCCATATCCTCCCGATCATGCAGAAAGGAAATGGAAAATATATAAATCGTTCAACACCCCTTTTATTATTATTGAAGGGAAATAGAACGCATTCAGTGACGCTTATCGAGGTGTCTTTTGCCGACAAGTAAGCACTGCCGTTGAAAACAGATGTGGAACGTTAGCATATTAGCGAAAGTTGGGGAAAATTTCATAAGGATTGAGCCCGTATTTGCTTTGCTTACACTGGCGATTCCATACGATTAGGAGCCTTTTTAGTGTAGCATGTTACGTCTCACTGTAGGGCACAGGCCTTCTCTGAGAGATAGAATGGGCTCAGTTGATAACTAAAAGAAATAATTACCACGCTTGCCCACCACGGATTGGCAATTTCAAACACTGAGTTAAGTATACATTTCCGGCACTCAGGATTCCTCACGATGTTTTCCTTCATAGTTAGCGAGTAGTGTATTGCTACTGCACACATGTTCGTATCTTAGAAAACAAACTCATTGGTACATGCCTGGTACATGCTAGGATTCGAAACCATGACCTCCCGAATGTGATAGAGAGATATGTGAGAGAGGTGTGTGTGGGGAGATAGAGCGCCAAATAACTCGTCATCAGAATTACTACAGGTAATGTAAATCGCCACGCACAGCACTTCTATCTAGTGCATTTTAGCGTAGATCTTGGTGCAGGCAAAAAGATTTGACATAGATCATGTCACCAGGGCCCCATTCCATAGAACTGTCAATGTAGATTGCATAATAGCCGACCCACAAATTATTATTTATCGTATGGCTTTCAACATTGGCCTTAATGAGTAGGTACATTGCATTAAATTATTATTATAATATGTCATATTAATTATAAGAACTAAAATTAACATTAAAATTTGCAGTTTTTCAAATACGTTGCCGCCTCGACGGTGGTTTTTTTACAGAACAAGTAGGAAGACTAATTGTACTAATCGACCACGTAATGTACATAAAATTTCAATAATAAACTATAAATTACAGTTTCATGAAACGCGGCCCTGATATTTCTCACGCCTAGCCGCCTACGTAGAGATCACGTCTCGGGAAAACACCTATAGTTGCTTTGAAAAGAAAAGAAAGTAAGACACATGGTGCGGAAAGATATACGTCTTTCGTTGAAAGAAAAGCTGTGAGTCCTGCTGCGATAACCGCTTAAGTTGGAAGCTCTCTCATTGTACTCTGTGTGAGTCAGAAAAGTAACTTTATTGTCGAAGTTTTAAGGCTACAGTGGTTTTTAACTCGGTTTGGTACTACAATGTTCCTACCTGAGTATTTCAAACTTAGAGCCCTATTAGTAAAGCGCCTTCGTCAATCAATTAATTAACAATTATTATACTTTATTGCACACAAGACTTTTAACAGGACATTATATAAGAAATTACATGTACAAACGCGAGCTTATCTCTGTAATCAATCAATCAATCTTTTATTGTTAAGGCGGCCCCTCTTAGAGCAATTCCCATACAATGGGGATTTTTCCTTGTGTCAAATATAGTTGCAATCACTGTCAAACTCAGTGTATTGCTCTGTGGTTTCTATGGAACCACAGACAATAGACCCAATTTGACAGTTATTGCTACAGAATTTACCTGTGAGGAAAAACGCCCATAGTAGTTTGGTTTTAATTCACAAACGACATGCCGGATCTTAATGACACTTCACCAATATGTTTAGAGGTTCCAAATCAAAGTTTGCTTGTGCTTACAACTGAGAATAACAGAGTAAAAAATAAATTAAAGCCTCATAAGGCTTTTCATAGAAACTATTCTCGTTTCGTTTACTTTCAATTCTAAGCACGATCAAACCTCGACTTGTGTCTTTTAAACGTATTGGCATGTCGTTTGTTATTAAAAACCAAACTACGTTTGTATGGGAATTGCTCCTTGAAGGGCTGCCTTAAGCCATGACAATGATACTGCTGGTAAAATAAATTTATTTTTCACTTCTCATGCTCTAAAAGTTCGTCTTTATGTCGTGCGTAGGCGACATAAAGTCGCTTTTTATGCTCTAGAGCATAAAGTAAAATCTTCGTCGAAGACCAAGGCAATCGCTGCAACAGCCACACGAACATCTTTAACTTCATACAACAACCTCTTTATTTTATTTCGTTTCGTTCGTATTCTAAGACCAAGGCAAAGATACCAACAGCCAAAGTACACAATAAAACTTCATGAAATAAACTTATAATTTGTATTTCGTCTCATTTATTATTTTTTATATTTGTTTATTTTTCAATTTAGTAGATCAGTATAGTATTTAAGCCATAACAACAACTTATCATAGTTATAAAAAGAAAATGTTTTTATAACTGAGCAGTATGTAACGACCTTAAGTCAGGTGTCACGTCCCTACAGAAAAAAAAAAGAAAAAAAAGTTAATTGGCGGGAACCATAATTATTTTTTCATTGTAATATTTGTGTTACAACTTAAAATTGTTTTTTGATTAACGATAAATAATGTCGTCAATCGAAGTGAAAAGTAGAGTGTACAACTCGTCCATAAAACCCATTTTACACTCGACTTTATATCTATCCTCGCTCGCAAGCTCGCTCGGATGGATAAACGTCTCGAGTAAAATGGTGCGTTTTATGCACTTGTTGTACAATCTACTATTCTAAGGTAATGACACCCTGTTAGGGCACTATATAATATTTATCTCACTTAAAAATTTATTAACATTAAAATTGAGAATTAAACCTAAGTAATAATTTAAGATCGCTTTTGAATGATATGTACTGTTTTATTTTGAACAGCATCTTTAAATGGGCACTTAAAGCGATCTCAGAAGTACGTACGAGCAAGAGCTCGTAATGATATAGCCCCAGCCAATGACTGGGTGGATAGATGAGTGAGTGAATAAGTCAGTGTCCAAATATGAGAATACCGAAATCGCAAATTTTTGAACCCTCATATTTTGGAAGCTATCCTTGCCCGACGAATGTTTACAGGAATGTTAATCAAAACGCGGTGAGACCCAGTTTATTTAACCCGTTGTTAGTTTATAAAAAAACCGAATGAGGGGTAATTTTATTTTTATCACACCTGCTCTGAAAATACATACTAATTATACCAATTAGAGGGAAGAAACGCCTTTATCCCGCCATTCAAATCCTTTCATCCCAAGGTATGGAAGTTTGTATGAAAATCCTTCCGACCCAAGGGTGGGAAGTATGTATGAAATTCCATTACATACCCGGTTTTTTTTTTAATTTGTCAGCAGTCATACTGCAAAGAGACTTTTTAATACAGTTGCTCAAAAAGTGGCGTATTGCAGGGACGTATAGCGTTCGGGATGTGGGCTATTACACACTCGTGCTTTTTTTTTACCTTTCCCGCACTCGTGCGTTCTCTTTCCCAACTGTCAAAATAATGTCTATTAAAAAGAATAACCAACCATGAAGTTTTTACTAAAAAAATCATAGAAGTTTTTATGATTCATGCAAATACGTATATTTCTAAAAAGAAGCTACTAATTTGTTTTAATCAGAATTAATTATTTGATTGAATGAGTTTGGTTAGGTTTAATTTAATTTATTCATCTCATTAAATTTCATTTTCATTTCATATCAATAAAAAACTTCTACTGAAGACTTGGCTGTATGGGCATAGTTCCCTTTGCCTACCAGAATGGGTGAAGAAAAAAAAAAACTCTGCTTATATTCTACGGTTGGCGCCATTTTTCAGAAATTTTCTTTGCGAGTTTAGTTGTTTGTTGCACAAAATGAGTAATTTCGACCCTAGTTTTTTTGAATTAACACCACCGGAACTCAGTATAATTGCACAAAATGCTTCGGAGAACATTTTACCCGAAAAGTAAAAAAGTCGCTACATATCTACATACGACGAATTTATTGCGTGGAGAGAAGAGAAAAAAGCAAATAGTTTTTCAGAAAATGTTATGTTGGCATACTTCTCCGAACTCTCAGCAAAATGAAAACCTTCTACGTTATGGTCGAGGTTTTCGATGATAAAAAGTATGCTGAAAATAAGGAACAACGTGGATATAAGTGAATACCCAAAATTAAATGCTTTTTTAAAACGACAATCAGACGGTTTTACAAGTAAAAAGTCGAAAATATTAACATCGAATGAAGTGGAAAGGTTTTTGAACGAAGCTCCCGATGATCTTTATTTAGCCACAAAGGTAATTTATCAATAAGTACTTGTATTGTTCTTTAGTATTCAGTTTACGAAATCGCAAAATACAGTCAATACATTATTTAAAAAAATATTAATCCAATCCCTTTTTTTTGTAGGTTGCTCTGATTTTTTGCGTTGTTGGAGCTTGCCGCAGAGAGGAGCTAGCCAATATTACTTTAAAAGATATTGAAGCGCATGGAGAAATGCTACTAATCAAGATTCCGAACACAAAAAATAAGATACCGAGAAGCTTTGTTGTTGAAGGAGATTTTCTTAGAATAGTGAAAAAATATATGAATCAGCGGTCTCAAAAAGGAAAAACCGACCGTTTTTTTCAAAATTACCAAAAAGGGAAGTGTACAGCTCAAGCAATCGGGATAAATAAATTTGGTAATATGCCAAAAGAAATAGCTACGTTTCTTGGTCTGCCGGATGCTGAGTATTATACTGGGCACAGCTTCAGGAGGACCTCTGCTACATTATTGGCAGATTCAGGAGCCAATTTGACGTCCTTAAAGCGACTAGGAGGTTGGAAATCAGACAAAGTTGCAGAAAGCTATATTGGTGATTCAATAAACAACAAACTAGAAACTGGGAAAAAAATCACACACTCCATTAACTTAAGGTCCAGTCCGTCTCCTTCACATGTAGCAGAGAACGTTCGTCCATCTACCTTCGTTGATAATGATAATTCATTAGATCCAACTCCATCAACTAGCAAACGCCATTGTATGACAAATATACATGAACAATCATACGAAATTAATAATAGTTTGTCTCAAACAGTAAATATGCAACCTAAAACTTCCCCAGTTAGTATAAAAAACTGTACCAATTTCAATGTATATGTCAATTATAACTTTTATAAGAAATAAATGTTAAGTTAGTTGAGTTTATTGTGTTTTTATTATTTTATTAAATTGCTTCATTTTTTCGCAAAAATAGTCGTTCAGTACACGTGCAGAACCGTCATTGCAACTTGTTCCGACTGTCAACCCTCGCCTTCGGCTGCGCCTCGGCTCGGGTAGACATTTGTCGGAACTCTTTGCAATGACAGCCTTTCCGCACTTGTAATGAAATATACTATTAACTGTCTACTAATTAAATTTCAAGTAAATTGTTACTGGCCACGTACAGTTTTTTTTTTACCAGTTACCAACCTCCTTGGTGCATACAGAAAATTAAAAACGAAATTATTTTTGTATATAAAACGCGCGGAATCACGGAAGAAGTGGCTGCATGACCTTATGATCTTAGCCTACTCCAGAAACGGGCGAATAAAAAAAGGAAAAGCCCGCGCATTTTTGCAAAAACTTCGATTGATTTAGCATTTATCTTTGTGTTTTTTGTAAACATTTCTATGCATTTATGTCTATAATTTTCCTCGTAGGTGTAATAAAAAGCACTATACATACCTCAGGATAAAGTACAGTTCCATACCTCAAATGGTTTGCGCCCCTCGCAAGCTCGTGGCGCAAATGCCATAATCTCGGTATGGAACTGTCACTTTCTTCCCTCTGAAGTAATGTACTATTACCTACTTATCATACTGAACAACTTTAATTCTTAAGGTTTGCTTGATTCCCGAAAAAAAACTATATTTAATGCGATTGCGATTTTTTTTGCGACATAAGAAAACTTGTAGAATTCTTGTGACTCATTGAGTAAACGTCTGCGTATCGCTTTTCTTTTGAGTGGAATTTTGCATAAAACAGTCATTGTGTTATTTATATACACTCAACATTACTCTTTACACTCCTCAAAGGGCAAAGGGAATGTCAATTTTACAAGGCATATGGGGAGTATTTTAGGCATCGTGTTTTTCTAACATCGTAAGTCTGTGCCTAATATGTCTATGGACTTAAGTAAATTTTTTCTTACCAATGTCAAGTGCGGGCACCTTCTGGGCAGGGTTGATGGCTCGGAACTTGTCGGTGAGATGGTCTTGTGCCCGGGCGATGTCCACGGAGCGCTCCTCGAAATTCACGCCTTTGTACACCAGCGCTGCGCGTGCGCGCCATGTGCACGAAGACGCCCAGAAGCCGTGCAAAATCACAGGTGCCTGGAGACGGTAAATGCTGTTGTTGCGCCTGTAATGCTGTCTCGTTCGTACAATCGAACATAATAATCAAAATATGACAAGAAGTCCACTGCTGGACATAGGCCTCATCCATGCATTTCCAAAAAGACCGGTTGGAAGCGGCTTGCATCCAGCGTCTTCCTGCCGCTGAAACTAATTAAAAAAATATATTCTTGTGATAAATGTGGTCTGAGGCGTAGATTGTATCCGTTACTATCTCAGAGTATAAAGTACGTAGTACTTGAAAACGAGTATTACATGAATTCTTGTATTTAGTAAGAGATTCAAACGGTGGCTACGGAAACCGATCAACAAACTTATATGGCCTTCCAAATTATACGTTTTTGCCTTTTTGTACCAAAATATGCCTATTACCTCAAATGCAGCCCGCTATTTAGCCAGGTGGCTCTGCTAGGATCAATCGATTCGAGGATACATTTGGCCTTATTCCAAATTCTAAACTGTTCAATTTCAGAATGTTCCTGGCTCCAGGCATCACTCCCCATAAGATATGGAGGCCTAGGAGTCAGGAATGTGAGCAGGGTCGCATTGCCTGCCTTTTTGTCTTCCATCCAAAGCATCGAGGCCCTGCACAAGAAAATTGTTAGGTCTTCACTGGGTGAAATTGAGGCCTCATACTGTGGGGAAGCCAAAGAGGCATGGAGACTGGCCTGCCCTGATGAGCATCCGCCGAAGGATCCTACCATCCAAAGGCAGTTGGACGCGCCCCTCTGCGAGCTAGTGCAGAGCAGGTGAATCCATTCCTGCACCAGCGACGTGGAACACGCTCGCCTACTAGCCGTGTCCGAGCGAGAGTCGGGCTACTGGTTGCAGACGCGCCCATCAGAGTCTATAGGGACCCTGATGGAAAACGCTTCTTTCAGCACCGCCATCGGACTGCGACTGGGTTGCCCAATCATCGTGCCCCATCGCTGCCCCTGCGGCACCGACGTGGATTGCCTGGGCCACCATGGTCTGTCGTGTCAACGGAGCGCCGGCCGACTTTCCCGCCACGCAGCTCTCAATGACATCATCCGGAGGGCCTTTGCCACAGCCGGGGTTCCGGCCACGCTGGAACCTCCGCAACAATTACATATTTGCGCCGTTTGGGGTTGAGACCATAGGCACTTGGCGCCCAGAGGCGCGCCTGCTGTTTAAAGGCGCCTGCGCGCCTAACCGACACATCAGGAGACGAGAGAGCTATCTCGGCCAGAGGATAAGCCTGGCCATCCAAAGAGGCAACGTCGCCAGCGTTCTGGGCTCATTGCCGCGGGAAAGTGACCTGGGGCAGGAGTTTTATTTGTAAATATAGAATTTATGTATCATTATCATTTATATATTACTTAAGTCCAGTTTTTTATTTCAATCTGTTTTCTTTTTCTTGTGATATGAATAAATAAATAAGCTCACATTGTGAAAAAAAATACATAGGCAACCTATATACGTCCCTTTGTAGGGCACAGGCCTTCTCTCAGGGAGAGAGTATGAGCTTAATCACCACGCGTGCCCACCACGGATTGGCACTGGGAATCGAACCTGGGTCTCTCGCTTCCGAGTCCGATGTTCTATCCACTAGGCTACCACCGCTATAATAATAATATCAAATAAAAATAACTTGGTTAAATATATCCGCCATTGTGGCAAAACTACTGTTCAATGACCTCACAACTTATGGTGATCTTAGTTACACAGGGACCTAAGCTATAATTCTGGTGAGTTTTACTTCAATCCTAAGAGTATGTAATCACTACGTTTTAAGAGTCCGCACTTGCTAACAACACGTTTTCAAAATTATGAACGTAGTTTGTACCAACCTAATAAAAAATAGTATAATACCAACATGAAAATGAAATTGCAAAACATTAGTGATTGACTACTTATTACATATTGATATCGATAAAAAAAAATTCGAGGCGTCTCTCCTCTTACCTCATTTTCATGCTTTGGAAATTAAAGTAGGCGATAAATCCCAACACAGTACATCAACTCAATTATTATGAGTATGACATGGTGTGAATGGATTATCGCTTACTTTCATAATGAAAAAGGCATTTTTTTTAAATCAAATCATTTATTTAGCACCAAGTCTAGAGAACCTAATGTCACCAATGCGTCGCGTCACTATCAAAACTTTGCACTGGTCGAATTTCAGATCTTTGGAGTCTGCAACAAACAAAACAATAAGTCAAAAAATATATTACCTATACCATATTTATTTGAGGCTGAGACAAAATGAAACTTTTTAATACTTTAAAATGATACTGTCTGATAATATTGTATACCTACGTAATTTTAAGTATTAAATCTAATTCAATCTAATTTACTTAATTCTTAGTGTAAAAACCGAAATAACATTTTTTGACAATGAAAATAGTCTAGAGTACTGAAAAGTTGTTTAAATTTTGTCTCAGCCCCCCCAAATAAATATGGTATAGGTACTGCTAATAATATTAATGTCAAGGAACGTTTGTATCACCTGTTTACTAATTTTAGACAGCAAGTAGAAATATCTGGCAGAAATCAGTCGTCCAAAATATCGATAAAAAAATGTACCACATGGCTACCGCACTACAACCGGGGTCAATTTAAATTTATATTGTTAAAATCGTAAATTGTTCTAAATAATTCAGCTGTTTTATCCAAGCGCATTAACTAAATATCAAAATTTGCGTACATTTATTATGATAAACTTGCTAATTTTACCTGTTTGGCTCCATTGGAAATCTGGCTAAGAATATGCCAGACGTACATTTTCTGACTCTTCTAATGCCACAAATTTCACATTTCCTCAATGCATTTCTTCCCATATTTCTTGTATAATCACTTTTCACGCACTACATCTACTGCTAAAGTTAAAATAAATAAAATAATTCGACACAAAAACAACAAACGAACTAAATTACCCGCCATTTGTAATACCAACATTACCAACATTAGATTTGACATATAACCCGACTTAATTTTAAATCATGATACCTACATCTACGTGATTCACTGCGGAGTTAATGCCTTTTGTTTTAGCAGGATTATATTTTTTGTTTCATTGTTGGCACAAAGTACGTTCCTAATATTTTTTGTATGGAGTGACGAGGGCCTGCTTCAATCGGGTCAGTGGTTTTTGCGTGATGCGCACACAAAGAAACAGAGCGAGACAGACATACAGGGCGTCCCAAAGTTATGGGCCATGAAGGGAAAGTACCTTAAATATCGTAGATAGGGTATTTTGCTGAAAGAAGACTTTATGTTATTTTTAAAAGTTAGTAGTTCTGCATTCAAAGATTTTCTAAAAAATACTTGCCTTGTCTGGGAATCGAACCGACTTAAATAAAAAAAAAAAACCCCTACTTTTATGATGCCAATCGAAATAATGGCCAAAAACTAATAACTCTTCTTAAGTAACATAGTATTTTAAAAGAAAGGAACAACGTAAAATGTTTGAGTCAAATTTCAAGAAAGTTTTTTATTGCCGACGACGACGTTCGAAAAGTAGCGATATTATCATTCCATAGATAGCATTGATTATTCGTAAATAAGTACCCACTTCATAAAATACTTTATCTACACTAATGTTGTAACATTGTACTTATGTTTTCAATACTTGACTTATAATTACTACTGTTATAGCGCAGACAACAAAACACTCAATTTAAGCAATTTCACATGATGGTATAATATTCACATCGATATCGTAAAATCTCATTATAACATCAATAAAACGCGACCAACTTGATTGCAGGGCCAATCAGGTTGGTCGCGTTTTATTGAAGCGCGCAGCTGCGCTCTCATTGGTTAAATTTTAATGGCGGCAAAATCACTGTGATTATACACGTACGCGTGAATTTAATTTTTAATTGCATTAGTGAAGATAAAGTAGTGTATGCAACTGCGTATAACACGGGTATTAAAACACTCGTTACTATTATGAAACTCGCTGCGCTCGTTTCATAAACTCACACTCGTGTTTTAATACCCTTCATTATATGACAGTTGCATAAACTACTATTATAGCATAGTTTTCCTTACTATAAGTGGAAGTGTAGATAAAATGATAAAATTTAGTATTTCAATACGTCCTTGGTAAGCTAGACACAAGCCAAATTTAAAACAAAAATAATGTTCTTGTTAAATTTGAAAATGTAACAATTTATGAGAGCGTTTGTTTGAATGCATGCTTTTTAAGATATTTTAAAAAGAAGACAAATTTTTAAATGTTGTTCTTAAATTTGAAAATGGAACAGTCTATGCAATTGTTTCCTTGTTGTTCTTAAATTTGAAAATGGGACAGTCTGTGCAAGAATTTGCTTTTCCGATATTTATCTGTTTAGTTTTAATTCACTTACACACGTGTTATTGTGTTAATTTATAGCGGACATGGCATATCAAGTAAGTTTTGATCTAATGGAAGCATATTTTTTGAACGATAAAGATATCTCTCGAAGTTTGCGCTGGTATAGCGTAGAATATCCTGACAGACAAACACCGTCTCGTAAGGTTTTGAAACGCTCAAGAGAACCACAGCAAGAAAACCATACGATCAACGACGAAGAACTTGATATTTTAATTTACTTTTCGGCTTTTCCGAAAACATCGGTGAGAGAAGGAGAAAATGAAATTGGAGTTTCAAAAAGTAAAATACATCGTGTATTAAAAAACACGGTTTCAAGAGTTATGTTGAAGGACGATTGGTTAAAAAATTACTTCCAGGCGATACAGAAAGGAGAAAAAATTTCTGTCTTGATATTCAGGCACGCTTGCTCGAAAATCCAAATTTTTTGGATAATATTATTTGGAGAGACGAATCTAACTTTAGCAATAACGGTATGTATAACCGCTACAATAATCGTATTTGGTCTAAAGAAAATCCCCTACGAATCACTGAAACGAATAACCAAGTGCGTTTTTCATTCAACTGTTGGTGCGGACTTTTAAAAAACCGGGTTTTCTTAATCCATTTTTACCATGGAACCTTGAACACAGAAAAGTATTTAGAAATACTTCAAATTGTAAGAGATGAGATAAGAAATCTTTCCGCTGCGGAGCAAGAAAACTTAATTTTCCAACAAGATGGAGCTCCGGCTCATAATAGTCGGAGAGCAGCAGATTTTCTAAATGAATGTTTTCCTACTTGGATTGGTACGAATGGACCGATTAGATGGCCGGCCAGATCCCCGGACCTTACACCATTAGATTTCTTCTTTTGGGGATACGTGAAAGATATGCTATACAAAAAGCGATATGAGAACGTGGGCGAGTTACAAACAGGATTGTGCCATATCATATCGAGTATTCACCATAAAAAGATAAGAAAATCAACAGGCAGCGGACTCATTAAAAGATTGGCGATTTGCATAAGACAACAGGGATCACATTTTGAGCATTTAATTAATTAATTTACAAAAAATACCCCCTTAATTGACTACGGCAGTTTCATGTATGTTTTTAATTTGATTAAAATGATTAATTTCACGCTGTTCCTTTCTTTTAAAATACTATGTTATTTAAGAAGAGTTATTATTTTTTGGCCATTCTTTCGATTGGCATCATAAAATTAGGGGTGTTTTTTTTTTTTTACATTTAAGTCGGTTCGATTCCCAGACAAGGCAAGTAATTTTTAGAAAATCTTTGAATGCAGAATTACTAATTTTTAAAAATAACATAAAGTCTTCTTTCAGCAAAATACCCTATCTACGATATTTAAGGTACTTTCCCTTCATGGCCCATAACTTTGGAACGCCCTGAATATTAGACAGAGAAAAAAATTACAAATTTATTATAATGTATAGATGGGCTAATTGTGATATTAAAAGTTTTCCTCTGTGGTAATAGTCAGGAATTTGACAGGATTTGGTTGGTGCGTGTTTTATTCCGTGAATGACAACGGTGCATTGGGGATTGTTAATTTTTTTTTATATTGTCGTTTAGTGAAAACCATTTCGAGGAATAGGGTTACTGATCACTTCTATCGATTTATTTAAGTAAAATAATGACGGATTACTAGTATTTATCGCAAAAACTGTATAACCTTCATTTGCACTTCAATGACGTCACTATCGTCATCATTCGGCGTAGATCCATTGCCATAGAATAAAAAAAACTTAAACAACTGTCAACTTGACAGTAGAGGTGAGTATTTACGTATTTAAGCACAGATTACTTACTGTTTATGCATGAAAAACGCAACATAATGCCATCAATGACGTCATCCTTACCAAACTCTTAGAATTTTTAAATAATTAATAAAAAAATTATGGTAGCAAAAATTTTAAAAATATTCAATTTGGTATCTTAAATTAGTCTATATTTTCGATATCTGGAATAAAAAATAGGGGTAAAAAAAATGAACAAGCCCCATTCGATAAAAATCTACGTCGACCGCTCGCCATCTTGCCCACGCAGTTTTTTTTCACTTTGCATCGATTTATCGAGGTATTCAAGGAAAAACGACTTTTAATTACTTAGAGTTTATTTATGTTATTTTAAACGGCATTGCTTTCCGTGCAGGGTTGGTAGGCAAAGGTCTTCAAACGATGAAAGTTTTTTTCTTAAAGTGTCATAAGTAAAAAGTCAATTTAAACGACACCGCTTCGCTCCGTAGTGAAGCGGAGCGGTGGTAGGTAGCGCAGTGGTAGAACGCCGGCCTCACCAATGACTTTGTTTTCTAAGTTACATTTGTGAAGTTGTAGTAGCAATACCACTCGCTAACTGTGAAGGAAAACATCGTGATGAAATCTGAGTGTTTGAGGTGTTCACATACCTCAGCGGTTGAAATTGACAATCGACGTTGGGCACGCGTGGTCGAAGGTCATGTCGAACGCCCGTGTTGTGCCCACCCCAATAACATTGGGGAACTCGACTCTCGAAGTTGTAGACGAATACGTCTACTTAGGACAAACAGTCCAACTAGGCCGGTCCAACTTCGTGAAAGAGATCAATCGTCAAATCCAACTCGGCTGGGCAGCATTCGGAAAACTTAGAAAAGTCTTTTTGTCTAATATACCTCAATCGCTCAAGACAAAATTATACAACCAGTGTGTGTTACCAGTGATGACTTATGGCACTGAAACGTGGTCTCTCACTATGGGCCTCATAAGAAGGCTCAGAAATGATGAGATCCGTAGACGAACGAAAGTCGTCGACATACCCCAGCGGATTAGTAAGTTGAAGTGGCAGTGGGCGGGGTACATAGCACGCAGAACTGATGGCCGATGGGGCCGAAAAGTTCTCGAATGGAGACCACATATCGGCAAGCGCAGCGTAGGACGAACAGCCACAAGATGGACAGATAACCTCATCCAAGTGGCAGGCAGGCGGTGGATGCAGGCCGCTTAGAACCGGTCTTTTTGGAAATCCATGGAGGAGGCCTATGTCCAGCAGTGGACTTCTTGTGGCTGAATGATGATGATGCGTGGTAATTAAGCCCATACTCTCTCTTCCTGCGCCATGCAGTGAGACATAATTATATAGACTACATACAAAAGAAAAAAAAAACACATAGCTACACTACAACTACTTATCGGGGTCAACGATTGATCTTAAACACGTACCTAGCTTATACGTTCTATGTGGTTCTATTTTTACCTACCTAATAGCAGGGTTTAAGCGCCTGGGTATAAAATTAGCATCATGTCGTCGTCATGAATAATGTGCACTTGTTTTAATGAACTGCAATGCAGTAAAAGATGCAAAATGGTATCAGTATTAATCTAATCTAATATGTATATACCGTATATACCTATCTAGTAGTGTGCGTCCTTCAATGTATTTATAATAACTTAACCACATTCAAATTTACTTATTTAATAGTAGGTATACTAAATTGACTTGGCCATAAAGATTACCAATTATGAAGGTAAGAAACCTTCATGTGATGACATCATTATAAAAAATAAAGGTAGGCGCCATTTTGTGTTTTCTTTTTGGTGGGAAGTACGTGGCTTTAACGTGGTTGTATTTTTAGAGTAAATTTTTGTATAAATTCAAACTTACTGACAATGTGGCAAGTTTGAAGTTAAATGTAAGTTTAGGTAAGTATGTCATTAAGTAAGGTATTTTATTTCAAATAGGGCCTTCTGCTATTTCGTAATCAAACATAGGAAAAGACGGCTGTATTTTTTGAAGTAGGTACTGACAATAAGCAATGGGTTCAGCGGTAACTTTTTAATGAATTAAAAAGTTAAGTGGGTATCGGAATTTAAAAAGTTGTATTTAATTTTGCTCTAGGATTAATTACGCACTTAATTGGACCTACCTAAACATAACATAAACATTTACATACAGGCACATACATTGCTTCTGGCCCCACACACTGTGTCGTGGGAACCAGAAACAACGACATTCATCATCATCATCATCAGCCCTTTGGCGCCCACTGCAGGGCATAGGCCTCCCTCATGGTTTTCATAACAATGAGGGGGTTTGCCATAATCGCCACGCTTGGCAGGCGGGTTGGCGATCGCAGTATGCGGTTGGAATCTCAGAAAGACGCTGCTGCCCGTCTCCTGGTAATTTATTTCCTTAGTCGCCATCTACGACATCCACGGGAGGAAATAGAGTGACGCTATTCTTAATCCGGTGCCACACAGAATACAACGACATTACAAACATGTAAACATCCAAGACCTGGGGTTTTTTTTGTCCCCAGCCGGGATTCGAACCCGGGACCTCTCGCATGGTATGCAGATGCACTACCGCTGCGCCACGAGGTCGTCACCTACTTAGGAATAGGCCTCACCTTATAGTTCTAGTTCAGTTTACAGTTTTGAGGTTAGAATTTTTTGTTGCTTTAAGTTTAACATAATTTAGCCAGTTAGCTTGTTAAGTGTCACTTAATAAAAAGGTATTATTGTTGAATAAGAGTATACCTAATTATATGTAGATGAGTAGGTACTTACCATGTTGTCTCTTATTATTTTTTCGGTTTGTAGGTACTTGGCGAGGCGTCTGTGATATCGTCAACAAACAACTGAACCACCTGAACTGGCAAATAGACTGTTAAGATAGTGTCAAGCGTTTAGAATTTTAGATAGAACTAGTATTTTTTAATGACTCGCGATGCTTATAGAACTATAGGTTAAAAATTTAATTTTTTTTGGCGAATATTAAAAAATATATATTAAGATACGCGGCCTACGAATGCTTACTATGGAAATGCACTAAAGTGTTCTCTCTCACACGCCTGACGCGGCGGCGTAAGAACGCCGTGTCCCGTCCATAGGTCGTACGGCGTACGTGCGCCCCGTCTACGCTATAAAAAGATCCTCTGTGGTCTACGCAGTCATTTCCGAGCATTCTGGTACTAAACTTGACACATCGTTAGTATATTAATGTTTTTAACCACGTATTAAAACAACCCTCGCTCTCTCTCTTCACGAAAAGATCGTGACGCCTTTTTCTTCTCTCCTGTTTCAATAACATTTGTAAAATAAGATCGCCATCCTCCTCCTCTTCGAGAAGTAAAATTAAAATTGTCTATTCATCCATATATTAATCACTCGCGTCCGTTCACAATGAGCGCATGCGAGAAACTAAAACACTTCCGAGTGACCATCGGAAAAACGCTCGAAGCCGCGTCCAGAGTCAGCAGACGCTGGACGCGACCTACAGCGTTTTATTACAGACCACCGCCAAAGAGAACACGTATGGCGTCGAGCCCGGGCGTCAATTTTAGATTATATGCAATACAGGTGCTTACCTACATAGACCATTGTATGCAAAAAAAAACTGATTTCAACACACTACAGCACTAAAAACACAGAAATAATTGAAACGAATATGACCTTTAATTTCGAAGTAGGTACATACATGTAGGTATTGTAGAAGTATAATTTAGAGCCGGTGCCAACTGCCAAGTTATATCACCAGCACCCAGGTACATTTTTGGGCACCGACTCCAAAATATATTAAGTATACAGTTCAATTTAGAAGTCATATTCGTTTAAATGATTCCTGTGTATTTAGTGCTGTAGTGTTTTGAAGTTTGTGAAGACCAGTTACGACTCCACGAAAGCAAATGCACGAGTCACTTTAAAAGAAAACCAGATCGCTTTCTCCAGAATTCTATCATCAGATCCTGACTTGACTTGATGACCACCTGGAAAGCCTAGTCTTTCAAACAAAAAAATATTTTTTCCAAATCGGTCCACGCATCTTAGTAATCGGGAAACATACACAGAAAAATTTAAAAAAATTGCAGATTTCGTGCCTCACACGGCTATCGAGCACATTGGAAATGAATCGATTCATAAATGTCATGTGATAAATGTAGTTCTGACTTTTTGACTTTTTCAAAAAGGTTAGGGCAAACCGTTAACCCGATCTTTCTTTTGGGCTCAAATTGTAGCTGACTAAATTGTCCAAAGGAGTTTTTAACAAATTTTTTGATATTATTCTTCGTTTCCAAAATATCGAGCGCCAAAATGAAGATGAAATGAATTGGTCGCCAACCCGCCTGCCAAGCGTGGCGATTATGGCAAAACCCCTCATGGTTATGAAAACCATGAAGGAGGCCTATGTCCTGCAGTGGGCGTCAAAGGCGCCCTCGATTGTAATAAATTTAATATAATTTTTTAATGCTTTTGCACTTAGAACAGTAAACGACAAAAGTGTTTATTAACCAAATTAAATTCATGTATCATGCATGTATGGCGCAGTCATTACAAATTAGAACGATTGTATGTCTTGTTAATAAGTTATTTAAAGTCAGTTATTTGCTAATAGTATAGGTTTCTATAAAAAAAAATTATAAACAAACATATTATACACAAAGCTACAAAAAATCTAAACTTTTCTCTTTAAATTATTAGTTTAGAACGTTAAAACGTTTGTGAATTTTACTATTAACACATTGATGGATTGACACTGACTGTGATTTAGAAAATTACAATTTTTAACCAGATTTATTATTGACAGAAATAAATAAATAATTAGAAATAACTAAGACTTTTATTTGTTTAAAAAAATATACATATAGAAATTTACGACCTTTATCCCAAATGGGGTGGCCAGAGATGCCCCAAACATAACCGTTTGGATGTTCCAAACATTATAAAAAACTTTCAATGCTTTGAACAACTTCTACAAAGATATATACAAAATAAAATCATTTCTATAAGTATCACTGAGATATAATATATTACATATATCTACTCTCAATATATATGTATTAGTTTTGTAAAACATTTTTGTGTCCGCCAGTACATTTGATTAAAAATTGCTTCGAATCAAATTAAACCGACCGGGGATCTCGATCACCTAAGCCACGGAGCCAACCGAGGTTGGTTAATTGCTAGCAGCCCCTCTACTCTCGGCTCAAATTTTGTTTATTTTATAGATTTATTTATTAATAAATTATAAGTTTATTTAATAACTTAGCTAAAAGAAGCTTTCAGTTTCCGACGCGCTCTGATGTTTCGGTAAGTTTAATACTATTTCTTGCAACTAAAAAGTTTACTAAATCGTTATTTCTGACTTGTTCCATATAATTGCGACGCACAGCTAGACCTTACCCTAACTGGAAAGCTATTTTATATAATTTATTAATTGCTTATAAATTACTACATCTAGTAATTATTATAGTATTACGATACGATATCTTACTTTTGAATCTTATTCGACCGTATCTAACTTAATATTTTTCTTATCTTTATTGCATGAAATTATGTAAAGGTGTATAATACCTGAGATATTTACATACCTCAGCGCTTGAAATCGCCAATCCGCGGTGGGCACGCGTGGTGATTAAGCACACTGTAGGGCACAGGCTCTCTCCCTGCTCTCTCAGGGAGAGAGCCTGTGCCCTACAGTGGGACGTATATAGGCTGCTTATCTATGTATAATACCTACTTGAAATTGTGTGAATGAGTCAAATTTATTTAGATTTTTCGAATTGCTTATATCGACGATATTCTACACTATTAATACTGACAATCGTCATGTGAGATAGGTTAATATTAAATAATAAGTAGGAACATACTTATAGCGTAGCGCTACACATAACAACCCATGCCAAGGTTCGTGACATACCATTTTAGATAATATAGATCATAGGAACATTGCTTGGTTCCCATTTCGACAAAAACATATTGAGCTCGCAAGGTATATGACCTCTATATAACCGACCTATATAAGCGTGAATGTCATGCAATCGCAGATAAACTCTATCGCAAACATGTGATACCGTAGTGTAGGTACCTACAGTTTTTTCCAACTAACAATTCTGTGCTGTATAATCTCAGCGTATAATAGTTACAGAAAGACCATTTTTGTTCACTGTCTATCGTATAAGTTGTTCGTGTAAATGTATTGATAACATTTACCGGATGTGAAAGTAAGTGGCTCCAATTATTCGAGTAAACAGTCGTACAATGCTGGCATAAAGGTTGTGTGGTGAGAATGCATTTAAAATAAAAAATACTGCCAACCGCGAAAATCCGGGGTGGCGTAAAAATTTTCACAGTATTCTTATAGGTACATTATCGAAAAATTTAATTTTACAGCTGAATTAAAAGTTAGTTGCGACAAAAATTGTAAGTAACTTGCCTTTTCTATTGTCCATGTCTTTTTTCACAAAATATTTTTAAACTAAAACATAAGACAATAAAAGGCAAAAAGATTCTTAAAGAGCGATTATCTCGACGCAAATTCAAAGATTTAATCACCTCTGTTACCTGACTTCAACAAGTCGTTTTAACGTTATCTTGTAACCACTATTACACAAAATGGTCACCGCACAACCTTTATGTCGGCATTGTATGGCTATTTAGCCGTATAATTGGAGTCACTTTCGTATCCGGTAAACGTTATCATTACTTTTACACGACCAACTTATACGATATTGTTAGTTAGAAAATTACATATAATAACACAAAAGTAATTTAATTATATGTAATTTTCTCAGAACTTTGTAATTCTTTATTTGTAATCCTATAGGCAGATTTAATTACAATTACGTGTTTTGCGATTTATTGCAAAAAAAGAATTATGCCAGTCGCAAAACTTAAAGAAAAGTATTATAGCAGTCTTATTTATAAAAAGTCGATCCCAGTAAAACACGCTTAAGATGAATTAAAGCTAATTTATGAGAGGAATTCCTGTTATAAATGGCTTTAACTCTGCCTTGAGAGTGTTTTAGAGGAACAGACTTTGTATAAATAAGACTGTAAAATATTTGCTTTGTTTCGACAGCGTCAATGTATCTCTAGGCAACGGTAAATTGTAAAATTTTACCGTTTCCCGTTATATTATTATATTATTTACACAGCAGCAACCAACGGTTTTGTTAGGGTGTTTTTGAAATAAATAAGACTTAGAAAGCTGATATACACGATATTTATTTACATACAATATTATTGTTGTAATTCCTATGGAAGGTATAGTAATTTATTTTTCAATTATAATATAATTAATAGTTTCATTAGATACACAGTACCATGTGAGGAAGTACGAGTTTTTATTAAGAAGCTCCTTTAATTTATAGCATTTATGTAAAGTAGTAATTTAAATCATACTTAAAGTTTCCCTACCATTTGTGTATATTTTATCCCTCATCATAATATTTAGTTACGCAGTGTAAATTCTCGTTCGTATCTACATCGTGTAAGATATCTATTAGAGCGAGAACAATAGTCGTATTTTTATTATTACTTTTATACTTTCACGACACAATACCATACTATAATATAACTCATGCTTTTAACGTAGATATTTTTCTTTCATTTCTAGGATTATTTAAAATGTAGGCGATACAGGTTTCGTCTAAAATATAGTTTTGGTCGTTTTATTGTACTATTCAGCTCAAACATACTCGACAAGTGTCTGTCTGTATACCTACTTGAAAATGAAAATAAAAACAAGCTTATCGGGCCAGTGATTGTTTGCTAAAAACACCTTGAAATTCCCCAAAAATGTAAAAGATAAGAAATCTGATTCGATTTTCAAAAAGGGAACATAAGATCAAACGAAAACCGGAATACAGGACAGGAGTTTTGTTTATATCACACATCAAGGAGGTTTCTTCTTCTTAGCCTCATTCATGACTGAGGGCGTGAACATCGGGCAGCTGGCGCCACTACTGCGTTAGCTAACTAAGGAGGTTAAATATGAGCATCTTACTCAAAATTATTGTTCAATACTCATTTCAGCTTTTATGGCCAGCATGGATAAATAAAACAATACCCTTAATTTTCGAAACTGACAACTCAACTGACTCAACATTCACTGTAAAGAAATTCTCAAACCAAAGCGCCCGCGGTCGCGGTCGCGGTCGCGGTGGCTGTAGCGGTCATTTACAGCAGTTCTATTGTATTGTGCGTCATATACTGCAATATTATTTGTACGGACGTATTCATACCAACGCGTCCTGTTCTGACCGCGAACGCAACAATCATTTGTTTAGCGGGCAATCAATTAATCGTGTCCGTACAATACTGCTGCAGTAAAAGACCGCCACCGCCATGCGCCACAGTTTCTTTAACCCCCTGATTGGTAACAAACAACTAATTGGTACATGCTGGTGACATATCCTAACAAACTCTCTAAGGCCCTGTCTAGAGAGTGACCGCTCACCCCCACCGGAGCGGCGAGCCAGGGGGCCTCATGAGTGCGGCCCTGGTCTCCGCAGTGAGGGTGGCCTCCCCGCCCATCTGGTCTGGCAGGCCGAGGAAGTGCATGTGTCGGCGATGGTGTAGCTCGTGGCCCTTGTGCGAGAGGCTCTGCAGCCGGCTCCAGAGGGAGAACAGCCGCTTCTGGACTGGCACGCGCTCAGGGCTGCTGGCCTCGCCCGCTGGAAGGAAAACGTCGAGATAACTATTCGGACTAGTCGACCAATCTTCGATGAATCGTCAGACTGGTAGGTAAGTACCGTACATTTACAACGTTATATGAATACTAGTCCAACGACGTCACGCAGTTACGGTTATCGTTCAATGTGAAACCGTACCGTAGCTTGTTAGCCTAACCACTCTAAAAGTATTTATGCCTCTCCACCATTGGAGGTTGGCAGTCAGCTCTTTGTTCTGTGCAGTGTGAAATTCTGAATAAAAGTTTATGATTGAATATAAGTTTGAAGACCAGTTTTTACAAGCCGGGAAACTTCGCTTTGAGTTTACCCCTTTGTTTGTTTACCTACGCGTTTACTTTTTGTTTCTGTGACAATGTCAATAAATGACTTTTTTATTTCTTTCTTTCCTTTGAGTTCCCATGTAGAAGAAGAAGTTAGAAGAATACATTTATTTGCAACAATAGTCACACACACAGAGGTACAAGGAAATCAATGTAACAATGAAATAAAATACACAGGCATTAATAGATAGAAAGACATTTTGCAAATTAATTACAAAATAAATAAAAAACCGGCCAAGTGCGAGTCGGAGTCGCGCACGAGGGGTTCCGTACCATTATCTATACAACATTAGACACAAAGATAAAAAAAACAACAAAAAAATCACGTTTGTTGTATGGGAACCCACCTTAAATACTTATTTTTGTTTTTAGTATTTGTTGTTATAGCGCCAACAGAAATACATAATCTGTAAAAATTTCAACTCTCTAGCTATCACGGTTCTTGAGATACAGCCTGGTGACAGACAGACGGACGGACGGACGGGCAGACAGACAGCGAAGTCTTAGTAATAGGGTCCCGTTTTTACCCTTTGGGTACGGAACCCTAAAAGCAAAATGGTCACGGTGTGTCTGCTGCTGCAAAGGGCAGCTAACTCAGCGGTGTGCTTAAGGGTTTGAGCCCTCAGCGCTGGTTTTCAGCTAGCTCCAGATGTCAGATAAGCGTTTCAGCGCGCGGCACTGAACTAAAAACGTCAGTCGATTCGAGTTTCATGTTAAATCGCCCTGACGGTACTGACAGCTTAGGTTGACTGTACTTACAACACATTAACCTTTAAATACGTCCACTCTAATAAATTACGTTAAGGCCGACTTTGCATCAAAAATATAAAGGTTGCACTGATGTCAACTGTACTACGCTCTCTACTCTAGCTTTCTACGTACGTACAGTCGACAGCACATCAGCCTTTACATCCTTGCACTCTACGTTAGAACGAAAGAAAGAAAGAAGACATTTATGTAATTAAAATTGTCACAGAAACACAAAGTAAACACAAAGGTACACAAACAAAATACACGAACGTCAACAAAACAAAAATAAAAACAAAACAATCGTGAAGAGAACATGTGAGGCACATAGAGTCGAAGGCTGCCGGGTACCGTACACCCAGCCACCTCGGACTCCAAACGCCTCAGGTGCTTTCGCGACTCGCGACAACAAAAAAGGGGTTCCAACTCAGCATACTTTACTCGTGTGTGCTATAGAACCATAGCACCAGCAAAACTGATTACGGATGTTACGGATGACTTTGTAACTAAAATGTAAGGGTCGATGTGCTGTCGTCTGTACTGATTGAAAGCCCGTAATTGTTGAGAAAGTTTGTAAGCCGGATTAATTTTCGACGTCGATTGAAGTTGAATTGATAACAATTCGGTTAACATCATCGGAATACAATGGGGAACTTGGCTCAAACTTAGATATTGATTCAATATTGTTCTTATGACATTGAAGAGAAAAATAATCTCGTATTTTTTTTAAATAAGAGCATAAAATATATTTTTCATAAAAATATAAAATATTATTTTGCGTGATGACTCGAGTCAAACGAGTCGTCGATAAACGCTATTACATTATCAATATTATTAGAACATCACGAGCAAGTTGTGACGTCATAGTTCGAGCCCGATTTTTGACAGCTTATATTACGAAAAGTATTAGTCGTAGATTATTCGTCTTTTAAGATAGCTTCTTCAATGAGATTAAACATTTTGTGTGCAAGTTCTCTATTCCGAATTCAGTTACAGTGCCTAAGCAATAATAACGTATTTAGCCTCTTGACAAAGTGCCGTATTCTTCTGTGAGGGTGACACTAGGCTGATGATGATACCCTAATGATTGTAACGGTAATTTGAAACAGTTTTTTTGCCGGTCGCTTAATGCCATGCATTATTCATTTATATTACCGAGATATTTGAACTGTACAATTTAACGGGGGACATAAATTGTGTCAAACTTGACTGACATACTTACGCCAATTATAGGTAAACAAACAACTACATAATAGTTACTATAACAGCGCTATATTTTGCTTACCCCAAATTTCGACGTCCTGTTCGTTTAGTGAATCTTCCCTTTTCACTGGAAGGACTTCTACGTTCGGTTCGTCTCTTATGAACGCTTCGTTATCAATTTCTCTCTTCAAATTATGTGCGTCTATTTGCGCTATCATATCCTTCGCTGCGTCAGCTAGGGTTCTGTTCGCCCTGCCATCATTCAGACAAGCTAGGCGTATTTTTAGAATCAAAAGAGGGCTCGTGGAGGCTACGATTGAGTCGTACACGTTCTGAGGTGCATCGTTGGCTAGTAAGTATTCGTTGGTGGTTAGGTAGTCGCTTAAACTATTTGCTGGGCTTTCGTCGCTGTCAGTGTCATCGGGCTCGAAGATTCGCTTCACATACGGCTCCTTATTCCGATCATAGGGCGAGTGTTGTAGCCGGTCCAGCTGGCGCGGGTAGTTGTGCCACTGCTCTTTTCTGAACCCCTCACCGTTGTAGGTGTCATCTTTGTTAAGTGTGCCCTCGTAGCTTCTCCTGTTGTCACTGCCTTGGTACCCTCTCTGTCGATAGTAACTGCACGGCTTGAGACTGGCGTCGCCGTAGATTGCTCCGAGTGTTTCCTTACAAAGTATTGTGGTGTACATATTTCTAGTGTCGTATATATTTCTAAATGTATTGTCGTTTGTTTGGCGGCTGAGTGTGTGCGCGCTGGCCAGCGGCGCCGACAGTACGTGGCTCAGCGCCGCGGCTAGCAGCAGCATCGGAACCAACTGTTGCCGCATCTGGAACAAACCACAAATACTTCTTTATTGTACTTACAATAAGTACAGGTTAAAATAAGGTTTACTTAAACCTCTAGTCATTCTTTCCCGGCAGAAAAAAAAGCCTGCCCAGCGCCACATTTTTGGCGATCGCCTCAGGAGGGGATCTAGACAAAATACGGCATTTGAAAGAGGCTGCAGCTCATTCGGTTAGACACGGACTACAAATAACGCGTGAAAGTTCACAATAATTTTGGTTGTGCTCATTCTTCATTCACTTGGACAGTTTGTCCCACAAAGTAGCGAAAACTAATTGTCATTCTTATCCTACAGTAAATAAAGGTTATAAATGGTTTTCTTACGAGCACGTAATTAATGATCGTCTAGCTGCCAAGTTGAACAATTACTCCCATGTAATGTGTTGCATGACGTTGTCGGTCCAAACGAGACGGTCGTTTAGGTTTTTATTTTGCTTTATAAACGTCGATTCAGCAAGCTCCAGTGTTTTCGCGCATTTATTTGTAAGAAAATCAAGTGGTAAATCAATGCCAGGCGATGTTTTTCTTCCTTGTTCAAGTTATTATTGACTACCTAATATATAAATATGGCTAAATATATACGAACGACAAGGGTTTATCTTGTGAATTTTATAATATGACTGGCTGCCTCAGCAAACGTTGTTTTGTCATATTAATTAGCCTACGATCTATTCTCAGACCTACCAAATAAACACAAAAAATTTCATAAGAATCGGTGAAGCCGTTTCAGAGGAGTTCGATAACAAACACTGTGGCACGTGTTTTGTATATATTATAATGTTTAGATAACTTTTGTAATTCACGTTTCGCGAACAACACCAATGTCGCAGAGTGAATCAGTATCCTACATAATAACCATTCCATTATGGTTTTAAGCATTTATCTATTGGGCAGCGCCACGCAGAGAAATCGTACAATCACAAAAAAAGTCTTAAAAAAAAGTTGTAAAAACAAACGCGCATCAGACGTGAGTTTATGTATGTATGAGTGTAAGTATGCGTATACGTATGTATGTATTTATTGGTATAGATATATTCCTATTGTTATCCATGTTGCAAAGGGGTCTATTTTGCACAATACAGGGAAGCCTATAGCCTAGTGTGGGAACTAGGGCGTGATTATTGTCTTAGGCCCGGATAAATAACTCTTCAATTTTCATTTTCTCATACATTCCGTATTGACCTTTTAGGTAACGGTTTGTTATGTAGGTTAGATATTAGCTAGAGAGGCGGTATACCAAACGATAAATATGAGTATTACTGTATTCGGCTGGGCTGCTTGCGCCTCGCCCGTGAATTATGTAGGTATTACCTACTTACATGAACGTAAAGGTAGCTCGTAGAAAATTCTATTAATGCGTAATGGGTGGATTGGTAGGTGCAGGCCATTTGCTATCGTTCAATTTTAATTTATTCAGTTACAGAATGAATATAAATTGTTGTCTTTCAGAAGAAGAAAACTTTAATTATCTGTTATTATAGTACACAAGTTCTCATTTCGCTACCGTGACATGAGCGTAAGGTGAAAAATCTATTCATTTATATGTCTCATTGCTCGTTCATAAACGGGTTACAAAGTTCGTCATTTCTTCTTTATAAATGTGGGGCGGGAAAAGTTACATGGAATTTAATTCCTGTCCTCCGTAGCATGGGAGGAATGTTGTATGAAAAGCCAATCCTGCACAGCTAGCATTCTTTTGTTTTTAGCAGCGAACATAAAAAAATTCAAACGTCAAATCTCAAAAAGGTTTTATATCAAATAATCAGAAGAAAGAGGCGGGAATTTTTTTTTCGTACTCCATTTTCATTGAAAGGAGGCTGGCAACCTTTATCTGCACTACGAAAAAAACAAACGCGGCAATTTTTTGTTTTGTTAAATTGATAATTAAACAGTGCGCTTTTAATTTTATTATTCTAAATAAAGTATCGACGATAAAGTACCCTCGGTGTACAATGTACTCATTTCACTACCGTGACATGGGCGTAAGGAGAAAAAAATATTCATATATTATAATATGCATATATGTAATATACTCAATTTATTACTGTTCATTACTTTTCTGTTATACAATAGTTCTTGTAGTAACGAAATGGCCAAACCACATTTGGACTGCCTTTTGCAATAATGTGTCAACCCACAAAATCGGTTAAGTTGAATAAGTACCATAGACTGATTCAATGGGCTTAAAACTTTATTTTTCAATAATGTGTTTAGTGCCTTGATATAATTTTTCAATCAAAAAATAAGAAAAACACTTGTGGAAAATGGGATATCACTGCTTCATACTTTTTCAAAAATATTTTAAGGAACTTAACTTATTGAAATGTAACTAGTGGGGCCATCTACCGTTTAGTAATAATAACTTATGACGCATGACGTGTTATTGCAAAATATTGATTCGATCGATGTCATTTGCGAGCCGGCATTTTTTATTGAAATAAGTTTTGTTTGTTGTTTTTACGTGGATATAGAAGCTCTTTTACGTCAATAGTGATAGAACTTGGATGGCATTACTCAAGAAAATACAAAAAGGTGAGTGTAAACAAGTTTTTCTAAAAAAATCGTGGCCTCGTCATGTTTAGGTTATATTTTTGTCATTTTTCATTAAACATGCAATAAAGAGAGGTAAAGCATGTCTAAATTGTTTTAATTTAGTAGTTGTTTCATGTTGACAATCAATTTACTAGATTTGGTTAAAGAAAATTCGTGTTTGTTCAAAATATTGTTTTAACACATTATTGCTAAATCTATTAATATATTTATGATTTGTATCGCACCAGCGTCAATGCACATGAATTAGTATTGCAAAATAGCAAAAAGTTACATAGCAATTTCGTAATTCAAAACATAAATAGTTTAAAGCACATAAATCATTATTGCTTAACATCTTATAATTTTATTGGGTAGAAATGGCGAAGCTAGTCATTTATTTGGCTTATAACACCACCTTTTAGAAAAACTGCAGCGCATAGTCTTTATAGCTTACAAACACGATCGGTAATCCCATAACCTGTGTCATCAAAAAAGGGCAAACCGGTTGTAAAGATAGCTTCGCCACTGGTTGGTAGGCATAGGGTATTATAACCAGATTTTCAATAAGTACAGTATGGGTCACATCAAGTGTAACACGGCAGCAGAATCTTCATTTGTTTTTTCAAGATTTTCAGCAATTGTCTCAGTTTTAACCATGCACATTTTGACTAGGGCTAGTGCTCTGGATTTCGAGTGCATGTTGCTGAAAAAACTGATAAGGTTAGTAACTATTATGAACATGTCACGATCGTGGTATTTGGCGGTCCCTGATCTCTGCCTACCCCTTTGAGAGACTGGCATGTGACTTGTATGTACCAATGTATATAATTAAGGAAGCACAGGACGAAGCAATGTACACTAGAGGTCACATCAAGTGGAACACGAGTGAAGGCTAAAAATGTCACCATTGGCTAATGCACCATTGGACATGGCTGTGTCTCTGGACTCCCTGGGTACTCATAAAGAGACATAGCGTCTGTAAGTACCTACACATTAGCCAATGGTGCCAGTTTTAACCTTCACTCGTGTTCCACTTGATGTGACATATACATTGGTACATACAAGTCACATGCCAGTCTCTTAAAGGGGTAGGCAGAGATCAGGAACCGCCAAATACCACGATCGTGACATGTTCATAATAGTTACTAAACTTATCAGTTTTTTCAGCAACATGCACTCGAAATCCAGAGCACTAGCCCTAGTCAAAATGTGCATGGTTCAAACCGAGACTATTGCTGAAAATCTTGAAAAAACAAATGAAGATTCTGCTAGCACTAAAGAAACAGAGGGCATAATGGGAGATGTTGTGATGGTTGAACCAAATGCAGAAGTTTTAAAGATCCTGCAACCGATACTAACTGTCTCCGAACAAAGGAATGTTGCCAATTTAAAGAGCTTTGGCGACATATCAATTGCAGATTCTGATATACTAAATTGTTCCGAAATTGTTGGCAATGCTAGTTTCAATAACATCAATGATGTTACCCAACCAATTTCGGAGCAAGGAGCTATGCTTTTGGAGGAATCGATTTTACTATAAAGAGAAGATTATTACACCTCGCAACCACAGGACCTTAAGGAGTTGGTAAAATTAGTTCCAGGTGATTCAAAACCATTTTTCAATTTTTTAAAAACAACAAATCCTCAAGCATTTATTGATGACGTGGAAGGGTACGGCCTAGATGTGGATTATGAAATCGAGGAAATGGATGTTTAGTTCTTACAAAGGCTGTGTGTATTGTTACCTATAACTAATAATATTTTTTTAAATTTTATCTTAACAAAAGTCTTGTTTAAGTTTAATATTTTGAGAGGGATATTTTTTATTTTGTTATGTGCCTTAAGGCTTTTTAATTTCTTTAGAGTATAATGTGTTAAAACCTTACCCTAAAATTTGAAATAACTGTGATAAAACCATTTACCTCAGTATCTTAAGATTTACATTAGATCTCACTATTAGACTGATATGCTTCTTAACACACTGCGACTTTTAGCAGCAATGCAGTCGCGATGTAGCATCGATGCAGTTGCGCGACTGTGTCAATTCTAACTGCATCGATGCTAAAAGTAGCAGTGTGTAAAGGACCTAAATAATTGTTAACTTTCTTGGGTCTACCAGTAGGTAGGTAATTTGTATGGGAGATTACAACTCTGTTTCTTTAATACAAAAAATAATTGTGATATCTCAGGTTATATCTTTAAATAAGTGTAGTTTTATGCAAAGTGAAAGTTCCTCTTTACTCATAGTAACTAATATGTAAATATTATGGTTGGGTGTCCTCAAGCTATTTTTGATATAATTATATTTTATTTTAGAAATGTTCTTTGAGCTTTCGAAGGATTATGATGACTTAAGACTTATCTGTTAGTACCTACACAATGTTGAACTTGTTTTATGGCATAAAGTGCATCTTAAAAAGTTTTTTAATGAATAAAAAAATAAATTTAAGAACTTGTTTCATTTAATTCTGATTTTTCAAAAATATGTTAATTCACATGAGCCTAACCTGCACTGACTAGATAATGATATCCATCATTTTTCAATAATAAATTATGTATCTTAACATAGTTTTTTTTTCAGCGATGAGGTCTATTTTCATTTTTCAAAAATGCATTATGTTACTTGACATATTTTCATAAAGACTATGAGTAGTATTCTGTTTTGCAATAATATTTTTGGGATTTATTGACTTAACTAATGATAAAATTCACCAAAAAAGTGTAAAATTATAGTTAATTTCTAGTTTAACAAACCATACCCAATCAAATTAATACTGTTAAAAAAAACTCTAACAAATTGTTCAGATATTGGTTTCCATTTTCAATCACGATTACTGAAACATGGCCTCCGTGCGGCTTGAAATATTATTGCAGAAGACAGTCCATTTTTGACTAAGTGTGAAGTATGTGAAGTGAGGGCTTGTGAATTAGAGCGTGTAGAGTTAGAAGCTTGGCTCTACATGAGATCTCATAACTTTTTGATAGTGGGAGGTATATGATCTCGTCTTGGCAACATTTTACATGATTTTTTTGTGGCATACAACATTTCTTTATTACTCATAATATCCACTCAAAGACTACCTACGCGACGAAACTTTCAAAATTACTGTAACAAGGGAGTGTAGTAGTTACCAACATCCATTTTCTTTCTAAGGTGTAACGTGCAAGTAGCAAACCCTGGTATCTATATTGTCTGCTTCCCCCTCCGGGACACAGGCGTGAGTAAAAAGCAAAATCCTCATAAAATATACATCCGAAAATGGGGGCTATACTCATCAATACGAACAACTCTATTATGACGAAAACCTCGAAATTGGGAGAAAAATGTCGGCTGTTCCATAAATTTTAATGCCGCAGGTGGAAACTTTATTCTTGACGATATAAGAGCAACTTTTAATAACAATAGATATGTTTTTAATCTTATATTTTATGGAGGGAAATATTTTGACTCAATACTTCAGATGAATGAAACCCATAAACTTGCGCGTCCATGATGAACCTTAGAGTGTTTTCATACTCGATCCGATATCGGTGTTGGACGCCGATCCGATATCGGGATCAGTAAAATCTATGAAATACGTACCTGTGGGTAGAACATTGGACTCGGAAGCGAGAGACCCAGGTTCGATTCCCAGTGCGGGTATGTACCTATTACTTGGTTTTCTTATTTGTTAAGTTATAGTAGCAATACTCTCCCATACTCTCTCTCTGAGAGAAGGCCTGTGCCCTACAGTGGGACGTATGTAGGCTGCTTATAGATTATAGATCATCGGACGGGTTGTTCAATGCACCCGGGCCGGCCGGCACGCCGAGCTCGATTTCATTCAACTTGCGACTTGCGCATGACCTTCACGCACGTCTCTCAAGACTATTGGCAAGATGGGACCAACATATTGTTATGTGTATGGTTGCGTCAACAATAGCGAGAAAAAAACAATATTCAAGGTACCCCGAGAAGAAATGTAACTACCGTGTAAAGTTGTTTGTAACCAATTTGTAACGCAATCTACATGGAGGCAGAAATAAATAGGTTAGTTATCAAAGGTAAATTACAAATAAAAAGAACGGTTCTAAAGGCCCTTCCAGACGATCGGATAAACCCTCCGATCAAGGTGACCTTGGTCAGATTGGTGTAAAAATGGGACGTGTGGAACCTGGTTGACCGACCAAATATTTGGTGGGATTCCAACGGCCTTGGCAGGAAGCGCATCCATCACGACAGGCTGTGTCGACGGTCGGATGGATCGTGTGGAACGCTGTCGTCCGACGCTAGCGCTTCAGTGAGCCGTTGTCCGTCGCTGCGAGCGGTTGTATGTCTATCACAGTAAGTTCAAATCATAGGTTGGAATGGATTCGTATTTTGAAAGCCGTGAACGTGAGCGCCGTAATTCATCAAAAGTGTCTTGATCCATTCTTAGAAAATTCCGACAGTCGTCAGAATCAAGAATCTTTAAAATATTCAGATGGTTCAAAGCAATTCACTCTTTTCGCCACTGTTTCATCCACTTCCTTTTTCTTCTTCACTTAGGCATAATAAGGTCATTGCTAGACCAACCTTTTGATGCTTAGAAAGATAAGGAGCCATTGTACGTAACGTGTTTAGTCTTCGGGAGCCGGAGAGAACTGACAAATCGTCCGACCGTCGACCGTGTGGAACGAATATCAATCCGACCAAGGTGACCTTGGTCGGTGGGTCTTTCCAATCGTCTAGAACGGCTTTAACACAAATAACGATGCTTCGCACTTTGAAAAATTGTTAACTGCAATAAAATAATGCAATAAAATAACTTTACAAATAAAGAACATCTTAATTTCCGTTTCGCAGTTGCAAAAAAGTGGCTCTAAAATGTCTTGCTTATTTTTTTCGAAGTGTCACGTCTGGATATCTCAGTGGTGCTATGCCAAGATCCTGATATGAAAGATCCAGGTTCGGTTCCCAACTATTCATTTTAATGAAGAAGGTTTTTAAGTAAAAATTTTTATGGAAGGCTTTTTATGGTTTTTTATATCGGCGGAGTTATGGTGCAAATCATTCTTATAAAGATCATAAGTTATAGTTGGAAACCTCTATTTTAAAGTAAAATTGAATATACCGCTTAAAAATGGCGAATATTATTATTAATTTGTGATGTCCTTGCCTGGATACCGTAGCAAATGGTATCCTAGTTTGGGACCAGGACAAGTGATTGTGTTGTATGAGAGTTATTATTATCGGCCTGCCCGCGCCGCTCGCTGCACCTTGTGGAGCCCCTCGTGCCGTCGCATTCATGCGCTCGATCGGCGTCGCTGAGCCACACACACACAGCCCTCGCCATTTTATCTAGTGTAGGCTATTATGCTACGCGCAGGCCCGAAGATTATTTACTACCTTTATATGTACTTTGGCGTAGGATTGAGTGTATAAAAATAAACAGTTTACAAAAGTAATCGAAAACTCGAAAACTCTATCTGCCATTAAAAAGACTTTAATCATAATAAACTTTGTGCGAATCCTACGCTACAAGAACGCTAAGCCACAATACTTAGCTAAAACATCGCTAAACTCAAATCAATACTAAACTATAAGAACTGACTAAGGTTGTCTGGAAGAGATCGCTTTTAGCGATAAGACCGCCAATTGTATACGGCAAAACTAAGACATGAAAGCCTTTTAATGTATTTTGTTTTCTGGTGTGTACAATAAAGTGTTCTTATCTAATAACGTTAAATGCGCTTAGCGACTTTTTAGTGTAGGAACAGCAAATAATTTTATTACATAAAAAACGGGTCATAATTCACGTATAAGTCCTACGCTAAAATATCGCTTGGGTATTTAGTAATAGTAATAGTAAAATAACTCAATATTCCACAGCGAAAATTCCTACACACATATTTTCTCCTTTTAAAACTAACTATTTCAAATCGAGATATTTGCTATTAGATAGTAAATGAAAAGAGCTATCTTTATATAATTCAAAGTTTTTGATATGACTAATAACAGTTAAATGGAATCATTTAAAAAAAAAAACTCCTGTTTATCCTTCATATCTCAAAACTTGGTTTAGTGGCTTAGACATGTTTTAGCTATCGGAAGGCAGAATTGCACTAGGCGCCATGGAGATCGCGGGCTTAATTATTATGCGCATCAAAGTCGAAATGTGTGGAAGTTGAGGGAATCCAGTGGGCTAACTAGCGCCGCAAATGAAAAAAAATCATATCTTCTTTTACAGATCGTATTTACAAAAAGTGTCTGTCATCATCATCAGCCGTTTGACACCCACTGCAGGACACAGGCCTCCTCCGTGGTTTTCATAACCATAAGGGGTTTTGCCACAATGGCCACGCTTGGCAGGCGGATTAGCGATCGCAGTACGCGGTTGGAATCTCAGGAAGACGCTGCTGCCCGTCTCCTGCTAATGTATTTCCTTAGTCGCCTTCTACGACATCCACGGAAGGAAATGGAGTGACGCTATTATTCTTAATCCGGCGCCACATGGAAAAGTGTCTGTACAATCTTTCAATCATGTTAACAGTGATTTTTAGGTACCACTACAAAGAACCTAGGATCACGCACCTGGGACGAGATAGCATTTATGAAATAACGGCCGTTTTGGCGTTACTGCTATCTAGTCCTAGGTTTTTTGCCTTACGTTCACGGGCATGGGCCAGTATTAACATGATTTTGAGACTGTACACACACTTTTTCCAAATTCAATCTGTAAAGAAAGATATTATTTTTTTTCCTAGGTGGCGCTAGTGTTACCCCCTAAAGCCCCTAAGCACACGATTTTTGCCGTTCAGGATTTGGTGCGCATAGGTAATATAGCGAGGTGGATGCCCGCAACAACATTTTAAAACAATATGTTTTGGTTTGCTAGGAATTCAAGGAAATATTTGTCATCTATATATACTGCTCTAAACAATTAGGGGAATAAGATTTCAAAGTGGAGTAAAATTTAAAACAAAAGAACATCAGCGACTTTGTTAGCTGCTCTCAATATGCTGGTCAAGAGTCTACGTACACCTAAAAACAATGTGAAGAAATTTTCGAAACCATCGAATTTTCTTAAACTTTTTGTACAGAAAACTCAGACAGAAGACTCGAAAGTGGGGTTTCTATTCTTCTGAAAGTTGTTATTGATTCCACAAATCAGTACTTATGTACTGAGTAGAAATTTCATCTCTAGATCCTACATATGCCATAGTTCGACCCTCTTGGAGCAGAGCGATAGCTCGGGATACTTGGATTTCTTGTACTTTTAAACCAAATCACACTCACTTCAATCAATAACAACACTCAGAAGACTTGAAAGACACATGAAATGAGAGAAATTTTCTGTACAAAATTAAAAATTAAAAAATCAATTACTTCGTTTTATTATTAAACTTACATAGACACTTGGCCATCATATTAAGAACTGCTAACAAAAACGCTGATATTCTTTTGTTTTTTTTTATTTTCATAAACACCGTCACTTCAATATTTAGTGGGCAGTTACGGTTAAAAGACAAAAATCTTTTTTATATTCTACTTTGAAATCTTATTCCCCTAATTGTTTCGAAGAGTATATATTAGGAAAAGTTTATCTGGCACTCACGACTAAATAGTTGGCCGCACTGCCTACCTTGGTGAACGATATTTTTTGACGCAATGCCTGGGAGTTTCTTTATTGTCGTGCAGCTATCCTTAAATATTGAGATTTTCCGATATAATGATAATGATATTACCTCTCAATTGACTGTAGTACCTATGTGTATAGTTGAGGGTCTGTTGCTTTCATGCAGTGTTCCGGGAAATTCTCAATTTCTCCTACCAAGTGAAACATAATATTGGACAAGGCCGGCTAGCGCAATACGTATTTTCAGATGGTTAACTCAGTTATTTAGAAGAATATTTCGAAAATCTTAGTAGTGACCTACTTTGATTTTTTACGTGTTATACACGGACGCGCTCTCCTATTCCATAACTGTCCACTGTATTTTATTGTTTTTTTTTATCTATTTTCGTGTTTCCGAAATGTCAAAATATGTAGATATGCATTTATCAGTTCGGAGTAGGTTTAATCGGACGAGTGCAGAAGTTACGTAGTAGCGCCACTGGTGTCTTAGTAACTAACACGCATTTTTTCACACATTACCAACCTATAAAATACATACGTACCTATACTAGAAAGTTTAGAAAAACTAAAGCATTATTTTACATTTATAAAGTAAATTTCAAATGCATGCTCAGAAGCTGCAGGAAGTAGGTTTTTTAAAATTATTTATTGAAGAACATTCACAAAGTACATATTAAATACAAAAAAACCCTCACTCAAACCTGAGGTTTATGTTTATGTGTAAGGTGAACCCTTACCCTTTGCTTAAAATTAGCTTATGAAATATTGTTTTAAAACATTTCGGCACATTGTTCGGTTCGGGATACCGCCGTTTAGCCAAAGTATTTTTCGCCAAATTTTACTTCCCAATAAACTTATGGCATCAGTTTCATTTCCCAAATGAAACTTTAGCAAGTTTTCATTTCGCATTTTATTCATTTGGTCAAATTATCATTTCGCATAATTTTACTGCGTCAAGTTTTATTAAGACAAACGTTTATTATGCTAACGTTTTATTTTGGCAAGTGTTATATAGCAAATAAACTTGGTGCATATTTTGGTTAGGTCAGTACACATAAGCAAAAATAGGTTCGAACTTCGGGTGTTAGTTCTTTTTTTTATATAAAAGCGAAAAAAATATGTCACTAATAAACTTGAATAATGCTTGGTAAAATGAATTTTGACCAAGTATTTATTTGGTAAACAATAACTTGCCATAATAACTTTTGCTAACTGTTTATTTGCTTTAAGTTGTTTTGAGAAATGTTTTTTTGCCAAGTGATAATTTGCGGAAAATAGTTTGGGAAGTAATACTTTGGGAAACGATTTTTGGCAATACATTAGTAAACCGTTTGGTTCACACAGGATTTTTCTAACAAGTCCGGTAGGTAGGTCATTTACAATCATGGGAAGAATGTACTCCGCTGTACGCGTCCCATAATAATTGTTGAGATGCGGTAGGAAGGTATTATAGGTTACGAAGTTGTTTAGGACGAGTTCGTTTCGTCAGCGAGTCCATTCTGCCGCATTCCTCACTTGCAATGGCCATCTTGACTTTATCAAAATAATTTATTATTTTATTTAACATCACCGCTCAAGTCGAAATTTTACGGTTTTGATATTTGAATACCATTGGGTGCAGGTTTTAAGCCAATCAATCTAAATATAGGATTCAAGCATTCAAATTCGAACACCGTACAAAGATTTTTTTCAATGGAACTCCATAGCAACGGTTTACGAAATTAAAAAGTTATTTGTCTCTCCTGTAAAGTAGGAAAGACGGCCTCTGACGTGTTGCAGTATAGCCTGTTGGTTGTCCTAAATAAATAAATAAAATAAAATAAATAGATTCTCAACCCATCTATTAGATAACAGAGTATTTGTGTTTCAGCTTTGATTTTACACAAAGTAGAGGTGGGTTTTTGTACCAAGTGTCATACTAAAATAAAAGAAATGAAGAACACATGTCTTGTTATTTTCATTATCCAATTTGGGTGGTGAATATAAATTCGGTATAGTTTCCCAAGATGAGACTATGTTCAACGCAACGGACCTAAATGGGCCTTTCCAATACACTAGGCTTGGGTGTGGGATACATACATCGTCTAATGTTACTTTTGAGTGTTTTAGCCTCGTGGAGCTAGAGAGCACTTTGGGTGGATATACGAATTTGATCTGAGAGAATATTGCAATACAAAGCAATACAATCTGAGACAATAATGCAATACAAATGCTTTTGTTGATGAAATTTTTGTGGTGGTGGGTGATCAGGTAGTTTGCATTTTTTTAAGACGCCCCATAACTCAAAATAGCAAGTTTAAAGTAGACAGTAGAATTGACAGATGGATGATGAAAGAACAACGGCAATACAAGCGGACAGATCGTAACTTTAAAAGATGATCTACGCTGTGAGTTGGGCGAACGCGAATGTGTACACGGGAATCGATTGAAGAGATTCGGGTGCAATCCCAATAGGCTGGTGGCATACAGTACATAAGCTTTGGAAATAGAAAGCCCTTTTCTGGCCTCAGCACAATTGAAGTTGTGTATAGGCTAGTGTTACGTGTCTCATCCATCTCGGTCGCACATTTTAACATTTTTAATGATTTTAAAAATCCTAGAAAATTGCTCGGCTCGGCAAAAAGCTCGAAACAAATTTTCTGTCGTTTTGCTAGAATGCTCGCTAGGACGGTCACTAGAATGCAAAATTCGGAAGTTGAAAATAGAAAACTGGAAAATTTCCCGAAAAGTATGCTATAGTGACCTAAGTATCGTACATCGTTATGAAAAAGGTGTGGGGTAAAGAATGTTGAGCTAAATAGCAGAAGTTTAAGATATTAAATTTTCTTATTTTTTGTTGAAAATCTCTTTTTACAGTAACTGGCAATCTAAACACTTGACATTTATTTAAATATTCTTATAATAGTCAATCCATTTTTATCTGTCTATCGAAATACATATCAGCTTTATCTCTCTGCTAATTAATTGTGTTATTTACCAAAATAATTGGTTATGGAAGCCCATAATGCTCCTAATGCCCCTACGACTTCTACAAGTGAACAACAGATAACGCTCAGCAGTGTGGCTCCGGGTGTACCAGCCACAATCCCTCGTCTGGAAGGAAGATCCAACTACAATGCTTGGAACTTTGGTATCAAAATGTTTTTCATTGACTGCGGCCTTTGGGATACCATTGCAAGACCAGAAGCTCTCCAAGCACAAGTACCGCAAGCAATCTTCGAGAGACGGGACGAACAAGCAAGAGCGAAAATCTGTCTCAGTGTTACTGAATCACTTTTTTCAGCAGTTTCGTGTGCCAAAACTGCTAAAGAGGCGTGGGATGTACTTCAAAAGCGGTATGCAGATAGTGGATTATCACGAAGACTAGATCTTCTCAAGAAACTTTTCGGAGCAAAGCTCAGTACAAGTAGGAACATAGAGGACTACATTAATAAGATAAGAGACACCCAGCAACAACTTATAGCTATTGATGCAGCAGTAGATGAAGAGTTCATCGGTGTCATTATGTTAGCAGGCTTAACTGATGAATACAAACCGCTTGTAATGGCTCTCGAACACTCTGGAGCTCCGATAACAGGTGATGCAGTGGCAACGAAGCTTCTACAAGAAGTGGAGCGACCGTCAAATGACGAACAAAATGCACTTGTCTCCTCATCATTGCCACCGTCGTCCTCCAAGTCATCGGACCCCAAGAAGACCATCTTCTGTACTTATTGCAAGAGACCTAACCATCATTTCTCTGTTTGCAGAAAGCGTTTAAGTGACATTTCAAACAAACAATCTGAGTCTGTTCAGGCGTCAAATTATACAGCTGAGGTTACACTTTTATCATCTTTAACTCATTCCTCTCCCACTACAGACACACCCTACTTCCTTGTCGACTCTGGCGCTAGTTCTCACATGAGCAACCGACGGGACTGGTTTGAGGTTCTTAACCCACTTATCAAGCCCATCACCGTTGCCAACAATGAAACTATTTATGCAGAGGGTAAAGGTACTGTCAAGCTCCCTAATTCTAGCCCTATAAATCATTTTTCGGATGTTCTGTACGTTCCTAAAGTAGGTCAAAACTTATTATCTGTAAGTAGCCTAGTCAAAGATGGTTACGTAGTTGTGTTTTCACAAAAGGGTGCTACTATACTATTAAAAGACCAATGTAAACTTTCTGGCTTCGTAGTAGCAACCGGGTGCAATCACAATGGTATGTACAAGCTGGATCTACCTCAAGATCCTCAAGCTTACATGTCAGCTAGCAATAATAATGCATTATTATGGCACAGGCGCTTGGCTCATCTACATCTTAACGCCATGAACATTCTTCGAAATGAAAATAAGGGCATACATTACACTGACAAGTTTGACACATGCGTGTCATGCCTACAAGGCAAAATGTCAAAAAAGCCATTTAAAAAGTCTACTTCAGAATGTACCAAAAAGTTAGAATTAGTCCATTCTGATTTATGCGGACCAATGAGTACGCATTCATTTGGAGGTGCTCTATATCTTCTTACATTTACAGACGACTATACCCGTAAAACTTTTGGATACTTTCTGAAATGTAAGAGCGAAGTTTTTACTAAGTTTCAAGAATTCAAAAACCTGGTAGAGAATCAAACAGGTGAAAAGTTGAAAATCTTACGCTCAGATAACGGCCGTGAGTATGTCAACACACAAATGATCGACTTCATGAAACGGTGTGGGATTATTCACCAAACTACAGTCCCGTACACTCCTCAGCACAACTCTAAAGCTGAGAGAGTCAATAGAACAATCATAGAAAAAGCTAGGTCTATGTTATACGACTCTAATTTACCTAAAGCCTATTGGGGTGAAGCAGTCAACACTGCTATTTACTTGAAAAATCATTCCCCAACTCAAGCGCTACGTGGAAAAATCCCAGAGGAATTATGGTCTGGGAAGAAAGTTGATTTATCACACCTACGAGTATTCGGGTGTGAAGCTCACGTGCTTATTCCCAAAGAAAAACGAGCTAAACTTGACTCAAAGACTAAGCAGTATATCTTTGTCGGTTACAGCACGGAAAGTAAGGGTTACCGCCTTATTGATCCCCAGAACCCTCGTGTGACTATAGTAGCCAGAGATGTCGCTTTTATTGAAGATCGTGCCTATACTGAATACACGCAAGATCAGCAAATCGTTCAAGAAGAACTAGCTCCAAATTTTATTAACATTCCTACTACAATACCAACTTCCGTACAGTCTTCATCGTCACAACCCGATGGTGAAGAAGACAATATTCCTCAACAACCAGCCAATGTGGAATCTGCAGACCTTGAACAGGAAACTCAAGAAGTATTTACGGACGCAGAAACTAATCCTGTCCCTGCAGAATCACCACAAAATGCTCAAAATGAGAGGCGATATCCCACCAGAGAGCGTCATCCCCCAGTTCGTTTTTGTCAAAACGCATACGACTCTCTGTACCTGACTTCCAACGAACCTGAAACATTTAAATCAGCCATGGAAGATCAGAATAAGGAAGAATGGTTAGAAGCCATGAAATCAGAATATAACTCACTTATGAAACATGGCACATGGGTTTTGGTAGATAGACCTAAAGACAGGAAACCTATCAAAAGTAAATGGGTTTTCAAGTTGAAGAAAAATACGAGCGGAGAAATAGTCAAATACAAAGCAAGACTTGTAGCTAAAGGCTTCACACAAGTCTATGGTGTTGACTATGGGGAAACTTTTTCTCCAGTTGCTCGGCTTTCGTCTATCAGGCTTCTTATGGCATTTGCCGCTAAGAAAGGCTTACAAGTAGACCACCTTGATGTGGAAACAGCCTTCTTAAACGGTGATCTCGAAGAAGAGATATACATGGAGCAACCGGAAGGATTTATGACTGATCATAAACAGAAGGTTTGTTTACTAAAAAAGTCATTGTACGGACTTAAACAAGCGCCACGACAATGGAACTTAAAACTGTCAGAGGCCTTGACTACCTTATCAATGAAACAGACGCAAACTGAACACTGTATCTACTACAAAAGGAATGATAACGATCTCCTACTAGTAGCTGTGTTCGTCGATGACTTCTTCATTGTCTCAAATAATGATTTAATGAAAGAAAATTTCAAATCCGAACTAAGCAAGATATTTAAAATCAAAGATTTGGGCGCATGCAAAGATTGCTTAGGAATGCGAGTTCATCAAGATATCAAGAAAGGTACTATTACGCTTGACCAAACCAAATATATTGAATCTTTACTAGATAAATTCAATATGGTTGACGCAATTTCTACCACTACTCCATTGGAACCTGGTATTAAACTTATACATCCAACCGGAGTAGAAGACGAAAACTTGAACTTACCCTACCAGCAGCTTATAGGCAGTCTAATGTACATTTCCATTGGTACGAGACCGGACATATCGCATGCAGTCTCCTTTTTAAGCCAATTTAATGCACATTACGGGGAGGTACACTTTAAGGCTGCTAAACGAGTACTGAGGTACCTAAAGGGTACCAAAAATCTTAAACTTACTTTCGACAAAAAAGAAAGTGAGGACATAGTTGCCTACGCTGATGCAGACTATGGCAACAATATCATTGACCGAAGGTCATACACGGGCTTTGTGTTCAAGATGTGCGGCGGAGCCGTCTCTTGGGAATCCCGCAAACAGCGAACGGTTGCCTTGTCAACTACTGAAGCCGAATACATGGCTATCGGGGAGGCTTGCAAAGAGGCAATCTACCTCAAATGTCTTGCTTCTGAAATCCTCGGAGTAGTTCATCCAATCACAGTTAACTGTGATAATCAAAGCGCTATAAAACTCACCAAAAGTAACACATTTCACGCACGCACAAAGCATATCGATGTCAGATATCACTTCATTCGCGAAAAGCTACTAGACAAACTACTTAGTATTAGTTTCATATCATCTAATGAAAACATTGCAGACGCCTTAACAAAACTTCTGCCTAAACTTAAACTTGTAAAATTTTCTAAGGGTTTAGGTCTAACATAATGTGTCATCTGTCTCTTGTTTTTGTTAAGCTTGTTTGATAGTAAGTAGTTAGTTTACCTGAAGACTCTGGAGTGTGTGTTATATTTATAGTGTGTGTTATTTTCATATTGGTGTATTACTTTAATAGGGTGTTTACATTGCGGGGAGGTGTTGAAAATCTCTTTTTACAGTAACTGGCAATCTAAACACTTGACATTTATTTAAATATTCTTATAATAGTCAATCCATTTTTATCTGTCTATCGAAATACATATCAGCTTTATCTCTCTGCTAATTAATTGTGTTATTTACCAAAATAATTTTTTTCATACTATCTTTGAACTTGACGTGGACTATTAATATGGTAAATAAAAAAATATTGTACATTTTTAGTGTTCCATAGTCAACAAGGATCCCATATCCACAGTTTTGCCATATCCGTCCGTCTGTCTGTCTGTCTTTCGGTCCGTCTGTCTGTCCGCGGCTTAGCACAGAGACGACGAATACTAGAAAGTTGAAACTTGGCATAGATATAATATATATTTATTTCACCGACAAAACGGTAGAATAAAATTAAAAAAAAAAATTTTTTAGTTGTCTTCCCTACCCTTAAATTAGGGATGCAATTTTTTTTCTTGCCTACACTTTATTATTATTATTATTAAATCCTTTATTGCATTTAAAACAGGCAGTTTTGCACATAGGCGATAGTGTGGGGTATCGTTGAATTGGTCGGTTGGATTGTAGAAGCGTGAAAAATTTCAGAGCAATAGCACATATAATAAATAATCTTAAAAGTAAGACTATCACGACTAAGTAGGCTTTCCAAGTTAACGAGTAATAGGCAACCAACTTATAAAAGGAGTTCGTTCTATTAAGCAGATTAAAAACCCCTCTTTATACGGAACCCTACACTGCGCCTGTCCCGACACGTACTTGGCCGGTTTTTTACTTTAGCGTATAAGAAGTGGTCAATGTATCGACACTTAAGAAACAGTTTTCGGGTTATTCATTATTTATTTACCCTACAGTATTCCGTGTGGCGCCGGATTAAGAATAACGTCACTCCATTTCCTTCCGTGGATGTCGTAGAAGGCGACTAAGGAAATCAATTACCAGGAGACGGGCAGCAGCGTCTTTCGGAGATTCCAACCGCATTCTGCAATCGCCAACCCGCCCGCGAAGCGTGGCGATTATGGCAAAACCCCTCACGGTTATGAAAACCACGAAGGAGGCCCATGTCCTGCAGTGGGCGTCAAATGGCTGATGATGATGATGATGATGATGATGACCCTACAGTGTAGGCATGAACCGCTATAAACTGAAGAGGTTTTGTTAGAATATGTTTTACTAGTTTTACGTAGCAAGTATTTACAAAGTTCCATGTTCATTTTTCGTGTAACCCGAAAGAAAAGTTAAAAAAATACCAATGGAAATTCGAGCAAAACAAATTATGCGCAACTATGTCTACAACAATGTAGTAAACTTACTCTTTACGGTTAAACACTGGAAGAGGTGTAAAATAAAATTGGACAGGTACAGAGTTACATAATTTTATTGCATATCAAAAGTAAATTAGGTAAGTATACAAGTTTTCTTATAATTTATGTCAATCTTATGACTCGCGTCCATATCGCAAAGTAAATTTGCACAGCAAAGTTGGAGGAGCTTGTTTCGAAGGTATCCACAGGAACTTTTATGTATTAACTAAAGTAGTATTAAATAAAGACTCAAGTAATAATTCTCAATAGAAAAACTTTTCACTGTGAAGCTTTGTACGTCTTTGAGGAATATTCAAACAGGAATTCACTTGCAAGCTCGCGAACAATATATAGAACTCTTTATTCTCCATATGTTCTCGACTGGAGTGAAGAAAAGTGTAACTCTAAAACCTATTTTTGCAAGGAAACCGTCTATGGTTGTCTGGAAAAAATGCTTTCAGTAATAAGGCCGCCAATTGCACCATACTGGATTTATGAAATACCTAGATGTTAATGTAATTTCTGTCTACGATATTCTATCTCATTTTTATCGTCTGATGGCAACGCAAGCAAAGCAGCATTCATTTTTCCATAACAGAAAATTACGGAAACCGACTCAAATATTCATCAACGTCAAAATGCTAGAAAGATTAATGGCGTCGTTTGTGCATCTACGTGGGCTTTAATGAATTAGATTCGGTAAATAGCACTTTGTTAGACATTCCCTTTTGTCAATTTCAGAAGGGTGTTTGTCAAATCATCACTTTGAAAAGTCTCCTCGAAAAGTTTTTCCACAGATATCTCAATGCTCTGAGAGTTTCTCAGTTAGAAAGGCGCTACGATACGCCTCCTAAGGAAGTTTCGTAACACGCTACGCGGATTTCGTAGCCCGCTACGCTAAGCTTAGCAGTGAATGGTACTTATTGCCTTCGCTTCGCAAGGAGGTGGAATAACGTTACAATTTCAACCTCATAGATTTAAAGAACTTTTTTAGGCTGCATAATAATGGCAACTAGCCAGTAAAGGCCCTTATGGGCATTCCCTGTTATAGCTAATACGTCGATAGATAAGCATACCGACAGTTAATATTTGTCAGCAGGCTTATCTAACGATAGATTATATTATTTATTCCATAAACTACATGTAGTCATCTCGTACGCTTACATTTTATTGGTCCAAGCATACATTTCTGAATCTTAAATTAGTATGTAATTTAAAGCCGTCAATAATCGTTTGTTCAACCAAACCAGACAGAAACCAGACTCTTAGTAACATTGTGTCATCATCATCATTCAGCCACAAGAAGTCCACTGCTGGACATAGGCCTCCTCCATGGATTTCCAAAAAGACCCTTTGGAAGCGGCCTGCATCCAGCGCCTTCCTGCCACTTGGATGAGGTCATCTGTCCATCTTGTGGCTGGTCGTCCTACGCTGCGCTTGCCGATATGTGGTCTCCATTCGAGAACTTTTCGGCCCCATCGGCCATTAGTTCTGCGTGCTATGTGCCCCGCCCACTGCCACTTCAACTTACTAATCCGCTGGGCTATGTCGATGACTTTCGTTCGTCTACAGATCTCATCATTTCTGATTCGATCTCGTAGAGAAATTCCGAGCATAGCCCTTGTGTAAATAACAAGTAATGAAATATCCAGCGCTAACAACGCTCAAACATCCCCCTTGTTTATACTCAGCTAATGAAGTCACCTATTATTTCTAAATATTATTCACGTACTTAGAGCTACTCAATACAAGGCAAACATACCATTCGTAAAATAAGTGTTTACCTACCCGTGCGCGCCGCGTGTGCTTGTGTTTCAATGATATTCATTTCGAATTCAAGGTTTTAATTAACGCGGCGAGGCGCCCAAGTTGGGTTCGTGATTTAATATAAATGCGTCTGAGTGAGGAAGTTAAGCCGTTGGCTAAAGTTACAGTATAGGTCTCCTGTCGAGAGCGTAGCCCTGCAAGTGGCTGCGTTGGACGAGGCCGAAGGTCACTGCCGCGGAAACTTCAGCACAGGATTTTATTGTGTCAACAAGTCATCATTTAACGCATTTGAAGTACATGCAAATAAGTTATGAATGTTTATAATAGGACTCTGTAGCAAATTTTTAGCGCTTTAGTACAGCGAAGTTAGTTCACTGTACAACACTTAAAGGAACCGAGGCTTTCACAGTAAATTCCTATGTTTATGGGTTGGGTTATTGCTTTTCGATGATGGAAAAAACCCTTTTCTACCACGTGGGCCCGTTTTTCTATAGAGATGAAAATGATTTCGGGTCGTGTCGCCGAATACAAAGCCCGTTTCCGAGATTGAGCCATTAAAAGTGCGGCAGGCGCGGGCCTGCTTCCGCCATATATTTATTTTGTTACCCTCACGTGATCAAGCCAAACCTTTACGTCATTCACTGCCTATTGCGACGGTTCTTATAAGTGAAGGGACTCGTCAATTATTTTCAGGCAATCTAGAAAAGGCGATACAAAATAATAAATCTATTATGTTACGTTACCAGTGGCTTTGGTTCGCAATCGCAAATATGTAGGGGTTGATGTGCTCTGGGATGTACCGAACTAAGTTTCATGCGCCTAAATCAGATTTCGAAACACTTTTTCTAGTCCACCACAGACACCTCGTTTATAGTCTGATCGAACGCTGACAGCGCATCTTCCGGCGACGAAAATTGTATCCCTTTGAGGTGATTTTTTATTTTCGGGAATAAATAAAACTCTCACGGTGCTAGGTCATGGCTGTAAGGAGGGTCACCCAGGTGTATGACTGGCGTGCTGTCCAGGAAGTCCCTCGTTTTTAGCGAACGGTGCGCGGGCGCGTTGTCGTGGTGGATCAGTAGCCCGCTGAGCCCTGTGTTTGGTCACTTGGTAGTATACCGTTTGGTGCTAATGCTTCTTTGTTTTCGTAAAGGGATTGATACCAAATAGCCACTCAAATTTAATAATAACCTTCACTTTGGTAGGGGTTGATTCGTTTTGAAACATCCAAACCATCGACTGGCGCTTCTTTTCTGCATCGTATTGATAAATCCAGGACTCATCATCTGTAATGATGTCGTAAACATGCCGAGACGAGCCTGTTTCAAATTTGTTTATAATATCACAGCACCATTTCACTCAGGCCGGCTTCTGAGCGTCGGTGAGGTTGTGCGGCACCCAGCGTGAAACTATCCTCCTCACGCGAAGATGCACGTGTAGAATCTCGTAATGGCTTCCCTATCCAATTCCGGTAACCTGTGGCGGCATATTAATCGTATCATAAAACCTGATCCGGGTCAACAAATCCCTCAACATTTATCTGATCCTAACTCTCTTAATTACCATTTTATTAACAGTATCCCAACACAAATAAGTAACTATACACAAATAAGTAACTGCGATGATTTGGATGTAGGTGACATTCACTTGCCGGATCCTCAGTCCATATTTAATTTTGTAGAAGTCGATGAAACAACACTTGAACGCATAATTCAGAAATCGAGCTCTAACTCATTAGGCTCTGACAATGTTTCAATGCTTATGTTAAACATGACGCTGCCTTACTCTCTAACGGCTATCTCAGCCATTATTAATAAATCCATTCTGCATGGTGAATTTTCAGATCTCTGGAAATGTGCCCATGTAACACCTATTCCTAAAAAAACTAAAGTTGAAGAGTACAGTGACATAAGACCAATTTGCATCCTGCCTGCTTTATCTAAGATTGTAGAAAGGGTGGTTCTTATGCAAATTACTCCTTATTTAGAACACAACAAACTTATACCCACACTGCAATCTGGATTTCGTAAGAAACATAGTACGTCGACTGCCCTTCTCAATATCGTTGACGATATCTTATCGGCCTCTGATAAGGGTCATGGTACACTGCTGGTCCTGCTGGATTGCACCCGGGCATTTGACTGCGTAAACATTGACATGCTTCTATCTATTTTAAAAACTAAGGGTTTCTCAACGTCAGCCATTCTCTGGTTTAGGTCATATTTCTCAAATCGTAGTCAAGTAGTACAATGCCTGAACGATCAGGGATCAATATCTAGGTCAGAGCCGCTTGCCGTGACGCGAGGTGTTATCCAAGGTTCAATTCTCGGGCCCACCTTATTCTGCTTGTATGCATATGTCAATCGATCCAGCATACAAGATATCACATGTATGCCGACAATACCCAGATGTACATACACACACCAGCTACCGTGCCCAATTTAGCCGACTCGATCAATCGGCTTAATTCAGATTTGGAAGCCATCGCACTATGGTCCATTAAACACAGTCTCATCCTAAACCCTAACAAAAGCGTTGCTATTATCTGTGGGACAAAACACCAGGTTCAATCCTTGAAATTATTAGATCCTAAAATAAGAATTGGAGGTGATACAGTACCTATCCACGATTGTGTCCGTAATCTGGGCCTTATGATGGACGAGTCCCTACGTTTCGAAACCCATGTTCAACAAAAAATTGGTAAATGCTTTGGTTCACTCAAAACATTGTATAAAATCAGACCATTTCTAACTAGTGAAATTAGATATCAGCTGTGTAATAGTTTGGTCTTATCGCAGTTGGGCTACTGCGACATAGTCTACGGTCCCTGTATTTTTAAAAAAACAATATGTGCAATACAGCGCGTCCAGAACGCTTGCATGCGTTATTGTTACCAAATCCCCAAAAGAGACCATATCTCCCCTCATCTTCTGGCAAAGGGAGTGTTGAATATGGCGAACAACAGGGCACTAAAACTGTCTTGCTTTTTGTTCGACGTATTCAGGACTTGCACGCCGCCTTACTTGTATGTAAAGTTAGCCTGGTCCGTCAGAGCACGTAGTACATTGCTACTTATACCCAAACACTCCCTCAATAGTACCAAGGGTTGCTTCAAGATTGCAGCATCGAAGTGCTGGAATGACCTGCCGCCGCCCGTGCGCGCTGCACGGACTCTTCCAACATTTCGAATTAAATGTCGAAAATGGCTGCTGTACAAGCAATCCTTGGGTTCTGGTGTACTAGTTGGGATGGGCGGTAGTGGATGGGATTTATACAGATAGATAATATGTCGAGTCTTCGGTTTGGATCTATCATCAAAGTCAAAGTCAAAAATGTTATTCACTATAAAAATAAAATGTTTACTTAATGAACGCCAAAGCTGTTAGTTTCACAATTCAAAGATTTATCACCATTCTGCACGTGTGTTCTTTATCATCATAATAGCAGTAGTATAATTATACCCAGGTAGGTATAACTTAGTTTAAGGAAAGGCCTTGCCTGAAAATCGGCAACTAATTGCACACTGGTGCACATTAGTTACTAGCCGAGGTACAGACCTTTTTGTCTTCATACCTAATTAAAATGCTTTTAAATAAATTACTCACTAAACTGTCATCATTGCTTTATAGTATAAGTGATTATTGTGCCTTACTAAATTGAAGACAAATAAACATTTTCTATTTCTATTTCAATCTGCAGTATATGCTGAATCTCCTAATATGTAACTCGCCTATTGTCTTGAATTAAATTTGTCACTGCTAGCACGTTTTCTTTTCCGTAACAGCCGTATTTTTTCACCCTCCGATGTTAGTCGGCTGCGCTTGAATTCGTTATACCAACGATACACGGTTGTCTTGGAAGGGTCTTCATCCATGAATGCCGTAAGCCTATCGTACGATTCGTCCGGTTCAGGTGACAATGGTCAGCGCGAAAATGTTCCCGGCGCAGATCCATTTTTCAATGAGACACGATTATTCAAAGTGGCTCGCAAAACATGTGGAGGGAAATTTTGTATTCAAACTGGCCAGTCTCTCATACATAAAAACTTTTTTTCGCAACACTTTCTGAGTGGCCTGGTATCTAACACGTTTCTTATAACCAAGGGAATGCAAACATTGTATCGTACAATTATTTATCAGTCTACTACAAGTAGGTATTCTTCTAGACCATGCGCATGCATTCATAACGTTAACCTCAAGCATATTATAGAAGTGAATTGTCTTAAGCAAGTAAGAACAATGTCTATAAAAAAAGAAAAAACAATGGCTTCAAAAAAAAAGAATGAGAAGCCAAAATATTTTTTCAGTTATAATTTTATTTTTATATGATCGAATCGATCGTCTGCTCAAAGGTAAAACTCACTAAGAGATATTTCGACACAAAATTAAATTTTGTTAGTTTTATTTCTTCATAGAGAAAATCTACGACAAGAACAAACCACTAACAAAACTGTCACGTGAAGAAAGTCTTTAACTTCATAGCTTCTGCAATCCCTTTGCAGGTAAAACTCATTTGGCACTTAATGAATTTTGCCTGAAATTATGCCACAAAATGAGTTTTACCTTTGAACTGACGAATATATCAATAATACTACGGTAAATAGGTAGGTACCCGCGAATCGTGCCGCTTCTTGGAAGTTCCAGTTTAAACACTTTACAATTTACATTTACAAACTCTCGCCTCGTTGCAAGAATCAAAAAGGTGCGTGTCGGGCCACGCGCGATGTAGGGTTCCGTAAAAGGAGGGTTTTTTTTATCTGCTTTACAAAACTTTTTTTTTGCTTTCGTGAGTAAATGCTATGCAATACTTCTAGATAGTGTGACTCTATTCCTTGGCTAGACAGCGCTTCCCAAATACCGTTGTGATGAAGTAAGTCAAACGCCTTGGTGAAGTCTATGAAACACATATAGAGAGGTCTGCCGTATTCCTTGCTTTTCTCTATAAGTTACGTCACTACCTGTATGTGGTCTATTGTTGAGAAGTTATTTATTATTTTATTTATTACAGAACTAACAACTAAGAAATTGTACTTTTATAAGTTGGTTACCTATTACTGGTTAACTAGTAAAGCCTACTTAGCCGTGATAGGTTTCCTTTTAAGTTCATTATATTATATGCTAATACCCTGAATTTTTTCACGTTTCTGCAATCAACCGTTTAGCGAGGAGAGGGGGAGGGGGGACGCCCTACTCGGACAAAAATTTGCTCTTTGAAGGTTAATATTGTAGACGATGAGAAAAAAATTATTGCATCCTAAAGTGTAGGGGAGGTACCATTAAAAAATTTTTTTTCGAAGTGTTATTCTACCGTTTGGTCGGCGTTATAAATATGTACAACTAAGCCAAATTTCAGATCTGTAGTACTTACTATGTCTGTGCTAAGCCACGGTCGGACAGACAGACAGATGAACGGATATGGTGAAACTATAAGGGTTCCTTGTCCACTACAGAACCCTAAAAAAAGGAAAGAAAAAGTGTTTTGCTTTGTTCAGTTAAATCTATCAAGTAGATTATTTAAAATATTTAGTTAATAAAGTAAAATGTAGTGTGTAATATATGTACTATCTTAGGTTAAGACATATCTGTGTAATTTCCATTTTTATATATAATAAATAAAGTCTTTTCTATCTCTATCTGACTATTATAAGTTCATGTATAAAATTGATATATTTCTGACTTAACTTACTGGCGTAACTTCACTGGCACTACCCCTTCCTTTATTCACATCACCTACGGTTAGCTGGTAAAAATACGTTTGGTATTAAAGTCACCTTTGTGCAAGAAATATTTTTAGGGTTTCGTACCCGAAGGGTGCCAAACATGGTCCTATTACTAAGACTTGACTGTCCGTCTATCTGTCTGTCTGTTACCAGGCTGTATCTCATGAACCGTGGTAGCTCGACAGTTAAAATTTTCACAGATGATATATTTCGGTTGCTGCTGTAACAACAAATACTAAAATCATAAATATTTAAGGGGGGCTTTCATACAACAAATGTACCTTTTTGCCGTTTTTTGCTCGATATTAATAACGGCAATAGGTAGACGCTTGAAATATTCACAGAATATTGAGTTCTCTATCCGCTTTAAAAAAATATTTTTAAGGGGGGCTCTCATACAACGAATGTACCTTTTTGCCGTTTTTTGATCGATATTAATAACGGCAATAGGTAGACGTTTCAAATATTTACAGAATATTTAGTTCTATATTCGTTTTAAAAATAAATAATTAAACTAAAATAAAATAAATATTTAAGGGGAGCTCCCATACAACAAACGTGTTTTTGGCGTTTTTTCTCGATCTGAATGGTACGGAACCCTTCGTTAGTGAGTCCGACTCGCACTTGGCCGTTTTTTTTATCTAATCATGCCATGATTTCATACAGTCAAATACCTAGTTGGCAACGAAAACTAAATATGATTTTCTTCTAAGACTTCTGCAATGATTCCTCTACAAGTCAGTACTAATTTCAATCAATTGCTACACCCGTGCCAGGATCAAAGCAGGCAGTAACAAAGTGGTTCAACAAGGCGTTGATCTGGTTGGAGAAGTTTTGCCCCGGTAGTTAGCAACTTACTCCATGTTTGTTTGCCCGCCGGCGATGGCGTGCGTTGAATAGCCAACTTTAATGACTTTACAGAGTTAAGCGGTTTGCACTATGCGCGCTGATTTGTACGTTAAAATTGACTCGAATTTTTCGCCTTAGTCTTCAATCTTCATCCAGCAACACAGAAAACCTCAGTAAGAGGCTTCCTCGGGCTATTTTTCTTCACTGTGGTATGTGATACTCAATTTCCCCATTGTTTCGAGTTCGTGAAAGGAAAGCCGAAAGTGGAGATGGGCTTTAGGGCTTTGACTTTACAATTTCGAGAGGTCCATTGGTATGCAGATAATGTAATCACAGTTTCTCGATTGATTTGCAATTCAACAAGAGCTTAAATAGATTGAAATTCAGTCCTATTGATTGAAATGTTTTGTTTATCGTGATTACTCATTCATTCAATGATATCTAATATAGCCAAACCGGTGCTGCCAACTGCAGGCTTTCTAGTAGCTCTATTCTCTTTTTAATTTAATTTATTTTTTTATTTGGGGATGTATTAGCAAAGGGCAAGATAAAAAGTACCCAATACCACTCGCTAAATGTGAAGGAAAACGTCGTGAGGAAACCTGAGTGTCTGAGCTATTTACATACCTCAGCGCTTGAAATCGCCAATCCGGGGTGGGCACGCGTGGTGATTAAGCCCATACTCTCTCCCTGAGAGAAAGCCTGTGCCCTACAGCGGGACGTATATAGGCTGCTTATGTATTCATTTAATAATATTTAATTCTCTTCTCTCACTGCTCCACGCCATGTGTAGACTTCGTCATTATTGGAATTCATCCATTCATTCATTGATTCACTGTTCAAAGTTAGTGGATCAGTAAGACAGCGGTGTGTGAAATGAGAGACAGAGAGAGTATGTGTATGGGCATTACGGTTCGGCGATGTCAAGCGCTCATGTACCTATGTGACTGTGAATCAGGCACTTTTTTTTTCTAAAGGTGTCTTGGTGAAAAACGTTACACGAAAAACAGTTTTCTATAGCCGAACTATTTTCGTTGCTAAAAAAAATATTTTGCGCACAGAAAACGCTTTTTCACGTAATGTTTTACAAAAATCACGTGTAGGTGAAGCGGCTTTGATAAGTACAATTGTGAATTTGTAGTTGCAATACCACTAGCTAACTATGAAAGACAACATCGGCAACCTTAATTATCGCATTGGAAAAACCTTACATAATCTTTATAATGCTACGAATGAAAATACGCAACGATGTTATTATGGTAAGAACATACTTGTTAAAGCATAGAGACTTGTGATTTCCGCCGCGTAATATGAACTGTCAAAGCGCAAATATGTTCACTCGACGACTGTCTCATCAATCACGCCGGTCTTCATGCCCGCGCTCGCTTTTTTCAGCCTCCATATTGGGTGATTTTGTTGATTTCCTTTAGCATTAATTTACTTCGGTGTTTTAGTTGTTTGTTTGCCCACCTACTACGAGTCGTTAACGTTTCTGTCCCACAATCGAATAAAACACGCCGTTTTTATGGCCTTCAAGCCAACCTCCGCCTTAACAAAACATTTTGGTACTACTGTACCACAACAACGGGTTGTAAAATAACGTGACGCGACGGTGAACTCCATCGACTTGGGCAAATCTACCGTGAATCTGCCTATAGTCCGCACAGATCTTTTTGGCGGTAACGTGAACATAGTCAATCGTTCGCACATCGCTTACTGTCTTTACAGTGTATGTGTGGGTAATTGACGTAGTGTGATGCGTATTAAATTACTATTAGTCAATTACTAACGTAGTCAATTACTCACACATACACTGTAAAGACAGTAAGCGATGTGCAAACGATCTGTGACTATGTTCACATTACCGCCAAAAAGATTTGTGCGGACTATACATGAGTTTTATTACCAAAATACGCAGCGGATATAGTTAACTTCAGTGCCGCCAACTTGGCCACGTAAGTTTTGATATTATTTTCAGACACTTTCATAGTGAACTCAGTAGTTACTAAGATGACCTTTGTTACAGGAGACGATGGCTTATTTTTGCATACTTATGGCGTGAAATTGTATAAATTGAGTATCAAGTCAGTTTCCTACTCAAAAAAGGAAATTCTCAGTGTCAGTGTCACCGATGTCACGATGATCGATATACATACAAAATAAATCTGTAGAAAGGTAAAATTTGGACATTACAAGACTTTCAGAAAATAATTACAGCGGGCGTAAATTACTCGTCTGTTTTGTTGTTGCATCACGTAGAAATTAATCGTGATTAGCATGGACGCTAAGCTATGATGTACAGTTGGCAATAAAATAATTATGAAATACGAGTACATGTTTTATTTGTTAGATCTCTCAGCACCACCACTTCACATACTTCTCAAAAACCTAATTTTTACTGCGTTAATTTTACCTTCACTGATCGATATATTCCAGTTATTTGGTGTTTTTTTATGCAGTTCCTTTGTTATATTATAGAGTTTATTCGTTTTGGTGCCAAGTTAATTAATCTTTGGTGCAAACACACCAAATCAATAAATATCTTTACACTATATTTAAATTTTTTTTTACCACATCAATTTTTGACATTTTGGGTGACTTTAAATTCGAAAACAAAAATCACAAATGTCATGCAATATCATAAATACGTCAAACCTACAAAATTTAGTTTATTGCGAAACCATTATTATAAAGTTCTTTGTATTTCTGTAATTTCATGTGTGATATTCACAGCAGTCAATGCCAGTTCATGTTTGAGGTGATGTGTAACACACCAATCATATTATTTTTGCAAATTACGCAAAGTGCTTGTCACCCAAGGAGCAAATAAGCTGGCAGTGCTGGGCTATTTTGTTCGCGATAATGTCTGATTTATACTTTAAGGATCTATGCACGTTCGGCATGGCATTTGGCTCAATAACATAGCCATAGAGAAGTTTGAGAAAAAGGAAGTGGATAAATCCCATTTGCCGCAAGGATGGCGGAGGCAGGTAGACGGAGAAAAGACGTGCTGGAATAAAGAACAGACTGAGTACAGCCGTGCTGGGATGAAGAAACTGGACCGGTTGCGGAAACATTGGCAGGCAACCAATAAGACAAACGTCAAACGGTCTGGTTAAGATAGCGAATATGCGCTGTATGGGGAGTTCATCGGAGTAACAGAGCTGGCGCGTAATGAAGGATGCCTACGCTCAGCATTGAGTAGATATTGAAGAGGAGAAGAATGAAAATGATGTACGTTGCAGGAGCCAGCCAACTAAGCGGAATATAAGAATATAAGAAGTACATAGATTAATTCAAAGCAAAGTGCTAAAATAAAATGCTGATAATTATTATTATTTTGTTTGTTTTTTGTGTTATTAAATAGTAAGTATATAGAATAAACAATCTGCTGTTCAATTCATGTTATTCAATGGCTGCTGAATTTTTTCTGACCGGCATTGCACAAGCTTTAGCATCCATTGCGGGTCTTTCAGGATGGATCTTTAGTAGCTTCCGGTTGCGAGGAACTCGCAAAGCCAATAGTGTGACCAGCGCCGAACCCCCAGCCGGAGGAAAAGTTCTCAATCGATTATTAAGTATCACCGAGCTATCGGATTATTTCAAATACAGTCGACAGCACATCAAGTTTTCCAAACATGCACTAAGCTACGTTACGGATGAATTTGCAACAAAAATGTAAAGGTTTGTCAGTTGGTCAAATAATCAATCCACAATTTCGTTGCAAAGTCGCCCGTAACGTAACTGAGAAAACCTTTTTTCCCATGTCTACAAAATCTCATTTCTACAGATTTTTATTTCTACAGAATCTCATTTCTACAGATTTTTATTTCTACAGAATCTCAGGTGGGGTCAACTGTATTTCGTGTTTTCACGAGGGCGATTCGTGTACCTATACCTCAGCCTATACGCTTCTACGTTTGGTAGGTAATTTGCCATGCCAATGATGGAGTGATCAATGAGTAATAGGTTTATAGTCATCTTAGCAGCCATAGAAAAGTGTACAAAAGTATAAACTCAATCAAATGGATGATTTTTGTTAGATAATAGGGCATTAGGTTAGATTTCACAATGAATCATGTGATGATAATAATACCAATTTAACAAAGATATTTGGCAGTCAAGTGGTCAATTTAGGATGAACTATGTCGAGCGCGTAAGCTCACTGACGCGGTAGTAAAATCAACTCAAAAAGTGGCTAACTATTTGGGCCAGGATGGAGGATTGGTGGTGCATTACAATATAATGATGCTCTATACTAATATTTAAAAAAACCGGCCAAGTGCATGTCGGGCAACGCACAGTGTAGGGTTCCGTAGAAAGAGGGGGTTTTATCTGCTTTAAAGAACTAACAACTTCATGAACGTAAGTTTCAATGCATTTTGTACGAAGTTTTCCTTTTATAAGCTTGTCGCCTATTACTCTTTATCTTGTAAAGCCTACAAAAAAAAAAGATTTTATTCTACCGTTTTGTCGGCGTGATTAATATAATGTAGGACTGTGCCAAACTTCAGCTTTCTCGTACTAATCGTCTCTGAGCTAGGCCGCGGACATACCGACGGACAGACGGACAGACTGACAGACAGACGGACGGACATGGCGATACTATAAGGATTCCTTGTCGACTACGGAACCCTAAAGGAAAAGTTTTGCTTGTAATACTTATCAAAAGAATTGGACTGACAGCTCTTCCAAATAATTTTTTTCACTATCTCTTGGAATTGGAACGTCTACTTTGGCCGATGTTACGACAAGTACCTATTTTCAACAAATTTCTACGGCAAATGTCATCGTTCTATGGTAATAAAATCTAGACATGTTGAAAATATGTTAAGGTAAACAAGATTCTCCCTGTGAGGTTGCTGATTTCATTTAGCTTTGAAAATACGACACTGATGAGTTCGTAAAACCTAATATTTGCTCCGGCCCTCGCTAACTTTGATTTATTTCAAATACGTGCTTACGAATACATGCGAGTTTACTGAAACATGCTTCATTAATCATCCCAAAGTCGAATACAAGTAAAAGTAAGGACTTTTGGACAAGATCCTCTATAGGCAGAGATTGGATTCATCGAGTAACTCAGGCATACATGGTATTTACTGGTGACCTCAGATATTCACAGTAAAAATCTGCATTAATTAAGTGTTTAATTGGTTCTTGACTAATCAGTCAAGAACCCTTTAAACACTTTAATCGAGTAACCTAATCGGGTTACCCGATTATCTCGTACCTGCACGGGATCTTAGTCTACTACGGCTGCCTTGCACCACTTCTTAATTATCACTTAAGTCGCCATTTAAATCGACTTCTGTATGGAGAATTTTAGTTAAATGCTGATTAAGCCATATTTAATAAAGTGGTGCAAGTCGGCCTAATTCATAGGTATATTTACGTCGGTCCGGTGAAATAGGTAGATATATGGCGGGTTTTAACATAGGTAACTTAACGCGCAGAACCTAAGTGCGAGAATCGTTGGAAAACGGGTAGCAGATAGTGCGGTCAACAACCTCGCGTAGTGATTACTGGGCACCTGAATAAATGTGCCCTGTACTAACTACCCGAAGCTAAACGCTATATTATCTGGCTGAAATGAAAAACAATACATCAACAAAACTAACGCAACAGCTGTACACAACAGTCTTCGCAAAATGAATGAAATTTGAAACAATATTACTATCTACCTAAAGCCGGGTTTCCTGCTCGTGTATTTTGTGAAATATTACACAAAAAAATCGGTTTTCAATGCTCCAAATTAACTTTTTATTTTGCTTCCCCTAGCAAAGAAAATGTTTTGCGGAAAGAAAACGGAATGTTTTTGAGCAGGAGACACGCCTTAAGCCACACCGGTCTGACTAGTGCGAGTCGCACTCGTTCGCGGAGATTTTGTTACAGCCTGTAAAACGTTAGACGTTTTGATTTCTAGGCAGCATGATCAGAAAGCTCAACTGGTTACCTATTAAGGTAAACATAGACAGATAGAAATACATGCAGGCATGTAAGGAATTTCTAGGAATAAAGAAAACCTAAAGAAACAATAGGTAACTCTACGTCAAATAATCTAATAACTAAAGACTAATAATAGAACTTATAGCAGTATAAGAAATTCAATTGATTGAAGGAGTTTAAAGGGACAAAGAAAACCTAAAGAAGATAATCCGTATCTCTACGTCAAACCAACTAGGCACATAATATGCAACATTATCCAAGACTATTAATATAACTTATAGCAAAAAGTCAAGCAATTGACTGACTGAAGGAATTACAGTCTCTATATAATCTAAATCTCAATGTCTAATATCGAAGTCTATCTAAGACTAATAATATAACTATACTTATACCAGTATGAGTAGGTAAGTGTCATATCCAGTAAAAGCAGGATGTTCATAGAAAGGTTTCTAAAGTGGAGTAAGTATCGAACTTTATCAGATTATTATATCGGGTCAAAATTGGTCCATCTCAAATCCTTTTAGGCTAACTCAATAGAGCGCCACTTGGTCCCTCACGATCCAATCACGATCAATTTCAACGATACATCTAATAGGAAAACGTAAATCCAAATTTTAAAAGATTCTCGGTTCATAGGCAGCATCCCTTTTCAATTATATTTTTTGTAAGTACATAATTAATTTCTTATTATAGATAACGGATAGATATACATTATTATTTGAATTTTTAACAAAGAACGGATGGCAATAAGTTTTGGCATGTGGCAACATGATTTAGTGCTGACTTAGTACAATAAACAATCTATCCCTATCATAACATGAAGCTTTACATTTTTTATTTATACCTCGTTATATATTTTTATTTAGTAGACCATCATAAACAGTTAGGTGAGTCCAATTTAGAGAAAGAGGTCACTCGTCTGATCCAACTCGGATGGGCAGCGTGCGGAAAACTAAAACACATTTTCACGTCCAAAATACCTCAGAATCTCAAGACAAAGGTGTATAACCAATTGGTTGCCAGTGATGACTTATGGATGTGAGACCTGGTCACTGACTATGGGCCTCATAAGAAGGCTCATGGTCGCCCAACGAGCAATGGAGAGAGCTCTGTTAGGAGTTTCACTGCTTAATCGAATCAGGAATAAGGAGATCCGCAGAAGAACCCGAGTTATTAGTAATATACGAGTAGCTCGAAGAATTGCTTAGTTGAATTGGCAGTGGACGTGGCACATAACTCGGAGAACTGATGGCCGTTGAGGCGGAAAAGTTCTGACCTGGCGACCACGGACCGGACGACGCAGCGTGGGCAGGGTGGGTGGCAGGGAGTCGTTGGATGCGGGCGGCACAAGACCGGGAAGCTTGAAAAAACCTGAGGGATGCCTATGTCCTGCATGTCAAATGCGCGTCAAATGGCTGATGATGATGATTTTTATTTAGATACCTAGTTTACGTAGTTTATATAATATATACTTGTATTATTTTTTGTGAAATAGATTCTTATTTAGGCTTTTGTAGTCTTATGTAGTTTGTTTTGCACATTATAGACCCGTTTTTCATTGCTACTCAGATTCTTTGTACATGTTATTTCTTATGTAATTCCTATTACATATTTCGTGCGCAATAAAGCACAATAATTAAAGTTTTTACCTCTCGATGGGTCATCTACAATTCGTGTGTGTAGGATTTGCTACCGAGACTTTGCCGAGCGCGACATAAATTTTATTTGAGCAATCTCGCGTCGCTTCGTATAATTCTCCGTCGGCGAATGCACCGTTCGCGACTGTATTCAATTATTCTTATTCATATGGGTGTGATGCGATTCCTGCGAGGTTTCCCATTTGCCGTCTTTTGACTGACTGGCTTCTGTCGTTCCGTTTCAACGTTTATTTGAATTCCTACAAATGTAGATTTATTCGTGAAGCGCTATGGTCGATTGTCGCAAGGGATTGTTGAAATAACTCAAAACCTGGAAAATGTTACTTTAGTATCAATAATTACACCGCTTCCAATAAAAAAAAGGAAACATTTTCAGTATTCTTCATACATTTCGCTTCATACTACTTTATTCTGTAGAATTCTAAAATGCCATTAGCATTAAGTCCACCTTTTGTACACTGTCTTTGTGCATTAAAGAATTAATAATAATAATTCTAAATGGCCTGATCGGACCACCAAAACAATGGTTTTCAATTGTTATTTTCAAGGACATAAGCTAACAGGTTAAAATAATGAAGCCTATATTATACGTCCTACTTCTTTCTCTGATAGAAGGCATTGTATAACTGAAAATTTGCCTGTGTAACTGAAAATAAGACAATGACCCCTCACGTGCAATACATTTTTTTTTTACTCATTCAAATATTCTATACGTTAATATTATTATAGAAAAATATTTTCTGAAAATACCTTTTCCTGGTTTTCCATATTTATCTCGGTGCCCCATATATGATGCACGTGTGAGTTCTTTTTACCATACATAAGTGGTGCACGCACGTATAAAGTAATTCTAGTTAGAATGTAGATACAAGTTTGTAACCTACACGAGTTTGTAATAGGTGAGGTGTTACTGTAAAGCAAACTGAACAAATATTAATTCTCTCAAGCCTTAAATAAATGGAAATCATAATATATATTTTAATTTAACCATATTTTCACAGTGATTATATGGTAACATTATCCAAAATGTCCTCCCGGTACCGACATGTTTTTATTCCCAACTTCATAGCCCAGACGTGTAAGGCAAATGTAATGCTTTAACTCAGCCGTGCTAGATTTGACAAGCCTTATACTTCATTTGGGGGAGTGACCCACACGTGGTGCACTTACGCCTCACCTAAACCTCGAAATGCCCCACATGTGGGTCACTCACAGGGAACGTGTTAATGGCCACGCGTGCACACCGCGGATTGGCAATATCAAGCGCTGTATGTGAACACCTCAGACAATCAGATTTCCTCACGATGTTTTCCTTTATAGTTAGCGTGTGGTATTGGAACTACAAATTCACAAATGTACGTATATAAACTTGGAAAACCAAGGTATTGGATGTACCAATAACGCCGGGAAGAAGCCACGACCGTCTGAATGTGAGGCAAATGTTCTATCAACCACATTTATACAACTTCTATGAAAAATCTGTTTTTATTCTTTAATTTATATAAAAGGAAATTAAGAATTTGGAACTTCTTGGAAGTCTATTGGAAGTGGCTAAAATAATCGATATTGTACAAGAAACGGTTACCAGGTTTTACGCAATTATTTTGCGAGAATTACATATAAGGTGTTAAAATGCTGACCCGCCAGAAGAGCCATAAAATGAAAATGCAAGGTACAAACCTTAAATTACATGATAGATGGGTAGATACATAGATGGATAGAATGGATGTTAGTGTTGCTAGTGGTAAAACTAGCAAAATCACCAATTTGGCGGTGGTGGAATAAAACAAATGGTCAGGAATGGGATTTGGGGGACTTTCGAAGTGATTTTTTTATTCTTTTATTTTCAAGGGCTTTGATTTTCAAGAAGTCAATCCAATGTCAAATGCCAAAATGTCTGTGAAATTTTCGGAACCATCATGAACATTTATTTGTTTTTAGGGAAGTAATGAATTCCCCACAGTCAATTTATTACATTTTCAAGGCAGATCTTTTATTTTCGGGAGCGCAAGTTCTTAAGAAACCACCATCAATTGAATGCATTTTTGGGCTTTATTATCTCTTATTGTTGAGGAACTGGGTTTTTACAGAACTGAATGAAATTGGGACCATCAATTTAGTTTTCGCCCGCGCCAACTGGCGCCTATAAGACATTTTTTTATAATAAAGTGCGATGGTTTGGAACTAAATAAAAAAGATACTGTAGCAGATTTTTGGTGAAACTCACGTGGGTCTTTAAGACAGATCTTTTATTTTTGAAGGCGCTGAATTTTCACGGAACTAAATCAAAATTCTATCGATAACTTAGTAAATTTTCGGCCGCGCTGACGCGAAAACTGCTCTGAACATAATGCATTTTATGTTGCAGAAAGACTTAAAGTGGAACTGGTTTTTTTGTCATTTAAGTCCCGATATTTGGTAAAAAGGATACAGCCCTCCAAAAAAATACTTTGCATCCCCGATACAGCCCTCCAAAAATCCTTTTTTGGAGGTCTGTATCGAAAACCATTTCAAGAACAAAGCCCAAAGAAGCAATATTTCCATGTTATAGGAATAAATATTGTATAGTTAAATTTATATTGAGCAAACAAGAAAATTATCAATGCTCTTCTTTTGACCTGTGCCCTTTCATCTGTGCGCCTCCTTCCTCTCGAGCTGACAGTTGTCAAACTGACTTTGTTAAGTCTGTTGTTGTTTGTCGGCGGCTTGAGGCTTTTATTCAATGCCGAGTTTGCACCACCATCTCAATTTCTATATAGCTGGGACATGTAAAAATCATTATTCCATCTGTTAGTTGTTTGCACAAGACAGTACAAAGCATCTAACGATCTAACGTACGAGCAGCGATTCATTTTGGAAATCTAATGGGCAAAAGTTTCTTTACAGCCGCCATCCATATGTGCAGTGGTCGTCGAGTAAAGTAGCAAATAAAGTCAAAATTTAAGCGAGCTATAAATCGGTGTCCGGGTTTATAAGCGAAATAGTCGTTATTTAAGAGAATAATGAAATAAGAATCTCGAGAAAACACAAAAACACAATCTTTCAATGAAGTGTCAGCACAGACAGAGTGTCAGTCAGTCAACCACAACAGACCACAGACCGGGATCCAAAATGATTTTGTTCATTTTCTTACCCGTACAAGTGACGCCACACTTACAATATTTCTATAAAATCATAGCGAGTAATTAACTTGATTAATCGCAGAAAAAATTAAATTGGTTTCTTGTAATTATGTCTTAATTCAGAAAAAATAGCTCAAAAAAAACTATACCTTGCGAATTAGTGTTCTTCGTAACCGCCTAAAAAACTCTTCAATTAAACCTAAGCAAGAAGACTGCTGTCGTTTCATTAGTAGGTACTACATACCTACCGGATTGGATACCATTTTGTTGACGATTTTAATTTTCAAAAGTAGTTTATTATAAAAATTATTTTCTCAATCTATTTTCACGAAGTAATTATATGATCTAATCTTTGAATGTGTTTCCAAGAGAAAACGATGTAGGTACCTCGTGTTTTTGCTGCTCATCTATCTATTTCACAGCCTTCCCATAATAGGATTGTCTGAAATAAAATGCTCTTATACACGTAGCAATAAAACTACAGATTAGAGGTTGTATCCTAAGATTCTATTGCTCTTGCTCTTGCACCCTTGCATGTTCAACTAGTTAAGTAACTTTGATGGAGCTTTTCTTAATTTTTAATGTATGCATTAAATAAATAAAATGAACATGACTGTTTATGTTTTTTTTGTGTACTAAACAGAGTATTCTTTCACCTCAGTACTTAACTTCTTCTTCCTATATTGCTACGAAAGCTATTTAAAATGCAGGCTTCGGTATTGGCAGACGCTCGCGGTAATATTTTAAAGAATCGTGGAGGTAGCCTGGAAATAAAAGATAAGGCACGCGCCCCAGATTAAATAATGGCTGATTTTGTCTCTTCGTGTTGACTTCGAATTGATAAAAATATTTTTTCGGCCGAAATTGACCTTTTATTTTTTACTAGCTGTCCCGGCGAAATTCGTACCCCCACAGAATCAGTTTATACGATTCTTGCACAACGCCATCTATTTTTAAAACACAACGTTCGCTCGCGCAACACCAAATTTAAACTTAAAATTAATATTGCCCCACGGGAACGCATTACCGAGATATAAAAAATAAATGGAAAGAAAGAAAGTCTTTTATTGACATAACAAGTAACATAAACAAGTACAAAGGAAAAACAAGTCTTTGTCTGTCTGTATGCCAAGTTTCATGTAAATCCGTTCAGCCGTTATTGCGTGATTGAGTAACAAACATCCAAACATCCCAACCTCCAAACATCTTCACTTTCAGATTTCCGTCTCTTTGGGTCTCTTCAGAATTCTTTAGGCAGTCTCACGTTAACATTAAAAGAGGACTGCCAAAACTTTTTGTCCTGTTTTTTTTTAATCAGAAGTCTCAAATTTCTACAGCAACGGGATCATGTCACTACCTTTAAGATGGCAAAACCTCATCAAACAAAATGGCACATTATATACTGTAATTAAATGTAAATAAAAACCTCTCATGGTTAGGAAAACCATGAGGGAGGCCTATGTCCAGCAGTGGGCGTCAAATGGCTGATGATGATGTTGATGAAACTTTGAAATAAAATGTCTTGAGTTTTCATATAAAATACAAGGAAACTTTTTCCTCATTATGTGCTACACCCTTAAATTTTTTCACATTTCTACAATCAACCGTTTAACCAGGAGAGGGGTGGACCCCTACTCTGACATAATTTTGCGCTTTAAAGCTTAATATTTCGTAAACGGAACCCTGAATCCAAAAATCATCTTCCACCCTCAATATTTTAATGATACCCACGATCAATCCAACGATACCCCACACAATGGAATAGACGAGAAAAAAAATGCATCACTAATTTAGGTGTAGGGGAGGTAGCCTAAAAAAAAATTGTTTCATAATTTTATCCGTGTGTATTTTCTCTAGTAGTACTTAACGTCTCTGTGCTAAGCCGAGAACAGACAGACGGACGGACATGGCGAAACTATAAGGGTTCCTTGTTGACTACGGAACCCTAAAAAGGCGAGTCCCCTGTTATTAGCGGGACGTTAATTCAAAGTCGTGCTTATCGGTACAGATTATTCAAATCAGAATGTTCAATAGCTGGGTAGGCTATTTTCATCTTCAGTGCTTACACAGATGAGTTAACATGTTAGGCTTACCTATGAGTAAGCACTGAGACCATCACAATAAAGTTGTTTTATGTAGCTTGGATTGTGTCCCACTGCTGGGCAAAGGCCTCCCCTTTAGTTTTCTACTCCTCCCATTTCGTGGCCACCTTCTGCCAACCCGGTAGAAAGGTCATGAAAGGAAGAAAGAAAGAAAGGAAACGTTTATTTATATTGCCGCAAAAGCACACACATTTATTTATTTAGGTTCACAAAATATAGGTACAGGTTAAATGGATTCGTGGTCTGCCCAATTCCACTTCAGCTTAGCGAACGCAGCTACAAATCATTGTAATTTTCACATGCACAAATGCCTACTTATTTTCGCACAGTTGTATCAAACTACATCATGGAAAAGCATTAACAGTGGAGCAAATTAGTTTCCAAAACAAATTCGTTCAAGGATTGATTGAAGATTGTCACATATTAGTAATTATTGCTTAACATTCTCTTCTGTTAACTTGGTAGATCAATACGTAGTATAGGTGGCATTCGTGTAGATTTTAGGCTTCCTATTGGGTTTGCCAATATACTTAGTTACTATCATGCAACCTGAATAGTTACACACTGCAAATCATTTCATAATAATCTGAAATAAACTGCAGCTCTCTTTTAAAATACATATTTTTTACTTCTAGTGATTTTTACCCTCACGCCGCCGACGACACCAATCGCATCGGCGCACAAACACGTCCTTTGCAGTTAGGCGAAATTGTGTACTAATATTAAGGTTTTTTTATTTTGAATAAATAATTGCATAAAATAAAACCTTTATCAAATTAATTCCGTTTCTACAAATCAATACTATGTAATACTATGTTTCTATAACTTAACAGTAGTATAATGATGGTAGTAGCTGCAAGTGAACAAAGTAGGGAGGTAACATTACAATTTATGTGAAATCGATATGACACCGTTACTGGCTGACCCGTCGGTAGTCTATCCAGCTGATTGTAAAATCATTCATTTTAAAGCTTCGGTATTGATTTTAAGCCATGTCAACTTTCAGACTTTTCAGAACAATCGATCAATTTAAACTTTGAGTAGGAAAAAGCAGTGATGTCATTAGAAACAAAAAACACCGGCCAAGTGCGAGTCGGACTCGCGCACGAAGGGTTCCGTACCATTATCTATACAATATTAGACAAATTAGCGCCATCTATAGAAACCAAAAAGAAGCGTTTAACATAGACATTTAACGTCATGACATCGGCGCTGTGAAGGTTAGATACATGGCCGCTAGATGGCGAGCGCTGTCTTTAGACAACGTTTGTTGTATGGGAGACCCCCTTAAATATTTATTTTATTCTGTTTGTAGTATTTGTTATTATAGCGGCAACAGAAATACATCATCTGTGAAAAATTCAACTGCTTAGCTCGTTGACAGACAGACAGTCAGACAGATGGACAGTAAGGTCTTAGTAATAGGGTCCCGTTTGGCACCCAACGGGTGGAGCCCTAAAAAGATTGACTTGCAGTTGACCTTCCTGAAAGCGTAACTATCTTATGCCGCCTCTAAACGATGGCCCATTATGGACAAATACAGGCGATTACGAACGTGTAGAGGGCATAATCGTCTGCATTGGCCCATGATGGGCGACGTTGGCGTGCAATGGCCGCTGTGTCGGTTTTTCGGACAAACATCAAAGGAAATCGCGGCCATGATTGTAAGCGTGTTTAGACGATCGCCGATCACTCAGTTCGTATTTGCTTACGGTGCGGTGCAGACGCGTGCTATATTGTATGTTTTTGTAGCTAACCTACCTTTGAGACCTACGATTTTAACGCATTAAGTACAATGTCGGAACAGAAATGGAGCAATGAGGAGACCTTCAAATTTATTGAGCTATACCAACAGGAGTCTACAATTTGGAATCCGAAAAATAACTTCCATAAAGATAAAAACAGGGCAAGTAGTAAGAAGAAGAATAAAATATCTGTGGAAAAATCTAGTGGCAATCATGGCCCATTCTGTGATTGTCCATAATGGCCGACAGTGTAGACGGCTGCGCAATCATGGTGGCAATCATAGCCCATTCTTTGATTGTCCATCATAGGCCATTGTTTAGAGGGGGCATTAGGCCGGCCTTGCGCCAACGCTATCTGATAGCACTATTTGTCTGTTTATTTATGTATAAGCTCTATCTAGTGAATGAGTCGAAAAACGTCTCGTACCATGACATTTGCAGAGCCATCCATAGAGAAGTTGTGTGATTGGCAATCCTGTTATGAGAATAAGACGTTTTCTTCTTAATAAGAAGTTTAGCTTGTGCCAGTATAAAACTAATTAAAAAAAAAAAACTACTTTATTTATTCGGTTATCCCTGAAAACGTATTTATTTACTTACTTATCCAGTTCACCCACGTAACTTTCAAAAGTATGTTATATGTATATTCACAAAAATACTAGCGCCGGTCGCAAGAATAAAAAAAAAGTTCTTCACAGCGTGTGGATGGCAAAACAAATTTTGTTAGCGGCCCAGAACATTGCGACGCAGACTGCGTTATCAGTTGCAATCATTAGGTCCTCCTGAATGCAGGTGTTAGGGCACGTAGGACACAAAGAAAGATGGTCCAACGTCTGAGAAGAACCGCACAATGTCCACGAACCCCCACCTGGACATGTTATCCTTACTTCGGTCGACACGAGTCCGAAGTCGGTTCTGGGATTTCTAGATTGCCCAGGGCAATACATGTCCAGGCGGGAGGCGCTCCGACAGCGGTAGGGAGTGAAACCGCCCACAGGCTATACCTCGCTTGTGCTGGCTCCGAGGTCAGTGAGTCGACGCATTTCAGAAAGCTGCTTCGGCTTGGAAGCCTTTTCCGCAATGGGGCGTAGCCGTGCACGCGTGCCCACCGCGGATCGGCGATTTCAAGCGCTGAGGTATGTCAATAGTTCAGACATTCAGGTGTCCTCACGATGTTTTCCTTTACCGTTAGCGAGTGACTTTGACGACTTTGTTTTCTAAGTTATGTACATTTGTGAAGTTATAGTAGCAATACACGAAAGTCAACAAAACAAAAAAAAAAATTATTAAAGGGTATCCTAGGCTGGGACCTGATGCCTGATTATAGGAACCAAATTCTGTCGGAATCCTGACGTTTGCGATAGCAATTTTTTAGTATAGAACTTGACAGTAAGACAGTAATATGGGAGCAGGACAAGTGATTGTGTTGTGTGGAAGTTATGTACCACATAACTGTTCTAATTTTACTATATTATGTACATATTAGCATTATATTATATGTACATATTACTGTGACAAATAAACGTTTTTCAATGTAAATTTCAATTTATTTATTAAAAAAGGTTTGCAAGTATAAGTTTGTTACTGTCTTTTATGCTGAGATAATGTTAAGTTTATAGCAATTACAATATTACGAATATTACAAAACTGTGTTACTTAGTACTCGATAGCATGTCAACCTTTAAATTTTTCTTGCAAAATCGCCCTTAGCGTAACTGATTAGAGTGCACGTATGTAAAGCTTGATGTTCTATTGACTGTACCTAGCATGCGGTGTAAATTGTTTTAGGGTTGCTGCCTAGATCCAAGAGTGCACGTAATTCATATAGCTGTAATTTAAATGGTACAGCGATGTAATTTTACCTATAATAAACAAAACAAAATAAACAAAAGTTAGGTTATTCAAGTGTTAATAAAATATAGAGTTCAGTGACGTCACGCGTGAGGCAGACGCAGGGAACGACGTGAGAGCACTTGTCGCAAATTCGCATTGCATATCGATCACGTATCGATGGCCCTAGAGTGGCTGTTCATCTGTCAAAAACATACCCGTAGGCATAAGTAGCATGACGGTGCGGGTCGCGCGGTTTCTGTCAACAGTTAGAATTAGACAATTAATGTACTACGCAACATCACCACTGTATGGACTCATCCGAATTGTTCTATTCCGATCTGTCAAACATATTTACAAACTTCGGAAATGTAAAAAAAATCAACCCTATACAAAACTTACATTTGTATAAAGGGCCTCGGTCTGGGTGAAATTCCTGTGATGTACCTATGTGATTTTCTAGCCTGGTTACCATAGCACAGGGTGTCAGGGTACCACGGCAAGTGATTTTGTTGCGTGGCAGTTAATGTACAGTGTGCATTTACGTAATAGGACAGCTGGAAAGTGCTGACGTTTGACATTTAAGCGCGTTAAAATGCGTGACTCGCATCGTTATGCTACCCATGCTGGGCGTATTCTGCATTGTTTCGACGGCGGAGATTCTTCGGTGATATGTTCAGTTAGTTTACATTCAAGAGGCCCCGGTTTGTTTTCCGGCCTATAAAGTTTTCTAGTCATTAGCTATCAAGAATCAGATTACCGGTATCGACTGGGTGAGGGTGACTGACGACAGAAAGATATGACGTGTCCCGGAGAAAGCCTTCGTGAAAAATGGAAAGTGTATGTGAAATATGTTTCGATAGCGGGTTCATGTCAAGCAAACCTGTTTACGATCGACAGTTGACTGAAATTTTATTTAGGATTATGGATGTTTCTTATCTCAAACGTTGAATTTATAATAATGCAGCCTGTATATGTCCCACTGTAGGGCACAGGCCTTTTCTCAGGAAGAGAGAGTCACTGCGCGTGCCCACCGCTGATTGCCAATTTCAAGCGCTGAGTTATGTACGCCTCGTTGGACTAGCCTTTAAGGCGCTTACTACCAAGATAGAGGTCGTGGGTTCCATTCCCACTGGGGGCTGCCGTACATTTGTACAAATGGCCTCAGTCTGGGTTTCCATATTTGTGATGTCCTTGCCTGGTTACCATAGCACAGGGTATCCTAGGGAATCCAAGTGATTGTGTTGTGGAAGTTATTAGTATTATTATTAAGCATCTCAGTCACTCACGTTTACTCACAATGTTACAGTTATCGAGTGTTACAGTTATTGCTGCTATAAATTAGCACATAAATTAGTACCTACGTTACTTAGAAAACAAAGTCATTGGTGCGTAGTAATAGGCTGAAATAGTAACAGTACATGCCAGGGTTCGAACCCACGACCTCTTGATTGTGAGGCAAGCGTTCAACCGATCGCGCTAGCGCCACCGCACTGAATTCGTGCTGTCAATCAGTATTGACTTGTCTTTCCTGTGGGCTCGACTAAGTTTCCCGACTAAGCTGTCAGGATGGTATAGGTGCTGGGCAAGCCTACTCCATCTAAAAAACAATATCCCAGGCACTGCAGCGTCCGAGTGGTCCCTTCACCCATCTAGTGTGAGTGAAGATGCCGCTGGACGCCGTATAAATCATCTCATTACGTAGATGCAAAGGCCAAAGTTTTGTGTACCATATGCATATACCGTAAAACGCCTCTATTTACCTATCAAACGGCAAACTCTGAACTTTTCACACCATTTGGATTATAAAATAAAATATAAGCAAGGTTGCAACAGCAGCATCAGCCCAGTACAAATGCTATTAAGTACCTAGTTGCAATCTTGAGTGCAAAATGAGATTCAGCAAATGCCACCGGTACGCCGGCCACCTCATTTGTGAAGTGGCTTTCCGCCGCGCCCTGCTCTTTCAAAAATATACTCCAGTTGTTATTTTATTGCTGTAGTGGCTAAGTAACTCGTTTCAAGGCAATGTTTCTACGTCCAAGTGAGTACTATTGAAAGGATCCCGTTGGAAATGTGGGCAGAAAGGTACGTTGCTGGAAAATTTTAAAGCTTAAGGTGTTGTAAAAAAACGACTCCTTAAAACACTCCTAAAAATCTATTTAAAACTAAGCAGTGTATGTCGGCCTTAGATTTTTAAAGAGAGAAAGTAAGAAGTTCATAATTTTGGGCATTAAAATTATGAACTTCTTACTTCATGTGTCAAATGTAGGTTAAACAATTTGTGGTGTTTCCCTTTTCCCACGACTATTTAAACTCTACTGAAGAGTGTTTTAAGATTTTTAGACATTTACATCATTTATTGATAATATTCTTTATAAGTTAAGGTAAAATTACATAAATATCCTAAATTTCGTAGTAGGAATTAAAAATTACTATTTACAATAATATAAAAATTACATGTCAATATCATAAAATGTCAATCAATTACACTTAATCAGTATAAATAAAAAAATTACAACTAAAATATTTTTTTGCAAAATTATTCTATTAAAAATGTTTTAATAAATAGGTTACACCATGTCACCTATTTTATAAAAAAAAAAAAAAAAACTTATTATTAAGCCATTTTTTAAATCTAATTTTAAACGCGAGCTCACTGCTTGCTCTCGTAATATCTTCCGGAAGATTGTTGTATACCTCCGGACCCATGACGGACGTGTATAGATTTACCTGTCTTGTGAATAAAACTGTTTTAAAATAAAACTGTTACTTTCTAGCAACGAACACCTCCCATCATATTATTTGTCAAAAGTGTACTTACACATTATGTACGACAATGAAAACATTAAAATTGTTACGATATGCGATCAACAGAGAAAAGCGGCCTTAAGTCTCTGTTTAAATATTGTTCATTTGCTAGTAGTCTTGAGATCTAACTAATATGTTTTACTAAACAGACTCCTATTAAGATCTTCTCAATACTATACTCTGTAATCTAGGTTCATCAGCTCAGTACTTAATTTGAACGAGATTAGGTACAGCGTGTTGCAATAATCCCGCAGTAAAACTGAGCGCCAGACAGTTATTTTTACTGACTTGTACACATAAAGGAAAGCTTAGATACTATAGAGTCACATCCTAATAATGATTTAGGGCCAGTTTCCGAATTGAGAATTTCGCTAAGTAATTAGTTAACTGTAGTGCTGTCTCTTTGAATTTCTCAGACAAGAGCGTGACCGAACGTTACTTAAGTAATTACTTAGTGAAATTCTCAATTCAGAAATCGGCCCTTAGAAACATATGAGACTAGATACAATTGCAAAAGAAACGGTATCCTTACCACGATTATAGTGTTTCTTTTGAGAAGCTATTAGATTTTTCGCCGAAACCTGAAAGTTTGTATTGAATTTCTTATTTTTATTAACGGATCAAGCTTAACAGGACGAAGGGCTACAATGCTAAATTTTTCGCAACTTAGCCAATACGTTGTCTGGGTTCGGATTATCGATTTGGTTTAGATTATAAAGAGATCATTAGACGGGAGATTAGAATAGAGTAAAACCATTAAACGTCCTGTGGACCTCGATCGAGAGAGGGTTTAAGAAGGCATCGTTAGGGCATCGCATACTTAGTTAGTTATACTTGGGCATTGTTTAGCATTTGTAAGTAAATATTGTACGATTATCGTGAGAAAACCGGAGTGTCTGAGGTGTTCATATACTCAGCGCTTGAATTTTCCAATCCGCGGTGGAGACGCGTGGTACCCTGTACCCTCTCACTGAGAGAAGACCAGACTAGGGCACCAGACCCTGCAGTGGGACGTATATAGGCTTCGTTAAAAAAATACGGGTATACAAGGTTGTTTGTTATACATTATTAGTTGGTGGTGAGATTATTTAGTTGGTGTGAGGGTTGAGGCCATTTATTAGTAAAAGGTTCTCGTTTTGACATAGTTTACATTTGTTACCAAGCTAAGTTTGCTTTCTAACTCATCTTATTTGTTTCTTAAGAAATACAATTTCCATAACGGTGTTATTTATAAAAAAAAACGAATCCTCTAAACACTCCTCAGAGGCAGTTTAAATAATCTGTGGTTATGTCTTTCCCTTTACTACAGACTACTTTCACTTCATCTGAAGAGTGTTTTACTAAAAGAAATAGAAAATGATTATTTGTCTTCAAACATGGTAAGGCAAAATAATCACTTATATGTAGGTACTACATAATAATAACAACATTTTAATGAGAAATTTATTTAACAACATTTTTATAAGACATTAATGTTAGAAAACAAAAAGTCTGGCATCGTAATTAGGCCCGTACCCTCTCACTGAGAGAAGACCAGACCAGGGCACCAGACCTTGCAGTGGGACGTATATAGGCTACGTTAAAAAAATACGAGTATAACAAGGTTGTTTGTTATACATTATTAGTTGGTGGGTGAGATTATTTACAATCTATTTAGATTTAGTTATCTCTACACAGAGTCTGAAAAGTTTATTTTTTACGGTTTCGCATTTTCGAGCCTTTAAAGCCCATATCTAACTATTATTCCGTTGGAATTACATCAAGGACAGAGAGAGATTTTTTATCTAGGTACGTTTGGAATTTGTTAAATTCTATCTGATTAATAATCATCGCATTTTCGCGTGCAAAGATGTCTGATATTAAACGGCATACTAATAATTTTATAATGGGTATTTTGAGGATCATTGTGTCTAGCGTTCAACACATTCATGAGTAATAAGTTTAAAGTTATTCAGGCTTATTTATTTATTAAATAAACTGCCCCTTAGAAGTGCTTTAGCGGAATCGTGTTTTTATAAATAAGGCCGATAAGCTCTTGATTAATTTAAAACTTTTTTTAAAAGATACACGTGGAATTTCTTTATTAGCTTCTCCAAGCATTCCAATAATTTTAAAACAAAAAAAATGACGTTAAAATAAATTTTTAAGTGGGGCTCCCACACAACAAAAGTAATTTTTTTGCCATTTTTGGTCGATGTTAATAATGGCAACAGGTAGACGCTTGAAATATCCACACAAATAAAGCTTAAAAAATAAATAATGAAATGAAAATAAAATAAGGGGGCTGCCATTCAACAAACGTTATTTTTGGCCGTTTTTTCTCGATCTTTGTGTCTAATGTTGTATAGATAATGGTACAGACGGAACCCTTCGTGCGCGAGTCCGACTCGCACTTGGCCGGTTTTTTTTTTGACACATTACACAGAAAACACGAAACAAAAACATTTGTTACCATACGCAAACCGTCTTCTGTTATAGGAAAATGTTTCTGTCTGAAACAAAAAACATTTTTGTTTTGTTATCATGACTTCTGACTAGGAAGACGTGAAATGAAACAAATTCTTCCCCTCTCTTCCCCGCGCGAAGAGAGGGGAAGAATTGTGTTTGAATACACAATTGTGTATAGCCACGCACGCCCCAATGTTTTTGTATAATGTTTCAAAAAAACACGCGCAGGGGACGCGGCTTTAGAGGAATCGCTTTTTTTATAAATAACACCGTGTGGTTTTAAAATTAATATATTTTTTTATTTGAATAAAATCTTGTGGCTAATAGCAGCTTTAGTCCGAAGGAGTATTTGTGAAATTGCCCGAACAAAATGAAGAAATATCAACCCGATTAATAGGATTCGACCCGAGAATATTAACGGCAAATGTAGTGTGAGTAATTCAATTCGATAAGGTAGGAGAAGCATTTCCCTCGCGGGAACACGTTGGTAGAACAATAAATAATAAAGTAGACGCTCATGATATTGCATGCATAGTGTATTTATGCTGAAGAACTGGCTTAGCTATAAGCAAATAATAAACAATTTTTATTTACCTTTATCGAAATCAGCTTTTCTCGCATATTTTTTCGCAAGCGATGAGGCTCGAACTAAAGGTACTTACGTTGTAAATAAATACAGCAACGCTGCTATAAATGATCACCTACATAGATGACAACAAACGTTTTATGCCCACAAAACAAAATCTATTAACCAGTGTCGTCATTAAATTTCTTTAACCTCCTCAGTCCTAACCTTGAAAATAACATTTGAAGACCATTGTTATTTTCAAGGTCAGGACTGAGGAGGTTAAAGTGCAAAAATTGTGAAAATATTATTTAAAACTTTGTGGATTACAACAAAACAGACACTAGTCTATTATGGAATCCGCCTCATGGAGTGGAGTCAGCTTTCAAATAGGAAGTCAAGCCAGGTAAAGCAAAAAATCTTTAAATAATAAAACTTGTTTAAAAAAAACCAACTGCACAAGGCCCAAATGTATTTTATGATGCACTCAGACTTTATTTCAGCAAGGAATATTTTTTGTATTTCTTTTTCTTAATTTCATAAATACAATTTCACTGTCCAAATCCGATCAGCAATTTGTACGTGAAGGAGAAACGAACGTTAAACACGTTTCCTGTCTTACGGATGTGTTTCGTGATGGGTTTGACAAATCCAAGTATCTGAATGGGGTACAAGCCTTAAAAGTATGTTCACAATTCTTGCTTGATTTATATCAAAGTACCCAATTTCAGTGTGTAGGTTGGTGTGAGGGTTGAGGCCATTTATTAGTAAAAGGGTCTCGTTTTGACTTATGTTACGTTTTATGTTACCAAGCTAAGTTTGCTTACTAACTCATCTTATTTGTTTCTTAAGAAATACCATTACCATAAAGGTGTTATTTATTAAAAAAAAAACGAATCCTCTAAACACTCCTCAGAGGCAGTTTAAATAATCTGTGGTTATGTCTTTCCCTTTACTACAGACTACTTTCACTGCATCTGAAGAGTTTTTTTACTAAAAGAAATAGAAAATGATTATTTGTCTTCAAACATGGTAAGGCAAAATAATCACTTATATGTAGGTACTACATAACAATAACAACATTTTAATGAGACATTTATTTAACAACATTTTAATAAGACATTAATGTTAGAAAACAAAAAGTCTGGCATCGAAGAAAATATTATATGTAATCCTGACCAAATAAGGGATGTATTAGTAAAGGGCCAGATAGAAAGTACCCAAAACTGGCGTGCGTGCACGCCTTTACCGTTAGCTAGTGGTATTTCAACTACAAATTCGCAAAGGATATCAAAGCTAAGAAAATGAAGTCATTAGCTAAGACTGTAGAATACTGTTAGTAGATAGGTACAGGAATTCAAACCAAAAACCTCTCGGATGTGAGGTTAATGTTCTACCGATGCGCTACCATCGCTTAATCGAATCTATTAAATCTTCATTCCAATGTAAGTGCTAAGCTAAGTAATAATTAGCGAGAAAGTTAGCACGTCTTAGAAGCGAACGAGATGTGTTTGTGTTCCACAAAACAAATAGACTAGAAGGAACTGACTATCTCAGTCTAGTCCACGGCGTGGGACACATAGGAAAGACGTGGGGCGAGGGCGCGGAAAAGACGCGACGCGTTATATAGAGTTTGCGCCTTTGCCCCGTCTCTTCTGTGTGGGCTTCGTCCCGTCTCTTCAGTAGATTTTGTATGAAAGTGAATTGGAAGGGCGACGCGTCTTTGACTTCTCGCTTTATCGCCGAATGTTGATGAAGCGTCCGTACAATCTACTCAGATAAATAGATAGAGAACACTTTATTGTACATAAAAATGGAAATTACACGTATATTTCTTAATTGAAGAGTACAAACGGTTGCCTAATAACGGTCGCCATTTAAATCGACTTTTTTATGAAGAATTTTAGTTAAATGGTCGGCCTAAAAAGTAAACGCCGTCGACTGTCAGTCCATTGATCTCTAAGAATCCATTCGACCAGTCGATCTCCAAGAATCTCATCTATTATTGGACATCTACCGGTATATTCAAAATGTAAATGTTGATCTTATGGATTTCTATATCATGAACCTTGAAGTGGTTTCTACGCTTTTGTGTTCGGTACTCCTATAACTTCGTCGGCAGAGAACTTGGCCATAGAAGTATCCACTTTTGTTATTATTTTTATTTTTCCTTTTAATTTATTTGGGTTATTGACAGATTAGTTACACGTATTCATTATCTACAAGTAATAACCACAGCATGCGTACTTTTAAAAACACAAATTAACCTAGTGCTGCTAGTCTATGCAGTACCGTTACTGTTGGTACTTTAGATAACTAACAAACAAAATAGAGAACAAACTATTTCATACAAAAGCAATATACATAAATGATTGTTTGTTTTACACATGTACAAGAGAACAGACTCTTAAGTTTTATTATTATTTTACAGGATCTAAAGTTGTGGTCGTGAATATGTCAAATTCGTCCCTGCGTCGGTTATAGGCTGTCATAATGCGATTCAGAGGGGCGTGAGTGCCCAAGTTCGTGCGATTTTCAGAAAAGCGCAAAAAGAAAGCGGTTACAGATTCTGCTAGTGATGCGCGGAACCCTGATGTTGACCTCCGATAGGAGATGGCGCCACAAGAAGAAGAAGATAAAGCCTAACTTCCTAAAATAGAGTCAACGATCCGTACACTCTATTTTTTACTGGGAACATGGAGGCGTTGTTCTGCCCTATCTGACGGCGCCGTGCTGTCGGGTCTGTCTAAGTAATTATGTCGCATCCGGGAGCAAATGAAGTCGATTTGTTCGCGACTCGTCTTCCTTAATGAGACATTTTAATTTATCCGCTTATAGCTTTTGTCATCCACACACGCCGCACAGCCCGCGGTTCGCTGATTGCCCTACCTAATTTATCTCGATAACGACCTAGGTAACTAAAAGCACTGTTGAGTGCTGTGAAGTTGAACCGTTGAAATTCTATAAAAACTGTCAATTGTCAACTTACAAGCCGGATTAGACTGAAATTTGTGTATGATTTTTGTATTTATTATATTATAGTTCCATGTAAGAAGAAATGGAGCACATATTAGGGTGTCCATACTTCTTACAAATTTCCAATTCTAAATCCAATATAGGATCAGTAAGCTATTCCTAGCTCCTCCGTATTATTTTTTTGGTTGTGTCACTATGTAACATCCGCATACGAAACAGAACTTATTTGGTAATTTAAAAAAACATATTGTTAGATCACTAACCGTATTTTAATACTAAAACGTTGATATAACTTCATTTGATATAATACAACAAAAAAATTGAAGATTTCTCATATTTATAGCATTCTGTTGGGAGGACGCGTGTAAAGTAAATTAATTCAAGCCAAACATTTAAATTCGGATAAAAAGGATATCAAACCTGTTATAACATTTTGATGTCTTAATATGTAAATGAAAGGTGAGGGTAGGACAATAAAAATATGTTACTACTGTTCCGGATATCTGACCCCTGTTCCGTGATTGATTAGGAATAATCGTATAACATATTTTAAATACCTATTCGTGTTTTCCGACCTTTGGTTCAAAACCGTGAATCCAAATTTACAGTGGTACCTATATCATAACGGTGGTGGATACCATAACTTTGACAAATGTTTTCTAAGATGTTAAATGTTAAGAATTAGTCGTACGATATGCGTAAACAATTAAAACAATTGAGTTGGCTGCGCTGACCATAAGACGCTCGAACCATGGATTTTTACGATTTGTATGACTTTTCGTCCTGTTATTGTTTGTTTATGCGTAAATAAAGTAATTTTAGACACCATCAGCTAGCACCATAGGTTATTGGTGAACGAATTCAAAGTCACCCTGTAGTTTCCATAGTAGCAAAACTGCAGCTGCGTCAGACGCACTGCATTACCCGAGGTCCACTTATACGAGGTCAATAACAAATTGTTTATTCGCCATCCAACCAAATTGATTTCCATTCAACCGCATATTTGCCCGGAAATATTATACTTACCCCTCCTGGCGCTCATCGAAACGGATTCCTACGCTTTATTCAACAGAGCGGAGGAGTTAATTTATTGATTACCTTGAGTCCTACTGGAAGAGTTACCTGAATCCTGTTTGAAGAATTACCTGAGTCCTACTTGAAGAGTCTTACCTGAGTCATACTTCAAGAATCTTACCTGAGTTACCTGAATTCCTGTCCGTCTCCACGGCCTGTCTCCGTCACTTACTTGCCCGTCTCCACGGCCTGCCTTCGCAACTTGCCTGCCCGTCTCCACGGCCTGCCTGCACAACTTGCCTGTCCGTCTCCACGACCTGCCTTCGCAACTTGCCTGCCCGTCTCCACGGCCTGCCTTCGCAACTTGCGTGTCCGTCTCCGCGACCTGACTCCACGGCCTGCTTCTCCGACCTAAGGTTGCTTTTGTACATATTTTTTGATGTTTTCATTATTATTAAATTTTTTTGTTTAATTATAGGTTAGGGGGTTTTGATGATTACATTTTTACATCTCTAAATCTCTCTTTTTATTTCTTTAGCTTCCGTTACCAAGGGTTATGCCTTCACACAACCCTCGGTAACGTGACAAGGTATAAGATAAGATAAGATAAGATATTTGTTTATTTTCTGTCCACAAATTACATTCACACCCGAAAACAACATTGAATAGGTAAATGATACAGAGCAAAAGAATGTACTATTTGTGGAAAGACTAGAGCCTAAACTAGATCAAAAGATCTGTATCTTAGGCTTCCAGGCCTCCCGTATTACAAAGGATTGGTATCATATTCGTAGCGTCATCAGCATAAGGTACACGGTATTATTAGGTTACGTATAAAAATTGACAGATGTTATAAAATAAGGTAAGATGTATGTATGTATATATGTATGTGTGTCCCTGCTCAGCCCTACGGCCGGAGTCTTGGGTTCGGGTTTCAGACACTAAGCAGAGGGTGTGTGAATGTGTGTGAGAAGTGTATTTTTTATGTAGTTAGAGTGTTAAGCACTTTATCTCCGGATCATTTTCTCTGACAAAATTACTTAAGGCCATGTTCTCCGAGCGCATGATCGCGCTGCACGAGCAAATAGTTGAGGGAGGTGTGGGCATTTTGAAATGCAGTTTTAATTACTACAATTTTGACGAACGACGTCAATAACTCATTTAATGATAATCACATTTGGTATACACGGTTGACTACCGAAAGTTCGAGGTTCGGGCTTGATTTCCACTGGAGGCCGCCGTACTTGAATTGTTCAAATGGCTTCAGTCTGGGTGTATTTACACGTTTGTTTCCTTGCCTGGTTACCATAGCACAGGGCATCAAGTGATTGACGAGGATTTTTCCGTAAAACCTAAGCCCTCATTTCTTTTCCAGGATTGGATGATACTGTGCTCGTGGCAACTTAGACACACCACAGGCTACATCTACGGTCCTGTTTTATTTCTTTGATTTGTCTGTTGTGTATTTATTTTTCTTTCTGTTATTGTGCATATTATGTTACTTATCTGTTTATTTTGTTTCTGTGACGTGTCTTGTTGGTTTAATAAATGTCTTTCTTTCTTTCATTAGATGCTTATTCTTATGTGACTCCTTGAGTGCATACAATAAAGAATATTCTATCTATCTATCTATCTCAGCTGTCAAAATTCAAAACATAGGATCTCAACTTTTTTAAAAACGGGTTTTTGCATTTTTGGGCTTAATAGGTTAAACACCACATGGTTGGCGCTTAAATACACCTATTTTCAGTTATTTGAATTTCGATCATATATTTTTTCGTGGTACAAATTGAAAACATAGAAAACAACAAACTCAGCGCAACAAATTCAAAAAGTCTAGCTAGTGAGGGTTGAGGCCATTTATTAGTAAAAGGTTCTCGTTTTGACATAGTTTACATTTGTTACCAAGCTAAGTTTGCTTTCTAACTCATCTTATTTGTTTCTTAAGAAATACAATTTCCATAACGGTGTTATTTATAAAAAAAAACGAATCCTCTAAACACTCCTCAGAGGCAGTTTAAATAATCTGTGGTTATGTCTTTCCCTTTACTACAGACTACTTTCACTTCATCTGAAGAGTGTTTTACTAAAAGAAATAGAAAATGATTATTTGTCTTCAAACATGGTAAGGCAAAATAATCACTTATATGTAGGTACTACATAATAATAACAACATTTTAATGAGAAATTTATTTAACAACATTTTTATAAGACATTAATGTTAGAAAACAAAAAGTCTGGCATCGTAATTAGGCCCGTACCCTCTCACTGAGAGAAGACCAGACCAGGGCACCAGACCTTGCAGTGGGACGTATATAGGCTACGTTAAAAAAATACGAGTATAACAAGGTTGTTTGTTATACATTATTAGTTGGTGGGTGAGATTATTTACAATCTATTTAGATTTAGTTATCTCTACACAGAGTCTGAAAAGTTTATTTTTTACGGTTTCGCATTTTCGAGCCTTTAAAGCCCATATCTAACTATTATTCCGTTGGAATTACATCAAGGACAGAGAGAGATTTTTTATCTAGGTACGTTTGGAATTTGTTAAATTCTATCTGATTAATAATCATCGCATTTTCGCGTGCAAAGATGTCTGATATTAAACGGCATACTAATAATTTTATAATGGGTATTTTGAGGATCATTGTGTCTAGCGTTCAACACATTCATGAGTAATAAGTTTAAAGTTATTCAGGCTTATTTATTTATTAAATAAACTGCCCCTTAGAAGTGCTTTAGCGGAATCGTGTTTTTATAAATAAGGCCGATAAGCTCTTGATTAATTTAAAACTTTTTTTAAAAGATACACGTGGAATTTCTTTATTAGCTTCTCCAAGCATTCCAATAATTTTAAAACAAAAAAAATGACGTTAAAATAAATTTTTAAGTGGGGCTCCCACACAACAAAAGTAATTTTTTTGCCATTTTTGGTCGATGTTAATAATGGCAACAGGTAGACGCTTGAAATATCCACACAAATAAAGCTTAAAAAATAAATAATGAAATGAAAATAAAATAAGGGGGCTGCCATTCAACAAACGTTATTTTTGGCCGTTTTTTCTCGATCTTTGTGTCTAATGTTGTATAGATAATGGTACAGACGGAACCCTTCGTGCGCGAGTCCGACTCGCACTTGGCCGGTTTTTTTTTTGACACATTACACAGAAAACACGAAACAAAAACATTTGTTACCATACGCAAACCGTCTTCTGTTATAGGAAAATGTTTCTGTCTGAAACAAAAAACATTTTTGTTTTGTTATCATGACTTCTGACTAGGAAGACGTGAAATGAAACAAATTCTTCCCCTCTCTTCCCCGCGCGAAGAGAGGGGAAGAATTGTGTTTGAATACACAATTGTGTATAGCCACGCACGCCCCAATGTTTTTGTATAATGTTTCAAAAAAACACGCGCAGGGGACGCGGCTTTAGAGGAATCGCTTTTTTTATAAATAACACCGTGTGGTTTTAAAATTAATATATTTTTTTATTTGAATAAAATCTTGTGGCTAATAGCAGCTTTAGTCCGAAGGAGTATTTGTGAAATTGCCCGAACAAAATGAAGAAATATCAACCCGATTAATAGGATTCGACCCGAGAATATTAACGGCAAATGTAGTGTGAGTAATTCAATTCGATAAGGTAGGAGAAGCATTTCCCTCGCGGGAACACGTTGGTAGAACAATAAATAATAAAGTAGACGCTCATGATATTGCATGCATAGTGTATTTATGCTGAAGAACTGGCTTAGCTATAAGCAAATAATAAACAATTTTTATTTACCTTTATCGAAATCAGCTTTTCTCGCATATTTTTTCGCAAGCGATGAGGCTCGAACTAAAGGTACTTACGTTGTAAATAAATACAGCAACGCTGCTATAAATGATCACCTACATAGATGACAACAAACGTTTTATGCCCACAAAACAAAATCTATTAACCAGTGTCGTCATTAAATTTCTTTAACCTCCTCAGTCCTAACCTTGAAAATAACATTTGAAGACCATTGTTATTTTCAAGGTCAGGACTGAGGAGGTTAAAGTGCAAAAATTGTGAAAATATTATTTAAAACTTTGTGGATTACAACAAAACAGACACTAGTCTATTATGGAATCCGCCTCATGGAGTGGAGTCAGCTTTCAAATAGGAAGTCAAGCCAGGTAAAGCAAAAAATCTTTAAATAATAAAACTTGTTTAAAAAAAACCAACTGCACAAGGCCCAAATGTATTTTATGATGCACTCAGACTTTATTTCAGCAAGGAATATTTTTTGTATTTCTTTTTCTTAATTTCATAAATACAATTTCACTGTCCAAATCCGATCAGCAATTTGTACGTGAAGGAGAAACGAACGTTAAACACGTTTCCTGTCTTACGGATGTGTTTCGTGATGGGTTTGACAAATCCAAGTATCTGAATGGGGTACAAGCCTTAAAAGTATGTTCACAATTCTTGCTTGATTTATATCAAAGTACCCAATTTCAGTGTGTAGGTTGGTGTGAGGGTTGAGGCCATTTATTAGTAAAAGGGTCTCGTTTTGACTTATGTTACGTTTTATGTTACCAAGCTAAGTTTGCTTACTAACTCATCTTATTTGTTTCTTAAGAAATACCATTACCATAAAGGTGTTATTTATTAAAAAAAAAACGAATCCTCTAAACACTCCTCAGAGGCAGTTTAAATAATCTGTGGTTATGTCTTTCCCTTTACTACAGACTACTTTCACTGCATCTGAAGAGTTTTTTTACTAAAAGAAATAGAAAATGATTATTTGTCTTCAAACATGGTAAGGCAAAATAATCACTTATATGTAGGTACTACATAACAATAACAACATTTTAATGAGACATTTATTTAACAACATTTTAATAAGACATTAATGTTAGAAAACAAAAAGTCTGGCATCGAAGAAAATATTATATGTAATCCTGACCAAATAAGGGATGTATTAGTAAAGGGCCAGATAGAAAGTACCCAAAACTGGCGTGCGTGCACGCAACGACTAATCAATCAATCAATCAATCAATCAATCAATGTTGATAAAGCAAAAGAGATCGTGGCACGTTGCAGACCTTGGTCGCTGCCGACCCAGGCGTACAGGATACAGGCGTGAGTTTATGTTATGTTTTAATTAATCCTGATATCTAGAGCTGCTAAATTTTGTGAGCTGAGGTTCACATGAATGCAAAGTGTTAACGTTGGGTACGTTCGATCTCATCGAAAACCATGATGACGTATACCCAGATATCAGCGCTTGAAATTGCCAATCCGCGGTGGGTATGCGTGGTAATTAAGCCCATACTATCTTTCTGAGAGAAAGCATGTGCCCTGCAGTGAGACGTCTATAAAAACAAACTTTTAACTCTTTTTTGTATATACTACGACTACAAAAAAGATCGTTATACATTTAAAGAGTCTAAGACCGAAAAAAACTTGGAACGTAACTTAATGATTTTTGCCGAGGGTAGTAAACTAAGACTAATGCTTTCAAAAAGACGCCTGTCACCTCAGTCTACCGAGACGACGGCACTTGCAAAAATACCGAAACGTCGGAAAATTGTAAAATGGAAAAGTAAACGAGTAAATACCACATGATACCACAGTCTAATACCACTGGTAGGTCATTGTTCTACTCTATTTGGGTATGGGGCATTGGCTTTCTTTCAGAGAGAGAGGGGGGGTAGGGTTAATCACCACGCGTGTCCACCGCGGATATTTGGCGATTTCAAGCGCTGAGGTCAGGTTTCCTCACGATGTTTTCCTTTACCGTTAGCTAGTGGTATTTCAACTACAAATTCGCAAAGGATATCAAAGCTAAGAAAATGAAGTCATTAGCTAAGACTGTAGAATACTGTTAGTAGATAGGTACAGGAATTCAAACCAAAAACCTCTCGGATGTGAGGTTAATGTTCTACCGATGCGCTACCATCGCTTAATCGAATCTATTAAATCTTCATTCCAATGTAAGTGCTAAGCTAAGTAATAATTAGCGAGAAAGTTAGCACGTCTTAGAAGCGAACGAGATGTGTTTGTGTTCCACAAAACAAATAGACTAGAAGGAACTGACTATCTCAGTCTAGTCCACGGCGTGGGACACATAGGAAAGACGTGGGGCGAGGGCGCGGAAAAGACGCGACGCGTTATATAGAGTTTGCGCCTTTGCCCCGTCTCTTCTGTGTGGGCTTCGTCCCGTCTCTTCAGTAGATTTTGTATGAAAGTGAATTGGAAGGGCGACGCGTCTTTGACTTCTCGCTTTATCGCCGAATGTTGATGAAGCGTCCGTACAATCTACTCAGATAAATAGATAGAGAACACTTTATTGTACATAAAAATGGAAATTACACGTATATTTCTTAATTGAAGAGTACAAACGGTTGCCTAATAACGGTCGCCATTTAAATCGACTTTTTTATGAAGAATTTTAGTTAAATGGTCGGCCTAAAAAGTAAACGCCGTCGACTGTCAGTCCATTGATCTCTAAGAATCCATTCGACCAGTCGATCTCCAAGAATCTCATCTATTATTGGACATCTACCGGTATATTCAAAATGTAAATGTTGATCTTATGGATTTCTATATCATGAACCTTGAAGTGGTTTCTACGCTTTTGTGTTCGGTACTCCTATAACTTCGTCGGCAGAGAACTTGGCCATAGAAGTATCCACTTTTGTTATTATTTTTATTTTTCCTTTTAATTTATTTGGGTTATTGACAGATTAGTTACACGTATTCATTATCTACAAGTAATAACCACAGCATGCGTACTTTTAAAAACACAAATTAACCTAGTGCTGCTAGTCTATGCAGTACCGTTACTGTTGGTACTTTAGATAACTAACAAACAAAATAGAGAACAAACTATTTCATACAAAAGCAATATACATAAATGATTGTTTGTTTTACACATGTACAAGAGAACAGACTCTTAAGTTTTATTATTATTTTACAGGATCTAAAGTTGTGGTCGTGAATATGTCAAATTCGTCCCTGCGTCGGTTATAGGCTGTCATAATGCGATTCAGAGGGGCGTGAGTGCCCAAGTTCGTGCGATTTTCAGAAAAGCGCAAAAAGAAAGCGGTTACAGATTCTGCTAGTGATGCGCGGAACCCTGATGTTGACCTCCGATAGGAGATGGCGCCACAAGAAGAAGAAGATAAAGCCTAACTTCCTAAAATAGAGTCAACGATCCGTACACTCTATTTTTTACTGGGAACATGGAGGCGTTGTTCTGCCCTATCTGACGGCGCCGTGCTGTCGGGTCTGTCTAAGTAATTATGTCGCATCCGGGAGCAAATGAAGTCGATTTGTTCGCGACTCGTCTTCCTTAATGAGACATTTTAATTTATCCGCTTATAGCTTTTGTCATCCACACACGCCGCACAGCCCGCGGTTCGCTGATTGCCCTACCTAATTTATCTCGATAACGACCTAGGTAACTAAAAGCACTGTTGAGTGCTGTGAAGTTGAACCGTTGAAATTCTATAAAAACTGTCAATTGTCAACTTACAAGCCGGATTAGACTGAAATTTGTGTATGATTTTTGTATTTATTATATTATAGTTCCATGTAAGAAGAAATGGAGCACATATTAGGGTGTCCATACTTCTTACAAATTTCCAATTCTAAATCCAATATAGGATCAGTAAGCTATTCCTAGCTCCTCCGTATTATTTTTTTGGTTGTGTCACTATGTAACATCCGCATACGAAACAGAACTTATTTGGTAATTTAAAAAAACATATTGTTAGATCACTAACCGTATTTTAATACTAAAACGTTGATATAACTTCATTTGATATAATACAACAAAAAAATTGAAGATTTCTCATATTTATAGCATTCTGTTGGGAGGACGCGTGTAAAGTAAATTAATTCAAGCCAAACATTTAAATTCGGATAAAAAGGATATCAAACCTGTTATAACATTTTGATGTCTTAATATGTAAATGAAAGGTGAGGGTAGGACAATAAAAATATGTTACTACTGTTCCGGATATCTGACCCCTGTTCCGTGATTGATTAGGAATAATCGTATAACATATTTTAAATACCTATTCGTGTTTTCCGACCTTTGGTTCAAAACCGTGAATCCAAATTTACAGTGGTACCTATATCATAACGGTGGTGGATACCATAACTTTGACAAATGTTTTCTAAGATGTTAAATGTTAAGAATTAGTCGTACGATATGCGTAAACAATTAAAACAATTGAGTTGGCTGCGCTGACCATAAGACGCTCGAACCATGGATTTTTACGATTTGTATGACTTTTCGTCCTGTTATTGTTTGTTTATGCGTAAATAAAGTAATTTTAGACACCATCAGCTAGCACCATAGGTTATTGGTGAACGAATTCAAAGTCACCCTGTAGTTTCCATAGTAGCAAAACTGCAGCTGCGTCAGACGCACTGCATTACCCGAGGTCCACTTATACGAGGTCAATAACAAATTGTTTATTCGCCATCCAACCAAATTGATTTCCATTCAACCGCATATTTGCCCGGAAATATTATACTTACCCCTCCTGGCGCTCATCGAAACGGATTCCTACGCTTTATTCAACAGAGCGGAGGAGTTAATTTATTGATTACCTTGAGTCCTACTGGAAGAGTTACCTGAATCCTGTTTGAAGAATTACCTGAGTCCTACTTGAAGAGTCTTACCTGAGTCATACTTCAAGAATCTTACCTGAGTTACCTGAATTCCTGTCCGTCTCCACGGCCTGTCTCCGTCACTTACTTGCCCGTCTCCACGGCCTGCCTTCGCAACTTGCCTGCCCGTCTCCACGGCCTGCCTGCACAACTTGCCTGTCCGTCTCCACGACCTGCCTTCGCAACTTGCCTGCCCGTCTCCACGGCCTGCCTTCGCAACTTGCGTGTCCGTCTCCGCGACCTGACTCCACGGCCTGCTTCTCCGACCTAAGGTTGCTTTTGTACATATTTTTTGATGTTTTCATTATTATTAAATTTTTTTGTTTAATTATAGGTTAGGGGGTTTTGATGATTACATTTTTACATCTCTAAATCTCTCTTTTTATTTCTTTAGCTTCCGTTACCAAGGGTTATGCCTTCACACAACCCTCGGTAACGTGACAAGGTATAAGATAAGATAAGATAAGATATTTGTTTATTTTCTGTCCACAAATTACATTCACACCCGAAAACAACATTGAATAGGTAAATGATACAGAGCAAAAGAATGTACTATTTGTGGAAAGACTAGAGCCTAAACTAGATCAAAAGATCTGTATCTTAGGCTTCCAGGCCTCCCGTATTACAAAGGATTGGTATCATATTCGTAGCGTCATCAGCATAAGGTACACGGTATTATTAGGTTACGTATAAAAATTGACAGATGTTATAAAATAAGGTAAGATGTATGTATGTATATATGTATGTGTGTCCCTGCTCAGCCCTACGGCCGGAGTCTTGGGTTCGGGTTTCAGACACTAAGCAGAGGGTGTGTGAATGTGTGTGAGAAGTGTATTTTTTATGTAGTTAGAGTGTTAAGCACTTTATCTCCGGATCATTTTCTCTGACAAAATTACTTAAGGCCATGTTCTCCGAGCGCATGATCGCGCTGCACGAGCAAATAGTTGAGGGAGGTGTGGGCATTTTGAAATGCAGTTTTAATTACTACAATTTTGACGAACGACGTCAATAACTCATTTAATGATAATCACATTTGGTATACACGGTTGACTACCGAAAGTTCGAGGTTCGGGCTTGATTTCCACTGGAGGCCGCCGTACTTGAATTGTTCAAATGGCTTCAGTCTGGGTGTATTTACACGTTTGTTTCCTTGCCTGGTTACCATAGCACAGGGCATCAAGTGATTGACGAGGATTTTTCCGTAAAACCTAAGCCCTCATTTCTTTTCCAGGATTGGATGATACTGTGCTCGTGGCAACTTAGACACACCACAGGCTACATCTACGGTCCTGTTTTATTTCTTTGATTTGTCTGTTGTGTATTTATTTTTCTTTCTGTTATTGTGCATATTATGTTACTTATCTGTTTATTTTGTTTCTGTGACGTGTCTTGTTGGTTTAATAAATGTCTTTCTTTCTTTCATTAGATGCTTATTCTTATGTGACTCCTTGAGTGCATACAATAAAGAATATTCTATCTATCTATCTATCTCAGCTGTCAAAATTCAAAACATAGGATCTCAACTTTTTTAAAAACGGGTTTTTGCATTTTTGGGCTTAATAGGTTAAACACCACATGGTTGGCGCTTAAATACACCTATTTTCAGTTATTTGAATTTCGATCATATATTTTTTCGTGGTACAAATTGAAAACATAGAAAACAACAAACTCAGCGCAACAAATTCAAAAAGTCTAGTTACTATTATGATCTTGCTAGGTTGTAAATTTGTTGTTGGCATTTACTAATTTACGAATTTGCGATGTTACAGAAACTGTTACGATTGAATTCAGTAAGTCGAGCGGCGCTTGTAAATTTATAGTTTTTCAGTTTCTTCAAGAGCCAAAAACATAACATGAATTCACGTTTGTATCCCGGAGGCCAACGCTTGCCACTTGCCACGATCCCGACAGAACTCCGTCGCTTTATCAACACTCATTAGTCGTTGCATGCTAATGAGTACTGATGTATACCTTTGCTAATAAATCCCGTATTTGGTCGAAGTATGTCCGCTTGGGACGTACCTTACCGCCACTTCTACCCACATTCACTCGACATATTTCTCTCTTCAATGTTTCTTTTTTCATCCTCTGCACGCACCCTCTAATGTGTAGGTACTGTTAAATGTAATTTATAATATAATATATTGTGTCTTTAGCTATAATTACTCACATATATAGTTTTTAAGCCTACTATTAAAACGAGTGTTACTAACTTGAAATAAATATTAATAATAATAATTATTTATGTCTAAACCAACGCAATATTCCTTTTTAGAGTTCCGTACCTCAAAAGGAAAAACTGGCCAAGTGCGAGTTGGACTCACGCACGAAGGATTCCGTATCATTATCTATACAACATTAGACACAAAGATCGAGAACAAAACGGCAAAACATCACGTTTGTTGTATGGGAGCCCCCCTTAAATTTGTATTTTATTTCAATATTTTTTTTTTAGTAAATAATATGCAACTTAATATTTTGTGAATATTTCAAGCGTCACCCTGTTTGCCGTTATTAATACCGAACAAAAAACGGTAAAAACATTACGTTTGTTGTATGGGAGTTCGCCTTAAATATTTATTTATGCCTTTTTTTAGTATTTGGTGTTATATCGGCAACCATAGGTATATGTCAAATCTACAGTCCACTGAAGCTGTGAAAAAATAAAACTTCTAAGATGCGGCCTCAAAAAACGTATATTTCGACACTCAAGGGAATAAAAATTTATAGGGTACCTACTTTCCGTTGACCTAGAACTATGTTTGGCAAGTAATATGTTCTTATACTACAAATACAGGGAAAAATCTGAAAACTATACATTTGTAATTAAATCATATAAAAATTGTCTTTGAAGTTCGGGAAAGGTTCGGAAAAAAACTGCGAGACTCGGTTCCTAAACTATTTATATATAATTGTGTAAGTACCTACAAATTTATACGGAACTCTCTGTGGGTGTGTCCGACTCGCACTTGTACTTTTTAAGATTGTTTACTTTTTATTCAGTATTAACCCCTGAGCGGATGCGATGGGGCTTACAATAAATGGTGTATTTGAATATTCGTTAAGTAATATATGGAGAAATATATATTTTTCTAAATTTTAATATTTTGTTTTCATTACAGACCTTTTTTAGACACCTACTAATAGGTACTATACCAAGAGTAATTTTACTATTATTTATGTGTATTTTTTTATTTATGTAATTTTACACAGATACTACTTTTAAATTAGTTTTTAGTTTATCTTTTGTAAAAAAACTATGACAAAACCTACACACAGCTAAAAGGATGTGAAACTACAGCCAAGTATTTAACGCATCTTTTCGTCCAACCCCTGAAACTCTAACACTCTTAGTTATCTTAGGGCAACCCTATAAAGAGACCCACCTGTTTTTTTGGTCTCCTGAATAATTTAATAATTTATAAAAGTAAGTGAAATCGTTAAACCAATATATAAAATGTGCAGTGCTTACGAAAGTTTAAGTTGTAAAACTAATTTGTTATCCAAGTACATACAGGTGATCGGAAAAGCTACCCAAAGTAATATGACGATCATACTTTGAATAAATAAATTCAAATTTTGGCATCTCAATGAGTTTGTTTATTTAAAACAACGAACAATTCTGTCTACTTGTTATGCTTGAGTGGAGTTATAAAGCAATGGATATTATTAGATAAATCAACTAAAGTTTAGCTAACACAATCCATAATACATCAGGTTAGTTTGACAACCATGAATTCTGAACATGAATTCAAACCGAACAGCTAAAGTGATTAAAAAATATGAGTAAAAGAAAAAAACGTATTAGTATAAAAGTTACAAATATTTAATATATAAAAATCTCATGTCAGTGTTTGTTATCGAACTCCTCCGAAACGGCTTAACCGATTTTTCTGTATATTTGGTAGGTCTGAGACTTGGTCATAGGCTGATTATAAATATGATAAAACACTCAGCTGGTATATAAATGACCCGGGCGTCTTATATATATATATATATATGTATATTAGAGCGACGACCTCGTGGCGCAGCGGTAGTGCATCTGCATACCATGCGAGAGGTCCTGGGTTCGAATTCCGGCTAGAGACAAAAAAAACCCCAGGTCTTGGATGTTTACATGTTTGTGATGTCGCTGTTGCTGGTTCCCACGACACAGGGTATCCTAGTGTGGGGCCAGAAGCAATGTACCTATGTGCCTGTATGTAAATGTTTATGTTTATATATCTGATAACGCCAAATATACCTATGGGTTGCCTTGCATTGGCTATACACACTTTTTAAGGTGCCGTATCAGAACAGTGCTTATTCCTTAATAATAATTAATAATAATAAAAATGCCTTCGACGTCCGACTGTCCGACTGACCTATTTAAATCGGTGTTTGCTGTCGTTATATTGTAAAAAAAACGGTAACGCATGCCTACAAGTGTCAAACTTAGTGTGATTACACCCAGGGCGGTATGATAAATCAGTAACTTTGGATAGAGGAACCACTTTTTTATGTAAATTTTGTTTTATTTGTTAGACGATGTTTCAAGCTCTTCACATTACATTACATTACATAGATTACATAAATTTACACCTGTATCTCGGAGAGGTAAGCAGAGACCAGGGTTGGCCACTTGCCACCATCCAGACAAACCAATTTCACTTAATCAACATACATTAGTCGTTGCGTGCACGCACGCCGCACGAACGTGTGCGTGTCTACGAACGTCATTATACTGCAATCGGTTTATGCACACACATGTTAGGTTAATGTGTGCGTGTCTACGAACGTCATTATACTGCAATCGGTTTATGCACACACATGTTAGGTTAATGTGTGCGTGTCTACGAACGTCATTATACTGCAATCGGTTTATGCACACACATGTTAGGTTAATGTGTGCGTGTCGCCTTCGTCGAATTTTGTTCGACATACTTTGTCTTTGCGTGGTATGTCTATGCCCCTGTGGAAATGCCCACCGTTGTGAATTTTTCATTTACTTTTTTGTTCCAATACTTCCGCTAGGCACTCAATGGAAGCTGCGAAATACGTTTGAGAAAAATAGTGGGAATTCATGGAATAATCCGAAGCTTCCTCACTAAAATCACTTGTGCGAATCCGGGAGGTGTCGCTAGTAAAACAATAAAGGATGAAAGCTAATGAAATGGAATTGGAAGCCGTTCGTCGCATTTATAACTTGGTCAATGGAAGCTGCAAAATACTTATAAAAAGTAATGGAAATTCGTGGAGCGAACTAAAATCACTTGTGCGAAGCCGGGAGGGGTCGCTAGTAAAACAATAAAGGAAGAGCTTGAATTGGAATTGGAATTGGAAGCCGTTCGTCGCGTTTATATTTTGGTCATTAGTCTTACTAATTGCCGGCCCAGTTCCCACAGGAGATGCTTTACAATTTAGGCCTCGCTTTCCTCACCAAATTGATTGATGGGCTTTGCCATTAGAAAGCATATCGACGGGTGGACTTGCACGTTTGCGAGTATCTATCAGAAACTCTTTTTCTAAACGGCTGTTTGAACGGCTTTTCACGGTACAGTCGATAGCACGTGAATCTTGTTTTTTTTTTTTTGCAAATTCGTTCTTAACGTAACTGATTAGAGAGCATGTATGTAAGGGTCCATGTGTCGACTGTACAACGTCCGATCCTTCCATAACCTCTTCTAGTAAGCGAAAGTTTAAAATCGTATTTTTTTACAGTTAGATACAAATTGTCCGCGTTTGATTTCAAGATTTTATAAAAATGAAATAAAAAGGATTGTGAATTACTTAATGAAAGTGGTTGAATTATCGCATACAAATAAAATGGGTCTTTTTAGGTTTAACGTCATTTTTAAAACACGTTGTATAATCATAAAACATGTTTACACTAAGTTTAAACTAAGTGTAGGTAAGTAATAACTTGCATATAACTTAAGTTTACACTAAGTTAGACAACGCACACACAGCCAACAAGGGTTTAAAAGGGTAAAATATACAAAAACCGCTGATATACTTTTTGTGATGTCGAAGTTTTCCCATAATTTGCTAGTATTGGCGAATAGAATTTCTTAATCCCTGTATAATCTAGGTCAGCACTAAGAAAGGAAAAAAAAAGTTCTATTATGACAATTCACAAGTTTGCATTTTCTGAAAATTTGCATTACTTTTTATGTACGTGAATTTGCTGGAGGACTAAGATGGTCATTAAAATTTACTCACCACATGAAGGAAAACATTATGAAGACTCTCAGTGTTTGATGTGTTCACATACTTCTGCGGACCCCCTTTACTCGTGCACTCTCTCGCCGTACTTGCAGTATCTTAATGTGCTCCACGGAATAAAATAACGCTACTAAAATGGAACAAATCATATCTTTTTAGGGTTCCGTAGTCCGACAAGGAACCCCTATAGTTTCGCCATGTCCGTCTGTTTGTCCGTCCGCGGCCTAGCGGTAATTTAATATGTGTATAAATATTTATCACGCCGACAAAATTGAAGAATAAAATGTTGGAAACAAAATTTTTACTGTACCTTCTAAAATACTATTTGAAACATTATTCGAAATACTATTTGAGCTTTGACATCTTAAAAAAGTGTATTAAACTGGCTATATGTAACGCTTCTGCATGGTAGTTTTAAAAATATTTTTGTACACCCAATGGGTATAACATAGAGGCACTTAAAATAAATGTAACACCTGTACGACCATTACCTATGTTAAACAAAATAAATTGATTGATTTGATTTGATTTGATTTGACATGAAAAGTGGTAATGATATTTTTTTCTCGTCTACCCCATCATGTGGGGCATCATTGGATTGGTCGTTGAAAAATATTGTGAATGTAGAAAGAAGAAGAATTTACATACAGGCACATTTCTTAATTTACGGTTCCTGGCTAAACGGTTGATTGTAAAGACGTGAATTCGGGGTATTAGTAGCAGCACATATAATGAATTTAAAAGGAAAAGTATCACGGCTAAGTAGGCTTTACTCGTTAACGAGTAATAGGCAACCAACTTATAAAAGTAAAATTTCGTACAAATAATCCATTGAAAATGACTTCGATGAAGTTGTTAATTCTGGCACGCACATGGCCGGTTTTTTTACAGATCGTTTTTGCAAAAAGACCAATCTCTCAATTATGAGTATAGTGATTTTTCGGCCGTTTTCTGTCATCTGTACAAAATATAAGTTTTTATCCTTTGGTGGCGCCAGTGTATGGAGGCCCTTCACCAGTTGTTTCACAGCTTGTTGCCTCATTTAACAGCTAATTTGATGTCCGGAAAACAAAATATTTCTTCGCAGTTCGGGAGTGCTGAAGGTTTTATAGACTCTCGCGAGACAAGATAAGTGCTCGTTTATTTTGGTATTGTGTCGGTTGGGCAGAGGCGGGTTTTTATAGACCACTTGGCAGTAGAGTTCTGTTTCGGGGTTATATACTGCCCAAAACCTAAGATTATTTCTTGTCTCTCTGTATTATTCTCACTACCTTAATATAATACTGCACATTGAGTGCATAATTGTTGGGTCCTGCTGAATACAGGCTCCTGCTAAAAATCAGTATTTTTGGTACTGCGCTACGTGCGTACCAACAACAATATGCTGAGTTGGAGATCTATTTGTTGCCACGGGGGGATCTGTTATACTTTACTTTAATTTCTTTTGATATTGTTAATGCTTTTTAAATGTGATTTTGTATTTATTTTTATGACACCTTCTGTGGCGGTAAATAAATGCTATTTCTTCTTCTTCTTCTCCTCATAATAAAGAGGAAGTTGGAGCAAAGCCAGTTGCGCTGAGAATGGCAATTTCATTAAATGCACAGGTCAATTTCAGAACTTAGCATCCATCTATTGGTTTTCTACTTCGAAAAAATTGTCTTATTTTATTAAAACATTTACTGTATGTACCTATATATATTTAATGTAGTTTATATATAGCCCACATTTAAATAATTTTTATTTGAAACTATTAATAAAATAATAATAAATTCACCATGGGCATCGTCAAGAGATTGAATGGGTCACATTATAATTCCAATATAAATAACTTAATAGCATGAAAAGAAAAGCTAATAAAACGTTTATAACTTTTTTTTTATTTAGGACAGATTGACACTTGACCGCAGTCACGCCTGATGGTAAACGAATACAGGGTTTAACATGTTACGTGTTTACCTATGAAATGCCGGTTGGCTCTGGTTTTAAAGATATTATATGTCTGTCTGTCGTTTTACTAATACTCCACTGTCCGTCTGTCTGTCTGTCTGTCACCAGGCTGTATCTCATGAACCGTGATAGCTAGACAGTTAACATTTTCACAGATAATGTATTTCTGTTGCCGACTAAAATAAATATTTAAGGGGGCTCCCGTACAACAAATGTGATTTTTTTGTCGTTTTTTTCTCGATATAAATAACGGCAACAGGTAAACACTTAAACTATTCAAATGTTGTTTAGATAATGGTACCCTTCATGCACGAGTCTCACTCGCTCTTGGCCGGTTTTTGAGAGTAAAGTTGCATCTGATCTTTCTATAGTTTGTATAAAAAGCAGTAGGAAAACCAGAAAAACCGCACCAAAAGCTTTGTTCCGCCCAAGTTATTTAATGATTTTTTTCCATTTTATGCTCTCAATGACCTATCTTTATGCTTAGTTTATCGTGAGGCAGTCACGGACAAAAATGGTAATTTTTGACCGCCAAAATGTCAAGAACTAATTTTCATTAAATTGGTGGATTTTGGAACGTTGGGTTGGGAGCCTTAACTTTAACAGACATGCAGAATTGCCACTATATGTACGAGACTTTGATTTATGAGGTGGCTAAGAGTCACTCAAAATGTAGACATAAATATACGCCTCACGTTGCGGCTCTAACTTGTCTTGATACGGTATCGCGTAAAAAGTATCGTAAAAGAAAAGTTTGTTGAATTCAAATATTATAAAATATTTTTTTATAAACGTGGAATATTTGTACCTCAATCATTCATAAACGGCTCAAGGCATTTCTTTGAAAACTAACACAATAAACCACGTCCTGGATACAGAAATATTAAGTTTTATGTATAATATTCTGGTAACGCATTATCGTTTATCAAACATAAATGTTTTACTCCAATCCTACGCGGATTATTACAATCAGGTTGTTATTTGGTCTAATAATGATTATTGACTCAATGTCGTAGCAATTTGTCTGACAAAAATGTCAGTTTAATAAGAAGCTACGGGGCGTGTAAATATAATTACGTTTTGGTGTTAATTTATTTGCTCCAATTTAATTTCAGCGTAAAGCTCGCAATTTTGGCGGAGTACCTACATAGTCTAAGTCCGCTTGCGTTGTTAACTATTTCTTTAAAACATAAAATTAATGCCTTGCAATCTGTACAAAAATAAAGGCAACGGCTCACTAATTGTATAATTTGGATGCTTCGTGTGTGTCACGTTATGATGTTGAACGGCGAAACGAATTATGATCTCTATCTTGGCTTAAAATACAAGAAAGATTGTTTATCCAAACTACAAGTATATTATCACTTCTTTAACTTGTGGCGTAAGTTAACGAACTGAACACATAGCGATCGTCATGCAGTGTTGATTAATCGATACAACCGCATACGAGTAGGTACCACACAATATCGATTCCCGTAGAAATAATTTTAAAAATCACCTTGACAACGAATTGCTTTTACACGAGCATACATAGACATGGTTTAAAAAGGCTTTTTAGATAGAAAAGTTTACTCACCTTCAGCAAGGTTGAAGAAGATCACTCGAAATACTGTTTTCTTCGGTTAATGACTACAATGATATACTTTCAAAAAAGTAAATTACTAAGTAGGTAAATGATTACTAATATACACGAAACTTTTATTATATAAGCGTCTACGTTAAACGTTCTAAATACTTTTTATAAGCTAGGCAGAGATTATTGATGAGTATTGCTTTAAAACCACACGTTAGTTTAGCTTCAAGCGGAGTAAAGTTTCTGCTAGTTTAGATTTTATTTGGTTTCATTGTCGTCAGCTTTTCCCGCCACCGGTGTCACATGTTGGCAGAGCGGGCGGCAAGGGCGGGCGGCCGGGGCGAGCGCGCGTCGTGTTCTGCCGCCCAAGTGCGAGCCACGCAGCCCGCCCGCCCAGAGATAAACTTGGAGCAACTTTTTTGCTTCGTCAAACCTGGCCAAATGCGTGGGAACGACAAGATGAAATAAGAATAACATAGTTTGCTTTCCTTGGAGAAGCCATTTTAAAAATGCAACTTTGAAATGCCGCAAGCTTTTTCCTTCTTCACACCTAGCCAAAAATATTTTGCTGTCATTGGAGAGGCTATAGTAAAAGATCAATCCTGAAAAAGATCCTTCTCTACAACTTACACGGTTCATGTATATGAAAAGAACCCAAATGCTAAGCATTAACTACTAGCAAGCGGGACCAACCTAGATACCTCGCAAGGAGTTACAATGTTGAATTTGGATCCTGTATTCGGCTTGTTGGTTATTTTTTAATTTATTATGGTTCCGTACCCAAAGGGTAAGGGAGAGTTACTAAGACTCCACTGTCCGTCTGTCTTCACCAGGCTGTATCTCAGGAACCGCGATACCTACACAGTTAAAATTTTCACAGATGATGTATTTCTTTTGCCGCTATAACAAGAAATACTAAAAACAGAATAAAATAAATAGTTAAGTGGGGCTCCCATACAACAAAATTGACTTTTTTGCTCGATATTAATATTGGCAACAGGTAGTAAAATATTCATTGAATATTTAGTTGTATATTCACTTTAAAATAAATCAATAAATTAAAATAAAATAAATATTTATTTATTTATGGGAGCCTTACAACAAACGTGATTTTTTTACAGTTTTATCTCGATATTAATAACGGCAACAGGTAGACGCTTGAAATATTAAAATGTTGTATAGATAATGATACGGAAACCTTCGTGTGCGAGTCCGACTCGCACTTGGCCGGTTTTTTATTTCTGCTTCTTTTTAACTTTTTTTTTTGATATTGCTAATTTTATATAGCCTATGACACTCGCGCAAATATGACGAACCGATTGAGATCTTATTTGTAAAAATCTGACCATTCGATAAGGAGTTATGAGGGAACATAGAATCGGACATACATACATACAAACGAGCTAAATACATTACCCTCCTATTGGGCTTCGCCTCAGTCGGGTTATAAGTATAGTAAGTTTTTATTATTAGAGTAACTCGGTTTATATGCATTTTTGAGACCTGTTTTTTTATGCGAGTTTTCTATGTCCTTAATGGTATAAATAGTACTCCCATCTATTTTTAAGACATTTCCTTATTGTTATAGACCAAATTCCAAAGTGCTTTTCGAAGAAGTTAGAGCTGTAGTTTTAACAATGAAAGCGTACTGCTAAAACTTGGCCATAGTGTAGCTAAGAGCTCCCCGACTTAAAGCTCAAAATCCAGTGAGAACACCTTCCACCAAGCAAATTGTAATTTCTAAGCGAAAACGTGAAGTCATCGTGAAATATTTGCGAAGGACTCCTAGGCAAAACATTGCTTCGTTTATTGCTTCCGACCTTTCGACGTTCTAGCAAGAAAGGTCCTTAGGGAATGCATTTGGACTCTCATTATGAGCATATTTTTTACTATGCTATAAGGGTCTGGGTGCGAAAATGAAACGCCTACGTCAGGCATTTAAATTACCTACCTCTTTAAGCAGAATAAAATATGAACATAAAGAAGGAAAAAGTTTACGCTTATATACACTGAAGATACGGGAATATTATTTACTCGATTGACCTGGAATCGCCTAGAGTATTCGATTACTATTACTAAGACTTCGCTGTCTGTCTGTCCGTCCGTCCGTCCGTCTGTCCGTCCGTCTGTCTGTCACCAGGCTGTATCTCAAGAACCGTGATAGCTAGAGAGTTGAAATTTTCACTGATGATGTATTTCTGCTGCCGCTATAACAAAAAATACTAAAAATGAAATAAAATTAATATTTAAGGGGGGGCTCCCATACAACAAACGTGATTTTTTTGCTGTTTTTTTATCTTTGTGTCTAATGTTGTATAGATAATGGTACGGAACCCTTCGTGCGCGAGTCCAACTCGCACTTGGCCGGTTTTTTATTTTAGCCTAGTGACCGGTGTTTTACCTGACTCGGCAAACGTTGTTTTTAACCGACTTCAAAAAAGGAGGAGGTTATCAATTCGACGCTTATATATTTTTTATTTGCCTATGTTCCTCCATAACTCCGTCAAATCTTAACCGATTTTGACAATTCTTTTTTTGTTCGAACAGGTATAACGTCCCATTGGTCCCATTTTAATTTGGTGAAGATCTGATGGAGACTTTCAGAGATGGAGAACGGAACTTCAATGGACAGCAGTAAATAAGCCCTAATGGGGCCCATCCTTTAGTAATATCCGTATGTTTCATAAAATAGCGTAAAAGTAGGCCCAAGTTAATTTGGTGATGTTCCGGTGAAGACTTTCGGAGATGGAAATTTAGAACATCAAATTTTAAAGTAACGAATTAAATAGGGTAAATTATGGTTATAAGGGACTTATTTATTTTTCTCCCGCTCCCCCACAAAAAATTTAAAACTAAAAATTTTTTTAATAAAAAATAAAAACCGACTTCGAAAAACTACAGCACTAAAAAGTTAGAAATAATTTAAATAATTAGAAGTATTTATACATGTAGGTATTGTAGAAGTATAATTTGTAGTCGGTGCCCAGTTTCAAGACCAGCACATATATTTTGGGCACCGGCTCCAAATTATACTAAATTAATTTAGTAAATTATTACTAAATTTGGAGCTTAATTAATTGTGATTTAAAACGATTGCGGATTATGTTCAGCACTGGATGAGCACGGGCTGATTATTATTCAATGATTGATGCCTGCATCAGGCACATATCAGGTGAGCTATACTCCATTCAACGAAACGAGCTCCCAAAGAAAATCATCCATGTGCGCCCATTGGTTAATACGCGTGACCTTCAATAGCCACTGCATTAAGTAAAGTAAAGTAAAGTAAAGTAAGGATTTATTCAATTACCAAAATGAAGTAAATCAAACAAAGTAAACCTGCCCTATGAAGCAGACCGTCTTCGCTTATAGTTTCGCTTATCTCTAGCCGCGCCCATTGACTAATCAGATATGAGTATTTGTTTCCCTATGAGTTCGACTTGTGGAACGGACTATATAGGCCGTATGTTGGAGGGGCCTAATGTAGACAATTTATTTTAACAAAGTTAAAACGAAAGAAAGCCTTCTGCTTTTATTACTATGTTTGTAGGCTAATCACAACTTTCCAGCTTTTTGCATGCAAATTAAATTGTGTAGTGTCTGAGAGCAAAAACTTCGGTTTGTCATACAAGCAAAGTAGGCTTAGATTGTAAGTAGCCTTGATATAAGTAGGTTACATTTTTTACTGTGTTGTCACGACAGCAATAAATGAGGGTCGTACATTTGAAAATGAACGACCCTGGTAACAGAACTCTGGTATAAATATGAGACAGAAAAATAAAGACATCTATGGTAACAAATTAACACATCACAAAAGAGGTTATTGCCGTGCCCACAAAGTCTGTCTGTCTCGGTGACCTTTTACTTTATTGTATAACATACATACAATTGAATTTGTCTTAATTCTTTAACTGCACCACGGCACGCACTTCGTAGTAGAATTATGGGTTACCGTAGGCACTGACTGAAAATCAGCGCTGCGGGATCACTTCCTCAGCACAACGCTGAGTCAGCTGCCTTTTGTGGCAATGTAGATACACCACAGGCTACATCTATGGTCCTGTTTTATTTATTCGTTTTGTCTGTTGTGTATTTAGTTTTCTTTCTGTTGTTGTGCATATTATGTTACTTATATGCTCATTTTGTTTCTGTGATGTATCTTGTTGGTATAATAAATGTCTTTCTTCTTCTTCTTCTTCTAAAGGGATTTTTCTCTTGAACCGCAATACGAGTAGGAAGCCAGGGAAAATTTTATTAGAGTACTAACTGTTTCCCGCGACTTAGTTCGCGTGGTAATTTTGATGTGTATTTTTCCGGGATAAAAAATAGCCTATGTGCTAATCCAGACTATAATCTATCTCTGTGCAAAATTTCATCCGGATCTGTTCAGCCGTTTTTGTGTGAAAGAGTAACAAACATCCATTCATTCCATCGGTCTGCGACTGGGTTGCCCAATTACTGTGCCCCATCGCTGCCCCTGCGGTACCGACGTCGATCGCCTGGGCCACCATGATCTGTCGTGTCAACGGAGCGCCGGCCGCCTTTCCCGCCACGCGGCTCTCAATGACATCATCCGGAGGGCCTTTGCCACAGCCGGGGTTCCGGCCACGCTGGAACCTCCAGGCATCATCCGCGACGATGGTAAAAGGCCCGATGGAATGACATTGATCCCCTGGAAACATAGGAGGCCGCTAGTATGGGACGCTACATGCGTTGACACGCTGGCACCCTCTCATGTTTCCCAGAGTGGAAGAGCCGCTGGTTCAGCGGCTGGCGCGGCCGAAAGCCTCAAACGGCGCAAATACGGTTCAATAGGAAACAATTACATATTTGCGCCGTTTGGGGTCGAAACCATAGGCACTTGGGGCCCAGAGGCGCGCCTGCTGTTCAAAGACTTAGCGGCGCGCCTAATCGACGCATCGGGAGACCAGAGGGCTGGCGCGTACCTCGGCCAGAGGATAAGCCTGGCCATCCAAAGTGGTAACGTCGCCAGCGTCCTGGGCTCATTACCGCGGGACAGTGACCTGGGGCAGGTGTTTTATTTGTAAATATAGAATTTATGTTATTTGTATATTTTTATCATTTATATATTAATTAAGTCCAGTTTCTTATAAATGTATATAATAAACTAATTTTGTCCATTCATATACATACAAACTTTCGCGTTTATAATATTAGTAAGGAAGGATGTGTTTGAATGTATTGTATATGCGTGCTTTTTTTTACTTAGCCTGCATAAATCCCACTGCAGGAACAGACTTTTGCTTAGAAGTATGGGCTTAATTACCATGCGTGCCACCGCGGATTGTCAATTTCAAGCGTTGAGGAATATGAACACCTCAAACACTCACGAGACATACCAGATGGTCTGACGACCTGGTTACGATAGCGGGGAGTCGCTGGATGCGGGCGGCACATCAGCGGGAAGCTTGGAAAACCACGAGCTAGGCCTATGTCCTGCAGTGGCCGTCAAATGGCTGATGATGATGAGACACTCACGATGTTTTCCTTCACCGTTAGCGAGTGGTATTGCAACTTCACATGGGTTACGCTTTATTGCACAGAATATTTAAAAATATTACGTTTATTGTTTTAGCTCTAGCGTAAAAACGATAGCACACAAATGTCAACTTTGTGTAATTATAGTGCGGTCTCTATAGTGTGTATATAAAAAAATAATACAATAAAAACCAGTTACTTAGGAGTCGGACTCCATGTAAGGGGCCGATCTGAATGAAATAAATCACGCTTTTGTACGGAACCCCCGGTGCGTAAGTCTGACTCGCACTTTGCCGGTTTTTTTCGTGTGGCATTAAACAATTCGCGGGCGTAACAATTATGTTTTAAATCCATTTTCCAATTAATCTCTTCCAATTTCCCAATTTCTTTCTAAGCGTTCCTCCATGCTGAAAACGAGGAAAACTGTGAAAGTTAACGCCCACCGATCTCGACCTATATCAGAAACAAAAACCGTAAATTATGTCCCGGATAGCTTCTGTAAATAAAGGCAGACCCTTTTAAACGGAGACTCTCTATTATTGCTAAACGGAACGCCTATCTGTTCGTCTATGAATGAATGAATTATCACATAATTTTATTAAATTCGCTCTTCACGCGCTTTTTCGACGTCGCAGCCTTCAGTAAATCATTTTCCTACAAAGAAGAATGTCCATTACATGTAACTTGTATGGTTTTTATGCACTATCTATTAAACAACGCCACTAAAAAAATAAGAAAAACTGCGAAAATTCATAAAAAACATAAAATATGGTATTTAAATAAAAACCTACTTAATAAGTGCAAAGCAAAAGTTGTTGTAAATGAGAAACTCTAATGGGCATGTTTCATGAACTGCGCTTTTTTGAAATCGCGACGTGTAGGTATGTGGCAGTTTGGATGTCTAGATATTTTATTATTTGTTGTGCCGACAAACACGTAATTTTTCATACATTTGGAGATTGACTGGCGGCCGCGTTTCATACAACTACAACTCTTTTTTTTTTTTTATCTTTATTGAAGGGCTTGGTCACATAGTGATCATGTCACCCTAACTACAGCTCGTAGTTTATTATGACAATTTAATGTACATTCCGTAGCCGAGTCTACTTGTTAATCTGTAAAATAATCGAATTTGTAATGTGCATCGAATTGTCATTGTAAACCATGGATTGTAGTTCTATCAAATAGGGTCCAGCTCTGTGAGTAGAATAAAACACTTCCATGAACAAAGACACGGGCACAGCTAGTAAAGCTTTAAACGCAAGTCAGATTAGAAATCCTGTAGCAATGCAGCGAACCTCTTGGGACATAATTCACCGGATTTGTTTCCCAGGAAAATTTAAAGATTTTCTAGGGTCAATTTTTCATATGGTGACATATTGCCTATTATGGTTTATAAATACTTAAATACTTTTTTACCGTACTTCATATGAAATATCCAAAGTATGAAATATCTGGGTAAATAACACACACTGCTTGTACAGTCGACAGCAGCTCTGCTAGACCTTTACATTTTAGCTGCAAATTCGTCCATAAGGGCCGTAACGTAACTAGGTACCATGCACGGATTGGCATTTAAAATTATTGATGGCAATATGGTATTTGACACGATCAACAATAAATTATGCTCGATTAAAACAAAAATTACAAAATATCTCGGAAAATGTATCTCTTTTAGTCAATCACTAGTTATTACAATTTTTAAATAGATTTAACATAAAAAGAGTGCTCTGAAATGTGACGTCATAAGCCAGTATTTACATAAAAAATTCCGTTTTAAAAGTAACTCATTTGATATTTTGTCAAATACCCAATTATTGAATATTATCATGTACTTATTGTATAGTGATAAGGCCGCCGTCTTTACTTTTAGGTTAAGAAATACCTGTGTATTTCCTTTTTTGTGCACAATAAAGTGTGCATAAGTGTAAGTGTAAAGTGTGTGTCTCTATCTCCACGTTTCAGATTATTTGAGAAGAGATTGGCTGTCCCAAAAATAAACACAGTAAGAGACATTTTTTTTTAAAACTGAGAAAATGTCTACTGTGTTTCTTTTTGGGACAGCCGCGATGGTCAGAGTGTTTTTTTTTAACGCTGCCTTTTTCGCCGCTACACATTCGACCCGAAAGCAGCGGCCAACATTGTACATTGATAAATATATAAATAAATAACTTCCACACAACACGATCACTTGTCCTGGTCCCAAACTAGGATGTCCTAGTCCCAAACTAGGATACCCTGTGCTATGGTAACCAGGCAAGGACATTACAAACATTAAAATACACTGAGACTGAGGCCATGTATACAAATATTCGGCGGCCCCTAGTGGAAATCGAACACATAACCTCCGGCATGGTAACCAGACGTGATACCGCTAAACGCAGGTGCTGTCGAATGTACATCGATGCTGTTTTAATAAAACGCGACGTTGTTTGTACTTAAAACTTTTATAGTGAACGAGTTATTCTGCTGGGACAAGTTTCAGCAGAATCGCGCATAAAATGGCTTTACTGCGTCTTCAGCTGCCGTAGCGGTTGTTTACAAAGGGGCAACATATTTGTTTTTTTACTGAGTCGGCAGCTGATCAATATCGTATGGGTAAGGTAGAGTAGGTAGGCTAATATGTCAATTACAGTTTATGTTTTATAACGACTTTTATTTAATGAGGTTTTTCTCAGATTTTTATTTTTCTCAAACATTTATTAGTCTTTGCATGCACGCACGCCGGTTTCGAGAACTTTTATGTTGTCCTTTGCTAATATATTTAATACCACAATGACATACATATAACAAGTGAACAAAAATAAGCGAAACAAGAAAAATAATCCTAAAACCCAGGGTATGTCTATGTAGCGGTAAAATGGCCTCGAGCTCAGTATACGCTACAGTTTTTATCACAGCACTGATTTTCAGCACGGGCCTTTGGTAAATCACGGAGTTTCAACCAAAACAGAAGAAAAGTGATACTTAATATTAAAGGGATATCTGCTGGTAAGGACCTTGATAGGAGGAGGAATGTCATTCCAGTATTTTGACGGCGTGGATCTGAAGCTGCCTCGAAAGGATACAGTTCGATGTGCCGGCACTACTGCTCTGGACTTGGGAATTTGTACTTATTACGTGACCACTGAATTTTGTTATACAAACTATTCAGGGTTGTCAGTTCTGGTAACATTGAATAACAAGCCACGTGGACCTGGAAGGTTTCGACACGTGGACCTCTTTAACACATTCTATCTGTATCCGTATCTGTTGAATTAGTAATATCGCCACATCCGGTTCACCAGGTATGGTAAAAATTAATAAATGTTGACAAAGCGAAAGAGGTCCATCAGGATCAGGATCGTGGCTAGTGGCAAACCCTGGTCTCTGCCCCTTGATACAGGCGTGAGTTTATAAATGTTTATTATAATGAAAGTCAGATTGAAAGTACTTCTGGTGACCGAACACTACCACGGAGGTTTGTCATGTACGGTCACCAGAAGTAATAACAAACCATTAACATACCATTCTTACTAAAAAGCTCAGCATAATCGATTCCGGGCTCGTCCCTGAATAATTATAATAAGCCCAACCAAACCAAACTGGCATAGCCTATAAGATTAGCAAGCTGAAGTCCGAAGAACCGATGGTCGATGGGGTGCAAAGGTTCTCGAGTGGAGACCAGGAGCTGGCAAATGCAGCGTAGGACGACACCAGCCCGCTGGATCGTCGATTTGAGGCAGTTTGCCCGCAGTGGCTGCATGAGTATGACCGAGTCGACGTATGCACCTCACCTTACCTCAACACCTCAGGTACTCACGTTTCCTCACGATGTTATCCTCCACGGCTAGCGAGTTTTATTGCCTATTAAAAATTTACATATTGGTTTGAACCTAAGACCTCTCGAATGTAGCGGGAGCGGTGGTAGCGCGGCCGGTTGTCTAAAATGCTTTGCCTAAAATCCTCTTTTTTCGAACTACAACTTTCGTAAGAACTACACATTATAAGCTTCGTTCCGGATTCACGAAATCAATTAGGTGAATCCAGAAATAAGCTCATAAAACCTCATTATTATTGCTTGTTAATTGACATTTAATTTGCAAATTTTAAGATAGACTTTTTTAATTTATGTTTGTAATGTTTGTTTGGATGGAGGTTTATTACTCAAAGACGCGAGAACGGCTGGACGGATCTACATGAATTTTGTCACATACGTAGTTTATAGTCTGGACCAGCACATAAACTACTTTTCATCTCGGAAAAACACACATTAAACTTTCCACGTGTTTTTTATGTGACTTTTAGTTTTCTAATTAAATTAACTTTTTCCCACGCGACTTCGCGCTGGTAAAAGCTAGAAATTATATAAGTAAGTACAAAAAAAAGTGAATCAATCTCTGACATGTATATTATGATGAAACTATGGATAGGTCTGAGATAATTAATTTCCTTTCATTTATGTACTTATTGCAAAAAATAGAAGTAGGTATATCAAAAACTTCAATTGTCATAGAGATCCCTGGGGAACCACTTGGACTACTCTGAAAACCAATGACGGATAAGAGATATGAACACAACTAGGTGAGTATGGGTAATGTAAATTTCTTCCTGCCAGACAGGATTGAAGATGTACTTTCGGGACCTTTAGTCAAACATTCCCCTATCACTTAAGGTGCTTTATCATACTCGTAATTTATCGTTCAAAGTTTCCGGCCAACTAAGTTTTCACACCGATATATACTTAGGTTTATTGAGGACTAGAATTTGTATTACAAGTCCATTAAATGCAATTAACGAAATTTTACGCGCTGACATTTCATTCGAATGAGTTATTAGAATTATATTAGAAATCATCTATGAACTAATTTACTATTTTACTGTATCTTTTAATGACTCGCGATGCTCATACATAGTTATATATTAACGGGCCTAATCGCGATTATTTATAAGGTAAAATGTTATTACCTAAATTCCCGACGTTTTGGCAACGTTACAGTCGCCGTGATCACGGGTAGACATACGGCTACACGTCGGGAATTTAGATAATAACATTTTACCTTATAAATAATCGCCATTAGACCCCTTTAATATATACCTAATAATGTATAACTGAATAACATCAAAAGTCTAACGCTAGCGAATCTACTGTTCATGGTAAGACTAAACACCTAAGTGCTGAGATTCTTACGAATATCGTGGACGAGCAGGTTTTTCAAGTAATTATCATCTCTAGCGAAGCACTCGACGATGTCGAAGTGATCCATCATATCTTTGATCTCCAAATACACGTCCTGCATAAGGCAGGTGTTGTGGAGTAGCTCATAGAACTCTCTGGACTGCTTCTTGAACGTAGGGCTGTCGTTTTGAGCTGCCAGGATGTAGAGTCGCACTCTTCTCTGTAGGTGGGTGTAATGGTCGAATTGCGGAGATAGGGACGGCGCCCACTCGACTGGCAGCTGCACTTTCTCGTTGACATACGTGTATACCATCTCCCGGAGGTCGTAGATGCCGGAGATGAGGAACGCCCCTTGTAGCCTGTTAGCTCCTGGAACGCTCTCGAGGAAGTCTGCGTTGGCCAACAGCTTCGCGACGAGGTGAGCGCCTGCCGAGTGCCCAGCGAAGTACACGCCCCTGTAAAGAAGTCTTAAGCTTAATTTTTTTTACAGTATAGCACGGTTAATTTAAGAAAGGGATTGAATAACTTTTTGCCTCTCACTCACACAATATAGAGTTTGGAGTTTTCTGTCATTTTTTTTCCAAACCAGCTTGCGTGCATGAAACGACTCATGAATGTTGAGGAAGCGAAAGTGATCTGTCAGGATCGTTGCAAGTGGCAGTCTCTCTGCCTAGCCCTCTGGGACACAGGTGTGAGTATATATTTTTTTCCAAAATTATCAGCTATGAAATAAAAATAGTACCTAATCATAAATTTTTCAAATGAAAAGTCCATAGAACGTAAATTTTTGTTGAATTTTGCTGATTGGACGATAGTAAATAAATAAATAAAATTGAGTTTATTTGGCAATTGGAACAATAAAAGAATACAAAAAATTTACAGACATCTTCACTGCAGTTTTTAAATTTCGTACTGGAGATAGCCAGGGGTAGGCCGAGACCAGCGACTGCCAAGTGCCCCGATCCTGACAGATCACTTTCGCTTCCTCAACATTCATTAGTCGTTGCATGCACGCACGCTTCGGGTACTTTTTATCTTGCCCTTTGCTTATACATCCCCTATTTGGCCGAAGTATTTCCGCCTGTGACGTCCCTTACCGGCCCTTCTACCCACATTAGCTCGATATATTTGTTTCGTCAATCTTTCTTCCTTCATCCTCTCTACATGTCCAAACCAACGCAACATTCCTTTCTCAATTCTAGTCCCTACATCCTCTTTCAGTCCACAACGTTCCCTAATCAAACTATTGCGTATCCTGTTATTCAAAGTAACACCCCACATACTTCCAAGTTACATCGCAATAAATATTGATATTGATTACTATACGCAAATAAATTTAACACAAGGTTAAGATTATTGGATTAAAATAAAATTTATTTGTTAAAATTTGTTCACACATTGAAATAACATACTCGTAAAATTTGTCTAAGAGCCAATTTTTCAATAGTCAGATAAAACTTAACTGGAGAATAAATTGCATGCTATCACTGTGTAAATCAGATATACGACAAGACAGTGACAACATCAGTTTTATTCTCCATTTAAGTTTTATGTTAGCTACTATTGAAAAATCCGGTCTAATACATAAATATGTAAAATATTTCATACATAATGCCAATTATAATTAATCAATTATACTGTTATGTATATCCCCATATAAAATTATTAAATTAAATTAATAAAATTAGAAGTCGCTAGAGCACACAAAAAATCAAGTAGACCCTACCGTCGTGACTTTAATTCTAGTCAAATAAAATTTTAATAAGCCCCCTTAAATATTAATTTTATTCTGTTTTTAGTATTTCTTGTTATAGCTGCAACAGAAATACATCATCTGTGAAAATTTCTGTCTAGCTATCACGGTTCATCAGATACAGCCTGGTGACATACTGACAGCCCGACTTATTTGTACTGTGGCCAGACAGACGGACAGTGGAGTCTTAGTAATAGGGTCATAACCTAACAGGTTAAATATGCGCAGTACTTATTTTACTTATATTCCATTAGCTGTTTATTTTTATAATTCTTGTTAGTAAAACAATTAAGACACAATTTTGCAGACCGTGTCATCATCATCATCAGCCATTTGACGCTGCAGGACATAGGCCTCCTTCGTGGTTTTCATAACCATGAGGGGTTTTGCCATAAACGCCACGCTTGGCAGGCGGGTTGGCGATCACAGTATGCGGATGAAATCTCAGGAAGACACTGCTGCCCATCTCCTGGTAATTAATATCTTTAGTCGCCTTCTACGACATCCACGGAAGGAAATGGAGTGACCCTATTTCTAATCCGGCGCCACACAGAATCGACCCGGCGGAATTATTTGGGCACATCGTATTATAGCGATTCCCACGATGACAGATAAAGATATTTCCGACGGGTAGTGCGTACGCTGAATGGTTCTTCATATAACCTAATAATGTTTCCGTCATTGTGGTAAAACCACTGTTTGAAAAACAACCAATGACCTCACAGCTTGTGGTGATTTTCGTAGCCCCCCATGGACTTAAGCGTGATGTTATATAGCTTATATGTTACATGGGAACTTATGCTATAATTTTGGTGAGTTTTGCTTCATTCCGTTCAGTGGTTTTTGCGTGATACGCGTACAAAGAATCAGAGTGAGACAGACATATATCAGACAGAGACAAAATTTACAGATTCATTATATCATAGATATCTTTAGCATTATATTTACTGAACTTATACCTTTAAAATTAAGTATCATTTGTAACTATAGTCAATATTTAGGACAATGCCCATTTCGAATGCTACACTCCTTGGAGGCAGAACTGTATATACAATACATGTAGAGCAAGGAATCTGGTTAATCGTTTATTAAAGGCCGTCTTCAGGGAGGGTATGGGCAATAGGTGTTCGCGACGTTAATTCTGCGGCCGGCTGTTACTATTTTATAAATGAATAGGTAGTCTTCGAACGCTAAGCACCTGAGCGTCGGAAAATAGATTGGTAGTAGGGTACCTAAAGAGCCCCCTCAGCATTACTTTCAGTAAAGCCCCTATATTATTCGCACCAAATCCTGAGCGAATTCAATAGTCCAACTGTCAAATTAGTATGAAATTTGAGAGTTACACGATTGAAATCGCTCAGGATTTGGATTAGGCCCCTGATGTAAACGCAGAGTTAATGATTGTGTCTATATGAGCAACACAACGAAGTTCATTATCCAACACTACCCCCAGATCACGAATTATTCTTTTTAGTAAAGGCTTTGCAGGCACGGCTCTAAGAGCCTTCATTATTGGGATTAACTTTCGTACTCTACTGGCCATAACATCAATGTATTGTCTAAAGGAAAGTTTCCTCTCCAATACGACACCCACATAACGAATGCTTTCAACATGCTCCGTAGAATCACAGACACAGGTATTGTTACGGTAGGAATCGCATTTGTGGATGCCGAAGCTGTTTTCGTGAAGTGTGAGTAAGTTTGGAGCCAACCATTATGCAACCCTTCCTATTCCCATCTCTACAGTCGAGTGTAACCCTAGCCAAGACTTGGCATGGAATAGTAGATTGTTATACAAGGGTGGAAAGGAATCAATTCCCATACAACGTATTTAGACGCCCCGAGCGCAGCGAGGGGGGCTATAGTCCGAGTGGGAATTGGTGACTTTCACCCGTGTTAAACACTCTTTTCATTTCGAATGTAAGGAAAGTAAAATATAGCAGTTTTTCTAAAATATTTATTGATAAAAATACATGTGTAGTACATACCTATTACGGGTATTTAAGTACCTTTCCTTTGAAATTTCTGGCAAAGGATTTTCGATTACTGTATGTGCCTCGTCTCCGAATCTGGGATCAATATTTCAGAATCGCTTGAACTCATTTTTAATCAAATATTGGTTTTTAGAATCGAGATTTTGAATTTCGGTACAGCTTACAGAGTTAGTAGGTATACAGCCAATTTATACTCTTTTTTAAATTTTAAAGATGGAACACACCGCGTCACCGCCCTAGGCCGTCCCGCTCGCTAGTTATTTTTTTTAATATTCACACTGGCTGTGTAATATTTTTTTTAATATTTATACTGATAGTGTATTATACTCAAAAGACCGCAGAATTTTTTTTCGAAATTTTTTTTATACGTAAAATTTTTCGTCGCCTAACCAAATTTAATTCTCTTTTAAAAATTGATTCCCGCCCTAGCGAGGGAAGCAATTACTATGAGTCTTTCCCCACCAAGGGTGGGAAGCAGCGTCTTCAACCCGCTACTCGGATCAAACAAACACTACTTTCCGAGTATGAGGAATGAAAAATAATGGCTGTTTCATGCATCAACGTAACACACTACTACTGCGTTAGTTAACCTAATGGGCATTGTACTAAAAAAATAAGTGATTTAATTTCTTTTTTCGAGAAAATAGGTAATTTTGAGAGCCTGGCCTGAAAACTTTAAAATTAAACTTGGGCTGCATTTATTAATTTTTAAAGCGAATAAAAAGAACCAAAGTTTACGAAACCGGAGGTACGTTATGCACGGAAGTACATCATCAACTGAGGCACTACGAGCTGTCAGTTTCTAGTGATGCCATGAATCGATACAAGAACTCTATAAATAAACAAAACGAAAAAGACACAAAAGTAAGATATATTATGTTGGTTTTCTTATGGAATACCGAGATATTAATGTTTTGGCCTTTTTTGTTCAACAATATTAAACCTACTTTTATTCACGTGTGAAACGAACGTTAGAAGGTCGAATTAGGCACACACTTATTCACAAAAATACAAAAAATCTGTGAATATTTTTTTTATTATAGCATTATATTTACTGACCTTTAAAATTATTTATGATTGTTACTATTATCAACAATTAGGACAATGCCCATTATAGCAAGAAAAATTTTAAAAAGTTACCTTCTATGGAATGTCTTTGTCATACTTATTCTAGTTACAGGCAAACCACAGGAACTCAATAAATGGATGGCAATGACCTCCGAAGATATAGACGCAAGGGTGAAAGCATTTTATCTTACCGGAGACGGTTTGTATTGGTTTTAATCGTGTGAGTACCTATGCATGTGCACACTGTTTCTGTATGTGTAAGCTCGTGAGCCAATGAAGTGCGTAGCTTAAGGACATCATAACTACAATTATGGCTCGCCCGCCGTTGTAAGATATATTTTTTTAAATCTTCAAATAAATGTCATATCCTTGAAAAAGCATTCCTTTGGTACAAAAGAAACCGGAGACAAAACTGTCTTTGTGACATCCACTTTACTTATACAAAAAAAACAAGCGCGTTATTGTTACGAGGACAAAAAGTAAGTTAATAAACAGGTATGCGCGGAAAATATTAAGGATGAATGAAAAAAAGATATGTAAGTACACGGAAGGATGAGTGAAACTGGCTTTTAAAGACGCCTGCCTGAGCGGATTGCGCCACTTTCTCTAGTATGCTTAGCTTCTGTAGCCTGACTGATGGCTCTGCTCCACCACCGTGATGGAAACAAAAGGCATGGAGTGTAGTGCAACGACGCAGTGATGCACAGTGCATTAAAACGACATACGCGGCTATGAGCGGTTCCTTCTATTTTTAAAAGTCCGGGCGCTAACCCTCACATCTGGCTTCAATGCCAAAGGCGTTTTGCTTTTACCTAGAGTTCATCTTCTCCGCGTACTCGAAGACAAAGCGCGCGGCGTTGATGATCTGGTCGACGATTTCGGGCAGGGTGACGAAGGGGCAGAGGTCGTAGCCCACCACCACGGTCTTGATGCGGGCCTGGTGCAGCGGCCCCGCCGGGTACCGCGATATCTCGCGCGACAGCTCTTGCCAGAACCCTCCGTGGATGAACACTAGGATCGGAGAGTCTGAAAAGACACAGTTGTCTTGCAAACGAAACGTTTGCAAAATTCTCAGCAGTCTTATGGATAAAGCAGTGGTGTCTAGTATGCGTAGCTTTCTGATCGGGCGTCAGAATGTATGTTTGTTCATTTCTTTGTTTCCTAATCACTCCTAAACGTTATATCATCTCAAGTATAATGCGCGATGAATTACTTGAACAAATTATTACTATTTAATACTTTTATTGCACTTAACTTTAAATTACTTTCATGAACCTGTTTAGGGTCTTACTGGCGGGGAACACGGCATGTGACTTGGAATTCTCTGAACTGTAGTTCAGCCAAATAAACAAATATACCTAATTAAAAAAAAATACAAGTAAGAGTGTCCACCGCAAAACTCATCCCTACAAAGCGTTTAAGTTCTACCACGTTCTACCAAAGCAAAGTTTAGGTTCTACCTAAACTGATACTAACAGTTTTTTTTTTGTTTTTAATTAACCGACTTCAAAAAAGGAGGAAGTTCAAAATTCGTCGGAATCTTTTTTTATTAATTTTTATGTATGTTCCCCTATTGCTCAAAGACGCCTAGACCGATTTCAAAAATTATTTTTTTGTTCGAAAGGGTAGACTTCACAGGTGGTCCCATGGTCAACAAGTCAGGATCTATTGATGGGATCCTGGAGAAATCGCGGGAACGACTTCGAATTAAAAGGTATCTATCATATCTGTTTAAATTATTTCTGTCAATGCTGTAGTGTTTTGAAGTTGGTTTTTATTGTTTTTGAATAATACTTTTTGTTTCTTCGACGTTCACATCGTACAAATGAAAACTTATTGATTTTATGGATGACGATTGGAGCCGACTATAGGCGATTAAGCGCCACTGACCAACCGTAACCGAGTACTCGTATAAGCCGATTAGGAATCACTGACCCGAGCGCGACCGTTCAGTGTTGTTAAGATAGGATAAGATAATAAAACCGGCCACGCGCAATGTATGTTCCGTGGAAAGAGGCTTATCTGCTTTACAGTACTAACAACTTCATCGAAGTAATTTTCAACGGATTTTGTACGAAATTTTACTTTTATAAGTTGGTTGCCTATTACTCGTTAACTAATAAAGCCTACTTAGCCGTGATACTTTCCCTTTCAAGTTCACCTTGAATTTTTTCACGTTTCTACAATCAACCGTTTAGCCATGAAAGGGGGGGACACCCTTCTCGGACAAATATTAATATTTCGCAAACGGAACCCTAAATCGAAAAATGGTCTACATCCACATTATTTTTCAACGATCAATCTAACGATACACCACATGATGGGGTAGACGAGAAAAAAAATCATCCCCACTTTTCATGTACAGTAAAAAAAAAATTCCGACATTGTATTGTTTAACTTTGTCGGGATGTACACACACCAAATTACAGCTTTCTAGTAACACCGGTATTTGCGCTAGGCCATGGACGGACAGACAGACAGACGGACATGGCGAAACTATAAGGGTTCCTTGTCGGACTACGGAATGCTAAACAAATATACTCATTTATTTCCAGTAATTTCTACTCCTTATCGTGTTGGTGACCAAACCAATGTCGGTCTACGGAATCCTAAACAAATATACTCATTTATTTCCACTAATTTCTACTCCTTATCGTGTTTGGTGACCAAACCAAACAAAACCATGAAGAAAAAGGTTCAATGGTCCAAAACGAATAAAAACTAAGAACTAAAAGCAACGTGTGCACCGGGATTGAAAGATTATTTGGAAACTGATAAAAAGAAAACACACTACGCCGGTACAAGAGATGTCTGACCAGACAAGCCCTCACCTACATCCCCCTGGGCAACCGAAAGAGGGGGCGGCCAAGGATCACCTGGAAAAGGTCTTTAGCTTAAGATACCAAGTCGATCGGCACTAGCTGGCCTACATTGGAAGCTACCAGAAGTGGAAATCTGTAGTTGAGGCCCTACGCTACCCTAGGAGTTAAAGGACCAAAGAAGAGGATAAAACAAAAGCCAACAGGAAAACCATCGAGTAAAATGTTATTGTCTATCAAAAGTAAGAACTTATTAGTGTTGTAAACATAGAAAACAGCAGTAACTTTATCCTATTTTACACATTCTGACGGCGGTGCCCACACTAGTAAAGCCCGTAGAAAAATAAAAAATAAATAAATAATTGTTTATTCTGTAAAAGGTGCATACATTTTTAAACAGTCTCATTTCCGCCAAACTAAATAATAGTTTGTTGGCAGATTTACTCTCAATTTAGTTACTTAAAAGAGGTACCTAACAAATGACTTAAATTAAGTTTACATAGAAAAATAAAAGAACATACTTAACTTAAATTAGGATAAATTTATGGTACTGGTTACAAACTGGTTCATTAATTCAGAAGCTACACACTTTTTATAAAGCATTTTACTAGCATATTGTGAGGATCTTACTTCCACTGACATTTCATTAATATAGTAGGGACAGTGCGCCTAAGAAATTTTTCACTTCAAAAATAAATATGCGAGATTATTATAGCAATAGTAGGTAGAGCATGTTATGTTAGGTCAGTTGATCCAGCTCAAGAACAAAACTTGTTCGTTATCACGAGTATGACCGCATGAATATAGCACGCATCTGACCTTTTGGACGACATGTTTACGAAAAATAGTCGACAACCGGTTGACAAAATAAACGTTGTAGTAGCAAACATCGTGAGAAAACCTGAGTGTCTTCACATATCTAAACGCTTGAAATTGTCGATCAATCAATCAATATATTTATTGCCATAAATTATATGTGTGTACAGTGATGTTATTATAATATCTACAATATGTTTCAATGCAATTTTACCGATTAGGCGTGGCAAAAAACGGTCCGCTTTGTATTATTTTATACATCTAAATCACACGTCGAAAATTAATAGGTATGTACCTACAAATATACGATCGGAAAATGCATTGTCATTTAGGAATTCTACTACCTTATAATAGTTTTTTGTTACAAGCCAGCCAAACAATTTCCGCTTACAGAATGGCAGGTTGTCGACATCTCGGACAATTTGTTAAAATTTTTCAGACCATCCCAAAGATACTCTTGCCCATGAACGCTGTTTTGTGTGGTATTACTCTAATTTGATTATTGTATCGTCTACTCGTCAGTTTTTCAAAAAGTTGTGGGTTGCTTTTAACAAATATTGCTACTTCGTATATGTAGAGACATGGAAACGTGAGAATTCTTAAACTAGTAAAATGGGTCTTACTGCTATCAGTTTGTCGAAGATTGCATATTGCTCGGAGGCATCGTTTTTGAGCTTTAAAAGCGACTTTCCTGTCGGCAGCATAACCCCAAAATATAGTTCCGTATCTTAGTATGGATCTGACATATCCATGATATTATGCTGTTAATAATGCATGTTTGTCTACAACTTTAGATAGTTTAAATAAGGCATAATATACATATTATGCATGTCGCTTGGTAATTCAGCCCATACTCTCTCTCTCTCTCTCTCTCTCTCTGAGAGAAGGCATGTGTCCTCCAGTGGGACGTATATAAGCTACATAAAAAAAAACTAAATAATTTATAAATACTCTTCCACGGTGTTGGTACGATAATTCCTCTTGACTTGACATGGCCAAATTGCGTTAAAATTAAGAGCACTCAGTGTCACTTAGTACCACAATGACCGAGAAATATGGAGATAAATTGAAGGTCAAGATAGGAAAATTAACCTGACAAGAGCGAGTATGATCGAAGGTTCCAAACTATTACCAACTTCGCTCTTTAAAACTATGTTCTGCCATATAATCCAGTTGGATTAAGGACTGCGGAGTTAAGTTTTTAATCGTTAAAATATTTATTATGTTCTTTAAATACAGATATAACTACCACGAACGCAGCATAGGGCGTGTGCCACACAGAAAGGACGTGGGGCGAGGGTGCGGAAGAGACGCGACGCGTTGTATAGAGTCACAGACCACAGAGCAAGGACTGTGGTCTCATCGCGTCTTTTCCTCATCCTCGCCCCACGTTCTTTCTGCGTGTCATACGCCTATGACGCCGACCAGCTCGCTGGACTGACGATCTGAGGCAGATTGCTGGTAGCGGCTAAATGAGGAGAGCTGAAGACAGAAAGAAGTAGCGTACCTTGGGGGAGACCTATGTCCAGCAGTGGACCAGTGCGGGCTGATTGATTGATTGATAACTACTAATAATTATAACGGCCGACAAATAACTAGACCAAATTACTTTGACTGTGCATGAAATTATTACGGATCTCATTGGCGGGGGATGCGGGATAAGAATTCTTTGGATTTGAGTTCAGTAAAATTAAAAAACAATTAAAAAGATTTTTGCTTTTACGATTCTATTGCAAACTCATCCCGACTGGGTGGAATTTTGTTCAAGTTGTCCGCCGGGCATTGTACGAAACCTTAAACTAAACTACGTAACCCGACTGTTTATGTACCTATGCTTTTCACCCAAGGCTAGACCGATACACGGGTATTGAATTTTAAATTCAATGACACGAGTTATCTCTAAGATAATACGAAGAATCAATTAAACACTAAGAGCTCTTCATCTTTATAACGCTATTGTCTTACAAAATTTGAGCGCATGACTTAAACAGAGCTACCTAGACTATTCTAACTCCTATCTTCCCTTTAAGGGGTGTTCTGATTGCTCGTCAATAGTATGAGCAACTATTGCTAGGAGGCAACTTCCAAATCCACAAAAAAAATAGCTGGGCCCTTATTATGAAGCAGCAATAATATCATTTTCAACCTCAACACACCTGCTCGTAAATTAGGTCTTATTACAGCGTATTTACACTGATAATGCAGAATATTACCCATGCCGTGCCTTTTACATTACATTATCGCACTAGTGCCTTTTCATTACATATCTTTTTAAATATTAGCAAGAAGTATTAATGTTTCGAAAACAGCTAAGTAGTTATTTGCGTAAATATAAAATTAAATTCAAAATGTGACAAATAATTAAAGAATTTCATGAAACTGCTTGTTAGCTTGTTGGTATTTATATTTTGACGGTGTATTTTTACCTATAAATACCCAATTTCAAAATGTATAAATATGTGGCTGATTAGCTACTTTGCCGGTGCCCTTATCTCAGACTTGCGCGCGCATGTAGCGCTGAGCGCGCGAAAAAATAAAATTACGGCCGCCATCTTTTAAATGGGTTTCTGTTTAAGTTTATTCACAGTATTGCATTTCGTTAGTGTTGTTTTTTTATTTACTTTTCCTCGCAAGTGTGTTGAAAAACGTCGTATGAAACACGTGAGCATTGGCTTCGCCTTCGGCTCAGGCTTAAAAACCGACTCGAGTGTAATGAATGACCAACATACCACACTTGTATCATAATGTACTATTTCGGAACATATTATGTTCGGAAGGGTCGTCAACGTCGCGCCTGAGCCCGGCAATTCACACAAATACGGTTCTTTTTTTTTGAATAGTTTCCAAATTTCCTGCCACTGAGTAATGAACGGTAGAAATGCATTGCTCTTTGTTAGCATAGTGACGTCATATCATATCTTGAGATACGGATTTGCGACCATGTCGCATTTTTCATAATAAGGGCGCTGCTCCAAAATTGAAATTACCAACCAACTAAATAGAACAGCAATAGTTCCTGTTTCATAAAAAGTTGCCTCCATTATAAAAGTGGTTTAACGAGTAGGACCCTCCCCAGTTGATTTAGGCTACATGTATGGTCCTGTTTTATTTATTTGTTTTGTCTGGTGTGTATTTAGTTCTCTTTCTGTTGTTGTGCATATTACGTTACTTATCTGCTTATTTTGTTATCTTGTTGGTATAATAAATGTCTTTCTTCTTCTTCTTCATTTGATTACACCCTGAATAATGTGTTTATCTTTTGACCGAGAATCCCAGGTAAATAAACCGCGCGGCGGATTCAGCTGGGCTGGGTTGCCTAGAGGGTGTAAAACTTGCCGATGTATTCGAATTGAAGATCTCGCAGTCTCCGAACCAGTCTGTTCTACCGTAACGTACGTAAGTGGCCGAAACACGGATGGCCATGTAGCAGAACATACATCAGGCAGTAGCAGCACAAAGAGGTTTAAAGCGAGCCATGCTAGGCCTCAGACTCGTGGACGGTGGCCATCAGACGAAGGTTTACGATATTAGGAACATTACGGATGTTTGGGACTGAATCTTGAGTCTGACCGTGGATGCAGATAGCGACAGACCGTGAAAGATGGCGTAATGGGGAAAAGGCATTTACCCAGCAGTAGATTATGACTGATTATGACTGATTATGGTTTTGCACAGACTACAGGCCCCCACAGGGACTTAGTTAGGTAGCTTTGTTTATAAGGTAGCTCTGTCTCTAAATATGTATTTTTAACATAAAGAGTTCGTTTTACGTTTCTTAGACAATAACAAATACGGTCTAACCTTTATTTTTAGACGGGTAGAAGTGCCTTTTGAATACAAAAAGAGAATTACCAAGCGGAGCGTGCAACACAATAGGCCCCGATGAAAGTCGTTCTCGTTGCGGTGATAATAATTCTGTTTTGTCATTGATATAGAAATTCAAAGGCAAACAACAAAGGTTCATTCTCTGCGAATAGCCTCAACACATGCGTGCAATGTAAAGTCTTCGGTATTCAGGGCAGCTCTTCTCACACGCGACATAAACACAAGTATCGTAAAAACCAGCCAAGTCTGTGTCGGGCGATGCGCAGTGTAGGGTTCCGTAGAAAGAGAGGTTTTTATCTGCTTTACAGAACTAACAACATCATCAAAGTAATTGTCGATGGATTTTATACGATGTTTTCCATTTTATAAGTTGGTAGCCTAACTTAGCCGATCTTATTTATAAAAAAAAAATTTCACTAAAACAAGTATTCATAAGAGAGACATTACTTATTTTTTTTATAAATAAGAACATTATTATTTGTGATTCTAACCATATAAGAAAAGCTCGTAATTGCCCTATGTTAAGTCTAATTATAATTGTCCATTTTAATTATATTTGTGCTATAAGCTTCTTGTCTTTACTTTATAAAATAAAAAAAAATGTTTTCCTTTTAAGTTCATTATATGTGCTACCGCCATGAAGTTTTTCACGTTTCCATAATCAACCGTTAAGCAAGGAAAGAGGGGGGGGGACAAAAAAATTGCGCTTTAAAGCTTAATATTTCGCAAACGGAACCTTAAATCGAAAACTAGTCTTCATACTCCCACATTATTTTTTTAACGACCAATCCAAAAATAACCTTTTATTTGTCACCTGTGCCACAAGATGGCGTAGGCGACAAAAAAAAATGCATCCCTTACTTAGGTGCACCGAAAAAAAAATTTTTTTCAATATTTTATTGTATCGTTTTAACGGCGTAATAAATATGTATATCTATGCTAAATTTCAGCTCTCTAGTACCTACTTATAGTCTCTGTGATAAGCCGCGAACGGACAGATGGACCGACAGACGGACAGACATGGCGAAACTCTGGATTCCTTGTTGACTATGGAATCCATGGAATTTACCTGGTATGCTGCCGTACCCAGAAAACTAGTTATTGGACTCCACGCTAGCTTTTGGCTTACACCACCAAATTGACCAAATTATTTTGTCTCTGAATACAGAGATATTACTTCCGGTATCCCTCAAGGATCTCATTTGCACATTGTATATTAATGACATAAGTACGTAACATTATCTCTAACAGAAGTTACGTACTATACGCGGACGATACTAAACTGTATAGGGTTATACATAATTACTCAGACTGTGAACAACTACAGACTGACATAAATTCTCTCCTTGGGTAGTGCTTACAACAGAAACAGGCCCCAGTTAATGTTTGGTTAAAAAATAAAAAATAAACCAAGAAAATTTGGAATTTCCCGCCACAATAACAGGGACTGAACTGCCACCTTGACTGATATCGAGTAAACAAAACGTACAGGTTTGGGCAAGTGCAGTAAAAAAAAAACCAACACAACTAAGTATGAGAGAGGTTACGAAGTAAGTAATCCTTACCATCGGGTAAATCAGTGCCCAAAATATCCAACTTCTGTCCGTCCGTGGAGCCGTACTCAATCTCCAGCTTGTGCGGTATACTGTTGATTACTTTTTCGCTCTCTGAAATGACATAAAATCCCATCTAGGTAACATGTTCCGGGTTCAAATCCAGCCTACATCGCACTTTCAATAGGACAAGAGATGATTTGGGTCTCGTTTACACGGTTCCTAAATATTACATAACTATCTAGTTCCAATAATAAATGAGTTGCTAGTTTTATTCTCGAAGTCGATGAGCATTAGGTGTCCGGAAATACTGTACGTTACCAAAAAACCAAATTGGCATGCTTTGCATAGCCCATTGTCAGTGTTGCATTATGAATGCGAATGTGTGCATGTCTGTGGACGTCCCTAATTACAATCCGCTTAGGCACACACATGTTACGGTAATGTGTGCGTGCCGCTTAGCTTTTGAGCGGAATTTTTTTCGACGCACTCTATCTATGCGTGGTATATCTATGGCACAGGCCGTCTTTCAGCGGGGGATCTCCTGGAAGCTGTGGACTGGCTGGCCAGCAAGAAGTTTAAACAGTGAATCCGTAGCGGTGCTTGGTGCCAATCTCCCCGCTTGATTACCTGCCGTGACGTAACTGACGTGATGGTGTATCACTTCTTGTGGCGTGGCGAACCGCTTTGACCATACGCTCGGGGAGTATTCCCGGTTCAGATCCATTGATTCCGTGATCAATGACATCCTGCGTGCCTGAAATACGAGATAAATAAGTTAGAAAATATTTTGTTGTAGCCTTTACATCCCACTACCGGGCACAGGGAGAGAGAGAGAGAGAGAGAGAGAGAGAGAGAGAGAGAGAGAGAGAGAGTACGGGCTTAATTAGCATGCTTGCCCATCGCGGATTAAAGGCTGGTTTACATTTGCTAAATTTCCGTGCTATTTAAGCATTGATTTTTAAGCATGCTAAATAAAAGAGTGCTAAAAAAAGACGCCGATTTACATTTGCTATTCTTTTTTCATCATAAAAGATAGAAAATGCGAAGAAAGCACTCGCATTGCAAGACGAAAATATGGAATCTCTAATAATTTTGCAAGCTGTTGAAATAATATCACAGTTATTGGCTGAACGCCTGAAAAACAGGATACTTAAAAGATTAAAGTTTTTTAAATTTCTGCATACGCATTGTCTCTTAGAATTTTGTTTATGTAGCTTTCACTGTAGGAATCCCACAGGCACTCATGTTTTTCATATTCGTTTACTACTTTAATTGTTAAATCGCGTGTCCATTTTACTTGCGACGCCATTTTTGTTGCTTTTTTTTTTTAAAGCACAGATCATGGATAAAAAATCTGACCATCAGTCAGATTTTTTTGCCTGCTAAAAAGGAAAGCGTATTTACATTTGCTAAATGCATGCTTTTTTAGTATGGTCTAAAAAAGCGTGCTAAAAAAGTATAAAAAAATAGCAAATGTAAACCAGCCATTAGGCAGAGTTCTCCGAGCGCACAGATTTGTGTGGGACTTATAATTGCTCTGCGCGAGCGAATAGGTGGGGGAAAGGCTCCGTATATAAAACTGCGAATCGGCGCATGCGAATTCGCAACGCAGAAAACTGCGACACGAATTGCTGCGATGCGATTTCGTGCGGCGAGGTGCAGCAGGGCCCTTTCACAATTCGGGTGACCATTCCTTCGACGACCGTCAAACGTACTGAACGTATTTTGTAAACTAGGTCGTGACATGGATCGTAAAAATAAGTGTTCACTTCTGTTATTGCTAAGAAGATACAGGAAAAAGAAACAAAGAAGATTTTGGGTTCATCCATTTATTACTATCAGGAACGCCCATACGAATCAATTCGCAAGTTCTTGCGATGATTTGACGTTAATGAAATAAATATTCTGTTTTTATAATGAATAAAAATATTTAATTTGAATTGATGCGTCGCGCGAGCTCGCAGATTTTTACGATGCGACGTCGCATCGCAATTATGTGTACGGGCCCAAAAGTAAGCATTTTGGAAATTTCAAAAATACCGGAAGGGACCGGATGGGTTGGCCTGAAAGAGAAGAGGCCTATACCCAACAATGGGCTCTGTTTATGGACTGATTAGATAGAACACGCTTTGACGGTAATGCGCTGTGCGGTGCATACCGACAAAAAATAATTAATGAATTATGCAATTGTGACTGTAGACAAAAAAAAATAAACATAATATTCAAAGAATGTATAAAAAACATAAATAGTAGAGTTTTTTTTTTTAAATTACAGTTAATTTTAAAAAAGGTGCAACAAGGTATTTTTATTTAAACTTGGGATCATATCCTGCACGTGACCCCCGGAAGGTGCCAAACTAGTAGCGGTACTGATAGTAGGCCTAGTGATACTATTGCACAGAGTACTTTACTTACTGTACTCTTTATTATACTCACACAAAAAACAAACGAAAGATATAAATATTTCTTGTCCTTCTTATTCCTAACCTGTTTAATTCAACGTTCACGAGGCCTTACGGCTTTTGCTTATGGTTTTGTTCTTATTCGGTATATTTTACAGATCTACCAAATATACACAAAAAAATTCATAAAACTCGGTGAAGTCGTTTTGGAGGAGTTTGGTAACAAACACTGTGACACGAGATTTTTATTTATAACGTTTTCTGCATTCACGGTTTGCTTAGGCATACTCGCATAAGCATTTATTTATATTCCCGGTGTTGGTCTCATGTGAAACAAAGGGTTTGTATAAGTCTGGGTCAGCACTTACCACATGCTCACGGTTAACGAACACATTCTCTTGAGGTCTAAGACCAGCCTCAGCATAACATACACTTATATTCAGCCACGTAAACACTTCAGTGACGTGTAGTAGCCACCGAAAGCAATCAACATTTTCAGGCAACATTTCACAACTTGTAATTTTTAAGCTAGGAACATTACCTATAAACTAATCTGTTTTTGGACACAGAATAAAAAAATACTCCTTTGCTATCCCTCACGCTGGCACATATTCTAACGTTTTTAACTACTGTTAAAGAATGAGTATACTTTGACGTGACTAACCCCCAGTTTCTCATACACTAACACTCTGTTAATCTACTGCTAACAGCTGTCAATTGACCAAAGTGCATACAAAAAAACCACTGACAGCTGTTAACAGTAGATTAACAGCTTGTTAGTGTACGAGAAACCGGGGGTAAGGCATGCCGTAGGCGGCTCTGGAAAATGAAATATTCTTGTTATCTTATCCTTACCTAGTTCTCGATAAAGAAAATTAGCGAGAAATATTGTGATCTTCTTTCGTCGCATTTCTCTAACAAAACTAAAAAATGAAATGTATGTGAAAAATAAATGTGACTAAAATGTCCGTACAAATGTATTTCTTTTAAAGCCAGATTTGTCTAAAGTATACTCATTACTGTAGGTACAAGAAACAAAAAGGACGAGAGGAATGCCAGAGAAAGGCGCACTCTTAAGCTTTAACGTCGGCAATAGTAGTAAAATAAACTGCAGTTTTTGCTAACTTATAGGTATAGACAAGAATGATAAGACAAAGATATTTATTTTATTTGTGAAACCTGAGTGTGAACAGATGGTAGGTACAATAATAAATATATTCTGCATGATTATATTCCGTGTGGCGTAGGATTAATAATATCGACACTCCATTTCCATCCGTGGATGTCGTAGAAGGGGACTAAGGAAATCAATTACCAGGAGACTGCAGCAGCGTCTTCCTAAATTTCCAACCGCATACTGCGATCGCCAACCCGCCTGCCAAGCGTGGCGATTATGGCAAAACCCCTCATGGATATGAAAACCACAAAGGAGGCCTATGTCCTGCAGTGGGCGTCAAATGGCTGATGATGATGATGATGATGATTATATTCTTTGTTGCATTAATCCGTAATTTTAATTTTCAGTAAATATAATGGTACTGTTAGGGTCCTAGCCTAATAGGATATTAAAAGGGTGGTCTGTTTATTAAAAGCTGATACAAAGATGGTATTCGAAATAATAAATTACGATATAAATTGTTTTAAGTGCAACGACCTAACAGCACCGTAGTCCAAGCGAAAAGAAAGCCCCGGTCCCCTTGGCGTCGAGGCGTTGGCCGCGGCGGTGCGTGGGGCTATATATAGCCAATCAGTGCTTAGGGCCCCCGCACCTCAGGTAGCCACGTCTTCGACAGCTAAAATCATCAATTAATAACATTCACCGATTACATTTTTAACCGACTTCAAAAAAGGAGGAGGTTATCGATTCGACGCGTATATTTCTTTTTTTTTTGGCTATGTTTTCGCATAACTCCGTCAAATGTTAACCGATTCCGACGATTCTTTTTTTGTTCAAATAGATATAACGTCCCATTGGTTTCATTTTAATTTGGTGAAGATCTGATGAAGACTTTCAGAGATGAAGATTGGAACTCTTCAATGGACAGCAGTAAATAAGGCCTAATGGGGCCCATCCTTTAGTAATATCCGTATGTTTCATAAAAGAGCATAAAAGTAGTCCCAAGGTAATTTGGTAATGTTCTGGTGAAGACTTCCGATGATGAAAATTGAGAACGTCAAATGTTAAAGCAACGAATTAAGTAGGGTAAATTATGGTTATAAAAGGGTCTTGTTTATTTTTCTTCTGCTCCCCCACTAAAAATTGAAAAATTTTTTTTTAAAATAAATTTGTAGAAGTATAATTTGGAGTCGGTGCTAAATATATGTGTTGGTCATAAAACTGGGCACCGACTACAAATTATACTTCCACAATACCTACATGTATAAAAACTTCTAATTATTTAAATTTTTTGTAACTTTTTAGTGTTGTAGGGTTTCGAAGTCGGTTTTTATTTTTTATTTAAAATTTTTTTGTGAACATGTTCATTTGACCTTCTAACGTTCTCGAAAAAGAAGATTTAATATTTTTACACAAATACACAAAGATGTTGACATCTTACAAAAAAACTTCTGCGTTTGCACATAGGTATTACGATTCTTTATAGTTTTGTTTGTTTTGATGACGTACTTCCGTGCATAACGAACTTCCGGTTTTGTAGAATGAGATTATTTTTTTGCTTTAAAAGCTTTGTTTTATGAGTTAAAATCATGGCTCGGTAACAAAAACTTCATTAAAGCCTTACGGTCTTATTTATAAAAACACGATTCCGTAAAACGCCGATAAAAATAGTCTATGGTGGAGATTTTTTACAAAGAAAAGTCGTAACCATAGATTAAATATACTGCCTTTACTTTAGAGGTATCGTGTTTTTATAAATAAGGCCGTATGAGTATAAGGTAAGATAAGAATATCTACCAGGAATAAGAACTATAAGGGGTCAGGGGAATACATATAATTTACCATACATACAATAAAAAAAGATATGATTAATAGTAGAGGACATACAACTGAAAGACCGAAAGAAGAAGAAAGATTAATACAGTGAATACATTTTTAAATCCACCAAGGCTATGTTGAAGTGTTTTATCGGGGTGCGCTTAAATATCACTGTTGGCAACACTGGTTATTGTATTGTGCGGCACAAATTTTGTTCGGGATGTCCATTCCAGAGATATGTCTGTGGTCCACTGGAGTTGCCAGCGTCGAAAATTTTTTTCGCTTGGCGAAGAGGAGAAAGGAATATTACGTAGAGGTGATGGCCAACCTCCGGAATGACTCAACTACTGGTAGTGGAAAGGCACCGAAAGAAGGAGAAGAAGAAATAGAAGTATTCGGCTCAGGCTATCAAAAGGACTTATTTTCTCCAAAAAAAAAAACTGAACTTATTTTTAGGAAGATTTTTATTATTCGATCCTTTTGCGAATTAGGCAAAAAGCGATTTTGTGCTTTTTGGACTCAGTAGATAAGTAGTTTTGGACTCGACTTTTCAATAAGTAAAATAAATATAGTAAGATAAAATGTAAATACGCATCCGACTCACACTTGGCTAGTTTTTAGTTTACTTTGGATGTATTTTTATTATACATAGAGGATTTATTTTACTGCAGGCGTAAAAATCAAATTAACAGTATGAAGTAGCATAATTTTATTTAAGATCCGTTATTTTTAAAGTTATTTTCACTAGGTGGTATTGCAACCATTCTGCCCTGCTTAGAGCAAAAGTCTATCTTGTATTTGCTGTAAGTATTATGTATGACATCTTTCTTTGAACTCCACTACTCTCTGTTACAAATAAACTTATGTGGAAGAGCTTTCTTTATTTTTAGATATCTCATAAAAAGCACGGTCCCCTCGGGTTGGAGCAAGATTTTATTGCCCTCTTCTGCTACACACAACAATTGGAAAGAGATAAAGTTTATCTGTGGAAAGGTAAGGTATTTTATGGTTGAGTAGCTGGTTTCCCTAAGGTACTGCCCTTCTTTGAGTGCCCTTCGATTATGCTTTGCTATAGATAAATACGTACGTACGTATATATAGCTTAAACAAATACGACCATACATATAACAAGTTGCAGGAAAGTCTCAATTTGAAAGTATGTTTTAAGCGCTTTGCATTAAGAATGTGTAAACCCAGGATGGGATGCTTCAGGCACAGAAAGTACTCTTGATACTTTTGGTTGTCTTATTTGTGTAAGATTACAAATAAGGAATTGTTGACAAGAGTTTGCCGATAAACTGCATTAGCAGATTAGCAAAATAGTGTAATTGTTGTACTTCATGTTTTCTTATGAATAATATGCATAAAAAATAGAAGCCATTCCTACTGATTAATGATGAGGGAACGAAAATAAAAATGTCCCAACCCGAAAGCTACGCACACTCGAGACCAAAACAAACAATAAAACATCAAACCAAACATCAATAAAACTTTTTTTCGAAAAAGTCCGACGCGGTTTCGCTCATACGAAAGTTTTACCCCAAAAATCAATAAAACGTTAAAAATCTAATAGAATAGAATAGAATAGAATAGAATGGAATGGAATGGAATGGAATGGAATGGAATGGAATGGAATGGAATGGAATGGAATGGAATGGAATGGAATGGAATGGAATGGAATGGAATGGAATGGAATGGAATGGAATGGAATGGAATGGAATGGAATGGAATGGAATGGAATGGAATGGAATGGAATGGAATGGAATGGAATGGAATGGAATGGAATGGAATGGAATGGAATGGAATGGAATGGAATGGAATGGAATGGAATGGAATGGAATGGAATGGAATGGAATGGAATGGAATAGAATAGAATAGAATAGAATAGAATAGAATAGAATAGAATAGAATAGAATAGAAACAGTTTATTTGTTGCACACAAAACACACAAAAGAATTTTAACACAGAGTCAACCAAAGAAATACATAGATATTTAAAACTAGGATGTGATACTGTGTGTCGTGGCAATAAATGGGTACCAGACTCAGCATGTGTTACGGGTTTTCGTGTAACGCTGGTATTCTGTCAGGACCCCGGGTAATCAGCGTGTAATGAACTTTTAAGCCTGGGTTTTCCGACATTACTTCTAATTCAGGTATATTAAAATACGTTTTACTCTCTAATGATTACTATTAAAAATTTGAAAACAATATATATTACTCTTCAATGTCTTTTCTAGGGCCGTCTGTCATTATTTGTATGATTTTTTAAACTTTATAGCATTGGCCTCGGCCAATTTCATACAATCACGAAAAGGCTGAGGCCAACGAGAATTTTCGTACAGTTTTAAATCAGTTTAAAATACTAAGTTGACAAAATCATACAAGATTATTTTTCACTTAGTTAAGTTTAGTCTTACCAAGTTTGTGTTGTGTGGGCACTTCATATTCTAATCCAACGCGAACGAAGTCGCAGGCACGACTAGTAGGAAATAAGTACAATAATGTGTAAGGGTGGCTCTAAGTGGATTTTCCCCAATTTGCTTTCCTAGTAACGCGCCTCGGCTAACTAACATACATACCTACTCATCGATTTGTCTGTAGGTACCTAACTGGTTCAAAGGCAAATAATACTACCTGATCAAATTCCGCTTTAAGCCAGATATTTGATAGCCTGCGGTCGTGGGTTTTATAAGATATTCCATTACTCTGTTTACACTCAACCCGCGTCCTGAAGCGGCCCGCCGAGCTTTTATGACTGACCCACCTGGGCCCCATTTTATAGAATTACAATATGACAGTTCGATGTACATTAACATTACGTAATTCAGCCGATTAATTCACAGATTAAAACGGCCTGCTGTTAGCAATAAGGCCGCCCATTGTAACTTTCATATTTTATGTCTCGCTTCTTGTGTGCAATAAACAACATTCTTATCTTATCGTATTAAAAAGTAGAAAGACTAATAACTTATAATAATGTTAAAAACCTATTTAGAGGTTAAAAATTCCACCCATGCCGAGACTTGAACCCGCGACCTCTGGCTAACCGTGCCAGCGCTCTCCCAACCGAGCTAATGGGCAAGTGCAGGCATCAGCAAAATTTCGAGCCTCTTTATAATAATGTACTAATCACGTACTAATCATCTCTGCAATAATTGCAGTAATTATTACTCTGCTTCACTCTGTCACTCTGTTTCAAGAGGGTCCAACTACGGCATATACTATTATTATGCCTATCTGTATTATACTTAGCAACTAGAGATGGAACTCAGTACTTATCTCCCTGAGAGTAAATACTCAATCAATAACAACACTCAGAAGACTAGAAAGGCCACTTTCAAGACGTCTGAGAGAGTTTTCAAATTCAATGGCGTCACTTTGTTTTTAGGTGTACATAGACACTGGCCACCGTATTAAGAACTGCTAACAAAATAGCTGATGTTCTTTTGTGTTCAATTTTCGTAAGGGATGCCAATTTAATATTTAGTGGCCAGTTACAAATTAAAAACATTACTCCAAATGTGTTACTCCACTTTGAAATCCTTTTCTCCTGATTGTTTTGAACAGTAACTGTAGGTATATAATATACAAAACACTACTTAGTTTAAGTAAACTTACGATGACTTACGATGAAAAGCGGCGGTCGACTGTACTTGGGTGGATAAGTGTACTAGGTCCTTTTTTTATCAGTCGGCTTTTTTGTTTTTCGCAGGAGCTACCTAAATGGGCAGCGCCTTCTCTAGCGGACCGCCTCTTAATTAGATCTTTAGAATTGATAGAGGGAATCTGATCAAAGTCACCTTTATCCAATAACCTGTGCGCCGATTGCTTTAGGACAGTGTCGGCTCTAATTAAGGTTTATCAAATTATCTAGCTACCAGGGGGCGAGTCTCTAAAATGTGTGGTAGTTCAGTACAGTCATAGTAGTACGGTATTGGTAGTCTAGCAATCAATCGCATCGCATGCCAATGGCTCTAAAATGCATAGTTGTTCAATAGAGTTAATTAGAGTATTTAGAGCACTCCCTGGTCTCTGCCTACCCCTCTGGGATACAGGCGTGAGTTTATGTTATGTTATGTTATGTTTAATGGTTGTTTCATTGTCATTCAGTCATTGACTTATTTAAACAATTTTAATTTGTCATTGAAATCTAACATTGTTCCGTGTGACGCCGGATTAAGAATAGCGTCACTCCATTTCCTTCCGTGGATGTCGTAGAAGGCGACTAAGGAAATCAATTACCAGGAGACGGGCAGCAGCGTCTTCCTAAGATTCCAACCGCATACTGCGATCGCCAACCCGCCTGCCAAGCGTGGCGATTATGGCAAAACCCTTTATGGTTATGAAAACCAAGGAGCAGGCCTATGTCCTGCAGTGGGCTTCAAATGGCTGATGATGATGAATTGATTAGATTTTGTGTTCTTTTTAGCATACTTTCACTACCGCGTATGTAATTTATTTTTAAAGCTATTAAAGGGACGGGCTGAAAACCAGCGCTGAGACTACGCATGCAGTCTGTAGCAATAAAGCTGAGCCCGTCCCTTTTTACCACAACATATGAATGAAAGAAAACTTAAATTATTTATTATTGTTGTAAAATTTGTGGTAATAATGTCAATAGCTCTAAAAGAGTAATTTTATGACTTCATTTGACGATTATTCATTTAAGTTATTGCCTGCTTCACGCGACCAGAACTAGTGCCGCTTGATCTCCGTTGGGTGAGCCAGTTTGTCAGTCTACTTGGGGCAGTTCTCGAACAAAATCAGGAGGCAGGAAGCCCCGGTTCGGTCCTCGACGTCGCCGATTCAAACACAGATTGTGACTGTAGAAGCCTGTCGTAACTCAAGGCTCAAAGAGGTTGAGGCGAAACTAGATACCTTCGAGGACTCTTTAAGCTTCCTGACGGCTGAGCTTGATCAAATGGAAAAAGATTTCAACATACACGAATTGACAAAAAATCAGACAAAACGAAATTATGCAGGGAACAATACAAGAGCTTCCACACCGACATAATCACCATGAACAAACTGCTCGCGAAATGAATTACCCGAGAAAACGGGTCACTGCTGGGCAAAGGTATCCCCTTTAGTTCGTCATTCCTCCATTCCTCCCTATAACTTGTGGCCACCCTCTGCCAAACCGGTAGAAACTTTGTGTGTATCCGTAGATATAAGTATTGCTGGTTAATTAAACCACTTCCACTTTCTTTTGATTATTGAAAGAGGTTTAATTAAGGACGACTTAGGCAGACATTTGATCAACATGATGTATTAGCGAAGGGCAAGATAAAAAGTACCATAAGACAAGTAAAAGTAGTAAAAATTAATAAAAGAGGTTGGTAGGTCATGGCAAGCGCAAGACCAGGGTGTCTTCGCCTACCCCTCCGGGATACAGGCCCGAGTTTACATAGTATATCTTAAGGATCAACCAAAAACCTTTTCCATTTGCTTACCAATATTATCAATATTTGCAGACTATTTGATCAAATCGGAAATTTCTGCTTATTCATTGGAAATTTCCCGCTGCTTAATTTGATTATTTTCTCAGTTGTGTTTTTCGCCATCTACCAATTTCTGCCAAAAACACTTATTGCCGACAGAGAAACTTGCTGTTTGTTCAAAAATAAAACCCAAACAATTCTACTGTAGACAAGTATGATGATGTTGACTCTATAGAGTCTCATATATGAGACATCTAAAACTTTCGTATGTTACAAACGTAAGAGGATACAAAGCAAACATAATTACATTGTATCTTATTATCCTTTGTAATGTTAACTATCGCTTTACAATCAACACATAGGTAGGTTACTACTACAATCAAAACATAGACACACATAATAGTTTAACTACGTCGCAATAAAAATGTTGACTTCCTGAGAGCGAAATGTTATTCAGTAGCGAACTATCCAATTACTACCTTAATCCTATTAGGCTATTGAGATTTGGCTCTACGTCAGCACGTCAGGTTTTCTAGCTTTGAGTTTCGAGGTTTCTGGTACAATTTTGTAATACGTTTTAACGTTTCAGTAAGTACGTAAGTAATTTAAGGTTGGAACAATCCGGGTTCTGCATAGTGATTGATGTACCTAATGATTTATTCATAATATCATTTCCAGAAATGAGTTGTACAAATCTATAAAGATACAATTTAAGCTGTAAGAAGATGAATTTCGTGAAATATCCTTACCTGAGTCTGGACTTCTGAGTACGCAACAGCCAGCAACAGCCAACAACCAACAGTGTAGAGATAATATTAAATAATATCAATAATTGGTTTATATTTAGGCAGTTTGTTAGTAAACAAGTTTTGAGTGCGTCTACAAGGGCGCACGCGCACAGCACACAATCTCAAGGCGCGGGAGACGTGACTTCTACCACGCCTCGACGCAGACTGCGCGCCAACGCGCGCCAGTCTAATTATAAAACTTGAACGACAAGCTTATCTCCTTTGCAGACAAAATCACATCTATTACTTAACTTTAAGGTAAGAGTATTATGACAACGGTCGCTTTGTAGGTACATTGTGGTTATTATAGAGCAGAACATTGTGTGTGCCCTATTGGTTAATGAAATCCTATTTTACTCTTCAAATGTAACCTTTTTTGGTATATAATTTGCTTAGGAAATATAAAGGCACGGTAGCGTCTCTGTCAAGATGAGCCAAGCGAAGCGCAAAGGAACTACTGTCATTGAATTATTTCTCCTTTTGTTTGTTCAATAACTCGTTTATTTTAAATTTCACACGAAAAATGGTAATTACAAAACTAGTTTAGAATTAAATTTCCTACCATTTTGGTTGTCATCAATTATTTCTAGGATCAATACTTTCCGATTTATACCACAAAAGAGGGGGTGAATTTTTGTTTGATTAACCAGTCGTTTATTTTTAATTTTACATGAAAATTTGTTCTAAGCAAAGTTGTTTAAAATTAAATTTTGTACAATTTGGGGTCTTTGCGTCTTTTAACATTTTTTTCGTCACATCGATATTTTTCGATTTATACCCAAAAAGAGGTGGGGGTAAAATCTTATCATTGCATTACCATGTTTATTGTCAATTTTACGCGAAGTATGGTTATAAACAAAGCTGTTTAAAATCAAATTTCTTACAATTTTGGTTCTTGTAAATTTTTTAGTAGGATCGATATTTTTCGACTTTGGCCCGAAAAGAGTAAAATCTTATCATTGCATTCACGTTTTTTTCAACCATAAAAGGAATTTTGGTCGTCTTAAGATAAGAACCTAAATTGTAGAAAATTTAATGTATTAACAACTTTTTTATAACATTTTTTTATTTAAAAGTAAATTAACGAGTTGTTAATCAAACAAAAATTCACTCCCTCTTTTAGAGTATAAATCGAAAAATACCGATCCTAGGAAAAAATCATGAGAACCAAAATTGTAGGAAATTTACTACTGGGCTAACTGCCAAAATGTTAGGTTTTAAGATAACGATTACAAATTTTCATTATATTTTATTCTACTGTCATTATTTATAACATTATTGTAAATTTAATCTTTCGTTTCTTTTTAAAAAATCTTTATTACCATTATATATACTTTAAAAACCTTAGAAATTTTTTGTCACTACCGCAATCATTTTGTCATTACCGCTTTTCATTTCCTTAAATATCTCCTAAAATATTAGTATCACATGAGGTTACACCTAGCTAAAGCTGTAGGAATCAATTTTAGGCAAGAGTAAACAAATATCTGAACTATTTATTCCTTCTTCAAAATTCATTGATTTCGAAGAACTAGCCTACTACCTTTTCTTGAAGCGCTTCGTCGTTTTCTTAACCCTCATAACTTGGGTTTAGATTATACCAAAGATAAACAAAATTTTCGGGATACGATGCCAACAGTAATTAAATTAATTAAATTAAATTAACAAATAATAGAGATTAGACTCGTCTAATATGTATATCTATGATGTCAATAGTTACTCATTAAACATATGATACGGTCTTATTTATAAAAACTCAATTCCTTAAGACACTTTAAAAAACGGTGGAGATTTTACAAGGAAAAGATGTAGCCACAGATTAAATAAACAGAGTTTTTGATTGGTTTTAGAGGAATCTTTTTTTATAACTAAGGCCGTTAAAGTTTCAATTGCATAGCTCTTATAATTTAGATTTTATTGATATCTAAAAACCCCGAGTTCGTCACTAACTCGGTTTTGGACTCTCATTAGCAAAATGGATTAATCTGACAAGGAAACACTACCGCTGGCTTTGTTATTTCGAAGACGTAGAAAACGCAGATATTATCAAGGATATACCTATTATGGGACGATTTATTATCAAGTAATCGACTGGGAGCGAGCGACTGTTATGTATTCCATGTAACGGGACGAATTTGTATTTTAGTTATAAATAACTTTGTATCCATTGTATCAACGACGATTGTATTTCTAAAGCATGTTGCGTCCGCTTACACACATGTACTTATTTGATATGTATGACTCAAGTTGGGCGGGTCAGACTTGTATCAACGACGATTGTATTTCTAAAGGATGTTACGTCCGCTTACACACATGTATTTGATATGTATGACTCAAGTTGGGCGGGTCAGACTGTCGAACGCGATTGTACAAAATGGCTTCGGTGACGTTTTCAAATCGCTCGCCAATCGCTCGTGTGGGGTACTTCCTGAAGTCTTGGAAAGCTAAAATTTGGTATGTAAGCTAGTATTAGTAAACAAATAATAAAAACATTCTAAAAACTTGGATCCTCCAAACCCTAAACTAGGGGATTAAACTAGAGGATGGAATATTGTATGAGACTTCCGCATGGTGCTAGAGATCTGAGAAAATTGTTATAGGGACACTAGTAGTATTTTATTTAATTATTTAATTAATTATTGTATTTTCATCGGTCCTTGAGAAGTGTGCAAAATTTTGAATTGATATGACGGTTTAAAGTTGGTAAAAATCGAGTTCCGTTACTACAAAAAGCGTGTTAAAAATAACTAACAACAATAGATTAACGGATAGTTAGTGTACGAGAAATCGTGGGTATACTCGATTTTTCTCTGTGATGGCGACGTTTTGTAGTTATACATTTAAGGGGCTCCAGGGAGTAACACAAGCGCCACCGAAAAAAAAAATCATACCTTTTTATATTGACCGAATTTGCAAAAGGTGTCTGTACAATCACTCAATCATGTTAATAGTGATTTGTAGGACCCACGACAAAGGATCCTAGGATCACGTACCTGGGGCCGTTTTTGTCGTTAATGCTATCTATTCCTGGGTTCGTGATCCTAGGTTCTCTGTCGTTCGTCCGTTAAATCACTATTAACATGATTGAGTGATTGTCACTTTTTGCAAATTCGGTCAGTAAAGAAAGATATGATTTTTTTTCTGTTTTTGGTGGCGCTAGTTAGCCGGTAAGGGCCATTGAACGCGACCTTTTTAAGCGCGCTGACGACGAGCGTAGCTCGCAATCAGGACCCCCAACAAGCGCAACGCCGCGCTGTAACCTTTGGCACGATCCTTGCGGTTGTAATCTGCTAATAATAATAATAACATCCACACAATACAATCCTTGACCTGGTCCCAAAACCAGAATACCCTGTGCTGTGATAACCAGAAAAGGACGTCACAAACATGAAAGTACACCCAGACTGAGGCCATTTGTACAAATGTACGGCGGCTCCCAGTATTAATCGAATCCACGACCTCTGTTTTGGTAGCTAAGCGCCTTAGCGGCTAGACCGACGAGGAAGTAGGCAGGCTAAAGGCGGAAACCGATTATTGAAACGCCACGCGACCCGACCCAACGCGACGCGTGTTGAGTCAAATCAAATCTTACTATTTTCTATGATCAGAATGTAGCAATATCTGACGTTATCCGACGCAACGTAACTATTCATACAAGTTAGATCGTCGCGTCGGGTCGCGTCGGGTGGCATGTTGTTAGTGTGTCCTTAATATGCGTTGATAACGCGCAGAGGAGGCGCTGATAAAAAACGCGCGTCGTCAGCACACAAAAAACTTCGTGTGCAAAGGTCCTTATAGATACAAGACAAACTTAGACAAAAGTCTGTTCTCTTAGTCCGGAACATTAGAGTATAAGTGAAAATAGGACGTAACGTGACACATTTCTCAAGTGACCTAACGTCTCTTGTGGTTGCGAGTTTGCTGGTAGATACTTTTCAACAAGTCGAATAAAGTTGCCTACTGTGTCAGCAAAAGTATCTTAGAAGGAGTTACTTCTCAGATATAATTGTATTAATTACTCTCCTATTGTAGTGCCAGGTAAGTTTTCCTGTTGCGTTCATCCTTGAAACTTTATCTTCGCTTGTATATAGGTTGTGAAAAACTAACGCCCGAGCCGAAATCTAAGATACCAAAACACACTAAGTACTTTAACCGTAAAATTTTGCTGGGAATTCAATTATTTTTTTAAGTTTGTTATACTTTATTGCACAAAACACAAAATGTAGCACTGGTATTTTTTTTTATTTTGCTCACACAAAAAAAAGGATTGTCTAAAGATTATGAGCATCACCTTTACCTATTACCTTAGATTCCTGACGTGGTAATAATCGCGGTTAGACCCGTTTGATATATTACTATGTATGAGCATCGCGAGTCATTAAAAAAACCGGCCAAGTGCGAGCCGGACTCGCGCACGAAGGGTTCCATACCATTATGTAGACAACATTAGACAGAAAGATCGAGAAAAAACGGCAAAAAAATCACGTTTGTTGTATGGGAGCCGCCCTTAAATATTTATTTAATTTTAATTGAATTATTTATTTTTGAAGCGAATATTGAACTAAACATTCTGTGAATATTTCAAGCGTCTACCTGTTGCCGTTATTAATATCGAGCCAAAAACGACAAAAAAATTACGTTTCTTGGATGAAAAGACAGACATACAGACAGACAGGCAGACGGACAGACAAGCACACAGACGGACAGTGAAATCTTAGTAATAGGGACCCTTTGGGTACGGAACCCTAAAAATTATCTTCCTACACCCACAATATTTTTAAACGACCAATCCAACGATACCCTACACTGTGGTGTAGATGAGAAAATAAAATGAATCCCTAATTTAGGGGTAGGTACCCTAAAAAAATTTTTTCGAATAAGTATTTTGTCAACCGTTTTGCCGGCATGTTAATATGTATGTCTACGCTTATATTTCAGATTTCTCGTACTAATCGTCTCTGACATAGACCACGGACCGACATACAGACAGACCGACCTACATGGCGAAACTGCATAATTTTCATGGGTTCTTTGTCCACTACGGAACCCTAAAAATACCTGTAGCAGTATACACCGCTCTCCCATAACTAAGGTTGATTTTGATCGGGTTGAGATCGTTAGCAATATTTTGAGGAAATTTTCTTTTCATTATCAATGATTTATCAGTAATCGTAACACATATGTATGTAAATATTCGTGATTTTCTTTGGCTCCACAACTGTGATCCAAATTCGGAATGGTAGGAAGTACCATAACGTTAAAAATGTTTTCTAATGTTAAATGCGGTCGAACTTACATGTAAAGAGAAAGACGAACATTTATTGCAGCAACAAACAACACATATTAATTAAAACTTAAAACAAACCAAAACATGTAGCACCCACTCCTATCCACGTTGGCGGCTCTGACCCCGAAGTTGTTGACCACTATGTATACCTGAGACAAACAGTCCAATTAGGTATGTCCAACTTCGAGAAAGAGGTCACTCGTCGAATCCAACTCAGATGGGCACATGGGCAGCGTTCGGGAAACTAAAACACATTTTCGCGTCTAAAATACCTCAGCGTCTCAGGACAAAGGTGTATAACCGATGTTTGGTACCAGTGATGACTTATGGATGTGAGATATGGTCGCTGACTATGGGCCTCATAAGAAGGCTCAAGGTCGCCCAACGAGCAATGGAGAGAGTTAGAAGTTTCACTGCGTGATCGAATCAGGAATGAGGAGATCCACAGAAGAACCCGAGTTACTGATATAGCTCGAAGAATTGCTCAGTTGAATTGTCAGTGGACGGGGCACATAGCTCGGAGAACTGATGGCCTTTGGGGCGAAAAAGTTCTGATCTGACAACTGCGGACCGGACGACGCAGCGTGGGAAGGTCGCCCACCAGATGGTCTGACGACCTGGTTACGGTGGCGGGGAGTCGCTGGATATAGGCGGTATAAGACCGGGAAGCTTGAGGGAGGTCTATATCCTGCAGTGGGTGGCTGATGATGAAATGCGATAGAGTCTGTCGTCCGATATCGGTAAACAATTAAAAAAACAATTGAGTTGGCACCATAAGACGCTCGAGCCATAGCTTTTTTCCATTTTTTATACACAGTACAGTATACTTTTCGTCCTGCATTGATAGTAGGACGACATGAGTCACGCGTTTTGTCTCGCTAAAATGTCTGTTTAAAATAATATGTTTGTAAATCACAATTACAATGTCACCTTAGTACCACAGTACAAATAACGATTAGTACTACAGGCGTTTTAGGATGTTAACACTATATTAAAATTACTCCCTTAGAATGCAGAGTCTACGACTCTGGAGGCAAATCGAGAAATCAGTGATCCTATTTCTCAATCTCGAAACTAAAAATTCAGGGCAGTAGCACATCTTATGAACTTTAAAGGAAAGCTGGTACGGCTAAGTGAGTTAGTGCATACTTGTCACTTTCGCTAATTCATCACTATCGTTAATTCGTCACATTCCCGATTCGTCAATTTCTTAAAAATCTTTAACTCGTAGACTTTACAAGTTAACGAGTAATAGGTGACCAACTTATAAAAGGAAAACTTCGTATAAATTCCATTGAAAATTACTTTGATAAAGTTGTTAGTTCTATAAAGCAGGTAAAATCCCCTCCTTCTACGGAACCCTACACTGCGCGTGGCCCGACACAGACTTGGCCTGTTTTTTAAAGTAAATTTAAGTAGATTCTTATAGCTAAAGCACTTAACTAAAATTCTTCATACAAAATTCAATATAAATGGCCGCTTAAGTAGCATTTAAGAAAGGTCAAGTCCAACTAACAAATGTATTTGTAAATGCAAAGGCAGCTTATTCTTAATGGTTTCAATTTAGAGGTTAATCTCTTGCCTTGTAAACAGCTTAGCTGTGGTGATATTGATTAGTTGGCACGAAAGTTCATCGTGCTGCCTTCATTACCTGCAGGATGTTTAAGTCCCCTACCTATATCTATGGGGACTTAGATATACCTACATACAACATGTTATGGAAACAACTCAACAAACAAACAAAGGTTTGCTGGAAGAAATCTCTTATGGAGTGTAGCATAATAGACTTATTACCAAACAGAACGTGGCTTTATTTAACTAAAAGATTAGAGCTAAATAGACATTGAATAGGGAAGTAAAGTAGCGATTTGCAGACGACATCGTCATCATGGCGGAAACGCTGCAAGATCTGCAACATATGCTGAATGGCCTAGCTGATTCTTCCCAACGCATTGGTCTCCGGATGAACTTGGATAAATCCAAGGTTATGTTCAATAAACACGTAAGTCCGGAGCCAATTGCAGTTCAAGGCAGTATTCTCGAAGTTGTTCAGGAGTATGTTTACCTCGGGCAAACCATGCAGTTAGGTAAAAACAACTTCGAGAAAGAGGCCAATAGAAGAATACAGCTGGGCTGGGCAGCGTATGGGAAACTACGTCGAGTCTTCACATCGCCAATCCCACAGAGTCTCAAGACGAAAGTCTTCAACCAGTGCGTCCTACCCGTAATGACATATGGTGCCGAAACGTGGACACTCACGGTGGGACTGGTCCACAAATTTAAAGTCGCTCAGCGTGCTATGGAAAGGGCTATGCTCGGGGTTTCTCTGAAAGATCGAATTCGAAACGAGGTGATCCGACAGACAACCAAAGTCACCGACATAGCCCACCGAATTGGCATGCTGAAGTGGCAGTGGGCTGGCCATATTATCCGAAGAACTGATAACCGATGGGGTAGACGAGTTCTCGAGTGGAGACTGCGGATCGGTAAACGTAGTGTGGGACGTCCTCAAACTCGGTGGAGCGATGATCTTCGCAGGGCGGCTGGCAAGAGCTGGATGAGAGTAGCCGAGAACCGTGCTCAGTGGCGTGCTATAGGAGAGGCCTATGTCCAGCAGTGGACAAGCATAGGCTGATGATGATGATGATGATGAAGGGAAGTAACCATGACAAAGGTATAACCGAGTTGTCACTGTTGACAGCACAGGCCACCATAGGTACCTACATCCAAGAAGGTCGTCGTTAATAGGCATATTACCTCCTTCTTCCCCGGTTGAATTTTCACTCTACTTAAACAGACCCGCTAGTCGAAGAAGCTGAACTTCTTGAAATTAATCCTCACTATTATCTTATTCGACGGGACAATGGAGAAACATCAATAGTATCGGACCGTCAATGGGCACCGTTCCCGAACACCGTTGACTACAGTGGAGATGATACTTATGAATCCGTTTCTGAAGGGATGGAAGACAGCGCTACAGCTCCACCCCAAACTGTCACCCCGTCGCTAACGTCTCGGCAACGTTCAGAGGATCTACGTAGCTCGCCGCCTTCTTCGTTACTCCAGACCGAAGCTCTCCCACGGAGATCAAACAGGACCAGAAAGCCTAAGCGACTTTGTGGTAGATGGAGAAGGGAGTGAAAACTCAACCGGGGAAGAAGGAGGTAATATGCCTATTGACGACGACCTCCTTGGATGTAGGTACCTATGGTGGCCTGTGCTGTCAACATTGACAACTCTGTTATACTTTTGTCATGGTTACCTACCTATTCAATGCCTACTTAGCTCTAATCTTTTACTTAAATAAATTGTAGCATAATAGACTTATTATTAAACAGAACGTGGCTTTATGTAACTTAAACATTAGAGCTAAGTAGACATTTAATAGGTAGGTAACCATGACAAAGGTATAACATAGTTGTCACTGTTTTAATTTAATTTTGACGAGAAAGTACTCTAAATAGATAGATAGATAGAGAACGCTATATTGTACATAAAAAGGAAATAAATAGTGGACATAGCAAATTTTAGTCTAAGAGAAAAAACCCTGTATTATAAAAAGAAGCAAAACTGCATTCAAGTATTTTTTAAAATATGCTTGCCACACCCGGCAATTAAAACTGCTAAAATCCGAAAAAAATACATCCTGTCCTTTTATGACATTAATTGAAAGAATCCAGATTGACCCAAAATAAAGTAATGTTTCCTAGTATAAAATTTGCTATCTCCAATTTTTAGAATTTCCAATTTTCCTCTAAGTGTAGTTAAAAAATTCCACCCTGTATATACAACAAACACAGAGTCAGTACAACTTTTAAATTACTCTAGGGTCAGTACATAAGTTATTCTTCTCGAAGGTTGGCAACCAAATTGGCTGCCTATCTTGCATTTCCAAGCTCTGCTGCCTGGTCTCCCTGCCTGAGGCTATGTGGTTTTGTCCAAAAGAAAATATCAACTGACAAAAGAGGATATTTTTTAGAATTCTGCCTCAGACTCATTACCAAGAAGTTGCAAACTCATGGTTAAAATATTCTCATTCATTTTAGACGTATCCACAGATTAGGGTGATTAGGATTTTTTATCCTCAACCATTCGTCAAGTCGTCAATAAGATCAACATCTGTAAGGGACAACTCAACATATTTCTAATTTGTGATTAACGTGAATCGAAGTGAAAAGAAATTCTGAAGCTGGTAAATATAGTAAAGCTAGCAAATTCTTACAACACATCTCACATCTTCCATCATCAACATCGCTCATTCGGTACTTGTCCACTGCTGGACATAGGCCTCCCCCAAGCCACGCCACTTCCTTCTGTCCTCGCCCATTCTGATCCAGCCTCTGCCATCAATCTGCCTCAGATCGTCGGTCTAGCGAGCTGGTGAGCGTCCTACGCTGCGTCCTATTTCTCGTGGGTAGACATTGGGTGGGAACATTCGATTCCCGCACTGGGAATCTTTGAAGACTACCCTATTCTTAATTCGGCGCCACACGGAGCTCTTAATCCGGCGCCACACATAGTAGCAATACCACTCGTTAATCGTGAAGGAAAACATCGTGAGGAAACATGAGTGTTTGAGCTAAACACATACCTCAGCGGTTAAAATCGCCAATCCACAGTGGGCACGCGTGGTGATTAAGCCCATACTATGAGAGAAGGCCTGTGCCCTACAGTGATGAAGTACTTATAATAACCTGTATCGGGCGGCATCTGTTATGAAATAAATTATAATATGAAATTTCAGGGACCGCTCTTATACACCTGTTAATTGTAATTTAAAAAACTTTAAAAAACGCTTTTATCATTAGGTAGGTAATGCACTATGCAACGACTAATGAATATTGATGAAGTGTGACTGTCAGTATCGTGGCAAGTGGCAGTCCCTGGTCTACCCCTCTGAGATGCAGGCGTGAGTTTATGTTATCTATCGCACTATATAGGGTAGAAAGTAATATTTGGTTTTGTATAGTTGTATAGCCATGCTACTTACCATTAACTTACTATTGAGAAGTTCCCTCATGAGGAGACAATCCCCTCCGGCCGTTTTAGTAACTTGTTATCTTAATCCGCAACTGGTTGAGTTGCGAATTAAGATTTTTTTATTTAACTTCCCTTGTTCGCAACCAATTGCAAATCAAGGGGAATTTTTCCTTAACCGCAACTAGGCGTTCCGATGATTAAATTTTGCAACCAGTTGCAACAAAAGTTTTTTTCCTTATTCGCAACCCTAATTATCTGTTTGTTGACACTCTGATTTGCAAACTAAAATAAATAGGCTGGCATACTAAAATAAATAAATGCATAGGTCGCAAAACCCAAATTTAGCTCACTTGGTAGATGTTTTAAACACAGAGTCTACGTGCGAGTCGATTTAAGAAAAGTCGGCAACAAAAATAAGAACCAATTCGCAGAAATAGTATATTTTCTGTCTGCATATTCTCTCTTATTTTTAAATCAATTCGGCAATAAACGATGTAAAATCCAAAAAAGCAATGTGAATGAGGGCAAAGAAGGATGGAAAAGACCGTAGTGAAGTGAAAGTGAAAATATTTTATTTACCATAAAATCAATGCTTACAGCATACAAATCAATAAATATTATTTTTATGGTAAAAAGAAAGAGGCTCAGCTTATTGCTATGACTGCATGCGTAGTCAGTAGCGCTGGTTTTCAGCCCGCCCCCTTTATTCGCATTTTAAAGAAATCTCTAATTGCACAAAATTATTTAACAATGCTAAATCCATTCCAATGGTGCACTTATAAAAATTGTGACATGGTTTACAAAATATAAACTTGTGATGAATAAATTTATTAAAATAATTCTTAAAAGAGCAATAGAAATAAAATTTGTCCAATCATTCAACGCCTGAAGATCGGCATTGATCTTAGCCACTGATTCCGCAGGCGTAAAAGAGTAATAAAGTTGTGTATCGTCTTCTTAATTGACATCTGCCGTATAAGTGACATAGAGCAAAGGAGAGAGCATCGATCCTTATGGACAACCGCGTTCAATAGGTTTTAGTCCAGAGGTCCTTGCCGAGCCATCATCGTCGCTCACCTCAACATATTGTGTTCGATTGTAGAGGTACGATAGGAACCACTCACATGCTGATTTTGAGAGTCCATAGTAGCTTAACTTTTCTAAAAGCAGCTCCTGACTAAGCAGTCAAAGGCTCTTGAAAAGTCCAGAAGGACTATAACGCTGGCTTGGCCTGTGTCTGACGGTGCGATAATATCATCGGTAACGTGAGCAAGAGCAGTCTCCACACCATGTCCAGCACGAAAACCAAATTGCATCAGTGGTGTAGTGTTTTCTGACTCTATGTGAAATGACAACTGCCAATGCACGATCCACTCCAGTATTTTAGATAATACTGGGAGGATGCTTATCGGTCGCAAGTCTTTGTAGTCAATTACATTGGAGCTTTTGGGCAACGGAATGACTTTAGCAAGTTTCCACTCGTTTGGGAACACATTCGAAGCAATAGACCTATTTATAATTATTGCTGTTATTATAGGAAGTGTAATGGGAAGCGTCATATGGATCATACCTATGGTTATAGCGTGGAAGCCGGAAACATTTGTAGAGATGCTTTTTAAAATATTATTTATTTCCTCCTCTGTACCGAGTAGTCCATATTGAAAAGTTTTTCGGTAAATTTGTTGAGTTTATATGTCTCAAGTATGGTTTTATTTATAGTTGAGGTACCTGGAATACTCAAAAAGGCGGCGTTTATAGTATCTGGATTTTTTAAGTGGCTTGATATAGGTTCAGAACTATAATTGAAAGGCTTTTTAAGTGCGACTACATTTTAATTGGTTTTTTTTTTTTAATATTCATCATCATCATTCAGCTACAAGAAGTCCACTGCTGAACATAGGCCTCCTCCATGGATTTCCAAAAAGACCTGTTGGAAGCGGCTTGCATCCAGCGTCTTCCTGCCACTTGGATGTGGTCATCTGTCCATCTTGTGGCTGGTCGTCCTACGCTGCGCTTGCCGATATGTGGTCTCCATTCGAGATTTTTTATCTAGAAAGGGAAGACCTGACTAGGTTTTTAAGAGATTTAGCGGAATCTCTTAAAAACCTAAGTAGCGGTTAAGGAAAAAGTTTTTTTGATTCACACCTGGTTGCGAACAAAGAACAAAAATTCTTAATTCGCAGCGGGTTGCGAACCACAATTACGAATAAGGGCAGCATCAGGTCATCGTAATGTTCATGTTTAGCTTTCAAAAGTACTTGCAAAGTTTCGTGTTCGTGCTACTACTGTTGAGAAGTGTCGCTTCTCAATAGTAGTAGCTCGTCTGCAGCATTAGGTTATTTGTATAATTTTTATGTATTGATATCAGAACTAAAAGACAGTGACTTACTTGCGTTTTCGAATTTTCAACATTTTCACCGGCGGAATGGGGAAAATAAAGCATGACGGCATTAAGTTAATAATAAGATTGATAATTTTTATATGATTCGAACTCGAGTATTTTTCTTCGTTACACCAGTCAAAGCCACGAGATGTATCGGCGTGTGATGGTGCTTCTGGTGCTGAACATGGTCGGGCTGGCTTTCTGCGCAGTGCTCACCACAGTGCTCGTGCTTTGGGCTTTGCGTAAGACCTCTAATTATAATATTTTATGTTACTTCCATACAACACAATAATTTAGACCAAAATAACGTAAAAATAAGCACTTTAAAAGATAGGCATTGTTGGAACCCTACGTCACTGAGTGGAGCCCCTCGCCCTGCAGGCCCAATGTAGGCTGAGGGGCTTGTAGGTGATGTAAAAGTGGACCGTAAACTTGTAAATAGGTGGAATATAATCGGAATATAAATAATAAAAAAAATAGGAAATAAAAACCGACTTAAAAACACTACCGCACTAAAGAAATATAATAATTTTAATAATAATTTAAAAGAATACCTTTAAATTAAAAGTATGTATACTATACATGTATACATAAATGTATACTTGTAGAGCATGCGGTTTTGAAGAAGAGTCGATGGTACGATGGCACGTACTGTGCGACTGCGATGTCCTTGCCGCAAAAAGAATGAGTCTTCTGGGAATGGCTTACCCCAAACCAGAAGATTTTAGGCACCTCTCCCTAAAGGGCGTGACCGACCTCGTTGAGTACATCTTCGATTAGGCTTAGGTGCAAGGTCAAGGGGCAGACACAACAGATCCCACCGGGTCGAAGTGTCGCCGACTAACTATCGGCCCCCGCACGACAACTTTCAGATAAGATAAAATGTATACATGTAGGTATTGCAGAGGGATAATTTGTCGTCGGTGCCCAAAATATATGTCCTGGTCATGAAACTGGCCACCGAGCGAATTTTTTCATTTCTCAATTTTTTGTGGGGGAGCGGGAGAAAAATAAACAAGTCCCTTGTAACCATAATTTACCCTATTTAATTCGTTGCTTTAAAATTTGAAGTTCTCAATTTCCATCTCCGAAAGTCTTCACCAGAACATCACCAAATTACCTTGGGACTACTTTTACGCTATTTTATGAATCATACGGATATTACTAAGGGATGGGACCCATTAGGCCTTATTTACTGCTTTCCATTGAAAAGTTCCGTTCTCCATCTCTGAAAATCTTCATCGGATCTTCACCAAATTAAAATGGAACCAATGGGACGTTATATTTATTCGAAAAAAAATATTGTCAAAATCGGTTAAGATTTGGCGGAGTTATGCGAGAACATAGCCAAACAAATAAATAAAAAAACATACGCGTCGAATTGATAACCACCTCCTTTTTTTAAGTCGGTTAAAAATATGTGTATCGACACGTTGGTAAGGCAGAGTGGAATGGAAGTGCCGCGGCGCTCCGTCGACCCGCTTGTGAGTTGTACGGCCTGGCCCTAGATTCTGTTAATGCATTGTAGTAACATGACAACTGCATGAACATGGCGATTTCATTTCATGGCTGCTTTAAGTCTACGCGGGCACACGTATCAAACCTTCTAGGCGTCAATGGTATGAAAAAACACGTCACGTGACCCGACAGTGCACCTGTCATTATACTACAATGCACTAACAGAATCGAGGCCCAGTTTTGGCCTGCGGGGCGGGGCGCTCGGTAGGGCTCCAACAGCATATTAATAATCATAAACAAAAACAAGCATTTTACATCATCATCGGCCTACGCTTGTCCACTGCAGGACATATGTCTCTATTATTGCACGCCACTGAGCACGGTCCTCGGCTACTCTCATCCAGCTCTTGCCAGCCGCCTTGCGAAGATCATCGCTCCACCGACTCTGAGGACGCCCTACACTACGTTATACTGCGATCGCCAACCCGCCTGCCAAGCGCGGCGATTATGGCAAAACCTCTCATGGTTATGAAAACCACGAGGGAGGCCTATGTCCGCAGTGGGCGTCAAATGGCTAATGATGATGATAATGCAATTAGTGAATAAAGGAAGGATTTAAAGCGAGGGATATAGATGAATCACGAACAAGTGAAGGATTCTAACTACGGAATCACGACCGTAGTTAGGATCCTTCAAGTGTTAGAATCCTTCACTTGCGAGTGATTCATGGCCCTCGATATAAATCCGTTTCATTCAAGAGTTGCATACTATAGTTTATACCATGATTGCGAGAAAGAGAAAGATTTAAGCGAAAATTGACATTTAATTAAAAAAAGGAAGGTTGAATTGCTTAAAATACACATTAAAATTGGAACCAATACTAAAATTAAGAATAATTTTCTTATTAGGATCGTGAACTTGTTCGCTAATGACAGAAAAGAATACAAAACAGTTTTTATTCTTATACTAAACTCCTTGTCGAATCTCGAGGAGTTATTAGCACTATGAGTTTGTATGTGGTATTCTTCGCACAAGGAGTTTGTATCGAGTATTTTTTGAGCGGCCAGCAAAAGAGTCAGTGATGGACGAACGTGTAAATAGCGGTGGCACACATACGTAAGTTCATCAATGCCTAGTTGTGGCCATGCGTGTATAGTTTGTTTTCTCAAATATTGCAACCACAGATATATCTATATCTGTGATTGCAACGCATTTTTTCACACAAGTATTAGTGTCGGTGCGTGGTGTGTTTGTGCCTTGCTTCTGCTTGAAAAAGCGGGAGGGAGGGCGGTGCATTACCTAACCGCATGGTGCTTGTGGAATTTTGGCGGAATTTAGCAAAGTAATTTTCACGTTTATACATCGTAATGATGTTTGATACATCGTTTTCTCCCCTCAGTGTGCAATGTACTATTTATTCAGTGAATAAAAAAGCTTTTTAGAGGGGGAATTGTATAAAATAAATTTTTTTCTTGGTTTTACATCGAATTATGATAGGTAGGTAATAACTACAAATTGTAGTTTTATGAAACTGGGCCCTGGGGTCTATGTAAGTATTCGGAGTTTACTATGACAATGCGAGGTACAATGCGTAGCAGTCTACTTGATAATCTGTGGGTTAATCGACTTTGCAATGTAGATTGAATTGTAGTAGTAGGTAACCCAAAAAATAGGAAAAAAAAGTAAATCATATTAAATTTTTATGTAACACATCACGTCTAAACGATAGGTTAAACTAATGTCTTAGTTGAGGCCATTAACTTCGATTGATAACTAAGTACTTACATAGGTTACTCGGTCGCAAGACTAAATAGGTAGATACTTAAAGGTCAACTAATGTAAACAAGATAACAACTTAGGTAATCAAATAAACCTAATAATTTACACAGAGCATGGCTTATTCTGATTCAAAATAAACATTCATTTAAAGAAACAAAAGGAACAAAAAAATCAAAGTGTTTTTATTCAAAATATCACAGAAACTATGACTTTAATTAACGTTAGGTACAAGTAAGACGAGGTGTCCATTTCATAATCTAGATATTCTGAAGAAAAAAATGGACAAATAAAAATAACTCCAAACTTACGGTCTTATTTATAAGAAGTCGATTCCTCTAAAACACTCCTAAGAGGCAGTTTAAATAATCTATGGTAACGCCTGTCCAGTTACTACAGACTGTTTAAAGTTACTCTGAGGAGTGTTTTAAGTAATCGCATTTTTCTAATAAGACCGTTAGTCTTTCCAAATTTGGTGCTTACCTAATTAACAGAGTTTACATAATTATTCTTAAAGATTTTAGATAAATTTATATCAAAGCACAGATTAGACTGTCAAACAAAAAACCTTGTTGTCATGTTTGTCTTTGTAAGTAATTGTTTAGTACCTAACAACTTTTGCCTTTGTCCGGGTTTTTTTTAAACACATTTTTGCAATAATGTCAACGTCAAGAAATTGGTTCTAGGAGTTGATGAACGACCTAGAGCGAGCAGAAACTTGATAGACATTATTGCTTTCCATGTTTTAACGATTTCCATCAACGGTGTCGTTACAGCTGAATGAAATTAAATTAAATATAAAATTAATTAATTTAAAATCTAGTCCTGGTAAAATTTCTTACACCTAAATTAAAGTCTTGTAACGAAAAACATTATGGATGCCTACCTAATGCTTGAGCCTATATACGTCCCACTGCAGGACACAGGCCTTCTCTCAGAGAGAGAATATGGGCTTAATTATCACGCGTGCCAACCGTGGATTGGCAATTTCAAGTGATGAGGTACTTGAACACCTTAGACACTCAGGCTTCCTCACGATGTTTACCTTCGAAGTTAGTGAGTGTCATTGCAACAACTTCACAATTGTACGTAACTTTAAAACAAAGTCACTGGTACCTACATGCCAGGATTAGAACCCACAACCTCCCGAATGTGAGGCCCGCGTTCTACCGCTGCGCTACCATCGCTTCTTGGGGTTCTTCAGCTTATCATTATCTGAGTAATTATTTGCAACAGGTATCCTGGGCTCCCCGACGGAGGCAAACGAATCACAAGTGCTAGTGGATTACATCTTCAGCCAAATAGCTAGCAATGTGACTGCAAATCGTGAGCAGGTTCTCAAGCTGTTGCATGGCTTTTGAAATTCGTTCGTAGGTTCATAAGTTAACTCAGTAGATAATCAGAATACAACGTATGATTCAACGAGTTTGCGTTTCATTTGGAAAAAAGTGTTTGAACCTTACTTAAAAGTAGGTTAAGTAAAGTATCCGACAAAATTACGATCTACAGTGGAGTTCAACAACATTTTTGTCGTTTTCTTATTAGTTTAGCGGCTCTTTAAGCACTTTGTTTTGTTTACCGCGCACCGTGACCATAACCAATGGTCCGAGCTTTTAAGCAGCCGATCAACTTAACCGTGACCGAAAGAGTCGTTTAACATTCGGTTGGCGCATAATTTGACATAGGTATCTTGTTCACTTGTGATTTTAGTGATCTTCGTGCGTAATACTCCGTGTGGTAGCCATTTGTTCCTGTGGATGTCGTAGAAGGCGACTAAGGAAATAAATTACCAGGAGACGGACAGCAGCGTCTTCCTGAGATTCCAATCGCATACTGCGATCGCCAACCCGCCTGCCAAGCGTGGCGATTATGGCAAAACCCTTCAAGGCTATAACCTTCCCTATAGGGAAAACCATGAGGGAGGCCTATGTCCTGCAGTGGGCGTCAAATGGCTGATGATGATATGTCAGCGACTGCCGTCGACGTGCGTCGACGGCTGCAGTTGGTACTGTCGATCACAACGTAACAATAAATAAACAATAACAACGTAACATATGTTGAAGTATTATTGTGAAACTTTACACAGTTGTAGAAATTACCTCTTAGAAATCGATATAGCTATGACCTTTTCTCTTTTATGTCTTTGATTTAGTCTATAGAAAACGCTGCTGGTTGTGCAATTACTTACATAGTGTAAATGTAATTATTCTATGTATTTAACCATATTGTACAATTGTTTGTTTTCTTTCAATAAATAAAAATAAAAAAATAAAATAAACATAAGCGCCCTTAAGTTTTTTTTTTGTACCGACGATCTGAGGCAAAATGCTGGCAGTGGCTGGATGACGATGGCCGAGGACAGAAGGAAGTGGCGTGCCTGGAAGCCTAAGCCCAGCAGTAATAGACGAGTCAAGCAGATCCACCGTTGTGGGCAAGTTGGGCATATGGGCATGCCCATAACCCTAATAGGAGTCTACCGAGCCGAATAATATTAGGGGTTAAAGTATGAAATTGCCGTTTTATTGCAATAGGTTCTTTGAATTGACATAGAATCTTCATGGTTTGAGGTTTTCGAATGAAACTTTTTTCAAATGGTTTCTATGATGTTCTTTTTTTTAAAAATGTGAAACATTTGAATATCGACTTTCAATTGTTTTTGTTATTCAATTTAGACAAGAAAGATGGATACTGCGAAAATTCAAGTGATTATGAGGCACCCATTTTTCGTATTTTTTTATTTTATTGATTTGACGCAAGTGAGTCAATATTGTGGGTAAGGTAACGTTAAACCATGCCGCTAATTCCTGGGTAGTTTGACTAGGGTCGGCTTCCACTATCTCTCTTAATTCATCGTTATTCACCTGTGTGAGCGGTCTTCCTCGTGGCTCGTTCTTTAAGTCGAAATTTCCATCACGAAAGCGTTTAAACCAAAATCGCACGGTGCGTGCCGCGTTAGTTCCGCGTCGAAACTGGTATTAAAAAATCACTCGAATTTTCGCAGTATCCATCTTTCTTGTCTAAATTGAATAACAAAAACAGTTGAAAGTCGATATTCAAATGTTTCACATTTTTTAAAAAAAGAACATCATAGAAACCATTTGAAAAAAGTTTCATTCGAAAACCTCTAACCATGAAGATTCTATGTCAATTCAAAGAACCTATTGCAATAAAACGGCAATTTCATACTTTAACCCCTATTATTTAAAGTTGAAAAAAATTCATCAAAATCGCTTCTGTAGTTAAGAGTCTATGTGGCATTGTGATGTGCCATTTCACACATGACATTGTGTCAAGAGCGAACTAACATTTTACAGGTTTATTAGCTTACTAGTGTTTGCCCCACGGCTTTGCCCACGTGGAACTATACACTGTACAAAATCTTGGTCAGGGTGCCATATATTTTGTAAATATCTCCTTGCTCTATATCGATCATGAGCGGATCATACTCCGACTCGCTCTTGGCCGGATTTTGGGTGGCTGTGACCACAACCTTTTTTGAGGGCTGGATCCGCTGTACAAAATCTTGGTCAGGGTGCCATATATTTTGTAAATATCTCCTTTGTATGAATGCTCTATATCGATCATGAGCGGATCATACTCCGACTCGCTCTTGGCCGGATTTTGGGTGGCTGTGACCACAACCTTTTTTGAGGGCTGGATCCGCGCCTGAGACGAGTACCTACGGGCTTATTGATTGATTTACCTATGTTTATGGCAATGATATTAGATGGGTTCCTAAAAAAATTGTACCACTTGTGTTTGCGTAATCCGATTCTGATGACCTAAATACAGCAAAACATGTGTGGAAAAAGGCTGCCGCGTGACGCGTTACCCGTCCAATCTTAAAGTATATTGCGTCACCAATACAACTTTAACACACGTTCACACGTGCACTTTGCAACAAAAATGTAAAGCTTGATATGCTGTCGACCGTACTTTGTAATATGTGATTCTATCTACCGGGGCCCCCAGAGTTAGCATCAAGAGCACAGATTAAAAAGAGAAAATCAAGAGATCGACAGGAATGCTAAACTGAGTAGGTATGTGGGCCTCACGAGTTTGATCGTGTGCATTCTTAAACACATAGCAAATAGTCGAAAGTCCGTGTGTATCCAGCGAACACTTACGATTTTTCCTACTTATATACCTAAGCATAAGTAGCATATCAAATTCAAGGATTTTTCACAATTATATGATAAATTTAATGTTGAAGATGTGTGTATCCAGCGTGGCCCTTTTGATTCATAATACACAAAAGTATAAAATACCATATCAAATTAAATAATTTTGCGTCTGTCTCTCGAATTGGACAAGAACTCCTATCAACCTCAAGGTCTTTACAGAACAGAACAGAGACAACAGTCTTGTTTATTTATACACATTTCCTTAAGGTACGTACCTACTCTTCAAACTCAGCTTAAGGGGGTCTTTCTCTTTGCCTCAGGCTATTTAAACAGCATTGAGGAGAGATTTAGAGGAATCGTTTTTTATCAATAACACACCAATAGTTTAACTTCCTATATTGAGCGTATAAGAGTTCAACCTAAGATTAGTTCCACGCAATGGAAAAGTGTGGTGGTTATTGATGGATTACAAAATTATTTATTTACTTATCAGTTATATCTTGCCACACATAAAATCAATTTGCGTGGGATGGCAATAACTGTGATTCTATCTGTGATATATAAAAGAGCGTACTTACCTCTCAGATAGGCTTTCAGGGACTTCAGATAAGCTTGCGCTATAAATGCCACCGAAATTATCAATGTGGACATTCCAACAAGTTAATCTTGAATTGTAGGTATTAGGATTTGGTACAACCCCAGTGTTATATTTAGGTATCTACCTACTAATGTTGCCGTGCCGAAATGTTTTTTTTTTACAAATTGCGTATAAGCTTGTTTCCGTACAACTTATTTCAAATTGCGAAAGCGCGTTTTTTGGTTGGTCTTTTTTACACAGCTCCGGATCGATGTGATTTTATACGTAACAAAGTGACATGGCTACTCTTAACCTGAATCCCACATGAACGAAGTCGAAGACACTCGATAATTTATTAGTTTCAGGTTAACCAAAGTATCACTTCAAGGGGTGTCAAGGCTCGCCTGGACCAATCGTTCCACTAACGAAGGGTGTGCGTTTACCAAGTTACGCAGGTACCTACCTAAAGTTAGCGATGGGCGATAACTACTTAGTGAGGTGGTAGGTACTTAAAACAATCAAGTTGTCCTAATATTACGTTTATTCCATAACAATTGAACAATCTATACCTATAGCACCTGGGCGTTGCACTTTAATTATCTAATAATTTCCGTCGCGTTCCGCGTACAGAACGCCCGTTGTACTCGAAGGCCATCGCGCATTCAGAATGAATTTACCTTTAAGCAAATTAGGTATATATAATAATCAAAATACTGACGTAGGAGTTTTACCTACCTACATAGGAATGTAGCTAAGAACCTACTTAATATTTAGGTATTAGCATCGCACTTTCAATAGCACCGATACCGCATTTTCGATGGACGCAGTTTGTCTATTTTTTAATAGATTATTAATTGTTCTATTCGATTAATTGTTAATAGGATATGCATGTTCTACTGCTACTGTTCTGTGCATACGCGTTTTAATCGAATCAGTCGAACGCCCATCTCTAACTAAGCTTTTGTTTTAATCCACAGAGAGGTTCAGTAGTTCTCAGAAGCTTCACAGAGGTTTTTTTTCTGGCAGTGAAGCAACATGGAAGAGCAATGGCTCATGAGCTGCGCACGAACAATACATCCCGAAATCATTAGGAACATCTTCAACATGTCCTTAATGACAATAGCAGTGTGTGTGCTGATAGTGCTCCTCTTCACCGTGTTTGTTAAGATCTACTGATAAAGGTCCGAGTTCAGCAATGGGGCAAGTTCCAAATGTGGAAGGACTGTTAAGAATCAAGAGCCTACTAGAGAAGATATCTACTTTCCCTCTGTAAGACAGTGGGACCACGAGTCATGAATCGTATCGCCACTTCATGAGCTCAATGGATATCAACGTTATTTTTATTTGGCATACGTATTGAGACAATGACTGGATTTGATGATGACACTACAATATAGGCAAAAAATATTCTTTATATAACACCGCTCCTCAATGGCATATTATGTGTCATGCAAACTCAACTTAAAGCAAGTCATTTGTGTCCTATGGTCTAGCCGGGTCATTATAAATGTACTGAATTTCATAATCCCCTAGGGAATTATGACATTTGAATTTGGAATGCAATCACCATTGAATATACGAGCTCCTTGCAATCCATGACCAAACGTCAAAATTAGAATATAAACTTTTCATAGAGCCCTACACCAAGAAGAATTTATTCAAAATTAGAATGAAAACTTTTTCTTTTTAATTGTATTATGTTTTATTGCCTCGCAGTGTTTATATAAAGTAGAGTATGCATTTTGGGGATAAAGCAGTGTGTTTGTCTCGGGCGTTTTTGAACCCCTCGGCCTCGGGATTCTAGCTTTAACTCCCGAGCTTCGATCGTGATTTAACCCTAGGATCCCTCGTCCTTGGGGTTCAAAATATCGCCCGAGACATAATACACTGCTTTATCCCCTTAATGCATAATCTACTATTGTCTAGTCTATGAACAGGGACAGTCTCTATATTATGGACACCAAATTCTGACAGATTCCTGACTTTCGCTATCGCAAAACAACAGAATTGACAGTTAAATTATTAGGAATTGGATTAGGATTTGGTGCGCATAATTTAGCGGTAGGATGTGGTAGAACAAACAGCTTAATATTTATTGTAACTTTATTAACTTTCAACTAAAATGTCGTTACAATGTTTGTAATAATAAACGCTGGCCGTGCTCCAATAGTGACTATGTCTAGACTCGAAGGATATTTGACAGGCGCTTATTAAATTATAATATAAAACAAAGAACATAGAAACGTACTGGATCACATTTTTTTCTATAATACACCCAAATTGTAAACTCGTTAACTTCACGAACTTATGTAATAAATAAGTACTGACTTTTTTATAAAGTACCTATGCATTTCTAACTTGTGTGCACTGACCTCCGTGCTTTTGAGAACACTGGTTGCCCGTCAAATAAATCCTTAACGAGCCATGATTTTGAATAAACTTTCAACATTCGTCTCTTATTTCTAATAAGGCTATTCCCTTAAATTCTACTTTTTCCACTTGCCGGGACCGCCGCGCCGCTCATATCACAGGCGCATTCTACTTCGATCCATTTGATGTTTCTGGATTGTGTAGTGTTCATATTGATTAGATATGAGCGCCGGGCTACCGCGCCGACCAGCGCGGTCGGCGTACAGGTTGGACTAGATCGAACATTACTCCCACTCTAACATTTCATACATTTTAACAGGCGTAAACGTTTCAAAGATGTTTACAGACATATTTTTCTCACTTTCTCAAATTATGTAGATTTAAAGGCCACGTCGCACAGTGGTTCCATATTAAAAATCGGTGGACATAGGACCGAAAGTTAAGGTAGCGATCTGGTTTTTTTTTCTAAGCCAGCTAACATTAATACTAACATCTTTTACTCTTTTGTATTTTTCCTTAAAACGCATTGCTTTCGAGAAAAAAAAATACTCTATCTTTTTTGTATGGAGAAAATTACATTTTATTTTTTTTCTCGCAATGTTTTATTTTGGTCAAGTTTTAGCTTAGATTATCTTACACACTAAGCTAATGTGAACATATAAAAAAATAAGTCATACGCAGCCGCTTGCAGCTTTGCAAGTTAAGGATGTGACACGAAACCTAAAATTGTTTCCTATATTTCGCCAACATTGATGGGGTTTTTTTGGTGGGGGTATAAAAACATGAGCTTAGAAGCTTCTGATATAATATAAAGTTAATATTTTTAGTGTAACGCCCTTTTTTGGTGTTTTTTTGAAATCTACCACGAGAAATAAAATTAATCATCTGCATTCCTCATTTTTACTTTCATTAGTGCTCGCGAGCTTCTCACCTAATTGCGCTCTTCCGTTTGCCCCATTACAGCATTTAAATCAACTGTATCGCAAGAGGGCCAGTTAATATCGTTTTCTAACCACGTGCCATTTCGGTTTAAAAATGTTTTCAGCGATCGACTTGCCGCTGCCCATCTCTTCGTAAGATTAGTCGTGAAATTGCGACAAAATTCTCGAATTTTAACATGATCTTCATACGATATCTCACCCCTTATTTCTGACACTATCACTTCACACAGATACTTGTAGTCCTTTAAATCACCAGCATTTTTGAGTTTCAAAAACAAATCGAGGTAAGTGCCCAATCCAGCCATTATTGGTTTAAAATATTTTTAGTCCTTCACAGTCAAGCGATAAGAGCAGAATGAAGCCAAATCAAGCGGTCTTCTCATCAAGCGGTCTTCTCACACTTCCCCTTGGGGAAGTGGAGGGTCGGTGTCAGGGCGCGGCCCTCTTCCCGAGGGATCTACCGCTGTCCGCAGCTACGGACAGGTCTCTGGGTGGCCTTCCAGGCGGTGGTCTTCGCTGGGGGTCGCAGGTGGTTTCATCAGTTGGAGTTGGCCGTGGACTCGACCAGGCTTCGGGGGAGGGGCTTGGCGCGGCCGTCGGGCGGTCGCGCGTGCAGAGGTGCCAGCCCACGCAGATGCTGCAACTGCGACCGGTCCGCACGCGCGAACATGTCAGTCGCCAGCCGCGCCACGAAGGCGTCCAGCTCCTCCCATTTGAGGTCCCTCGCGATCGTCGCATTCCTCACGTAGCGAGGCGCGCCGACGATGGTGCGCAGGGAGAGGTTCTCCTGGGCTCGGAGCCGCTTCTTGTTCGGCTCCGAGACGAGCGCGAACCAAGCCGGCGCAGCGTACGTGAGGCGGGGCCTGACGTAAGTCTTGTAGACCCCGAGCTTCGATCGCAGAGGGAGGCGGGAGGTGAAGACTGGACGCATCTTCGCGCGTGCCACCTTCACCCGGTTGACGACTGCGCTGACGTGCGCAGCCATCGTGAGTCCACGGTCGATGGTGACCCCCAGGTACTTCACCCGGTTCTGCCACTCGATGACCCGTCCGTGCAGCCGGAGCGGCGGCGGCGGGTGGCGGCGGCCCGTCAGCATGGCCTGTGTCTTCCCGACATTGACCGACAAACGCCACTTCTTCAGCCAGTCGGGGAGAGCGTCGAGGGCACGCATGAAGCCAAATCACTAATCACCCCATATTTATATAGAATCCAAGGAGCGCAATTAGGTAAGAAGCTCGCGAGTACTAATGACAGTAAAACTGAGGAATGCAGATGAGTCATTTTATTTCTCACGTGGTATTTTATATAGGTAGATTGCAAAAAACCACCAAAAAATGCGTTGCGCTAAAAATATTAACTTTATGGAATTATTATATTATATCAGAAGCTTCTAAGCTCATGTTTTTATACCCCCAGCAAAAAAAACCCCATCAGATTTTCAATCAATGTTGGCGAAATATAGGAAACAATTTTAGATTTCGTGTCACATCCTTATCTTGCAAAGCTGCAAGCGGCTGCGTATGACTTATTTTTTTATATGTTCACATTAGCTTAGAGTGTAAGATAATCTAAGCTAAAACTTGACCAATTTAAAACATTGCGAGAAAAAAAATAAAATGTAATTTTCTCCATACAAAAAAGATAGTATTTTTTTTTCTCGAAAGCAATGCGTTTTAAGGAAAAATACAAAAGAGTAAAAGATGTTAGTATTAATGTTAGCTGGCTTAGAAAAAAAAAACCAGATCGCTACCTTAACTTTCGGTCCTATGTCCACCGATTTTTAATATGGAACCACTGTGCGCCGCCGACCCTTAATAGTCGGCGCGCCGCCGCCGACGACGGCTTCATAGTCGGCGCACATATCTAATTCTCATACACTACACATAATAACCAAAGATTGCAGAGAAATTGCATTGCTTTACACAGAAATAGAATGAACCTTTGCTATGCGCCGGATATACTTAATCAATTCAGTTACTAAAACAAATAATAATTATATGTACCTACTCAAGAAAAAGTACGAATTTATTTATGCCATTAATTATAATAATTTGTATTAAGTTGAAGGCCTAGAAATAATCTTGTGACATTTTCTTAGATTAAATAACCAATTAGAATAATTTTATGGCAAGAATTGACGTAGAGATATTGCAAAACAAGTGATAAATTTCTATGCAATATTTGACAAACTAGTCCTTAGAGAACTTTGTCAATTATTATAAAACCCTTAAACTAGCAAATAACCTGGAAGTAGCCATAGGTTTCAGTAAGCCCTCGGTTATGTGCTTAATTGATTCACTTAATATAGACATTGCAATCAAAAGCAATAGGATATAATTATTATGTAAAATTGTCATTAAAGTAAAACATAAATTCAATTTCAAATCCAATTAGACGTAATCAAAACTTATTTCAGTGTAAAAACTTACAGTAAGTGTTTGAGACAACAATAAAAATATTTTTAAAGTAAAAGCTGCGTAGATAATTTTTACAAAATAACAACCGTAAAATAATACTAAAAAATACTGAGATTAAAATATTGCGACAGCACTTCCCTACATAGCGTCTAAAGCTAAAACTGCATTATCCTCAGTACTCCCAAGGAACCCAGCTGAGACGCGCGCGATAAGATAACTTACCCCTGGATTCTGATTCAGTGACAGGTGCAGTTAATAGGTGTAAGTTGTTTTTATTTTACGCACCTTGGCCAACTGACAGCTGTTAAGGGAATCCAGTGCCCTAACTAGCGCCACCAATGAAAAAAAAATCATATCTTCTTTTACAGATCGTATTTGCAAAAAGTGTCTGTACAATCTCTCAATCATGCTAACGGTGATTTTAGGAACCACGGCAAAGAACCTGGGATCACGAACATGGGACTAGATAGCATTTATGGCAAAAACGGCCGTTTTTGGCGTTAATTCTCTCTAGTCCTAGGTCTTTTGCCTTAGGTGCACGGCCATGGATCCTAAAAATCACTATTAACATGATTAAGAGATTGTACAGAAACTTTTTGCTAATTCGATCTGCAAAAAAAATATTTATGATTTTTTTCCTCGGTGGCGCTAGTGTTACTCCCTGGAGCCCCTTAACAGTAGATTAACAGATTGCTAGTGTACGACACCTCGGTAAGTTATCTTATCCCGTGGGTTACTCAGCTCAGTTCGCGAGAGACCGAATTAATTGGAGGAATCTCAGCTGAATTCCTTGCGCGTTCCGAGGTAGCTGCAGCAACCGCACAATAAAGGTAAACTTAAGGCAGAAGCAATCTGATAATTACACTATTTTTTTAAACCTTATGATATGCTAATGATATGATAAAAAAACTACACTGGTTCCAGCCAGCGAGCAAAATGTTCGTAATATCATCTAACAGGTTTGATAGGACGGTGCCCACTATAGCACATTGTCACTTTTATTATTTTTCAATACAATCAGTAGCACTATGCCAGCTATTACTGTAGTGCCTCAACCATGTTTGCTGACGCGCGTGTTAACACGTTTAATGCCATCGTTACACTCCGCATTGCCTCATTTATGGACAGGGTTGCCACGTGTGGAAACTCAATAATTACAGAGCTGTCTGACAGGCTCTTTTTGACTGACACATAAAAGTGCTAGACAAAAGTAGCTTGTAATCTAAGTACTAATACACTCTGACCCTACTTTGTTGTACAAGTACTTTTTCTTAAATTTAATTTCAATAATTTAAATTTATTTTTTGCACCGCCTTTACATATTCGAGGAAACATGTGGGCTATCGAATACAAGATAAGTTAGCTGCAGGTACTTGCAGGATTTTCATATCTATATATTTTTTTAACAGGAAGTGGTCTTTCATTGAGGGAAGGGCAGAGTAATGAAACATTAATCACCCGAAGAGTTATTTTCACACCTTCAAACTAATGGATATCTAGCATTAACACAATCACAATGCGCATCATATCTGGTTGACTATGTCATGAACAAGATACCTGAAAATTTTCGGCAAAAACTCAAAAAGCAGGAGCTGCAACAAAACGTCAAATCCCTCGTGACTAACATATTCACAAGATATCGTCAATGTCATCGTGTTGTTAAAGATCTTTTCAAAAAGCACCAGGTTTGGTTTGATGAACAATTCAATATTCCTTTGCACTCTCAAGTGATAGAATCCACAACAAAGACACGAGGTCGACCAAGAAAGCTATTTCAAGAAAGTTCAAAACGAACTCAAAGCCGAAACGTTTCCGAACTCGTATCTGATAAGGAGCCCCAACAGCTGCTTGTAGCGACTAAAAAGTCTTTGATATTGCAAGGTAAACGTTTAGCCTCTCGAGTGATAGAGATTGCTTCTTCAGCCACGCCTAAACGTTTGAAGCGAATGCATGAAGGGGCCCAAACACCAACAACAAATGTCACCTTTCATCCAAATCAAGCATTAGCTTTGATAGTTGATTCTAGACTAACAAAGGAGGGGTACCAGCGAATCCAAAGAGCTGCCAAGAAAATTAATCACGATATATACCCGTCATACAAAGCAGTTCAGTCAGCCAAACCGACTAATCCAGAAGATATAAAAAAAACTGAAGATGGAGTAGAAGTTGAACTACAGAAGCTGCTGGACTTTACTTTGGACAGGCTTATGTTGGTCTACAAAGATGTGTTTACTCAGGTGAAATCGAAGAACCCTAAAAGTGTTTTGCAAGTGGGGTTTCGATGGGAGTGGAGGTCATAGTATTTCTAAGCAAAGCTTTAGTGACAGAAGATTGTATGGCGATACCAACATTATACTTTGCAGTGTTGTTGTAATACAAATATGTGATGACGACAACAATGTATACTGGAAGGCGTCGAGTACTTCAAGCACGCGATTTTGTCGCCCGTTTATGTTTAGATTAGTAAAAGAAAGCCAAGAAACTGTTGTGCAGCTAAACAACGATGTTAAAATTCAAATTGATAATTTAAAATCGAAATCGTTTCAAATTGATGACATAGAAATTGAGCTACAATACATTATGTTCCCTACAATGTTCGACGGTAAAATAATTAATATTTTAACTAACAACAAGTCGACTCAGTGTTGTTATATTTGTAAGGCCAAGTCATCGGAAATGAACGAAATCGATAAAGTTCGCATACGAACCTGTGCCACAGATACATTTAAATCAATTCTACATGCGTACATAAGAAGCATGGAGCTGTTTCTTCATATTAGCTATAAACTTAATTTGAAAAAGTGGCACGCCCGAGGAGAACAACAAAAAGAAAGTGTTAAGCTAAGACAAAAAAAGATGGGAACACTGCGAGGCGTTTTTTTTCATCTTCTGAACTAGTTGCATGTATCACCGGACTAGACCAAAATTTAATTTCACGATTTTCGATCATTCTAAGCACATTGGCTAGTGGGTACGCAATCAAGATAGACGATTTCAAAACATATTGCATAGAAACAGCAAATATATACACATCTTTGTATGATTGGTACTTCATGAGCGTTACTGTACACAAGATCCTTATACATAGTGCAGATATTATAAATTCTCAGCCTCTTCCGATAGGAACACTATCGGAAGATATTCAAGAGACTAGACAAAAGGACTTTAAAAACTATCGTCTTTTTCATGCCCGGAAGACCTCAAGACTCAATACAAATACGGACATCTTTAATCTTCTGTTAATTACTTCAGATCCTGTCATAACAAGTCTCAGAGAGAAACCTAAACATCAGGTAGTTCCATTTGCGAAGGGGTGACAAACTTATTTCAAAACTCAGCCATTCCTGGCAATCAACATATCGTGGTAGACAGTGATGCTGATGATGATGATGATGACGATGAAGATGTAGATGACGAATAATTATAACTACTCTTCCTGTGAAAATTAAACGATTTGTAGCTAACAGTCATATTTTTATATAAAATAAATGTACTCACGACCGATACTCTGTATTTTGTGGATTATTTAAGTAATAAATATTGTCATTTCAATGGTTGTTTCTTTTCATACTTTACTATTTACATTACTTATTTATTTAATGTTAGCACAGTACTGCGACTAAGGGCCGTTTTCTCCACAGAACCAAATCTAGATTACAATCCCAAATTGGATTTCTCCGACAACGGAAACGAAAGTTTAAACTAAAGTCTCTGAACGGCCGATATTGGAGGATTATCTTCTAAGTTATGTTGAGCGAAAGTGACAGGAACCTAAGTGGGACAGCTCGCCCATCGTCCAATGTTGTTATAATACGTAAATAAACATAACTACATATATTCATGCGTGATGAAACGAATTAATTAATTTTGTCGTCCTAAATCTCACAAAAGGCCTTGTGTGACGGGGGGACAGCGGAGTCTTAGTAATAGGGTCCCTTACCTTTTGGGTGCGGAACCCTAAAAATGAAAACTTTTTATAATTATTAAAGTGGGCATGGTGCGACGTAATGCATGAAGATTTGCGAAAATTGTCACGGTGCTGTCGACTGTATTAAGATGAAATATAAGTAACAAAGTGCGATAGTGGGCATCGTGCTATCAAACCCTCTAACATGCGGTCAGATAATAAGTCTTACCTACGTTAGTTTATAATCACTACCAGTATTTCTTTAAGGCAAAACTGAATATTACTTTTATATTGTCAGACCTATCAGGAAGCATGTTATCTTAAATAGTAATTGATGGTATATTGACTTGAAAACGTGAAATCCATTAGCATTATTGTCAGCCAATTGAGCTCGCTTTCCACTGCCGACAGAGCGAAGTTTTACTGAAATATTCTATAGATGACCATGTTTTAAGCATTTTAGAACTTAGTCTGTTCTGACAACAGTGGAAAGAAAACTATAGGGTGTGCGGTCGTGAACCGAAAAACACGGGCACGGGCACAAGCACTATTCCTATCTTACTGCAAACACCCTATATACCACCGGACCTGTTTAGATCCTTTATAATATTTACATCAATCTGCATATTGGACCCGATTCTAATAGCATTTTTTTGGTGACCGCTAAATGACTCGCTAGTGCTTCCGAATAAATTCCTAGTAAAATGCGCTCTTAGAATCAGCCCCCACTTGCTGTATTTTCGTTGCATATCTTATGCCCATAACGTTGGTTAGCTTGGTTATTTTATTGAGGTGCTTCGTTCGTGGAAAACTCGACCTATTTTAGTGGCATAACACTGCGTAAAAAAAAGGAATTTGACATTGGTTACAATTGAATTATCCCTGTATGTCTAAGTGCCACACCATTCAAAAACCCAGTTTATCATTAATCGAGTACTCCTCCAAAGACGGAGCGTAGCGCTCCATAATAAAGAGCCACCAGTTCCCGTTTAATAACAAACCAGATTTAGGGGGTGACATCGTCCATCTCCACGAAGGAAAACCCAAGGAACTATTTTATTTACAACTATTCAATGTTATTTGAAGGTTTTCGATATAGTTTTGGGAAACTTCGTTATTTTACTTACTATTAATTTATAAGGTATGAGGGCAGGCTGCGAGTAATTATTTACAGTATTTTAGTTTGTGTTTAATCAAGTTATTAAACATACCTTGAATAATGCATGACCGGGATAAATCGATTGATTTATATTACATAGTAATGGAATGTTTTACCTGTTGAACGTATATGGCGCAGGTAGGTACTATTTTTACATCAGTACCTGATGATTATTATTTAATTTTATTGGTAGTATAAGTAAATGCTAGTATAAGAAATGTTGTGTTAACGTCGGTAACGATATATACCCTTGATAAACATTTCCAATGAGATTTTTATAAGCCCTAGAGGCTTTGCTACTTCGTTACCGATTACTTGTAAGGAGTATTTTTACTAGTCGCGTTTGAGACCCGATATTTGCTAATTTTTATAAGTAAGTATGTATACTATTATGTAAGAGTCGTTACACTATATCAACCAAATGCCACCAAAAAATTTGCAAAAATTAATACATTCAAACGTTACAACTAATTCAACCAAATAGTTTCACCTACGTAACTACGTTATGTTCAAGTGCACTTAATGATCTCACTACAATACTTTTCTTCTTACTTGTTCTTCATGAGAAGGTGAGCAAAAGATGGCAACCTCTAGCTTTCTACTCAAACGCTATGAGCGAAGCGATCTACTTGCGATCTGCACAGCTGTTAGAATACTCTCATCGACTCGTGGAAGGCAGTGACGTCACTGTATCTTCGCTCATCATACATAGCTTTTGAGTAGAAAGCTAGACGTTACCATGCGTCTTTCACCCTCCGATGTAGAACATACCTACATACTGAATCGTTTCGCCCTTAAGATTTGGGAAAATACGAGTTCGCTTTGATCATTCCGTTGCACCACTGTACACAAACACCTCGACTGACTTGACTGACTCGTTTAACACGCTTGACAACCAAAATAGAGGCCGTAGGTTGGATCTCGTTGGAGGACGCCGTACTTGATTTGTACAAATGCCATCAGTCTAGGTGTATTTTCCATGTTTATGTCCTGGGCTGGTTACCATAGCACAGCGTACCCTAGATTGGGACTAGGACAAGTGATTCCGTTGTGTGGAAGTTACTGTTATATTATTTACCTACAATTGTTACGCTGTAACAACTTTATCACCGGCGGTCTTTCAGTTTGGTTCACAATAGCCAGTAACGCTTTGGAAACCTACCAACTTACTTCATTGCAAGGAATATTCCAAATTTTCTTACAATATTATGTTAGAATAAACACGGTTGTTTTTTTCTAATTTTCAAAACAATATTAGTGAGCGAGTATCATGTCAATAACCCTGCTAAACTTAGTTAATCTCATAGTTAATCTTCATTAATTTTATTGATGCCATCATCACCGAGTATGAATAGCATTATTAATATATACATCACGGATCTCATCTCGTGGACGGAGATGTGCATTCGCAATTAGATAAATTCCCTTAGAGGTAAAATTTTCAGCCACTAACGTATTGCTATTAATGAGTATTCTTCTACCTAATTCATCGAGTGCAAAATTCTTTTGGTGTTCTCGAGTTTAGTGAAAATCTTAGAACTCTCGTATACCTATACAGTGACTGGCGGTACGGCTGAGCCAACCACCCTGCGACTTGCGCGCTGTTCGCCGCCCTACAAGCGGAATACACTTGCGTAATTAAAAAATTATGCTAATCTAAACTATAATAATGTGTCTACAATGGAAGCATCAACAATTTCCTCAATTCCGTGAGTGCTAACAATATAAAATCGCCTAAGCTTACAATTGAATTGCATTTAAAGGGAACAAAGTTGACCTAAAATTGCTTTCGACGAGATTCCCCTCATTATCGAATACCTTGTAATAATTATACAAGAGAGGGGGCGCCTGAGTCACCGTTACGGCAGCCCCTCGAATAAAATGGTCCATCTTTTACATTTTGATATATCAATACACCCTCGGTGCTATACACAACCTGAGCTCACTAATCTTAATGCTATTATGACAAAATTACAATAATCCATTGCTGTAAACGCATGATATGGAAAATAAGTTGAAAGACTCGGTCTCAAAGGGTTAATAGTACTGGAAGAGTAAACCACAAGCTGCTGGAAACACATTCAGTCTTCAGGAAACACCGAGACCGACAAAATAAACTTGTAAAAAATAGAATAGCTTCGCTTAAACATTAACTTATCGAAACAATAAATATCCACTAAAAAATAATACTTAACATTCACTTAAAATATTTGATTCACCTTCACCAAGTTGATCATAATATTTCTAAATATTTTTCCTAAATACTATACAATGTAAATAAAACTGGAATATTTAAAACAAACCTTGATGGAAGCAACAGAAAGTTGATATCTCCGTACCTTAATGTAAGGTCATTATTATCTGAAACAAACGTGTTGTATTGTGAGAATCTTATCTTGAATGGAAACAAACTGTCATTAAGCCTGCACATAATATGTGTATATATTATTTACACCAAGACAAGGGTAAGCATATATATATCGAGCTGGTAGATGGATGGGCTGGTAAGGGACGACCCAGACGGACATACTTCGACCAAATAGGGGATGTATTAGCAAAGGGCAAGATAAAAGTACCCGAAACCGGCGTGCGTGCATGCAACGACTAATGAATGTTGAGGAAGCGAAAGTGATCTGTCAGGATCGTAGCAAGTGGCAGTCCCTGGTCTCTGCCTACCCCTCTGGGATACAGGCGTGAGTTTATGTTATGTTATGGTCATATGGAGTGCTTCGTTTTCCAATCTAAGTTTTGAAAAGAAAAAGCGTATCATTTAGTCAGGCCGTGCTGTTCGAAACAGACTATTGATTTACTAGTACATTTATAATTTTTTTACGAAAAATATACATAAACATAAACAAACATAACATAAACACTTACATACAGCCACATACATGGCTTCTGGCCCCACACTAGGATACCCTGTGTCGTGGGAACCAGAAACAGCGACATCACAAACATGTAAACATCCAAGACCTGGGTTTTTTTTTTTTGTCCCCAGCCGGGATTCGAACCCGGGACCTCTCGCATGGTATGCAGTTGCACCACCGCTACATGGATGGTCAGTTGCAAATTGAACAAAATGTTTTGTTTTTTCCGACTCCCAGCTTGGAGCAGCTCGTGGTCTACCGATGTTAATAATTTGACTAATTCAGCCTTTCTAGTAACACACAAAATGATTTAATTCATTGCATCGCTTCTGCTATGCCCGACGAGATTAAATCCGGAATTATTAAAGCGAAATCAGTGGCAGCTATGATTGACGAAACACCGGACGTCAGTCATAGGGAGCAGTTAACTGCCATAGTACGTTATTTGTCCAGCAGTGGAATAGAAGGGCGTTTTCTGGGCTTATAAATGATGTAAGTGGTAGTTGAAACGCCGACGTTTTGTCCATCATGTTACTCCAAATTCTCGATGAATGCTTTTTTGTATGGTGAAGGTGGAAACTTTTCATCTGAAGATGCAAAGAATTCGTAGAATTGGCGCTTGCATACACTCGGTGCGGTATTTTTTACCGGCTGCCCTCCATCATAATTCCACCCTTCGCCACTGGCAGATAGGTACTTACAAAGAGATCAACGGGTATCCACCAAACTCGTCCGTCTCTCGCGAGGGTTCGAATGGCAGGCGCAGGCGCAGTTACACAGCTATCTCGTACGGCGCCAGAGGATAGAAGTCCTTGCTTGCCATATGGGAGGCGTTAATCGCCATCCGGTATCCCCATAGATCCATCGCCTCCTTGCAGGAACTCTGGAACGTTGGAAAAGTGGCATGTGTGAGAACAAAACACGGGAAGAAGATGACAGTATACGTTCAAAGATTTGTTTTTCTATTTGCAAGTAAAATTAGCTTAAGGCGGCCCCTCAATGAGCAATTCCCATACAAACGTAATTTGGTTTTTATTTACAAACAACTTTTAACACTTTGTCAATACGTTTGGAGGACACAAATGGAGATTTGATCGCGCTTAGAACTGGAAATAAACTTATCAAAAAGAAATTGTAGCCTTGAGAATATTTTCTATGGAAACTCTATAATTTCTTTTGTATTGATATTCTGAGTAGTAAGCATGAGCAAACCTTGATTTGTCTTCGAAACATATTGTTCACCTGTTATTTTTAGGCTCACTCTGTAACTTACTTTGTAAGAAGCAAATAAATGAATAACGTATTATTATTACGAATTAAAACCAAAACCATACTTTTGTATGGGAATAGAGGTGCCAGCGGCTTAGCCCGTTTTCATCCTGATATGTATGAAATCGGACGAGTAGTTTCGGAGATTAACGCATACATACAAACTTTACCTTTTTATTAGTGTAGATGAAGAGGTTCACATTACAAGTTGGACTTTAAAACCATGCATTACTATACAAATTACACGTTTTATTACTGAAAAGGCACTAATAAAAAGTATGGATAGAGGCGAACTTAACTGTATCTGTAAATATTAGTCACACAAATTGTATCTTTCAATTATGTAAAGTGATTAATTTCAAGGGCAAGGCCATAGGGGCCATAAAGAATATATATAATAATAATGCCATTTCTAAAAGCTAATAACAATATTACGAGCACAATACACCATGTTTCGTTTGTTCACATGGAACATCTATTTTTAACCTGTAGAATTAAATCTGATTTGTTCGTTTTCGACAAGGGGAAATGCACTGACAAAATCAGAACTACACTCGAGAGCAAAGAAGCCGGGTCACTTAAAGATACCTGAAAATCTCGCAAACTAATAATGTTAGCATAATTAAATTAATTGCGTTTAAAGACAATTAGATACTCCTTACATGAAGGAATCAAAACTTCTTAGTTATGGTAAAGTTATGTCATAAAAAAAAAAACAAATTTTATAAAAAGGGAGACTTTCGAAGATGGAACTACGAAATTACTTCATTAAAATGCACGCACGCACGGTAAATAAACCACGTTGATAATGTTCAATATTTATTATTCAAGCTGTAATCATGTCGCTTACACCTGAAGAATGCACCAGAATTCTCACAATGAAGAAAACCGGCCCAAGTCAGCGCGATACAGCCAGGACTGTCGGTGTGTCGCTGTGTCGGTGTGTCGGTGTTCTCCGACGTTACGAGGAAACTGGCTCTTACTTCCACAGACCGGGAACAGGTAGAACTAGGTGTACCAGACCACGAGACGGAACGACGGAAGACACAGAGTGTATAGAAAACCAGGGGAAAGATTCATGCAAGCGTGTATCGAAGAAAAAATAGCCTACGGTGATGGGTCTGTACTTGTGTGGGCCGGAATTTCTTCTGAATCTGCACAGAACTGGTGTTCATAGAAAACGGCTCTTTAACTATCGAAAGATATGTGGAAGTAGTCCTTAATGAACACGTTGGTCCATTTGTGGTCAATTTGGGTGAGGATGCTATTTTTATGCATGACAATGCCCGACCTCATACAGACTGGATTGTGAATAACCACCTTCAAGAGATGAAATCGCCGGCACGCAGCCCTGATATCAACCCCATCGAGCATGCTTGGGACGAGCTAGGGAGATGCGTAAAACAACTAAACCCTCCCTCAATCACGCTTCGTGAGCTCAAAATTTCTGTCACAGAGGAATGGGAGAATATTCCCCAAAATCGTATAAGGAACTTAGTGTATAGCATGCCAAACCGCGTAAACGCAGTAATGGAAGCACGAGGAGGCAATATGAAGTATTAAAATTCAAGAAAATCGTAATGTTGTTCAAAAATGTAATGTTTTCTATTTTTGTTTTAACGCATAATCAGATTTGTAAATAAAATGTGACTCATAAATTTTATTACCTTCATTTAAGGGGTTTCATATTGTCTATTACACAATATATTTTATTAAGCTAGCATTCTTAGTTTCCGAGATTTATAGGTTTATTTAAGTGACCCAAATTAATTGCTCTCGAGTGTATTTGTTACCACTATATTCCTACTGATATAAATGCGAAATAGTTTTGTCCATCTTTCAAGTAGCATCTAATCGCCTTAATTATTGTTATTACCGAGATAGTCGATGGAGTAGTGAGTGATGCAGTTCATCTTCGATCAGTTGCCGTGCGTGACAAGTATCATTGGCGCTGCAGTCGGTTTAGTTTCCTCATGTCGCCGTCACTGTCAGCCAACTGACCGCAGATAAACTAATTAAGATACTTCTTACCCGAAACCTTTCGAATACAAAAACGAGTTGTGAATACAAAAACCTTTTACTACGGAGGAAAACCTCGAAATCACGAAAAATTATCAGTAGGTCCGTAATAAAGTTTAAGTTAAATTTACGGCACTAAAATGTATAGAAGAGCTGATTTTTTTTGCTATTTTAAAAGTTTTCCCTATACTAAAATCGGTTTTTATTGGTGAGTAAAACCCCTCATTACAATTTGTACAAAACTCGGTGGTACAATTATGAGTTACCGTAGGCACTGACTGAAAATCAGCACTGAAGGATCACTTCCTCAGCACAACACTAGAGTCAGCTGCCTTTTGTGCCAACTTAGATACACCACAAGTTGCATCTATGGTCCTGTTTTATTTATTTGTTTTGTCTGTTGTGTATTTAGTTATTTCGTCTTCTTCTTAATTTTGTATGTAAATGGGGATTTTGTTATACCTGTATATCATCGACGTAGGCGTAATCTAGAACGTTCTTCCACCGGAAAGGCACATCGCGGGAAACGCGGAAGGTGGAGCTGACGCCGGCCACCTCGACATTAGTGTGTGTGTGCAGGAACTCCTCCACCGGCTGCGTCACGGCCAAACCCAGGAACTTGAACAGCTCCAGGGTGGTCACATTCGGAGTCAGGGCCAGCTCCTCGTAGCGTAACACCCTGATGACAAGGGTTTCAATAAGCATTAGCAGCAGCTAGACAGAGTTGTTTAAAGAGACACACAGAAAAGACGCGTCGTCTTTCCAATTCACTTTCATAGAAAATATACTGAAGCGACGGGACGAAGCCCACATCTGTGTGGGCAGTGACGGGGCGAGGGCGCAAACTCTATACAACGCGTCGCGTCTTTTCCGCGCCTTCGCTTACGTCCTTTCTGTATGGTCAGGGCCTGAGACACTCCAAATGGAGTTTTTGTTTGGCAACCACTTTTGTTCTATGAGTTTTTCTCAGATTTTTATTCTAGAAATGTCATTGTTTATACGTTTCGGCCGCCATACATATGTACAAATGCCCTCAGTCTAGGTGTATTTCCATGTTTGTAATGTCCTTGCCTGGTTACCATAGCACAGGGTATCCTAGTTTGGGACCCAGGATAAGTTACTGTGTTGTGTACAAGATGTTTTTAGGGTTCCGTACCCGAAGGAAACGGGACCCTATTACTAAGACTTCACTATCCGCCTGTCTGTCTGTCTGTCCGTCCGTCTGTCTGTCTGTCACCAGGCTGTATCTCATGAACCGTGATAGCAAGGCAGGTGAAATTGTCACAGATTATGTATTTATGTTGCCGCTATAACAACAAATACTAAAAACAGAATAATATAAATATTTAAGGGGGCTCCCATACAACAAACGTTGTCTAAATACAGCGCTCGCCATCTAGCGGCCATCTATGTAACCTTCACAGCACCGATGTTATGTCGTTAAATGTCAATGTTATGCTCTTGATGGTTTCTATAGATGGAGCTGTTCTCAAATTCGATCTTTGTCTAATTTTGTGTAGATAATGGTACGGAACACTTCGTGCGCGAGTCCGACTCGCACTTGGCCGGTTCTTTAGATACAACAGCCTCCCCTTATAATACACTGCCATTATTCTACTTATACTTACTTTATACTTCATTGTACACATAAAAGATTGAGATTTATTATAATGCAACTTTCGCCTACATGACAACCTAATATTTATGTCTCTTGATTTATGTACCTTTCATTCAAAAATTTTCAATTTGTACATTCGAAAGTTGGCACTACTAAGTCACTGTGACCAGGGCCGCCACTAGCTATTGAGGTTAGATACGCCTTTGCTTAAGCTACAACCACAGTAATCTAATAAACACTTACCGTTGATGGCTGAAATAGCAAGAAACAACTTGACTTAAAGTGGTGGAACCTTTGTTTTACAACATTGCTCTGCAAGACAATTGAAGACAGGTCCCGCCCAAGATGTTAACCCCTTTGCCTACAAAATGACTTACACAAGTTCTAAGTATTGCACAATCAAGTACAGTGTACCTCACGCACTGGTAATAGAACTATATAGTAAGAGCAGTAGTTAAGCTACGTAAGTAAAACGCAATTTTTTTTTCTAATCTCCATTAATCACGCGAGACTCGCAAAAAATCACGAAATATCACATAAACATAAACATTTACATACAGGCACATACATTGCTTCTTGCCCCACACTAGGATACCCTGTGTTCGTGGGTACCAGAAACAACGACATCACAAACATGTAAACATCCAAGACCTGGGGTTTTTTTTTGTCCCCAGCCGGGGCAAATACCACGTGTATTATTTTTTTCGTTGAACGCGCGATTTCTGAACCGATTTTAACATGGTTACACCTTTCCTTTATAAATTTTATGCCTGTCAATAACAACCTGCAACTTTAATGTCTGTCTGGACTGGACATATTTACTATGGTGTCTAAGTCTAAATTTTATAGAATTAAAAAATTATATTAAGATAATATAGATACTTCTACTTAAAAATAATATTCCAGATATCATTCAAATATCTTTTCAAGGGCCAATTTTTCAATAGTCAGATAAAACTTTGGAGAATATATTGCATGCTATCACTGTCTGAATCATACGACAAGACAGTGACAACATCAGTTTTATTCTCCAGTTAAGTTTTATCTGACTATTGAAAAATCCAGTCTAAATGTAAAAAATACACAATATTATTGGTTTTGTCCTAACCCTCACATTGTATAACGAGGGGTTGGGGGAGTGTTGAAAAGTTCGTAAAAAACATCATGTGATAATGGGTGACCCCTAACTGTCACACCTGGCCTATCATCACCCATTTCCCGCTTGAAGTCTTAGGACCCTTATAGATGGCTTTTTTCCAGTAACATCTGCAGTCAGTCCTTTGACTATGGTCACATTTGTTGTTTCTGTTTTATTATTATTATTATTATTATTTGTAGACGGGCAGGCAGTTGGAACAACTGATAATTGCCTGCATCCAGTTTCACTTGGTTATTTTTTTCTTTTGGTCAGTGATGTGTTTGTCCAGTAAGTTCTTGAATTTGTTGACGTTTGGTGCTGAAACCACTTCTTGTGGTAATTTGTTCCATCCATTCACTACTCTGTTTTGTCTAAGAGGCAGTTCTTGTATTTTGTGTACCTTTAGCCTTCTCTGGTAGTCAACTGATTTTTGCATGTCATCATTAACAACCCATTATGTCCCCACCGAGGGGCACGGGTCTCTTCCCTGAGGAAGGTATAGGCCATACTCCACCACGGGGGCCAAGTCCGGATTGGTGGAGGCTTGTAGACTAGTGGCTCGTCTACTGTCAGAAGTTGTAAAGCCGCCCTAAGGCCTCTGACTTGTCTTAACAACTGCCATCTATCGACGGCAGCCGGCACCAACAGCTTAACGTGCCTTGCGAAGCACGGAACCGCTCGGAAAAATGCCACTAGCGTTAGGCATAGACGGCGACCGGCGACGGTTTTGCATGTATTAGAAGCAAATAGGGGAGTCCAGCAGTGCTTGTATACATCTGCTGACTTCCCAGTAACCACAAATTCGCAAATTATTATAGTCCACTAGGCCTCCAAACCCTAAGACAGAATGAGCAGTAATTCTGTAATATCCTCACTTGATCTGGCTGCCATATTTGCTGATTAGGTCTGCCGCTGCCACATAGTCGCTGATCATATCAGCACACAGCAGGTCTGGCCGCCAGCAGTCTGGTGATGGAAGACAGAAGTTACGGTGCTGGCGGGACTGCATCACACCACGGGGATCCCGGATCAGCAGCACCACCTTCACATTCAATCTGAAAAGTTGTTGGTTGATAGTTATGTAGATAGTTTGACCTGTTTCCACGTTTAGCCTCATAGTAGATCAACGAAACAATCTGAAACCACCCACCACACATTGTTATTTGAAGGTCATAGCTCAATAAGCAATAAAGAATATAATGAACCAGACTCAAACAGTCCACAGACAATTGTAGCTGTGTGTGTTACAACAGTCACTAAAATTATGAGGGTTGTTCAACATTTTCAATAATTTCCAATGAGATAACAATCAAATGAAAAGTAACAAAGAATTTACATTTTTAAATCACTGTATGATTTGAATTTAAATTGTAACAATGTAGAACAATATTCACATACTTAGTACATAGTAAGAAAGCTCTATAATGTAACAACATACCTACATGTTACTGCAAAAATTTAAGGGCTAATTAAAAAGGCACTTACTCTTTATCTTGCAAAATCTCTTCAATAAGTTTTAAGCGCAGACGCACAACCTTCATGTTTTGGAAGGGAAACAGCTTACAAAATCTTCCAGTGAAGTTACCATCAAAACACAAATCCTTTTTATATTTACAGTGGTCCCATAGTCTAGTATTATGGCTGAATTGGTGCAGGTGACTCTTTCCATACTCAAAATAGTCATCCATTCCATCATAGTTGCATTTTAACATATTCTTTATTGTGCTCAAGGCATTGTCGGCATGTGGTGCACCTCTAATTTGAATAATTTCATACTTTAGCAAAGGCTCATAGTGGTAGAAGTTACCAGGCATAGAGTTGAGCAGTTCCCCAAGGAATGTGGTGCCTGATCTCCAGGTAGAGACTATTAGGCTTCTCAGTGGCCGTCCACCAGCCTCCATGGCAAGATCATCAAGGTGGTTGACTCCAGAGTAGGTATAGTTGTAGTGGGCTAGTTCCGATCTTATTTTGATACGAGTCTTTTCAAGTATTCTTTCGATGTTGGGTGAGCCATCGTCAGAATTCGTGGGCAGCGGCTGCGGGTACCCCTCCTCCCCCTCTTCGACCCGCAGGTAGTTCCGTGAGTTTCGGCGGCTCTCAAGCATGGGCCGGTACATCGTGTTATCTGTATATCGACTTCCAGCCAGTATCAACAGAACGCTGAGACCGAAAGCGAAACATACCGAGTAAAAGTTTATGCGCCGTAACATAACGATAAAACGAACGAGTATACAGAAGAGAAGGAGCCCCGTGGGATGTTCTGAAGATTCAGGCACCGACGATACACATTCACATCATTATTCACAAATCTAATTCACTAAAAGACCTCGTTCGTACGAAATTATTATTGAATTAACATTAACTTGATAAAATGAATAGCCCTTGTTTTTCATCTCAATCCCACAGTAGACAGGACTGATTCTTAAAACGCTGCTCTTATATTAGGTAGATGATGACCACACACTACATAGTTTCACGCCTTCTGCGTTTCCACAGAAACACCGCATTGCACCTTCACCGCCATTTTGGAGAATGACGTAAAAAATTGACGTATAAATAAACTGTCAGAGTCAGAGTAGTGCTGCCAGACTACCTTTTTTTATTTCCTGCAAAAGTTATAAAATCATGAAAATTATTTATTACGATTTTCTCCAGCTTACTGTTCTCGTATTATGTCGTATAAAAAGTAACGTAATATGTTTGTTTCCCACCTGCACAGGCGCGGATCCAACCCTAAATGAAGTTTGTGGTCACAGCCACCAAAAAATCGGCAAAGTTAGTGCATGATTGTGTATGTGTATGTTTGTGGATTATGTACCTACTCACTCATGATTGTTAGTGCATTCCTACAAAGGAAATGTTTACAAAATATAATATGACACCCTGACCAAGATTTTGTATAGTTCGACGTGGGTGAAGCCGTGGGGCAAACACAAGTAAATTAATAGGTAGCCCTGAAGGTGATTGATAAAAGTAATATCATCACCCTATCGATCTCAACCGACCGTGAAAATGTGATGTCACAAGTTTATTAGGGTCGTGGTCATGCCCATCTTGCCCACAACATTGGATCCGGGCTTGCACCTATTTCTTTGAACCTCCTCTGCATTCCTTCTCGTTCACACATTCTATCAGAAAGAAGAAGTCTTAAAAGTTCTGAATCTCAATAACCACTGTTTTCTATCAAAAACTAAACATATTAAAATTTGTTGGCGTCTAAAGACCTTGATTTTCATTTTATAGTGCCCATATTTTTTATATTTTTCAGACACTCTCTTTTACAATAAATTAAAAGTGATTAGTATGTACAATGTGCGAGCGAAAGGAAATGCCGAGTTAGTTCTCATAGATATGCACACAAATAATATGTATAGTTGACTTGACTTCAAGCAGTGGTAGCCCGTTGGGTGGAGCAGTGGACTCGGAGGCGGGAAACCCAGGTTCGATTACCAGTGCGGGCATGTACCTATGACTTTGTTTATTTTGAAAGTTACGTACATCTGCGAATTCGTAGTGGGAGTACCGTACGCTAACGGTGAAGGAAAGCATTGTGAGGCAACCCGCAGCTTAGTTGGCTCAGCACGTATTGACTTGTGTTTCCTGTGGGCTAGGCCGACTAAGCTGTCAGGTTGGTATAGGTTCTGGGCAAGCCTACTCCGTGTAAAAAACCATGTCCCAGGCACTACAGCGTCCGAGTGGTCTCTTCACCCATCTAGTGTGAGTGATGGTATTTTCTTTGACTTGACTTAGTTGTTTTACTGCCTCGTTGGTCTGGCGGTATCACGTCTGGTTACCGTGCTGGAGGTCGTGGGTTCGATTCAGACTGGGGGCCACCGTACATTTGTACAAATGGCCTCAGTCTGGGTGTATTTCCATGTTTGTGATGTCTTTGCCTCGTTACCATAGCAAAGAGCATCTTAGTTTGGGACCGGACAAGTGATTGTGTTGTGTGGAAGTTACATTACATTAGTTACATAGTGATGCGAAGTGCATTCGTTGGAGAGTAGCATCATATTGTGTTCCTACAAGTTGTACAAATAACTATTTCATCATCATCATCAGCCATTTAACGCCCACTGCAGGACATAGGCCTCCTTCGTGGTTTTCATAACCATGAGGGGTTTTGCCCCTTAAAGAACTATTTGTCCATACTTATTTCTCGTATTTTCAAACAAATCCTAAATATAGAGTGACAATTTTGACGTACTGTAACAACTTAAGAACTTATTACCTACTTGTCGAGAATATAAGCATGGTAAAAATCAATGACCATTAATTTGTTTTCAACTAATAAATAAAAAATAAAAACGTAAATCGTACTTTATTCATCACTCAAGTGAAAATAGGGCCTACGGCCCATGTTAACTGACGTCAATTCTTGGTATAGAAGGAGTAAATAATTATATTTATTCGCGGAGGAAAAATCCTGTGGAAATTTTATATTCAAATATAAAATAAAAGATAAACATATTTATTCATTTGTTAAACATGAATTTAAAAAGGCGGTTTAACGTGAAATTGTTACGATTCCTCATGTTTTGTCCTTGTAGACATACAAATACAAATATTCAAATTAATTTTTTGGTTGTTCATGCGTTTTTTATTAACCATATTACACACAAAACATTAGACGTTTATATTTTGGAACCGACCGGCCGAGGAGGCGGTGGAGAGACGATCTCGACCAACATCTGCCGGAGTGGTCTGAGGTGGCCCAGGAGCGAAAACTCTGTAATGAATTGAGGTAGGCCTTTGCACAACAGTGGTACACATAGAGGCTGCATAAAAAAATAGCGTTTTATTAAATAGGTACTTTCGTCGTGGATTACAATTTTTAGTATCTTAAGTTAAGGTGAGGTCTCCTGTCAGAGTCTAGAAAGTAAAATAGTCATGAGAAATTATTATTACACTGTTGCTTATAAGCAACATTAAATTATCAATAAAATTATTTTAACAGATTTGCCATACATAGCAATTGTCGAGACAAGTCGAATTTCTAGACTTTCCACCAAGAGATGGTTGCTCATTATTTTTATGCAATAGAAAATTGTATTGTCACCTGTAAAACAAAACTATTGTCACTTTTATGCAACTTTCAGGGCATCTGATTCGATTTCTTGTAGGTTAGTTAATTTAGTCGGTTCCTGAAATGCTGATTGCTGAGGTAGAAAATTCAACGGACTATATGGTTTTAAGGGTTCCGTACTCAAAGGGTAAGGTTCTTATTACTAAGATTCCATTGTCCGTCTGTCTGTCTGTCAGTCTGTCTGTTTCTATGTTACCAGGGTGTATCTCATGAACCGTGATAGCTAGACAGTTGAAATTTTCACAGATGATATATTCTTGTTTCACCTATAACAACAAATAAAAATCGAATAAAATTAATATTTCAGGGGGCTCCCATACAACAAACGTGATTTTTTTGCTGTTTTTAGCTCGATATTAGTAACGGCAACAGGTAGACACTTGAAATACTCAAATGTTGTATAGATAGTGGTACAGAACCACAGAACACATATACAGAACTCTTCGTGCGCGAGTCCGACTCGCACTTGGCGGCTTTTCTTGTTCTTACATATCGGGTTATTTATTTATTTTAATTTCTTTACTTGTTAGCTACTTTTTAAAACCTGCCATTTGCAGTAAAAACTGATTGCTAACTTTTACGATTTTCTTTTTTTGGGGTTTCTCACATCCATCGGAACCCTTAGAGGATTACAGTCATGACCGTCAGTCTCACAGCCACTGATATTATGCCATTCGAGGAAATTTTGGGAACATTTGGAGTGATCCCATTAACAATAACTTTTTTAACATGTATTATAAGAGGAATATTATAATTAATATCTATTGATTTTCTTATATTGACAGTTTCTTAGTGTCGTGTTACGATATCCGCATATACCTACATCCGAAAATGGGGGATTCTAGTCGTCAATATGAACGACTTTTAGTAGGTACGAACGCAGCAGGTCAACCTTACATTTTAGTTGCAAAATCACTCGTAACGTAACTGAGTAGAGTGTGAAGGTTGATGTCCTGTTGACAGTACAGAGAAAACGAAAAAAAAATTAAATAAAGTGTAATTAAAAACCCGACGGCTGACATTGGATTTGGGCCCCGCCTAGCAGTTAATGCTCAGCAGTCGGGTTGTTAGTTATGTTTTAGGTATTTCAGTTTTTTATTTTTATCTTTTTAGTGAATTTTATATTCTTAGATTTATGCTGATTTCATATTGCCTACGACACCCGCGCAAATACGACGAATCGATGGAGATCTCATTTGTCAAAATCTGACGATTGGTCAAGGAGCTAAGGGCGAACAGAATCGGAAATACTTACATACATAGGTACATAGGAGCCAAACACATTACCCACCTTTTGGGCTCCGCCGCAGTCGGGTAAAAAATATCAGCTCATTCATCCACGCAGCTAATATTTGATTTCTGGCTTCAAAGTTTTCTCCATAGTAAAAGTTAATATTGACGAGTAGAACCTCCCATTTTCGGATGTTCATGGAGATGTTGTTACCTACACACATCATCATCATTCAGCCACAAGAAGTCCACTGCTGGACATAGGCCTCCTCCATGGATTTCCAAAAAGACCGGTTGGATGCGGCCTGCATCCAGCGCCTTCCTTCCACTTGGATGAGGTCATCTGTCCATCTTGTGGCTGGTCGTCCTACGCTGCGCTTTCCGATATGTGGTCTCCATTCGAGAACTTTTCGGCCCCATCGGCCATCAGTTCTGCGTGCTATGTGCCCCGCCCACTGCCACTTCAACTTACTAATCCGCCGGGCTATGTCGACGACTTTCGTTCGTCTACGGATCTCATCATTTCTGATTCGATCTTGTAGAGATTCCGAGCATAGCCCTTTCCATAGCTCGTTGCGTGACCTTGAGCCTTCTTATAAGGCCCATAGTGAGACCACGTTTCAGTGCCATAAGTCATCACTGGCAACACACACTGGTTGTATAATTTTGTCTTGAGCGATTGAGGTATATTAGACGAAAATACTTTTCTTAGTTTCCAGAATGCTGACCTCGATACACCGATAGTCAACGGCAACGCTGGAGAGACTCGAGCACTGCCCATGTCTCGATCGAATCGAAGGCTTTCTTATAGTCCACAAACGCTAAGCAGAATGGCAAATTATACTCCTCAGTCTTCTGTATAATTTGCCGCAGCGTGTGGATGTGGTCTATGGTACTAAAGCCCTTTCGGAAACCGGCTTGTTCGGGAGGCTGGAAGTCATCGAACGTGCGTTCGAGATGGTTCGTGAGGACCCTCGAAAACAGCTTATAAACATGGCTGAGAAGCAAGATGGGTCGGTAGTTCTTCAATAGAGTGTCATCCCCTTTCTTGAAGAACAGCGTCACCACGCTTCTGGCGTTGTTACCTACACACATCCTGTAGGCATATAAGCAATCTAAGTTATCATCAGTCCTACCTTGACATTACTAGGCTGTGAATCGTGATTGATAGACAACGGACAGTAGTAGTTACGATCATAATAGATTGTAATCGTAACTACTTTTCGCTTCCGTGCAATAAAGAGTAGGTACTAATCTAATACACCGTGTGGCACCGGATTAAGAATAGCGTCACTCCATTTCCTCCCGTGGACGTCGGAAGGCGACTAAGGAAATAAATTACCAGGAGACGGGCAGCAGCGTCTTCCTGAGATGGTTATAAAAACCATGAGGGAGGCCTATGTCCTGCAGTGGGCGTCAAATGGCTGATGATGATGATGAATCTAATCCATTTTCATCTAATCTAATGTTTTCTATCACATTTCACTTCATCTCGATAGGACTGTAAGTATTGCGTATTGTGACAAAGTCCCTAGTGCTATTCGCTGGCTGCTACAACCAGTCTCTCTCTTCCGGGATATATTGGGTACGTGTGTGCGGTGTGCCTGAAAATGTAGGTACTTACCTAACAAGACAACACGCCCTAAATTTTATCGACCAGTGGGTTTGTCAGGGTTCGTTGCCGATGGGTGCCGTGCCCACGGGACCCAACAATTACTAAGCCTGTCTGTCTCTCTGTCTGACCTCTATAGGGTTGTATCTCTTGAACCGTAATAGAACAATAGGTGGGTACCTATTTGTTTTCACAGAATATGCGTCATTCGGATTCGGTGGATAACAACAAATAACATCAAATAGTTGTAGTATGCAAATAGTTGCATACTAACTCAGATATTTAAGATTTTTCATATGTCTTTATAATGTAATCTAATCTAAAGAACAAAATAGTAAAAAATTCAAGGGCTCCCTTAAATTTTTACTTTTGGTATTTTTTTCAACCGAACATAAGTTTTATTTGCTTTTGGCTCTTTCGTAGAAACGGCATACCTGATACAGATTTATAAGTGTCAAATTTCTTTTGAGTACTTAAATAGCACAACAAGAAATAATAAAAATTGGCAAAGTCCGTGTCGGAAATTCGTATAAAAAGGTAAAGGTCTCTGAGTGTCACCGTATCAGTGTCAATGTGGGCATGTCTAATAGTGTAATAGGACCTCGGCTAGTCGTATTTAGTCTCATTTAACTGGCGACCCATTGCACAATGTAAAATATCACTGCAAATAAACTTTAATTGTTGATTGCCTGCATTCATAGGCAAACTCAAGGTGACGAAATCAATGATTTGATTTGGAGGTTAACAGACTCCTAAAATCCTAGAAAGACGAGGTAATATGAATGTCTGTTTTTACAATTGTATAAGATGGGCATGCTAAGTTGGTTTGTTAAGTTAAATAGTCAATTTTAGCCAGGTCCAGTATGTAATTATTATTATTATTATTTATTTTTTTATTCACCTTGACGGGAGCGTTTCAGTAGTGTGGGCCTATCCGGCAACACACTACCCTTCTGTGGCATCCTTCTGTGATGCCTAACGGTTGCTGTTGTGCGGAGTATAACAGCTTTCTGCATTTTACTACGCAGAGTCGCCGGAAGATCCAGCTTGACTAGCCCCGTCGGAATAACTCCTGTGCTAGAAAGAATCAGTGGCACGACGACCACCTCCCACTGCTGCCAGACTGGCCGGATCTCCTATTTTTATTATTATATACGTTTATTTCACATAAACAAAGCTTAGTCTGTGTTAGTACGACATGTAATAAAAAATGTTATAAATGGAAACTTATATACGTTACTAATATTTTTTTTAACATGAACCGAAGATACGTAGGTAGTTTACATTTTGTCACACTCAGGGAGAAAGAACCCACACTTTTCTTTTCACTTTAACTAACCAACACCGTTTCTCTTTAAAAACCGGCCAAGTGTGAGTCGGACTCGCGCAGGAAGGGTTCTGTACCATTATCTATACAACAGTAGACAAAGATCGAGACAAGATAGACCTGAGATGAAAAAAAAACAAATCAACACCGTATATTGCATTTTCTCTAATCCTGAGCGTGTGAGCGTGTCAGTCGACAAAGGGTCGTCCTTTTTAGGTTTCCGTACCCAAAGGGGTAAGGGACCCCTTTGGTTACGGAACCTTACTAAGACTCCATTGTCCGTCTGTCTGTCTGGCTGTCTGTCACCAGGCTGTATCTTAGGAATTGTGATAGCTAGATAGTTGAATTTTTTAACAGATGATGTAGGTATATCTGTTGCCAATATAACAACAAATACTAAAAACCGAATAAAATAAATTCTAAGGGGGGCTCCCACACAACAAACTTTGTCTAAAGAAAGCGCTCGCCATCTAGCAGCCATCTATGTAACCTTCACAGCGCCGATGTCATGTCGTTAAATGTCAATGTTAAACGTTTCTTGTTGGTTTCTATAGATGGCGCTGTTCTCAATGTACCTAATCTATCGTATCTCGATCTTTGTCTAATGTTGTACAGATAATGTCTAAAACATGTGAAAGATAAGAGACTGTAATAATATAGGCCATTTTAGAGTTGTAATTTCGGCAATCTTTTCTTTGTTAAGTCTCTAGCACAGACTTTATGCGACGTTTATGGTCTGTACCTCTTTTAGAAAGTGACTTCAACATATCGCTGAATGGTAAGTAAAAGTTCCGTGTCTACGATATGAGTCTATCAAACCTGTAAACTAAAACGTAAATGAAATTTGAACTAAAACTATCTATGCTTGTTATGGCGAAATTGGAGAACAAATGGAGAACTTTCACAAAAAAGTTCTGACCCAATTATAAAAATAATTATTTATTGAAATCTGCTAAAAAACCCTAGGTATCCCTTGAAATTGCTTTGAATTTAGAAAAAATAGGCCTTTGTGGCGCGCAAGACTCAGAAATCGTTGATAGGTAGTAGATATTTGGGACTCTGACGGATTGAAAGTTTGATCGTTTCGGCGATTGGTTGAGAAGTCTCGCGCTGCACCTTTACTCCGCCTTTGCCTAGTTGATGGCATCTATAGGTACCATTATATAGATTGAATGTAACTCGAACTCGAAGTAAAGTGACACGTCTGGCGAAGCTGCTAATACAGCTATAATTTAGAATATGTAGTTCCAATCTAAACAAAACAATTGATCTGGGTCAACGATTAGTTCTGCATGCTCGGGGATTTGTTGTTGCTCAATAATACGAATTCGCACTTTGTGTGGCATACATTCAGGACAAGAGGCGGCTAATAAATAAGTACCTAACAATTCAATATATTTAATAACTAATAATAATAATATATTAAATAGAAATAACACTAATTTGTTAGTTGTTCTTAAATTACTATTATACCTACTTGTAATTTAAGAACCATTTTCAAAATTTATATAACAAATACTTAAAAAAATACACCCGTTCCTCTATTTGCCGAAATACAGGTTCACGTCGAGTTTAAACCATGCTAAACTAGACGTGAACTGGTATTTCAGCATATCTACAGCTCCTCCATACAAAAAATGTATACAAATACTAGACAAGCTACAAAATATTAAAAACATGGGTGGAATTTTTAGCCTCTAAATAGGTTTTTGAAATTGTCCTAAGCACAGGTTAGTGCAACAAAAAGAATATAAGCCACAAAATAGTTTAATTCCAAACTAAAATATGTTTCTACAGTAAGTAGGTATATTGTAATGGCTTATATTCTAGAGTGGTTCTAGATAGTTTTTCTACACGGCATAACACATCAACGAGTTGAACTCTATTCTGTTCGGTCCAAAGCTTTGCTCAGCAAAACTTGTCCACTGTCAGCTGAAGCTGCTTCCTGAACCTAAACAGGTGAAGGCAAATTAATATGTCAGTGCATGAACCAGAAGGTACCTTCTATGTTAATGTATTCTTCTATGTCGGTAATTTATCAAGTAATACCTACTGAAAGAAAGAAACAAAAAACTATATTTATTTGATGACACAATACTCAAAAACACAAAATCACACAACAAAATGCAAACGTCAATAGAAAACGCATTATCAGCCGAAATGTGGGTAGCGGTAAACAAATACCTATAAAAAACACGAAAACCAATAATAATAATAAAATATCGGAAAGTTTTAAGTATTGAGTCCCCAAAATGAGTCCAACTCAGCATAATGTCGCAACCGAGAGATCTGTAGGCTGTGAATAGCTGTATATTATCTCAGGAATGCATAGATTTATTAAACCTCTTTTTAGAATCTACTTGTTCCTGTGTCATTCACTTGTTCCTGTGTCATTCACTTGTCAGTGTCAAGTGTCATAAAAGATTCCTAATCTATGCGTTCATGACCAAAACATGCCTATATTATTTGTGAATAAAATCTAGAAGCTGCAATACTCAAATAAGTACCTTCCAAATAAATAAATCTTCTGGAACTTGAAGATGGCTAGAGTGGGAAGAATAGCTCTAGATGTTGCCTTAGGTAAGGAGCGTATCATAAAATATAACTTTTTTTTAGGTTTAGTCGACACATCACCCTTTACACTCGTGCACGTTACGGGTGACTATGTGACAAAAATTTACCTAAAATGTAGAGCTGGTGTTGACTGTATTTTGTCTTCTTATGGCTTTTTCTCAACCTTTTTTCCTCGAGGAGGTAAATATTAATTTATTGAATTGACTGCCTTGAAAAAAGTAGAATAAACTTTCTTCGGCAGAAGATTGCATAGATTTATTATATGCTTTTGGCGAACTTATTAGTCATTTTAAGTTAGGTTGAGTGACTAACCTAAAAAAAAAATAAACTAGTTTTTATCGAAATATAGAAAAAAAATCTGCTAAGCCATGGACCTCAAAAATCAGGTCAGTGCTTGGGCTTGTTTTCTAGTCAGAGGAAATGACTGGGTGTCGTCTGTCCCTCTTTTTTTAAGGTGTAATTTCTTACAGAAACTGTAATCACAATAGGTTGAAAAACGCTATCAGCTTTATGCTACTTACGGTTTTTATTAACCCATAAATGTTTTGTGTTACAGTTTCTGTGAAAAAGGTAGTGCCAGCAGTATCATCATTATGGAACAGCTCAAAAAGTGCTTTATCCACCAACGCTAAGGCAAAAAAAATCCTAGAGCACAACTTGGTTCAAAAACTCGAATGTAATTTAAGCCATTACTCAGAACGCTTGATATGGAAAATGACGGAGTTAAGGGACCAAACGATTCAGAAAGAGCTAACCTATCTAGAGAAGGAAACAGAAAAAATTAGAAGAAGATTAAAAAAGTCGGGCAAGGACTGTCCATGAGTTACAGTATACCTATTTTACTCGTGACGTCTAGAATGAAACTTATCTGAATTATAATAGGTGATGTTTTACAAAATGTTGTCTTCTTTATTAATCCCAAGTTAATTTAACTTTATTCTGTACACATAGCATATTTAAAATAAAACCAAATAGCAATATTTCATCTGAATGAATAACTTTTAATTCTGATATGCATCGCGGTTCAAAAAATGTGTAAAAGCCTACTTTCTAGATTACTTAGATGACAATGATGTCTGGAATTAAAGCCAGTTTAGTGCACGAGGTTTTATAATAATTATGTCAATTGAGGACTTTGAAAAGACTAAGTTTGGAGTTTTTTGTCCATTTTTTCTTTTTGTTCATTTTTTCTTTAAAGTGATCTAAATTTTGAAATCCCTCCGGACGACTTTGACATTTTCTTAAACTCGACTCTTTCCAAACTCGTCTCTTTTTTAACTTACCATCTCTTTAATTTGTCTCTTATTTAAAATTTACTCTTTCTTTCCTCACTCACTTTGACGTGTTTTTTACCGTGACACTTTTCCAACTCGTCTCTTTTTTAACTCACCGTTTTTTGGAGCAAGTAACTAGCAATGAAACAACAACAACAACAAACATCAACAAGGCTTATCATTCAAGTAGGTTTTAATCGAATCTCAACTACCAAGCTTAAGGTTAAAACAGCGACTAAGCAAAACACCAAGTTTTACTTGAAACGAATTAGGAAGGAGTCAAGTTAGGAAAGAGACAAGTTTAAAAGAGAGGACAAGTAAGAAAACGGCAAGTTAAAAAAGAGACGAGTTAGGAAAGAGTCAATTTAAAAAAAGAGACAAAGTAAAGAGATGGCAAGTTAAAAAAGAGACGAGTTTGGAAAGAGTCGAGTTTAAGAAAATGTCAAAGTCGTCCGGAGGGTTTGAAATGAACACCTGGTTTAACTTTTAACGTTCATTAAATCACAGTTTCTGTGCTATTTTGAATAAAACATTTTTAATTTGAATTTGAATCACAAATACCTACTGTACATTTAGTATGAGTGTGGTGACTTTTTGTTTGTAGCTGTAGGCGATGTGCTGAAGCCGGCAGCAGGAACAGCATGGCAATATTGCAAAGCAGAGTGCGCACCTCCGATGACGCTGGGATTCCTTTACGGTCCAGGAGGCAAGAAACTTGAAGAAGCCGTGTCAGGAGTCACCAACGGCATACTCAACGCTATGCGAGAAACCGCCCAAGCCATGGACGCCGCTGAGGCTAAGGCGATCCAAGATAAAGAGAACGCCATCAAGGCTGCAGCAGAAAAGCTAAAGGAAGAAGCTAAGAAAAAAGTAGAAGAGCAAAAGCGCAAGCTAAATGAGGAAAAAGTAAAGGAGAGAAAGGCAACAGAACCCAAAGCAGAGGTGAAGGCCGAGGCAAAGAAACCAGAGATCAAGAAAGCTGAGCCCAAGAAAGCTAGTGCGTCGAAGCCAAAGAAATAACTTGGGACTTTTGACTGGTTTGCCGGATTGTTCCCATGTCTACAGAATCTCATTTCTACAGATTTTTATTTCTACAGAATCTCATTTCTACAGATTTTTATTTCTACAGAATCCCATTTCTACAGATTTTTATTTCTACAGAATCTCATTTCTACTGATTTTTATTTCTACAGAATCCCATTTCTATTCATTTTCAATTCAACAGAATAACATTTCTACAGATTTGCATGTAAAGGTACATAATTACAATTTTAGGATTCCGTACCAAAGGGTAAAAACCGGCCAAGTGCGTGTCGGGCCACGCGCTAGGTATGGTTAATTAGTATGAATAAATGAAAAAGTAGTCAAATTGGGAAGACTTGCACTAGTTAATCAAAAGGTAGGTAGGCAAACTGAGAAAGTTGGCAGAGAGTTCATCTTTAGGAATTATTAAGACACATCAAAAATCCGGCCGTCCTGGTACTTCATTGGTATACAAATTAATAAGTATTAATATAGAATAAGAAAATTGAGCTGGAATAAAAATGATTGAAAAAGATTTTTTACCAAACCATAATCAAGTTTATGATTTGTTCCTTTCAAAAGTGGTTAAACTGTGAATCAATTTGATTGTAATGTATGTCTGTAGAATTGGGAATCCGTAATGTTGGGAATCTGTTAAAATGGAAATCAATAGAAGTGGGAATCTGTAGAGTTGGTAAACTGTAGAATTGGGAATCTGTAGAGTTGGTAAACTGTAGAATTGGGAATCTGTAGAGTTGGTAAACTGTAGAATTGGGAATCTATAGAATTGGCAATCTGTAATGGAAATCTGTAGAATTGGGAACAATCCTCGCCACGCTTGGCAGGCGGGTTGGCGATCGCAGTATGCGGTTGGAATCTCAGGAAGACGCTGCTGCCCGTCTCCTGGTAGGTAATGTATTTCCTTAGTCGCCTTCTACGACATCCACGGGAGGAAATGGAGCACAGATTAAAAAGAAAAAAGACCCCAGATTAAAAAGAAAAAAAGACTTGAAATGGAGTGACGCTATCGTCTAACTGTCAAATTCCATACTAATTTGACAGACGGGATTTGGTGAAGGACCAGTAGACTTTCATAGTGAATGACTTTCATTTTATACCTCCATACTCTACCGGTAGGTAGCTACCATGGAGTGCAGTAATGAGCATCCACAGCTGAGATTACAGATTGAGGCTTAAACACAGATTAAGATTTATTTTCGCCTCCATCTCTGTCAAACAACTTTTCCATGCACAGAGTAAAAAGAGAATTTCCATGTCCATTATCTGTCAAATGAATTATTTGAGGTCAAATCTCAGGTTAAGAGAAAAGTCTTTATTTTTCAATAGTACATATACAGTTGACAAAAAACCTGCGGAGGATGGCCACAAAAGCTTTATTTAATTTGATCCGCACCAGTAAGTAAAACTGTGTAAGCCGGTTTTGCCTTTTCAGTGTTCTAAATCAAAATCAAAAACTTTTCATTAATTCGCAGAAACTGTCATCTATATATAATATTACAAAGTAAACATACTTACATAGCAGTCCAGCGACAGCACACCAGCTAATTTACGAGCAGCTTTGCAACAAAGTTTGACACGGTGTTGCTGCACGCGCAGTGTTCCGTACAAGGACGGGTTTTTTACCTGCTTTACAGAAACAGCAACTTCATCAAACTATTTTTCAATGGCCTTTTGTACGAAGTTTTCCTTTTTTAAGTTGGTCGCCTTTTACTCGTTAACTTGTAAAGCCTACTTTTACTCGTTAAATTGTACAGCCTACCTGATAGTTTCCTTTTAAGTCCATTATATGTGCTGCTGCGCTGATTTTGTTCACTTTTCTACAATCGACCGTTTAGCCGGCAGAAGGGTGGGGGTGAGCTAAGCCGCGGACAGACAGTCGGACAGATAGACAGACGGACTTGCGGACATGGCGAAATTATAAGGGTTCCTTGTTAACTATGGAACCCTAAAAAGAGGTTAATAAATATGGATTCAATTGATAAGCCTACATTTATATTATCATTAAAGTCTACATGACAGTCCCTATTATAGTCAAACCATACTCACAATTTTATAACATGAGATACCTGCTCGTACTTACTCAAATACCTTTATTGCACATAATAACTTTCCCACCAGGATCTGCAATGAGCTCAGCGTTTATTCATGAAATTGCCCAAGTCTATAAACCTGGCGTTTTCAAGAAAAGAGATAGAGTCATGGAGGCTATAAAAGGTAAAATAAACAGTGTCACTGCCCGTTACGGTTTTGGGATCAAAACCACTGCGCTTAATATAATGATGTTTTAGGGTTGCGTACCTCAAAAGGAAAAAACGGAACGTCCATCCGTCCGTCCGTCCATCCGTCTGTCAAGACCCTTTATCTCGGGAACGAGTGGAGGTATCGAGTTAAAATTAAAACCGTCTACTCAAGTCTACAGTCCCTTGATGCTGTGAAAAAATCAAACTTCCAAGTAAACATAAAAAAAACGCCGTTTATGCCGCAAAAAACGTATATTTTGGCACTCAAGGGAATCAAAATTTTTTGGGTACTTTCCGTTTATCTACAACTATGAAATTTGGCAAGTAATATCGTCTTATACTAAAATACACGGAAAAATGTGAAAACTATACATTTGTAATTAAATCATTAAAAAAATTGTCTGAAGTTGGAAAAAAAACCTCGGGAAAAACTGCGAGACTCGATTCCTGAACTATTTTTAATAATATGTAAGTACCTACAAATTTGTACGGAACCCTCGGTGGGCGAGTCTGACTCGCAATTGTCCGGTTTTTTTACCTAGAGACAGGCTCGCGCATGGCATCGGTCTCACCTAATGGTAAATGAAGATAAATTCATAGATGTTACAACATGCCCAGATTAGTACTCGTAGATAAAAGTATGTTTCTTAAATATCTAAGTATCTAACAAAGGTTTTCGAGCGGAGACCACGACGCCCATCAGCTCGCTGAACTGACCATCTGAGGCAGACTGCTGGCAATGGCTGGATGAGGATGGCCGAGGACAGAAGGAAGTGGCGTGCCTTGGGGAAGGCCTATGTCCAGCAGTGGACGAGTACGGCCTGATTGATTGATTGATCTAAGTTACATAGTATACAAATTGTGGTCTCTAAAAGCGACTTCTTCGAGACAATGATCTCATCCTTCATCACGCCGGAATACGACAAAAAGCTCGTAGGAGTACAACCAGTAACTCTGCTAGTTTAGCACCACCCGAGAGTCACGTAATACATGTAGAGTAACGTAACGAAGCTCGAGAGAAAACTTACAAACGCCAGCTTCAACATACACTGAATATTTCACTTGCGGCAAGAAGCGGCAGACGGTACAGCCCAAGCGACTTTTTTCTACTGTTGATATTAAACAACTTTTATAAATTTTATTATTGTGTCACTTTCGAAGTTCGCCTTCAGCTGCACAGCCCCAGGCTTTTGGCAGCGTGTCTAATCGATACAACATTGCAGATTCGGCGGGGCGCGTCAGTAACTCGGAGTTGGCACGGAGACTCAAGGTGGCGAAGGAGTATTGGAAACTCGAAATGGCGCCGCCCAGTTCTGCTGAGGAAATGAAAGTAGGTACAGTCAACAGCAGGACAACCTTTACATGTTTGTTGCGAAGCAGCTCGTAACGTGTAGAACTTACGCTGCTCATAGCAGTGGGCAGGGCACTCACGGTAAAAGTGGACGTGCCGTCAAACGTACGTAATCGTTACTTGACTATCTATCTGGCTACTATCTACCTATTTAGGTAATAATATGAATTCATGAATAATTGTTGAAGAGTTGCGGAGTAACGATTGATAACCAACTAAAACTAAAACAATAACAAAACGCGTGCGGCTGAAATCGGGGCGGGGTAATGACAGTTCCGAGTAGCAGTCCGGATAATAGCGAATCCGAATAACTAAGGGCCGGATAATCGAGTCTCCATTGTACAATGAGTAATTATATGGCCTATACTCAGCAATAAAATAAAACGAGCTCTATTCATGACGATATATAGATTTTGCCTCATTTCAGCGCCTCAGCGCTGACCTAGGGCTGGTGAAGGAATTCATCAAGAATAAGTGCTGGCAGTTCCTGACTGTGAAGCAAGCCTGGCTGCTGATCCTCGTCGTTTTTGAGATATATCTCTGGTTCTTCCTCGGCGAGACCATCGGCAAGTTCCACATTATTGGCTACAAGGTTTAATTATATTTTTCGTCTACCTACATTTGATTGTCTGGTAATTATTTGTCTTCATTTATATAATGTCGATGTTAAATTCAGCTCAGCTCGTGAGAAAGTGAGCGATGGAATGTCGAATTGAAATAAATAAAGTGTAAAATTTTATTTAAAGAAAGAACATATTATATTCCTTAACTTTATGTATCTGCGGCATTGCCATAAGAAGACAGAGGAAAACTTCGTCTAATACCTGGAATAAATTAAATTACTTAATTTTATAAAATAAATTACATTTAATTTTTTAAGCCTTAGAAAATCTAGTCTCTCTTTAGTTTTTCGCTTGGTCGAGAGCAGGTCGACCTATTTATTGCAGTCACGCGTAATGTAACGAAGTAGTAGAGTGTGCAATCCGTGGGTTTGCGGAACCGATTGCGGAATCCCTACGCAAAAAAAAAATATTTGCTCTTTCCGCAAAACTGCGTAGGTATGTCATTATGTTAGCACCATCGCACCATAACACAGCAGATGTCGTGACACTTTCGCTACGCCTGATAGAAGCAGGGATGTTGAAATTGCAGCGATGTCACCTAAAACGCGCTTCACTGACGCATGAAATCGTTGAAACTACGAGTAGAAGGCTAGCTGCCACAAAATAAAATGCGTAAAATCTTGAAGGATTCCTAATTATCTGTTAGGATTTGGCTCGCGTATTATAGGGGCTGTTTGCTTAGCGAGGACCTCGAGAAGAACTTTGATTGCACTTCGATTCGAATCGAAATGAACTCGTATCACAAAACAAAGAAATCGAAAAGCTTTTGCTTGTACTAGTTTTCAGTGTTGCCTATAGACGTCCTACTGCAGGGTACAGGCCTTCTCTCAGAGAGGGAGTATGGGCTTAATTACCACCCGTGCCCACCGCGGACTGGCAATTTCAATGTCTTCCCGAATGTGAGGTCGGCGTTCTAGCGCTGCGCTACCACCGCTTGTTCTAATTGCTTAGTCCTAATGATACAAAAGTGTAACTAGTAAATTTTATCGTGCTATCGATACTGAAAGTAAGCCGAAGTTTTTGTGTAAATCTATTTGTACAAGATAATGGCATTCTTAAGGTAGGGAAACTTTTATTGACCAAAATACACTTGCTTACTGTTAAAATGACCTCAGTCTGGGCATTGAATACGGTCTGGGTGTATTTTCATGTTTGTTAGGTACTTGCGTGGTTACCATAGCACAGGGTATCCTAGTTTTGGACCAGGTCAAGTGATTGTATTGTGTGGAAGTTATTATTGTGATTATGATTAAATCAACAGCACAGCAGATTACGTCTGGAATCGAGCAGATTTCGTTTAGCTATGCGTTACTCGTACTGGTTTTACCACTTTCATGCAGTATTTCTTCGCGCACTCTCTGTTAATAAACTTTTTGTTACTCACTACTTAAACTGTGTGGTAAGGTTACACGGTGCTTCTGTCGTCACACTTGTTAGACCGTTTAGTGCCGATTGTCTATTATTTTAGCGCTCAAGTGCAAACAAATCGCGACTCCATCATGTAAACAATGGATATCTAGCGTTTAGCTCGAATGTCGTTTGCGAAGGTAAAATTTTTAGGTCATGACAAATTCAATTGATTGTTGGCATAAAACTTCAGAATTTACCAATGCCAAGCTGCTAACTAGCTTGCGAACTTCATTCATCATTAGGGTTGAGGCTCCTGAGGAATAAATAAATAACTAGCACTGTTCGCCAAATATAGCAGTTGCAAGCTTCAATAAACTTATGCGATCGAAACAAGTAGTAGTATCGGCTTCACCAACCTATGGGTGAAAAAGAAGTGAGTTCTTGCGAAAACTTTTTACTTGGACGAGTAGGGGGAGAACGTTTTCAGAGAATGTCGTCGCGTGACGAGAGCTTAAAATAGAAAAGGGGAATTATTTTCACTACATAAGCAGCCTATAGGCCTATATACGTCCCACTGTAGGGCACAGGCCTTCTCTCAGGGAGAGAGTTTGGGAGAGAGTATGAGAGTATGCAATTATTTCTATTGAAATAAGTAAATACAGTATATTTGTACTAAACGTAGTATATTAGTATTTTAAACGAAAACATCATTTTTAGGATTCCGTACTCGAAGGGACCCTATTACTTAGACTCCACTGTCCGTCTGTCTGTCTGTCTGTCACCAGGCTGTATCTCATGAACTGTGATAGCTAGACAGTTGAAATTTTCACAGATGATGTACTTCTGTTGCCGCTGTAACAACAAATAGAAAACAGAATAAAATAAATATTTAAGGGGGCTCCCATACAACGAACGTTGTCTAAAGACAGCGCTCGCCATCTAGCGGCCATCTATATTACCTTCACAGCGCCGATGTCATGTCGTTAAACGTCAATGTTAAACGCTTCTCGTTGGTTTCTATGGATGGCGCTGTTCTCAATGTACCTAATCTATCTTGTCTCGATCTTTGTCTAATGTTGTATAGATAATGGTACGGAACCCTTCGTGTGCGAGTCCGACTCGCACTAGGCCGGTTTTCGATTAGGTGTCGTCACGCGAGAGCATTCTTCCCGGCCCATTTATATGCATGAGTTGCACAATAGTAAGAGTAGCAAGTCGCACTTGCACTTGTGTACTGTAGCTTCACATCACATCATAGCCAGAAGCTCGCTGTATATTCACTGATGATAGGTAGTGTAGCCAAACCAAGTTAATCTCATTTCGCTCATCCGATCGCATCGCAAATCGCTGCTTATCTGCCTTAGCCCGAGTGCAACCGAGGCTACGCCTGCCTTAGCACCTAATAAGTAGTCTGAAAATATAAGTAGTCATACGATATTTCTAAGAACAGTCTCGATAGCTGATTCGCTTCAGTTTTCATAACACGTGCAGGTACTATCGACAGCAGGTTGACCTTTAAATTTTCGTTGCAAAGTCGCCCGTAACTTAAGAGTAGGGTGCACTCATGTAAAGGTTGACGTGATGTTTACTGTCTGTACTTTATGTAAACGTTTGCTACGCCCGTAACCGTAAAATATACCATTAGTAAGTAGCAGAAAAGTACCGTGATAGCAATCAATATTTATGTATGTAGCTCAATAAGAACGTGCTCTAATTAGGCCCTAATTAACACTAGCGAGTTTAATTGCGTGCAGTAAAACTAATAAAACGTCAACTACCGCTATTTAGGATGGATCTATTGAACAAAATAGAACCACACAGAAGTTCCAGTCGATGGAGAAAAAAAAATGAGAAAGAAAAACATTTATTTAAACAACGGTTACACACACATTAATTAAAACTTAAGACAAAACAAAACAAAATATGGACAAAAAAATAATGAAAAGACAGTTTTCTGAAGTATTTTACTAAGGTTTCACTCGTTCTTTTAGCAAAGGGCAGGATAAGAAGGAACCCTAAGCCAGCGTGCGTGCATGCAACGACTAATCAATGTTGATGTTGTGAAAGTGTTCTTGGCTAGTGGCAAACCCTGGATACAGGCGGGAGTTTATGTAATGTAATTTACCAACAAATAAGTTATTTAGGTGAGAGCATTGTGAGGGTCTTAAATGTAAAAAAAAATCACAAGTTTTAACCGAAAGTATGTAATGAACACGTAGGTAGTGGTGATTTCCAATTCTCCAAGGCTTTCAAAGATCAGACACACAATCTTGACGACCGTCACAGTGAGAAGGCAATCGGCATTACTTTATTTTTTAAGCTACCTTCATTGAATAGAAAAAACAAAAACCGGCCAAGTGCATGTCGGGCCACGCGCAATGTAGGGTTCCGTAGAAAGAGGGTTTTTTTTCTGCTTTACAGAACTAACAAAAAAGTCATTTTCAATGGATTTTGTACGAAATTTTACTTTTATAAGTTGGTTCCCTATTGCTCGTTAACTAGTAAAGCCTACTTAGCCGTGATACTTTTCCTTTCAAGTTAAACATAAACATACAGGCACATACATTATATGTGCTACCCTACTACTACCCTGATTTTTTTACGTTTCTACAATCAACCGTTTACCAGGAGAGGGGAAGGGGCACCCTACTCGGACAAAAATTTGTACTTTAAAGCTTAATATTTCGCAAGCGGAACCCTAAATCGAAAAATCTTCCTACACCCACAATATTTTTCAACGACTAACCCAACGATACCCCACATGATGGGGTAGACGAGGAAAAAAAATCATCCCCACTTTTCGTGTTAGGGGAGGCTGGTACAGTAAGAAAAAAAAATTCCAACATTTTATTGTTTAACTTTGTCGGCGTGATAAATATGTATACACACACCAAGTTCAGGTTTCTAGTACAACCGTTGCTTGCGCTTGGCCGCGGACGGACAGACAGACAGATAGACGCACATGGCGATACTATAAGGGTTTCTTGTCGGTCTACGAAACCCTAAAAATGTATAATATTTTAAAACTACGCTAAGTAAATTTTTGCTAAAGTGGCTACTCTATAAATCTACCATGATTTGGCGCGGATCACACAGGTTTCTACGACGATTTCCTATAACAAACTGACTAGGTAACTTTAGGCTGTCTTTGATTTCGACGTGCTACAAATTTAATGATGTTGGAACTTCAATGGGAAAAAGACCTCAACTTGATGAAAATGTAACAAAAAAGCGAAGCTGCTCTTTCGTTTTTATTCTGTGACTCCAACTTCCTCAGGACTTTTTGTGCGTCGACCCAGTTCTTGAAAACGTTCGTTGGCATCTAACTGGACAAGTTTTGAGATTAATGGACAATGACATGGTCATTGTCACATAGTTACTTACATTTAAATTAGATAGCACCATATAAAAATATTCATTGTTGCGAATTCACTCGTAACGTAACCGAGTAGAGTACACAAATACAAAAGACGTACAAGTGCGAGTAAAAGTAGGAAGTAGCACCAGCTATAATTTAGGTACACATCCCAACTGCAGTGGTAAGTTATCTATTATACTTTTTTTATGTAGCCTATAAACGCTCCACTGCAGGGCACACGCCTTCTCTCAGACAGAGAGTATAGGCTTAATTACCACGCGTGCCCACTCAGTTTCCTCACGATGTTTTCCTTCACAGTTAGCGAGTGGTACCTATTGCTACTACAACTTCACAAATCTACGTAACTTAAAAAACAAAGTCATTGGCACATTGGATTTGAACGCATGACCTCCCGAATGTGAGGCCGGCGTTCTTTATTTCAGCGTTTATTTTATTTGAGATTTAATTACCAATTACTCATTTCGATTTTTTCTTTGTGCTGCGAGACCGTGCTCTTTGCCTTTCATTCTAGATCAGCGGGAAGACTTATCTTAACTTGAAGACAGACTTATGACCTTATGACATTTTGATATTGCGTTTTCTGAACAACGTGACGTCAATGGTTGAATTTTTTTTTGTATAGAACCGTGAATGCGGTTGACTGAACAGAAGAACTTCACATAAAATCATTCTTTTGCAAACCCAAATACTCACCGCGATTTTTCCGACTTCACAAAATACGTTCATTCCTTCAATGCACATTGATAAATTTTTTATACAGTTTTTGGCTTTAAAACGGCATATACTCTATCGCCTCTCTCGGCAAGAGCTCACACATTCAAAACTTATCCATTCTGTTTTTAAGATCAAAATAAAGTACCTAGTTACATTTCAGAAATGGGGCGCCGCACTCTTTTCTGCGCCTTCGCTCACGTCATTTCTGTATGGTCAGGGCCTGAGACACCCCAATTGGAGTTTGTTTTTGGCAACCACTTTTGTTCTACGAGTTTTTCTCAGATTGTTATTCTAGAAATGTCATTGTTTATACGTTTCGGCCGCCATACATATGTACAAATGGACTCAGTCTGGCTTTATTTCCATGTTTGTGATGTTTTTGCCTGTTTACCATAGCACAAGGTAAGTGTTGTGTTGTGTGGTTGAGTTCTTATTGTTATTATTTATCATCGTCATCGTCATCAGCCCACTGCTGCCCACTGCTGGGTATAGGTCTTTTGCCTCAATTGCCACTTCTCACGGCCCCCTGTCATCCTCATCCAGTGGCCGTTAGCCGAGTAGTTACTAATGTAAGCTAGCATCAATAAGAAAGCTATCCAAGAAAATAGTGTCGGCAATCAAGGTCGTAACTCCGTTGCAGGCGACAAATCAATCGAGCCTGCAAAAAGTAACAATGATGTCCCGATTGTAATTAGAACCCAATATAGAGACCCCGTACTTGACCGGTTTTTTACATCGGTCGGGATCTCGATTAGTCTCAGTTCAATACAGTAGCAGTGCCCCCATTCTCATATTATAAAGTATAAACGGTTACCGTTCGACGGCCATACTAAATCTAACTTTATTATTTGTTAGTAAGAGATCTTTTTAGTTTTAGATATATAACGTATTGTTGTAATAACGCAGAACCTGTGCATGTTTTTTCTATGTGGAGAATTAAATCGCTTCCATTACGCAAAATTTTAATATGATTTTTTTTTTGTTTTTCGTATATTTTAATCGCTCCAAGTTTGTTTGAAAAGTACAAAATAAAAATTGAGAACCTAAAACATTGCAGTCTTGTCTATCATACAGAATTCCTTAAAACAGTCCTCAAATGCAGTTCAAACTATATTTCCCTCTACGATAGACCGTTTAAACTGTGTTTGTGATGTTTTTTTTTAATTTCGTGTTTTTATAAGTTATAATACCTTCAAACCTTTCCTCATTAAAAGTGGTTTAATCAGTGACACTGAAGAAACATTACACATTATTAACATATTTCCGGAATCACTTACTTAATTTTTTGTCGTAAGAGTCCGGCCAGGTTTCGCTCCTATTCGCAGAGCTAAATCATGGCGAGAGCTAATAGAAAAGAAGATCGAAACCTGGTCGGACTCTTTCGACAAAAAATCAAGTAATTGACTTCGGAATTAAGTTAATTCTGAAGAAATACTTCGAGGTTTTGTGTTTTTTATTTTAATAACAGGTTGTACTTATGTAGAGTTTTTGTAGGTACCTACTGATCAACACTTTGAACTTTGAACCGTTCTTTTAAAGGCATCAAAGTTCAGTATTAAAGGCTTGTACAATAGTAATGTTTTTGTCAGCATCCAAACGGTGAAAATAACAAGTATTTTTTATATCACCACTCAGCAATGATGAGATATGTATGGCTACCAATATTTTCTAAGAAAACTATGTTTATTTTCTATTTTACCCATCGATGACTAATAACTTTGAGTTGAAAACTCTGTTAACTTAGATAATAGGTTTTTTGAAAAGCATCATTCTTTGTTACCTTCTTCTCCACATAATATATTAATTCTGAATCTAACAACTTTGACGTTCGTTGTAAACGTATTGTTTTTATAATGAATGCAATTTTAGTTGATGCTCTAGAAGGCATAACTCTACGAACTCTTCATCGTGGTAAATTTGGCTTAATCGTTTCGCAGCGTTGTGAAACATATTCATGGTCTAAAGGTAAGAACTGAAGTTACTGGTCTTTAATCTTAAATCAGTCAATAGTTCGGCAAGTTATAACTTCTTATCAAGATCTAGGGTTCGTAGGGTTATGACTTGTAGAGCTAGGGGTTAGCTTTTCATGAGATCTGATAACTGTTTAACAGTGTAAGTGTTATTATTATTAAGCATCATCAGCCATTTGACGCCCACTGCAGGGCATAGGCCTCCCTCATGGTTTTACAAACCATGAAGGGTTTTGCTATAATCGCCACGCTTGGCTGGCGGGTTGGTGATCGCAGTATGCGGTTGGAATCTCAGGAAGATGCTGCTGCCCGTCTTCTGGTAATGTATTTCCTTAGTCGCCTTCTACGACATCCACGGAAGGAAATGGAGTGACGCTATTCTTAATCCGGCGCCACAAGGACTTAAGCGTTATTATTAAATATTTACTTCAGATACACGCCGTCCATATTTTGTTAGTAGGTAGGTACCTACATAGTAAATTTATATTTGATTTTGGTGTTATTAAACAGACAAATAGATACATACATACAAAAAGCAATGTACATCATCACTGTGGCCCAATCCCATGGGTTATATAGGGGCAGTCCAACCTCATGGATGGATCCTCATGAATGTTGATGAAGCGAAAGAGATCTATCAGGATCGTGGCAAGTGACAAACCATGGTCTCTGTCTACCCCTTCGGGATATAGGCGTGACTATATGTTATGTTTTTAGGGTTCCGCACCTCAAAAGGAAAAACGGAACCCTTATAGGATCGCTTTGTTGTCCGTCCGTCTGTCTGTCAAGACCCTTTATCGCAGGAGAACGTGGAAGTATCGAGTTGAAATTGAAACCATACATACACTCAGGTCTACAGTCCCTGAAAGCTGTAAAAAAATGAAACTTTTAAGTTAAAGTGAAAAAAGAAACGGCCATTTATGCCGCAAAAAACGTATATTTCGATACTCAAGGGCATCAACATTTATAGGGCCCTTCCGTTGACCTAGAACTATGAAATTTGGAAAGTAATATCGTCATATACTACAAGTACAGGGAACAATCTGAAAACCTTACATTTGTAATTAAATCATTAAAAAAATACTCTTTTAAGTTCGGGAAAAGCTCAGAAAAAACTGCGAGACTCGATTTCTGAGCTATTTATAATATGTAAGTACCTACAAATTTGTGCGGAACCCTCGGTGGGTGAGTCCGACTCGCACTTGTCCAGTCTTTTACAATAGTTAAAAGTGTTAGCAGGAGCTAGAGGAATGGCATATGTAAAAGCAGCCTTATATTTACTAATCCAAACTAATCCAAACACAATAACATTGTACAGTTGTTTTGAATAAATACCGCTAAACCAATTTCACGACGGACCTCTAAGCTGAGAGCAAAAAGTGTCCTTAACTCCGACATTCCGCGTGCAGATGGAAATGATACACCCACACGGAGCGAAAATGAGTAGAATAGTAATAAGTTATCATTATTATTATTTCGTGTCATTTCCTCAATAACCTACCAAAAACAATTCACGTAAAGTACCTAGGTTGCCAAGACTTACAGGCTCAAAGATGTGCGTTCCCGGCGCGACGGGTGCGTGCTACCCCCCACAGCGTTCTACCCAAGTGGCATTCGGGGTTCTATATAAGATGTCTAGTTGTTCACATGTACTCCATAAGCTGTGTAAGTCAGCTGTATAAGAACTGTATAGCTTGCTATAATGCTCTTATAGAACCAGTTTGGGCACAAATTAGACAGCTTTAAGTTCACTATGGCTGTACATTAGCAGTATAATAGCATTATAATAGCAGTTTAAGTAGTAACATCGGACTTAAGGCTGACTTACGGCACTATATGGGACGCAGTGTGAACCATACAACGTACATGAGTGTAATAAAGAGTAACAAGTGGCTAAATACACAGCCTTCAGAGTTATAAAATTCGACAAAAGTTACTCCAGTGCTACCTAAAATTCACATGTGTCCTAAATTATTTCTTATTTTATTAACATTAGTTTTATTGGTTTTGTGTGTGCCATCAGAAAGCGGATCAATTGGATAAAAATTTTTGATAACATGTTTTAAATACTTAATAATATTAAAGCCTATGGGAATGCAACTTAATCGTGAAATGTATACATATTTACAGCTAAAATATTCACGCGCCTCTGTAAAAAAGCGATATTCATTTTAAAATATTTAAAACTGGCTGAGAGGAAATCTACAATTGTCAGTTTTTGATATTATATTGGCATTATAATATTATACTAGGTACAGTCATTAATTATAACATAAAACCAAAACTCAATCGCTCTATCTGCGTATTTTGTGATAAATCTGCATGATAAATTTGGAGATTTATTTGGTAAATATTTTAGGTTACGTAGAACAAAATGGTGGAAATTAAATACAGCTATGTGAACTGTTATAACTCCAATTTAATGCGGTGAGCGTATATATAGGTTCACATGTGTTCTGTTAGAATGCTGTTATCTATATGATGTCCCACATTTGTACCACTACAGAGCCAATGTCTATAAATTTATTCTAATGTGAACTTATGTACAGCTTTAAGATGTAGTTCAGGTCAATTGTGTATCATCGTTTAATTCTTTCAATATACTGAAATTTTAGAGATCCGCAACAATAATTATTGTCCGTTAAATCGCCTAGCCCAGGTACTAAGTCAAGTATGAATACCTAAAGTACAAATTTTGTAACAAACTAACTAAAATCACTTTTTGTTTTCGTGTGAGACACACAGTTTGGTGTCAGAGTATTTACACTTACAAAAAACACTACTCTGTTCAAGGAGGTATTTAAAAGAATGTAAACAAACTAGATAAAGAGGGACAACATTATGCCTTGCGACAGACAAGGACAGAAAATAATAGTTGACACTCAGCCATAGGAACAAACACTGTTTACAATCTTTTATACCTGTCAGCACCGTAAGCGCCGAGTTGGCAAGTGTAATAGTGTAACCATATTTTGCAGAATTTATCAGATAAATAACTGTTAGTCCTGTTACTTATGTGATAAATAACTGTTATTTCTGATATTTATCTGTTTAAATTCTGCAAAATACGGTTACACTAGCAGACTTGGCGCGTACGGCGCTGACAGCAAATAAGAGTAGTACTTGTGTACAAATAAACTGCTATTGATGTTAATGGACAACACATATAGTCCTTTTAACAGCCTACAGTGCACATGCGAACCATTTAAACACTTCTGTACAGATAGTAAAAGAAGGTTATTTTAATGATCACAAACAAGTCCTACTACAGCTACTAGCTGTATAACAGTCAAAAACAAGTAAACATAACAGCCTTTGGCTTTATAAATGACCACGTGTGTTCTATTAAAATGCTAGCTCTATATCATCGTACAAGTAGGCCGTTAAACAGCGGTTGCCGTATCTCTACCCTCCTATAATGCTCTTAGTCAGACGGCTGACTAAAGGATAGTTGTTAGAGTATTATAACACCAACAATCGTATAAAAGTATAACTCAACACTCCTATAAGTCCCTTAGACAGGTATAGGTGTTATTAATCGCAATAATGCAGCTTATACATCACGAGTGAACTGTAATAATGCTTCAAGTACACCTGGGAACTAAATGTGTACTCTTAAATGGAGTAAAATGCTATTTGGGTAGGCACGATCGTGTCTAGGTTGGACTAACATTAAAAACGGGACAAGTACGAATCGGATTCACCCACCGAGAGTTCCCTACAAATTTGTAAGTACTTACATAATTATTATAAATAGTTCAGAAATCGAGTCTCGCAGTTTTTTCTGAGCTTTTCCCGAACTTAAAAGAGTTTTTTTTTTATTCATAACAAATGTATGGTTTCAGATTGTTCCCTGTACTTGTAGTATATGACGATATTACTTTCCAAATTTCATAGTTCTAGGTCAACGGAAGGGTCCTATAAATGTTGATTCCCTTGAGTGTCAAAATATACGTTTTTTGCGGCATAAACGGCCGTATCTTTTTTTACGTTAACTTATGCCCAATTCCTATATTTAACGAATCGTTATTGGTAATCAGTAACTTATCCTTAAAAGGCGTTCCGTAACTTGAATAGCTGGTTGATGTTCAAAAAACTGTTAGGAACCTTACAAATTGTTATCTCTATACATTTACTGTACGGTACGTTATTCGAAACCGTTTTTAAGAGGAATACTTGAGTAGAATATAAAGATATCGCTATGTCGTTTCACTAGGTAATTGCATTAAAATAATAAACTTCGTGTTTCCATGTTACATTTTTAATTTTGTTTCCTTTAATTTAATTAATTGGGATTTGGATGATATCCAAAAAGTGCATTTTGTTTGACTGTACTTCCTAACCATAATTAGGAATACTAAAAATTCGGAAAATTAAGAATTAGTAAAATTAAGGATTTTGATAAAGAAGAGTTCGTCCAGATAATCATTTGGACAATTACACACATCGAAAAATAAGAATTCGGTCCTAATCGCCGGCATCGACATTTTAACCATCCGTAAGCAAAACGAGTCGTTCTTGAATATGGGAACCGGGCATTAGTAGTTTCATTTTTGTACAGCTTTCAGGGACTGTAGATCTGAGTGTATGGTTTCAATTTCAACTCGATACTTCCACGTGTTCCCGAGATAAAGGGTCTTGACAGACAGACGGACGGACAACAAAGTGATCCTATAAGGGTTCCGTTTTTCCTCTTGAGGTACGAAACCCTAAAAATTGCGTAAGTAATGCAGCCTACATACACCTACTTTAGGACACAAGCCTTCTCGCAGCGAGCGAGAGATTATGGTTTGAATCACCACGCGTGCCCAACGCAGATTGGCGGTCTCAAGAGTTGAGGTATGGGAACCCCAAAGGTTTCCTCACGACACGGTTAGCGAGTGGTATTGTTACAAAAGAAATCACAAAATGTCATGTATAAATAACTTTGTCAAATTACTTAAAATACGGTATAACTGATGAGATGCTGTTGATTTGATATACTACTAAAATACATTTGTAAGGGAATATTTTTGATTTGATTTATCTTGACAATATAAACGCGTTGCGTTACGTCATACGTTATAATTATTAAAATAATGTAGGACATATACATAGGATTATCATTCAGTCCACAGTTGATTCATTCATTAGTCGCTGCAAGAACGTCGGTTTCGGGTAGGTACTTTTAATTGTCTTGTTAAATTCCATTGAAAAAAAATCACCTACCATTTTGTCCCAATTTTCCAAGCAGCTTTTCCAACTTTTCTTTCCCTCAAACATTTATTAGGATTTTTTTTATTAGCCGAATTAGTGGCCCACTGCTGGGCCAAGGCCTCTCCTTTAGTTCTCCACTCCTCTGTGTCACCGGCCATTCCCTGCCACCCGTCAGAAAGATGGTGAGGTCGTCCGCCATCTCCGCCTTGGTCGGCTACGTTTGTGTTAGTGGTATTTTTTGCCCATCTGTCTGAGCCAATACGACTTACTTGATCAGCCCAATTCCATTTTAACTTTCCGGTCGCAGCTCCAATAACAGTGACTTTAGTTTTTGAGCGCAGAGTGACATATTGAAAATATTTCTGAAAAATAGCCATATCGGTTCAGCCGTTTTCAAGTGTCAACGTTACCAACTAACATCATTTGCATTGTATTTTTATTAATACTATAGCGGTGGAACAAGCTAAAAGTGTATTCAGCTGGTTCTGCCTGCAGTGTTTTGATAAATAAATAATAATTTAATCACATAAAGTACGTAACTAAATAAATGCACTCAACAGCATCTGCACTTTGTATGCACAGAATACTCTTACAGACTGCGGGCGACTTAGTAGCGTAAATATGACGGTTATTTTTGTAGAAAATACTTTATAGACAATTTAATGGTGTCTCTAACAGAGTTACAGAAAACGCAAAATAACTTTTTTCTTACACCGTCACTAACTTCGTAAATATTTAGGGGTTATTTTAGTTTGTATCATTGCACCTATGCGTCGCTGGTCCGTGAAACATAAATAGACCTTAAAGATGGTCGCTGTCGTGTCGACTGTATTCACCTAATTGGGGACTTGAATGGAGGATAATAACTGCCAAGATGTTCCGTGCCGATTCAGCCTAAGGTTCATCGGATCACGACACGGCAGGTAATGATGTAACTATTGTAGATACCATCCTGATGAGCTCACTTAGTAGCCTGCCAAGCAATTATTTAACATTCGTATTTCCGCGTATGTTTTTGCATAAAAAAATATTTGATGGGGTTCACATTTCCTGTCGGGTTGATTAATTGGTGGAACGTGATTCTCCTATGGATCTCATACGTAGTTGATAGCACAGCGACCTTTATATTAGTGCACTCTATTTCGTTACGTTACGGGTGCCTTTCCAACAAACATGTAAAGATCAAGCTGCTATTGGCTGTACCAACGTACTAGTCATCATCACGTCAACATTTCCAAACGTGCATTCTACTCAGTTACGTCGAGTTACTGCCGACTGTATGTTAGACAAACTCCACGGCAGTACATTAAAATCATCATCATCATCATCATCATCAGCCTATGCTTGTCCACTGCTGGACATAGGCCTCTCCTATAGCACGCCACATTAAGATACCGAAGAATAACTTCAATCAAAGAAAAACGGCCTATTATTAAACTTACTTATGATCATCACATATTTTAAGTGCTGATAATAAAAAACTATTTGTGTATTAGACTCTAAGGCCATCAGGGGCCTGTTACACAAAATCACGTCATCATCAGCCATTTGACGCCCACTGCAGGACATAGGCCTCCCTCATGGTTTTCCTAACCATGAAGGGTTTTGCACGCATGGCGGGCGGGTTGGCGATCGCAGCATGTGGTTGGAATCTCAGGAAGACTGGTAATGTATTTCCTTAGTCGCCTTCTACGACATCCATGGAAGGAAATGGAATGAAATGGACAAAATCACAATTCATAGTTTATTATGACAGTTCGATGTACATTGCGTAGCCGAATATTCCTACTTGTTAATCTGTGGGTTAATCAACTTTGCAATGTACATCGAATTGTCGCGACCTCTTCGCTGTCGCTCACTATTGCGCAGAACCTGCCTCTAAACGCAAATTTGCAATAAAAAAGTTAAGGTTATGGCTGTATCTGTTGAGTATTATGAGAATTTCACTAAGCAAATACTTAAGTAACGTTCTGTCGTGCTTTTTTCTGAGAAATTCAAATACAGTTAACTATTTACTTACTTAGCGAAATTCTCATTTCGGAAACTGGCCATTATCTGGGAGGAATTCTGTCTCATTATTATTTGGGAGATCTGAAGAGACGGAATAAAGAATAAAGAAGAAAGTCCCCTTAACCCTTAAGTAGGAATGATGTTAAAACGCCCAAATATTGTTGAATGTAGCATCGATTTCCGGTGGCTTTTCAGTGTCAACGTTGAAATATTTCTCAATTTTTGTTGATTGATTTGTTGAGTTTCAGAGGTAGTATCTCGGTTAAGGGATAAGGTACCCCGTGTTACCCCTATACCAAATATGCGACATAACCGCATATTTGGTATGGGAGTAACACGTTGGATTACCATGATAGAGGTCGTTGGCTCGGTTCCTATTGGGGGCGATACGATTTGTATAGATACATAAGCAGCCTATATACGTCCCACTGTAGGGCACATGCCTTCTCTTAAGGAGAGAGTATGGGTCACCACGCGTACCCACCGCGGATTGGCGATTTCAAGCGCTTAGATATGTGAACACCTCAGACACTCAGGTTTCCTCACGATGTTTTTCTTCACCGTTAGCGAGTGGTATTGCTACTATAACTTCATAAGTGTACATAACGATTACACGATACACATTTGTATAAATGACCTCAATCTGGATGTTATCCATTTTTCAGATGGCATTGTCTGGTATAGTAACCATTATACCACGATATACACCACATCTTCCGTGTGGCGTCGGACTAACGTCACTCCATTTCCTCCCGTGGATGTCGTAGAAGGCCACTAAGGGAATACATTACCAGGAGACGGGCAGCAGCGTCTTCATGAGATTCCAACCACATACTGCGATCGCCAACCCGCCTGCCAAGCGTGGCGATTATGGCAAAACCCTTCATGGTTAGGAAAACTACGAGGGAGGCCTATGTCCTGCAGTGGACGTCAAATGGCTGATGATGATGATGATGATACCTCGATATGGTCACCATGTATTACAAGTTATTTTATTAGTTAGTAAATTTTCCGGTAAATCACTGTGTTCAAGCTGTGATTAATGTATAGTCATTAATGTCTTATATTAGGATGAGTTAATGTAGGTACCCACCAATTCCAATTAAAAAGCAGTAAAAATCGTCACCGTGACCTAGCTAGAATACGTGAATAAAGGCTTAATTTTATACACGAGGAGATGATTATCCGTCCATGTCACGACTTTAACACAAATTCGAGAAACGATGACCAGTCAATGCCGTTGATGCAATGGTAGACCCATCTATTAATCCTATCATTCATCCGAGGGCGTATACATTGTATATCTAGATTAAAAACTTTATTTTAGCATTTTTACGCTAAGGCTTGTTTCATACGTACAGTCAAGTACAGGTCAACCTTTACATTTTTGTTGCTTCTCTCGCGAAGCAGATCGAACAGGTCGGCTGTCCCAAAAATCAACACAGTAAGGGACATTTTTTTACCGAGATATTTCCACTATTGGTTACTGGAACCAACTAGTAATCAATAGGGGTATTTCTCAGTTTAAAAAAAAAATGTCCCTTACCGTGTTTATTTTTGGGACAACCGAGGTGTCGAGTTAAGTTGCACGGGTTATATTACACCATTGGAATGCGATTATATTAATCAATTGTGTTAATGAAATAACTATTACCGTACTAATATGACTCTACCGAACAACTGGATCCGTCGATCGATGTGCAAATCGCAAAATGTGCACTAATGCAAATCGCAAAAGGTGCAGGTCGCAATATGTGAAAATCGCAGAAGGTGCAGGTCGCAATATGTGCAAATCGCAGAAGGTGCAGGTCGCACATCGATCGACGGATCCGAACAACTATGCACTTTAGAGATCCACCCTCCGGGTCGGGCGACTACGCGCACCAAATGGTGAACGATGTCGATTTCAATTGTCTTCTTCTTCCTCTGCCTCTCCACTAATAGAGGTTGGCTGTCAGCTCCGCATATTCTTCTTCGTTTCTTCTAAGCGAAACAGGTCTTCAACGCTGGCAACATCGGAACAACATCAACATCCAACTACCTAACCGTGTCGTATTCCAACTAATTGTTATAGCAAACATCAGGTTTCTGATAGGATTTGGTGCGCATAAAAAGGCCTCCGAGCGTAATTTGGTTTCGATTAATTGAAAAAACTGAAATGCGAAACGAAAGAATAAAATTATTAAATCTCGGAAAAATACGGAGGAGGACTTGATAGATAAATTAAAACGAAGACCGATACTTTGGAATTAATTTCTATCGAAATATTTGGGAGCCGGACAGAGAGTCCTTCTTATTCTTACCCCTATATAATTCCACTCCTCATCATCTCCAAAACAAAAAGTCGTAAAATTGTAAGACAATGGATTCGCAGTTCACACATGAAATAAAATATAGCAAGATGCATTAATAAAGTAATTTAATTTTCACGCTTGGTCACATAGCAAATTATTACACATACACACACCTAGACGCAAAATGATTCTTACTATGTCTTAAATTCAGTGTATACTTATTTGTTACCTGGAACAAATTAGTGTCGGTATCGGTGTACAGTCGACAGCATAACCTTTACACGAGTGCACTCTCGACTTTGCAACAAAAATGTAAAGGTTGACCTGCTGTAGACTGTACGGAGTCAGACAGAAAATGTTAATTGAACATGGTTTATTAGCAGCAGCTGTGTTTACGCAAGTTTTTCCCTATTTATGTATGGGGTAAATTTAAAAGTAAGTACTTATCTTAAAATAGAAGTTTCGAATACAACGCATGATATTTAAAATTAAGGGTTCGTTCTAGGATTTACCATAGAGGAAATTTACAAACAGGTCATCTATAGAATTGGTACCTACTCTTGGCTTAAAAATATCTTCCTGGGGACCCGCCCCGGATTCCTGTATCAGGATCTTGACACGCAATACATTTTACATGCCCTTTTTGTCTTGATGTATTTTATCAGATTTATTTTTCTTTTAGGAGGTCTACAGCAAATAAGTAAAGAGAAGGATCTTTAGAAATAATGGATATCAGTATAAAAATAATGCCTAAAAATTTAAAATTATTACACTACAAAAAAGTTTTTCATAGTGCGTTGCAACAATAATTATGTTAGAGCCATTGTGTTTATATTAATGTCTACTATTTTCAAAGCGCTTTCCCCTCGTAAAGAGACTTTCTGAAAAATATCGTTTTGACTGCCCCACCAGCCCCATATATACACATAGCCACGTAGTTTTCCGTTTATATTCCTTTTGTGATGAAAACCTAAAAAGCGGATGTTTCCAAAAGACGTGAAAACGGCCATTATGCAACAACAGCCTTTCGACCGGATCTGTGAAATAAACGATAGAATTTACATTTAACGGCACACACGTAAGTCATGCAAGTAATATATAATTCTAAGCATGCAACTGACAGTTCTAAGGTGACGTTAATGGAGATAATAAGAGTTCTTGTTATGAAATACATCTCATAAATCTTTAGCCCGCATAGATGTTAGGGCCCGTGATTCTGGGTGTTCGGTCCGACGGGATTGCCTGTAATCAGCATGCTAACGAGTAGCCCCGAGATGGAATGGCAATCATCTGTCATTGCGCAGCTCCTGTCAGGTCTAGACGCCTCATAAAGTATACTCCTCGACAGCTACGAACGAGGCGGGCCTGAGATGCAAAGTAAGTACGTTACTCCTCCGCTGTATGGACTTAAACCGCCCTACTCCGAAATGTCAAATCATACATATTTTGACAAATGGATAACCCAGTAAAGTACAGTGGACATTTACATAATAGGGTCGGTCTACGTGTGCTGAGTGGATTTTTCCTAGTTGTCCTAGTATAAAATGTGAAGCCGTTGATTGAAATTCAATACTTACAATGTCAAATGTATTTAATTATTTTCGTGAGATAAGGAATGCAGATTACACCCTGGCTGGCTGCAGATACACCCTTGCCCCGGCACCAAATTTTGATACATAGTAGACGCGGATCGTAGTCTATACTCATTACCATATTCTACATTACCTTGATGTATACAAACTATTTTTTAATAACTACCCCAAATTAGGTAAGCTTGGAAAAATTATTTCCCACCAGCTTGTGAGTTGACGGAAATATATATATATATTTGAGGCATTATTTTGTTTAGTTGTGATTGTGTTCTGTTATGTTCATCGATTTAAGAATTCCTTCCATTCCCCATTTACTATTCCATGTCTTTGATCGTATATAAAAAAAAAACTTTTGCTCTACCGTGCTCACCGTAAGTTCATCCCGACAACGCGGATTTTTGTTTCAGTTATCTGTCGTTATTGCTACTACAAATTCGCAGATATAGGTACGTAACTTTGAAAATATTTAAAGTCAAATTAAAGGGAAGAACTTGGGTCACTCGCTTTCGAAACCATTGTTCTGGGCTATCACCGCTACCACGCTAACTGAAAGATACCCGCCGGCTTGGTTGGGTCCGCACGTATTGACTTGTATAGGTATAGGTCAGCACATGGTCAGCATCTATACCAGCTTGCCCAGCGGCAAGCCTACTCCATCTAAAAAACAATATCCAAGGCACTGCAGCGTCCGAGTGATCTAGTGTGAGAGGTGCCACTGGAGGCTGGATAAATCATCTCATCTCATTTTAAGGACTAGTGTTTTTATTAGTTAGACCAATCTTGTTTGCGCCTGCCAAAAAGTATGTAACCTCTTTGCTAGTTCTAACTTATCCTTTTTCTGTAATTCGTCTTTTGTTTTTTCTTCTTGTAAAAAATATTAGCACATCACGTAATAGGTATTTGTGTTATTACTAGAACCCTTTGTTTCTATTGAAACGTCGTTGTATTTTTGCGTCTTTTCGCCCTGACTTATTCGTTGACATTTCTTTGTTCGCATAAAATTTGTTCGATTGGTCTGTAACCGCAATCAGAGTAATTGCGTTGAAGTTAAACAGCTAAACAGCTGCGCTGATACTGCAGATTGTACCTATTTATCAGCATTACTTACATAAAAGGAATTCGGTACAGATCGAACGAACATAATTCGCGTGGACTTTTCGTTACGAGCCACTTTGCAACAAAAATACATTTATCTAGGCTAGATAACGCCAGACAGACCCAATATAATGATAAACGCACATGTGTGTATTGAACACATGGCTGCGCCTGCGCCGATTTATCGCCGGAACACTTCAAGGAGCTTTGTGCCAATATAGGTACGTGAAAACCGCTACAGTATCAATTTATCTCCAGTTTCCAAAAGGCTCAGTTTTCTGCTAAGGCGTCACCAAGACAAACCTTTTGTGATCGGGTTGAAAGCTACTTGACAATCAAACTTTTCGACCTTTCATACCCTGAAGGTCAGTCAGACAAAAATGCACTGTGGGCCAGCGTAGACACGTTTTGGGCAAAAATAACAAAAAAAAACCAACAATAAGGTGGGCCCTTCTTTCGTGTTCCCCACCCGGTCGGGGTTTCGCCCGCGGCGCGACGGGCGCTCGGGGCTCGGGCTGAGTCGGTCGGGCGAGCCAGTTGTCCGCGCGCCGTCACCCGGGGCGCCAGTATCGCTGCCGTATCATACAACTCGATAAACACTCGCCTACCATTTTCGATAACTTAAAAACAGTTCAGTGCAGAGTGTCACTAGTTCTCTAGTGTCTAAACAACGGCAGTGACTGTGTACAAATGCATAAGTGGAAACGGGAGAGGAACTGCCAAGACACCTTCCCGGTGAGTCGAGTTGTGCTGCTATATGTTTCACTCTTTATAGCCCAATTTTACTGTCTGCCTCTAGCGGATGTGGTGGGTATCCTGAGTTTGTTTGTAAGTAGGAACGCAATATCGCATTGCCTGTTAGCTGTATGATTTTTTTCGATCTTTACAATACTCGAAGGTGAGCATTTACGTACCTGATACATTGTTTTTTACAAGATGCTATAAATACCGGTATAATTTATTACTTTACGTTTTTTGTAACTAGTACATTTGACTTGGTATATCTGCGGGATGGCCGTCTAGTCTGATTTACGTTCGTTGTGTGTTGCCTTTCAACGCCTTTGCTGGTACTATAAATTTGTGGGTACTTGTTATGTTTTGTACGTATTTTATTGTACGCGAAGAAAGAAACATTTACACAGGACATAAGTTAACATAAACGACTACATAGGCGGACCAATTTCTAAAGAAATGTTTCATAAAATTGTAACTGGTAACCATTATAGTGACATTTTTGTCACTATAAAACAGTGATAAATACTATTAACTACATTTTAAATACTTCATTACACTTTCAGCATTTTTATTTAGCACAATCTGGCGTTTTACGAGCTAGTCGGAGACGCGACGAGCATTCTTTTCTTCTATCACTTTTACTTAACTTTTTTACTTTCAAAGCACAGCTATTCTGTGTCATCATTATCGTCCGATGGTAAACGCGTTACTGCATAATAATATACTTGTTGACCTAATTATTTAAATATTTCAAGTTAGGTCTAAGTTAAAATAATGTTATCTTTATGTTTGCTTCTAATGTAAATCATCATAAGCAGCCTATATACGTCCCACTGTAGGGCACAGGCCTTCTCTCAGAGAGAGAGTATGGGCTTAATCACCACGCGTGCTTACCGCGGATTGGCGATTTCAAGCGCTGAGCTATGTGAATAGCTCAGACACTCAAGTTTTCTCGCGATGTTTTCCTTCACCGTTAGCGAGTGGTATAACTTCACAAATGTACATAACTTAGAAAGAAAGAAAAGTCATAGGTACATGCCCGCACTGGGAAATCGAACCTGGGTCTCCCGCTTCCGAGTCCAATGTTCTACCCACTAGGCTACCACCGCTAATGTAAATAATAGGGGTTAAAGTATGAAATTGCCGTTTTATTGCAATAGGTTCTTTGAATTGACATAGAATCTTTATGGTTTGAGGTTTTCGAATGAAACTTTTTTCAAATGGTTTCTATGATGTTCTTTTTTTAAAAAATGTGAAACATTTGAATACCGACTTTCAATTGTTTTTGTTATTCAATTTAGACAAGAAAGATGGATACTGCGAAAATTCGAGTGATTTTTGAATACGAGTTCCGACGCGGAACTAACGCGGCAGAAACAGCCCGCAATATCAATGCTGCGTTTGGAGAGGGGTGTACTAATGAACGCACCGTGCGATTTTGGTTTAAACGCTTTCGTGATGGAAATTTCGACTTAAAGAACGAGCCACGAGGAAGACCGCCCACACAGGTGAATAACGATGAATTAAGAGAGATAGTGGAAGCCGACCCTAGTCAAACTACCCAGGAATTAGCGGCATGGTTTAACGTTACCTCTCGACTCACTTGCGTCAAATCAATGAAATAAAAAAATACGAATAATGGGTGCCTCATGATTTGACTGATCTGCAGAAAGAAACGCGTGTTGAAACTTGTGTTGCCTTGTTGAACCGGTACAGAAATGAAGGAATATTGGATCGAATTGTAACATGTGATGAAAAGTGGATTCTTTATGATAACCGGAAAAGAAAAATGCAATGGCTGACCCCAGGTCAAATGCCACAACAGTGTCCTAAAGCAAAACTTACCAATAAAAAGGTAATGGTAACTGTTTGGTGGTCTCAGCATGGTGTTATTCACTATAGTTTTCTCCGATCTGGTCAAGCAATAACGGCAGATGTCTATTGTGCCGAACTCCGAACCATGTTGACAAAACTAGCAGTAAAACAGCCCCGACTCATGAATCGATCTTCACCATTATTGCTCCACGACAACGCGAGACCTCACACAGCACGAGAAACCATTTTGACCCTTCAGGAACTGCAGTTAGAAACCATTCGTCATCCTCCGTATTCACCAGACCTTGCTCCAACGGACTACCATTTTTTTCGTGATTTGGACAATTATCTACGTGACAAGAAGTTTTCTTCCCAGGAGGCAGTACAAAATGCTTTCACACAGTTTGTGCAGTCTAGATCGTCGGAGTTCTATCGCAAAGGCATTAATGACCTTCCCATTAGATGGCAGCAATGTATAGATAATAATGGCAATAATTGTGATTAAATAAATTTGTTAAAAATTAAAAAAATAAACAATTTAGATTTTCAGTACAAATCGGCAATTTCATACTTTAACCCCTATTATATCGAGCGAATATGGGTGGAAGGACCGGCACGTCCCCAGGCGGTCATACTTCGACCAAATAGGGGATGTATTAAATTAGCAAAGGGCAAGATAAAAAGTTCCCGAAACCGGCATGCAACAACTAATGCAGGCTGATTAAGCGAAAGAGGTCTGTAAGAGGTAAGGATCGTGGTAAGTGGCAAACCTTGGTCTGCCTAACCCACCGGGATACAGGCGTGAGTTTATGTAATGTAACAAAAATATAAACTGTGTGTAATTGGTTGGTTGGTTGGTTGGTTGGTTGGTAATTGGTTCCTCTTTCACGCAGCAATGTCCAGTTAAACTTATTTTCTTAAAATCGACGTGAATGAAGGCATGGGCACATGTACCCCCAGTTTCTCGTACACTAACAAGCTGATAATCTAATGTTAACAGCTGTCAGTGGTTTTTTTGTATGCACTTTGGTCAATTGACAGCTGTTGACAGTAGATTAACAGCGTGTTAGTGTACGAGAAACTGGGGGATAGTCTATTGTACAGGGTGTGACAAAATCAAACGGCTCGATGTGATTTTGCGTACAGTTGACATAAACTACTTTTACTAAAATCTAAAGCGAACGAAGTCGTGGGCACGAGTGTAGTCTAGTATACAAGGTGTAACAAAATCGCTATACATCCAAAAATGCGGGTTCTACTCATCAATACGAACAACGGGGAAAGGTTTGTAATCGCGAAAAATATATCAGCAGTTTGATACTAAAGGAACCATTAAAATGTATGGAGTGGATTATATTTGTTCGTAATGACTAGCAAAACCATTTTCATATGTATATGGGGATTTTGTTAAAATTGTATAAATAAAAATTTTATGTTGTTCCTTGGTAAGAGGGTTACTTGAGAAGGGCTCGACATCATTTTTTTCCAAATTTCGTTAAGTATGTAGCTTGTCCGAATAAGGTTTTTAGGGAAAGAACAATTTTAAAAGTTGCCCTGAAAACTTTACTTTTTTGTATGAGATTTAATAAAACAATAACCAAAGAACAATAGGTAAGGAACGTTGTAAGGACCCCTTAACCACCCTTATAGCATTATAAACTTTAAACCTTGTAATTTTCAATGGACTACGAAGTTCTTCTTTTATAAGTTGGTCACCTATTACTCGTTAACTTGTAAAGCCTACTTAGCCGTGATAGTTTTCCTTTTTAACCGACTTCAAAAAAGGAGGATGTTATCAATTCGACGTGTATACCTATTTTTTTTTTTTTGCTATGTTCACGCATAACTCAGTCATTTTTTGACTGTTTTCGACAATTAATTTTTTGTTCGAATAGATATAACGTTTCATTGGTTCCATTTTAATTTGGTGAAGATCTGATGAAGAATTTCAAAGATGGAGAACGGAACTCTTCAATGGACAGCAGTAAATAAAGCCTAATGGGGCCCATTCTTTAGTAATATCCGTATGTTTCAGGAAATAGAGTAAAAGTATTCCAAGTGTAATTTGGTGGTGTTGTGGTGAATGCTTTCGGAGATGGAAATTGAGAGCTAAAAATTTCAAATACAAATACAAATACAAATATTTTTTATTTGTGAAATATGGGTAGGTACAAACATAATGATGCGTACAGGTGTAGAAAAAACGTGACAAGTGCTCCATATTTTACCTTGTGGCGTACAAATATTAAAACAAAACTATGTACAATGTCAAATAAACTGTTAGATCGATGTCACTTAGGTAGATGGTCAATGATTAGTCAATACAAAATTATAAAAACAAATTATTATTATTAATTAATTTATAGAATTATTATATATTAAAATTATTATAAAATTTAGCATTAAAGTCACTCCATCAAAATGAGTTGCATAATTTCTATTGACATCGCGATTATCTGACAGTCAAAAATTCACTCAGCTTGTAAATACATTTCTCTAATAAGTATTCCGTTAATTTTCTTTTAAATAATTCATATCTGCTGGCATTACCGTCGCGTTTATTCGTGGGTTCTATTTTTTCAACAAAATAATTGTTGAATGATTCTACTATATCCTTAGGATGCGTTAAAACAATATTATCATTTTTAATTTTGAGAATTGGTTCTCTTGGATGTCTGCTTTTTGAATCATTAATTATTTGCCAAGTCATTTTGGATTTGTTGTCAGCTGCTTTAATTTTATTAGTATTTTGAGTACGTTTTGTCATCATTATGATTCTTTTTAACTGTTGAGCGTATGTTTTATATGTATCTTTATTACTCTTACTTGGATTGCATCTGTATATCCATAGCAGATTTCTTTTTTTTTGACATGATTTTTTTATTCCTTTCGACACCCATCCATTTAATTTTTTTGAAAGCCTCGCTATAATATATTTTTCTGGGAAACATAGTTTATAAAAAAGTTCAAATTCTGACATAAATCTCTCGTAAGCTTCATTTGGGTCATTAGTCTCGTAAACTTCCTTAAATGTAATTTTTTCCAAACATTTTTTGAACTGAATCATATTATCTTCACAATAATCTCGTCTTTTTATACGCCAGCTATTTAAAACATTAAATTTCTTGACTGGTATTTTTAGAATCTGAGCTGTATGGTCTGATAATGCAAAGTCAACTACTTTTGAGGTTTGCCCTTTACGAATATTATGTGCAAAGTTGTCGATGCACGTATTGCTGCTTAATCGAGTGGGTTCGTTTAATTCTAGCTTCAGATTATAATTTAATAGCAAAGCAAAGAATGTAGTAGGGTTTCCAATTTTTTTTAATATTATGTCGAACCACTCATTACAACTGTATTAATTGCTCTGACGAAGGTCTGCAGGTTTTTTATTTGCTTGTTTTGGGTCGCAAATACTCTTGGCTATTAACATACTTGTCTAATTATAAGATCATTGTTTATTGCATAGTCTCTACGTAAGGAAACTACAAGGAAACTTCTTCACGATTTATAGTGCGGAGGTATGTTAACCCCTCAGATTCTTGACCTCCGCACGGTAAATCGTGAATCCGCGGTGGGCTCGCTACTCTCTCATACGTTAAGCCCATACTCTCTCTCTCTGAGAGAAAGCATGGACCCTACAATAGGGCATATAATATTAACTGCTTATCTATACCACAAAACCATGAGATATTTACTAAGATACATACTTAGTACACTAGTGGTATTCCTCACACATTATATGAACTAAATAACTTGGGAAGTCTAAAGTTATATTATATAGAATCAAAATTACCATTGTCATTGATTTACATTGCTATAGCATTGGAATACCACTAAACTAATAAAAAAATAATTAAAAAAGTACCCGAAACCGGCGTGCGTGCATTCAACGACTAATGAATGTTGATGAAGCGAAAGAGATCTGTCAGGATCGCAGAACATCTCTGTTCTGTGGTCAGGATCCTGGAAAGTGGTAGACCCTGGTCTTCTACCCCTCCGGGATACAGGCGTCAGTTTATGGTATGTTAATATCACATTAATGGACAAGTTTGTATATTTACATGATTATCACACGCAGTCACGCACGAACTGCTGAATGGATTTCGAATTTGGCACTCAAACTTTTAGCCTGAATCCTACGCTAGCGTAGTCACGAACACAGCTTTAGTACCATCGATGTGTAGTACAGTCCAATGAATCACGAACAATATTTTAGTTGCCAAGTCACCCGTAACCCAAACGGAATAAAGTGCACGCTTGTAAAGGACTACCCAATTGAATTGTAATGCTCGAACAATTTCATGTCCGGTTACACACATTCATCGATCCATCATCGATTTAGAATAATACCGGCTCAGTAAGTTAAGCGGCTTAACTTTGTTCTTAGAATTACATACACAGGCTATCCCAAAAAGTCCAGTCAAGTGAAAGGCCAGAGGTAGAGAACCTCCAGGGCTGTGTTTCATAAAACTACAATTCGTAGTTTATTATGATAGCGTAGCAGTCGTCCTACTTGTTAATCTGTGGATTAATCGGCTATGCAATATATCGAATTTTCATAGTGAGCCGTGAATGGCAGTTTTATGCCATTGGGCCCAGGGCTATCAAATTAACTCCGATATACTCGTATGTTCCGCAATTTTTCGTACCGTTTTTTATATTTTACTAACACGTGACTTTTATACTGATGTGTGTAACTGAGATATTTACCATATGATTTATACATATAGATAAAAACTTTACCACTTCTTTGTTTTATCAGCATTAGCCCTGAAAAATTATCTTAAAAGTATCTTCAATATAATAGGGGTTAAAGTATGAAATTGCCGTTTTATTGCAATAGGTTCTTTGAATTGATATAGAATCTTCATGTTTTGAGGTTTTCGAATAAAACTTTTTTCAAATGGGTTCTATGGTGTTCTTTTTTTAAAAAATGTGACACATTTGAATATCGACTTTCAATTGTTTTTGTTATTCAATTTAGACAAGATGGATACTGCGAAAATACAAGTGATTTTTGAATACGAGTTCCGACGCGGAACTAACGCGGCAGAAACAGCCCGCAATATCAATGCTGCGTGTGGAGAGGGGTCTACTAATGAACGCACCGTGCGATTTTGGTTTAAACGCTTTCGTGATGGAAATTTCGACTTAAAGAACGAGCCACGAGGAAGACCGCCCACACAGGTGAATAACGATGAATTAAGAGAGATAGTGGAAGCCGACCCTAGTCAAACTACCCAGGAATTAGCGACATAGTTTAACGTTACCATACCCACAATATTGACTCACTTGCGTCAAATCAATAAAATAAAAAAATACGAAAAATGGGTGCCTCATAATCACTTGAATTTTCGCAGTATCCATCTTTCTTGTCTAAATTGAATAACAAAAACAATTGAAAGTTGATATTCAAATGTTTCACATTTTTTAAAAAAAGAACATCATAGAAACCATTTGAAAAAAGTTTCATTCGAAAACCTCAAACCATGAAGATTCTATGTCAATTCAAGGAACCTATTGCAATAAAACGGCAATTTCATACTTTAACCCCTAATATCATACTGAAAATTGGATTTTAACGATAAAGAGTTGTAATTTTCACGTACTAGAAGTAGAAACCTACAATTATTTGTCGTTCGTTTTTCCGTTTCGTTCCTCGCCTTTTAAGGCGAGTGATCAAGTCGATAAAGAAGAAAAAACCGGCCAAGTACATGTTGGGCCACGCGCATTGTAGGGTCCCGTAACCTGCTCCTAATAACTTCATCAAAGTAATTTTGAATGTAGTTTACACAGAAATTTTAAGTTTTCCCTTTCTATCTATCTATTAGTCTTATCTATTACTCGTTAACCTGTAAAGCCTACTTAGCCGTGATAGTTTTCCTTTTTAACCGACTTCCAGAAAGGAGGAGGTTATCAATTTCGATTGTTTTTTATTTTTTTTTAACTTAATTATATTGCCCGTAATTTTTTCACGTTCGCACAATTAACGTTCGTCGGGAGAGCAGGAGGAGACGACCTACTGTAACAAAAATTGCGCTTTGAAGCTTAACATTTCACAAGCGGATCACTAAATAAAAAAATGTTCGCCCACAATCTTTTGAAACGACCACTACAACGATACGAATTGTAAGGTACACGGGAAAAAAATAATGCTAAATAGGAGTAAAAAGTTTATTCTACCGTTAACCGTTGACTAATATGTATATATATATATGTCAAATTTCAGCTATCTAATACTAATCGCCTTTTTTCTATGCCGCGGACAAACAGACATACAGACGGACGGACCTAGTGAAACTATAAGGGTTCCTTGTTGACTACGTAACCCTTAAAAACCGCCTTCAAAAGAGGCACTAAACCAAAACTGTAGTTCGGTAATTTTTACACTAGGTGGCACTGACAGTATTCTTTATCGCAGTGTGAGTCTATAATGCCGTGACGATGCCTTTGCTGTGCAGATTGAAGAGTTTGATGATTTCCTCATGAATGCCGTCTACAGATCTTGATGAAATTTACATTGAAGCACCACTTAGATACTCTCTTTCTAACAAAAAATTAATTACTTAATGAAATTGAACATCGTGATACAGAATTATCGCCGAACCTACACACAAAATATAAAGACGAAATAAAAGATTTTGTCAATTTAACAAGGAAATTTTCTTTTTAGTTCATGTTTTCTTAAACTCGGTTTTTTTATTTATTAAATACTAGCTGTGCCCGCGACTCCGTTCGCGTACATTTCCATTTTTACGAAGCATTTGTATGGGGGCCACGTCTTATCATAACTGGAGCTAGAATTTAAATAGCCTATCCTGTGTCCCAGATGTCTATATGTTTTTATACCAAATTTCATCAAATTCGGATAATTGGTTTAAGAGTTATGGAGGAACATACATACATACACACATACAGAAAAAAATTCTAAAAATCGTGAAATTAGTTTCAGTATCATATATTGAGCCTATAAACACAATATCTCTGAAAACAAACTAACTTACTCCATGACCGACCCTTACAGATTTATTATTAGTATAGATGTGGTTATTCCAGTGTTGAGTAAAGAAACTTAAAATAAAAACATCGTTCCTGATACTTATGAATTTCCATGCATACGTACCTACATTATGACTAAGAGCCTTTGTTGAGTAACAAAGGTTGCTAGAACCTGGCTTGTTCGTAAAACTAAGTTTATTGGCCGACTTGTCCACGACATGCATAGAAATAAATAAACACTGTTGTAGCAGTTTTATTGTCAAACATTAACTTTGTAAATAGATTTAACTTTACCTTGCAATGCGCAATACGGCCTACTTAAGATAGGTACTATGTTGAAGGAAAATAATAAAACGAATTGACAATCTTGATGCGAAAAGTGCTCTCATGTTATCTGGTCGTGATAAACAAGTTTTTCCGGTCATGCGAAACAGGATTTTCCTTATTTTTTATTTGTTTAATATTAAGAAGACTAACAGCACATTGATAAAGAAACACAAAGTAACAAAAATTAAAAAAACCGGCTAAGTGCGATCACCAAACCACCTGCCAAGCGTGGCGATTATGGCAAAACCCCTCATGGTTATGAAAACCACGAAAGACCAGTGTGCGTCAATTGGCTGATGATGAAGTGCGAGTTGCACCGAGGGTTACGTACAAGTTTGTAGTACCTACATATTGTAAATAGTTCTATATAGTTTATAGGCAATTTTTTTTTCTGATTTAATTACAAATGTACAGTTTTCAGATTTTAAGACGTTAAGTTTGAGTGAGGGTTTTTAGTATTTAATATGTACTCTGTGAAAGTTCTTGAAAAACTCTTTTATCACATTTTATCTATCAGAGCTATCAGATAGCTCCGTTGTGTTAGCTCATTGGAATGTTGTCCTTAGGAACGACGTGACTAGAACATGCTCGTGGTACGAATTCTGCACGGAATAATGGGGAAACTTGTGTGGAGATACGATCGGGTACCCGCTTGGGACAGTTACCCGTCCATATCTCCATACAAATTTCTGGGAGCATGCCCTAGTCGTGCGTGACGCCTAAGCTGACCACAGAGCGTGGAACAGTCAGGGCAGCGGCCCGTTGACTTCCGTAAGTGATCTCGAACGAATACAGTACTCGAACGTACTTTCCGGGTCTATTTTAGGCGTGCGACACACAGATGGGACGTGGGGCGAGGGCGCGGTAAGACGTATAGATTCACAGATCACAGTCCTTGCTCTGCGATCGCTCTTGGTCTGTGAATCTATACATCTTACCGCGCCCTCGCTCCACGTTCCAACTGTGTGTCTCGCGCCTAAAATAGACCCGGAAAGTACGGTAGAGATTATTTTCCTGCGCTACGGTGTGTGCAACTAGCCAGCAGCGTGGTAACGGGTTGCTTTATCTAACCTCATTTTGAACTTGATAGGAGCTAGACGCGCTGATAGGGGCTGAACAGAACATCCGAAGGGTTTTTTTACCGGCCTGACATAGCGGGCGTTTTGTCGGCGCTTTCCCTAGACAAACGCAGACAAAAGCTGAGTTTACCCCTGCCATGGTAGGGACTCTGTTCGGTTGGTATGCACGCCCAAAGAAATCTCTAGTCAGGAATCGCTCCATCCTGCGCTCACGTAGCGGATGGGAGCAGCATGGTATGAGTCTTTGTTTATTATTGCCTTTCTCGAGGCGTGCATGCTTCCGCTATTAGTATATTTCAATCCAATATTATATTTTTGTACCCAGCCGGGCTAAGATGTCAAGCGTAGACTCTGATACTGTCTACGCTAACAGTGAGGCGTCTTTTTTTCTTCTTCATTCAGTGTCTCTTTACATCTTTACAATGCATCTCATACTCATACATACGAATTTATTGCAGCAGTATTTTGCCTGTTGTTTTACTAGGGCCGATGCATAGATACATAGTCCCTTAGAGACAGCTCAACATCCTCTCAGATTGTGCGACCATGCCCTCGTACAATAGACTGCCGACAGATAAACTATTAATAGACGCCCGCCGCCGTGGAAATATGTGTGAGTCGCGAATTGAAATACAATGGGAATGTCGCGAATGCCATTGCGAAACGAATGTCACATATAGAACCGACTGACGCTACCAAGTTTAGCAGGCTCAGCAAGAGTTCAAAACAAAATAAGTTTATAGCATCGTCATGCTCTTCGTGCACTCAGCAATTTCGTAAATGAAATGTAAAGGTTGATGAGCTGTCGACTCCACCTACTAATACGTTGCTTCTAAAGTATAGTAGGGTGATAATTTAAATAAAATAAAATAATTTTATTTGCTTAGAGCGTGGTACATTAGGATGACATGATATTGAATATGAGCTCACATTCTGTTAGATATGTTCTAACATGCAAATATTTAATTGTAGTTTATTTATGTAATTGAAATTAATCAAAATACCATAATGAAATTAATGAATTATAAATGTCCAATCTACTGTCAGGTGCTAAATCTACAATGTTAATATAATAAGGTGAGGTAAAGATAACTGCCTAAATTATTACAGAGCGTTCTGGAGACCAACTAACCTAACAACATCTTATAGTGACCAATCAATATTGAAAATCTTTTATGTTTTAAATAAAGACATTGATTTGGCAATCGCACTAAACAATCTCATTTAATGTAATATGTATTACTTGTGGGACACATTGTATTTTCATGCGATGGTAAAGTCAATCTATTTATTTAAAACCTAAAAGATGTTTAATATGGATATGGTCCCTATAAGATGTTTTTAGGTTAGCTAATTACTTAATAACATAGGTAAGAGAGAAGGACCCTTAAGTAGGGACTGAATAAATTAACCGACTTGGTATTACATGGATCTCACAACTTTTTGCGGTAGAAGAACTGAGTTGCGAGACTTGGTTATTTTACAAATTATGTTTTTAATGCCATATCAGTTGACCGATGATGCTAGGCATCTGAATGTTTCGAATCCACGTTCCAAAATTAAAAGCGTATTGGCACAGTTGTCGGTCTTAGTACAAAGCACGACCACGGCCAGTATTCTCAGCTGTGTCAAATTAAAAACGAGACGGACAAGTAGACACCAACTGACATGGAACGCTGCACGCGCATGTCTTCTGCTCGCTGAAGCGTGATCATTTGCACAGAAAACATGCTCCCGCTGGCAAAAACTTGAGCATTGAGAAATCGAGAACCTTTTATTAAATCACCTGGGTATTAACGAATCGATGACCTATTATTAGATTCATAAAATAGCCTTTTGCTGAGGATCTCATGTCCTGCATCGGTGGAGGTTAAAATATTTAGCTAAGTTAAAGGGCTGTTCAAAGAGGGCTGCGCCGGAATGTGAGAGAGTTCTTCTCTCTCAATCTCCTCCACGTGGAAGTTGAAACAGCGATAGGTCGCGCAGAATACGCTCTGAGCCTAATTTGGTATCAAAGAAGTGTGACCAAATAGGACAACAAATAAAAAATAAAAACCGACTTCAAAACACTACAGCACTAAAAAGTTAGAAATAATTTAAACAATTAGAAGTATTTAGACATGTAGGTAGTTATTGTAGAAGTATAATTTGAAGTCGGTTTTTATTTTTTTATTTAAAATTTTTTATTTTTCTATTTTGAGTGGGGGAGCGTGAGACAAATAAACAAGTCCCTTATAACCATAATTTACCCTACTTAATTCGTTACTCTAAAATGTGATGTTCTAAATTTCCGTCTTCACCAGAACATCACCAAATTATCTTGGGAGTACTTTTATGCTATTTTATAAAACATACGGATATTACTAAAGGATGGGCCCCATTAGGGCTTATTTACTGCTGTCCATTGAAGAGTTCCGTTCTCCATCTCTGAAAGTCTTCATCAGATCTTCACCAAATTCAAATGGGACCAATGGGACGTTATATCTGTTCGAACAAAAAAAGAATTGTCGAAATCGGTTAAGATTTGGCGGAGTTATGGAGGAACATAGCCAAATATATATATATATATATACACGCGTCGAATTGATAACCTCCTCCTTTTTTGAAGTCTGTTAAAAAACTTCTGTCAGTCTCGTAAACGTGAATGTGGCGCATCGCGCAACTGAAAATAAATTGATCCATCTAAATTGCTATTGTTTTTATTCGACAACTGTCTTTTACATTTTTTTCCTAATTACTTATATTCATAAACTTACGCTTGCATTCCGGAAGAGTGGGCAGAGACCAGATTTTTCCACTTGCCAGAATCCTGACTAACTGCTTTGACTTTATCAACATTCATTGCGTTGCATCCGCGCATGTCGGTTTCATTCAATTACTTTATCTTGCCCTTGGTCAATGTATGCTTTGGACTTCCTTTACCGTCCTTCCTTTTATTTCTTCTTAATTACACATTGCCTTATCCCGATCTAAAGTTTTTTGTTATTATTTATTGTGTGTTATGCATGACTCATGAGTTAACAGTACCCCTGCCTATACATAATATATGTACAAGTTTAAAAAGGAATGAGTCAAAGGCAAGCCCGAGTTGCTCACCATGCGGCGTTTATTAAAATGAAGAGTCTCATCCATCTTATTTGCGGTCGTACGCTTTGGCGAACGGCTGCGGTAGAAGCAATAGCTTTTTAAATTGGTGGCGCTATAGGTACCCTTTCCCCTGTCTAGACGGAGGTGTATGACGCCCCGTTTACACTTGCCCCGTTTACAGCTGCTTACCTTGCCACAAGCGCTGCTTAATCCACTTCACTGCCCATGCGATATTGAATCTCCGGAGTCCCTCAACTTTTGAAAGACCACAACACAGTCCTTTATATCAATAGTGGGAGAAACAACATCAAGTCACTAAATTTATAAAAATATTATGTGTTACAAAAATATCAGAAGCATCGGAAATCTATTGATCCTGAAACTGAGAACTATTTACTATTATTACTACTACTCAATTGACCCGCGATTTCTCGTACACTAACAATAGGTTAACGTACTGTTAACAGCTGCCAGTTGTTTTTTATTACCCGACTGCGGCGAAGCCCAAAATGAGGGTATTTTTAGCTCTTATGTATGTAAGTATGTCCGATTCTATGTTCCCTCATAACTCTTTAACCAATGGACAGATTTTGACAAATAATATCTCAATCGATTTGTCGTGTTTTCGCGAGTGTCATAAACTTTATGATTTTAGCATAAAGCCAACAAAAAAAAAGAAAACACTAAAAAGACGTAAATAATAATATTGAATAAAAAATATTCAACAACCCGACTACTGAGCATTTACTACTAAGCAGGCGAGACCCAAATTCAAGAATGTAACTCAATGCGAGTTACCTAGGTTGATCCCGCCTGCTTAGTAGTTAATGTTCAGCAGTCGGGCTGTTGTTTCTTGTATGCATTTTGCCACCGACTGCTGTCAGCAGTAGTTTACCAGATTGTTAGTGTACGAGAAACCGGGAGTTTGATGTTCAAAATGATGCTGTAAGAATTTTGTTGTACGATGTACTCGTATAATTATGGTTCTACCACTCTACCTGGAACTGACGTGACGTCTGCCTCTCCACCCAGCACATGCTGAGTCAAAGCCAGTTTGCATTAAATTTGCCACAACCACAAATGGTTCTCTTGTATTCTATATTTGCCTGAGCTTACTTTCGTTGTAGTTTTTGTTTGTGTCATTACTGCAAACCTTAGCTTTTTTATTATTTTAAATGTGCAAATAAATGTTTACCTATTTATCTATGATGCCAAGCGATCCTGTTAGTAACATGTTTACACGAATCCCGCTAGTCGCGCTGCAATGGGCGGGATGTAAACCCGGTAACGTTTGTTTAGGGAGGGCCAGCCGTGTGGTCCCTCCTCCACGCTCCGTTGCCTCTGCGAAACATGGTTGCAAATGAAATTGGTTTTGATGAATCGATCATCACGGACAGGATATTGCGTTTAGCACTGAATTCGAAGGTAATAACGTGCAATTTCCAATGTAACCACTTATATGTCGGTAACAGTCACTAGCAAGGAATGTGAACTAAAGCTGTATTCATGATACAACCTGTAAACATAAGTGCTAATTATAAGCTCTCTTAAGCTTCAGACACATCACCAGGACCCAGTTACATAAAACTACAATTCATGGCTCACTATGACAATACTTTACACATTGGATAGCCGTTTATTAGATACAAATACAAATTAGTCTTCCTACTTATTCATCTGTGGATTAATCTGCTATGCTAATCCTGAATTGTAATATGAATCGTGCTCAGGCTTATTGGCAATATTCCCGGGGTCGGTACGTACTCACGACAATTGAAGGGCTTTTAACGCCCTTGTATTAACGCGAACGAGCCTAAGACATCATCATCATCATCATCAGCCACCTGATGCCTAGGACATAGGCTTCTCTCGTGGTTTTCATAAACATGAGGGGTTTTGCCATAATCGCCACGCTTGGCAGGGGTTGGCGTTGGCAGTATGCGGTTAGTCGCCTGCTACGACATCCATGGAAGGAAATGGAGTAACGCTATTCTTAATCCGGCGCCACACGGAGAAAGACATGCAAAGCTTCAAATGTGTAAAACTTCAAGTGCGAGTAGTGCGACTAAGCCTTAAGACACACGGAAGTTCACTGTTACTCAAAGTCAAAACTGCAATCAGCGCAAATTATAGACGGAAATAAACACAGCAATTTGTGACGAGCTAATTCTCTCGCACATTCTTGGAATAGCCTAGCTTCCCTAGAAACACATAATTGCTCGGGTATTTATGCAAAAGTCGCATGTGTGCGTGCGTTCACAGAATGGAGGATCCAGAGGGTCCGTTGTTTTGTTGCATCTTAATGAAATTCTAAAAGGCAGCAGATACCTACTTCAGTGCCATTGCTTTATCGTCTCGGAGGAGCAAAACGTCATTAAGCGGTTAACAGGGGCTGCCGCCACCAATAAGAAACAAATTATATTTTCCTTTATATTCCGTTTTTACTTATCACACAGAAAACTTTAACTAAGTATTTCATATTTTTAAGATCCCACGAAAACAATTAAAAATAATATCTTGCTTAACTATTTTTCAATTGCAGTTGGTGACTTGCGGCAAATTAAAGAAAAAATTGAGACAAAAAAGTCAGTCAAAGCAAAAAATTTTATTCACCATAAAAAACGTGACAACAAGATAAAAACATCTTTTTCTTCCAAATAATCCTTTATGTTGTAATAGGCTTTTTTGCACAGAGTATGCTTAACACATTTTTTAAACCGAGTCGGTGGTAACTCTAATATATCTTGAAGAATCTTATTCTAAAATGAATCTTATTCTTAGTCTAAAACGTGGAAATGATAATTTCAGTATCAGTGTCAGTTCTAGTATCAATATTATGATGACTACATATTTTCGAAATTGTTCTGCGGCGTTGACTACAAAGGGGCAAAAACAATCGATAATTTTAAGGAGTTCAATAACTCAAGACCCAGCCATCGCTCACTGCAACAGAGTTTGGTTCACGTCAGGCCCTTGGTATTATGTTGCCAGCATTGGACCCGGGGTGTTTAGATAACTGAGCACAATGCGCGGGCGCGACCGGCTGCATTCCGCCAAGCTCTCCGGCGCAAGAATTAGCCATAACTTATTTTAAAACCTTTCGCACCGAGCTTGTGGTACAAGTCACTTAACAAGGTAAACTCAGCCTACAATAGTCACAGGCTTATGCGTGCAACGCAGGTAACCATAGCAATCATTCCAAAAACCACTTCAAAAACTTAGGCCAAGTATTCCGTTATTTGCACAAATATACAATTTTTATTTAATACTAGATGACCCCGTGAACTCCGTATCACCGACGTGAACCGTTTTTTTTCTTCTCACCGTTTAAACCTTCCCTGGACTTCCACAAAAATATAAAAACAACAATTAGCCAAATCGGCCCAGCCGTTCTCGAGTTTTAGCGAGACTAACGAACAGCAATTCATTTTTATATATAAGATAAAATGTCTAGCTATTCATTCATTTGTCTACGACGATTAATTCATCTTAATATATAAATTCCCATCCCTATTTTATTCTTTTTGACGTTTAAAATTTAATCTCGAACAGATGGGTGAGGTACATCTATGATCTGTTGGCTGAGAGCGACATACGGTGACATGAGGAAAATTAGTGATCACAGAAACAAACAGAGCTCAACCTCAAACGAACTAAGGCGACTGCAGCGCCAGTGATAGCTCTCACGCACGCAAAATGTTTGTAGATGACCTGTCGGTATACACTTCTAGTAATGAGACAACGTTCTGATAGTGACTTTCAGCGACCAGTGCCGTTCCGTGCACGCACGCACGACCGCAGTGCCTCCGAACTCCGCGGCATTCCATTCATACCCCGAGCTCTTGGTTTCAATCATGTTTCAATTCCATGCTCCGCTCACGTACCCGTGTAGATAAATTACTTGCTAATCTTGCTATTCATATCCCTAATCAGACAGAGCAATTGAGCAAATGGTGACTCCATTATCACTCATTTTGAATTTCAAGAAAGCTAACAAAGAAGCAAATAGTTGCCTCAAGACTTTACTGTCAGTGAAAATACAATCGGACTATTACTTATTGGAAATAAAAACTCACATAGCGTCTAATTAATTCTATAAAGTTAGTGGTAGTTATTAAATTTATTCACGCGCCCAGTTGTGTCTCACGAGGGAAATTGGACAAGTTTGAGCTAGTGCTAAGCAATCCCGTGAAGCTACCGACTATGTCATAGTGTCTATCTATCAAAAACTATAATTACATGTAGATACCTTCCTGTTGAATATTAGCTTTTATGCCTCACGTGATAAAACCTTTCTGATTTGGGTTTGCGATGTCCCTGGAAGTACTAATTCAGGCGAGGGACGCTACACCTCGCCCCCTAACAATTTAGTTTCAGTTGGACTGACCTAGTCAATTAAATATTGACGACACCAGCTGGCTAGACGAGGCATTTCATGTTTATGAGCGTTAGTTTACACTGTTAACACAATAAGGGTAAAAAGTCACATTACAAACGGGCGCTATACTTTATCCAACAAATAAAAGTGTCATAATGTTTGTTATCGAACTCCTCCGAAATGGCTTCACAGATTTTTATAAAAAAAATTGTGGATATTTCGTAGGTCTGAGAATAGGTTCGTCGCTAATTAATCATCAGGATCCGGATCGGCTAGTAGAGTTATAAGTCACTTGCTGACTCGGCCAACGTTGTTTTTCCGAGTGACACTGTGACATGAGATTTTATATATTAAATAAGACATGCTATGTCAAGATGTTAGTATAGCGCCCGTGTGTGGGTTTTGGGATTTTGTACGGATGATATTCCGTATTACGTCCCGCTGTACTATAGTTTAGCGGGCGTCTGTTATGTTGTATACATATACATATGTACCTATATAACCCTTAGGACCCTACTATATCTACTCATTTAGTTAGAGGAACCTATGTGGTATCCATTGCTAGTCCATAATACCAAGATATAAGCACCCTATATACGTTCCACTATAGGGCACAGGCCTTCTCTCAGGGAGAGAGTATGGGCTTAATCACCACGCGTGCCCCGCGGGTTGGCGATTTCAAGCGCTGAGGTATATGAATAGCTCAGACACTCAGGTTTCCTCACGATGTTTTCCTTCACCGTTAGCGAGTCGTATTGCTACTATACATAACTTAGAAAACACAAATGTACATAACTTAGAAAACAAAGCCATGCCCGCACTGGGAATACCAAGATATGTTCTGTGAAACCCGCATAGATAGGATCTATCACTAGGTAATTTGTATCTATGTATCTAGTGTAATTTGTGCCTTAGCGTAGTATTTTCTTCTTTGCGCATTGACTCACGATTTCAAGACAAATCATGTACAGGTCATATGAGATTGGAAATTGTTGTGCCAACCTGACGGTAGAAAGTCAGGCGTAGAAAGAAAGGTCGAAAATCAGAGGCAGCTTTAACCCCTGTATACTCCTTCTACCACGGTGTATGATTCGACCAATTCGAAAAACCGGCCAAGTGCGAGTCGGACTCGCACACGAAGGGTTCTGTACCATTATCTATACAATATTAGACAACAAAGATCGAGCAAAAACGGCAAAAAATCACGTTTGTCGTCTGGGAGCCCCCCTTAAATCTCTATTTTATTTTAATTTAATTATTTATTTTTGAAGCAAATATACAACTAAATATTCTGTAAGTATTTCAAGCGTCTACCTGTTGTGGTTATTAATATCGAGCAAAAAACGGCAAAAAATACGTTTGTTGTATGGGAGCCCCCCTTACATATTTATTTTATTCTGTTTTTAGTAATTTGTTGTTATAGCGGCAACAGAAAAACATCATGTGTGATGTATGTAGACCAAATCTACATTCAACTGCCTGGCTATCACGATTCATCAGATACAGCCTGGTGACAGACAGACAGACGGACAGTGACGTCTTAGTAATAGGGTCCCGTTTGGCACCCTTCGGGTACGGAACCCTAAAAATGGTCTATTCAATTGAAATAGACCAATTGCGGCAACTGCACACGATCCAAAGGCAGTGGGTTCAACTGCTACAACTGCACTCGATTCGAAGGCAGTGGCTACAATTGTTACAACGGCTACAACTGGAGTGGAATGGAAATTCTTTACGTTACAATGAATTGTTGATTTCTGAGTCCCAAAAAGCACACATCGATCAAGGGATGTGTCTTATTTTCATTTGTTTGGCACCACCTTGTAATATACGCGCCAATTACCGCAGGCACTGACTGAAAACCAGCGCTGAGGGCTCACATTCTCAGCACAACGCTGAGTCAGATGCCCTTTGTGACAACTTTGACACACCACAGGATGCACTCTGACGCTCTGACTTTGCCGTGTATTATGTTGTATTTATGTGACTTGTTTTTCCTTTGTACTTGTTTATGTTACTTGTTATGCCTCTTTTTCTTGTGATGTGCTAATTTGTCCCAATAAATGTCTTTCTTCTTCTTCTTCATGTGAGCATCGTGTTGCATCGCGGCTAATGACGCACGTGCCACGCACACGTATTTACTAATTGGCACCCGGATGTCCACTGTTGTCGACATGTCAAACAATGAGTCCTGTTACAAACAGAGCGGAGCAGCATTTCCTTTGAATACCTAAGTTCTTACCTACCTAAGCCTGAGATAGGCGGGAAGAACAACTTGGTTTTGCCCCGCGGCGCTCTACCAGTCTTTTATGAATGGAAGGAGGAGGTATTTTTTATTTGTCGAACATGTATAGGATAAGTTGTAAAGTCGACTGCACAATCTACCTTTACACTTTAATTGCAAAGTCGCCCGTAACGTAGGTAGATAACTGAGTAGATTGCAAGAATGTAAAGGTTAATGTGCTGTCGACTGTATCATAACGATTTTCTTTAAGTATCGATCTTTTAACTCCTAGTATAGTAAAACGTAGATAAGTTATTTTTACCATAGTAGGTACCAGAAGCTGTCTTACCTTCAACAATACCTTTCGATAACCCTGACGGACTATGTAGGTAAGTACCTGTATTAACGCTGTACTGTCCAACGCGATGGTTTAGATAACACATTTTTTCTTTCAATCATCTTGTCAAGCCCGTAAGCACTTGGAGTGCTTGGACTAATGGTGCTGCACCATTACAATTTTATCTTTGATTTAGCTCGTATCGCTTACAATACGAGCAGTGGTGTTGATGGCCCTAGAGCCTGAGACACACAGAAAGGACGTGGGGCGAGGACGTGGAAAAGACGCATCGTCTTTCCAATTCACTTTCTGGGGGTCAATTCTAGTACTGCACTGTACAAAATGTACTGAAGGGACGGGACGAAGCTCGCACAGAAGAGACGGGGCGAGGGGTGCGAACTCTATACAACGCGTCGCGTCTTTTGCGCGCTCTTTCGCCCACGTCCTTCCTGCGTGCCCCAGACCTTAGGACACTTTTTTATACACATTTATTTGCTCCGCCTACAGGATAAACCTATAAAAGTGATTTTCGGATTTTTTTAGGTCTCAAGAATACGGCAAATCTCCATAATTTTTTTGGTCCATTGAGAATAGTGGGATGGTTGTCCCATAGTGTAGAGTTGTAGACGCAGGGACACACCCAATACAGAGTGTCCGCATCCGAAAGTGGAGGGTTCTACTCGTGTCAAGTTATTCAATCAACACGAACAACATTTACATTCTGGAAACTTCGAATTCGCGAAAAATGTATCATGTTAATTACCGGGATTAAAATGATTGAACATTTTCTTGCGATTTCAAAATTTCCCCACACGGGTATTTTGATACATTTTTTGATAGATTACAATGCGTTTGCAGCTGGCTACATTAAAATGCGTGAGGCATGGCGGTCGAGTCGCGGTCGGCCATTATCTACCAGTCAACGGCACCATAACAGGTATCTTATTGGATGTGGTGAGGTGTTACTGTGAATCACACGAACCGATGCGTTTTTTATAAGAAATTCTTGCGTGCGGTCTGGGAATTCCCGAGTCTTATATTCTCGAAATACGAGAGTTCAGTAATTTGGTATCATTATGTGAGCATATCATTGTGTAGTGGGCTAAATTTAAGTAATTTGCGTTCAGTTGCACGCGTAGGCCAGCGGAACAGGAACTGTGACGACTTTATCGTATGACGGTCTGATAATGAATACAAGCAAATAGTCGACAGAACATTGTTTCATGTCAAAGACAGAATAGAATAACCTATAGCATACCACTCAACCAACTTGTAAATAATTCACATAGCTTATCAAATTACTGTATTGGTATAACGACCGAGAGCCATTACGGCAATTTTCCCGTCGGTCGATTGAAGGTAGGGAGACAGTGACTCGTGAAATTAACTGGTAGACTTGACAAAACGATGATTGAAAAATCCCTATGAAAATGTTAAGCTTTTTTTGTCAACTTTGAGCTTTAGATAACTTTATAGTTGTACATTATTATAAAGACTCGTAACACTTCGGCACTCAGCTCCTGACCCACATGTGTTAATTGGAATTGATATTCTTGGATGAAATACCCACAATACAAATTTACCGCAGGTTACGACATTGCGCAAAGTGCGTAAAGCATGAATTTCATAAAATTATAGAGGCCTTTAATTTATATCTCGATACAGATAAATCAGAGCCAAAACCTCTAAGAATAAAATATTCTTAATAACAAAATCTCTGTTGAGGAAATTACCTTGAAATTAGATTGGAGAGACAATTATAAACATGTTTCAGGTTTGCTCTATTTAAAAACTATATCAGTGATTAACAAAGTCACTGGTTTTATTTAACTAAGCTTTTGGATCGTGTGAATAATGTGGAGTGTTTACAAAGCTGTCTTCAAATTTCACACATGAACATTTCAAAATTGAAAACCGATTGGCTTCTTATTTTCTAAAGTAAACAATGTCAATGTGATGTCTATATTAAAATTTATCGAACTGATTCTAGAACAAGGTCGCCTTGGCCTGTTTAATAATAAAATCATTCAAACTTTATTGAACTTTCAATAAAGTTTATTGTGTTCCTTGAACGTACTGATTGTTCACAATTTACCAGGCCTAGATTCTGTTAATATATTACAGTGCAATGACAGTTTTACGGTCAGGTCATGTTAGGTACCTGCTTTTTTTTTATTCCATAGATGTCTAGAAGGAAGATACCTTCTATTCGATCGTATCCAATCCAACCTTCTAGAAACGAAAACGAAATTAAATCAACGCGATTGGGTATTTGACAAAATATCAAATGAGTTACTTTTAAAGCGGAATTTTGTATGAAAATACTTGCTTATGACGTCACATTTCAGAGCACTCTTTTTATGTTTAATCTATTTAAAATTTGTAATAACTAGTAATTGACTAAAAGAGATATATTTTCCGAGATATTTTGTAATTTTTGTTTTAATCGAGCATATGAAATAATTTATTGTTGATCGTGTCAAATACCGTATTGTATGTATGTACGGCAACTGGATGGATGTAATAATCAAACAGGATTGAGTACTCAGACAAAAAAATGTCCTGACAAGGAGGCTCGAACTAGAGTATGCCATCTCTTTCTAAGTAGGGTGACCTTGTTGTCAATAAAAACCGGTCCAAACATAAGGGAAGCCGGAAGGAAAGAGCGAAGTTCTCTCTTTAGGAGTAGCTTGGGCATTTACTTACATAATGGGCGACACAGTAGTGGTATATTCATTGACTGAAGAACTCTATGAAAAAATTCGCATTTTTTTTTATTTAACGACGTTATAACATTACGAAATGAAAGCCAAAATCAAGTCACAAAATTCGTTTTAATCTAAAAATAAACACAAAGAAATAACTTATTTAAATGCATAGAATTTACAACATGCTGTCGAACTGGAGCCTCCTAGAGCATCCATCCATTTTGATCGTAAGCTTTCGTTTTTAGGAAAACTGAAAAGAGACCATTAGGTAATCAAACACATGGCCTATATTTTACAACATCATGGTCATAGTATTCCACATAAAATGAAAATGTATCATTTTAGATGCTAAAACAAAGTTTCTGGCCTCACCGGTGAAACGAGATCCCACAGTTAGCAAAGCTCTCACTTTTACAACCCTTCACACAGCACACTTTCACCATTTTCTATGTATTTCAGGACATTGAGGAAGCAAACAACAATCCAACAATATGCTGATAGATGCCATATTCAATCATCAGGGATGTCATGTGTGTTATAAAAATAAAAAATAAATACAAAATACGCTTTGTAAATGATTTCAAAACAAAACTACAATTTAAAATGTTATCTACTATAATATTCTGTAAGGAAAATGGCAAAATTTCATGATGATATTTTTTTAGCCCTACATTTCCCAATTTTTTCAGCTTACCAAAGCGATGTTTTATTTTATTATGGCAACTGTGTGAGTGAGACATACTTCTCCAGTTTGTGGCTCTCGCTCTGGACGCTTTTCTCTAGTCTGCTTACTCATACGATTTTGTTTTATTTGACATAGTAAAGAGTTTAGTTTTCTATGGAAGGCTTTTCATAGTGCTCAATCCTGTTTGATTATTACATCCATGGTTACTACTTTTTAAGATCTGACTTTCGTTTATCTAGCGCTATTAAAGATCCTGAAAGCGGGAATGTACTGTACAAACCCATGCAGCGGTAATTCTCAGTTTTCACTAATAAATCTTTGTATTTACCAACGTAAGTTGGTAAACGTACAGATATATAAACGGAAGACTATTTATACTTTACTGATTTTGACATGTTATTTACTCAAAAATAAGCAATTCTTACTTGTACCTACTGTGTTAAACTCTAACGGCCTTATTTATAAAAACAAGATTCCTCTAAAACCAGTCTACAATTCTGTTTATTTAATCTGTCGCTACATCTTTTCCTTTTAAGATCTCCACCACAGAGACTATTTTAATCGGCGTTTTTGAAGTGTTTTAAGGAATCGAGTTTTTATAAATAAGACCGTTAGGCTGTGCACAAAAATACTGTATTTGAACAACGATAACACGTAAGATAAGATAAACCGACAAAAGCCGCGACAGCGGCGGATGTAGGGGCTCCCGTCTATTTGCAATTTGTTAAATAAAACGGAGTCCACATACACGCATAATTTGCCCGATCCCATTACCGCGTTTCATAATTGGTGATGGGCGATTCCTGAGAATACGAGTACTCTCCCCGATGGTAATTTAAGTTATTCTGTTAATGAAAATATTATTAGCAATTATATTCTTTTTGTTGCACTAATCCGTACTGAGGACAATTGTTAAAAACCTAGTTAGAGGCTAAAAATTCCACCCATGCCGGGACTTAAACCCGCGACCTCTGGCTAACCGTGCCAGCGCTCTTCCAACATTATCTCAGTTGGGAGAGCGCTGGCACAGTTAGCCAGAGGTCGCGGGTTCAAGTCCCGGCATGGGTGGAATTATTAGCCTCTAAATAGGTTTTTAAATATTTTCAGTAAGTTTCTGTACAAATTCCCATCGGGGAGAATATTTTCGAGGGTCGCCCATTCTAGTTTTAATGATCAAGAACGCATATTATGTTTAATTCCTTCGATCATATGTGATCGGATCATGAACTGGTGATACAAAATCATGATAAGCAATCTCGGTATTCAACAAAAAAATGTGGTTTTAACAGTTAATACCACATTTTTTATTCTTCTCATCTCATCTCAAGACCGCTTATCATTATTGCCTATCAGCAGTTCACTATACGTCCATCTACCTATGCTTGTTGTGCAGTTCCATGTTATAGCTCTTTGCCAAATAAAGTTATTGATTTTCAGTCTATTTTGGTCACTGGGTGTCACGAGCGATACGCATACAACACACATGTGGACCCGGCTTAACATTTCCACTGCTGTGATGTTTTCATATTGTTATGAGTTCTCTTCCGGATAATATTTTATTTAACAGGGGTAACTTGCATGTTAGTTTTAAGCTTGCGTCAAACATTTTTATTCGTTATTTATCTGCGAAACAGAGGAGGGTTATGTTTTTTTTGCGCTAGTGTTCTGAATTATATACTGACCTGCAAAAGTAAGTATCACACTTTTCATTTTATATTTTGTTCTAAACTATAGAAGTTAAAGATTTAAAATAAAAAAAACGTTTATCAACTAATTTTATCAGCCTTCTTTTAAACTATACTGCAAAATAAAACTTTTTTTCCAGTCCTTTTTATTTCAAAATTATATCTTGTGTACATAAAAAGTTATTGCAATTTCAAAAGTGTGATACTTAGTTTTGCAGGCCAGTGTAGTTACTGTAAAAACTAAAAGCTAGGTATAGTCGATATCGCGTCAAACTTTACATGCGTACGCCATGTTCATTAAGTTACTTTGCAGAGACTGCAACTAAATTATTGTAGTCGATGAGCTGTTATAAAAAGAAACAAAAAATTCCATTCTAATTATTAAAAAATCGGCCACGTGCGTGTCGGGCCCCGCGCAGTCTAGGGTTTCGTAGAAAGAGGGGGTTTTGTCTGCTTTACAGAACTAACAACTTCATCAAAGGAATTTTCAATGGATTTTGTACAGTTTTCGTTTTATAAGTTGGTCGCCTGTTACTCGTTAACTTGTAAAGCCTACTTAGCCGCGATAGTTTTCCTTTAAGGTTAATTCTACTACCCCAATTTTTTTCAGACGGACGGACATGGCGAAACTGTAAGGGTTCCTTGTCGACTACGAAACCCTAAAAAAACTGAAAATTATTACTTGACACAAGACTGAAGCTTTTTTGTTAATGTGACTAAGACTTAACATTAAGGATTTCGCTAGAAGCTTCTTCCTCGGCAAACAAGCTTGTCCAAACAACAATGGTGGTGTAACATCGCACGATTAGATTAGCGTTCAGCAGCTTACCTTGATTCGTCGTAGAATAGCCGGAAAAAGAGACCCAACTGCGGTTGACGCATCACGACGAAGGTCGTCGGCCGGCGGCGAAGGCGCGAAGTAAAAAAAAGTACTGACGGACAGAAGTACATCCACCTCAGAATCCTTTCTGAACTTGTAACATAATTTTTTTCTGAGAACATTTTCACGCTGATGATGGTGTAGAACACTAATAAGTTCTTGCTTTTCATAGACAAGAAGGTTTTACTGAATTTTCTGCTGATCAATTTGGAATTTTTTGCAGAATACTCAAAAAGCTCTTATCGCTGGCAGAAAAGATTTTGTTGCAGACCAAATGTAGATTTTTTTGCTCTTCGTTAAAATCATAATTTTCTGTACAAAATTGTTCCCTTTACGTCGCCTCGCTTCCCACCACGTCGCTCGCTACTATTTCTACTATGTGTGTGTAAATGCAAATAAATAATTCATCTATCTGTCTATCTATCTATTTGCCTTGGTTGCCAGCACGAAGCCCTACTTAGCATACTCTGTTCCCGCTACATCGCTCTCGCATTATCTGGAGTCTGTGACTTCTGACACGGATGTCGCCTTCCGTTTATTTCGTGTGGAGGGAGGTGAAGTTACCGCAACAAATTACCAACTCGTTTTTAAGGTATAAAGGCCGTCGTGTCTGATGCCTTCATGATCGTTTAGCCGGCCAATCACACCGGGTTTTCGTGAGCGCCCGTGAAGATGGAAACAGCAGGTTATCCCAAATTTAATTCTGCAAACTTCAAAGCACATACAGAGTTCACCTCCAAAATGTGCAATCCCTGAAACAGGTCAATAAGAATACAGATATTTCTTTATAACATTTTTTACTACTCGTAATACTAGCTGACTCGGCAAACGTTGTTTTGACATATTAATTTAACCTAGGACCTATTCTGAGACCTACTAATTATACCTACACAAAAAATTTCATGACAATCGGTGATTCGCAGTAGTTCGATAACAAACACTGTGACACGAGGTTTCTGTATATTAGATTATAAAGAAATATTTTGTATCTACGGGGCAATCTCCGAAACTACTCATCCGATTTCAAGAATTCTTTCGCCAGTATTTAGAATGGACCTTCAGTATGAACAAACAAAGGGTAAAGGCTAATGCTTACCAAGCGAACAAAGCCGCGGGTACTACTGGTATTTACGTAAATTAGTGGCGCTATAATTATGTGTTAATTAAAATGGCTATTCTTCTATGTAACACAATGACAATGAAGGTCTTTAAGTGCAAATTCAATTACATACATACATAAACTCGCGCCTGAATTCCGGAGGGGTAGACAGAAACCAGGGATTGCCACTGCCCGAAACCGGCGTGCCTGGAGGCAGCGACTATTGAATGTTGATGAAGTGAAGCAGGTCTCTCAGGATCGCAGCAAGTGGTACACCCCTGGTCCTCTGCAAATTTAATAAAATTATGTAAATCTGATATTCTGCCCACCTGCATAGCCCACCGAATGCGACGAACTGATAACCGATGGGGTAGACGAGTTCTTGAATGGAGACCGCGGATCGGTAAACGTAGTGTAGGACGTCCTCAGACTCGGTGGAGCGATGATCTTCACAAGGCGGCTGGCAAGAGCTGGATGAGAGTAGCCGAGGACCGTGCTCATTGGCGTGCAATAGGAGAGGCCTATGTCCAGCAGTGGACAAGCGTAGGCCAATTATGATGATGACATTCTGCGCTCCAAAACCAAAATTGTCGATGTTGGAACTGCAAAGGCTAAGCTGTAAGCCGTATAGCCGTATCGCAAACGTGGCCGATCCAAGCGGAGATGGCGGGACGACCTCACTAACTTTCTACCAGGTTGTTAGGAGGTGGCCATGAACAGGGAGAAGTGGAGAGCTAAAGGGGACGCCTTTGCCCAGCAGTGGAACAAAATAAAATTCTGATATTTAAAAAAAGATTAATATGGACAAAAACTTATAAAATATTCGTGATTTGCGCATTTAAGAGGTAAGTCTATACAGATAAGACATGGATTGTTTTATCGAAGCTAACATAAACATAAACATGAACATGAACATGAACATGAACATGGACATGGACATGGACATGGACATGAACATGAACATGAACATGAACATGAACATGAACATGAACATGAACATGAACATGAACATGAACATGAACATGAACATGGACATGGACATGGACATGGACATGGACATGGACATGGACATGGACATGGACATGGACATGGACATGGACATGGACATGGACATGGACATGGACATGGACATGGACATGGACATGGACATGGACATGGACATGGACATGGACATGGACATGGACATAGATATAGACATAGACGTAGACGTAGACATAAACGTAAACATAAACATATACACAGACACAGACACAGATACAGACTCAGACACAGACACAGACATAGACATAAACATTTACGTACAGGCACATACATTGCCGAGCCGACCCATTAGGATTAGAACATGCCTCACTCACAGCGTAATTCGCAAAGACTATTTTTTTTCTTGAGGGCTGAATCAAAAACCATTTCGAGATTAACATCTAAGTAACCATATTTTCTATATTTAAGATAAATATTAAGGAAGATGAGCGTTATTTTTGCCAAAAAACAATAACCTTCATTTGACCTTCTGATGACGTCACATTTTAAAATAAACATAACATATGGCAACACTACGTTACTTAAAAAAAAGACTTGCTGTCATAACTGTCATATGCATATCATTTCCTTGTCTGTGAAAAAAACGTCTGTCATAGCAAATGACAGAAACAAAGTGTGACAGTTTGCGCGACGTTTCGGCGTGTGCACTCGAAAAATATGACGTCACGCTTTCAAATATTTTAAATAAATAATTTATAATAATAAACTTAACAAATCGCTGAAAAAATGAAATTAGTCTCTAGAAATTACTTCTGCTTTAAGAAAAAAATATAAAATAAGATCAAAATAAAAAATATACTGCCCGAATTCTCCTTAAACAGTGTTATTTTTAAATATCGAAAACTTAAATCGTTTTCAGTATTTAAAGAATTGGGTATTTGACAAAATATCAAATGAGTTACTTTTAAAACTGGCTGGCTTATGACGTCACATTTCAGAGCACTCTTTTTATGTTTAATCTATTTAAAAATTGTAATAACTAGTAATTGACTAAAAGAGATACATTTTCCGAGATATTGGGTAATTTTTGTTTTAATTATTGTTGATCGTGTCAAATACCGAATTATTAAAAGTGTTCACCATTAGCCATTCGCGGTCTTGCAAAAAGGTTCGAGAGAACTCATAAACACAAATAACTTTTATTATGAGACCAACTCATTGACATGAAACAGCTGACATTGGATTCCAGATTTCAGATGTGGTTCCATAATAAATAATGCTGGATGCCGGACCTTTTTGCAACACCAAGTATTATTTTTCACGAATCCTTGGTTTGTGAGAGATATGCCTTTGCTATTGATAAACGCGTATGATGTAAGTGAATTTTTAATAGCAATACCACTCGCTAACTGAAGGAAAAAAACATGAGGAAACCTGAGTGCTGGCACGCTTGAGGTATTCACATACCTCCGCGCTTGAAATTGACAATCCGCGTTGGGCATTAAGCCCATACTCTCTGAGAGAAGACCTATGCCCTACAGTGGGACGTATAATAGGCTGCATTATAATCGCGGATGTTCCGGATGTATGTATCTCTATAACCGTTGATGAAAACAATGTACTGTTGTTCACCGATCAACGTTTTCATTTTACTAACAAAGTCGTCCGTAACCAACTCGATTGTACAGTCGACACCACAACTTTTAACTTAACTTTTGAGTTCAAAAGTCACCCATAATATAAGTATATTGTTTTAATTTCAACTCGATACCTCCACGCGTTCCCGAGATAAAGGGTTTTGACAGACAGACGAGTGATCCTATAAGGGTTCCGTTTTTTTTTCTTTTGAGGCACGGAACCCTAAAAATAACGAATTTTTATATTAATCGACTAGCGTATTGGAAGTGGTGAAATTAATGGATACTGAAGAAACGATTCTGATTATTATTTTTTTCCGCCACACTGTATTAATGAAGTGTTCGAACGAATATGTTTATTCGTCTGATTAATAACTTATTTATAAGTTATTAACAAGTCACTTCAAAACAAAGACCTGCAGTCCTATTTTCATAATTAGTGAAGGAAAAGCAACGAAAAAGAAGTAAAGCCTTGGCGCTCACTTAAAGTTAATGTCAGAAGCATTTGAGTAATGCTCATTACTTGCAATCGCTGCAGTCGTTCTGTCCTAATGTGATGTGTTGAACATAGCACGTGCGCGCATACAGTTGGTACAATGACCGACTGATAACTTGAACAAAAATCCGCGCACTCGGGATGAGTTTACGACAGTGTTATATCTATGCTACAGCACAGTATTATATCTATGCTACAGCACAGTGTTATATCTATGCTACAGCACAGTGTTACATTGTTATCTAGCACTGTGTATTATTCTTTTCCAAAAATAAACATTATTTGATTTTATTTATAGTTACATTCTTTTTGTTGCACTAACCCGTGCTGAGGACAATTTTAAAAACCTATTTTATGTAAATTGCTTCGGCCAGGTGTCGCTGCCTGTACGTAATACAGAGAAGTTTGAGAAAGATAAGAGGCTCAAAATTTCACTGATGCCTGGACTTGCCCATTAGCTCAGTTGGGAGAGCGCTGGCACGGTTAGCCAGACGTCGCGGGTTCGAGCCCCGGCATGGGTGGAATTTTTAGCCTCTAAATAGGTTTTTATTTATAGTTATAAGTCAAGGACGACACAAACATGAATACACCATTTGTACAAATGTACGGCGGCCCCCGCTGGAAATCGAACCCTCGACCTCCGGCTTGGTAATCCGATGTGATTCCGCTACAAGAACGATTCAGTCAGCGTGTAGAAGCGTTTCTATAAGCGCGTAAGTTTCCAAAGTGGGGATTCTGTATCGTCCTAGGTTGCGCAGTTAGCGAGGTCACGGGTCGAAATCTGTTGCCCACGCGCATGCGCCGCATGCGGCAAATACGAGTACGTTTATCAGCTTAAATGCGCGGTTAGAGCTTAATGTCGATTTATTGGCGGGGATCCGGTGCCGTCCGGTGTAAAATTAAAGGTTAATTGGACCGTGTTACGCAGAAATATTCCAACCCACAGATAGTAACTTTCGAGAAAGACGCTTTTTAAGTTTAACATTGTTTTGCTCCATATTTTGTTCCGACAGTTTTTATTAGATGAATAGGACGAGCAAACAATTTGAAAGACATTACCGAGTTTCAACGATTTCTATCAACATTTTGTTTACATTTAGATAAAAGCGGACTGAAATGAAATAAAAGCGTAGATAAATACTCAGTGAAAACCTTGCCCAACTTACACGTATGAATTCACTTTTCTACTCACTACAAACAGCACAAACAGCATCTTGGCGTAATTCACCAGCAGCATCTTGGCGTAATTCAGGTACTTGCTAATTTAATTAAACTAAGCGCAATGAAGTTACTTTCTAGATTACAGCAACTGGCTGCAGCGTGACTGGGAGGGTTCGGTCTTTGCCTAGAAACCGTCGGGAAAACCGTCACCATTTCAAGTCTACCTACCGCATGCCGCGCTGCGGTCATGCGGTTGTCGAACAAACGAGTTGTCTGTAGGGTTGCCAATATTTTTTTCAGTCATTTTACAACTTGTACTCTAAATTTAAAAAAATATATTTTTCGAAAATCCGCCAGTATAATGCTTGTGTAAAAAGTTTAATAAATTAAAATTTAGTTTAATATTTCTGTATATTAATACAAATAAATAAATAATAACAATAATAATTAGGGGAAACTGCCAATCATACCGACTGACAGACAGACGGAGTTGGCTTAGTATATAGCCCGATTGGCACTCATCACAAAGCCTCTACACTTTGAACCCTGACAAAGATTGATCCATCCAACTTAAATATAGTAGTTTTACTTACTATACAGACGCAGACCAGAAATATAGTAAAATACTACATACTGGCTCAAATCTGGGTGGTTTGAAAGCCGATTACATAATTAGTAATTAAAAATTGCATCTATTTAGACTATTACTGTTAAGTATAAACTTGAAAAAAAAGTTGAGAAATCTTGTTTAAAAAAATGCACGAATAATTAGTACCGCGCCCCTCTCCGTCTAACAGAACAATGACCCGCGGACCCGCACGCACGCGCCGCTCTGGATGGCTACTAATGGTTCTAAATAGATTCGAGTTTGTGACGAAATATTTTTGAAAAGTGCGTGGCACGTTCATTTTGCTACGTCTTTCAAACCACCCAAAATTAATGGTGTATTAAAGTACGGTTGGCCACCCTAATTATCTGTCTTACTCGACTCAACCGCAGGTTTTGCAAATTAAGTAGCACAAAACTGTGCACGAGTTATATTATGTACAGTCAGCAGTGGAGGTTCTGCCTTTACAGTTTACTACAAAAATGTGAAGGTGGAGTTACTGTCGACTGTACTGCAGGTATAGTACCTAGGTGTAATCAATATATTACGCAGAATCACGCGGTATGCAAACCATCTTGTTCTAAGATAAACTATTTTCTACATAGTGTTAGAATTGAGAATAACGATATAGAAATGAGGCTAGAAATGAGGTAATTCTCAGCTAGCATAATAATAAACTGTGCTGAATATCCGCATGGATAGCCTTCGGATTACGCTATTTGCACTCAGCGTAGCAACTAGTAGTCATATATTTACATTGTTAAAAATCTCTTTCTCCGTTTTGAAATTATTTTTATTAGGGATCTTTCAGTAGAAGTCTTATCTGTATCGCAAATAAAGCAGGCGTCATATTATGTTATCATTCGTTCCTCACGACTGTACGCTGGGTGACTCGTTCTCGAGATTTGATTTGGTTCCTTCTTATTACATGTAAGTTTTGCTAATATATTATTACATCACTATCAAGTTGTGTTATCCTACTAGGTATACTTTATTCATATGGAATAAAATCTAATCTAACGTTTATCGAGTGTTTTAAGGAATCGTGTTCTTATAATAAGACCGTATCTAATTAAGGGCGACTTGCACCAAGTTACTGGATAGGTAAGTAAATAGATTAATACGTGTCTTGGGAAATAAATAGCTGATTGACAGGTTTGTCAGTTACACAGTTTATCTATGGATAGGTCTGAAAATGTCATGGTGCAAGAATGTTTTTTGATTTATTCACTGGATAGAGCTTACCCCTAGATAAGTGGATGAGTAGCCCTGTCAGATAGTGTTGGCGCAAGTTGGCATAAAAAACGAAGAAATATGTGCTCACAATCTCCGTTACCTCGAGAGTTTTTCTGAACATCTTCAATCTAACTAGCCCACGAAGAGATTCCACTGTTGGGCTTAGGCCTCTTCCTGGTCACGCTATAGCACGCGCCATCACTCATGCCCCATGGAGAAGCCCTTGTGTTCAGTGAAATAAGGACGAAAATGTCTTAACCCAATGGACTTCAGTGGTGGCGCGAACTGTAACACGGTAACAATCACGGTCCTCTGGCAATCTCCATGTTGGCATTGCTTTCTTTGCTTATAATGGGTGGCGCAAAAGTAACGTCAGAATTAGCCGGCATTTTGTTGTAAATGAAAAAAAAGAGCTCTGTTTTCATCAAAAGTTTATTTGAAAGTGTATAATTGGTTACATTACCTGGAAAAAATTATATCGCTCACATGGCCACCTCCCGAGTCCATGCATGATTGCGCTCGTTTTACGGAATTTTCAATTGTTGCCCGCAAAACATCTCGCTCCAAATTGGCGATTTCTTCTTCAATGTTAGCTTTCAAGTCTTGCAAAGTTCGTGGTTTGTTGTGGTAAACGCGACATTTTAAAAATCCCCAAGGGAAGAAGTCTGGTGTTGTTAGATCTGGCGGTCTGGACGGCCGCCAGATCTAACAACACCAGAACTCCAAAACGGGAGATCAATCTACCTGGAAATTGGTGTCTCAAAATTTCTATGGCCATTTGAGCGATATATTTTTTTCCAAGTAATATAACCAAATACACTTTCAACTAAACTTTTGATGACAGCAGACGGCCTCGCTCATGGTTTTCCTAACCATGAAGGGTTTTGCCATAAGCGCCATGCTTGGCAGGCGGGTTGGCCACCTTATATAACCACGAAAAGGAATCAAAATTGTAGAAAAAGAAAATCATGTCTTCGTAACATCGGAGAATGGACTGGAGTTGCCAGCATCGAAGATCTATTTCGCTTGGCAAAGAGAAGAGAGGAATATACAGAGCGGAGAACCAACCTCCATAGTGGAGAGGCACTGAAAGAAGAAGAAGAAGATAACCGCCAAAGTGTTAAAAAGTATCTTGTAAGAGTTAAAACGAGCATCGCTTCATCAAGACTACTAAAGACTACTTATGCACGATTTTATTAGTTTTCAATAGTTTAGTCGGTGAAACAGCTATTATAGTGCCTTGGACCGACTTTAAAAATCAAGTAGCTTCTTATAAAAAAAATAGTAATTGGAAAATTGTCGAGTGTGTTTGTGTGTGTGCGTTAGTTTTAACGCAATGTCTTACGTCAAAATGCCAACGCCGAAATATCATTTCCTCGTTGCCGTAGTAGCGTAACCTCGATGGTTTTTTTACTACGTACATACGTCTCCTAAGTAATATAGGGTTTTATTAAACTTACGCTGAGCTGCAATGCGTCAGACTGCGTCGCCGGTACTACGCCATGGCGCCATGGTATCAAAGATTCCGTATCAGCGAATTTACTGCTCCAAGTAAGCTCACCTACTTAATGATACCAATTTAGGTCAGGTAGCCAAACTTATTTTAACATTTAACTGCCTTAATATACGACTTGTTATTTAAATGACGCAAAACCTGAAAAACATTTCTCAGAAAGCAAAAAGAAAAACCGGCCAAGTTTTTCTTTTTGCTTTTTGAGAAATGAGCCACGCGCAATGTAGGGTTCCGTAGAAAAAGGGTTTTTTTAATCTGCTTTACAGAACTAACAACTTCATTGAAGTCATTTTCAATGGATTTTGTACGAAACTTTTCTTTTATAAGTTGGTTGCCTATTACTCGTTAACTAGTAAAGCCTACTTAGCCGTGATACTTTTCCTATTAAATTCATTATATGTGCTACTACCCTGAATTTTTGCACGTTTCTACAATTAGCCAGGAGCGGATGGGATGCCCTACTAGGACAAAAATTTGCGCTTTAAAGCTTAATATTTCGCAAACGGAACCCTAAATCTATAAATTAAATGGTCTTCGTACACCCATAATATTTTTCAACGACCAATACAACGATATCCCACATGATGGGGTAGACAAGAAAAAAAAATTAAACTATTCTCATGATAGGTTCAGTAAAAAAAAATCCAATATTATATTTTTTAACTTTGTTGGCATGATAATATGTATAGACATACAAAATTACAGCTTTCTAGTGCCACCGGTCTGCGCTAGGACGCGGACAGACAGACAGACAGACAGACTAACAGACAGACAGACGGACGGACGGTCAAACGGACGGTCAGACGGACGGTCAGACGGTGGGACAGACGGACGGACAGACGGACGGACGGACAGACGGACGGACGGACATACGGATGGACAGACGCACGGACAGACGGACGGACAGACGGATGGACAGACGGACGGACAGATGGACGGACAGACGGACGGACAGCAAAAGCATATGAAATATGACCCGTGTCAAAAAACAAATATGACAATATAGAATAGCAGTACTTTCTCTGTCTTACTTATAGGATAACATAGGCGTAGGAAATAGCTTACAACGGTATATCATTTATGCACCTATGGATAATTGTTGACTGCCTATTTACGGTTTTCTTCGAGCGGGTCCGAAGATAATGGTTTCCCGATTTCCGATGAGCGCTGGAGCTCTAGGGGGCGGTTTTCGCGCTATTGTTCGTTGTACGGGTTGATATCTTTTATCTTGTATTTTTCATATCTTTTAGCTTATTAAATACTGTCCCATGCTTCAAATTAATGGTTTCGGTGTCTGCTCCACGTTGCTACAGATAGTAAAACACTTTCCCCGTGGAGGTCGCTGTGTGCGCTTTGAATCAGCTGCGCGTGCGACGATGCCGTAGCCGACACTTAATACACAATACCGCTACAATGACATAAGTAAACACACGAATTTTCACGCGGCTATGTCAATGTTTGAAAATGTTCTCGTGTTGTTTGCCCCGGGACGTTACGTAAAGGCCGAAACTAAAACTGAAACTGAAAGTAAACAATGCTGTTCACCGCCCAGACTCTGCAGATGTTCTTAGAGAAACAAATGGGTAAGTAGGTGTATGAAAATTGTAATGATCTTTCAGGCGACGGGGTTTCTTCTACAGGGCATTTTAAATAACTTTTCTTGTGGTGCTTTCCAAACGTCGCAAAAATAACTTTGTTTAAATTATGGTAGGTAATTGAAGCAATTTGTTTTCTTCTTAGCTTATAAATCTGAATACGTTTGTCCGTCTCAATATTTATTTATGTTGACTGTGCACTCAATGACAGTACAGTCAACAGCGAATCAACATTTAAAATCATGTTTTGTTTTCAGCTTTACTTTATTTCAATGACACGCTGTAACTGACCACCTCGCAAGACTTAATGACCTTTCTAATAAGAATTCACGGTCTATTCGCGTAGAGTATAGCCAAAAATACTGAAATAAAGAATAACCAACAACCCGACTGCTGAGCATTAACTACTAAGCAGACGGAACCCTTAGGTTGGTCTTATTTTTTTATTTTTTAGTTTTTTATTTGTGTCTTTTTAGTGATTTTTTAATGCTGATGTATAGGTATATAGCCTATGACACCGGCGTTGTTGTTTACATACATTACACGTGATTGCAAAGTTAATAAAATTAAGATCCGAGTGTAATAAATTTAATGTAACATTGTAGTACAACAGTGACTCATGGTTATACTAGAATGTTACTTAATAGCGATTTTTGTTACTTTTTGTTCCATTAATGCTTATTTAATATACCTATGACACTCGCGCAGGGATGAAGAATCGATTGAGACCTTATTTGTCAAAATCTGACCATTGGTTAATGAGTTTTGAGGGAACATAGAATACATACATACTTACATACATACATACGAGCTAAACACATTGACCTCCTTTTCCCGCCGCAGTCGGGTAAAAAGGCATCAACCTGCATACAATCTACACAGCTACGTTACGAGCGACTTTGCAACAGAAATGCAACGGTTACCCTGATGTCGTATTTACAACGCATTTGCCCGCCCCCTCATTTGCCTGCTCCGCCGGGGTGCCAAGTAACTAGAAGCATCGGATCGTAAACAACCATCCCTCTCGTAATTTATCCGCGTTCGCCTGTTTGCCAATAAAAACAACGCGAATATAACTAGACCTTGTAAATTGGTCGGCAGTTGGTAGTAAAATCAATTATTTAGCTCACTGTAAATTATTATCTGAAGGTTAATTATGGTGTTCTACGTGAAATATTAACGGCCGTATTAATAAAAAAACACGATTCCTCTTAAACCAATCTAAACCTCTACCTACCTATTTATTTAATCTGTGGCTACATCTTTTCCTTGTAAAATCTCCACCACAGACTATTTTAATCGGCGTTTTTGAAGTCGTTTAAGGTATCGAGTTTTTATAAATAAGACGTTAGTATTTAAAGTAAACTAGAAACTGTAACTTTGGATAGGTAGACAGGCCAAAACAACACCACTGAAAAGGGCAATTGGCGTAGCTAGGGTGGAGCTAAGTGGGCCGTGGCGATACCAAAATTGTCTAAGCCCTCCCTTCATCATAATCATCAGCCATTTGTCGCCCACTGCAAGACATAGGCCTCCTCCGTAGTTTTCATGACCATGAGGTGTTTTGCCATAATCGCCACGCTTGGCAGGCGGGTTGGCGATCGCAGTATGCGGTTGGAATCTCAGGAAGTCGCCTTCAACGACATCCACGGAAGGAAATGGAGTGACGCTATTCTTAATCCCGCGCCACATCAAGGGATCCTGGTTTGCGATCTATGGCATTATTCACATAAAGACTCACATAAAGAAAAAATATTATTATATCGGATTGAACTTCTAGGAATAGGTCGAGTGAGAAACGTTCACGTATCGGGCTAATTAGGTAGTTTATTTTATTATAATTCCTACATTGTAGAGTTCTATGTGCTGTAGAGTACCGTTTACAGCATATCAATCCTTGCAATCCTTACTTACATTCAGTTACGTTACCGGCCACATTGGGACGAAAATATAAAGGTTGATTCATCTGTCGACTGTTCTTACCGAAGTGTAAACCAATGGGGAACCTGCGTCTAACCTAGATTGGAGTGACATTGTTTTTATATATATAAGCAGCCTATAGGTATACGTCCCACTGTAGGGCACGGGCCTTCTCTCAGGGAGAGAGTATGGTCTTAATCACCACGCGTGCCCATCGCGGATTGGCGATTTCAAGCGCTGAGGTATATGAATAGCTCAGACACTCAGGTTTCCTCACGATGTTTTCCTTCACAGTTGTTTTTATACCATAGAAGAAATAATAGAAACTCATGAAAAAATTTAAAAATTAAAATACTTTTTTCACAGTTTTTGGGATCACAAAATGTGAATAATAAAATCACGATAAAATAAAAAAAATATTAGATTTAGTTCTTTCATTGAATTCTCAACGTTTTCTTATAAGGGTTTAGATGCATAAAAACATTATTTTACGAGATAACTCACATATTGATAAACACCTCATACATTATAAGACGTTTCGTGCAAGTTGTGACGTCATATTTTAAGCCAGATTTGTATGGCGCGTTTTTGTACCAGGTGATTGTATTGACTTTTCGACAGGTTATATTATGAAAAGTATTAGTCGTAGAGAAAAAAAGTTTACACGTTTATTTATCTTAAAACATGGCCTCTCCGATTATATTAATACATTTTAGTGCCCCCAGTGAGAATCGAACCCACGACCTCCGGCATGTTCATCAGACGTTAGATCATCAGCTAGACCATTGAGGCAGTTTAATTCAATTCGAATTCGAATACCTTTGAATTCATCATAAGATTTCACTGATTCATAACTTAATCGAATTGCTAGGTAGGTAATTTATTAGAGTGCTCACTTTAACATGAATCGATTACGATGACGTGCTAGACTCTTGTACAGGCAATTGGTTCGACAAAATACAGATGAACTGTTAATAATCTTTGTATAGTCCGCACAAATCTTTTTGGCGGTAACGTGAATCGCTTACTGTGAGTATTTGACTACTTCAGTAATTGACTAATAGTAACTTACTACGCATCACACCACGTCAATTACTCACACATACACTGTAAAGACAGTAAGCGATGTGCAAACGATCTGTGACTATGTTCACGTTACCGCCAAAAAGATCTGTTTATGTTAACCTAACATCACCATTATTTGTTACGGCCCCAAACTAACAGAATCTGACCAGTTTCCAAGATATTTTCTTTGCCTTTGTTATTGACCAAAGGAAACAGAGTGGCGATTAGTTTCAATTAGGTAAATGAATTTACGCGACCTGGGCTTTTAGCTAATGAGACTTGAAGTGGGTCAAACAGTTTCGCTTCAAGATCGTTTTCGGCTTTCAGCTTCGTACAGAAAACGAGACGGACGTGTGAAGCTGTAAGCCGATAGAGATAAGATCCCGAGTGAAAGATTTACTGACATTGTTATGTTAATTTTTAATTAAGTAGTAGTAAATAACCAAAGAATCTCACATGTAGAAGATAAATAATTATATGCAGAGGAACAGCGGATGTAAATATGTACTAACGTATGTAGTGATTGTGCTGTGTGGAAGTTATTATCCTACTATGTTAATATTATAAATGTGAATGTTTGTGAGGATGTTTGGATATTTGGATGTTTGTTTGTCAATCACGCAATAACGGCTGAACGGATTTACATTAAGCTTGGCGTACAGATTGACAAAGACCTGAATTGAGATTAGCATACTTGGTATGCCGGCAATGCATTCCCGTGGGATAATATTTATTTTAAGTTCAAAATAGATGGCGTTGTGCGAGCGAACGTTGTGTTTTAAAAATATATGTATGGCATTTTAAAAACCTATTTAGACGCTAAAAATTCCAGCCATTCCGGGACTTCAACCCGCGACCTCTGGCTAACCATGCTAGTGCTCTCCCAACTGAGCTAATGGGCAAGTGCAAGCATCAGCGAAATTTCGAGCCCCTTCACAAACTTCACTGTATTACGTATATGGTGTTGTGCAAGAATAGTTAAACGGATTCTGTGCCGGTGCGAAGTTCGCCGGGACAGCTAGTTATTAATATTTTATCAACTTAACCAAGAACACATACCTGAATAACTTGCATACAGTCAATGATAGATAGAGAAATAGATAATCTTTATTCACCGTAGGTGAGACATTAAAGTATATTATGTAAACAATCTTTAAATAGTAGGTAAACAATATTCATTCTGCGGCCCCACACTATCAAGCCTGTATCGTGGGTTCCAGACTAGAGGTAAGCATAATGGTTCGAATGGCGGTATAGATATTTTATGGATTTAGGTGGTATTGCAGAACATGTCTAGCCCATAAACATACAGGTACTCACAATATTAACAAAAAATTAAACTAAAGTAATGATAATAATTATCGTTCAAGTAGTATTTATTTTTGTTTTCAGATTGTGATTTTTATAATAAATGTTGTTTTTTTCTTTTTCTGCTTCAATTGTTTTATCTCATTCGCGACGACACCGAGTTACCTACACTACACATAATTAAAGCCATCTGTTGTTGGCAAAGCAAGGACAGTCCACTAAAGCAACCTGATAGGTACTACAGCTGATAAGTATCAGAATAACGAGGTGCGTCCGCAATAAACTCGGTAATCTGAACATCAATAGAACAAAGTCTACTCGTACCCAGATTAAAGTCAGACCAGACTCTTACGTAAACTAAACACTTCGGCGTTATCGACCGTTGCAACGATGTGTTTTATGAATCGGAGGTAATTTTATACTGCAAGAAATGGCCATTTGAATTGCCCATGGCAAGTGCACTAACTTTTCTCACTGTAAATTAACATTAAAACTTCACGCCCCGTGTGGATTTATTTCATGTTCGCGTTAAAACAAACTCTATGAACAGTTAATAACCAGTTGTCGTTGTAGAGGTGTATAATTACGGCGTTGTTTGTTCCAGGAGCGACAGGACGCGGCGCCGGCGCGGCGGCCTCCTCCAGTCTGCCGATGATACAATAAATTGTGATGCTGATACGAACAGGCCCCAGAAACCTGCGTCCTAGAGGGCGACGAAGGACGTTGTAGCCGACGTGCAATAATTCCTAATTATAAGTTGAAAGTGCCTAAATTTTGATAATGATGTTGGGGGGTAATCGTCGCAACCTAGTGTTCAGGGTGAGCATCGTGATCAATATCGCGGTGCTGCTGTACGCGGCCGTGCAGCTGTCGGGGAACGGAGTGGGCGATGAGTGGCCAGTGCTGACCCCGGAGACGTTGGAGCGCATGGCCAGTGGGGCCTCCGCCCCCGAGAGGCTCGATCGGAACGACACCGTACCGCCACCGCCCGCCTCCAGCGTGCGCAACCTTGAAGAGACCACGTCGCAGAAGACTCCTTCCACAATGCCTTCCACGAACAAGAGTGCATCTAGCACCGTCTCCCTGGTAGAATTAGAGAAGAGGCTGTCCAGCGGCTTTCCAGCCGAGTCAGACATGCCCATCGACTTGGACCAGGTGGATGAGAACGCGCTATCTGAAGGCACGCTGCTCCGGCTGCGAGCGGTGCTCGCGTGCAACGACCGGGACTTTTCGCGGCGCACGTACCAGCGCGGCGCCTTCTGGGTAATCCAGAACTTCGTGCGCGCGGAACACGGCTCGGTAGCGTGCCAGGAGACCATCACGTACACCACTCACGCGGGCTTCGAGTTCCTGGACAACGTGCAGCCGCTCGTTGAGAGGTGAGTTCTCTTTTAGTTATTTCCGATGACTCGTTGTATAGAGCGCCAAAGAATTTGACTGCCTCGTTGGTCTAGCTAGCTGTTAATACGCTTGGCTACCAAAACAGAGGTCGTGGATTCGATTCCCACTGGAGGCGCCGTACTTGTTTTATACAAATGGCCTCGGTTTGGATGTATTTCCATATTTGTGATGTCCTGGCCCAGTTAGATACCAATACCAAGTACTAATGAGATAGTAAGTTCTCGTAAGTAAAGACAATGCGCACGTCCTATACATATCATTCTTCATCTTAACCCCACACAACAACCGGAGAAGAGCGATTAGAACACAATCTCCTCCTAATTACAAAAGCCCCATCGGTATTTCGTCTGTTGGCACAAGAATTAAGATTGTATCTGAGTGGGAGATAGCGCTTGTTGTTGCACTTAGGTACCTCAATGTTGGCAGACTAAATTAGACGGTGGCGTCACTCGGCCACTCACGACTTCTTTAGCAATGTGGGGACAGGGTTTTGGATGCAGCCTTACTTTCAATTCTAGCTTGAGCTGCTGGTCTAGACTAATCATAATGGCTTTGTTGACCTCTAATTGCCTCTAACCTATTGAGGTTGTAGGAATTGTCCTACAGTGCATTGTATTGTAATGGTTGTCTGGAAGAAATTACTTTTAGTAATAAGGCCGCCAATTGTACTGTACTATGTTATTGTTAAATTCTCATATGTAATTCCTGGTGTACATACAATAAAGAATATTCTATCTATCTATCTATCTGTATTGTAACTATAATGTGTATGTTTTTTAGCTTCTTAGTCAGAGAACTAATTCAAATAACTTGTCACCACCATAACAATGGTTTTTAATTGTTCTTTTCAAGGTCATAATCTGACAGGTTAAATGCTTGTTTTCCCCTAACAGTTCTTTGTTGCATGAGTAAGTATATTGAGTAAGTGCACGCATTAATATTATCTAATCTCGGGCCATTAGGACGTACAAGTGCCTCGGTAGGTACATTTGTACGATGTCCAAAAATGGCATAGGAATCTTAAGATAGTTAGAAAACCATTGTAATCGGCTTATTTTATTTATTTATTGCTAAATCATGTACACAGTTATAATTACAGGTGGTATTGGTTTTTGTAGGTAAGTACATGATACCCTGTGAGGGCACTGCAATACAGTTAGTCTTATGACACAACGTTAAATTAAATTAAATTATTATTATTGATTTCTTACACGCAAAAGAATAAGTAACAAGCATACAAAATACTTCCGGACCAATCCGGACTTGGCCCCCGTGGTGGAGTATGGCCTATACCTTCCTCAGGGAAGAGACCCGTGCCCCTCGGTGGGGACATAATGGGTTGATGATGATGATACAAAATACTTAATATTTCTCAACGAGATTGAGGGTCTAGTACATTGCGCGTGGCGGTGGAACTTCGCCTTGGGTGTTCCGTTTGCGAGCCACACTACTGTGTCTGTGGAGTGGAAGTGGATCGCCTGGGTCGTCACGGGCTTCACTGCGTGCGAAGTGCGGGTAGGCTCTCACGGCACCATGCGATAAATGATATTGTCCGGAGAGCGTTGGTTTCGGCTGACGTCCCTGCGGTTCTTGAGCCACCAGGGTTGTGCCGCAGTGATGGTAAGCGCCCAGACGGTCTCACCTTGGTGCCGTGGGAGAAGGGTCGGAGCCTCTTGTGGGACGCAACGTGCGTTTGCACTTTTGCGCCTTCCCATTTGGGTTTGACAGCTGCATCTGCAGGTGCCGCTGCTGAAGCGGCGGCTAAACTCAAGATAAGGAAATATAGCCAGCTTATGCTTCATTATTTGTTCGTCCCACTGGCTGTGGAAACGATGGGAGTATGGGGGGATGAGGGAAGAGCTTTCGTAAGGGAAATCGGTCGGCGCTTGAGAAGTCGTGGGTATGACCATCGTTCCGGGGCATACCTGATGCAGAGGATTTCCCTGGCGGTGCAGCGGGGGAACGCTGCTAGCGTCATGGGAACTTTTGGATCAGGCGTGTCCCGGGGCGGTATATTTAATTAGTTTAATTTAATATTTAGTTTACTCCTTAGTTACAAAATGTATGTGTGTAATATTTAGTTAAGTTATTAAAATGTAACAACCCTAAAACTTGTGGAATGCAATAAACATGTGATGAAGTAAATATTCATTTAAATCATAATAACAGTTTTTGATTAGCATATTTTTGAGTTTTTTCATCTTTTATGTTTTCAGGTAGTTGATTATATATATTTATCAGTGATACCTAGGGACTATAAAACAGTAGAGCTGTTGTAGTATTCGACCTTGAATGGCTTCGAGTTTGCGTATGAGGAATTGCTAAGATCGCAATATTGCAATGGATGTCTAGTCACATACCTATCCAAGAACGTTTCATTCTTACACATAGCCTGTACGACATCTGCCAACCTATACAAATATAGTTTTTAAAGTTCGTATCCCTCGGTTATGCAACTATTCTCACTGAAACAATCAGGGCAGTAAAACAATGTGTCAAATAAATGCTTTCAAAAATGCAGAAAATCTTTTTTTACGTAAAAACACATGACAGCATATATCGGAGTTTACGCTAATAACCGAAATCTGTCTATTCCTTACTTGGTGATAAGCTGTACTGAAAAAAAAAATGGTTAGTTTAGTTGACGCGAACATTCCTACTTCGAAAAGAAGTGCTCACAATTCACGTGCAAACTTATTGGCAGAAAGATGAACCAAATCTCTGACTGATCTAAATCTTCCGATGTATTAGTCCATCAATTTAATATTCTTTTGAAATCATCTAAATGGAATTGGCAATATAATATTAGAAGGTCGAATTTATACTATTTTGTTCTTTTATAAACCTCTTTAGTTGAAATGTTATTGGGTAATCGGCATGTCATCTATTAAATGTACTGTGTTACCTCACATCTACAATTGAGTCAAGAATCAAGATCACAATACAATGGTATTATAATGGGGCCATTCGTGGGATGGGCGTCGAATTGATTATTATATTATGCCATCACAGAGGTTGATCACAACCAGGGGCCTGTTTCATAGAAATACAATTAATGGTTTTCTAGGACAATTCGATGTACACTGCAAAGTCGATTAACCCACAGATTAACAAGTAGACTCTGCTACGCAATGTATCTCGAATTATCATAATAAACTACGAATTGTAGTTTTATGAAACTCGGCACAGGTAGATAGATACGTTATCAAACTCTATTTATTATTTGATTCCGCACGATAATTCCAATAGCTCAGAAGGACCTTCGTAACTGATTTATAATTTTCCTCAAATTAGAAATGACTCCGTAGGCGGTGTATACTATAGGGTACTATACTCGTATGCTGTTTTTTTATCACTGACCATAGTCAAATATTAGGGGTTAAAGTATGAAATTGCCGTTTTATTGCAATAGGTTCTTTGAATTGACATAGAATCTTCATGGTTTGAGGTTTTCGAATGAAACTTTTTTCAAATGGTTTCTATGATGTTCTTTTTTTAAAAATTGTGAAACATTTGAATATCGACTTTCAATTGTTTTTGTTATTCAATTTAGACAAGAAAGATGGATACTGCGAAAATTCGAGTGATTATGAGGCACCCATTTTTCGTATTTTTTTATTTTATTGATTTGACGCAAGTGAGTCAATATTTTGGGTAAGGTAACGTTAAACCATGCCGCTAATTCCTGGGTAGTTTGACTAGGGTCGGCTTCCACTATCTCTCTTAATTCATCGTTATTCACCTGTGTGGGCGGTCTTCCTCGTGGCTCGTTCTTTAAGTCGAAATTTCCATCACGAAAGCGTTTAAACCAAAATCGCACGGTGCGTTCATTAGTAGACCCCTCTCCAAACGCAGAATTGATATTGCGGGCTGTTTCTGCCGCGTTAGTTCCGCGTTGGAACTCGTATTAAAAATCACTCGAATTTTCGCAGTATCCATCTTTCTTGTCTAAATTGAATAACAAAAACAGTTGAAGTCGATATTCAAATGTTTCACAATTTTTAAAAAAAGAACATCATAGAAACCATTTGAAAAAAGTTTCATTCGAAAACCTCAAACCATGAAGATTCTATGTCAATTCAAAGAACCTACTGCAATAAAACGACAATTTCATACTTTAACCCCTATTATTACAATCATTAGTAATCGTTATCAAGACAACGTCACAAGCTGTGTCAAGGGCATCAAGACCTATTGTTGTTAGTAAGAACAAGGTTCGAATCAAGCTCTACGTAAACGCGCCCTTTCCATTTCACAACCTAGTTGTCTTCGTTTCCCGTTTGGTCGCTTTCTTTTCGTGATATTTTTTTCCTACAACCACTTCTGCATCGTTACGTCATACTATAATCGAAGGTTCGTGTCGATGTCGCAACATTGATCTCTCGGACGAGGTATTCCGACTATGTAGAGCAAATACAGTTATCTCGCTGATCTCTAGCTTGGCTTGATGCGCGTTTGATGGCAGGTCTATGATTATAAGTAAAAAATCTACCGTAATAGAAGGAAAGAAAGGCATTTATTATACCAACAAGACACATCCCAGAAACAAAATAAACATGCACAGCAACAAAAAGAAAACTAAATACAAAACAGACAAATCAAATAAATAAAACAGGACCATAGATGTAGCCAGCGGTGTGTTGCCACAAACAAAAGGCAGTTGACTCAGCGTTGTGCTGAGGAAGTGATCCCTCAGCGCTGATTTTCAGTCAGTGCCTTCGATAACTCATAATGAACTATGATGTATAAGAAAATCTTTTCTATCTAGGTACATTTAGTAATTTACCGGGTTATATAAAAAAAAACCACGGATCTATATACTTGTACAGTAGACTGCTGGTACTCGTACTATTTTTAATGACCCGCAATGCTCATATTAGATATTTATATGCTGCTCAAAACAATTACGGGAATATGATTTCGAAGTAGAATAAAAAATGTTCTTCGTTTTTTAATTATAGCTGCCCCCCGAATATTAAAGTGTAATTTTTCATAAAAATAAAAAACAAAAGAACATCAGCGTTATGGTAGCCAAGAGTCTACTTTATGTACACCTAAAAAAAATATGACGTCATTGAATTTTCTTGACTTTTAATTAGGTACAGAAAAGTTTTATGTGGCCTTCCAAGTCTTCTGATTGTTGTTATTGATTGAAGTGAGTGTTAATTTGGTTTTGAAAGTAATTGTGCGAGATCTGACTGAAATCCAAATATCTCGAGCGGTCACTCTGCTTCAAGAGGGTTCGATCTTGAATTTCCTTGCTACCTTGTGCACATAGACTCTTGGCCACCATATTAAGAACTACTAACGAAAACGCTGATATTCTTTGGTTTTTAATTTTCTTAAAGGATGCCACTTTAATATTTAGAGGCCAGCTATAATAAAAAACCTAAGCAAAAAGTTTTACTACACTTTGAAATTTTATTCCCCTAATTGTTTTGAGCAGTTTACGGTAACGGGTCTAATCGCCATCAAGATTTAATAATTAACTTTAGTAACCAATATGCAATTGCGATAAAACCTGTTTAATGTATTACTAGGTACGATATGGGTAAGTATATTGGTCAATTACTATGAATGTATTTTTATCATACAAATATATATTTATCATACAAATGAGGTGGTTACATACCTACAACACATCATTCTATTTCAATAATAATAATGCTCCTGAAAATAAATTACGGTCGTTGGTAGGCCATTATAAACCGATTTTTGCACTAACTACTTGTTTTTTTACAGAGGTTGATTTGAGTAATTGCCGTAATACGCTATTCAGACCGAGCTATTTATGTGAACGCGATCATGGGTTTTGCATTAAAATGCCTAGATAGAGTGTGACTCAGCTCTAGCAAATAGTTTTTAGCTAGTCTACTGCATTCCTGTAATTTTTTTGAACAGACAATAATTGGATTTGTTTTCTTACTTAGCCTCTTTTGTGTCCCACTGCTGGACCTGTCCATGTCCCCAGCCACTTCGCACCATCCCGGCAAGAATGCATTAAGGTAGTCCTGCCGTCTTCGCCTTGGTCTGCCGCAACAAACATTGCAGATGTTGGGCTTGCGACCGACAGGTGAAAGTGGGACTGGGCTGGCCATTGAATTTAATTTAATTTCTGCCGTATGAGCTTAGATAAGTGGGTCATCATTGCGACCGACTGGGTCCCGGAAAATGGCAATTAGTATGTCCAAGAGACAAACAGTACTGAAATGTATATGAAAAAAAAAGAACTAAGTATATTTGGAAAAGTCCACACACATCAAATATTTCCACTATCCACTTTCGTTTCCCATTTCATCGTTCCTTTGAATACATTTGTCTGATAATACACTTTTTTAAAAACCTATTTAGAGCTCGTGAACCCGTGACCTCTGGCTAACCTTGCCAGAGGTCGCGGGTTCAAGTCCCGGCATGGGTAGAATTTTTAGCCCATAAAAAAGTTTTTTAAAATTATCCTCAGCTCGGGTTAGTGCAACGAAAAGAATATAATGATAATACCCTTATTCATTTTTTTAGGTATTACCTTTGGGTTTGACTCAATCTTTTGGAGTGTTATTCTGTTGCACTTAGGTAGTGTGTCTGATCTACTCTTAGGTAACATGGCGTCATAAACTGTGGGTAAGTAATGCTTTGTTAAATTGTTTCAGCCCAGCGTCTTAACTATTGTTACTCAACCCAATATAATAATAGTAGTTTATGTGACTGTCACATAATGAGGGTTATTAAAACACGAGCGAGATTTTAAAAGAACGAGCCTTGGCGAGTGGGGAAAGGGGAGGTGTTCTACTTTTCAATATGAACAGCTTTTGCTATCTTCAACATAGAAAAAATATCATCTGTTTCATACTAAAGTTACCATCTGCGGCATTAAAATATATGGAACATTAAAGACCTATTTAGAGGCTAAAAATTTACAATTTAAAATTTAAATGTTAGTGCAACAAAAAGAATATAATATATGGAACTACTCATACTTTTATCTCCCCGGTAGTAGGTAAAGGTGTTCGAATTGACCAACGTACCCACATTATGAACTACACTGGCCTGCAAAACTAAGTATCACACTTTTAAAATTGCAATATTTTTTTATGTACACAAGATATAATTTAGAAATAAAAAGGACTGGAAAAAAAGTTTTATTTTGCAGTATAGTCTAAAAGAAAGCTGATAAAATTAGTTGATAAACGTTTTTTTATTTTAAATCTTTAACTTCTTTAGTTTAGAAAAAAATATAAAATGAAAAGTGTGATACTTACTTTTGCAGGTCAGTATATTTTGAACCTGGCTGCACAAGTACAGCGACTTGTTTGCTAAACTTGCTATCTACGAGACGCCCACGCCCATTCTATAATACTTACTACTTGACTAATAATGATAATTGCACTACTGACTTAGTTTAATTAAGTATACCCACAGCGAGTAATTAATATTGGAGTTTAGGTAGCTATTATAGCAGCTTTAGTTCACGTCTGGGTAGGAGTGGAAGCTCGTTTCTGGCACACGCTACCTCTTGACCACGATATTTATAATACCACAGAAGAACAGTCTTTGATGGATTACATCAAAAATGAGACAATCCACCAAAGAACTAAGTGACTAACATAGCCTATAAGATTAGCAAGCTGTAGTGGCAGTGGGCTGGTCACATATGCTGAATAACCGATGGTCAATGGGGTGCAAAGGTTATCGAGTGAGACCACTTGCTGGCAAACGCAGCGCAGCCCACCAGCGCGCTCGACAAAGGTGACTTGAAATATCGGATATCACCTTTTATAATTTTAAACTTGTAAGGGTGTGCGAATAAGAGGTATGCCACAAGTAAACGCCGCCTTAGCTCCATCCTTCATAGAGCTGAAACTTCTGTGCGTAACTTTGTTTCGTGTCCACGCCGACCGACACCGTTGGCTCACCTTGAGCTTGACTGATCGGCACACTATCATAATGAAAGCCTGCGCCTTTTTTTGCACTAAACGTGAATCTAGGTTGCTGAGAAATAACTGCCTTTTTGTTTAAAGAAATCATTGTCAAGAAAAACACGCACAAAAAAGAGTTCGACAATTTTTTCCTGGATCTCATCAATAGATCTTGACCCTGGAACACCTTGAGGGTACCTCTTTCTAACAAAACAAGAATTAGTGAAATCGGTCAACGTGGTACAAAATTATCTCTGAGCACACATAAAATAAAATATACGGGCGAAATTGAGAACCTTCTTTCGTTATTACTATGATAGGTTATTGCAGTTACGTCTTAGTCCGGGCCGGCATTATTTAATAAAGACTCAATATTATTTTTTTGCCATCGACACGCTAAGAATAGAAGTAAAATAGAAGAGAATAGATTTTTTTTCTGGCTGCGCAATAAAGTGTTCTCTGTCTATCTATCTAATATAGGTAGTCTCGAAACTCGTGAGATCAGTTAATTTACTTACCCCCGGTCTCTCGTACACTAACAAGCTGTTAATCTACTGTTAACAGCTGTCAGGGGTTTTTTTTGTATGCACTTTGGTCAATTGACAGCTGTTAACAGTAGATTAACAGCGTGTTAGTATACCAGAAACTGGGGGTTAGCATCTATTGTGTCCCATAGCTGAACAAAAGTCTCCCCTCCTGCTTTCGACCTCTCTTTATCCTTAGCCACCTCTCACCATCTTCTGCTGCCATCTTCGCCTTGGTCTGCCGAGTCGTCGTTTGTGTCTGAGATGGGCGTGTAAAATAATCTAACGATCGTTTTTTTTGCGTTTTCTATAGAATATAATATAAATGTTTGAATAAAACAGCATAAATACCTAATTACTCTTTTTCTGGCTGTTCCTTAGGTAGGGAAGACAATCATGAGAAATAACATCGAACAACTTGGTACTTATAACGTACCATTGCACAAAAGAAAAAACTGGCCAAGTGCGAGCCGGACTCACGCACGAAGGGTTCCGTACCCTTCCGCCCACTGCAGGACATAGGCCTCCCTCATGGTTTTCCAAGCTTCGAACATAACTATTTATTTTAATTTAATTATATTTTTGAAGCGAATATAGAACTAAATATTCTGACAATATTTGAAGTGTCTATCTGTTGCCGTTATTAATATCGAGCAAAAAACGGCAAAAAATACGTTTATTGTATGGGACAAAAATATAAATATTTATTTTACTCTGTTTTTAGTATTTTTTGTTACAGCGACAACAGAAATGCATCATCAGTGAAAAATTCAACTGCCTAGCTATCACGGTTCATGAAGTACAGCCTAGTGACAGACAGACAGACAGACAGACGGACAGTGAAGTCTTAGTAATAAGGTCCCGTTTAGTACCCTTCGGGTAGGTACGGAACCCTAAAAACATCCAATCCTACTTACTCAGGTTATCCTCATAAGCTTTACTGTTAATCTTGACGCAAACCCTTTCTGACACAAACTAACTCAATACATTTAAAATCAATGTTCAGCCGTGTAAAACATAAGATACTGATCGTCTTTTCAGCAGGCATATCAGTACTTTGTACAGCGAACATTATTTTACGACATTCAAACCGCTTAAACTATTTTAAGCAGCATTTACAAAACCGTCCAAGTGCGTGTCGGGCCACTGGCAGTGTAAGGTTCCATAGAAGGAGGCTTTTTTATCTGCTTTACAGATCTAACAACTTCATCAAAGTAATTTTCAATGGATTTTGTACCAAGTTTTCCATTACTCGTTAACTTGTAAAGCCTACTTAAAAACCTATTTAGAGGCTAAAAATTCCACCCATGCCGGGACTTGAACCCGTGACCTCTGGCTCACCGTGCCAGCGCTCTCCCAACTGAGCTAATGGGCAAGTGCAAGCGTCGATGAAATTTCGAGCCTCTTTACAAACTTCTCTATATTACGTACAAACGTAACGTACGTACGTATTAGCCTCTAAATAGGGTTTTAAATTGTCCTCAGCACGGGTTAGTGAAACAAAAAGAATATAAGCCTACTTAGCTGTGAGAGTTTTTCTTTTAAGTTCATTATATGTGCTACTGCCCTGAATTTTTTCACGTTTCTACAATCAACCGTTTAGCCAGGAGACGGGGGGACGCGGGACGCCCTACCCTAACAGAAATTTGTGCTTTAAAGCTTAATATTTCGCAAACAGAACCCTAAGTCGAAAAATAGTCACTTTACCCAGAATATTTTTAAGCGACCAATCCGAGGATACCCCACACTATGGTATAGGCTAGAAAAAAATTGCTTCCCTAATATAGGTGTAAGGGTAGGGGTAGCCTAGAATATTTTTTTTGAGATTTTATTCTACCATTTTGTCGGCTTGATAAATATGCACTTATATCTATGCCAAATTTCAGCTCTCTCGTCCTTATCGTCTCTGTGCTAAGCCACGGACAGACAGACAGACAGACGGACGGACATGGCGAAACTATAAGGGTTCCTTGTTGACTACGCAACCCTAAAAACGCGATCGTAACTACAGATTATCTAAGCTGCCCCTGAGGAGTGTTTTAGAGGAATCCTGTTTTATATAAATAAAACCGGTACCTAGAGGTTAAGAGATTGTAAAGCGCGTACTCTATTCAAATTAATATGCATTAACTATGATAGAAATTCCATCTAAGTGAATATGACAAAACAATGAAAGAGGAAATGGAGATAGATAGGGAGGGCTTGGACAAAAAGCCCTACAAACAATAAGCATTCGTGGATGAATGATTTACCGGACACAAAGGAAAACCACTTCGGAAACCAGGAGTTATTCAATAAAAAAAATTAAATAAAAACCGACTTCGAAACAGACTAATAAGTTAGAAATAATTTAAGTAATTGGAAGTATGTATACATGCAGGTATTGTAGAAGTATAATTTGGGGTCGGTGCCAAAAATATGTATATGTGCTGGGCATGAAACTCGGCACTGGAAGAAAAATAAACAAGACCCTTATGACCATAATTTACCCTACTTAATTCGTTGCTTTAAAATTTAAAAAAAGCGGTGGTAGCCTAGTGGGTAGAGCATAGGACTCGGAAGCGGGAGACCCAGGTTCGATTCCCAGTGCGGGCATGTACCTATGACTTTTATTTCTAAGTTATGTACATTTGTGAAGTTATAGTAGCAATACCACTCGCTAACGGTGAATGAAAACATCGTGAGGAAACCTGAGTGTCTGAGCTATTCACATACCTCAGCGCTTGAAATCGCCAATCCGCAGTGGGCACGCGTGGTGATTAAGCCCACACCCTCTCTGAGAGAAGGCCTGTGCCCTACAGTAGGCCGTATATAGGCTGCTTATGTAAATTTTACGTTCTCAATTGTCACCTCCGAAAGTCTTCACCAGAACATCACCAAATTACCTTGGGACTACATTTACGATATTTTATGAAACATACGGATATTACTAAAGGATGGGTCCATTAGGCCTTATTTACTGCTGTTCATTGAAGAGTTCCGTTCTCCATCTCTGAAAGTTTTCATCAGATCTCCACCAAATTAAATGGGACCAATGGGACGTTATATCTATTCGAACAAAAAAATATATCCGTGTGGCGCCGGATTAAGAATAGCGTCACTCCATTTCCTCCACTCATACTGCGATCGCCAACCCGCCTGCCAAGCGTGGCGATTATGGCAAAACCCCTCATGGTTATGAAAACCATGTGGGAGGCCTATGTCCTGCACTGGGCGTTAGATGGCTGATGATGAAGAAAAAAAGAATTGTCGAAATCGGTTAAGATTTGACGGAGTTATGCTAAAACATAGCCAAAATGTTTGAAGTCTGTTAAAAATATGCCGTTTATATGCTCGTGGCAGGGATCGTTATCCATGCATGAGTGTATGAAACATTTGGGAATTCTGTGAACTTCAATTGACATTTGATAACACGTTTACCTGTCGCCCAAAGCAGTCGCCGCGTTTTTGTGGTAGACACCGTGGAAAAGACGCTGACAATGACAAAATTGAATCAGCACATAATGAAGTATCCAGGAACTGAATTCTTAGACAAGTATGTTTTGTGACGAAAATAAATAAATATAAAATAATTTATAAATAAAATAAAGATATAAACGTTAAACATTTTTACCAATACGAAGAGCTGTAAGAACTGCCACTGACTCAATGAGTTTTTAATTAGAATGCGGACTGAACGGTGACTAACAACTTTATCAATCGCACCTGCAAATTGTACCGTATATTCGAAGATCAATACTTTGATAACGAAGCCTCTTGGTAATTAACATCACCAAAGGCTTAATTTCGAGTGGATGACCAAACCGGTCCATCCGGCGACTATAATTTTCCGACTACACCGGCGGGTTGCGACACAGAAGAAAAGTGAAAATGCGTGGATTTGAGGTCGTTCAAACACGGAGTGTCGGTGGTCTCAACAAATATTATACAAAAGTACACAAAGTAGCTTCAACTTCAAATTTAGCTGTTGCAAAACTGCAATTTCAAGACATTCGTCCCGAAAAAATTAATCACCTAGCGGCGTCATCGCCGCCGATTTTTTGCGAAATAAAGTTGATGATTTTTGCGAAATAAAGTTGATGACAGGCTACTGAAAATACACTACGAAGATACGCTATGAAAAAGGTCTAAAACAACAAGAAACCTTCAAGTAGTGGCTATGTGGTTACCGCTGGCATGAGTGAAAGAGGTTATTAAGTGGCTCTGCTGTGCTGAATTTTTTTATGAAATAATGGTGATGATAGGCCCCATTACACAATATACCAAACTGATGCGACCCGTGTGTAGAAATTCGCACCTCATTACACAAACAGTGGCGATTACGACAAATTACACGATACGAGTAAACAGGCAGCAGACCGGCTAGCTGGCTACTGTTAGGGGCCTGTTTCATAGAACTACAATTCGTGGTTTACTATTACAATTCGATGTTCATTGCAAAGTCGATTAACCCACAGATTGACAAGTAGACGCTGCTACGCAATGTACCTCGAAATGTCATAATAATTTACGAATTGTAGTTTTATGAAACTCGGCCCAGAAGACCATTGTATATTATGCTTGCTTAGGTTCCGTATTATTACGTTGCATCTTGGCTGACAACTTTCGCTGTGCGCACTGTTACCCAACGTAAGGTGATAGCATTCCTGAAATCAAGTGGGTACGAGGTTAAGAGGTAGCTTACCTTGGTAACATTGCGTGATCAGATCAAACACGGAAACAAATGCCATCAAGTCAACGTTCGAACGTTTCTCTCAAACGGTTGACAGAAGAATGTGTTTTTCAAGCGGGGTCAGGCACCAGTCTGACCCCGGAACGAGTGTTTGCCAAAAGCCATATTGCAAACAGAAATAGTACTACTACTGAGCGAGTTTCGTTTTCGTATCAAATAGATCCCACAATCATAAAACCAGTTTCACAACTCCTATAAAACAAAACACACAACTAAGTCAAATAACAATTTACATACACGAGTAGCTTGATTTGAACATGAAAACCAGAAAATTCTATTCAATAGTAAATTCAACCGTAGAAATTACATATGAATTGGATACATACTTGTATCGTATGCTATTTATGATCCTAAAGAAGAGTATAATATAACAAGTAATAGACAATCTTAATTCTACGCAATAGGGTCGTAATAACCTTGGCGTGACCGAGGAACGTACGCGCGCACGTGGGGATTGGTACACAGCCCAGGCAAACCTGTTCTGTCTGATTAAGCATGCAACAATTTCATCCTCGGTTTTCTAACGCATTGGCCTCAAGCGAATATGTGTCAGTCATTCACAATCCCAGAATCACATTGTCACATTACCGCAGAATGGAAGCCTTGCCAGCTGTGGAATGTCGAGAAATTGCAATTTTATTTAAGGTCTAAAGCAGACTGTTATACATGAAACCTCTTCACTTGAAAGTTAAGCCCGTTACATGCGATAAGTGCTTTTAAATCAACAGCGCCAGTTCTGGTGAAACCCTAGGTGGTCTGTACAGTGTACATGTTGGTAGCACGATTGGCAAGTAGTTTAGTGGCGAGTGGGCGGCGAGCGAAAGCAATCTGAAGTTGCGGAATAGATCGCGTGAGAGTAGACTTTGAGTAATGAGCGGCTGCAAGATGCCGGACTGATGTTTCGTTTTAATGAAGCTACTAGCGATACGGGTCAACCGTTGCATGGCCTGCTATAACTGATAACTAATGATGCAACGTTACCTGAAATTACACTTGATTGATTTTAGATACAGGAAATCCATTTAAGCAGAGCTGTAAAATGTTTACGGCTTGCTCTTGCGGCGCCGTATGATTATACCATGAATGTGCTAGTTACGCAGATGATATTCATTGAAGTGCGGAGGAAATGAATGAGAAACGGTGTTATTATTGGGTATTGGTTCGCTTCAGCAAACATCATCTGGTGCGCTGGTGCGACTCAAAATTGTATTGCCCCGTTCCGTAATTTACATGAATATTAGATCGTAGTTTGATCTGGCGTGCCTTTCGACACGGGATCATTAGGCATTAGCACTAATGCTATGTTTTGTGTATGGCGAACTGCTCGCAGTAGGTTGAGCGATGCGCGGAGGCCTTGCGGTCAACCCAGATGAGCCAGGCCTCTCCCATTACGGCATAGAGATCCACTGTACTGTTACTTATCCGCATGACGACTGCGGTAAGTTGGTAACTCGTGTCGGCCGAGCAACTGCATGTGAATTTAATTTATGGCTTGTGAAAATTCCATTACTAATAGACTTACCGGCTCGAGCGCTCTCCGCGCTCATGGCTCGTTTGCAAGACAACCGCACACCTTACGACAGCCATTATCTATTGTCTGCCATCTGCGATCAAGGTACTATTAACTGAATGCTAACCCAGTGGCCTGACATACTGATGTTACGCAGCCCGTCGCTGTATTGTGAACTCTGAAGTATCACAAATAAATCACGATTGTAAATGTCAATCCAAAGATTCCAGGTTTAACTACGACTTACGTAACTAGTCTCGTCGTGTTATGGATAGCGCCCGTTCACTGAATCTTACGCAGGAAAAATAGTTTTGTTTATTTTTCAGACCTATTTAAGATAAATAGTGTTTGACCGACAGGGTATAGGTAAGTTGCAATAAATATTCTTGACTAGTCTACGAATCGGACCCCTGAGATTTGACGATGTGAGACCTTTCGACGGGTGGTTTAGTTACGCTTGGATTGGACGGTCGTCTATGTGTGAGCATCAAATAACTCTTCCTCCTCAATTCATACGTGCTTCTTCCGTTTACTGATTGTCTTGAAACACGATCACTGACTCACATACCTATTAAGACGATCACCATTGAACGATCGTCTGACCTGACTACCGATATGATGCGATGCACGGCGAGCACGCGCAATCACATGACATGGACCCTCAATGTCAAGATAATAGAGTACCTAGGTGTACGACGGTCGATTGCTCAATCTATTTTGGACATACCTGCTTAAACTTACTGCATGCATTGCTCTTGCAACTTTTCTCGTTCCAATAAAAAAAAAAACAACAATTTCCAGATTGTATACTTTACCAGTTCCTTCTTGGTTTGGACTCACCACTTAAGACCGTATCAAGTACTATTCAACCTAAATTGGACACCGCTGTCATCAAAGCGCTACTCCTCAATAGACCACTTGATTTTTTTACTATTAACTTTTTACTGCATTGTTCTGATACACATTAATTCTTATGAATATTCACGCTTCATACAAGTTAAGTGAACGGTGCCGATATAACAGTTATGTCTTCAACAACGACGTTATGTGAATATATTAATTTAAAGAAAAAATAAGGTTAGCATTCATTTTAGACAAAGTAATGTCGTGCTCTTGCGTAGCATTATGCAAAGAATGACTTTTTTCCAGTAGAAAATAGAAATAGAAGATGTTTGTTTTCAGACATAGTAAGACACTATAACGATAACAAAATTTTAATGAGACATTTATTTAACAGCATTCAATATTGAACATTTAGCACTCAGCATTGAATTCGCTCAGCGTGCTATGGAAAGGGCTATGCTCGGGGTTTCTTTGAAGGATCGAATCCGAAACTAGGTGATCCAAAGTCACCGACATAGCCCACCGAATTAGCATGCTGAAGTGGCAGTGGGCCGGCCATATTATCCGAAGAACTGATAACCGATGGGGTAGACGAGTTCTTGAGTGGAGACCGCGGATCGGAAAACGTAGTGTAAGACGTTCTCAGACTCGGTGGAGCGATGATCTTTGCAGTGCGGCTGGCAAGAGCTGGATGAGAGTAGCCGAGGACCGTGCTCAGTGGCGTGCTATGTTAGAGGCCTATGTCCAGCAGTGGACTAGCATAGGCTGATAATGATGATGATGATTGAATTTACAACTCTGATTGACTTTGCAATGTCTCATTCGCAGAATATTTTGTAGAGATGGATGGTTGGAGCCGCCATCACGTAGTGCACTAAGCCCTGGGGCACATAGGAAGGACGTAGGACGAGGGCGTGGAAAAGATGTGACGCGTTTTATAGAGTTCGCGTCCTCGCCCCGTATTATATGTGTGGGCTGTGTCCCATCGTTTCAATAAATTTTGTATGAAAGTTAATTGAAAGAATACCGCGTCTTTTCCACGCACTCGTCCCACGTCCTTCCTATGCGCCTCACGCTCAAAAACTTCTCGTCCCTCGAGGCGAGCTAGCCATAAGTACCTAGTTTTCTTTTTTCATTAGAAATGCGAATTTATTTTGATGTAAGTAACCCAGACCGTGATCGAAATGCTGTAATAATATCAAATTCAAATATATGAAACCAAACCAAGGAGAACATATTGGGTGTTATTTAATAGCTCTGTACCAAATTAACACAAAATGAACTGATTATTGAAGTACTCCTACCACAAAGTGTAAAATTTTTATATCGTGATAAAAATTGGATACTTGCTGTTTAATACAACTTTTATCACCATGTAAACGGCTAACATGTACGACATTAAAGTAAGGCCGACTTGCACCACTTTCTTAAGTGGCTTAAGTGACATTTAAGAAACTGTGCCATTTGGTCTAAGCAATAATACATACATACATAAACTTACGCCTGTATCCCAAAGGGGTAGGCAGAGACCAGGGACTGCCACTTGCCACGATCCTGACAGATCACTTTCGCTTCCGCAACATTCATTAATCGTTGCATGCACGCACGCCGGTTTCGGGTACTTTTTATCTTGCCCTTTGTTAATACATCCCCTATTTGGTCGAAGTATGTTCGGCCTACAGCGCTGGTAGCCTAGTGCGTAGAACATTGGACTCGGAAGCGAGAGACCCAGGTTCGATTCCCAGTGCGGGCGTGTACCTATGACTTTGTTTTCTAAGTCATGTACATTTGTGAAGTTATAGTACCAATACCACTCGCTAACGATGAAGGAAAACATTGTGAGGAAACCTGAGTGTCTGAGCTATTCACATACCTCAGCGCTAGAAATCGCCAATCCGCGGTGGGCACGCGTGGTGATTAAGCCCATACTCTCTCCCAGAGAGAAGGCCTGTGCCCTGTAGTGGGACGTATATAGGCTGCTTATGTACGTTCGGCCTAAGCCTGAGTATTTATCGATTGAGGTACTAGGTAGTCCGGGTTATCTGTAACAGACTGCGATAAAATGATAGCTGGATTATGGATCATCCAGTTATGGATGCGATAAATAATTGACCAGACAGACATCGCTCCTTATTTCAATACGTAAAGCAAAATACGTTACGCGATAGTAAGATAATAACGTTTATCGCAACGTGCAGCAGGGGCTGCGAAGGGAAATGTGTCCTAAATATAATAATATGATGTTTTGCGAATTTTTAGTACCAATCTTGTTTGCAGTGTCCATCCCCTCGCTAACTGTGAATGAAAACATCGTGAGGAAACCCGAGTGCTTGAGTGTTCACATACCGCAGTGAACTTGAGTGTTGACATTGCCAATCCGCGGTGGGCACGCGAGGTGATTAAGCCCATACTCTCTCTCTCTCTCTCTCTGAGAAGACCTAATGACCTACAGTAAGACGTACTTTGTTTATATCTTTTATAAGTTACTAGCCTACCCCCCAAATATTGTTTTGCCATATTAATTAATTACCCTATGACCTATTCTCAGACCTACCAAATATACACAAAAAATTTAATAAAAGTCGGTGAAGCCGTTTCGGAGAAGTTCGATAACAAGCACTGTGACATGAGATTTTATACAGGGCGTCCCACGGCTCTGATACATGGAAGGAAAGCACCTTGAATATCTATTTCCTTTAAACAAGTATCTACTAGTTTGCTGGTGTTGCTCGTAACTGCTGCGAGCAGGTCAACCTTTATATTTTTGTTGCAAACAGTGCACACCTAAAGATTGATGCGCTGTCGATTGTACCTACCTGCACTGCCGTGAGTCGACTCTGCAGACGATTCCATAATCCATACCAGACACGCAACGCAAGCCTGTGTAAAGAATCTCGACTATCAATTAAATCCATTCATTTTCTACACCGCGAAGGCGAGTAAAAGTGAATTTATTCGCTTTATCCACCAAATTGCTGTGTAGTACCTAGTGACGCACGCTCGAAAAGAAAATTGCGGCCCTTTGTGGGCAATAATGAACACAATCATGAGACGTCGTCGTGTTAGTGACCGACGAAAACGCCGATGTTGCTGTTGTGGAAGGATACAGATTACGAATGTGAGCATTTGTTGTGAGGGAAACAAGCATTATTATATGGGGATGCATTAAAGGAGACTAAGGTAGTACTTTATCGATCTACTAATTAAGTTAATGTATTATTCAAGTCAGGCAAAACCTGAAAACTGTTTCTTTAATGAGGATAAATTATGATCTTAAAACTTGATTAGATTAGATCAAACTCTTCATCACCATACACGATAAAAGTACATCATCATCAGCCATTTGACGCCCACTGCAGGACATAGGCCTCCCTCATGCTTTTCCAAGCTTCCCGATCTTGTGCCGCCCGCATCCAGCGACTCCCTGCCACCGTAACCAGGTTGTCAGACCATCTGGAGGGGGGCCTACCCACGCTGCGTCGTCCAGTCCACGGTCGCCAAGTCAGAACTTTTCCGCCTCGACGGCCATCAGTTCTCCGAGCTGTGTGCCCCGCCCACTGCCACTTCAACTGAGCAATTCTTGGAGCTTAGAGAAGTTAATTCCGCAAGATAATTTCAATCCAGGTATTTGTGGGACTGGACGGTCCTAGTCACGGTACACACAATTTTTACAAATTCGATCCGTGAAAAAGATATGATTTTTTTCCTCAGTGGCGTCTTGGATCATGAAATGGATCTCCTTAAATATCACAATTATGAAATTTACAAGCACACGCCGCCGCCGACAGAGTAACACGTGTGATTTACGCTTCTTTGTAATCCCGCCAGTCCAGCGGGATCCCGCAAAATTTACGACCGAGATTAGTCCCGCAAAATGTATGCGGTATCCCGGTATTTCGGGATCCCGGTATCCTGGGATTGCATTCCCTGTTCGAGCTATATAATAGCCCGGGTTATTCTGCAGATCTCCTCGTTCCTGATTCAATTACGCATGAAACTCATATCATAGCTCTCTCAATCGCTCGTTGGGCGACCTGAAAAAGTACATGGAATTTCTTAAATTTGACGCAGTCAATTTGTATGAAACATTACGTTTTGAGAATTTTGGACTCTTATTATCTTATCGTCGTTGACCGACCGAAATACAAGATAGCTCGAAAAGTTAATCATTACAGTTTTCAGATTTTGCGCTGTTTCAATAACACTTTATATAATTACTTAAATGACTCACCCTCGATAAACGAACTCTGCGCCCTTATGGGCTGAAAAGGCACCGTGAATGGGTACGTCCGCAGTACGTACAGTTGCCAGCACGCCTACTTTTATTTACGTGCACTCTATTCAGTTGCGTTACGGGCTACTCTGCTGTCAATTGATGTGCTGTAGACTGCATGTAGGTTTGCCCGACTAATTAATTTGACTTCACATAGACGTATAACGGTCTCAGTACCAGGGTACGCTAGATGTGACTTAGAATTCTTCGGACTTTAGTAAAGTCCAATTAACAAACAAAACATGACATAAAGTCACGCCTCGATCCCGGATAGGTAGGCAGAGAGCAGTCTGCCACATGTCGCGATCCTGGCAGATCTCTTTGAGAAAAAACAAATTAACAAATTACAATTAAAATTGGTCTTACATATCCATCGCAAACTCATCCTGACTGCGGGGATTTTTGTTCAAGTTCTCTGTTGGGCATTATTCTTATGATGAACCATTGCACAGGGAAAAACCCCCTACCTAGTTTCTCAGTTAATTCTCGTAAACTTTATTATTCATCCTGATTCAAACCAATGCATGTAAGCAGCCTATATACGTCCCACTGTAGGGCACAGGCCTTCTCTTAGGGAGAGAGTATGGGCTTATTCACCACGCGTGCCTACCGCGGATTGGCGATTTCAAGCCTGAGGTATGTGAATAGCTCAGACACTCAGGTTTCCTCACGATGTCTTCCTTCACAGTTAGCGAGTTGTATTTACTACTATAACTACACAAATGTACATAACTTAGAATCCAAAGTCATAGATGCCTGCACTGGGAATCGAACCTGGGTCTCTCGCTTCCGAGTCCAATGTTCTATCCAATAGGCTACCATCAATGCACGCACTGACTCAATTTAAAGCGATGATACAGCCGTGTAAATTTTATTAGATTGGATTTTTATCAAGTTATCTGTCGGGCATTATACCTAATGAAATGGTGCGTCGCGGCTAGAGTTGTGTGTCTGTACCCGGATATAAACTTGAAATGGGTAGATTTACGGGAATTTACCCATTGAATATACCTGGCGACGGGTATTTGTCGTATCATACTCGCTGGCAGACAAACTTATCCCAATCGCAATTTAACTTTCAACGAATTGTTCATAATATGTGCATAATTTCTGCTACCTTATAAAAATTTGTACTGTTACCACTTACAAGTACTTACATTTAAAGTTGTGCTGCTGAGGAGCATACTCCCCAATAAACCGAATTGAAAAGTAACTGTTCCATGCACCTCTTCAGCATAAAATAGCTTTAAACAAATGTACGGATACTCTGGTTGAACTCTCAAAAACCAGAAGCTCTTAACTTCGTGAATACAAAAATAAATAATCTCCACACAATAAATGAGAGTTCAAAATCATATTAGCAATGCGGCCAAGTGCTTGTCGGGTTCCGTAGAAAGAGGGTTTTTTTACCTGCTTCACAGAATTAACATCTTCATAAAAGTAATTTTCAATGTATTTTGTACGAAGTTTTCGTTAACTTGTAAAGCCTACTTAGCCTTGATAGATTTCCTTTTAATTTAATTATATTTTATATCTGACCTCTACTGTCTGACACGTCTGATGTGTATGACACGTATTTATACTAGGGATGCACCGACTGTTCGCCGACCAGTCGGTTAAGCCGACTAGTCGGCCATATTTGCAGTCGGCGACTGGTCGGCGAACAGTCGGCCAAAACTGCCGACGGATTAGGGTAACTGAAATACGTATTTATTTTAACTGTTATGTACTTAATCGTTTATTAGTTTGTACCATATTAAAGATGTTCCACTTCTAAGATACTCTTCTTACGAGATCAGATCAGTCATAAAATTATATACGTATAAAAGTAATCAACAGTCAAACCCTAGATCTAAGCTGGCCTCTATGCTCTCAGGCTTAATCATAACGAATTTAATCAGTCTTATTTATAAGTCTCGATTAGGAATCTGAAAGATCTTATCTACTAAAACATTATATATAAACAAAAAATCATGTCGCGACGTGATCACGAGCGTTGCCGAGGTCACCCGAACTCCCCCGAAAACAATGTCGGCCCGGCCGACATATCGGCCGACATGTCGGCTAATTTGTAGCCGACTGGTCGGCCTGTCGGCCAGTCGGCCAAAGTCACAGTCGGCCCATCTCTAATTTATACCCATTTCGGGTATTTACCCGGGAATGTGTCCATTGGGTAATTACCCACGAGCCAACTCTAGTCGCGGGGAAAGGGCGCACCCCGGCCGCGGCCCCGCCCCGGGTCCCCCTGAGGCTCGAGCTCGAGCAAGGCTGCGCCGTCATTCCCCCACTGACTAATGGTGTTCAAAACCGCCAAGCGCCGGCACATCGACCAAACCAACCAGGTGCTAGCGCCAGCAATGGAAAAAACATCACATATCTGGTTTTACAATACGTTTTTTCCAAAAGTGAACATCATAAATTTTAACAACGGTCAAAAACGGCCATTTTTTTATTTTAATTGAAGTCTTGCGGTCTTATTTATAAAAAACACGATTCGCCGAAAACTTTGGCCTTTTCATCTACGTAATGAGATGATTTATACAGCGTCCAGTGGCACAATCACTCACACTAGATGGGTGAAGGGACCACACGGACGATTCGGACGACACGATTCCTTAAAACGCCGATTAAAATAGTCCGTGGTGGAGATTTTACAAGGAAAAGTCGTAACCACAGATTAAATAAACTGTCTCTTAGGAGTGCTTTATAGGAATCGTGTTTTATCAATAACACGGCTAGGCCCCAGGTTCTAGTCGGTGTATGAGTTTTTGAGATCATAGTTCATAGTCGGAAACGTCTACTTAATTTTTAGTTCCTTTATTTAATTATACCCCAAAAGAATCTTAATGAAATCGCACACTCTGTTTACTCTTTTCTTACTATTTTTATTGATTCTATACCTACCTAACAATTTTTTGACGCAGAGTTAATTACTAGAAGGTAATAATTTTTAGCTTACGTTAAATTGCTTACTTATAATTTTGCAGACACTGCAACCGCTAAACAATGGTTGTTAGCGCTCGCTCGTTCCCTTGTGTCGAATATTTCGTAACTCTGTCCAGCACCGCAAATATTGACTGTCAGTTTCTGTATGCACTTTGGCCAACTAACTTTGTTAACCGTAGGTAGCTTGTTAGTATACGAGAAACAGGGGGTTAGGTGTTTACATATCTTAGCACTTGAAATCGTCAAACCGCGGTGGGCACGTGTGGCGGTTAATAATAATAATTATTTATTTTATTTCAGACACACGTATCCATATTATATTAGTAAATTAAATAAAAAATTAAAACCGACTTCGAAACACTACAGCAATAAAAAGATAGAAATAATTTAAATAATTAGAAGTATTTATAAATGTAGGTATTGTAGAAGTATAATTTGAAGTCGGTATCCAAATATATGTGCTGGTCATGAAACTGGGCATTGTAGAAGTATAATTTGGGACTACAAATTATACTTCTACAATACCTACATGTATAAATACTTCAAATTATTTAAATTATTTCTATCTTTTTAGTGCTGTAGTGTTTCGAAGTCGGTTTATATTTAAAAAAAATATATTTTTTTTTCAGTTTTTAGTGGAGGAGCGGGAGAAAAATAAACAAGTCCCTTACAACCATAATTTACCGTACATGATTCGTTCCTTTAAAATTTGATGTTCTAAATCTCCGAAAGTCTTCACCAGAACATCACCAAATTAACTTGGGACTATTTTTACGCTATTTTATGAAACATACGGATATTACTAAAGGATGGGCCCCATTAGGGCTCATTTACTGCTGTCCATTGAAGAGTTCCGTTCTCCATCTCTGAAAGTCTTCATCAGATCTTCACCAAATTAAAATGGGACCAATGGGTCGTTATATCTGTTCGAACAAAAAAAGAATTGTCGAAATCGGTTAAGATTTGACGGAGTTATGGAGGAACATAGCCAAATAAAAAAATATATACGCGTCGAATTGATAACCTCCTCCTTTTTTGAAGTCGGTTAAAAATACGGCTTACGACTACGGCTAATAAAAATACTTACGGCTATGTTAGTAACTTAACAATGTATACTCTAAAGTTTATTATTTGCACTAACTTTTATCAAATTACGTGCACAGACCTACCCAGTGTTGCATAAAAGAGGTATCAGGCTTGTCAGCGAGTACCCTGAGCAGCGCATTGGAGGTGCTCTGTGGTCGCATTCTAGTCGATGCGATACGTTTGCGCGTAAAAATCGTCAATACGAACATGAACGACGCGCTGCAATATCTAGGCTTCCTCAACACCGCCCTGAGGGCATTGTTAAGCCCGGACTCACTGAGAGAAGGCCTGTGCCCCGCATTGGTGCGTATGTAGGCCGCTTATGCGTAGCCTAGATAACCAAGTAATGCTTCCAGCGGTTTCAACTAAGCAAGCAAAATGAGTCTCACAAAAAGTATTGAATTCATCGCAAGGCTTTTGTCGCAGTTCAACGCCTATGCAGACCTTTTATAAAGCTGTATATACAGCAGTATTCTTCGTAAATTACAATTTCATTGATAAAGAGCAAACACCTCGCCCTAATTTCGGCCAAATATCAAGCGGTTGCCATCGGAAGGGGAGCCGAAAATGACACGTGACTGCACGAGTTTCTAGCTGTGAATTTCGTGACCCCATTAGGTGGCATTTTTCAGCTGAGGTGAACCCTCTTGTAATGCGTATTTTACGATCCGAAAGACGGAAATAATAACGAACGCTTACCCGGTTACTTACATTACCTGCTTCACTTACTTAGCATATCGAGGGATGTAGTAAACGAATTTGCAAATCAGAGTCAGGAGCTCGCTGATTGTCATTAGTATGTCAGTAAATTAATCGTAATAAATATACTGTTCACAAGCGTACGAGTATTTCCGTTATTTGTTGACACGTATCTAATCAATAATGTCTTCTTATAATCCCTTCCGTCCAAAGGTTGTTTGGAAGAGATCGCTCTAAGCGATAAGACTACGAATTGTATACTAATTATCACTTAGATCTAAGAAAATGTATGGTAAAATACTATTAATGGGCAATAAAGTATTCTTCATCTATCTCATTACACAAAACAGATTTAGAAATATCCATGTGTTTTCATACGTATTCTTGAGTTTTTCCTCGCACACCAAACCACTTAATAGCCCTAACTGAATGTTTGTTCCAACAGATGGATGGCGCCCATAAGCCTGGCAATCCATGCCCCAGGATCTGACCTGACAGCCACGGTCGATAGCATTCGCTACCTCCGGGATTGCCTCGGCAACGACCTGGTCCGCCAGTTTGTCAGCTTCCACATCTTCTTCTCACATAAACATATTCCTGCCAAGGTTAGTAAAAGTACACCAGTATCTAGTTCGCAATGCGAGAGAACGGTCGTTGCCGTCATTCGAGTACCCCCATGGCCTCAGTCTTGTATTATATTGCCTAAATTTTAGTCAATACCATAGCTGGGCACCATTAATCAGATAGTTAACTTCGTTAATCGCTAATCCTTTACTAAGAAAGTTGACTTCGTTAAACGTTAAAGCGTTACATTTCGAAAGATTTAACGCTAATCGTTAATCCGTTAACACGTGATAAAATTTGCATGTTCTATATCGTTGCGTTAGTGATCTACTTATATAAACTGTTGGTTTAGGTTCTGGAATTTAACAAGTTAGGAAAAAAAACCTGTATAATTTAAGTGTGTAATTTAGTCTGGCATATTGTGGATATTATCCTTCATGAACATTAACATGTTGAAGTTCTTGTCTAAAAGTAGGGCTCGTTTTGAACTCTTTAGTCAATATAAACTAAACAAAATACTAGTCACGTTAAGCGCCGGTACTAAGTAGTGAAACCATCAAACGAATTCTTCACACAACGCCTCAGTAAACTTTTTCAAGTGTTTGAGACAAAAATTCATAGCCATCTCACATTATTGTTGTACCAAGTAATACCAAAATAATAATGTCTTATTATTTTTATCAATGATCTTCATATTAAAATTTGGCTAGTGCCTAAAAAATCGGACTGTATCTACAACGATAGTAGGTAACATATTTCTCTAATATCGTAGCAGATTCTAATCAAAAATGTATAGTACTTGACTTCCTTAGAGCTAACTCGCAAAACTTTAGTTTTAACTAACATAATTTGTTTTCTCGCATTACAGATCCCCGATCCCGAAAAGTTTTTGTTGGACCCATACAACTGCACCCTTAAACCTCCATATAAGAATGTGATGTCCAATAGCACTTACCTGCAGAAGCAAAACATGCTGTATCCCGTCAACGTAGCCAGGAACGTTGCAAGAGACGCGGCCCTATCGCACTTCGTCCTTGTGTCAGATATAGAGCTGTACCCGAGCCCCAACCTGGTGCCTCGGTTCCTGAACATGATCGCCAGGAATGCGCCTCCGTTGAGCACCTCAACGAGGCCGAAGATATTTCCGATCAGCATCTTTGAAGTGGATGGCAAACACGCGGTTAGTAATTTTATTTGATGCCTTTGCCAATTTTATTGTAGATTGGTAATGCTTGCACAAAGCCTAGTTGGAAAGTCACCCATAATATTATTACTGACTAGAATGCACGCGTATAAAAAGGTTTTTATTATGTTGTCGTCTCTTTCACACAGTTGGTGATAGAGTATATGCTTCCTGGCCTCGCACAACCTGTGACCGCCTTCCATCACTTAGTATAATTTTAGGGAATGTAGAGTCAACCAAACACCCTGACTTGACTTCACAAAAATTAACATCCTTCATGACGTAGTGAAAAATCTTTTTGAGTCGGTCGTTAAAGCTGTATCACGAATGCTTTTAAGTATAATCAACAAAGCTATCTCTATATTCCAGGTGCCTACATCGAAGACACAGCTGAAAGCGATGTTGGCCAGCAAAACTGCCATTCCATTCCACAAGTTCGTCTGTCCCAACTGCCACAATATACCTCAGGGACAACAATGGATGAGCGCAAACGAGACTAGCCGTGAGTATTGTGCCGTGTGTCCCAGCTTATAAGTACCGTTTCCATGAGAACCCGTGGGATTATGGCGACGGCTTCGATGCAGTAGCAATTAATCTCGTCGCTTGTGGTGTCGTGAGCTATTTATGCGCCGTCTGCAGCCTGGGCTGGCCGTCGTATGGGGCATTCTAATTACGTATTATGGTTCAACGGCCGCACCTCAGTGCGCGCTCTCGTTCAGATTGGCCCCACATTTTTACAGTGTATTCGCAATATCTGCATTTGTGCACTATAGCTTAAATTGATATGGGAGGCCTTTAAGCCGCATTATGCTTGCAACCAAGGTTTCCATGAACTCGTTGAGAAGCTCACGGGATAAAAACGTCGGCTTATTGCAAGAACTCATTAACCGACATAATTCACTATTGGGAGAAAAATGACTTCGTGTTAGTTAATGGTTGTGTTTCCTCCTCCTTATTCCCTATAACATCGTAAAATAATGCCTGATACTAAAACACCACTATTGTATCATTGTTCAATACATCTCTATGTCCATACCTTAAAAACAGCGGTTAGTGAGCTTTTGCAGTTAATGACTTCTTGCAATAAGCCGACGAAAATATACTTATGTCAAAATTTTCTCTTATAATTGGTTTTAGTATAGCCATTTCATATTTAAGATATTAATAATCATAGTGCCTACTTGCTTAATTGTGCTATTTGAGCTATTGTGTCATGCATTCTAATCTAGTGCGAATCTCTATAAAGTTTGTTTTTTTTTTTTTATTTTTCATATCGGCTAACATGTGTAGCTACCAATACGTGTCAATTGCTAGCAAATAGGATGTGCTGAAAATCAGTGCTGCGCTGACGCAGCATTAGGCTTAGCATATCCTTATTATTGCATAGCGTTAATTCACTTAATTTATTAACCCTTCATGGTTAAAAACCATGATGGAGGGATATGTCCTGCAGTGGGCGTCAAATGGCTGATGATGATGATGATGATGATGTTAAGTTATCTTTGTATTTTTTTGTGATAATTAAACCGTTTTTAATTTCAATTAATTATTCTTTGCTGTTTTTGTCTGACAATTAATTCTTTTTTAACATCACAAGTCTGAAATTGTCTTCAGAAATGGACGTATTCCACGTGGGCAAGCGTCGGGGCAAGTTCGTCCACTGGGAGCCGATCTTCATCGGCACGCACCAGGATCCCTACTACGATGAGAGACTCAGCTGGGACGGCAAACAGGACAAAATGCCACAGGTAATCGCTGCAAATGAGATCCTCAATTTTCATTCGTAATATTTTGTATGCATCTGCTTAATAATTGCATATGTAATGTTTTTTATAAATAATTGCAGAGATGTTCATGGCATCTCTGCACTACCTGCATGAAATAAATCGCTCCAGGTTTAATCATAAGGCTATTGATATTACATTTGGCCTTTTCTAAAATATAGAAGATATGGTACGAGTGATGGCGCTGAATCGTATGTCCTCCGCTACGTACCCGTCGACGGCGACCTTTACAAAACGAATGTAATTTTCATACCTTTGCAATCAAAATAGGTATATCTCTTTCACAATTTGGTCGGACTCGGAACAATCCCTCTTATTTCTTCCAGGGCTACGTCCTATGCGTTATGGACTACGACTTTATGATTCTGAACAACGCGTTCCTCTGCCACAAGCCCGGCATCAAGCGCTTCGTGAAGAACCCCAAGCGTGACGTCATTGCTCGCCGCCAATCCAAGTTCGTCAAGAGTGAGATCATGCCCGAGCTGAAGAAACTGTACGGCACGAGGAACGGGTGCGCCCTGTGACGACAGCCGCCTGTCACTTTGATCCTGAGTATCTTGAAGCCTCGATTCCCCCGTGAGTTATGGATACTTCAAAGGCCACGTTTGATTTGACTAAATATCCGGTAGGATCTACCTTCTCCTTCACCATGTCTGCTTAAATTGCAAAGCAGGGAAGACATGCAAAAAACTTTTTTCGCCTCCACACTTTTCGTTATGGTATTAATTAGATTAAGAATGGACAATAATATGGAAGCAGCTTGATGCAGTGCAGACTTGGGACGACAAGCTAATAGTCAAATTTGAAGTACCTACTATCTATGAGAATTAAGGCTCAGTTTGATGCAGTCACCGCGCTGGACTTTGTAGAGCAAAGCCTCATGCAGTTTGTCCTAAGATTTATACAGGCTGCTGGTCGATGCTCGACTACTTACTCATATACAATGCAGACAATGCCATTTTAACTGTATCTATTGCAGTGGTAAGGTTTCAGAGTACAAAGACACAATACCTACTATAGGCATAAATAGACGCAATTTGCATGAGAGCCGATTTTAGTCGACTCTGAAAAAAATTCAGAACAAAATTTATTCTTAGAACAAACCCCATTTTGACAATGTACAGAATGAGAATACTCCCGTGTTATAGTTAAATGTCATTGAGTATTGTCAATCACAACGCTACAATCTAACATTTCTACTTAATAAGATCACGTCGAAGGTATTTGGGCACAGGGTAAATGCCTCGTGTTTCGAGGACTTCTGGTAAGTAGTTATCATGGAGTGCCATGAGATACAAACTAATGATAAGCCCCGTAAAAGATCATAAGATAATTTTAATGGTATATTTATCTATGTTTTATATATAACTTATGTATAACTCTTGGAAGCATACTCTAGAACTTCATATTCTAGTTACATTTTATTTCATCGAGCCTTTTCCAGAGAGTATACATTTTTTTAAATACTAAGTAAAAAAAGTCAAAAATAGTCGTTGATATTTCTTGAATTATTGGGTCGAATGGATTGATTCCCGTATTTTAACGAATTTCAACAAAGACATAAGCTGAATGAAATCAAGGGTCTGCAGCATCGGTTTGTACTGCCGAAATAGCGAGCTTACAGATATAGGAATAGTAAAGAAACGTGTCTCTAGGCTCGTTTCGTTTTGTCTAAAAAATGTCGTCCGTTCATGTAAGTCCAGAATTGTAATTTATATTTTTGTATGTATTTTGTAAGCATGTACTACATCCTACTACTCATATTCACCAAATATTTAAGCATTATTAGATTCTGGGTAAGAGCTACATATTTGGCAGCAACACAAGTGCCTATTTTAGGGACACGCAAGACAGCTTATTGACCCCAAAACCAAAATATAAGTAACAGCATTCTTATTTTTCAAACATTAGATAAGCGTCCCCATTAAATAATATGGGTCATATCAAGATAGGCGGATATTATAGGTTCAGAATTTAAATTTGGGCTAGTAGAATTAAAAAGTAGTTAATTATCAATAAGTACGTGGTATTTTGATACAATGTGATCCGCATAAGTCAATACATATCCTTAGGTTAATCTATAAGATTGTTTATTAATAACATACGCTATTCCTATAACGCCTTTCCTATAATGCTCTATACTCGTATGAATAGCATTTACCTAAACACTACACATCTAGATATAATACCTGATCTTCGTAAGTAATAGTGGAGTAACTAAAGCATTTATCGGAATTCCTAGAAAATCCATCGATTTGTTTAAACATAAGATGACATTTTGAAAGGGAATTGGACCTATGCAATGTGGCATATGCACCCGCCGCCATTTTGAATTTATTTTCCAAGTTTCCGCGCACGATGAACGTGATAAATATGGATAGAGGATGCTTATACAAATAAAAAACTTCTAGTCATATGGTGCCCTAAAGTGTCACGTTTCCGAGATACTTGATACAACCTAAGTAGTCCCACAAACAAAAACGCTTTGCCTACTAAATCACATCACATCGCAATTAACGTAAATAGTTAAATCAACCTGGAGATTATTATTTGAATGCAATGAAATGCACACACGTAATTACGGCATTGTTAATGATTGTGATATACACACGTAATTACGGCATTGTTAATGATTGTCATTGATCTCATGTGACGATCATTACCATCAAATATCTCGGAAACGTGACACTTTAGCGTACCATATGACTAGCAGTTTTTTGTTTGTGATGATTGTCATTGATCTCATATGGCCATCTTTACCACCAAATATGTCGGGTAGATAGCCAGCTTGGATAGAAAAATGCACAAACTTCTTTGAACTTTACTGAAAAACTAAACAAATGTCAAACGTTATTAATTTTATTCAAATCGATCAATTTCTTTGTGAGTGGATTGGATAGTACCTAAAAATAAAATAAATGTCACAGAACTCTAATAAAATACAGGAGACGAGATCGACAGGTTTGGACAGGTGAAGTTTAAAATAGTTTCAATAATAATAAAAATGTAATCAATGGAATTTCCAGGGATTTCCAGTTTTGGCCTGATTTCGGGATTTATTTATTTTAATGCAAGTAATGAGGAATATTAATTAGGATAAGAAAATAGTATTGTCAAAGATTGTAGCGGGGACAGCCTGCCTTCGTGGAATATACCTTTGTGTTCTAGTCTCGCAATTAATTCGAGTGTAATAAGAGCTGTCTGGGATATCTTTCCATCTGGCAGACTGTACCAGCATGCCACATATTTAATACGATGTAAGCTAAGCGCCGAAATGTAATTTTGCTGCCTAAAAACGCTTGTATCAATTATAAATGTTGTGTAATGGGCCTTATTGCACGGTGATATACTGAGAAATAAATATAGGATCTTAAGTAAGTATTAAAGGTGTTTAAGCTCACCACGTTCTATGTTATTATTTTATATGACTTTAGTTATTTTTTTGTACTGTAATAATAATATTATCCTAAAAATTGTACATTTTGATCATCCAGTTGAGATTGATTTACTTACATTTGTATTTTACTCTAGTTGTCCTAACTTAAGTTACATTTTAGTATTATTATAGGTAAGTTATATGTAATCGGGGTTAACGGTTTTGGAAAACAAAAACATGTGGTGAGCTTTCACCGAAACACAGTCACGGGTGAGGTGGTCTGTATAATTCATTATTTTGCTATTGTAAACGAATAGAATAGATCAATCGGTTAATACAATTATAATGATGCGTGATTAAAAGTGTACCGAAATACCTAAACATTATACATTTTATACATAAAGGGTGCATACATTTTGCTGAAAATTTTATCGGCCGAAAATATTGAAATAAATGAAATGTCGTAATTATCTGACTTTGTTTTGAACTAGTAAGTAAGAGGCACTTGTCACGTAACGTATCACTTAACACTACAGAAGGGGTCCATAAAATCGCCGTGATCGTCTAACGATTAGTTTGCCCTTAATGGGCCATACATAATTGTTTAGATGTGCGATAAAGCTGTTATGAACAAATTGATGTCCAATAGGCGTACATTCATGGGCGTCGCCAGGGACGGGCAGGGGGGAGGGGACTAGCAAGATTCGGTCGGATCCCAATTCAGTATCTCAGATTCAGTATCCCAAGCCCAAGTAATCAGTAAGAGCGGGCCCGGCTCTACAAACGGCAGGGGGCGCGTCGTATCCGGCCGCAAAAAATCGTGCTCCATTACTAAAAAAATACATTATATTTCCATTACACAACACAATCAATTGTCCTGGTTTACTCAGTTTGTCCTTGTTTTACCTTCCCTGCCCCCCCTTAAACAAAATCCTGGCTACGCTAATGCCAACATTCGCTATTAAAACATCAATTAGATAGCGGAAAAGTAAGTAAGTACCTACCTAGCCATAGCCGCCTGTTAACAACGCCATTATTATAAAAATACTGCTAGTGCACGAGTCACATTGATAATGAACTAATGATGAACGAATGAACTAATAAGGTTATCGTTACTGGAAGGAGCATAATTTATTATTCAATATTCAGTCTCTCTGGTTCGGGCTTGGTCGTTTTCCTGACGATCAAATAATTAGATCAAATTAATAAGTAATTTCGGATTAATAAGGAATCGCTCGTAGCCCCGGCTGCCTGAGTGATCTTAAACGATCACGAAGGTTAAGCAACACTGGGCGCGTTCAGTGCATGGATGGGTCGCCGTCTATGCCTAACGCTAGTGGCATTTTTCCGAGCGGTTCCATGCTTCGCAAGGCACGTTAAGCTGTTGGTGCCGGCTGCCGTCGATAGATGGCAGTCGTTAAGCCAAGTCAGAGGCCTTAGGACGGCTTGACAACTTCTGACAGTAGACGAGCCACTAGTCTACAAGCCTCCACCAATCCGGACTTGGCCCCCGTGGTGGAGTATGGCCTATACCTTCCTCAGGGAAGAGACCCGTGCCCCTCGGTGGGGACATAATGGGTTGATGATGATGATGAATAAGTAATTTTGATTTATGTTAGTGCTTCAGGTAAGTACTTGTATCATCATCATCATCAGCCATTCGACGCCCACTGCAGGACATAGGCCTCCTTCGTGGTTTTTGTAACGAAGAGGGCTCTTGCCACAATCGCCACGCTTGGCGATTCTTGTACAGCAGCCTTCAAGGCTGGAAATCCAAGATGAAAGAAATACGATCTCTTTGTAACATTACATCGGACGACATAATGTAGCCTCTAACCACAATTACTGAAGTATATCAATGCCCATTTTACCAACCAAATCCTGATGACATCGTAAGCGCCTCCACTAAAAATATATCTAGTTAACTTATAATCCGACTGTGAAAATAGTGACCAAAATAACTCAATAATAGTAATATCAATTTATAAAACCTACAGCCAATAAAGTAGGACTTTAGTCGATTTCCGCCAAAAACGAGCGTTTTGGTAACAATGCTTCTGGCGCTTTCAACTGTCAAGTAGCCTTTATAACGGGTTATGTAGGACTTAAAATTCAGTAAAATCGGGCATGAGTGAGATCGCTCTTGAAAATCTGTAAAGTTACTATTTTGTTTGGAGCAGCATCATCAAATTGGTACTCAAGAGCTATCTCAGAGGTACGAGCGCTTGGTAAATGCTGCTACGTCTGGCGCGCACCTTCTAACATTTTTAATTATTCTAAAAAGATTCATCATCGGCCTCCGCTTGTCCATTGCTGGACATAGGCCTCTCCTATAGCACGCCACTGAGCACGGTCCTCGGCTACTCTCATTCAGCCCTTGTCAGCCGCCCTGCGAAGATCATCGCTCGATCAGTAGCAGGGCGAACGGGAACTGGGGGCCGTGGTCCGTATTGACTTGCCATGGGAGGATTTCGTAATTGCCACGCTGAGCAGGCGGGTTGGCAATCGCAGACCGTTTACGTGCCGATCTCGCTGCTGCCCGATACCGGCACGACCAGCATGTAGGTGGTTAGCAATATGCACGGGTATTCTCTCAGTCGCCTTTTACGATACCCACGAGAAGATATGGGGGAGGCACTCCACGAGCTAAAAAGACTAGTATACTTTTAATTTATGCAGTATAGGTAGGTATAGAAAAAGAATATAATATAGGTATGTGGTCTAGGGCTTTCTTAGACACACCACAGGATGTGCGCTTTGACTTTGCCTTGTCCTATCTTGTGTTTATGTGACTGCTTTTTCTTATTTGTAACGATAAGTGGAAGATATGCCTTTTCTTTCTTGTGATGTGTTAGTTTGTTCCTTCTCTCTCTCTCTCTTTCTTTCTTTCTTTCTTTCTTTCTTTCTTTATTTCTTTCTTTCTCCCTAAAATACATACTATAAACAATAAGCTTCTACAACTTCACTTATTCGTTGCCCAAAACGCAGAAATATTTAAAAGATTATTTGCAAATTGTGCTATACACACATTTATAGACACACGCCTGTATCCCAGAGGGGGAAGGAGAGACCAGGGTCTGCCAGTTGCCAGGGATCCTGATAAACCTCTGACTAGAAATTAGTAAACCGGATGTAATAAAATCCCCAATAAAATCAAATGTTTGAAAGATTGTGTGCAAATTGTGAAGTATCTACGTAATAATATAATAAATTAGACACAACACAATCACTTGTCCGAAACAAACAAGAGAATACACCCAGATTAAGGCCATTTGTACAGATGTACGGCGGCCCCCAGTGGGAATCGAACCCGCTGTGGTTACCAGACATGATACCGCTAGACCAACGTAGCAGCCTGAAATACTTACCCCCGGTTTCTCTTATACTAACAAGCTGTTAATCTACTGTTAACAGCTGTCAGTGTTTTTTTTTTGTATGCAGTTTGGTCAATTGACAGCTGTTAGTAGATTAACAGTGTGTTAGTTTACGAGAAACTGGGGGATAATCTAATATATTAAAATCTCGTGTCACAGCGTTTGTTACCGAACTAGTCCGAAACGGCTTCACGAATTTTTATGAAATTTTATGGTACCTATATACTTATCTGTTAATAGGTCTTAGGCTAACTAACATTTGCAGGGACAGCTAGTTATTATTATATATGAACTCACACCCGTACATAGGTACCCCGGAGGGTTCGCCACTTGCCACGGATACCTCTTTCTTAGTAATTGGTAAACAGGATGTAACAATATCCCCATTAAAATGGGGGTTCTACTCTCAGGCGCAAGCCATATAGGATCTGGCGCGGGCGCGGACTTCGCACGGACTTGTCCGGGCGAGGCAAGGACATGGCGAAGACATTCATGGCGCTGAAATGACCTGACGCAAGTGCGAATAGAGCAGTCACTCACAGTTTATTGTCAGTATTGACGTGTACCATGTTGTCGTCCTCAGAAGACGAAGGCGGCGGGCGCGGGCGATCGGTCGCGGTATCCGACACGGCGCGTCATACGGTCGTCCGCGCCGTACCGGTGAAAAAATACCGGTTTTCGAATTTTCGAGGTGTTTTCCCCGTATCGAATTAAGATAATACTTAGTCATAATAAACTGGCACCTGACAAGCCAGATTTTATTTTACTACGGGAACTAGGTCTATAGTAATAGGAATAGACCCGCAGGGTCGCACGCTAGTCGTACCTACCAAGAAGATACTAAAACTTTGAAAGCTGACCATGTAATTACAGTCAAAGATCAATATTCCTTAAGACCTTGACTTGAATAATACATTCATCGCCTTAACTTGGCAGAATTTGATTAAGCAGAAGTGGTACATTACAAGGTTTCTTAACTAGGCAATTGATGTCGATGTTTCGGCCAAATAAGACAATCTCAAACGTCAAGTAAGAATTTCTTCCTTACAGAATTTGCAGATGAAATATGGTTTGATTTCTCTCTCATATGGGCGACATTACAACACATTTGCATTTATGTATGTTTTGTTTCATTTAGATTTGAGCTTTTCTAAACCAAATTTGTTTGAAATATCTACTATCAAAGCATCGAAGTTTAAAGAAAAACCCCTATTATCAATTTCTTGAATTAATAAGATATATACTCGTAGGTAGAATATTCTTTATTATTATTATTATTATTAATACGTTTATTGCACATAAGTTAAAAATACAATGGCAATGTGGCGGACTTAATGCTATAAGCACCTGCAAAAGATTACTGTACTTATTTAAATGAGATGAACAAACTAATACATAATATTGCCATATATTTATACTAGCTTTTGCCCGCGACTTCGTCCGCATTTAATGAGTAATTTCCGAGATGAAAAGTATTCTATATCCTTCCCCGGGACTCAAACTATCTCCATACCAAATTTCATCTAAATCCATTCGGCCGTTATTGCGTGATGGAGTAACAAACATCCAAACATCTTCACAAACTTTCACATTTATAATAGGGTAGATAATTAACCCCCGCGTGTCACGGGGATATTAAGCCCATAATCTCTCCCTGAGAGAAGGCCTGTGCCCTACAGTGGGACGTATATAGGCTGCTTATGTAATCTCGAATACTAATAAGCTGTTAATAGCTGTCAGTGTTTTTTTTTTTTGTATGCACTTTGGTATATTAACTGCGTGTTAGAGTACGAGAAACTGGGGATAATAGGATAATATACGATTTCTACGTATGGCTTGTTTCCATGTTGACCAAAGCCGAATGAAATGCAAAATACTAGTTTATATTCAGAGGTTGACTCGTGCCGTCTGGCAAAGCCGACGCAGCTCGGCTATATTACACTTACCTTGTGAATATACGTAGACACTGAATGATCCAAGAATTATGGCAAAAAGTGGTTTCGTACAAATATTTTTTTAATTAAGCTCAAAGCAAAAATCTTATGCCAAATGCACGGCACATTAGCTCTCCTACGGACAACTTGTTGCAGTACAGAAAGTTTTTTATTGATGGATTTAGTAACATATTTTTCCAAGTGAATGTCCAATTATCACTGTTTTCTATGAGGTTTTACCGGTTCAATACAATTCTGCTTAGGGACTTTAGGATATTTCAGTATGGTACAAAAAGAAGCACACATCTGCGTTAAAGAACATTTAGCAAGACTTAAATGGCCAACTCGAGACCAATCTACCAGAGATACTGCTGATTTGTAAGATACTTGCCAAAATTATTTTGCTTTCAAGTCAAGTTGGCTCCTGATTACGAAAAAAAGGGCAATAGAGAATCTTACCTTCCAACTAAACAGATATGAGAAAGCGTTAACTTGCAAAACTGAAGACGAACATAGCGAAGTGTTAGTTGTGAAGACAGAAAATAAAATGGGACTAGAAATATTTAAATGCAAACTACTGTGGTGAGGTTAGACACAGAGTACGCAAATATCAAAAATGGATAAACGATGAACGCCCCCCAAAGCAGACAGCTGATGTTCAGAAGATCAAGGTTAATCTTACAGTGTTAGCTATAGATGATCGATTGCCAATGGACAAAGTTAACTGGTGTGTTAACAACGGTGCGACAAACCACGTCACGAACAGAGGCGACTTCTTCAAAAGTTTCAAGTACTTTAACGGTTCACATACTGTAACTGCACCGAATGGTCAAACCATCGAAGCCACTGGAATGTGCAACAGGCGTGTTGAAGCCAATATCAACGGATGAGTTGAACACTTACAGTTTTAAGACGTTTAGTACGTCCCAAGCATTAAGAAAATCTTATTCTCAGTTCTCTGATATTTCATGATATTTCATCTAAGAGCACGTGTGGTTCAAAGCCTACAAAATTTGTATTGAAAGTAGATGGATAAATCAAAATAATTGGAACGAGAGAGATAAGAGACGGTCTTTTCGAGCTTGAGCTTTTCAAGGTGTAGCGCAAACAAATCTCGAAGTCAATAAATTAGTGACTAATCTACTACAAAGCTACCATGAAAGGCTAGTGAATCAAAATAAAAGACATGTCAAACAAGTAGTTGAACAAGAGTTAAGAATACGTAATCAGATATTTGAAGAGGCTGTGTGTACGGGAAAGATCACAAACAGAAATTTTGTAGCAGGGTTAGAGCAACTCAACCAGAAGACTAATCGATATGAAAGATGAGAGGGAGATAGTCATTGATATGCATTATAAGAATGAAGCTAATCATAGACAAGATGAAAGAACAACCTTCACAATAGACGGCACATTACGAGGCCTGTGGAGATAATAGTTATTGTTCAAATTATGAACAAACGATGGACCCAGATCAGTAAATGTTTGAGTCTATCCCCTCAGAAGAAGAGACTGAGGAACTCGAAAGAGGAGAACCTGATGATGCACCTATCTTGTCTCTAGAGGACATAGAAAGAGAAGATGGAAGAACTCTGAGAAACAGAGCAAACATTAAGGCTCTGAGTAGATTCCAAAACTACATTATGGCGATATAAGGTACCGATGTCATGTTCGAACCGAAAACTTTCAAAGAGGCTATGTTTTGTAAAGATAGTGAACAATGGAAGAACGCTATTGATAGCGAGATAAATTCGCTGAAAGATAAAAAGACTTGGGAGTTAGTCGAATTGCCCGAAGGCCGAAAAGCTATCCCCTGCAAGTGGATTTTCAAGATAAAGACAAACCCAAATGATAGAGAAATACAAGGCTCGGTTGGTCATTAAAGGATATTCACAGAAAAAGAATATAGACTTTATACTTAGACCATATGAGGCATTTAATCCAGTGGACATCATTACTTCCCTCATTTATGAAAATATAATGTATGTTAGAAAAAACATCAGCAATTTCGAAAATGTTGGTAGCCATCACAATATTGATACTAGGAATAAACATAAATTGTCATTTCCACTTTTTAGACTTGCAAAAGTGAATACATCCTTTATGGGGCACTGTGTACGGTTCTACAATAAGATTCCTCAAGATATATTAGAGTTACCACCGACGCGGTTTAAAAAATGTAATAAGCATACTCTGTGCAAAAAAGCCTATTATAACATTAAGGATTATTTGGAAGACAAAGATGTCTGGTATTTAAATAATGTTAACAGGAACGATTGTATCTAGTGTAGTGTAACTTTAAGTTGAAAACTCTGTTAATTAAGCAAACCTGTTTTGAAAAGAATAAATGTGGAGTTTCTTTGTTAGCTTCTTCTCCGCATAATCTATTAATTGTGAAGCTAACGGCTTTGACGTACATTAAGTAAACATTTTGTTTTTATAGTGAATAAAATTTTTTCACTTTGACTTTAAAGATTTCTATCAACAGGTTGTTTATATGTAGACCAAAGCAAAATGGAATGAAATATATCTATCTAGGTACTTTTTTCCTCTGTAGTTACCAGTTTAATTACCTACTCTATTGCTCATGAAACATTTAACACGACATTACAAAAGAAATAAATTGAACATAGGCGAGCTTATCTCTGTAGCTTTAGACGTGTACAAAATAGACTAGGTATATAAACTAGAAAATCATAAATAACCTACTTACAGGTTAGTTCATAGTTTACCGTTTAAAATTTTTTATGTGACATTGTTTTAAAAATATTTATAGTGGGTCCAATGATGAATTCCAATATATTTCTAGAGGTAGATATTTTTACCACACCTGGCCTAGGATTATTTACGAAATCCAAAAGATTTCTTCCTTAAGACCTTGTTTACTGTCTCATAATCCCCAAAATGCACAACTATATTAGCAGTCAGTTTTAATTGCATCCCAATTCCCTCAACACTGTATTTACAATGTCTGCAGTGTACTGCACTATTCTAACGGTGAAACACAAAAAAAGTGACGAAGACAGTAAAATGCAACCAAATGATCATAAAGAAAGCGAGTACGCAAGGAAGATCACACCCCTAGAAGACGTTAAAGCAGCAGACCTGCCGCCTGACGAAGAAGAACCAAGAAGAAGCTGCATCCAAGACTATGATTAGTATGAGCATGAACGCTACAGAGAACCAATCAGACCGCGCATGCCACTTGGGATACAACACTCCCAAGCTGGTCCTCGGTTCTCCAGATTGAGTCGAGTAAGTTTTTAATTGCAAATAAATTCCGTGATATATTCCGTGATTGCATAATTTTATGTTGCCTACACAAAAGATTCGTATTTAGTGTTATTGTAAATAGTCATCAATAATTCCGGTTATTTTCGTATTTTTTTGTTTTCGAAACACCTATACTTCTTCCACTACAGATGCGACCATTTCAAAGTTGACATTCAGGTCTGTGTGGGTACTCTTTTAGCAGCTCAGGGATTATAGTTTTGGAGATATACGCTTCTTGTCGCTTGACAATAGCCTCCCTCTTCTTGTCGTACAGGACACGCTTGATACCAGGCTTGTGACACAAAAAGACGTCTGTCAGGATCATGAAGTCGTAGTCCAGCAAGCAAAGGATGAAAGTCTGGAAGCGATAATTAGTGGTGAGAATAGGTTTTTACTTATACTTACAGATGTATTAGCAAAGGGCAAGATAAAAAGTACCCGAAACCGGCGTGCGTGCATGCAACGAGTAATAAATGTTGAGGAAGCGAAAGTGATCTGTCAGGATCGTAGCAAGTGGCAGCCCCTGATCTCCCTCTGGGATACAAGCGTGAGTTTATGTATGTATGTATGTGTAGTAATGTTAAGTCTATGACGGTAAGCGTAGCAGCATAAATGGAACGTCCTTACCTGTAGTATCTTGTCTCTCATTCCTTCCCAACTCAACCTCTCGTCATAGTAGGGTTCACTGTTGGTACCGATGTAAAAAGGTTCCCAGTAAGCGAACTTGAACTGACGTTTTATGACGTGAAATACTTCAATGCCTAAAAAGAGCACAAAATTGGCACGAATTCAGTACATTTGCGAAGCAAAATCACTGTAGATGCCATGTAAATTTTGGGGAATGCTGAAGCGATCTGCAAAAGTGTAAATTGAATGTAAAGAAGTAAAGAAACTTACTGTTAGTCTCTGGCGCATCCAACCATTCCTGTTCATGAAGTGTTGTGTGGCAATGAGGGCACACATGTTTGTGGAATGGGTTAGCCAAATTAAGTTGCAAAAACTGTTTCAGCTGCTTTTTGGATGATGGTACCTAAGAGTTGTTAATTAAATTACCTTCTTGAAATATAAAAAAAATAACGTCTACACAAAACAATTGATTTGCCTGGTCCAAAGCTCGGAAACCCAATGTTGTGGTAACCAAACAAAGTTTGGAAAAAATACCTAAATATCTCAAACCCAGACCAGCAAGTTTGCTTATTTCGTAGTTAGTTAAGTTGCCAAATAACCGTTCAATCTTAAGGTATGAAAACTTCCTAAGACACATGTGCAGCAGCAAAAAAACTCGTGAAGAATGTCATAGGTACATTACTGCAATCATGCTTCCATAGATCTTTGCAACCATTAATCTCATATCTGTTATCAGCGAAGACAACAATTCGCCATTTTCTTTGTAACGGCCCTTTTCACATTTATGACTTGTTAGCATAGATACTTACAGGAAGTTGTGTATCGACTTCAAAGTATCGAAGTGGAAATACCCTTGGTCGCGTCGAATTGTTCAGTGGGTATTTGTTGCGCGCGATCATGTTCAGGAAACGAGGTACCAAGTAAAACGAAGGGTACATCTCTATATCGGACGATAGCATGAAGTGTGTCAGTGCTGCATCTCTGGCTATATTTCTTGCGACGTTTATGGGATAATCCATGTTATATTTCTGCACATATGTTTGCCGAGGCTTCATAAACTTGTGCGGAGGCTTTATATTGCAGTCAGTCGGTCTGAAAGTCTTCGGATCGGGTATCTGATAACATAAAGCTAGTTTGTACTTTTAAGATTGTTTAAAGATTTATTCAGACCGTTTACGTCCTTAGCAGGTTATTTTACTCGCACATTAGATTGTAATTTAAATTAATAAGTATTTATAGGTTCACTTGACAAATCGACTAACATGTAACGGATATTTTAGACATATTTTAATACTATAGTATAGTTAATAATGCAGCCTATATACATCCCACTGAGATCGATATTTACAAACCTTGCTAAGTTTATGCTTCAAGGGAAAGAAGATGTGAAAACTGACGAACTGTCGCACCAGGTCGTTTCCTATACACTCCCGGAGGTACCTGATGCTTTTAGTCGCAGGTAACAGGTCTGAGCCCGGTGTGAAGATAGCCAGGCTTATTGGCGCCCTCCATCTGTTAACAACATTGACGTCACCAAGCTTGACTACAGTTTTTGATCTTATTTTTTTGTAAAGAACATAATAGAAGGAAAAACGGGTAGAGAAAGGCCACGGAGAAGCTGTATTGCCTGAATTAAAGAGAAGGTGGATGTCATGACAACCCAGGCGGCATAGGAACTGGCCTGTGACCGTAGAATGCTGCACGGACTCCTAAATATAATGATGGCGACAATCAAAGTTATAATACTGAGGAAGCATAAAATAGAGCAAATTTAATAGACATGCATGCATTGGATATTGTGTTAATTTCTCCCAATAAATCTCTTTCTTTCTTTCTTCTGGGTATCGCAAACCAAGTGCCTAATTAATTAGTTACTTGTCACTCGTCACTTACCTCTCCACAACGGGAACCACATTGTCCAAAAAGTCCAAAGTGGCGTGAGTAGCGTAGGTGACAGTCTCGTAGCACTCGATGTTTCCGTGTTCAGCACTCATATAGTTTCGTAGCACCTGGTACTGGCCGTAATTGTAGACCCTGGTCTGTTTTGGCTTGTTCATACAAGCAAGAAGGAGCCGTAGGTCCTTTAGTGTGCTTGGAGACAGTGAGGGTTGGTCTGGTTGGTGCAAGACCTTGCTAATCACGGCGCCTTGAAAATCAAAGATAGCATAACAAACAAGCTAAGATTGTGGTTACATAAGTACATACCGTCTTTCAATTAAGCAAGCTATTGTGGTCAGAGTAGCGGAAGTGTTTCTTAATTATCTTTGTGTTCGTTAATTTATTTATTTTAGTGCTTGTTTTGAATAATGAAGACACGTTGTGAAAGTAGTCATCATCATCATCATCACGCCAGATGTGAAAGTAGTCATCATCATCATCAGCCACTCGACGCCCACTGCAGGACACAGGGTTTTCCTAACCATGAAGTGTTTTGCCATAATCGCCACGCTTGGCAGGCGGGTTGGCGATCGCAGTATGCTGTTGAAATCTCAGGAAGACGCTGCTGCCCGTCTCCTGGTAATGTATTTCCTTAGTCGCCTTCTACGACATCCACGGAAGGAAATGGAGTGACGCTATTCTTAATCCGGCGCCACACGGAAAAGGTATTTAATCATAAACAAGTAGATGGTCCTAAGCATCACATGTTTGGAAAGTACACATATCTTTTTTCTTTTTTTTCGTAAAATCCTCTGTATACAACTTTTCAGAAAACTTTTTACTCACTGAAGACAAAAGTGAAAATAAAAATGTCAAAACTGTTCATTTTTTAAATCCCTAGCCAGAGAAGTTTAGAGATGTGATGATTCTAGACAACTTTTTGATCAAGAGCTCCCAGAATCGCAGGATCTGTTCAATTCTTGTGATTCTTAGGTACTTTGTGAATATTCTATCAATGTCAAGCAAGTATTTTATAAAGTGCATCGAGGCCGCGGTTGTGGTTAACCGTGTCTATCACAGATATGAATTACTTTGTGATGTGCTAACTAAACGACAACAGCTACATTAACAACATTATCTGACCGACCAAAGCCTTTCTCTCTGCAATGCTAACAACGTAATATTCAATGTGAATCCAAATAGTTTTTAATAACAATGTCATTATGTAGTACTTTGTTTTATCAATCTATAGAGTTCGGTACCGTGGGAAACGAACAACATGCACTCGTGGAAAAGAACTAGAAGAACGATACCCAGACTTCGTTATGCTGATAGCTTGCTCAACATCTTACTCTTTCTTACTGCGAGGAAACGAGACAGCACGAAAAGTATCACTAGTCAGTAGTCACTACACCGAGTTCACACTTGGCATACAACCTCTCAAGCCATACCCTCGTGGAATCCAGCTCCAGTCTGAAATCTAATCACGTAGCTACGAAATTAAGAGGAACACATGTAGTACCTAGATGTATTCCTCTCAAATTGGTAGCAAACAAAATCATGTCACGTTTTGCAATAATCAGTATGTAGAGTCTATTCATAGTAGTATAAGTAGGTCTAGTCTTTCATTCACGCTACGGTGTAGCTCTAATGGAGTGGAGAATAAGTGCGTGTTTTGATTAAAAATAGGAAGGGAAAGGTCTTTGTTGACTGTAAATGTTATGTCATGTGTCGTCTCAATAGAGCCGATGTCGGAATCCCTCTGTGTCATCTCCAAGGGAAGTTACTCCGAAAACTCATTGAACATGCGATAGACCAAAATAAAATGCTCTAGTATACATTTTTTCCATATAGATAGATTTGTCTCCAATTAATGGAACTATGAGAAATAGTTATCCCTCTTGGTGCCATTATAACGCCACAAAATAATACGACAAGGAGAAGACTGCATTATTCCAAGTAAGTGAAGCCGGATTGACATTTTATAATAGGGTGATTAACTTGGTGATTTGAGGAGTTATTCCTCGTGGTCCCATTAATGCCACAAAATCCCACAAATACCCGGAGAACATACTGCATTATTCGAAGTAAGTGAAGCCGGATTGACATTTTATAATAGGCTGATTGACTTGGTGATTTCAAGAGTGACCCCCTGATGTAAGGCTGGGTGTGGTCGCGCGGATGAGCCCAGGTTTCACAATAGGTTCGACCCCAAGGCCGTGTCTTCTCAGCGAGACGTCGCCGCATCGCCATTCAGCTGCCGTGCGAAGCTTGTGCGAACGTGTTTGGCTTTACGCAGATTTAAGGAACACTCGGCAAGGTCATGAGGACCTTTGTGCTTTTAGCCTGCGTTTGCGCGATCGGTAAGTACCGAGCTTGTTAGTTAGTTAGACCTGTGAGATTTCCACTACGGTTTGCTCACGTTATTTTCCTTACAGTTATCGAGTGGTATTGTAAAGTAGCAATATCGTAAATTCAAAAATGTTCGTAGCTTAAAAAAACATGCCGGATTCGAACCCACGACCTCCCGAACGCGCGGCCAGTATTCTACTGATGCGCTACCACTGCTTGTTAATTTATGTTTGTGAGGTTCGTAACTGGATAACATGTGATGTAATTATTTGACAGACAAGATAAATGACAAGAGTAACGGATTTAAAAAATAATACAGTGTTTAGATTCATCATCATCATCATTCAGCCACAAGAAGTCCACTGCTGGACATGTGTTTAGATTGATTTATAAAAATTAAGTATTACATGTTTAAGCAAAATGCTGTATGAGCCCTAAAGAGCGTTTTAAGTTGTTGTGAATCATGTTTTAATGAGATCCTGTTTTAAGTACCGTTCCAATTCCAAATCAAGATTGTTTTAGAGGAATCGATTTGTATGCCTAAATTAGACGGCTAGTCTGTTCGAAAACTCAATGTAAAGTGGATCAAAATTGACTTCAGAAATTAAAGATAAATATTGGAAGGGAATGTAAAAAAACGGGAATTATCAAGTCACCATCATCAAACTACCCACTTCTGTAGAGTGGGCAAGAGCTGCACTCTTTCGTAGAGTAATGTTCTAGACCGTCGATGGTGTTTTATTTATGTATCTTATAATTATGGATGAGCTAATAGTGGTATATTTTCAGAACCGGCTCAACTACGTTTGATAGGTTGATTTTGCGGTGTCTTCTCGCCATTAAAAACTTTACTATCCAATTCAGGTAACTGATGGAACATTTGGCTCTAGCAAACTTATCTCCACTAAATACCTATTTCTTTTCTCCAAGCGGTCGGAATTATGATAAAAACAGGCAGGTCAATTAAGGTATAATTAATCAAATTAACTCACAATAACTTAAAGACAATGGCTTATCTAATCGAAAACTCAAACTTGTACCTCCGTTTCTGTAATTAAATAAAGGTGCTATTGTTATTTTTTCCCTTCGGCTTATCATAGGAAATGCAAAAGTTTCTCTTGCGGCCCGTCCCGACCTTTCGCCAAATTCCTGTAATCTTCAAATTGGTGAAGTTTCCTCTTACCGAAGGATGCAAATAGAGCTAAATTTTATTTTCACACCTCCTGCTCGACAATGCCTTATTACGTACCGTCAAATATCATCGTAAAGCATGGCCTTGTCTCTCGAGGGCAATAATAATGAAGAATTTCCCTAGGGAATAAAGTGATTTGAATTTAGAATGTCAAAATTCGCATGAAAACTATGGAGAAGCCCCGCATTGCAATTCGAAATTCGAATTGTTGTTCGAAACTCACCTCTTTTTTTTCTTTTTTTTCTGAAATACTGTGTCCTGTGACCGCGCGAAACACCAACAAAAAAAAGAAAAAAAGGCGCGAATTGCAAATACGAATTTAAAAGTTATATTCAATTTAAGTTGCTAAGCCGTAAAAGAGTGTGGACTTTATATTTAATTTCAGGTTTTAATACATATTTTCAACTTATGCAGCCCTGTCTTTTTATTGTCTCCCAGATGGTGTGAAAAGTAGAGTATTCACCTCTGGAATAAAACATGTCTTAGTCTCGGGCGGTATGAACCCCTCGCTTCACTCAGGACTCTACATAACTCCCTCGCTTCGCTCAGGAGTTAAAATTTAACTCCCTCGCTGCGCTCGCGAGTTAACTCGGAGTCCTTCGCTCCGCTCAGGGTTCAATATGCCGCCCATGACATAATACATGGTTTTATTCCCTTAGTACATAATCTACTATTCTTCACTTTGTCCTACAGCGCATGCGCAGTTTGGTGAGCCCCAGTCATCGTTTGCGCAAAGTTCAGCCTCCTTCGGGAATCCCCGGTACTCAGCACAGCCGACCCAAAGGCCCCAATTTGGCAACCAGCAGAACCAATTTCAACAGAACTCCATTCGTAGCCAACAACAGAATGCGTTTGGTAGTCAAAGACAAAGCGCATTTGGGAGTCAACAAAGCGCATTTGGAAACCAACAAAGTTCATTTGGAAGCCAAAACAGGCTAAATTATGAAAGCCGCAATCAGCAGCAACAAGGGGCTAGGAGTCAAAGCGCAGGGTCCTGTAGGGAGAAGAACGAGCGGTACCCAGTGTCTGGCAGCTGCGATAGATACATCGAGTGCATTGTAAGTGGTAACTAAAATACTCAGGTACCTATTACCAATACTTAATAGGTGGTGGCAGCAGTGAATGCAGCCAAGAATGCCGGACGGAAATCTCTTTTTTCGGGCGATTTTAAGGTTGTAAATAGTAGTTTGTTTACCCAGGGAGCAAACAACTATTTTTAAGGCGAGATCGTTTCTTTGAGCTAGTTGCTCTTTTTGAATAGATTTAATTTAATAAGGTAATTTTTTTTAATATATAATCAAATTCCGATTTCACTAAGTTTTTTACAAAAAAAATATTGTGTCTTCAAGTAGTGAGAATGAAAGTATTCTATTAAATCCAGAGAACATTGTATGTGACGCTAAAAATGTGGTACAAACGTTCTATTATATTCTTATTCATAAGTTGTCCTTTTTTTTCATAGAGGGTGATAAAAAGTAGTGGCAACACTATTTTAAGCTCGAGTGGTCAGGATTCTACTTAAGAATCCCTCGCTACGCTCTGGATTCAAAGAAACACTCTCGCCTTTAAAATAGTTGTTTGCTCCCTCGGTAAATAATAGGGGTTAAAGTATGAAATTGCCGTTTTATTGCAATAGGTTCTTTGAATTGACATAGAATCTTCATGGTTTGAGGTTTTCGAATGAAACTTTTTTCAAATGGTTTCTATGATGTTCTTTTTTTAAAAAATGTGAAACATTTGAATATCGACTTTCAATTGTTTTTGTTATTCAATTTAGACAAGAAAGATGGATACTGCGAAAATTCGAGTGATTATGAAAAAAGTTTCATTCGTTATTTATTATACATAACTCCGTTAATCACTTTTGAAAAAAGTAGTAAGTACCTACTTCTTTTGGAGAGCCACACACGTGAGATCCTTTTTGTGAATGACAAAGCGCTGGCTGGAGATGAGAAAAAAAAATTACAGTCTTAAAATCACCCGTAAAAGTGCTTTTTTTCTTTTATGGCCATCGAAATATATTTCTTAGCCAGGTTCTACATATTTTTGGAGTAAAAAAAGGTTTTTGGCTGGGAATGACTATTTAACTTCTTTTTTTATCACTGACCTGCATTGTGAGTAATAGGCATTATGGAAGTTTTTATTTTCAAATAAGGTTAAGACGTGAAAAAAAACACTCTTAAACTTGACCCATCTTTATTGTGTAGGAAGTTTTTTTGACTGGACATTATTATTATCTCATTATTATTAATTCTGTGTAATTTCTATTTTTATGTACAACTAGCTGTTGTCCGCGACTTCGTTCGCGTGGTAATTTTGATGTGTATTTTTCCGGGATAAAAATAGCATATGTGCTAATCCAGACTGTTATCTATCTCTGTGCAAAATTTCATCCAGATTCGTTCAGCCGTTTTTGCGTGAAAGAGTAACAAACATCCATCCATACATACAAACTTTCGCGTTTATTATATTAGTAAGGATAAAGTGCAGTCTATCTATCTAATTGGCGGACATTTTGTAAAAATATTTTTAATAGATTTTTATTTCTGATATTTGGATAAACATTCTTATAATTTGCTATTTCTTGCCTAACACGTGACATTGGCGAAAATTGTACTGGATACTGATTATCCTGTGAGTCCATAAAGCAGAATTGAATTTATTGTGTACACTAAATAATTTCATAAATAAGTAAGCTCTCTTTTCCTTAATTAATTTTAATTAATTCTTGACTTGCTGTCGACGGTACTTATCTGATTACCTATGGTTTTTTGAGACAATTACCTACATTTTTGAAAAACATCTTTCACCCAGAACGGTACTGCAGAAGAGAAACTCTGTCCTGATGGTCTGCGTTACAACCCAGATGTCAACTTCAACGTGTACCCCTGCCAGTATCCCAACGAAGTGCCCTGCTTGGAGCGATCCTCACTGCGTAAGTTATCTTTACAAACGCTGAAATAGTATAATTGTCCCACGCACACTTCTTTTGCTTACTATATTGTAAGCATGTTTCTTTGTGGCAATAAATCATCCATTTATCGTATTTAATCAATCAATATTTACTAAAAACCACAAAACGGAGAGAAAAATAAAAGGTGTATTGTAAAATACAGAGCGTGTCCGATGACAGATACTGTCATTGCTTCCTGGCGCATGCTCTACCACAGGTGGCTGGAACAACCAAACTTCTTTTTAAAAATTCGGTCACATTTAGTGCAGAAGCTATCCGACATACATACATCGATGGTCCATTATTAAGTGACCATCGATGGTCAGTCGATAGTCAATCGATGGTTACTTTACTAATGTTCGTCATTCCTATATTCAAGATACGCCTACCGACAGTACATTTTTGATATAAGTTGTATAATAATATATGCTACTTTATTAATTGACCTTTTATATTTTATGCAGTTTTGTGTTTTTTAGTAAATATATTGCACGTTTTAATTTATATAATTTACATCATCATCATCATTCAGCCATAAGAAGTCCACTGCTATTATATGCGGATTCCACGGTAGACTTGAGTCTGTGTTATCAGGAAATTTTTATTCTATTTATCTAATGTTTTATTCCGGTGTAAACTTAAATGTAATCCCCATAAGGAATTTAATAATACTATGACTATGACTGAAAAACATAAAACAATTTTTACTTACTTATAATAACTTAGAAAAAAGTTATTTGATTTATTACTCATTTTCTAGTCGTATCGTTATTACCTCATTATTGTATATTTGCAATACCATGCATTACTTAGTCTCAAAATATTGCATCAACCACCTTCCAATAGCCAAGTAGGTCATAAGTACATTTTAATATGTTTACACAAGTGCTGTGTGCGAATTTTATTATGCAATCCCTCTATGTCAAATATGTTTAACGTTCTAGGAAGGCATAACCAACACCAGCCGAAGTTAATCCGATATTCGATTTGACTCGTCTTTAGAATATCTTTATATCTTTGTCTTTATAATAATCTTTGCCGTTTTGCTGCAGATTTCAGGTTTTCTGACTTCGGTAGAGATCAGCAGATAGCGTATAGTCGGCAGCAGGTCAAACTTCACATTGTTGTTGCAAAGTCACCCTTAATTAACGTAACTTAATCAGTTACGTATCAGGCACGTATGTGAAGGTTGATGTGCTGTCTGTCGACTGTACATTGCTCTCAGTCTAATAATTTACAATCTACATCCCATCCCAGAGCCCCCGCAACCGACGGCAGAATGCGAGCACCAATTCGGTTTATTCAAGCTGGGCGACGCACGCAACTGCAGTGGCTTCAGAAGTTGTGTGAACGGGGTGGCATTCGACTTCACCTGCCCTGAGGGCCTTGCGTTTAGCTCGGAGAGCTACCGGTGCGAGTGGCCTGATGAGGTTGCTGACTGCGACGCTGAAGGTATGAAATTGTTGCCATCCCCGAAAACTATTCAGATTGTAACAAAATATTGTATTCAACCTAAAATGACCCCCCATCTGGTCGTCAATAAAAACTACTTTGGCTATGGGGTAAACTAAATTGCGATAAAAATGTCAGCTGTTCCATACCAAAATTGCTACCTGCACCATTGAAATATGGAACTGCTATTATTATTTTCGCGATTTCAAAGTTTTCCCCATATTAAAAATTATTCCGTATTGACGAATAAATTTTGAACCTCCCCTTTTTCTACGTATTATTGAAATAACGCAAAACCTGAAAAGCATTTCTTGAGTATGTCTACGTTGCTCTAGCATTTCTTAAGTGGTTTAATGATGTTTACCGAAAGAACGGTTTTTATGTTTTGCTTTATATTAATAATTTAATACGTTGCATATGGGGTTATTACACCCTCTATACTACCAAATTATTTTCATACAGTAAAGCTCATATTAACCGCAAGTTGCCGCAACCTTTAATTCGCCCTTTGAATCTATTAGTTAAATACTTAACTACTTACCGAAATTATCAATTCGGAAACTGGCCCAGGCTTAGAAAATCAAATTAAGGACAAAGAGTGTCTTGACACTTCTCCGTTGTTTTTTTCCGACCTTACTCACTTCATTAATGGCCCTTAAATCTATTGCAGATGATTTTTTTTTTTTTTTTTTTTATAATCTTTATTTGAAAGGGTTTTGTACAAAAAATGACAATGTCACCCTTATAGTTAAGGCCGAAAATCAACACACTAATTTAGATCTTAAGACTACAAGCATAACATGTTACTAAAAATTAACTTAAATATTACTTAAACTACTAACTCTAGCAGAAATACCAAATTTGGCTACTTTGTATAGCATTTTGGCTTCATCAGAGAGGGGGAAAGCCAAAATGCTATTACAGCTGCCCATGGCGTAAAAAAACGTATTACCAAAGATTTGTCTTCTAATGACTTCATTCCGGACACATTCCACAAGTAAATGGTAAACATCTTCTACAAAATTACACTCGTCGCAGTTTGGTGATTCGACTTTTCGCATCAGAAATGCAAACTTATTCAGAGGTATGTGCCCCGAACGAAGTCTCAAAACAAGAACTATGTCTCTTCTATCCATCTCACAGTGGTCGAACCATGGTTTACGTAGGGGGCAAGATTGAATCGTCTTATACCAAATACCGGCACTAAGCGATCTTACATCAAAGTATTCCTTCCAAAGTGTATAGCACTCTTTCTTTACATAGGGCAACAGTTCTGTGTAAAAAGGCATACAAAACTGTGGATCCCCGTCTGAGATTGCCAGCTGCGCAAGTCGATCCGCCTCTTCATTACCCGGTATACCTATATGCGAAGGCACCCATTGCAAGACGACAGTCTTGCCCCTGGTTTTTAGATTATGCAAGCATTTTATAATGACGTAAGCTATCGGAGTTCCTCGGATGTCCGAGGAACAACGAGCCACGTGCTGGAGTGCACTCTTCGAATCCGACAGAACAACAAATTTATTACCATCTAAAGAACTGATATACGAAAGAGCTTCGGAAATGGCAAAAAGTTCTGCCGACATTATCGAGATTTCGCTAGAAATTTGGAACTTCATGGAGCTATCTAACTGCGGATCAAAGAATGCTGCTCCTGTGCCACTTATTCCTTTGGAACCGTCGGTAAATAGTTTATAATAGTCAACATACTTTTCCCTTAAAACATTTAAAACAGTATTAAAAAGATAGTTTGTCTCAAGTTGCCTTTTAGATTTGGAAATACCATCTACATCGCATATAATAGAGGAAGAAAGATCAATATTGCTGAGCCATGTGTCCAATGAAAACATTTCTAAGTGGATGCTACTATGTATTGGAAGAGATTTAAGTGAGTTATGCACTATCGTTAACAATGGTTTCTTTTTCATGGTCCAATATCTAGTGTTATCGCATAATATAGCTAATTCACCTAAACGCTCAATGTTCCTACTGCAATCGAAGGATTTTGTTTTTAACCAAAATTTGCTGGCGAGAAACCGCCGACGAGGATGTAAAGGTTGTAAAGCGAGCTCGCTTTCCATGGCATGAATTGGGGTACTTCTGATAAAACCTCCTATCACCCTCATCGCTTGGTTCTGTACTTTGTCAAGCTTGTACACGTGACTTTTAACACTACAATCGTAAAGAAAACTACCATAGTCCAAGCGGCTGCGGATTATAGCTATATAAAGTCTTCTAAGGTGCTTGGGATGGACACCCCATCCAGACCCAGACAATACCTTAAATATATTCAAAAACTTCAAAGCTTTTTGGCAAGTGTCATTTATATGTTTACCCCATCTTAAAGATTGATCAAACCATAACCCCAAATATTTAACATTGTCAACCACCTGCAACGGTCTTTCATTTAATTTAATATTTATATAATCTTTTCGAAACCCCCGCTTAAATAAACATATTTTAGTTTTTCTATGTGAGATCTGTAGACCCAAATCCTCTACTATTTGAGACATAAGATTCAAAGCCATTTGTAAATCAGCCTCTGCTTCAGCCAACCTTAGAGAAGAAACGTATAAGACGAAATCGTCAGCGTATTGAGATATGCATACCTCAACGATGTTTTGACATATCCGCATCGTAGCAACGTTAAATAAAATAGGAGAAAGAGGATCACCTTGTGCCAAACCCCGACCGGTAAACCTTTTGATGTTACCTATCTCATCACATTTTAAGTTTAAATGCCTGTTGGACATGAACTGCCACAAATATTTACATATGGTTGCCCCAACTCCTAAACCATCCAACGCTTGTAACAAGCCACTGATATCAACATTGTTGTAGGCATTGTCAATATCAACAAAGCATCCCACCGTTACTAAACCTTTTGAAAATCCTATCTGAATGTCAGTAACAAGCTTGGAGAGGCTGTCCAGACATGATCGTGACTTCCTAAACCCTATAATCTCCTTACAAAAGCATTGATTTTTTTCCAAAAACCACTCTAATCTTCGCTTGATGATTGTATGGAAAATCTTACAAGGGCAAGACATCAATGCAATAGGTCGAACAGCAGACCCAGTATGAGAGCCATCACCCGACTTCGGAATAGGAACAATCTTAATTTCGCGCCATTGTTCAGGTATATATCCAAGAGAAAGAAATTTATTGAACAAGACTGCTAAAATGGACTTACCAACGTCTGGCAATTGTTTAATCATGGAAAACGGTATTCCATCTTCTCCTGGACACGTGTCTTTGGTTTTGATAGCAAGATTTAGTTCCTGAACCGAAACAGGTGAAGACAGCTGAGTATTTATCGAACAAAATGTAGGGGCTTCAGGTGTGACATAGTCCGGAGCTAATCCGTGCAATAACTCATTCGCTTTATCAGAGCCTATAGCCAGTCTTGGCAACTTGTACCCTTTTAGCCATTTCATTCGCCTCCACATATCACTAGCTGTTGTGGTACTATCTATGCTGTTGCAGAAATCTTGCCATGCCGTCCTTTTAGCGTTTCTAATCAGACGCTGAGCAGTTGATATTTTAACCTGAAGACATTCTAGATTTTGTGGAGTTGGGTTTCTCCTAAATAACGCTAGTGCCAGGCGACGTTCTGCGACTACTCTTGAAAGTTCTTGGTTCCAATACGGCTTCGGTTTGAATTTCTTTAGGCGAATAGGATTTTCACAGGTCTTTACATAAGGTATGTTCTCGTCAGCAGCTTCATTGACAATCTTCATAAACTGGTCATAAGCCGTCTGTGGATCATGTGGGATAGAAAAATCAGAAAACGTCCTTATAACCCTTCCAATCAGCTTGTCTATAATTTCTGCGTCTAGTAAAGTTTGACTGTGCTACGAAGTCTGTTTGGTACTTAATAATCAGATGATCACTGCCAAGATTTTCATTTGTAACCTTCCAGTCGAATTTCATAGAGATGTCTGCACTCACCATTGTAAGATCTGGAGACGACTTTTGCATTCTGTTATTGACCATTTTCATGTAGGTAGGAGATCCATCGTTTAAAAATATAAAGTTTTTGTCTAGCATGCAGTCAAAAATGGCTGATCCTCTTGCATCTGTTTTAGAAGACCAGCTGGAGTGATGTCCATTTACGTCTCCCGCTATAATGGTTTTCTCACTAAACAAAGACAGTAATAAATCCCAATCGCTAGAAGATGTGCGCACATTAGGCGGACAGTAAACGGCTACAATGTTTTGTATATGCTCACAATTCAGCAGTCTTACATGAAGGACTTGAAGACCCTGGATAGAACAGCTTATTTGGCATGTTTTCGATTTAACTGAAGCATGTGTAATGATAGCAATGCCTCCCCACGAATCGCTTCTATCTTGACGAAATATATTGTATCCACTGATTCGTAAACGGCTTTCAGGCTCCAACCAAGTCTCGCTGAGGATAGCAATATGAATTTTTTCCTGAGCTAGGAAGCTTTCAAATTCCGCCAACTTTGGACGTAGACTCCTTGCGTTCCATTGTATGCAGTTTACTAAAATATTGTTACTACTACCCATTTTGTTCAATTAATGACCTAACCATAGGCCAGTCAGTGATGTATTTAACAGCAAAGGATATAATCCACTCAAACAGAATACTAACACACGATTTAAATTTTTCTTCCATCTTCAATTGATCAGAAAATATAGTTTCGTTCAATTTCAGTAACAGCTCACGGAAGAGATTTTTTCTCTTCTTTTTATGTTCATTATTATCCCTATCAGTCTTATTCTGATCCTGATCCTCAATCTCGCTATCCGTTGAAGAAGGGATAAACCACTCCATAGTTTCCGGTACGCAGGATTTTTTTCGTCTTCTCTTCCCTTTACCTTTCTTCTCCTTACGCTCTGGAGTCTTTAAGGTATTACCTTCAGCACTGGGGACTTCGATAGACTTAAACGGACTAGACGCTATTTGAGCGTAGGTATGCGGTCCTGTAGTATACTGTTCTTCTGAATTTCGAGGGAATGACTGTCTCGGTGCCGATTGGTGGTGGGTGCTTTTCAAAGTTTGTGCTGATAGGGGTTCTGGCGATGGTGGTACATACATAGTCAAAGCTCTTCTGAAAGAGCAGTTATATTCTGCCATTATCTCCCTTATTTTCTTCTCTTTCACATATATAGGACATGCTCTGGATAGAGCCATGTGTTTTCCAGAACAGTTGGCACATTTGTAGTTTTCAATTTCACAATTTTGGTGTGTGTTGGTACATTTGGGGCAGATAATCTTCGAAGATGGGCAAGTCCTCATTGTATGGCCAAACTTCCAGCACTTCGAGCACTGCGTAACTGGAAACATATAAGGAGCTACTGTTACCCGGGTATTGTGGGTGAAGACGTATGCAGGCAAAGAAGGACCTTTAAAACATATTTTCACGACTTCACATTCTTCCCAACCGCCGTGTTCTAAGGCCCGTCGCTTCAGTCTTTTGACATACAATATCGGAATATCGCTAGAAAGGTTCTCCTGGATTTCTTCGTTAGATAGTTCTGCGTCTATGTCACGTATTACTCCATACGATACACCTACTTCGTATGTTTTTTGACATCTGAATCCCTTGTCACTAAATGTTTTGTTTTGTATCAGCTTCTCGGCGCTTACGTCATTATTGAACTGAATCAAAACCTTGTAACTGTTAATGTATTTTACTCTCACGACGCCAGGTATATTTTCAGATTTTAACAAGCGGGCCAAGCCGATCTGTTTAGGTAATTTCTCCTTAGAAGTTATACGGATTTCGATCTTTTCTTCCGGGACCCTCACTGTTTCATCATCGGTGGTAAAACTCCGAGCTAGTACCTTCCTTCGCCGCATCACAGTTGTCCAAACTTCGCTTGGGTCATTCTCACGGCTTCGCTTTTCAGCGCGAGTGAGGCTCGACGCCCTACCCTCGGAATTCTCACACTGAGATAGATTTATCTGCACCTCCTCTCTCTCACTATTTCTACTCATCGCTGCATCCACATTCCGTTCGTTCCCACTCTCATACGTTAATAAATTATTATGGTCACTGTCACTGCTAGCCATAGTCGATTACAACAATATGCATTCTAAATAAGTTGCCACAAAACAATTCGCGCTGTGTTTACGATAACACAAACCGGTCGAACGTCCTCAGAAAAAAAAAAACTACGTGTTTGTAATCGAACTCCTCCGAAACGGCTTTATCGATTTTTATGAATGTTTTTGTGTATATTTGATAGGTCTGAGAATAGGTCGTAGGCTAATTAATACGACGAAACAACATTTGTCGCGTCAACTAGTTTCAATATAATTACTGATGCAGACAGCCTGTTATCAAAATGCCCTTTCAAAGCATTGCCACAAGAAAACCGAGCCCGCATTGGCAAAAACTGATTGCAGATGATTTATGCAGCGTTTTTTTTTTTCATTAAGTAGATATACTCAATAATTCTATCTGATCTTATTGCAGCATTCCTCGGATTCCGCTGCCCCGAGATCCCAGTCTCCAGAGAACTCGGTGCCCCAGCTGGTTTCAGATATTACAGGTGAATATCGACTCAATAAATAATACAAACTCGGCCCATGTGCTAGTTTCAGATATTTTATAGGTGAATGTCGACACAAAAGAACAAAATCTCGGCCCACCCCAACTCACTTCACATATTACAGGTGAGTTTCAACTCGATTGACGAAACAACAAACATTTACGAGGTTCTTGAGAACTGGTTATGTTAGTTTGATGTTAATGGCTGTGTCGGGTCGCTTCTCTACCTCTAAACCACGCAAATGTCAGCGGATGAGGAACAAAATAGATTGTAACAGAAAAACTGTGTAACTTTTTATTATATTTCGGCGGGAATTATTATGTCAATGAACCCACTTTGACGATAAAACCCAAAAAGGGTTCCAGACAGGTTCTTGTAACAACAAGACTCTTTCTGACACTTGATCCTTACCTGTGGTGGCTGCCTTAATAAGTTCCAACGGGATTTTATCTGACAATTAGTTGTGTGGGTCTCGAAGTCTCACTCACATTTATAAACTTCAGCTGCTTTCTGTTCCTTCTGTGTGATATTCGATTTGTACATGCGGTGACCTTGCCTTGACGTAACATATCGGTTATATGATAGAATGTAGGGGTAAATACAAAAGATTTGCATAATGCAATATCTATTACTAGACCTCACCTTTAATGAAGGTGGGCACCGGTTTCGGAATTGAGAATTTGACTTAGTTAAAAACTCGTTATGTTTTGTAAAGCCTAAAGGGATAGAAAGGGTAGGGTACCACACTTAGATATTCACGTACCGTGAAATTCCAATTTCAGGGACCAGCGAAGGTTGTTTCACTTCTTTGGACTTAGATTACCGTTTCTTAGGGTAGGTACGTAATTTTTTTAAATTTTATATTATGACCATGAAAAGAACAATTAAAAACCATTGTTATGGTGGTCCGATCGGATCACTTAGAGTTTTATATTTCTTGTATAAACTTATGCTTATGCACTTTTATTTACTTATTATGCATATCATTATATTAATATGTAGGTTTATTAAATCTTATCTTATATGTATAAGTGTATTTTAAATTGCACTTCTACTTTTGCCCCATCTCCATTCATTTCTTTTTTTGCTAGCCTACCAATCTTTCTTTCCCCTCCTGCGGTTGACTGGTATTGTACATTAGTTTAAGTGCAATAAAAGTATTAATAATAATAATAAAAATTAAGAAGACCTGGCCGTAGAAGAAAACACCTGAATTAATAGTTTCAGATATGAAGCATCGATTTGTTCATCACATCGACATCCAATAGGTGATGGTGTCACAAAAAGAATTATAAATTAACTGTGTCATCAATTACCTAATGGTTGTCTAATAATCCGAAAGGTTCGAGTTCGCCTTACCTGGCATGGTTTGTCCAAGCCGGTTTTTATTGTAGGTTCGCCACTCGCTCACCGCGAAACGATGTTTACCACATCGGCATCGTGAGGCAACCGGTGTCAAAGAGTGTCAGATATCGTCAATCCGCGCTGGGCAGTCATAGCTTCGAATAAAAACCGTCAATCACGTCCTGAGAGTAGGCCTGGGCCTAGATTCTGTTAATGCATTGTAGTAATATGACAACTGCATGAACATGGCGGTTTTCATTTCATGGCTGCTTTAAGTCTACGCGGGCACACCCATCAAACCTTCTAGGCGTCAATGGTACGAAAAAAAACATCACGTGACCCGACAGTGTACCTGTCATTATACTACAATGCACTAACAGAATCGAGGCCCTGCTGTGCGGCACAGCAGGCCTACTCTCAGGACAACCTGTGCCCTGCAGTGGGGCCAAGAATGCGTTTTTTCAATCTGGCTGCCGCCACACACGGTGTTCAGACTAAATAGAATAGAAATAGAAAATGTTTATTTGTCTTCAATATAGTAAGGCACAATAATAGTTATTTGTTATACAAAAGCGCAAAGTTGCTTTTTAACCGCGTGCTCAATTTTGATGACCGAGCAAGCGAAGGATTCTAAAATTGAATCACGAGCGCAGCGAGTACGATACGAGCGAGCGATACTTAAGTAACGTTCTGTCACGCTCTTTTCTGAGAAATTTGAAGAGACAGCGCTACAGTAAACCATTTACTTAGCGAAATTCTCAATTCAGAAACTGGCCCAAAGGAGGTTCCGATCTGAGTTTTTAACAAATTAAAAAAAGTTGCATGATAAATTCGGCACCATGGAGGTAGAAGTAAATAGGTTTAATAATGTTTTTAATTTACAAACTTAGTGCACACGATGTTCTAATAGTTATTTAAGATACACGTGCGGAAAGTAAGGTTTGATACGATAAGATACGCATTCGAATAAAAACCTTTTACGCTCAAGTATACCTATCTTACAACATTTTTCAATGCATTTTGTGAGGAAATACAACAAAAAAATAAGTATAATAAAGAAAATTTATTATAAATACCAAATTAATTGTTTTTTTTTTTGGACAGCAAAACCTCCTTGCATCTTTGTAATTTTTTAAATTTTATGACTTGCACCATGCACCACAGAGTCAAAAACTTAAAAAAATTACTTTATTTCACGCGTGAAATAAAGGATTTCAGTACTGTTTTATTTCACGCGTGAAATAAAGAGTCGGTTTCCGCATAATTTTGTTACACAAAAAATAAAACTTTACGAGCAACTGCATTGAAAATTTAATTTACTTTATCCTTTAACGGATAAAAACGGCTTTTGCACTCAGCAAAAACACTTTCCGAGATTGGGGGATGAAATAGTTATTTAAGATACACGTGCGGAAAGTAAGGTTTTATACGAATAAGTGCCAGATTGAAAACACGAGCGCAGCGAGTGTTTTTATTGGCACGCATTCGGATAAAAACCTTTTACGCTCAAGTATCTTACAACATTTTTCAATGCATTTTGCGGGGAAATACAACAAAAAAATAAGTATAATAAAGTAATTTTATTTCACCAAAGCCTATTTACAACAAAATGGCGTGCTTTCTTTGCAGAGCGCGCGTTTCATACAGTTTTTTTTTTTCTTGAGGCAAAGGTACAGTATACATACAGCCAATAATGTGAAAAATATTTTTGTATGCAGAAACAAAACACGTATTTTTAAATGAGATAATCAAGAATCTTATGTGTTATGGTGGGCAGTCCAAATAAAAAAAAAATAAATAAATGTGTCATGGTGTTTGTCATTCATATGGAGTGTCATTCAATTATTGCTAGAGGCGCATACTTATAAATAATTGTTTTTTTTTGGACAGCAAAACCTCCTTGCATCTTTGTAATTTTTTTATTTTTATGACATGGACCACAGAGTCAAAAACTTAAAAAAATTACTTAATTTCACGCGTGAAATAAAGGATTTCAGTATTTACTGTCTTATTTCACGCGTGAAATAAAGAGTCGGTTTCCGCATAATTTTGTTACACAAAAAAGAAAACTTTACGAGCAACTGCATTGAAATAGTATATTTCATTACGAGTGCGGAAAGTCTGTCATTGCAAAGAGTTCCGCCGAGCCGAGGCGCAGCCGAAGGTGAGGGTTGACAGTCGGAACAAGTTGCAATGACGGTTCCGCACGTGTACTGAACAACTATTTTTAATACAGAAAAAATGAAGCAATTTAATAAAGATTTTTGTTGGAAAATCCACCGCCAACCGTAAAAGAATATAAGCAGAGTTTTTTTCTTTTTTTTTCTTCACCCATTCTAGGTAGGCAAAGGGAACTATGCCCATACAGCCAAGTCTTCAGTAGAATTTTTTTATTTATATGAAATTAAAATAAAATTTAATGAGATGAAATGAAATGAAACCTAACCTAACTCATTGAATCAAATCATTAAATTTGATATTGAAACAAATTAGTAGCTTCTTTATAGAAATATTTGCATGAATCATAAAAACTTCTATGATTTTTTTTTAGCAAAAACTTCGCGATTGTTTTTTTCTTTTTAATAGACATTATTTTGACAGTTGGGAAAGAGAACGCACGAGTTCGGAAAAGGTAAAGAAAAAGCACGAGTATGTAATAGCCCACATCCCGAACGCTATACGTCCCTGCAATACGCCACTTTTTGAGCAACTGTATTAAAAAATTGTTTTTCACTTCTCATGCTCTAAAAGTTCGTCTTTATGTCGTGCGTAGGCGACATAAAGTCGCTTTTTATGCTCTAGAGCATAAAGTAAAATCTTCGTCGAAGACCAAGGCAATCGCTGCAACAGCCACACGAACATCTTTAACTTCATACAACAACCTCTTTATTTTATTTCGTTTCGTTCGTATTCTAAGACCAAGGCAAAGATACCAACAGCCAAAGTACACAATAAAACTTCATGAAATAAACTTATACTATATTTACATGTTGCTGTTTCATTTCCTCGCAATCGAAGTGAAAAGTAGAGTGTACAACTCGTCCATAAAACCCATTTTACACTCGACTTTATATCTATCCTCGCTCGCAAGCTCGCTCGGATGGATAAACGTCTCGAGTAAAATGGTGCGTTTTATGCACTTGTTGTACAATCTACTATTTCATCGTTTCGGGAAATTCCATCGAAATAAGCACCGGTTCAGTCATTCTCATACGATGCGTTTACCGGTTCTTTGCCAAAGCCTTAAATTTTTATTGGAATAAATAATAGAAATTGGGCCAGTGCAAAGTCGCTTATACTTTTTCTAAAATGCGCAATTCCTGGAATATGTTGGGTAGAGTTTATCGTTTATAACTTTGTAGTAAATGACAAAATGTAAATGTTCATAGTGCTGAAAATCAGAATCATCAAATTCGCTAAATTCAGCGCTGTTTCATAGAAAACTTGAGACCATATCGTTACGTAGAATGGACATTATTCGATGTAGGACAATAATTTACTAAAGGCTGTGACATTAGTAGAAGTCGTAAAGCGTGGATATAATAAAATTATATATGAACCTCAAAATTTCGAAAATGATAAATCTGTGAAAAAGCTCGTAGAACAAAAGTTATTGTAATACACATACTCTAGTTGACGTGTCTCAGGAATTGGTCAATTCAAGGGTAGACGTTGGTAGAACGAACATTTTGAAGCCGGTTCAAACCTCTCCAGGTCGGACACGGACTGTCAGAAGTACTTCATCTGCATCGAGAGCAGGCCGCGAGCCCTGAGCTGCGGCGGCGACTCGGCCTTTGATGACCTCACCTCCACCTGCGTCTCCGCAGACGAGGTCTCCGCCTGCCCGCCGGAGCTGCGAGCGCAGGCGCAAAGGTAAATTGCAGGACAACACACGCTCCTATTTAAGTATAGGTATCTAGTATGACATCGCCAGTCACGTGTTTTATGGCGCCAAAATGTAAGAATTTAACAATAAATGTACTTACTGGAAAGACTTTTGACAATTAAAACGCATGACTCTCGTTGTCGTGCTATCTACGCAACCACACACGCAACCCTTTTTCACCGTCGAATCCGCGTTAAATCGGAAACTAGGTTAGATTATAAAAAGCTGCGCCCTCTACATGGATAATTTGAGAGAAAACTACTAGGATCTTCGCAACTACCGGAAAAATTACTTAGGAGATTAAATTAGGTTGTCTGGAAGACATTGATTTTCTCGATCGAAAAAGTCCACAGTGTATACTATTTAACTTAAATATTTAATAAAGAGTGATCTGATCTATCATACCTAACCAACCTTTATCAAAACATTTATCAAAAACAATCCACCTTTTGCAAGGGAAGGCCTTTCAATCTCTTCACATATACTGTTCTATTTATTTTTCTTAAACTCGATAATTTGTAAAAAAGTCATGAAAATAGAACGAGGTAGGTACCTACTTATCACTTTCTAATATATAAAAATCTCGTGTCGTGTTATCGAACTCTTTCGAAACGGTTTCACCGATTTGTATAATTTCCTTGTGTGTATTTGGTAGGTCTGAGAATAAGTCGTAGGCATAAATATGGCAAAACTACGTCTTACTTGCAACGTTGATCTGCCGTCGACGTTAACGATATACCAAATATAGTTACCTCTACATCTCTTCTTCAGGTCTCGTGATGAAGAACAGCAGCGATTAGCCAAGCAGTTGAAGTTCGAAGCTAAGCCACCGCAGCTGAAAAGGCGATTCTAGTCAAAACAATCAACCTATGTCTTTTGTTTTATGAACCTTACGTCAATGTTCGTGCGGGAGATCTGACGAATTGATAAAACAACGCAAATTTTCCTATTACGAGTACTACTTAATATTTTGGTCTCTATGCGTCATGCGTGTGTTCGCAATCTTCTATTATCATAGAAGAAATACATTACTCTAGTGTCCCTTAGCCCAGCACTGCGAGTACGAGACCATTCTTACGTGACCTAAAGGTTCTATAGCCTTACCTAGATTCACGTTAACCTAATATAGTAAAGCAAAATTATCAAAATAATTTTGGTCTCCAAGTCTCGAAAAATTGCCTGCACGATTTCGAGCAAGATAATATGTCAGTCAATGCCAAAATAACTGCATTAATTTTAAGATGGATCAATTTGTCTGACTTTATACGAGTACTTTACTTTACCAATGTGAATAGAACAATAAAGATGTTTGTAATTACTTAATTGATGTTCAAATTATTTGTTAACGACACCTTAATATCTATAATTTAAGACAATGCGACAGAATTCAAACGAGATCTTGCGGTTTCATTACTGAGAAAAAGTCTACAAAAATATGTTGCTATAAATTGATTTGGAACTTTGGCCGTCCATCATTTGCTTACTTGGTTCGCAGTGTAAAGCATCACCTAAGTACAGATCCATGTTCCAGCACCTGTTGTTGGCGGCCCTTGCTGCAACCCTTTGTGAGTGCATGAAGTTTAATTTTGCTTATTTTTTCCCCTCAATCGTTAAAGTTGGCTCTGCATCATTTAGCAGTTCGATGAAGTATTGTTTTATACTCTTCGAATCCACATCAAACCGCTGGCAATCTGTGCTATTTAATAAAACCGCCTAGTCATATTATGACACTCCATTTTGGATTTTCTGGGTCTTCTTTATATTCAAGATGAAAAAAATCAGGAGGTTAAAAAGTTTCACAAGCAACTTTTATCAAGCCTCGTTACAGAGCGATATACGAGTACATAATGCATAGCGATGTACACGCATTTTTCGTGGCACCTGGCAGGAAAGAAACTATTTGATATTGTTGGCCCCAAGCCCCTCAGAGGAATAATAATAACAACTTCTACACAACACAATCACTTGTACCGATCCCAAACTAGGATACCCTGTGCTACGGTGACCAGGCAGGGACATCACAAACATGGAGATACAGTCTGAGGCAATGGCCAAATCAAGTACGGCGGCCTCTAACGGGAATCGAACCCACGACCAACCCACGACCTCTGTTTTGGCAGGCAAGCGTGTTACCGCTAGAACAACGGGGCTTTCACCAATAACAAACGGCCTAAAAAGTACCTAACTAATAGAATTTAAGAAGAACTTTTGTTTGGCCCTAAGTAGATAGTAGTTGTTTTAGGTATCTTTCTCTCACTTTTACTGTAAAGATTTGGAAAATCAAAGTCTCTTTAATCTACAATTCCTGACATAATATCAACCTCATATCTACTTTCAGGCAATGGCCAGGTCTTGGAATCTGCGAAGAGTCCGATCTGCACACAAGGCAGAGGCTACTACGCCGTAGAGGGAAGCTGCGACTCTTACATTGAGTGCAAAGTACGATCATTGTTTAATCGCCTAATATCACGAGTTTCGAAAACAATTTATTAGCAACATAATTTACTACTTCTAAATGTAACCGTCCCTTGAAACGCCCAAATGCCTTACAAACTACTCAACAGCAATTAACTTTTTTGGCAGCGATTTCTTCCGTCGTGGAAGTAAAATTTGTCAGCTGGTTTTTTAAAAACTTAGTCGTTAGTTGGTTGTTTAGACCCTCAGACCCACAATAGCAATACAGTCGACAGCGAATTCACCTATACATTTCAACTGATCTGACAACTGATTCCGTGAACGGATGTATAGGTTTATGTGCTGTCCAATCTACAATAATAATCCAAGACACGCCGAGTGAATGAATAACCATTTTTGTCAACAACAAAGATGGTTCACACTAGAGCGTTGTTGTCTCTAATGCAATTGCTCTCAACCCAGGACTATATCGCACGTAAGATGCTCTGCCCGGACGGTCTCCACTTCAACCCGGCCACAATCTGGCCGAACTACCCCTGCGGGTATCCCACCGACATCAGCTGCGAGGGACGAGGTGCAATGCGTGAGTACTTGTCCCACAAAACATATAAGCTTGATGAGAGGAAACTAGGACGTTTGATTCACACTTGCAGCAAGTTTATAAACTTGAGCTTCTGAATGAGTTTTTCTACTTGAATAAAGTAATGTTGAGCAGATTCGAAAGCATTTTTTACGAGATTTTACTTACTTACCTACGTTTACAGAGAAAGCAATCGTCTCCGAAGGATGCCCGCACTTGTACGGCTTCTTCCCTTCAACAAAAGCAACCGCCAACGAGTGCGGCCACTATATGGTGTGCGTTGAAGGAAAGTCCATCGAGATGGTGTGTCCACCTGGCCTGGCCTTCAACCCTGTGAAGGCTCAATGTGACTGGCCTCATCTCGTATCTTCCTGCAACGCTGACGGCAAGGGAACTGAATATATTTCAAAGGTTATTTCAAGTTGAAATATCTGATTAAAGCCGGGTTTCTTTTGCAGACTTCCTGCGATTCAAGTGCCCTGCGTTGCCGCTCGGCGAATATGGCGACATTGTTGTTAACTACAAGTAATTTTTACTTCTTGCTTCATTTTTGTTTTTCCAATAGTCTTGTTCTGCGACTTACATTTTCCTTGTATTGTTCGACCAGGTTAGAAGACAACTGCTTCGCGTTTTTCTCGTGCGAGCAAGGTCACGCGCGCCTCCTCACGTGCGACCCGGGCTATGCGTTCGACCCCAACACTGGGCACTGCGAGGACGCCGAGAAAGTGGGCTGCCGCATTTGAATGCACCAGCACTGTGGTCTTGCTCCTGACTAATGTTATTTGTATGCTCAACTGTTCATAATAAATAATCATTGTCTCTTCAGTTTTGGTTTCTATTGAATTATCACGCTTCAACACAATCTATATAACTTCGACCTATATCGCCTATATTCCAGATTTACGTTGACTAAACAACTCGAAAATTTTATGGAAGCAAGAGTAAGTTATCACAAATGAAGATGTTAAAGTATCACGAACATAGAGGAATAAGTTTTAAAAGTATTCGCCAACATAACTAAACAAGGTAAAACACCCTATTACCTAGGTAAATGGCAACATTTGAAAGTATGATTGAAAAATAAGCATTTCTAAGTATAAAGATATAATTTGTTGTCAGCAACAATGGAGTTTATATTTTGTGTTTCTGTAACACTGGACATTATTTTGGAATTTATAAGAATAAAAAAAATTAAGTGATCAAGTCGATTTTTCCTATTACCGATGTATGATTAAGGTAGCAGCCAATTACCGCTGTAGTCGACGCCTAATACCGACGGTAAGCTAGTTAAATGTATTGTGGTTCCGTACAATAATTATTATCCTTGCCAACAAATAGGCTATTTGTCAGGTTTCTGAAAACCAACTCAGATTTTTTGTTTGAATTCATTAAGTGCTCAGAAAGTGATAATTTTAAATTCTTTCGTGTATTTCTTTTAAAAAAAGCAAATAAAAATTCACTTTATTTATCAGTGACGTCACTGATTCCTGTGCATGAATTTTAATACGAAACCCTAAAGTATCATCATCATCATCATCATCATCAGCACAGCTCGGGAAGGAACCGCTTTCATCTCCTTGACCTTGATTTAACTTCCTTGACCACCCATAGTCACATTAGTAACGTAACCGGACTTAACGATCTTTCCTTCAGCTTCAGTTCAATGTCTTGTCACACACACATGAGATAGAACTATGAGAAACGATAATTATACAAGAGACGAAAAACAATATCAAGCGACAGCAGATTTGAAAAAAGTATGAACTTGAATCTCAGCAGACATGATAGGTTTGGTGGTCTGATTTTCTGATTGGAAAAACTTAACATTCAGCCCTGTGATTGTGGAAGGACTTAAAGAATAAAAATATAAGGAGAATTAAGTTAAGACGATGAGAAAAAGAGTTAGCAGGGGAGTAGCACAAGCGACTAAAGAAATACGTGGAAGTGGATGACTACACGATAACGTGGATCTCCGCGAATCCTTCGCCGGCAAGGTTAGGCTCCGGAGCTAATACTACACGTATCATCGAGATACCGACTAAAGAGCAGCGCTCACGTTTGACACCTTGAACACCTAACTCGCGTGTTCTGCAACTAAACAGGACAACTATTCGTGCAGCAGTGGGTGCATGATTAATGTTTGTCAGAGAACTCAGTGACAGCATTATACTGGGACACATGATCTGAGTCATAATGCAACATGAGTTCCTCGTGTGTGCTTATTGTGTAACTTTCACCAGATGGCGTAGCCAAATTTTCTTGACAGCCAAACCTCTCCAGTACTGCAAGGTGGTTTAAGAACACCCGATAGACTCTCCAACTCTCTGCTCATTGCAGTCATTGCAATATTGGAAGTTACGCCACATTTACGCTACAATTTTATTTCATTGTCCCCAAATTAGCAAGTACATTTAAATAAAATTAGTTTATGCTGACCTCACACATACTACCATTAAGTTAAGATGGGGTCGATTCAGAAGATCACCATAATAAGTTGAAATATTTTATCAATGAAAGTTACGTGACTGGGTCGAAAAAAAATATTGTAAAAATAGCTTTCCTCTAAGTATCAGTGCACATCATCTAGTCAAGAATACTCCCTTCTTGGATGTTAGCACACTAATGAGGAATCCGTGAACATAAAATTTTGGACCAGAAAGTGTATAGATACTTCTCAGAGGAGCATTTTAGACAACAGGTAGAAATGGTTGCAACCTTGTGACCAACACATATTGCCGACTTACTCGTATGCTCAACGCACTGGAAAAATATCAGCAGTCTAAAAATTTGGTGAATACTCAACTAAATACCGTTCTAAAAATGTATAATACGTAAGTATAGATAGCCGTACTGCCAAAATTCAAGCAATTATTCCGAGCGAGCGCAGCATGTGAAATGCGGAGAACGCCCAAATTACTGCCGATTTCACCCTTTTTAGGGTTCCGTAGTCCGACAAGGAACCCTTATAGTTTTGCCATGTCCATCTGTCTGTCTGTCTGCCTGTCCGTCCGCGGCCTAGCGCAAAGACCGGTGGTACTAGAAAGCTGTAGTGTGGTGTGGATATACATGTTTATCACGCCGACAAAGTTAAACAATAAAATGTTGGATTTTTTTTACTGTACCTCCTAGGGGAGGTTAGGACATTCATGTTAGGACATGAAAAGTGGGGATGATTTTTTTTATCCCATCTACCCTATCATATGGGGTATCGTTGGGTTGGTCATTGAAAAATATTTTGGGTGTAGGTAGACCATTTTTCGATTTAGGGTTCCGTTTGCAAAATATTAAGCTTTAAAGCGCAAATTTTTGTCCGAGTAGAGTGTTGTTGTCCCCCCCCCCCCTCTCCTGGCTAAACGGTTGATTATAGAAATGTGAAACAATTCAGGGTGACAACCGGGTGACAAACAATTCAGTGGCACTTATTATAATGAAATTGAAAGGAGAAGTATCACGGCTAAGTAGGCTTTACTACTTAACGAGTAATAGGCAACCAACTTATAAAACTAAAATTTCGTACAAAATCCATTGAAAATGACTTCGATGAAGTTGTTAGTTCTATAACGCAGAAAGAAACCCGTCTTTCTACGGAACCATATTGCGCGTGACCCGACACGCACTTGGCCTGTTTTATTACTTTTTTGAAGAAATAGTTAAACATTTTTTTCTAAAAGTTATTTGATCTGAGTAGTCTAATAGCTAGACAATAGTATGAAACAAATTTTATAGCCTTGGATGCAGTAGTAATATGCGTATGATCGCCTAATTTCCCATAGCTCAAGAACTTTCCCCATTCAAATCTGTGTGCGAAATATTGTAGGCCGTAGGACGTCCACAGCTAAAATGCACCAACGATCTAAGGTAGATTGCTGGTATGGGCTGGATGAGGATGACTGAGAACGGAAAGATATGGCGTGCCTTGAGGAGGTTTACGCTTAATATGAATATTGGTGCTGGAATGATAAATTAGATTGTTAAGAGCCACCCGAAAGTATTCAATAAAACTTTTTTTGTTAGCATTGTTATGTTGTATACATTGACTTCTTACCGACACTTTTAAAAAAAAGTTTACTTCGAGTGAGGCTGTACGGTAGAATACCTTTGCCTGTCATTTAGTAAAACCAATGACTTAAAAAAACATTTGTGAATACTAACTAATAACGAATGATGAGTCATACATAACGCGACCCTTGTAGCAACTTCAGACCTTAAAAAGGTCCTAGACAATTTTTTTTTTTAAATACCTATTATTAATAATAATTTTAGGGTTCCGAGGAACTATATTATTTTAATACGGTATTATTAACATTATTTTACGAAAATTTCGATAAATGCTTCATATATGTTATTTATAACGTTACTTGCAAGAGGCAACTTGTGACGTCACAAATTATGCCCAATTTATGTGAAGCGTGTTTGTACCTCATGTCTATAATTATGAAGACAGGTTACCTATATTATAAAAAATATTGTCCATGTTAACTCCGCCGTCTCAAATGAGTCTGGAGGTAAAATAGTCTTTTTTTTGCAATTTTGCTATTAATAAGCCTACTTTTTCCGCAGCTTCATCTATAGTAATTTCGTCAATAATCGATCTTTTGTTTAATATGATTACTCTCCATGAATATCCAACAATGTGACCGCAAACCACCAATGAAAAATAAATTACACTAATGTCGTTTTAGCTAACGACCGTTATTTCAAAGATAACAAAGTGTTATAAATGGAAAACTGTTTAAGGAAGAGCATCAGTGTGCAACAGCCTAGAGTCAAGGGAAGCTGCATCAAGCTTCCAACGTTAATTAAGTCACAATGATTAATTTCAAAGTTTTACTTAGTTTTGCGGCCGTGCTCTGTCTTGGTGAGTGGTGTGCCCTCCTAACCTTACTACGAACTTTAGAGGATTACTAATTCCCAGTAACTCTATTTCCAGCAGCATCAGCTGATGTGTTACCACCGAGAGTGAACCCTTCCATTAACGGAGTCCCTAGATCCATGCCTCTACCAAACTTGGTTGGAGCTGTCCAAGGAACACCAAAAGCTACTGAAGTACCAAAAGCCTATTTTTCCCTAAGGTTACCGCAAAATCCTAGTGTGTATCCCCCGCAAAGAGTTAACTTACATCCAAACTATTTGCCTCCAGGCTCCACGAATCCGCCGTATCCTACACGAATTAGTGTTTCTACATTACCTCCTCCCGCAGTTGAACCTTTGCGTGAGGAGTTATCATCCGAAGAACCTCAGCTGGTACCCTCCACAGTGTTTCCGCAAGGAAAAGACGTAGTCATAAGCGAAATTCCTTCAGTGTCTCCTGTTCCAGAAATGCCAATAATAGTGACAGACTCTAACCCTACAACAGTCTTGAACTCACAGTCAATAGTCATTAAGCCACGTCCCACAGCGTCAAGTATAGAGTGGGCTTCGTCGCAGCCAACTTTGGGTGAACTTGTACCATCTGGAAGTTTTATATCAGAATCTGTACCAGTACCCACAAAGGCTCCGATTATACCAATAATAAAACCGAGACCCAAACCCGACTACAAACCTACCTCCTCCATTATTATGCCTCGGCCAATAATGGCGAAACCAGTCGCAGAAGTCAAGCCTGTGCCAAGACCTCGCACTTCTTCGGGAATAGTTTGTGCCGCTGCAAACGGTTATTTTCCGGTTGGACAAGACTGTGACTCTTACATTGAGTGCAAGGTACGTCACAACTTCCAGCAAATTAAATACTACATTTTTCGATAATTACTTAATTTTTTGCGTGAAAAATAATAAAAAATACTATTATTCCCAGAAAAATATCCCGACTGAGTACGTCTGTCCCGACGGTCTACATTTTAACCCGGAAGCTTTGTGGCCAAACTACCCTTGCGGTTACCCGTCTGAAGTTCAATGTACTGGAAGAATTTCGAAAAGTAAGTAAGAACAGGACGTTAAGCCATGGCTTCCGTTAGCTGGTCCGCCGCATTGTAAGATTTTTTCAAATCAACATTTTAACCCCTTCTTAACTTCTGCAGATAACCAGATGCTATGACATCTGGTTATCTGCTTTCAACTTGCAAATGACGCGATGATTGAAGTAAGTAATGTGTTTATTGAAACCATTAACTATACAATAAATTCTGCCAAACTACAAGGTAGTTCGAAGGCTGATGTTTTGTTTGTTTTAACTACATTATCATCTTAACAATGTTACTTTAAATTTTATTTTAATTCAAACTTTCGTAAGCACTAGGTACACTTTATTACATAATCCGATCGTGACAAGTGAAACTGGAATAACATTTTGAACTTAATAAGCAAGATTTCCAGATTCATTTAACTTGTAGTATCTTATCTTCTTCTTATCTTATCTTATCTTCTTATCTTATCTTATCTTCTTATCTTATCTTACTAATAATAAATCTGTAAGGGTCGGTCATGGAGTAAGTTAGTTTGTTTTCAGAGATATTGTGTTTATAGGCTCAATATATGATACTGAAACTAATTTCACGATTTTTAGAATTTTTTTCTGTATGTGTGTATGTATGTATGTTCCTCCATAACTCTTAAACCAATTATCCGAATTTGATGAAATTTGGTATAAAAACATATAGACATCTGGGACACAGGATAGGCTATTTAAATTCTAGCTCCAGTTATGATAAGACGTGGCCCCCATACAAATGCTTCGTAAAAATCGAAATGTACGCGAACGGAGTCGCGGGCACAGCTAGTTACAAATAAGTGAATCTGTAATAACATTCATGACTTAATAAGATAAATTATTTGCCTAATAATTCCCAAACTAACAACTTTGATGTTCATTAAGTAAACATTTTGCTTTTATAATGAATAAATAAAATAAAAAACTTAGAGTAGGTAATATGTAGTAGCTACCTACATAGTAAAATAATAATGTAAAGTACCTGTTCGCACCACTATTCCTCAACACGGCCCTACAGAAGGAAAATCCGCAATCTTTCTTTGTAACTATGTTACAGCCAAAGTAATAAATCTGGATATTATACATAATGACTGGTCATTATATATAATGTCTACTCAGTTTAGATAAAGTGATTATTAACACAAAATTAATCACATTTACTAGCAATTTTATTTAATATCATATTAATATCATAATGTAGGGTACCTATGACTTTTCCATGCACCAACCTTGTTTAAGTTTGAGACAAAACTAAGTTTTTAGTGAAATATTTTTTTTCGCTTTTATATAAAAAAAAAAGAACTAACACCCGAAGTTTCAGGATGGAGCGTCGCTGCGCTCCGCTCCATCCTGGAACTTCGAACCTATTTTTGCTTATGTGTACTGACCTAACAAACAAAATGCGAAATATAAATTTAATGAAACAATTATTTGCTTTAAAACACTTGCCAAAATAAAACGTTAGCATAATAATTTATTACTTTGTCTAGTGAATTTGGCTTTTATATATAATGACCAGTCATTATGTATAATAGCTATTTAATCACTTTGGCTGTAACAATTACACCATTTTGTTTCTTCCGATCTCAGTGACACTGGCTGAATGTTTAGCAATCTTAAAACCAGGACCAGGTACCGCCTTATTTTTTCACCGTAATAATTGTTTACTTGCGTTACAGCAAGTTTCTCTCTAGTAACGTTTCTCGTTGTTCTTAAGTACAGTATAGGCTCCCGATATTCATAGTTATAAAAAAAAAATGTAGTATGAGAAACTTAACTTTTTCATGGACTGATAGGATCTTACATATATTAAACAATTGGTCATAATTTGGTTAACACCTTTTTTTCACATTTTTGTATACTAATCCTACTAAAATTATAATTATTCTTTTATTTATATTTATTTTCAATATAACAAGAGAAACCACTATTTCATTCGTTTGCCTAACTGCTGATGCAGTTTATCGGCAAACCCTTGGTAACAATCCTTATATAAGTTACACAATCTACACAACAAACAGTATCGATAAAACTTTCTAAATCTGAAGCATAATCAGGGTTTATAAACTGCTTATAAATGTGAGTTTGTGAAGATATTTCGATGTTTGTTACTCGATCACGCAAACGCAACGGCTGATTGGATTTAGATTAAATTTGGTATGGAGATGGCTTGAGTTTCGGGGGAGGACATATGATAGTTTTCATCCCGGAAATTACTCATTCCATGCGGTCGCAGGCAAAAGCTAGTAATTTCATAATTCTTATTTGCAACATCTTCCTACTTGGGGTTGCCAACCCTACTATATAATATAGTATTCTACTATATAATATAGTATCCTACTATATTAGGGGCTCAAATACTATATTTCTAAAAAAATATATATAGTAGGCGAAACTGCTATATTTTGCGTAAAGCGGAACCCAGCCTTAATCTTTTTCTAAAGGTCGCTCTTCAAGTTTACGTCCGTGAATCGCGTGGCACGACTGCCGCTATTTTTTACTATTTTTTATCATTATTTCGCCATCTACTATATTTTTAGAGGTAATAGCTTCGAAGATACTATATTTGTTAGAAAAAAAGTTGGCAAACCTATTCATACTATCTAAGTATGACTTGAATTGAAAGTGTCTCAAATTTGTGTCTCAAGTCTTGAATTAGTTTCTCGGTCTCCGTTTTTCAAAAAGTGAAAATGCCTTTTGTCTTTCAGATGACCCTCAGCCAACTCAGGAGTGTCCCCGGCAGTACGGCTTCTTCCCGATGGACAACACAGAATGCAGCAAGTACATCATGTGTCAAGAGGGCAAAGCCACTATTATGAACTGTCCACCGGGCCTCGCGTTCAGCGTAGCTGTGAGCGGCTGTGACTGGCCGGAGAATGTTCTAACGTGCAACCCTGCAGGTTGGTATCTGTGCGTTCTATTGAAGAAGAAGAAGAAAGACATTTATTCTACCAACAAGACACATCGCGGAAACAAAATAAGCAGATAAGTAACAAAATATGCACAACAACAGAAAGAAAACTAAATACACAACAGTGTTCTGGAAACTTTTTGTATTCAAGGTACACCCACTAAATCAGGAAGTTTCAGAGGAACACCACAAATTAGTAATCTTTTTTAGGGTTCCGTACCTCAAAAGGAAAAATAGAACCCTTATAGAATCACTTTGTTGTCCATCCATCCGTCAGTCCGTCCGTCCGTCCGTCCATCCGTCCGTCCGTCCGTCCGTCCATACGTCCGTCCGTCCATCCAGCCGTACGTCTGTCTGTCAAGACTAGGGTTGCCAACCCTACTATAAAATATAGTATCCTACTATATTAGGGGCTCAAACACTATATTTCTAAAAAAAATATATAGTAGGCGAAACTACTATATTTTGCGTAAAGCGGAACCCAGCCTTACCCCCAGTTTCTCGTACACTAACACGCTGTTAATCTACTGTTAACCAAAGTGCATACAAAAAACCACTGACAGCTGTTAACAGTAGATTAACAGCTTGTTAGTGTACGAGAAACCGGGGGTTAATCTTTTTCTAAAGCTCGCTCTTCAAGTCGAAGTCCGTGAATCGCGGTATTTACGGACTTAGACTATATGCGTATATATTTATTTATTTGATCTTATTTTCATACATTATGCATATTATATTGACCACTAAACAATGATCCTGAAAGTAATTATTGGTTTTATTGTTAATAAATGAAGTTGAATATGATTTTTCTTTTTCTGCAATTAACTCTGCAACGTGACGTTTTCAGACATATTGACCTTAGTATTTTTATGTTTGTAGATGTGCCCCCAGTCGATGTACATAGGTATTATTGTGCGACGCAATTTTGAAAAAAAACAAAATGGAGACTGACCAGTATGCCAAAATCTTCAAACCCCTTTGTACGGAACCCTCGGTGCGCGAGTCCGACTCGCACCCTCCGGCCGCGATGGCAACCAGTTGCTAAAAAGTATTGGATATTCTTGTCACTCAACCAGTTGCCAAAGACGAATGTCAATTCTTGATGGGTAGGTACACACCTAGTTGCCAACTAAGAATATTTTCAACTGTACCTATGTATAGTTGTGATAAAATGTTTTTCATTCTTAATACGCAACCAGACTAGACTTTCGGGCTATATCGTCGTAGTTTCGTATAGCTACGAAATTACTTAAGAAGTGAAGCATCGTAAGGTACCAGGGGTAGGTAGGTACGGTGTGTTTCGAATACTACTATCGTGAAAACAACATATTATATTATGTGTATGCCTTTATTCCATGTATTTAATTACGTTTGTAGCTATCAAGTAAAATCACTTAAAATTAACACACAGGTTCTCCATTTGCAACAAAATTTAAATCAAATAATCACTTAAAATTAACACGTAGGTACATTCTCCATTTGCAACAAACACGTTTAGTCTGAAAAAAGGTTGAACTTGTTAGCAGCTTTAGTTGAGTAACAAGAAAGTTTTTAGTTTTTAGGCAACTGGTTGCGAAACTACAAAGGTAAATTATAATAGTTGTGTATCAAGAATTGACATTCGTCTTTGGCAACTGGTTGAGAGACAAGAATATCCAATACTTATTAGCAACTGGTGGCCAAACTCGGTTGCCATCGCGGCCGGAGGGGACTCGCACTTGGCCGGTTTTTTTTCGTTATTGTAAGTATGTATTTAGTTCGAAAGGGAGTTAAGAGGCTATCAGGGGCAAAAATTCGTGTCTTCTATTATAATAAGATTTTTCAATGAAGTGTCCTCCAGCTAGTGTTAGTGCCGACAACATAAAATCTAGACTGTAGTTATTGGCCCTAGAAAGCCAAAGGACAATACTGCATTTTTACAAAAACTGCCTTTTTCTGATGCATACCAACAGATGACCGCGGTAGGTACACCCAGTGTGCCGCGGCACACACTTTGCGGAACACTGTTCTTTTAATTCGTACGGTAGTTAATAAACAAACTCAAAGGGCCCATTTGGCAGCGTCAGTGCTTCGCGTCATGTTGCTATGTTAAAGTCTTAGGCGCCTTAATTCGTAACTCGCCTCTCCATCGATCCGGCTTGGATGCAATGAGCTTTACTAAAATGGCGATATTTTTTACAGTTTTCCACGGCTTCCAGTGCCCAGCGCCTCCTTTGGATGAAGACGGCAAAATTAGCGACCTCATCGAAAACTACAAGTAAGAACTTTGTACTCTCTCTCTCTGAGAGAAGGCTTGTGCCCTACAGTGGGACGTATATAGGCTGTTTATGTTATGTGAATACAATTTTTAGGGTTCTTCAACGAGAAGTGTTCGCAGAATATGTGTTGTTAAGGCAGATTGCCCAGCAGATAGTAAAAAATAAGGAAGGTCCCCATCCATATCTTTTACGTTTTTTGTTTCTACTCTCCGTAAAAACTGTAATACCAGGACATGCAAGTGTCAAACTAGGAGTTAAAACTGACCAAGTGTGAGTTTGACTCCCGCAGAGGGTCCCAATCTGAACGACTGAATACACATTTTTGGTAAATAAATGATTAGGTATATTTATGGTGGCACGAGACCCAGCGCAAGTCCGACTCTCACTTGACCGGCTTTGTGTGTGTTTCGTAACTCTGTGAAGATAGCTGTCATAAAGGCACCATCATAATAAGTAATATATAGGCTGAGGCTTAGCACGCATTGCGGTATTTCACGGCGTGATTTTTTCCGAAAAATTCTGTGAGATCGATATGGAAATTGTATGACAACGCACGATGCACTTGCGAAAAAAAAAATCGCGCGAAAATTAGGCCGCGCTAAAATTCTAAAATTATAAAATTCGCGCAAATATTTTGTGGACTATGGAGGTACAATCGCGGCGCGCGGGGCGGTTGACCTCTCTCTCTCTGAGAGAGAGTCCCTCACTCTCTCTCAGTCGCGTGCCACTACTGAGAGAAATATGTCACGCTCTTCGTCTCCCGCATCGGCATCGATAGAGCCAGAAAACTATATTGATGTAGAACAGTTAATAAATGGTGAAGCCAATATTGTCGCCATCTTTTGACATGTCTTTTACGCCGAAGTAAAGGCAAATCAAGATTTTTGTTCGGTTGCCCATTTAGGCACGTGCGACTCGGCTGAGAACTGGGTAGAAACAGACAAAAATCGCAAGGAATTTTATTCGCCATGCGTGTTGGTTAAGATTCAGTACATACGCGATTTTTAAACCGCCGCAATAAAAATCGCAATGCGTGCTAAGCCTTACACAATACAATGCAGTCATAATGACCGGGCTGATTGGGTACACAAAGTACACATACAAGCGAATCGACTAATTTCTTCTATGAATACCTCAGATCTAGATCTGTGGTGAATACCTCCATAAGGTCTAAAAGGTCTATCCACGTTACAACGTTTTTTGTATCGTTGTGCGTCCGCACGGCGCCCTGCTCGTTGTAAGTAGATAGATAGACAACGAAACTTCGTTACTAAAAATGTCATAACAAACAGTGGCCTCACCAAAGAACGTCTAAGCTGATTCCTAACGTCTAGCTGTCAAATTCATCACTAATTTCTACCGCAAACGTGAGGATTCCCACCGGATTTGGTGTACGAAATATAGGGGCCCCTGCCCCTACGCTACCTACAGCGTTTTTGGGAGTGATGGAAAAATCAACCTATCTCTTGAATGTGGTGACAGACAGAAGTACAGTACCGTTAATTTGCAGCAGACCCAAATATAATTGTATATTTATTCACATTTCCTGTTGTGTTTAACAGATACGGCGACAGCTGCAAGAACTACGTGGCGTGCCAGCGTGGTCACCCGCGGCTCCTGAGCTGTGATAAAGGCTACTCGTTCGATAACATTTCCAAGCGTTGTATCGATTCTGATTACGTAAAAAATTGTGAACTATGAATCTATGACCTTATGTGATGGTGATGCTTAAGCTACTTACTGTTGTCCTATTTACATTGAATAAATAAAAAGCACATAAATGCATCGAATTATAAAGAGCTTTAAGTGCCTAACTTTCTTTTAAATAATTCAATTTTTTTTTCTGTTATTGGCCTACAAATTACTTCATTACAAGGTTTTTCTAGTACTGACGGTAGAACTGCCCATAACCCGCTAATCTATGATCGGACTGTAAATTATGTATGACCTTTTTTTCTATAAATTGACAATTACAAAAAACGTTATCTATGCAAGTAGCGCTAGTAGCTGTTGTCCTAGTGGGTTCAGTAAATAAATAATGTAAATTAAATGACCTGAACAGACTAGTGAGTTTAGTTTTCAGTGAACTATCAACTAACAAATCTATATTGAAGTCACCACATACTACTATGCTCTTATTGCTAGTAAATAGGCGTTTAAGGCGTCTTCCATAACTAATTCAAATTCATTATAATTCGATTGTGGCGGCCTATAAACACACATAACTATGTACCTATCCAATTCCACACACGAGATCTCAATTAAGCGTTCAACAGATAGACTGACAATGTCTTTTCTTTCTTTTATTTTTAAACTACTTTTTACAAATATCATTGAACCTCCTCTTATTGCGTGCTGTCGGTTAAAAGTACTTACTGCTAAATAGTCTTTTAAAGTGAAAGACATTTCAGGTTGTTTCAGCCAGTGCTCTGTTAAACACAAAATATCTACATTAAAATCCTTTAAAAATAGTTCTATTAAATTGTCTGCCGGAAAAAACCTGTATGTTTTGTGCAACTAAATTTAGACCTAACTTAGGGTTTTCCTTTGTCTGCGATGGCCGTTTAAATCCATCGATTCTGTGTTTGAGCCCGCTCCTAAATTATTACTAATACTAGTAATTACCACCTGTAATTATAACTGTGTACGTGATTTAGCAATAAATAATATGAATATAGATTAAACTTAAAAATATTATCGGTATCGACTACTGATAATAAATAAATAAACCAGCCAAGTGCGAGTCTGACTCGCGCAACGAGAGTTCCACACAGTAGGTAGGTACTTACATTAATTTTATAAATAGTTCAGGAGTCGAGTCTCACAGTTTTTTCCAAGCTATTCCGAACTTCAAAGACAAATATTTTCATGATTTAATTACAAATGTATAGTTTTCACATTTTTCCCTGTATTTGTAGTATAACACGATATTACTTGGCAAATTTCATGATTAATTAACAAAAAGTACCCTATAAATTTTGATTCCCTTAAATGTCGAAATATACGTTTTTTGTGGCGTAAACGGCCGTAACTTTTTTTTACGTTAACTTAAAAGTTAATTTTTTTCACAGCTTCAATGGACTGTAGACCTGAGTATATGGTTTTTAATTTCAACTCGATACCTCCACGTGTTCCCGAGATAAAGGGTTTTGACAGACAGACAGACGGACGGACGGACGGACGGACGGACAACAAAATTATGCTATAGGTAAGGGTTCCGTTTTTCTTTTTGCGGTAAAGAACCCTAAAAAATTGGCTAAGTGCGTGTCTGGCCACGCGCAGTGTAGGGTTCGTAGAAGGACAAAAAATGCATCATTTAAGGTACCTATAATGCATTGTATAGGTGTAGGTAAAATTATCCTAGGGTAAAATCCAAAAAATAATACCTAATACCAAGGAGTATTAAACTAATACATACCTTTTTTATTATGATTAAATTTTTTATTTTTAACGTAGGTACCGTTTACCGTTTTGTCGTCGTTCAGTCATAAAAGTATCGGGAATCGATGATTCGTTTGTGGTTCCAAATATATTTTTTTGTTTTTGTTTTGTTGGTTGTAATAGATTGGCACTATTGTTTTCGATTTTGGCGCGGAGTTTGAGTTGCATCTGTTATTTAGATTAAATACAGTGCTGTTTTTAGGGTTCTAAGATTACTAAGACTTCACTGTCCGTCTGTCTGTCTTTCTGTCTGTCTGTCTGTCTGTCTGTCTGTCCGTCTGTCTGTCTGTCTGTCCGTCTGTCTGTCACCAGGCAGTATCTCATGAACCGTGATAGCTAGGCAGTTGAAATTTTCGCAGATGATGTATTTCTGTTGCCACTATAACAACAAATCCTAAAAACAGAATAAAATAAATATTTAAGGGTAGAGGGTAAATAATTAAATTAAATTTATTTAATTATTTCCCCCTTAAATATTTTTCGATCTTTGTCTAATGTTGTATAGATAATAGTAGGGAACCCTTCGTGCGCGAGTCCGACTCGCACTAGGCTGGTTTTTTAGTTATGTCATATCTAGTGGGTATTGCGAATTTCATAATGGACAAAAACATCGAACAAAGAGTGTGTCTCAATATACGTTGTGGCGTGTGGGTTTACGAATTTGACACGTAAACTAGTCAACAAGCTTCGGAGCGGTGCCTTCCGACTGAGTGGAAATAAAACCACGCCAAAGTCGATCAAAATTCAAAGTCATGTTGACTGTTTTCTTTAACTATCACGGTATTGTGTACTCGGAATTCTTGCCAGAAGCCAGAGATGCCAGATTTGTGGAAAGAAAAACATACGCGTCGAATTGATAACCTCCTCCTTTTTTTAAGTCTTCGCACAAGACCATCATTGTGAACGAATTTTTGACCAAATACTCAACAAATTACCACTTCGTGACACCCGTATTCATTCGGTACAAGACATAAAGGAGCTTCTTTTTGTGTTCTGTGTAAAGGAGAGAGATTCGCGGCGAGAACTGAACTCAATTCCGGAAAAAGCGTTTAAATAATGTTTTGATGATTGGATTATACATTGGCGTTAGTGTATCGTTTCTGAAGGATCATAGGTGCTTTGAAGGCGATAAAATAAATTTGGATGAATAACTAATATTTTGTGTATTATTGATCTTACCTTGACACTTTCTTGACAGAGTAGCAGGTGTACAGGTGCAGAGGACAATTTTAAAAACCTATTTAGAACCTAAAAACCCATCCAGGCCCAGCCTTGAACCAGCGACCGCTTGGGCAAGTGCAGGTATCCGCGAAATTTCGTAATACAGAGAAGTTTGTAGTATTTTTTATATCTATGCCAAATTTCAGTTTTCTAGTACTTGAGTCTCTGTGTTAAGCCACGGACACACAGACAGGCTGACGAACAGACATGGCGAAACTATAAGGGTTCCTTATAACTACGGAACCATAAAAAGAGACGCAGGCTCTTTAAAAATGTAATGGTAATCACTTTGAAGATAATTATTCGAAAATTAATAACAATACAACGTCCAAACATGTTACACTGTAATAAAATAAACGTCCTCTAAATAAAATAAATACGACTACAAAATAATTACGTCGCCAGAAATGAATAAACAACGTTAAAATAGATGGTTTTGATAGAGTAAAACTTCAATGTGTAATCGCGCTTTAAATACCTACCTATCTTGACAAGAGAAGTGCTTAATTTCATCAAGGAGATAATACTTTTTGATTTCACTAGTGTCGTGTTTTGAAAACTCAGCGGTATTATGTCGAGATTCTTATACGGAGGATCCGTATCCGATCCGGTCCCGAATTTAAAGTTAAAAGTAGCAATTTTAAAGATGACTTGTTTATAGTTATTATCCGTAAGATCATAGAGAAAAACCATCACAAGTCATACTTAGTTGGAAACTGTTAGATATTAGACGGTACTTTGTCAATACTCCTGCCTGTCAGTCTTCAAATACATGTATGCCGGACCACACATTTTCTTATTTATCAGTGCCGAACGTAGGTAAAAAGGAAGTGCAGTCTACATTATTTGAAAATGATTGGACAAATTAGCGAGTTTGATGTGAAAACCGGCAAATAGTCACTAAGTATACAGGGCGTCCCAAAATATGGGCCATGAAGGGAAAGTACCTTAAATATCGTAGATAGGGTATTTTGCTGGAAGAAGACTATATTATTTTTAAAAAACACCCCTACTTTTATGACGCCAATCGAAAGAATGGCCAAAAACTAATAACTGTTCTTAAGTAACATAGTATTTTAAAAGAAAGGAACAGCGTGAAATTCATTATTTTATTCAAATTAAAAACATACATGAAACTGCCGTAGTCAATTAAGTGGGTATTTTTTTGTAATAAATAAATGCTCAAAATGTGATCCCTCTTGCCCCACCAATCTTTTAATAAGTCCGCTGCCAGTTGATTTTCTTATCTTTTATGGTGAATACTCGATATGATATGGCACAATTCTGTTTGTAACTCGCCCACGTTCTCGTATCGCTTTTATCTTTCACGTATCCCCAAAAAAAGAAATCTAATGGTCTAAGGTCCGGGGATCTGGCCGGCCATCTAATCGGTCCATTCGTACCAATCCAAGTAGGAAAACATTCATTTAGAAAATCTTAAGAAGAGTTATTAGTTTTTGGCCATTCTTTCAATTGGCATCATAAAAGTAGGGGTGTTTTTTTTTACATTTAAGTCGGTTTGATTCCCAGACGAAGCAAGTAATTTTTAGAAAATCTTTGAATGCTGAATAACTAACTTTTAAAAATAACATAGTCTTTTTTCAGCAAAATACCCTATCTACGATATTTAAGGTACTTTCCCTTCATGTCCCATAACTTTGGGACGCCCTGTATATATCGAAACGCTGGAAATCTCTTGGCGAATACATAACATTGAAAAAAATTTCAAGCTGCCAACGCTAATTTCCGCTATGGGAGAAGCGTACGAATTATTATCGACTTTAACGAGTCTGGCAAAAACCTACAAACTTATCTCTGCGCTTATATATTTAATCTTATATTTAAGCCGGTGTGTGTAACTATATTAGTAAGCGATGTAGGTAGTACTAAGCATGGAGATAGATACGGGATAAGTCGTGCGACTTACATGGAATTTTATCACAACTTTACACACAGAAAAAAAAACTTTACAACACTAATTAAAGTTTTACGATGGGTTATTTTGAAGTTAATGTCAACTACCGAGGTGAAGGGTTTCGGCGACATTGGCCGACCAGCATCTGGCAACACTGTAGGTGACAATATATTTTTTTTGGCAACGTTATCAATGTGTTTTGTATTGTACGAAAACAACGTTATTCTATTGGTTGACAAAACGCTATAAACTTCAGATTAGCTATTGGCCAATTATAGTGATATTTTTTTGACGTTTTCAATAATTTCCTAGATAATTCTTGCATTGAAAACGAATTTTCCACAAAAGTGGAGTAGGTAGGCGGGCGCGCGATTTTTGGAGTCGCGACTGAGGCCTCTGAATTCTGATATTAAAAATTTATTTTCTAATAAATTAATTTGACACCTATAGATGCATAAAGTATAAATTTCAACGATGTTTCACGTAAAACACCTACCAGCGTAATGGATATTTTAAAAGTGAGGAGAACTATCAGTGTCGCCGAGGCAGCCCGCCGTCGGACGGACATAACCGCAGCCCTGGCGGGCGACAGGCGAGCACCGCCCCAGTTGCCTCACGGATCGAACGGTTGCGTAGTCACGACAAAGGGACACAACTTTTAACTAGTCTAACTTCCTTCGTCTTTACAGCAACCTGGATATTCCGAAAGTGAAGTTGACATCAAATAAACAAAATAGAATCGCTGAAATCAACAACTGATTCCCCGCCCGGAGTCCCTATCGTGAAAATATTTCCTAGTACTGCGCACAAAATGGAAGACTCGTACATAATCTCTAACTTCCACTCGCTGTGTCGTCTTTGCCTGAACAAAAGTTCGATAATGGTATCTGTTTTCGGTGCTGCACCTGATGATGACGTGAATCTTCCTCTAACCTCTAAGATTGGAGACTGCTTCGAGCTCCAGGTATGTTACCTACGATTGTAACAAAGTTTAAGTCCAACAGTCAACAATTTTAGGTACAAAAAAGGAGAATTCGTTTTTAATTTGTTAACCTTCCATTGGAAATTGACAATGATGTTCTATTTATTTTCAGATGGATCCTAACGATGGACTGCCTAGTAGCATTTGTTACAAATGTCTGTTTAAAGTGGACAAGTTTGCCAAGTTCAGAGTGCAGTGCATTCAAAGTGAAAACAGGCTTAGAGAAATTACAAACAAAGTCAGTGAGATGGACAATTCAAACTCATCTGAAATGAGCAACTGCAATAATAAACAAGATGTTAAACCGAAGGAAGAGTATGTTGTGGAAGATAGTGTGGTGATGGTAGTAGATCCCAGCTTGGACTATGACTCTTCTGAGGAATCTGATAATAATGAACAACTAGAGCAAGACAATGAAAGAATCAATACTCCAGATGGAGAGCCTTCAATGCAGGAATCATTCTTCAAGAATGTATCCATGTGTCAGTACTGTGACCAAGCCTTTGTGTCCCCAGAGCTATGCACAGAACATGAGCAAGCCTATCATGATCCAAACCTACCATACAACTGTATTGAGTGCAGCCTTGTCTTTGCTGAGCGCAGTCAGTACATCCAACATACTAAACAAGTACATGGAAATGACAAACCATATCACTGCCCCGAGTGTGATAAGTGCTTCAGCCGCAGGTCAGATCTCCGTAAACATTCTATAGTGCACACAGGTATTAGGCCATACCAATGTCATTATTGTTTGAAAAATTTCTCACGCAATACCAATCTGAGTAAACATCTCCGCATCCATGCTGGTCAAAAGCCTCATGTTTGCCCTCTGTGTCCTCGCAGTTTTGTGGCTAAAGGAGACCTACAACGTCACGTGCTTGTGCATTCGGGCATGAAACCTTATGCTTGTAGAAAATGCCCACTGACGTTTGGACGACGTGATAAACTAATCAAGCATGAAGTGAAACATGGACCCATAAGCCCAAGAGGGGAATCTGAGAATGATTTAGAATCCAGTGACATGGTAGTCAATGTCAATCCCTTCAGCAATCTTGTCACATCTCCTAATCATCTTGGTTCTGATGCAAACACTGGTTATGACCTGCCTAGGGTTCCTGACCACATCACTGGTGAAAGTAGCTTCCATAATCAGCAGCAAAGAAAAATCCCTTCAACATCAGCAAAACCTAACCAAACCTCTCCAACGAAACCAAAAACTGTTTCCAACAAAAATAGACCTAAAAATATCAAGTGTCATCAGTGTCCAAAGAGGTTTTCATCTCTAGATGCCTACAAAACTCATGTTTCTATAGCTCACATAGGCTCAAGGGTATTTCAATGCAAGATCTGTTTCAAAAAGTTCAACAGAAAGAGGGAGTTGGACCGACATGTGCCCATTCACTCTGGAATGAAGCCTTTCTCCTGTAATCAATGTGACAAGACATTCACTAGGAAAGACAAACTAGTAAAACATGAACAAACTCACGAGTGTTTGGTAGTTAACATGCCTTGTATTGAATGTGGAGCTACCTTTGAGAAGAAGCCAGACCTAGTGGCCCATATTAAGTCCCATTTTGCAGATGATTTCTCTGAAAAGAGTCCAGAGGCTGAACCTAAGAAGGATTTTCCAATGAATGACAGTTTTTTTGATCTGGAGACATGAAATACACTTACAAGTATCACTGTAGCCAGTGATACTTAGTATGGTGTCTATAATGGATGTTTTGTACTCTCTAGAATATTTGCCTGTTAATGAATAGATAATAATGTTGATCTGTTGTTTTATGTTAATATATGTACATAATGTAATTTAATAAATGGTGTCACTTGATGTGAACTAAGAAGGATGTATGTATCTAATATATTATGTTAATACTTTAATGTAGTTGAAACTACTATAATCTTATAAATTGTTTGTAAAGTCTGAACTACTACAATATTCACAAAGTAAATGCAAAGCATTTCTTAAATGTTTGCCATAACATTTCTTTTTCTGTTATTAGAACAATAAATACTATGTAGTAAAAATTTAATAAAACTATGATCTCTAATAGCGTAAGGACATGAAGGACATTAGGTAAGTTACTTAAATTATTTATTACCATTCGACTGTACCACTTTAATGAGGAAATAATATAATAATTATAATCTTGTTATGATAATGTAGGTAGGTCAAATTGTACAATTTCGATTTGATTAGATTGAATTTATAATGAAGATGTAAAGAAGCTTTTTTTGGAAAATCAAAAATTTTTAACTATTGTTACATGGTGTTGGATATATCAACTAGCTTCTAATAATTATTATTATAATACAAAACAAACCCCACATCTGCACTACAAAACTGTGATTAGTTTAAAACTGTCTGTACATTAAATACCATTTTGACTAATGAATGAAGCCTTAAGCAATAAAAGTTCTCATTATAATTTGATCTTTATTATTGCAAATCTACATCTTTTTATAGTCTATATTCTTCAGTGCACAACCAAACTCTATGAAACTCGACGCTGGTGAAGAGTGCATACTGCACTCCTGCAATTATCAGTCTTTTCTAACCAGCTAATGGATTGGCGTGGATTGTAACAGATGTGATACGGGCTTCTGAGAGTGGTTTGAATGTCTTAGGATTCACAGGCATCTTCTCAAGGTCGTCCAGGGCTTCAAAACCATCAATGACTCTGAAAATAAAGCAGCACTTAAAAAATTGGGTCCCAGTCTTTTGCATTTTTCTTGCAATCTGAGATGTGTACACATGTTAATGTAAGAGTTGATTTACTTACATACTTGAAAGAAGACTGCTTGGGGAATAAATACTATTTAAAAACATATTTACAAAAACTTAAATCCATATACAATTTAGACCACTAAAAGTAAATTAAACTATAGGAATTTAGATAAAAAATTAAAATCAATACCATAGGTCTGTAAAGTGCCTAGAAGGCTGGCAGATTTGCCCACTGAATAGCAAGACTCAACCGCCATCCAAAGTAGGCACCAACCCTTTAGTCACTGACGCATCAACCAGACTGATTTGATTTCAATTGTGACATACCTTCCAAACAAAGTGTACTTGAGATCTAGATGTTGTTGCTCTGAGTAGGTGAAGAAAAATTGACTTCCATTTGTGTTTGGGCCATTGTTTGCCATGCTCACCATTCCTCTGGCACTGTGCTGCAAAGTTATGATATTAGTGTGAATATGAGACAGCGGTGGTAGCCTAGTGGGTAGAACATTGGACTCTGAAGCAAGAGACCCAGGTTCGATTCCCAGTGCCGGCATGTACCTATGACTTTGTTTTTGTGAATTTATAGTAGCAATACCACTTGCTAATGGTGAACGAAAACATCGTGAGGAAACCTGAGTGTCTGAGCTATTCATATACCTCAGCGCTTGAAATCCCCAATCTGCAGTGGGCATGGGTGGTGATTAAGGCCATACTCTCTCTCTGAGAGAAGGCCTGTTTCCTGCGTGGGACATATATAGGCTGCTTATGTATGATACTAAATTGATAATAATAAAATCTTTAATTGCTAATTTACACATGTGAAGTATGCAAGTAGTTAAGTTAAAACATATGTGCATACAGTCACTTTAAGAGCTCTTTCATAACAAGTTGCAAGTAAATGATTAAGTGAACAAGTAAAAAGGAATGGAGTATTTTTCAAATTAATAAACTTTGTGCATTTGTGTGAAGGTAACTCAATTTGTGAATACCTGATCACTTAAAAATATATAAAAATTTTGTAATTACTAAATAATCATGATTTTTATGTGCTAAATTTTGTATTTTGTGCAATAAAGTGTAACAAACAAACAAATAACTTCATATGTGTAAACTAGGCATAAGACACTCACTTTTAAACTTTCATTGAACTCATCCTCAAATTTCTTGCCCCATATCGAAGTGCCGCCTTTTCCAGTCCCTGTAGGATCACCGGTTTGTACAATGAAGCCCTGAAAAGAGTTGATGTTCATAAATCTGCATTAAAAACATACTGAATAAGTTTTTGTTTATGGCTGATGATGCTATCCTAAACAAATAACCTTATCTGTTAAAATTATTTAAGTGCATGTCCAATCCAATCAGTCGGTCCCTCAATGCTGAGGATTGTGGCCGCTACGACGAGGATGAGTGTAGAGTTCTCTCCATCCGGATCTATGGTTAGCTGTGTGGACTGCCTGGTGAAGAGTTTTGTTTCCCTGGTGATCTGGTCACTCCATTTAGCGGGTGGTCTGCCTCAAGCTCTCTTCCATGTGATAGAATTGAAATGAATTGAAAATTCTTTATTGCACTAAAAAAATTGTACAGAGGCGAGCTTAATACTAGGTAGTATTTTCTTCCAGCTAACCTACGTTGATGTGGAGAGTCGATGTCAATAATGACGATAATATCACAATAATGTCTATCGACGTTTTTATGTTGTCGAGTTGTAGAGGAGCTGCAGGAGTAATTACGGAAAGGGCCCACCAATACAAACGAAAGCTCGTAGATAATATTATTGTCTACTTGGTAATGCCGAAAGAACCTACCTTGATATTCCTGTGGAAAAGACTTCCGTTATAATAGTCGCTAGCACATAAAGCTAGGAAGTTTTCACAGGTTTTGGGGCACTGTTCACAAAAAAGTTCAATTTTGATATCACCAACATCGGTGTGCAGTGTAACGGACATGTTTCCAAAATGTGATTTTTACTCAATTTACCAATTTGTGATGTCTTCTTCTTTGTCAGAAACAATCATGAAACAATAAAAAGAAGTGTTAACAGCTTTTTCGAGGTTATGTATTTATTTCTTGATGATTTCTTGCTAACCTAACCAACCACAGAACATTCTTCGCAGAATCAATGGCCGCATTTAGCTTAACACATCGATGGATGAGTAAAGTAAATAGTAATCGCTACAAACTAGAGTCCGCGGACGATAAGTCTGCGCGTGGGCAAAAACTGTATATTTCGTGTGCAATAAGTTTAATATAAAGTTTGAATATCTAACTTCGTAGAGAGCAGGTTTATAGAGCTTCTTTGATTATTATTACGGTCGGAAGATTATTTTTCATACCAAATTAAATTATATACGCCACTTGTCGCGCGCAGACTTATCGTGCGCGGACTTTATTATGAAAGTAGAGAACTAGTAGAAGTAAAATTCAAGTAACCGCGAAAATTGACAGCATCAAACACAATTATTTACGTTTGACAGCAACTTTTTCTGTGAACGAATCGCTGCTTCTCATCGTAATTCAAATCCGATTGCTATAAATCGCTGTCCGTCATCGAATTTTTGTGTGCGTTCAGCAGAAACTTTGTAGGTAATCGATTACTCGTCGATGTGTTCTGCTAAATGCGGCCAATTATTGACAGTTACGTTCCATTCCACAGATCGATTCCTTAGCGTGACAAGCTGCATAAATATCCTCAGAATTAAGTTTCCGACACACTAATAATAACACGCCACCCGACGCGACCCGACGCGACGACCTAACTTGTATGAATAGTTGCGTTGCGTCGGATGTTCCTAATGTGATTCTGATCATAGAAAATAGTAAGATTTGATTTGACTCCACACGCGTCGCGTTGGGTCGGGTCGCGTCGCGTCTCAATAATCTGTTTCTGTCTTTAATCTGAGGATATACCGACCATTTCGAAACTTCGTTACGTAGGTACACTAACTTCGCTGTAGGTTTTCGAAAAATATAAGATAGAACCATTTCATTACAAAACAGCACATCAACCTTTACGTACGTGCACTCTAATCAGTTATGTTACGGGCGACTGCAACAAATAACCGGCTATCAATAAGCGAGAGAGAGAGATACACAGGTATCTCATGGTCATGATATATATATATAGCATAGCGCAAATTTTTGGCCGAGCAGGGCGACCCCTCCCCTCTCCTGGCTAAGCGGTTGATTGTAGAAACGTGAAAAAATTCAGGGTAGTAGCACATATAATAAACTTGAAAGTATCACGGCTTTACTACTTAACGAGTAATAGGCAACCAACTTGTAAAAGTAAAATTTTGCACAAAATCCATTGAAAATGTCTTCAATTAAGTTGTTAGACCTGTAAAGCAGATAAAAAAAACCCTCTTTCTAAGGAACCCTACATTGCGCGTGGCCCGACACGTACTTGCCCGGTTTTTATTTCTAAGTAATTTCAGTTAAATAAAAGCCCATGCCTTCTTTAATTCATTTTTATTTATGTACTACTTAATTTATTTACATTGAGATCATTTAAAACTAATAACTATTCACTACCGCCAGCTCTTTCATTCTGGCCCGCATGAGGTTCATGCGTGTTCTCGTCCAAGCATAGTTCACCGTAGTTGCCTAGCAACCTCTGGCCGGTGGGATCAAACGGCGACTTGAAATGCAACGCAGCCTTGTACTTAGTCCCCATAACTTCGATTTCATATTCTCCATCTTTCAAGTAATCCTTAGTGACTTTGTTTCCGTCATTGGAGACGTACCCGACGCCAATTGGTTTGTCTAGGAAGTAGGCGTAGTCCCCTCTCCTGAGGTAACCGACTGGCTCGCCGTTTCTGAATATCGCTTCTTGGCCAAACAGAGGAATCTGAAAATGTACAACAAAAATGTAAGGTTTATGACTCAACTTAGTGCCGTATTACAAGGTCCTGTGTGATATCTATTGTGGGTTTCACAGGACATATTGTATTGGTACTGATATCACGTAGAATCGTATATCTAAAGGGCGAAATCGTCAGTAAACTTCTAAGGGCACTAAAAGGTTAAAAAATGGTGAAACAAAAGGAAAATATCTTTTTTTCAAGAATTTGTTAATTTACCATAAACCAACCAGTATTTTAGTTACACAAATCAATAGAGCATATGGTTCGAGCGTCTTATGGTCAGCACCTGCCAACTAGCTTGTTATTTTACTTTTTTTAAACGTAAAAGAAAATATTTTTTTAATACCATGATACTCCGCACCACTGATGTGTGATTACGGTTTCGAACCAAACATTAACAATCGTGATTATTAACAAAAATATTATAAGCAGTCTTTTAAAAATGCTTTACGCCTTCAACATGATCCTCTGATTTGAATCGTTAACACATACGTGGACATGGACATACCGACGCGTGAGGAAACCTGAGTGTCTTGTTGCGATCTATTGTCCTTCTGTTATTATCGGGGTTATCTCTGTACGGGACATGTTAAGCAGGCATATTTTTAACGAAAACACCCCATATTACCTTGTCTTCTAGAGTGAAGTAAGCATATTTCTTATTGACCCCGAAGACCCTCGCGTTCGTGACGTGTTCGCTGCCGATGTACTCCCCATCTTTTCGGCACGTGAAGCCCAAGTTGGCCTCGATCGGATTGTCGTCCGATCGGAGGTCAGCGTTCCACAGGTGGTAACCTGAGAAATGAGAAGAGTATACATCAATCAACCAATCAACCTGCCCGTACTCGTCCACTGTTAGAGAATATATATTTTTTATGCTGCCTATATACGTCTCAGGCAGAGGCCTTCTCTCAGAGAGAGAGAATGCGCTTAATTACCATACAAAGTTTGACATTTCACACAAAAATGAAGCAAGTGTACCTTTCTCAGCGCTCAAGGACGTCAGCGCTCTCCAACCAGCATTCTTCAGCCCTTCGGCCCGACTGAGAGCCTTGTAGATCTGTATGGCATTCGAAGAGGGCACGTGCAACTCCCATCCCAACTCGCCCGCCCAACTGACGCGCAGCGCTCGGCAAGTGTAGCTCTTATTGTCGGGGGAATGAGGCGCTTTTGAAACGAGGATGCTGCGGTGAGTATTCACGGGGAAGGCGTCGTTGGACAAGCCGGCATCGGTGTAACGCTGGAGGATTCTTTGGCTGAGGGAGGAGAGGAAGAACAGTATAATATTTTGCTCCTATCTATCCAGGCCATTAATAGAGCTTATTGTTGGCTGTGTTCGCTGGAAGTGCGACGTCAACGCAATGGGTCAGAAGAGTTGATGTTGGCTGACGTCGCCACCAGCGAATACCCCATACCAAATGCAAACGTGCTAGAGTAAATGCTTAGGATGGCCCTCAGATTAAGAGAAAAAAATCCGTGGGATGGCCCACCTACAGGTACTCACCTGTCAGGACCTTGTATACTCAGCACACACAGCTGCTTGGTGACGTCAGTGATGGTGGCGCGCAGCTGGTGCGTCTGGATCACGCGGCGCAGATGCGCGAGAGTGTGGTTCGCGCTAAAACCGCTGGTCACCACATAGTAGCCGCGGCCCTGTGTAATATGTGCCGACATGAAAATGCATTTTTTTTTATTAAAATAAATCATTGATTGATTGATTGAAAAATTCTTTATTGCACTAAAAAACCAATTTTGTACAAAGGCGAGCAGTATTTTCATGTCGGCACTTTCATGTTTACAGATACATATAAATTTTATATTATCTGTAAAACTTCTTTGTAGAGTGTTACGAGTGGATACTTTGAACATCTTAGGGTCTATTTATACGGTATATTTGGTACGCACAATTTGGTCTACGTTGCATAACTAGCACCGATCTCGCTCGCATATTCTAATATATTTTGATGATTGGTAAATAATGTGACAGCCTTAAGGCTGCTGTTACGTGGGAGCATGCTGTCTCGCTAACACAATTGAACATTTTTTGATATTGTAATAATATGAGTAAAGTTTTGATAAATGTAGTCTGAGGGTTTGATGGATAATTAAATTGCGGATATTCAAGGCATATTTTTCTTATCCCGTTTCACTAAAAATTTGATTCTAAATTTAATAATTTTGGAAACTACCTTTTTTTATTAAAAACAACGTATCGGAAAACAAAAATATAGGTATCATGCCAGATGTAACAGCAGCCTTAAGACTGTTCCTACGTGGAGCATGCTGTATCGCTCGCACAATGTAACATTTTTATTGATTGTAAAAAAATAGTTATGACATTTCAAAAACTGCGATCATCATCATCATCATCATCATCATCATGATGATGATGAGTTATGACATTTTAAATACATTTTGAGTTTTCTTAAACTTACTTTTTGATAAAGACAAGATGGTTCCAAAAGCGAAAGGGCTGCCAGATGTGAAAGTAGCGCTAAAAAGTATATCGAACACCTCTAAGTTTGGTTTCCTTGCCCAGTTCAATTATTACCTTGAAAATGGGCTCGTGCTGTTGTCCACTGCCACCGTCGAGGATGCTCACTGTGACGTCAGCTTCGACGCCTCCCTTCTCGTTCAGGATCAGAGAATACACAACCCTGAAATTACACAGAGATTCAGGTTGTCCCAAAATGTACAATCAGGCCAGACGCAGCGAAGACTCAGGGCTATCCAACGAATCACAATATAGTGGTATGTTCCGCGATTGGTGAACATGCAATCTTCTATGTAACTATGCAATTTTTTTGTATTTCATCCTATCATACGTACCGACTCAATTTTTTACATAAACTATTGAGTTCAGATAGGGGAACCAATGAGTGCCATGGAAAAGTCACTGCAGTTCCGAAACACATAATAAACGCATAAGAAGCTTGAAGTGAACTCAAATTATGAATTTGTTATTAGGTTCCGTAGAACAAAATCGGTGTGTTAGAATTCAACTGCCCTAAAAGTTTAGGAAACTCTTGAGATAGAGAACATCATCATCAGCCAATTGACGCCCACTGCAGGACATAGGCCTCCCTCATGGTTTTGGGGGGGCTGCCCACGCTGCTCTGTCGGGTCCGCGGTCGCCGGGTCAGAACTTTTTCGCTCAACGGCCATCAGTTTTCCGAGCTATGTGCCCCGCCCACTGCCGCTTTAACTGAGCAATTCTTCGAGCTATATCAGTAACTCGGGTTCTTCTGCGGATCTCCTCACTGCAACATAGCTTTCTCCATTGCTCATTGGGCGACCTTGAGCTTTTTTATGAGGCCCATAGTCAGCTACCAGGTCGTACATCCATAACTCATCACTGCCAACACACATTGGTCATACACCTTTGTCTTGGGACACTACATAGAGAACTCTTTACTGGGTTGAGTTTACAACGCACCGATCATCCTTCTTAGTCAAGTCGGCGCTGAAGGCCAGGCCTGCGGTCCGCTGCGCGTCCGGACCGGTCAGGTAGAACTTCCCGTAATAGGACATGTTGAACAGCGCCGCTGCATTGCGACACGACAGCGCTTCTTGCCGTATCTGGGAAAATAGACAATTATTTTTGAGTTACCCTAGTGAGCGGTCCAATGGTAAACTCTTGATTATCAGTATTAACCATTTTCTATACCAATAACTAAGCTAATCATACTTTTATGCAATTGCAAAAATGTATATTTTATTAGCAAGTGGTTTAAATATATTTTTTTATATTTTTATCTTTATCTTACGTCCTGTTCCTCATACACTAACAATCTGTTAACAGCTTGTCAGTTGGCCAGAGTGTATAAAAACAACCGACCGACTTTTAACAAAAGGAGATTAAAAGATTGTTATTTACGAGAAACCGGGGATGAAGAGAGAATCACTGATTTGAAACAAAAACTATTTTTTTACAGAAAATAAGGTATCCAGGTTCCATAAAACTGGTGGTTGCGCATCGCTAGAACCCGTGCCCCACACTCGAGAGGTCAAATTAATAATAAATATCCTTATCTAATCTTATCTTTATTCCATTAATTGTAAAATATATAAGTTCTATGAATGAAAAATAAACAATTTATTATTATAATACCAATGGCATTATTTTCTGAAGTTATATACATAACCGAACATAATCTTGCTTAACGCTTTAATGAGTACTAACCAAGTCAAAATGCTTTGAGAATCCGAAGGAATAGTCGCCCTTGAGAATCTCCTCGTATCTGACGTCCATATTGCGTGGGTAGTCGTTGGTGCCGCCCCAATCATACTGCTGCACACGAATCTGTAACAAAACAATATTTATTCAAGTGGTCCTTCCAGCACACTGTTATATCTTAGTACTATTATAAACACAAAAGTTTCGATGGCTGGATATCTGTTACTTAATCACGCCAGAACAGCTGAACGGATCCGGATGAAACTTGGCACAGAGATAGATTATCGCCCCGGATGAAACTTGGCACAGAGATAGATTATCGCCCCGGAAAAATGTGCGGCTCCCGTGGGAGCCTTCATTCATTATTACATTATGTGCTTAGCAAAAAACTATTTATAATAATATCTATAACATAAAAATCGCGTGTCAGTGTTTGTTATCGAACTCCTCCGGAACGGCTTCATCTATATTTGGTAGGTCTGAGAATAGGTCGTAGGCTAATTAATATGGCAAAACATCGTTTGCCCGGTCAGCTAGTAACTTATATAATAATAACTTCCACCCAACACAATCACTTGTCCTGGTCCCAAACTAGGATACCCTGTGCCATGAAAACCAGACAAGGACATCGCCTCCAGTGTGAATCGAACCCACGACATCCGGCATGGTAACCAGACGTGAGACCAACGAGGCAGTAATTTAACGTTGCGATGTAAACTAATCCTACATAGTTAGTTTTATCTTCTCGCCGGGCATGGATCATCACCATCCGGGCATGACGTTACTATCCTTGATCGACATTGTTGTATGGGGCGTTGCTCACTTTGCTTGCTAGACAGTGTTGAATGGTACTTTGCCTGTCCAACAGTATTGGATAGTGCGTTGCTTGCTTGACAGTTTGGATGGCACTATTGATTGCCTTTGATTGATCGACATTGTTGATTGGTGCGTTGCTTGCCATTAAATTATGAGGTGTTAGCTATAGACATAAGAGTATTTACCTTCTCGCCGGGCATGAAGAAGGCGGGCCGCTCCCATCCAGCGCGGGCTTGCATCACCGCCCCGTCGTCTACCAACTCTTGGTGCAGAGCGTCGTGGCTGGCGTCCCTTCCCGCCAGCGGCTCGTCGTGCGGGTACACCACGCTGTAGTTGCGGACGTAGGCTTCGTGGCTGCTCTCACGGACCCAGTGCGCCCGCGACATCTGGCCCGGCGTGAACCGCCGGATGTCGAACGTGAACATGTTGTAGGAAGGCCTGGTGGGCATGGAATGATTAATAGGATTTATTTGGTAATCTGACAGCGCAGAGTGACCAAAAATAGCTGCAATTAATTGTTGCGACAATAGAGCCAAAAATTGATTTAACTTATAAATGGGAAACAATTAGTATGCAACATATCATATGTTGTATGGTTTTATAAAAAATGCTTATCCCTAAAATTTAATACTTTATTCAGATACTCAACATGTGACAATGTTGTGTGTGCATGCTTTAGACCACAACTTAGTACTCATGTCATATCATTTCTTTTATACCGTGTAATGGTTGTGATCTGTTTTGTACACCAAATAAAATAAAATAAATAAATATCAAGCAGTAGACAAAGAAATATTAAGATGTAATTATTTTCGGTTTTTTTTAACTATCAGTTTGTAGTACTAGCTAATGAGACTAAGGTTCAACTATTAGCTTAATCATTGAATTTTAACTTAAAATTCAATGGCTTAATTCCGGATTCACTTCCACTTTCTTTGAAGTGAAAACTCTTTGGCTATTATTTCCTGTCCGTCCTTACCTATGGCTCATAGACTTGCCCCCGGTTCCTCGTACACTAACAAACTGTTAATCTACTGTTAACAGCTGTCAGTGGTTTTTTGTATGCACTTTGGTCAACTGACAGGTGTTAACAGTAGAGTAACAGCGTGTTAGTGTACGAGAAACTGGGGGTTGATCACGCAAAGACCAACAAAATTATACCTTCAAGGTTCCCCAGAGAGCGATGGAGCGCAGCATATCGGGAGTTCGGAGGAAAGGTCATTTGTAAATCAAGTTGCTGGACACGTGAACGAACGTAATTCAGTCCGTTCTAAGTATGCCAAATACTCTTATCGATGCATCTGCTACCGGGATTTAGGTAAATAGTTTTAGAACAAGTCACTGGTAGCTCTTATCTTTAATTTCGCTAACTCTGTACTTTCCGCGGCATAATAATATAGGACACTGCCGTTGGGCCCGCATTGTTGATATGTAACTATGGGAGGTGTGTTTATAACGTACCAAGAAAAATAAAACGAAAATAATGAATTGAATGATGTTTTCGAAACAGAAATTCTAATAAGACCCTGTTTATATTATGATTAATTTTACAATCTGTTTGCATACCTATTTATAAATCGGTTTTTGTTACACCGATAATGGGTTCACCGATATGGATGACCCGCGTATTATTGTTTTTTGCTGACGTAAGAATCATATTGGCATGTTGGCAGTTGCTAAGATTGTATTTTATATTTACATGTTTGCCAACTTAACTGCTAAGGAGATAGAGCCGCTGCTGCGCAAAGGACTAACACTCAGTCCAGATTATTCAGTCCATTTTTAGGGTTCCGTAGTGGACAAGGAACCCTTGTAGTTTCGCCATGTCTGTCCGTCCACGGCTTAGCACAGAGACGGTAAGTACTAGAGAGCTGAAATTAGGCTTGGATGTACATATTTAGAACGCCGACAAAACGGTAGAATAAAAACCTCAAAAAAATTTTTTTTTAGGGTACCTACCCTACATCTAAATTAGGGATGCAATTTTTTTTTTCTCGCCTACACCATAGTGTGGGATATCTTTAGATTGGTCGTTGAAAAATATTGTAGGTAAGACCATTTTTTGATTTAGAGTTCCGTTTGCGAAATATTAAGCTTTAAAGCGCAATTTTTTTATCCGAGTAGGGCGTCCCCTCTCCTGGCTAAACGGCTGATTGTAGAAACGTGAAAAAATTCAGGATAGTAGCACATATTATGAATTTAAAAGGAAAAGCATCACGGCTAAGTAGAATTTACTAGGTAACGAGTAACCAACTTATAAAAGTAAAATTTCTTACAAAATCCCTTGAAATTACTTCGATGAAGTTTTTAGTTCTGTAAATCAGATAGATACCCTCTTTCTACGGAAGCTTGCATTGCACGTGGCCCGACACTCAATTGGCCGGTTTTTATTGTTTCTTTTTCACAAATGCATCTATTATTGTATAAAGAACATTTCATCCCAAGGAACCTGATCAAGGAAATTATTTCGACAACAGACATGAGCACAACTATATCCACCTGAGGTTTGTGGTTTACTAAAAATAGGGTAATCTACTGTTGACAGCTGTTAATAATGGATAATGGAACAGAGAAACCGAACGATAGACACTGAACTGATTCGGTATTAAAAAAAACTAAGGCTGTTACATCTAGGCTAAATTATTTATCAAGCGTCTGGTGGTAAGACCTATGGCGCCGGATTAAGAATAGCGTCACTCCATTTCCTCCCGCGAACGTCGTAGAAGGCGACTAAGGAAATAAATCGCCAGAAGATGGGCAGCAGCGTCTTCCTGAGATTCCAACCACATACTGCGATCGCCAACCCGCCTGCCAAGCGTGGCATGGTGAAGACCATGAGGGAGGCCTATGTCCTGCAGTGGGCGTCAAAAGCGTTGAAGATAGCAAAAGAAGCTGACTGTAGTGCCTACTAAATCTACGTTTCCCATTTTGATAAACAAGATGACTATAAATTGTAAATAAGGCGTGTTAATAAGACGAATCACTTGACCGACCTTCTAATTTTAGTTGTCCTTTAACTCCTATAGGAACATAAGGCCTTCTGACGGGTGGTCAGTGGTAGCTTCCAATTCTGATCAACCTGTACCAAAGCTGACCGGCTTGGCTTAGTGGGCTATGCATCCACGTTCGTACGCACGTACGCGGAATCTTATCTGGCTAGTTAGACCGACCTTAGGTAGTTCAATAAAGTGTGACGGAGCGTGTTCTCAAGTTACGTGTTGGCAGGAGATTGTTTAGGGTCATCCGTACCTCCCACTGATGATCCATTCAGCCATTTGGATCCCGCAACCAGCCGAGAACATCATGCCGGCGGAGTTGTAGCCACAGTTGTGGTACAAGCCTGTAAAACGAGAAAGAAACAAAGTTGTTTTAGTGGAAGTATTTACTAAGACTTCGCTGTCTGTCTGTACGTCCGTCCGTCCGTCCGTCCGTCCGTCTATCACCAGGCTGTATCTCAAGAACCGTGACAGCTAGAGAGTTGAAATTTTCACAGATATTATGCTTGATATTATCCATCGACGCACTTAATTGAAGGGCACTAAGACAATGTCAGCAAAGTTGAGAATTTCAGGTATGTAGCATAAATTGTAGCCAGCTCATAGAACGATATTATATCACAAAAAATTCTAATCACTGAAAATATTAGGGTCCTCGCCTTATGATCTCCCGTGAAGGATTCAGGGCCGCAGGCGGGGCCCCTATCCAATCAGCGCCACTATTATGTCTCTATCCAGTCCTTCGGATTACAAGGATCACTCCAGTGTATCAAGTTACCCAAAGGTAACCTATGTATAGACGCGGGTTTCCTCACTGTACTCGTAATACTTTTCCAAAGTATCAAAATGTAGTATTTGACAGCTGAAGTGGCTTACAAAACTCATGACATCCAACTCAGAGGAGGGTTAGGTAATAGAGGCGAGGGTTAGGTAATACAGGCGATGGTTAGTTAGGGCTCAGCTGGGTATCAGAGGAAATCCTCCTCACCGAAAATATTAGGGTCCTCGCCGAGGAGCGGCTTGTGATCCGGCGTGAAGGACTCGGGGCCGCAGACAGTACTCTTGATCCCAATCTTGCCGAGCTTAGGACACAGGTTGGCGGCGCTGGTCATGTGCACGCCGAACACGTCCCAGTCCAACTCGTACAGGTGGAACTGGAAGTTGTCTGGCACCTGGGGCGACGGAATCACTTATATTTATTGACAAAGAATTCATATGCCGTTTCATTTGACATTTAAATCTAGTAATACCTCTAGTATTCGCTGGATTTGCGATCCCAGTGTCATCTGTCGGAGCACACTTTACATGGTCACTCAAGCAGGGCCGGATTTATGGGAGGGCAGGCGAGGCTACTGCCCTGGGGTCTCCACAAAGTAAGGGCCCCCACAAAAGGCTAATATGTACTATCATTAAACGCCAATCTTTTATGAGTACTTATAACTTCTGTTTTTTTTTTTTAAATTCGTCGTATTCCTTGTAGTTTTTGTTTCGTATTTTTTATTTGGGAATAATTAGGGGCCTCCGCTCCTTCGTTGCCCTAGGGCCTCCAGACCTCAAAATCCGGCTCTGCACTCAAGTCATAATAGTGCGGAGATAGGGGGGAGCCGGATGGGTCACCCCCCAGAAATTGTCTACTAGTGCCCAACCCAGGTGTAGTGGATGTAACAAGGAAACTAAAATAAGATGAGTTTTGGAGTCGCGGATGATAAAATCAAAGAAATCATGAAATGTCAAAGCGTCCTTTTGACTTCAACGTGGCTCCTCTCCTCCAGACGTCCCCGGGGGTGAGGCCGCGAGCGGAGGGAACAACCTCATACACAGAAAAGAGGTTGGACGTAACGATCTAATTTTTAATCGTCAACTGATTCACTTACCTGATCTAGCATATGCGGGTTGTTCTCATAGCCTCCCACGCTGACGGTCTCGCCCTGCATCTTGATGTAGAGATTCTGGTCGTGGTCTCGGATGTTGGGGCAACCACGGATTTCCGGTATAGCATCGCAGATCACGTAGGCGTGTTTGAAAGGAATTATAGGGAGGGAGGGCACGCCGGCGAAACGGGCGACGCGGGGACCCCAAGCGCCTGGGAAATGGTGTTATTTTTTTAGCATTATTGGAAACGGAACGAAGGGGTCGAAGAGTACGTGGACGCCAGTGGAAGAGATGGGGAATACCAGTGGCATCTGATTATAGGCTGGGTTAGTATTTAAGAGACACTACTTCTTCGAAACGTTCCTTGGTGCACCATTTGGTGAAACAATTAATATAATAATTCTGTAATCGGACTGTTAGTATGCCAAATATACAAATCGAATAAGTTTAAGGCTGGTTTACTTCTGGCATTCCTCTCGCTCTCATATCGAACATTTTAAATTATTGTACAAAAAATTTATACTTTTAAGAAACGTGATCTAAAGCAGCTTTTTAAAATAAAGTAATAACTATAAATATCCCTAATTTTGTTTTCTAATGCCGCATATTTGTCAAAAGTACTCTAAGAATTTTTTTTACAATCATTAAACAAAATTAAAATGTAGGGCAACAGGGACGCTAGAGGGGGAGTTTTCACTTTCTTCTTCTCTTTATACAGTAATTGAAGCTTTAATTTACGGTCGATCACTTCTCTAGACTAGAGATTGTTTGTCGTAATACGAGATATCTAATGGTTGATTTTTTCTCTTTAGCGTATCTATGTGATCGCCACATACAATGTTCAGAGGCAGTTCATTAGAACGTGTAAGAAGTGTCCGAATGAAAATTCTCACCACCACAGTTGACCACGCATTTCGTCTTGATGAATCCCTTATCTGTATGGACGCCAGTCACCTCCTTATTTCCCAGCAAGTTATGAGTGTAGTGGATGTCTAACACGGGACAATCCTCGTATACCTAAAAAAAAATAGAAGTACCTATATTATAAAAAAAAAACATGGGCCTGCCAGTAACAAGCAAAAATAATTTAGCGTTCAGCCATCAGTGCTGCTGGATCTCTCCCTATACAGTTTGAATTCAGAACTAGCGAACGCAGCGTAGGACGTCCACCCACTCGCTGGACCGACGATGTGAGGCAGGTTGCTGGTAGCGGCGGCATGAGCCGAGGTCAGAAAGAAGTAGAGCGCCTTGGGCGATGACTCTATTTGTTTGTTTGTTACACTTTATTGCACAACATACAAAATTTAGCACTTAAAAAACATGATTGTCTTAGATTGCCTCTATCTAGTATTTAATCATATGTATGCTACATAGGAGGTTAAGAACCAAACTTTATGGCTTAAAACTTCTTTATTTTTTATAAATCTTGCTTCATACTCTACTGATCAGCTTATTTCAACTGTCTCAATAAACGTTTACCAAAGTCAATACCCAAATTCTAAAATCAAGAGATCATTCGCGCACATGTGAAATCACTTTTTTGTGGCAATCTACAGAAAAATAAAGGCCATATTTGCGCGAATGAACATTGGAACTTATCAGACTATAACAAAACAGTAGCAAAATCTTGCTCTTATATGAAAAGACGTAGCGATGGCAGATGAAAGAATTGGAACAACAATCTCTTCTCATTTAACTGCCAGACTGTGATCCCAATAGTTAAAAGTCGGTGACCTTTCGTAATTCACCAGACAGATATTACTATTTATTTTATTTACTAGATGACACCGTGAACTTCGTATCGCCTACATCTATCCATCTTTTTTTTCTTCTCGCTATTTAAACTTTCTCTGGACTTCCACAAATAAAAAAAAAATGCCAAAGCGGTCCAGCCGTACAACGAATAGCAATTCATTTTTATATTTATAATAAACCAAAACATAAATGTAATCTAAAGAAACATGGCAATTTTCTAAGTTTTTATATTTATAACTTTTTATTCGTGTAAACGATCGTGCAATGCGAGTGGAAGAAATCTCAAATTCCAATACTTCTTTACACTCTCTGCGACTTCAGTGACAGCACCAGTAGAACCATCACGTTGACATGTCGTTTTTCTTTTTTGTAAGGCAAAGGACTCATACTCAAACTGCCTTTGCTGACGTCATACAAAAGCCATTTAAGGTCAAAGCTTTTCATTGAATATCTTAAAAAAATATACACTTATTTACAAATCTGAAAAATAGAAATTTTACGGAAGGCAAAATTCTCGAAATGGTTTTGAGATTTCCGTTCATATAAAAAAATGTAGCATGGCCAATTGTATATTGCATATCTTTGAAGCCGTTGAAACATTGGCATTACCGTCTTGCTTAATCTACACCAGCCATGATACTAGGACAGATTCTAGGCAAATCCCTCCAATAGGGTGAGTGGAGGGAGACCTTAGCACGCGAACGAAGTTGCGAATATAGTCTTGTAGACTTTACATTAGAATAGAACTAACCTTAGCGCCCATCCTTGTAGCGATTTTAGTGAGTGTAGTGCACGTCATGGTAGGATCGACGGACCCATCCTGGGGCGCATACAGCGCTCTTTTGAAAACCGTCGGGTCCAGGATGGGGACGATCTTCTGAGCCTCTTCCGGGCTTAGGATTTGACTCGGGATGCCCATCGCTTTGCCCAGAGTATGCAGCCGCATGTATTCTTGGGTTCGGACCTGGGGAAATGAGAACGGATACTTTACCACTAGTATATTAATGTATATTAACGTATATAGGCATATACGTCCCACTATAGGGCACAGGCCTTCTCTCAGAGAGAGAGTATGGGCTTAACCACGACACGCGCTCACCGCGGATTGGCGTTTTCAAGCGCTAGGCTATGTCTCAGGCACTCAGGTTTCCTCACGATGTTTACCTTCACAGTTAGCGAGTGGTATTGCTACTACAAATTCCCAAATGTACGTAACTTAGAAAACCAAGTCATTGATACATGCGGACATGCGGTTACCCACGACCTCGTGAATGTGAGTCAAGTGTTCTTCCCCCTCTTTATCATTAGTATAGGTGTAGGTGTGTAGCTGCTGCCAAACCAGGAACCTGTGATGTGGTAAACTAACAAGGACATCCGAAACACCCAGACTGGGATCTGAAATAAGCTGTGGGTTCAGTCTTTAATTTATATCGCACTAAGCAAGCTATGTTCTGGAATAAAAGCTAGCGGCGCTGTTTATCAGCGTGAAATTGGATTGCATAAAAAGGAGACGCACCTCACTATGCGATATAAACAATCCTCCATTGTTGATCCATCCAGCATAATCTTCGTCCTCCAGTTCCAGTTCCTTGTACAATCGCCTCGAGTCCTGCAGCAGTTTAACTTCCAGATCGCATGGTCTTAGAGACCACACCATGCCTGGAACAGAGGTATACCTGTTAAGTCACGTTACACGAAGAATCTGTTACTCTACCCGGTAACAGTTGTCTTACTTTTTTTATGCACTTTGGACAACAGACAGGTTGTTAACAGTAGATTAAGTTTTTAACCTTAACCTATCACCAGTTATTTTATTTTATTGCTTAATGGTATGTAAGTAATCGTGATTAGTAATTATCTTCAATATTTATACAATGTACGTATTATTGTTGTTATTTATTTATTTTGATTTATTTTTTTATTTATGTATTATCATTTATGTGGTTTTATAATAATTTAGCAGGTTTTATAATAATTAACCACGAAGGAGGCCTATGTCCTGCAGTGGACGTCAAATGGCTGATGATGATGATGATGATGATGATTGTTACTGTACGAGAAACAGGGGCTTAGTTAAGTCCGATCTTCTCGTGCCAGCACATTGATCATCTTCCCGCGAGTGTGCACACGGTATAGTAGGCTCAAGCGACAATACACCGAGCTTTGCACTCGTAATCTGAATTCAACTCTACGACATCGCGATAAAAACCATTCTACGTCTAAAGACCTATAGAGGTTGATCAGTTCTGTTTAGAGTTCCGTAGTCGACAAAGAACCCTTAAAGTTCCGCTATGTCTATGCGTCTGTCGTTCTGTCTGCGACCTAGCTCAGAGACGACTAGTACTAGAAAGGCATAGACATACATATTAATCACGCCGACAAAACAGTTTATAAAATCTGAAAAATAAACGGTTTTTTTTTATTTTTATTGGGTTGGTCGACTAAAAAATATTGTAAGTGTAGGAAGACTATTTTTCGATTTAGGGATCCGTTTGCGAGACATTTTACATTTCATTCCATGGATGTCGTAGAAGGCGACTAAGGAAATAAATTACCAGGAGACGGGCAGCAGCGTCTTCCTGAGATTCCAGCCGCATACTGCGATCGCCAACCCGCCTGCCAAGCGTGGCGATTATGGCAAAACCCTTTATGGTTAGGAAAAACCATGAGGGAGGCCATGTCCTGCAGTAGGCGTAAATATCGCTGAAGATGATTGCGAAATATTAAGCTTCAAAGCGTAAAATTTTGTTTGAGTAGGGCGTCCCTTCCATCTCCTGGCAAAACGGTAGTAGCACATATTGTGAAGTTAAAGGTTTGATAGCACGATGCCCACTATCGCCCTTTGTTACTTTTATTTCATTTCAATACAATCGGTAGCACAATGACAACTTTTGTGAATCTTCATATATTAGGGGTTAAAGTATGAAATTGCCGTTTTATTGCAATAGGTTCTTTGAATTGACATAGAATATTCATGGTTTGAGGTTTTCGAATGAAACTTTTTTCAAATGGTTTCTATGATGTTCTTTTTTTAAAAAATGTGAAACATTTGAATATTGAATATTGAATATCAACAAGGCAACACAAGTTTCAACACGCGTTTCTTTCTGCAGATCAGTCAAATCATGAGGCACCCATTTTTCGTATTTTTTTATTTTATTGATTTGACGCAAGTGAGTCAATATTGTGGGTAAGGTAACGTTAAACCATGCCGCTAATTCCTGGGTAGTTTGACTAGGGTCGGCTTCCACTATCTCTCTTAATTCATCGTTATTCACCTGTGTGGGCGGTCTTCCTCGTGGCTCGTTCTTTAAGTCGAAATTTCCATTACGAAAGCGTTTAAACCAAAATCGCACGGTGCGTTCATTAGTAGACCCCTCTCCAAACGCAGCATTGATATTGCGGGCTGTTTCTGCCGCGTTAGTTCCGCGTCGGAACTCGTATTCAAAAATCACTCGAATTTTCGCAGTATCCATCATTCTTGTCTAAATTGAATAACAAAAACAATTGAAAGTCGATATTCAAATGTTTCACATTTTTTAAAAAAAGAACATCATAGACACCATTTGAAAAAAGTTTCATTCGAAAACCTCAAACCATGAAGATTCTATGTCAATTCAAAGAACCTATTGCAATAAAACGGCAATTTCATACTTTAACCCCTATTATTAGATCGCACCATGCCCACTTTAATAATTATAAAAAGTTTTCGCTTTTTGTTCTTGACCGTACAAATCGATGGCAATCCACGCATTCAAAGTATTGCAGACTGTAAAAGGGAGCTTCGTGTTACTAAACAAATATTTTATGCCAATAGGCTTTGTGCTATTTTAAGCACACTGCGATCTCACTTACGAAGATTTGTAATAGTTGGCATTGTGCTACTGATTGTATTGAATTTTTTTTTGTTCTGTGATTGAAAGATAATAAAAGCGACAATGTCAAATCAAGTTAAAAATAACACTGTAACGGTTAAGTAGGCTGCACAAGTTAACGAGTAATAGACAACCAACTTATAAAAGGAAAACTTCGTACAAATTCCAATTACGTCGATTAAGTTGTTGGTTCTGTAAAGACCACTCCCACAGAATCTTACGCGTGGCCCGACATGCATCTGGCCGTTTTTATCTAGGGTGATACGAGTACTGTACGTAGGACACTCAGAAAGTTTTGCGAAAATAAAATAAAGTGCAAATATTTTTATATTAAATTTTTTCAAAGGGATTCGTCGATCGGTGTGCAAGTCGCAAAATGTGCACTAATGCAATACTCTCCACAAAATTTCATGCGTGTCCAGTCCACCGCAGACACCTCGTTTACAGCCTGCTCAAACGCTGACAGACAACGCATCTTCCGGCGACTAAAACTGTATCCTTTTAAGCTGATTTTTTATTTTCGGAAATAAAAAGAAGTCATACGGTGCTAGGTCAGGGCTGTAAGGAGGGTGACCCAGGAGTTTGACCAGCGTGCTGTCCAGGAAGTCTCTCGTTTTGAGCGCGGTGTGCGCGGGCGCTTTGTCGTGGTGGAGCAGTAGCCCGCGGAGCCCTGTTTGTGGTTGGTGGGTAAAGTTGTAGTACCTATACCATTCGGCGTTGATGCTTCTTTGGTTCCGTAAAGGAATTGATACCAAATAGCCAGTCAAATTGAAAAAGCTCGCAATCAAAATCTTCCCCCTTGCTTCTAGATCGCTTTACTTTGGTAAAGCGGCGCTTCGGCGTTGATTCGTTTGGAAACACCCAAACCGACGACTGGCGCTTCGTTTCTAGATCGTATTGATAAATCTAGGACTCGTCACCTGTAATGATGTCGTAAACACGCCGAGACGAGCTTGCTTAAAATTTGTTTATCATTATCATATCACGGCACCATTCCACCCGGGCCTGTTTCTGAGCGTCGTCGGTGAGGTTGTAGGTACGGCATCCAGCGTGAAACTATCCTCCTCTCGCGAAGATGCACGTGTATACAATCTCGTGAACGCTTCCCGATCCAAGGGCGTCAAAGAGCGACCTATTTCTTCATCCCCCAAAGTTAGTCGACCGCGCCTGAATCCGTTATACCTACCAACGACACACGGTTGCCTTGGAAGGGCCTTCATCGATGAATACCGTTTGAAGTCTATCGTACGATTCGTCCGGTTGCAGGCGACATTTGAAATCGTAAAAAATCATAGCGCGAAAATATTCCCGGCGCTATATATGGAAAATATTCCATTTTTCATGGCACGATAATTTAAATTAGCTCGCAAAAAATGACAAAGGAAATTTTTTAATTGGAACGTACTTAGTTTTACTTATAAATAATCATAATATTTTCAAAATAGATTATAGCTGGCCAGTCTTTCATGTATACATAAAAACCTGTTTTTGCAATACTTTCTGAGTGGCTTGGTATGCGCAATAGGTCAGGCGGCACTTATGCAACAAAGGTCGTTGAGAGGATGAATGGGACTAGAATATTTCAGACTAATTTGCACTCTAAGAACTTTTACATAAAACTAAAAATAAAATGAAAAAATAAACGAGTAAATATCCGTACACATTCAGTTGTTATAAAAGTAAAACTTAAGCATAGTAGGTATTTGCCTTGGATTAACCCGTATGAGGTGTATACTCACCTGCTGTATGCCATGTCGTGCCACTTGTGAGCTTCGCCCTTTCAAGAAGAACGGCGCTGACACCTCTCTTCGTCAATTGATACAATGTATTACACCCTGCTATTCCACCCCCTACAAAAAACACACATTTAAAATGACTGGTAGGTTTTTTGCTGTAATATATGATTTTAAACAGTACATGACAGTACTTACCAACGATAACAACGTCAGCCGAAGACACCACCTCGCCTTGGGAGGCAAAGGGCCTCCTTTGCTGAACATTTCGAAACTTATTGACTGCCTTATACCTAACACCGCCACTGTTGATGGCACGAAGCATTATTAAAAATTAAGAAAACAATACTTTAAAATAATACAAGATTCGAGTTCACGCGTCATCCACGGACATTGAAGTTGTAATAAGTTGGTAGGTAACAAACCGCCGATAAAGTGACCGCTTCGGCAACAACAGAATACAAAGATACAGAAAACCATCTGCGGGGGGAGCACAAGGTTTCTTATCCTATCTGAAACGATAGGTTAAAATTTTAAAATATTCCGATATTATATTCCATTCTCGAGCATGACTTCTCTTCGATATACATATCTTCCTTAGATAGGAGATAACAGGTAGTTTTGTTTTATCTGCTTGTTGGTATGACAACACTAATTCGGCAAATAGCGATGTCAGGAAAATCACTATTTCATTCGTTCAATTTGCGTTTTTTGACATATTGAAATCTGATCTGTCTGTGATCTTTCCTTTACTTACCCCCAGTTTCTCGTACACTAACACGCTGTTAGTCTACTGTTAACAGCTGTCAATTGACCAAAGTGCATACAAAAAAAAACCACTGACAGCTGTTAACAGTAGATTAACAGCTTGTTAGTGTACGAGACACCGGGGGTAAGTAAGGTAAAATTAATAATTAAACGAACTTACCTGTATGTAACTGAAGTTCTATCATCATTATACGAGTTTTATCCGAATATATATAGCCTAGAATAGATGTTTTAGACACAGTAGTAACACACTCGGTGTCGCCACCATGCACTGTATTTGAGAGGTAGATATAAAAAACACCCAACTACCCAGCGACCTGTCACTCGAGCGGCCATCATTTAGTTCAGAGCTTTTGTCAGTGTTGACATTTTGTTAATGACATTGGGTATAGTTGAATTTTAAAATTCAAAGGTAATTCAAAAGTACACACTTGTTGTGAGGGTGGGTGGGATGCTAATATATTCGGATAAAGCTCGTATAATTATGATAGAACTTTACTTACAGGTAAGTTCGTTTAATCATTAATTATACTCGCTTTATCATTTTATATTAGCCTATAATAGATGTTTTAGATACAGTAGATGTTGAGATTTATCTTAGAAAAAATGTCAACACCCCCCCTAAAGAGAGGTGAAGCTTTACTCAAATTAAAATTTTATTTTACCTATATAGTAAGTTTAATAGACAGTACCTATGACTAATTTATAAAAAATCATTGAATCTGTCCTAATGTTTTGCACAAAATATAGTTTATTTGGCATGGTAATAAATTAACCATTAGGGTAATTTTAATCGAAGATTTTTTAACATAAACTTAAAAATTTAATGAACTCGCCGTGATACTTCATGCGAAGGAAACATTATTTATTATAGTTCTACGAGAATTATAGAACTCACAGACATTTTTTGAAGCACCGCTTCATCCTGCCGTATTTATTTATAAATTTTTACTTATTAGATAAAACGTATTAGTAAGTAAATGCACATAATTTTGATTAGGTCTTTATTAACACTAAATTTGTATGGCTTGGTAGAAGATGCGTGTTTGGTGCTGGGGGCTGAAAAAAAAATCGCCCTTGACAGCATATTGAATATCGCGAATTTCGTGTAGTTGTTTTTATTCAACTTATTTATAATCCGTGGATTGTCGGATTTTAGTCCTAGAAAGACTATCGCTGGTAAGCAAGATTTTTGTTAAGCTAAGGTAACAAACAGTGCAATTTTGTGACCGGGCACGTGGATGACCGTTCATGGAATAAAGGCAGAGTGAGCATTGTTGTGAGTTAAAGTACCAGGATAACACTTTAAAAGATTTAGGCGGACAATCTCAATTTCTCAAAACGTCCCTGTGTCATATCGTCCCTTTCTCAAAGCGTCCCTTTCTCATATCGACCCTTTCTCATATCGTGTTTTATTCGTTTGGTAACCCCAGGAAATTTGCTGTCCCTTTAACGAAGTTTACACGCTCAGTCTGGCGTCAGTCAATTCCATCAGTCTGGTTAGACTGACGGCAGTTGTCTATTCAATAGATTGATGGACTGATGGACCAGACTGACGGATATTCGAATATTTTGATAATTTTCGTCACTCACGGTCAGACTGACGGCAGACTGATCGTCTGAATGTGTTATCAGTCTTGCATCAGTCAACGCCAGTCAACGCTAGGTCAACACTCAGGCACTTTAGGCAGCATACTATAATCTTGAGGCAGCATGGAGGAGGATTCTCTTTTTAACAACCAGGGTTCCGTACCCAAAGGGTAAAAAGGGACCCTATTACTAAGACTTCGCTGTCTATCTGTCTGTCCGTCCGTCCGTCCGTCTGTCTGTCTGTCTGTCTGTCACCAGGCTGTATCTCAAGAACCGTGATAGCTAGAGTTGAAATTTTCACAGATGATGTATTTCTGTTGCCGCTATAACAAGAAATACTAAAAAAAAAAAAAATAATTATTTAAGGGCGGCTCCCAACCAACAAACGTGACTTTTTGCTGTTTTTTTTATCTATGTGTCTAATGTTGTATAGATAATGGTACGGAACCCTTCGTGCGCGAGTACGACTCGCACTTGGCCGGTTTTTTTCATTGCCGTAGCTATTATTATTGCAACGCAGTTTTTTTTTAATCCATAATCAAAGGTCTGTGCTTGGTGCTGTCGTATTGGTGTTTTTATTCGGACTGATGCAAAATCCATCTTGAGTGACCGTGTAATACCTCGCCTAGCTACATCAGTCTGGCGTCAATCCGAGCTTGATCAAGGTCACGGACTGAACTGACGCCAGACTGAACGTGTAAACTCCGTCTTACGGGTGTAGGCTTAGGCCCCCTCTAGTATATACTACCTTTATGCCATTCTCTAAACGTAACAATATAGACACTGTGGATCTAACACTAATCCGTGCTGAGGACAATTTTTAAAACCTATTTAGAGGCTAAAAATTCCACCCATGCCGGTACTTGAACCCGCGACCTCTGGGCAACCGTGCCATCATCATCATCATCATTCAGCCACAAGAAGTCCACTGCTGGACATAGGCCTCCTCCATAGATTTCTAAAAAGACCGGTTGAAAGCGGCTTGCATCCAGCGTCTTCCTAACCGTGCCAGCGCTCTCCCAACTGAGCTAATGGCAAGGACAAGTCTCGGCATGGGTGGAATTTTTAGCCTCTAATCAGGTTTTTAAAATTGTCCTCGGCACGGATTAGTGCAACAAAAAGGAATAAAATTTGATTTTATTACCAAAGTAGTTTAGAATGAAAAAAATATCTATTTGTGACCTAAAATGGCAAAATAATACCTAGCAGTGCTTTTTTCAAGGAAATTAGAGTAACATGTTTTATAAATTTATTGATGCCATCGATTAGCCAGAGGTCGTGGTCGTCAAGTCCCGGCATGAGTGGAATTTTTAGCCTCTAAATAGGGTTTTAAAATATATAGTAATATTGTCTTGTGCTTGTGTGCCTTCAATGTTTCAAAGCCGTCAGTTTATACATGGGAAGTAATTAAATGATTAGCGAAGTAAATATTTGATCAGCAAGTCATTTGAACAGACAATTATTTAAAGCATAACAAACACGTGGTTATCAAATAAATCTAATATGGCCAGCAAATAAATTAACTTTGATTACCTTAATAAATTATTTTAGGCTGCAGAATAAATAAATAAACAGCAACACGCGGTCAGCAAATTAATCAAACCTAGTCAACAAAATGTATTTATTTTTAATACAATCTGGAAGCTGATCAATTTAGAATTTTCTATTTTCTGCTGATCAATTTGGAAAGTTTCTGCCGACCATTAGATGCTGCCGAAACACTTTTATTAAACACGTTTAAATAATTACCCGGTAAATGTTTAAATAATTACCTTTGGTCCGGTTGGTTGAATATGGTCAAGCATAGAAAAGTATTCGTGCCTCGATGATGGCTTATGTCCGGAAGTGGACGAATGTAGGCAGATAGACGCTTAGTGTCCATTTGCAGACATCAATCAATCAGCCCACATACGTCCACTGCGTACGCGAGTGGGCGTCCGAAGACTAAAAAACGTAGTGATTATTTTCTCTGTGCCGAAGACAAAAGAAAAACCCTGGGTAGTACGAAAAGTACGACAACGCTAGTTGCGCGTTTTAAACGTCAAAAGTCGCGACTTTCCAGTACATTAACTGTCGAATTTAGCGCCACAAAACGCGTGACTCGTGACGTAGTAATTATTCAAACAGTTTCATAGGGTTACCAATCAACTATCAAACAGACTCCCGTACTCTTAAAAAACTATTTTTACAGCTTGGCGATCCAATCCAATCTTTTATACTCTAACATACGTCATAGTTTTCACAAACAGTTATCTTGCTGAGGTCAATTAAGATTCATTTATCTCATGTTTTTGTTCGACTCCGTTTGACGTTCGAATAAATACATAATGCTATTCATTGCTAAAGGCATCACTTGAAAGTGGGTAGCTGGACCATTTCGGCTTTTTTTAGGGTTCCGTAGCCGAAGGGCGGCTGGGCGGGGTCCTCTCCCCACTCCTATTTTCCATATTTATCAATTCCGTCACTGACTGCCTGTCGTCTCACTATCATCTATATGCAGACGACTTGCAGCTCTACAGGCATTTTGAAGTGGATGAGTTTGTCTCTGCTGTCGATGCTTTGAACACTGATCTTGCGCGCATTCAAAACTGGGCTCAGCATTTCGGACTTTTAGTGAATCCCAAAAAATCACAGGTAATGCTTATTGGCAGTCCGCACTTCTACAAGTTGCTGATGAAGCAAACAGTGGTTCCTGCAGTCCTCTTTGACGGCACACCCATTGTCTATGCGACAACGGCCAGGAACTTGGGAGTGCTCTTTGACTGCCATCTCTCTTGGTCTACGCATGTCAGTGAAGTCAGTCGGCGCGTCTTTGCAGCTTTCCATTCACTGTGGCGTCTCCAAAGCTTTCTCCCAATTAAAACTAAAGTTACTCTTGTACAGTCACTTCTTCTTCCCATTCTTGACTATGCGGATGTTTGCTACTTGGACGCCAATGAGGAGCTGCTAGACAAACTCGAACGTCTACAAAATTTGGGTATCCGCTTCATATACGGATTACGCAAATTTGATCATGTATCTCGTTTCCGACAAGAGTTAAAATGGCTCCCAATTCGTCTTCGCCGGAATGCACATATACTATCACTATTGTACAAAATTCTTAATCATCCCGCATCTCCCGCATACCTGAGAGAAAGGTTTCAATACCTGTTCTCCGGAGAAAGATCAAAAAGATCACTTAACTCCCATCTTCTTAAAATTCCTGCTCACAATACTGGAGCTTACGGTGACTCCTTCACGGTCCAGTCGGTTAGGCTGTGGAACGCACTGCCACAGAACATATGCGCCAGTCCCACTATTGGTACCTTCAAGAAGCGGTTGAAAGAGCATTATCTATCCCTGTAATAACATTGAGCTATAATATATATTATTTATGTATATCTAAGTAGGTATGTATTTTTATTCTGTTATCTAGTTTATGTAGTTTTTGTTTTCCTTTTTACTTTGTGTTATTTAGGCTTTTTGTAGTTTATTTTGTGCACATATATAGACCCGTCTTTCTACTGCTTCTCCTATACCCGAAGGTTTGCTGGAAGAAATCTCTTACAGAGATAAGCTCGCCTTTGTACATGTAATTTCTTATGTAATGTCCTGTTAAAAGTCTTGTGTGCAATAAAGTATAATTAATAATAATTAATTAATAAGGGTGCCAAACGGGACCCTATTACTAAGACTTCATTGTCCGTCTGTCTGTGTCTGTCACCAGGCTGTATCTTATGAACCGTGATAGCTAGGCAGTTGAAATTTTCACAGATGTATTTCTGTTGCCGCTATGACAACAAATACTAACAACAGAAAAAACAAATACATATTTAAGAGGGCTCCCATACAACAAACGTTATCTAAAGAAAGCGCTAGCCATCTAGCGGCCATCTATGTAACCTTCAAAGCGCTGATGTCATGTCGTTAAATGTTAATGTTAAACCCTTCTTGTTGGTTTCTATAGATGGCGCTGTTCTCAAATTCGATCTTTGTCTAATATTGTATAGATAATGGTTCGGAACCCTTCGTGCGCGAGTCCGACTCGCACTTGGCCGGTTTTTTTTAAATATATGTATCAATCTGTAAATATTTCTTTAGAAAAATTGGAAAAATTCTGCAAAAAATAAAATACGTTTTTCTATGGCCTTTCACACAAAATTTTTGATTTTATTATAGTGTATGTTCAGCCTCTATATTACGCTCACCAAATCCTGAGCGATTCCAAATTAGTATGAAATTTGACAGACGATTGGAATCGCTCAGGATTTGGTGCGCGTAATTAGGCCACAGTACTGTAATAATGACAAGCTAATAACGTTGATTCACGCCTCTCAACAACATCTTTATTAGCAGTTCTTGCACACAATCCAACATTTTGGAATTAATAAATACTCATATAAAAATATTATAGCTCAGTATATCAGCAGATACCTTCAGCATTTCTTTTCCGAAATGAAAGAAAAAATTACGTACAACTAGAATATAATTTCCTTGTTTTCGCATAATACTAAATATTTTTGGCATATTTACAAATTTTAAACGGTTTAAAACTAGATGATTATGAAAACAATTATTTACTTAGATTATCAACTATTATTATAATATTATCTATGGACAAATATTAACTTATTATATTCCAATAACAAAACCCTAAAGCATATTAAGAAATGTAACATAAACAAAACATAGCATAAAATCACGCCTGTATCCCAGAGGGGTTTGCTTTTTTTTTTCTTTTTTTTTATGACTTCGACTTTAAAGTCTAGTCATTACAAAAATTTTTTGTAACGTGATGTGTTTAACATATCCCAGAGGGGTAGGCAGAGACCAGGGACTGCCACTTGCCACGATCCTGACAAATCACTATCACTTCATCAACTCATTCGTTACATGCACGGGTTTAAGGGTTCAGGTTTAAGAAATGTAAAACAAGCAAAGAATCGCTGTACTGGGCGTTGGATTTATTCAACATTTGTTGTTCTACTGTTGTTGTTAAAAAAAGTTGAAAATCCATATAAAGAGAAACCGTTTTAGCTCTGAACGGCACGTCAAACATAATGATAAAACATGGCTAAAACTTTAATTAATGAAATAACGCAAAACCGTTTCTTCAGTATTGATAAATTAAACCAGTTTCAAATTATGAGTAAACTTTAAAATTATCAATTTTATTTATTTATTTTTGTACAATCTTCAAACTTAATGTTCAATTTGTGTGAAAAAATATACTAACTGCCGTACTCACAGTCGTCAATTAAACTTAATGTTCATTAAGTGTCGTGCTATCCCTTTCACATGCCATTGAAATGAAAGAGATGACATGATACTTAATTGACATTAAATCTTAATTGACGACTCTGAGTACGGCAGTAAGAATGTTAAACTCACAGAACAAAAAAAAAGATTAGAAGTAGTGACATGATCTATTAGTATGAAAACCAGTGTGACCAAACTCACACATATAAACCAAACGCACACTATGAATGCCAAGCTGCCATTTGTAAATAAAGACAATGCCGAAAAGGTCTACATCACAAAAGTTCCAAGCAAAATATGAACCTTTCGCTCATATAAACAATGATCAAAATCAAATGACAATAATGAAATTAAGTTTGACACTCACTCTTTGTAGTACCTACTCTACACTCTACACTAGATGGAACTAGCCGCCCGTCTGACCGTCGAGAAGTTTTATGTAATAGGCTATAAAGTCGAAAATCGAAAAACAAGTATCTGCTATATCGCTACTCAGCCAAGGATGGGACGTATTGCGAGTTCTAGTTTGTTTGTCGAAACGAAGCCCAGAAAACTTATCGTGTACAGAGTTTATTTTTTAACATATTTATTTACAATGTTGTTTTCTATTAACGCTTACGCTTCGCTTTTGTATGGAGATGACATTTGCCAACGAAAGTCACATTTTAATCCCTGACAAGCTGGAGTCTAGCTGTACTCATGTCATCGGAAATAGGTATAAAATAACAACAATTATTTTCCCAAAGTACCTACTTAGACGTAGGTACCTACTCTTAAGTACCTACATATAATTATTATCGATAGATTTTTATCATGTTGTGTCCCATCTCTAATTAAGTATCATTCGAATGTTGACAGAAGTTTCTAGAAAAAATACACAAACTTCGTTGAAAATTGAACTTTACATGCAGTAAATAAAGGTGGTTTCACTATCTTACTTTCTGATTGGATTCCTTGCTCATGTCATACAAATTTAATTAAAAATACAATGAAATACTACTTACCGATGAAATGTTACAGCATGATCGGTACATTTTGGTCCCCAACTTTTATTTTTGCATTCTAACACAGCACAATAAGGCATTTTAGTAGAGTTTTCATAATTGTTTAGTTTACTAGAAGCGCACGGCAACTGAGGTAAGAAAAACTGCTTACGACTTCTACTCTTTTTTTTTTTGTTCTGTCGTTAAACTTTTGCTTATCAGATGTCGTTGAACTATAGGTACTGAAGAAACGATTACACGGCGTTTTCAAAGGGGCCAACGGAAGCACCGGCGTCTACACGTGGTGCGGGCCGGGCCAGCTACGGGAATGAGGACGGGTGCAGGCGTCTACACGTGGAACGGGCCAGGCAACAGAAGTTCGGTCTACATATGGTGCGGGCCGAGAGAGGCAACAGCAATCCGGTCTACAAATGGTGCTGGCCGAGCCAGGCAACAGCAGTCTGGTCTACACGTGGTGCAGGCCGAGCCAGGCAACAACAGTATGACCAAGGAGTACAGTCCTTGGTCATACTGCTGTTGCCTGGCGTCTACACTAGGCCTCTACAGAATAAGGCCATCATCAGTTCCGGCGTCTACGCGTGGCGCGGGCCGAGCCGGCCGAGGTCAGAATAGGCACAGGGCAAGCCGGCCAAGAATAGTACAGGCGTCTACACCTAGTGCGGGCCGGGATAGTACAGGCGTCTACACGTAGTCCGGGCCAAGCCGGCCAAGGACTTCTCCGTTTAGTGCGGGCGTCTAAACGTGGTGCGGGCTGGCGACGCGCGGCGGCGTGAGCGCGAGGCGGGAGGCGCGCGCCGCGTGCTCGCCGGCCGCCGCCGCCACGGCCGCCTCCAGCTGAGCGCGCAGAGCCACCAGCTCGCGCGTCCGCTGGTAGATCGGGTCCTGGAAGGCAATAATGATAAATTAACCGAATTGAATTGAATTAAACTTGGCATTACGGGCTACATGAGATTCACTAGCGCCACCGATGGATGGATCATATCATTACAGATCTTCACAGCAGTGCCCCCGCCAAGTCGAGCAAATAAGTGGCACGGCCGTACCATCCTTTTCTCGAAGCAGTTCAGGCCATTTTCGGCCTCCCTATAACTTCGTTGTGGATAAAACTAGAAGCCTGAGTTTTCAGTAACCAAGCAGGCTTTGTATAAACACGGTATGTTTGAAATTTCATTCAATTAGAATCAGTAGTTTAAGAATTATAACTAGTCAAAGTTTGTTAATTTTGTCACTCACTCACTGACTAGCTGACCGATCAACAAAACTCTAAGGCACTTCTAGCAGACATAGAAGCTTCAAATTTAGAATACAATAAGTGTTTGGTGTATAAAACAAGGATGTTGTTAGGTTAGCTAATTACATAATAACTTAAGACAGAAGGACCCTTAAGTAAGGACCGAATAAATTAACCGATTTGGTATTACATTTGGATCTCACAACTTTTTACGGTAGAAGAACTGAGTTGCGAGACTTGGTTTTTTTTTTACAAGTTATGTTTTTGATGGCTTGTGTTTTTGGGACCTACGACGGAGATGATTGAGAGAATAGAAAGACACTTTTTGCAGAAAAAATTTGTAACAGTAGATTGTTTACGCAGGGAGCAAAAAACTATTTTTAAGGCGAGAGTGTTTCTTTGAATCCAGAGCGGAGCGAAGGATTCTAGAGTAGAATCCTGAGCGCAGCGAGGGATTCAAAGTACACCACTCGAGCTTAAAATAGTGTTGCTCCTGAGATGGACACTCTAATAAACTTTTTATCACCCTCTATGAAAAAATAAGTAAGTGCAACTTATGACAAACAATAGAATAGAACGTTTTTAAAACAATTTTAGCGTCCGATACAATTTTCTCTGGAGTTAATAAAATAATAGGGGTTAAAGTATGAAATTGCCGTTTTATTGCAATAGGTTCTTTGAATTGACATAGAATCTTCATGTTTTGAGGTTTTCGAATGAAACTTTTTTCAAATGGTTTCTATGATGTTCTTTTTTTAAAAAATGTGAAACATTTGAATATCGACTTTCAATTGTTTTTGTTATTCAATTTAGACAAGAAAGATGGATACTGCGAAAATTCGAGTGATTTTTGAATACGAGTTCCGACGCGGAACTAACGCGGCAGAAACAGCCCGCAATATCAATGCTGCGTTTGGAGAGGGGTCTACTAATGAACGCACCGTGCGATTTTGGTTTAAACGCTTTCGTGATGGAAATTTCGACTTAAAGAACGAGCCACGAGGAAGACCGCCCGCACAGGTGAATAACGATGAATTAAGAGAGATAGTGGAAGCTGACCCTAGTCAAACTACCCAGGAATTAGCGGCATGGTTTAACGTTACCTTACCCACAATATTGACTCACTTGCGTCAAATCAATAAAATAAAAAAATACGAAAAATGGGTGCCTCATAATCACTCGAATTTTCGCAGTATCCACCTTTCTTGTCTAAATTGAATAACAAAAACAATTGAAAGTCGATATTCAAATGTTTCACATTTTTTTAAAAAAGAACATCATAGAAACCATTTGAAAAAAGTTTCATTCGAAAACCTCAAACCATGAAGATTCTATGTCAATTCAAAGAACCTATTGCAATAAAACGGCAATTTCATACTTTAACCCCTAATACTTTCACTCTCACTACTTGAAGAACACGCATTTTTAGGGTTCTGTACCAAAAGGGTAAGGGACCCTATTACTAAGACTCCACTGTACGTAATTCTGTCTGTCTGTCACCAGGCTGTATCTCATGAACCGTGATAGCTAGGCAGTTGAAATTTTCACAGATGATGTATTTCTGTTGCCGCTATAACAACTAAGAGAATAAGTTTGTTGTAACAAACGTGATTTTTGCCGTTCTTTACTCGATATTAATAACGGCAACAGGTAGACGCTTGAAATAGTATAAACAATGGTAAGGAACCCTTCGTGCGCGAGTTCGACTGCACTTGGTCGGTTTTTATAAAAACTTAGTAAAATCCGAATATGATTATTAAAAAAAATAGGAACAAAAATAGGACTTATATTTTTTCACAAACTTCTTTTTTAATTTAGCTCACGCCCGGTTTTCTTATCACACAGCCAGTTATTTCTTGATACATGTTTGTGATTGTTCTCTTTGGTGATTGGGAGCCGTTAAAGTATTACGTAAGCAGATTTATTACAATTATGCACCGGTGGCGGCGGCGGTGGCGCTAGTGAACCGTAGCCCTTTCTCGTTCATTCAGTCCTTCACTCATCATTCAATCCATTTCTAAATTTAGTAATGCATTGTAATTTAAAGAGCCTCGATGACGGTACCAGATGTGCGACCACGTAAGTCCTCCACTGTATGGAGTTGTCAAAAGCATACATTTTTTGTCACTTTGGAGTCGTCTAAATGCTTAAACCGATACAATGAAAAGTTACGTGATATAAGCTGAACTTGCCTGCTGCCTCATAGTGGGGTTCCACCGGCAATACAGCGCCTTCCACAGCTTGATGAGTCGCAGCGAGGCCACAGGCACGAGCACCGCTTGAGGCCGCGCCAGGGCCGGCGCAGAATGTGCCCCAAAAGACGCCGGGCCCCAATATAGCGGGTTTAGGTAGAGCTCCTGATTGCTGTTGATGTATGACCACAGGGAGGCCGTCTTCGTCTTCACCTCTGGAGGTTATGAAGGGGTCGAATTATTGGGTGGGAATGGGGACTGTTAACTCTGACTCTTGTTTTTTTTTTGGGGGGGGCGTCTCCGTTTTCACGTTTGGAAGTGTTGAGAAGGGATTAAGTGGGGGAATTGTTAACTCTAACATGGATTATAACTCTTCTACCGATGACGACATGCTAGCTTGATGCCTCTGTCGTGTTCTGTTGTGTTCCTCTGTTCATGTGTACTAACTTGGGGCATCTGCCTAAGTTGAAAGGCGAACTTAATGCTCGTCATGTCTATGATAACAGCTATCTGCGACGTCATTAATGACGTGCTTTTATCAACTCTGACAAACTTTGATGTGGTTCGTAGGATACACGGGAGTAAGATTTTTTTTGTGTAACATCTTTCGTTCCCCACGTTGTTGCCTGATAGTTAATAGACGATTATTGGAAACTGCCCGCGACTTGTACGCGTGAGAATCTGACACTAATTCTCTGAAACTGTTATTACAGCTGCCATACGCAGTCCACCCACTTCTCTCTCTCTTTTCTATCTACCTATACTAAATGTCTCCTCTTTCTCTTACCGTCCTTAACCCTTTCCCGCTCAGTGTTGCACAGGAACGTCCCGAAGCGGCAGGAGTAGAGATGGTCGACGACGGTGTTCAGCAGACGCTCGTTAAACTCGAGGACTGTCGGGAACTATTGCTGCAACTGCCACACGCAGTTCACCCACTGTCCGTCTCTCTCTAGCTATATCAACTGTTTCACTCTTTCTCTTACCATCCTTAACCCGTTCCCGCTCAGTGTTGTACAGGAATGTCCCGAAGCGGCAGGAGTAGAGATGGTCGACGACGGTGATCAGCAGCCGCTCGTTGAACTCGAAGGCTGTCGGGAACTGTTGCTGCAGCTGCCATACGCAGTCCACCCACTGGACGAAGACAGGCGAACGGTCCGCGTCCGAGTGGCGCTCGTCACCGTGACCGATACGCTAGGTGATAATAAGAAGACATTTAACGTACTTTAATAGATTTATAGGAAAGGCTAGGAACAGGCGAGCTGCCCCATAGTCACGTCCGTCAGCCATGAGGCTACAAACAAAAATAAGAAGAAGGTCCTATCGCATCCTTACGTTGAGGATGTACTCAACGTAAGGATGCGATGTCTTAATGAGATGTCTCGAAATATGAAATTGATCATCCACGATATTTGGTTATAGCGCTTCCTTCGCTAAAAATATAATACTTTAGTGTTATTCACTTTAAATATTGCAAATATGTTCACAAATATGTTGTGAAGAGGAGGTAGCTGAAAACCAGCGCCATCTGAATTCTCTTGGATAGCACATAGCTGAGCTATATCCGGTTATCGGGTCAGCGGAGGTAATACCTCCAAAAGATACAAGTTATAAATCAAAGTGGTCAGCTGTCGACAAGGCAACGTTGTTTTTTTTGTTCTTATCTCATAATCATTTAATTGACAAAACATAAGTATTTTTCTTTTTGTGATGCATGCAGGGCAATACGCATTTTCTTAGTATAAAAATAGCCTATTGTGTGTAATAATTAATAAGTGTAATAAAGTTATGGTTTCTGTAATCCTGAACCGATAATAGATACATTTTAATTTTCATTCATATTATTTTCAAATATTGGATGACATTTCTTTGTCACGTAGAAGAACCAAACAAGTATGTAACTTTTCACACAAACAACTTAGAACATTTTTTCTAGAATGCCTTTTTATATTCCTAACAAAAAACAATCCGAGCTACACGTTGGTACTGGTGTCCGATAGTGAGCCACTCCTTCGATCCGGAATGAGCATCGCCAGTGCGGTCGCAAACGGTCAACTATATTATTGCTATATCATAGCAATCCGCTGCTATATTAGTTAAGTGATAAAGAAAAGAAGCACATTTACACCAAACAGTCTCCAACACATTTTTCAATATCAAAACTCTCGAACGAAAATTCGTCTGATATCTCTAACAAAAAATATCAGTGAACTCATACCAGCTGGAACTTGTGCTCGAAGGAGTGCGGAATGTGAGTGCGGTCAGCTGCGGCGTGCAACTCTATATACTATTGCTGTTGAGTAAATTGGCAGTCTGCAGCGATTTCAACGAATTGAAACAAAAGAGAAAGCTCATTTTAAAATACCCGAAAAGTTACGAAACGGCCAAAGCGCTTTTTTCATCGTCAAAAACTGTCAAATTCATTTAATATTTCCAACAAACAATTTTTTTTAATTTATTCATTCAAATCCATTCATTCACTCATTAATTAATTTATTCATCCAATCATTCAGTTGACACATACCAGCTGGAATTTGTATATTTGAATTCGTTCTTCCAAAGTAGAGCCACTCCTTCTTAAGCAGAACTTCGAAGCCGCGCAGCGTGAGTGCGCTCAACTGCGCCGTGCGGTCCCATCCGTCACGCTTTATACTACTGCTAATTATTGACAGAGCAATTTTACAGTTCGCGCCGATGTGAAATAGTTCACTCAAGATTCAGAGCGCATTTTAAAACACCCTGAACTGAGAATTAATGAAACACGAAACTCCGGTACTATATGCGAAAACGCAATCTGACAATTTCATCAATTCGTTTATTTATTCTCTCATTCTTCATTCATTCAGTGGACACATACCAGCTGAAATTTGTGGCCAAAGGAAAGCCACTCCTTCTCGAGCAGAACTTCAAAGCCGCGCAGCCTGCGGTAGTGCGGATCCAACATGAGCATCGCCAGTGCGGTCAGCTGCGCCGTGCGGTCCCATCCGTCCGAACAGTGCACCAGCACAGACGTCTTGTGGTTCTCCACCTGAACAGAATGTATCATCAGTTTTTTTTATTGCGCAAAGGCCTGACTTATATTCTGTGTCAGATAAAGGTTATAAAATGTAAAGAAGCAATAAGTTTAGAGGACCAAGTCAAGGTTTGATCGGGTTTATAAGAACTTAGCCTTTATTAGCAATTTAATAATATAAACTATATGTAACTAATAATATCTCGATAAAGAATTACAATTTATTATAATCATGAAAATACAAAAAAATTGCCGCCGTTGAAAAACCTACCTACGCCGTTTAAAAAATAAATCCCAGGCAATAACTACAAAATTATGGTTGGCAATTTCAGCGTTCAGCTATCAAGGCAGCTTATGGGTGGCAATCACCCATCTATGGTTAGTGCAGGCAGGACAATATTTAAAGGCCTACGTTTCAATAAAATCTTACCTTATCAACAATGCGTACTGCGCCAGCTAAGATGCATTTGATGTGCTTCAGCCAACAGCTGGCCTCAATGCCACTGAACCACCTGAAGTTAAAATAAAACCCTGTCTAAACTCCTCTAGAGATAAATTATTTCATTTCATTCATCAATTATCGTCGTAGCTTTGTTTATAACACAGTATGCACACAATGGGATTCAACGTAACGAAATTCTCTAACGTTGCGTATTGCGACTTTTCAAAAAGAGATCGATAAGAGTGAAGGAATTACTGCTATTGCCATCTAATTGGTGTCTGTCAAAAGATCGTAAGAGCTGCCATAAAGGTAGGCTGAAAGGTAAATTATATATTATGGATATTATACATTGAAATAATCTGTTGAAGCAGTGAATTTATCGTCAGCGCCTGTATTATGCAAGTCTCTACTGTGATGTGTTGTCCACCTGTCAGCATAATTTATATTTCTGACATGAAAAAATAACATTCAACCCAGATCATCCCCGATCATCCAGCCAAGACTTAATAATAGAGGCGCCCTCACCTGCGCCTATTGCGCATAAATAATTTTATCCGTATACTAATGGGCATTATGCTAAAAACATTAAGTTCTGTGTTTGTATTTTTTTTTTCAAGAAAATTGGTAATTTTGAGAGCTTAGGCTAAATACTTCGATTTGGGCCGCATTAATTAATTCTTAAAGCAAAAAAAAAACCAGTCTACGAATCCGAAATACGTTATCAACTGAGATCATACGAGCTGTCAGTTTCTAGTGATACCATGACTCGATATAAGAACTCTTTAAATAAATAAACTAAAAAGAAGTCTAATCTGTGCAAACGTAAAAGATGTTTTTTTTATGAATGCCGAGATATTAATATCATGGCGTTTTTTATTCACAAATATTAAAAACTAGCTGTGCCCGCGACTCCGTTCGCGTACATTTCGATTTTTACGAAGCAGCATTTGTATGGGGGCCACGTCTTATCATAACTGGAGCTAGAATTTAAATAGCCTATCCTGTGTCCCAGATGTCTATATGTTTTTATACCAAATTTCATCAAATTCGGATAATTGGTTTAAGAGTTATGGAGGAACATACATACATACACACATACAGAAAAAAATTCTAAAAATCGTGAAATTAGTTTCAGTATCATATATTGAGCCTATAAACACAATATCTCTGAAAACAAACTAACTTACTCCATGACCGACCCTTACAGATTTATTATTAGTACTAGCTGTGCCCGCGACTCCGTTCGCGTACATTTCGATTTTTACGAAGCATTTGTATGGGGGCCACGTCTTATCATAACTGGAGCTAGAATTTAAATAGCCTATCCTGTGTCCCAGATGTCTATATGTTTTTATACCAAATTTCATCAAATTCGGATAATTGGTTTAAGAGTTATGGAGGAACATACATACATACACACATACAGAAAAAAATTCTAAAAATCGTGAAATTAGTTTCAGTATCATATATTGAGCCTATAAACACAATATCTCTGAAAACAAACTAACTTACTCCATGACCGACCCTTACAGATTTATTATTAGTATAAGATAGATAATAGATAATTGTAGCATTATATTTACTGACCTTAAACCTTTAAAATTAAGTATCATTTGTAACTATTGCCAATATTTAGGACAATGCCCACTGTAGCTGAAAATGCCTAATAAACCTGGTCTGGTCGATTTGCGGGAAGCAAAGCTCCTTGATCTTCCTGAGGCTCTCGCGCATCACGTGGATATTGTGGATGTCCAGAAACACCAGCTCCGCGTTCTGGTACGCATCTTCCGACTCGTAGCCGCCCCCTTTGGCCTTAAGTGGACATAGGGATTAGAGGTTCATTTTGGGCATGGGCTTTAAGGTTGCTGTTACACCATGTAGTCTTTCTCACACTCTCTAACATTTTTCATGATTGTAATAAAAGTTGAATGAGATGATTTATACAGCGTCCAGTGGCACCTTCACTCGCACTAGATGGGTGAAGGGACCACATGGTTTTTTTAAGGTTTAAGATATTTATTTCTCAATAAGAATACATAAATTCACTTACTTGAGAAACAATTCGTTAAGTAGGTAACAATACAGACAGTTATAAGAATTAAAACAATAATAGAGGGTAGTCCTTAATACAAAACTACGATCCAGTTACATCGATTTTTCGTAAGGCTTTGTTTACATTAATTAAATGGGTACGCAAAATGGAGAACATGCGTCTCACTTAGATTGGAGTGACGTTGCTTTTATTCCATATATAAAACGTAAATAAGAAAAATTTAAAAATACCAAAAAATACTTTTTCAGGCTTTTTGAGATCACAAAAAATGTGAAAAATATAGTTACTATAATAATAAAAAACCCATTGGGTTTAGCTATTTGTTTTCATCGAATTGTAAACGTTTTCTGATAAGGGTGCAGATGCATAAAAACATAATTTCACGAGACAATTCAGACATTGATAAACGCCTCATACATTACAAGCAAAATATGTAAAATATGCAAAATATGCAAAATATGCTAAATATGTAAGGCGCCACGCTATAGAATAACGTCACAGTTAAAGGCCGATTTGCATGGCGCGGTGATGACGGCGCGTTTTTGAACCACGTGACTACGTATATTGACCCTTCTACTGGTCATATTATGAAAAGTATTAGTCGTAGAGAAAAAATTATAATACGGTTATTCATCTTTTAACGTGTCCTCTCCTATTCCATTAAAACACTTTTCAGTGCATGTTCCCCATAGTTTAGGTTTGTTTTTCTTTTTTTTTTTTTTTTATTTGTCTATTGAAGAGTCCTTTCTAATGTGGTTTCTAAGTAGTTTTTTGAAAATGAGTAGAGATTTGGTTTCTTATATATCTTTCGGCAGTTTGTTGTACATAGTGGCACCCTCAGATACTAAGCTCCTCGTTCCATACTTTGTTCTATAATGTTGTATGAAAATATTATTAGCTTGTCTTGTAAGACGCTTTTGCAAATGAATCTTTTTTGTAAAAGTTATTTGGGTATGAATATCTTTTGTTAATATTTTTCTTATAAGTATGCAAGTCTTATATTGGTATGTTTGGGATATATTAAGTAAATTTGTTTCTGCATAAATTTTTGTCGTGCTCGTCAGATAGTCATAACCAAATAGTTTTTTAATAAATAGTTTTTTTTAGGGTTCTTTAATCGACAAGGAACCTACACCTAAATTAGGGATGCAATTTCTTTTTCACGCTTACACCATAGGGTGGGTTATAGATATGGGTATGATTGGATTGGTCGTTTAAAAATATTGTAAGTGTAGAATGACCATTCTTCGATTTAGGGTTCCGTTTGCGAAATATTAAACTTTTAACAAACAAATTTTTGTCCGTTTAGGGCGTCCCCCAACCCGGTTAAACGGCTGATTGTAGAAACGTGGAAAAAATTCATGGGAGTAGCACATATAATGAACTCAAAAGGAAAACTATCACGGCTAAGTAGGCTTTACAAGTTAACGAGTAATAAAAGGAAAACTTATAAAAGGAAAACTTCGTACCAACTCCATAGAAAATAACTTTGATGAAGTTGTTAGTTCTGTAAAGCAGATAAAAAATCCTCCTTCTACGACACCCTATACTGCACGTGGCCCGACACGCACTTGGACGGTTTTTTTAGATGGAGTAGGCTTGCCCAGCACCTATACCATAATGACAGCTTAGTCGGCCTAGCCCACAGTAAATACAAGTCAATACGTGCGGAGCCAACCAAGCCGCGGGTTTCCTCACGAGGTTTTCCTTCACAGTTAGCGTGTGGTATTGCTACTACAAATTCGTAGAAAAACGTAACTTTGAAAATAAATAAAGTCATAGGTACATGCCGCACTGGGAATAGCACCTGGGTCTCCAGGTTCCGAGTCCATTGTTCTACCCACTGGGCTGCCACCCTTAAATATTTTTTTTTATAATAAGAAGGAGAATACTTTTGATAAATGTGGACTTTCAAGGCACATTTTTTTGTTATCGTGGTTTTTTTAATGAGAAAAAAGTAAACTGTCCAAATAGCTCAGTCTGCGATACTGAGGAAGATGTATTTCATTTGTTAATTAGGTATTTGACAAAATATCAAATGAGTTACATTTAAAACGGAATTTTGTATGAAAATACTTGCTTATGACGTCACATTTCTTTACTCTTTTTATGTTTAATCTATTTAAAAATTGTAATAACTAGTAATTGACTAAAAGAGATACATTTTCCGAGATATTTTGTAATTTTTGTTTTAATCGAGCATATGAAATAATTTATTGTTGATCGTGTCGTGTATTATGTGATTAGATAGAGAACGGCTTTAGTGACGCAGCTCCAACTGAATTTGATGAATGTGAATGCTTCAGAGTATTCTGTCAGAATCTTATAGCGGAAACGCCAGTATTATTTATGAAGTTAAGGATAGCTTAGATCTGTATAGTTTTGATAATTGCATGGTTAGGCTGATGTCAGCCTTATGACTCCAACCCCCTTGCAACACGATGTCCCCTTAAGGCAGACGAGAAGCAATCCCCATACAAACATAGTTTGGTTATAATTCACAAACGACGTGCTGGATCTCAATGATACTTTACAAATATGTTTAGAGGCATCGCTCGTAGCCCCGGCTGCCTGAGTGATCTCAAACGATCACGAAGGTTAAGCAACACAGGGCGCGTTCAGTGCATGGATGGGTCGCCGTCTATGCCTAACGCTAGTGTCATTTTTCCGAGCGGTTCCGTGCTTTGCAAGGCACGTTAAGCTGTTGGTGCCGGCTGCCGTCGATAGATGGCAGTCGTTAAGCCAAGTCAGAAGCCTTAGGGCGGCTTGACAACTTCTGACAGTAGACGAGCCACTAGTCTACAAGCCTCCAACAATCCGGACTTGGCCCCCGTGGTGGAGTATGGCCTATACCTTCCTCAGGGAAGAGACCCGTGCCCCTCGGTGGGGACATAATGGGTTGATGATGATGATGTTTAGAGGACACGAATCAAGGTTTGCTCGTTCTTACTACTGAGAATAATAGAATAAAAAAGAAATTATAGCCTTTTTAAGACTTCATAGAAACTACTCTCAAGGCTAAAATGTCTTTCGATTAAATCTCGATTTGTGCCCTCTAAACGTATTGACAAAGTTTCATTGCGATCCGGCGGCATGTCGTTTGTAAAAAAAAACGGCCAAGTGCGATTCGGACTCGCGCACGAAGGGTTCCGTACCATTATCTATACAACCTTAGACACAGATCGAATTTGATAACAGCGCCATCTATAGAAACCAACAAGAAGCGTTTAACATTGACATTTAAAGTCATAACATCGGCGCTGTGAAGGTTACATAGATTGTAACTTTGTCTTTAAACAAAGTTTGTTGTATGGAACCCCCCCTTAAATATTTATTTTATTCTGTTTTTAATTTGTTATTATAGGGGCAACAGAAATACATCATCTGTGAAAATTTCAACTACCCAGCTATCACGGTTCATGAGATACAGCCTGGTAACAGACAAACAGAAGGACAGACAGACGAACAGACAGACAGACGGACAGTGAAGTCTTAGTAATAGGGTCCTGTTTGGCACCCTTCGGATACGGAACCCTAAAAACCAACCTACGTTTACATGGGAATTGCTCCTCGAGGGGCCGCCTTAACGTGACGTGTCGTAAGTTATGGTTGGCCTCTACCTTGTTGGCGATTGCGTTGGCGCTGGGCCGGGCGTCCATGATGAAGAGCTTGTGCGCCTGCGCATTCGCGTCCATGATCAGCTGGATGTAGCGCTCATCCTCGCGGCTGCGCTTGCCGCTCACCTGAGAGCCGGATAACCGGGTAACAACCGATCAGATGCATAAATAAGACATTCAATGATAATAATCATGGCTTGTTAAAAAAAAATCACACAACGCAATCAGCTGTCCTGGTCCTAAATAAGGATACCATGTACTATGGTAACCAGGCAATGACATCACAAACATGAGAATACACCCAGACTGAGGCGAATTGTACAAATCAATTATCGCGGCCTACAATGGGAATCGAACCCACGACCTCTGTTTTGGTAGTCAAGCGTATTAGCCGCTACATCAATGAGGCAGTCAAATGAGACACTGACAATGATACAACCAACATTAAGATAAGATAAGAATTGTACACAAGAAACAAAACACATAAATTAAAGTTACAATGAAAAAAGTACAATGGGCCCCCCCTTATAGATAACAGCAATTTCTTCAAGACAACCTTGTGACCGGAGAAAGATAGTGCAATTTTTATTTTATTTTTTGGAAAAAAAAACAGGAAACAGACTATTGTTTATAATTTAATATAAACATTACTTCAAATCCTTAGTACTGAACCTGAACCCATAAATATTTTTCACTACATTTCCCATCTCTGAGTGCAACAAGTCATCATTTACAGCCGCAGGTAAAGTCTTCTTAGGGCCAGGTTCTGAATTGAGAATTTCGCTAATAGAAGTAATAGTTAACTATAGTGCTGTCTCTTCGAATTTCTCAGAAAAGAGCGTGACAAAACATTACGACAGTATTTACTCAGTGAAATTCTCGATTCAGAAACCTGCCCTTCATAAGCAGTCTATAGAATACGTCCCACTGTAGGGCACAGGCCTTCTTTCAGAGAGAGAGTATGGGCTTAATCACCACGCGTGCCCACCGCGGATTGGCGATTTCAAGCGCTGAGGTATGAGCTCAGACACCCAGGTTTCCTCACGATGTTTTCCTTCACCGTTAGCGAGTGGTATTGCTACTATAACTTCACAAATGTACATAACTTAGAAAGAAGAGTCATAGATACATACCCGCAATGGGAATCGAACCTGGGTCTCCCGCTGTCTCCACCTGCCCTTAGTCGTAAAGTAATTTAGTAGTAACACTTACCCCAACTAGGGGCTGGCTGCACCTAGTGATAGTGGCTTGCGAGCTGGGATGTATCCAGGCCAGCACTGGAATCCGACCGCGCGAGCGGAACGCTGCGACGGAGCGCAGCAATTCGTCATTGGCAGCCGCGGGCACCGCCCAAATGCCGGGGTAGCTGTCGCATATCTCGTATTTGTCGTTTATGCGAGTTATGCGCCACATGTCGTTGTTGACGCCCTGTAGGAAAGATGCAAGGAATTTCAGGTTGTAATATTTAACAAAAATTTAAAATCTACAGAACTTTATATTCTATCTTCATCCTGTAACCTTTATCTTTGCGATGTTCTTTAAAAAGGTGAGGTTTTTCAGGTTTTTGGCTACCCCTCCCCCTTCTAGCATCACATGTATATTTATATTGAAAATATCAAATATTTTTTGGAATCTGTTTTATTTTTAATAAATTATAGATATTAATTTTGAAAAACATGATATCAATAAAATTACGAGTTCAGTAGGTATTAACTGCAGTTGAAGCTGCAAAAAAAAGGAGATTTAAGAAAAATATATTTTACACAAAAAATATTACATGTTTTCGTCGCACGTACAACGTGACTGATCGCGTTGTTTTTCAGACCTCCTTCTCCTCTATCAGTACCTGACATGATTAAAAGTAAAAATAATTAAAACTCACCATCCGTCTAAGCTCAGAAATGGGATCATACACATGCCAGCCATCCTCAGGGAAACTCTCAGAGTAGCTGAAGGCGAAGAGCGGTAGCCTGTGAGACAGCGGAAACGCCAACTGCTGAAGCTTCTCGAATATGCCTCGCCGAGAGTGGTTCTCTTGCTTGTGAGCGAAGCGCAAGTTTCTCATGTCCTGGAGGGAAACAGGATTTTGGACAGAAATTTGCATGTTCATTGTTGTACACTTTATCTTCGTTAGCATACCATACATCATTATTTAATTTACCTTGCAAAACACTTCAATGCCGTAGGAGTTTTCACCTTTTGATGAGGCACCACCGACTTTTTCAATTCGAGATACCTATTGGGAAAAGATTGTTTTGTGTTAAGGCAGTATTATAAAAAAAAGATGTTTCTATAATACATAGATAAACCTCATTTTAATTATCACTAGCTTAGCTGGCAAATTTTGTAAATCAAAACCAATAAATGTAAAAATAAAAAATTGGTCCTGTTTTATGTTATGCGATGGAGACCAATCCAACAAATCAAAGATCTTAAGTGGTTCCTGGCTGGACCTGTTACAAATTTGCAGTTATCTATTTGGGTTATCTAATATATAAAAATCTCTTGCCACAGTGTTTGTTATCAAACCCCTCCAAAACGGCTTCACCAATTTTTTTGATATTTTTGTATATATTTGGTAGGTCTGAGAATAGGTTGTAGGCTAATTAAAATGACAAAACAATGTTTGCCAAGTCAGCCAGTTACAGATATTAATGTCGGGGGGGGGGGCTATTGGGGTCCAGCTTAAGCCTCAATGGCTACTTCTTTATTCCAGGACTCACACAACTAATTCATGGCAATTAACTTAGTACCAATCACTAAAACAGTTCATTAACTACTGCAAATGTTCACAAGTTCATTAAAAAACTGCATCATTTACTGATAATTAGGTTATACGTTCAAATGAAGACATTGTAACTCCATAAGTATACTTTTCCTAGGTGGGGGGATGAGAGAACTTCCCTTCCAATATTTTCCTATATTTTAACTAACAAAACTCATATTTTAATGCCCTATTACAAGTAGATTTTTAGTAATCAATTTATGTAAAATAACATTCAATCCTTCTTCCACTTACCACACCCAAAGGAACACTCAAAGTATTGTGCTGTGTGGCAGCATCAGTTGGCCTGAAGTGAAGCTGATAATTTGTGACTTTGAGGACTCCCCTGGAAGGACCGCTGTATGGGCACAAGTATGTGACATCACGGGCCACGCCCATCACCTTCTCGCCATCGAGTAGCTGGATATCACCCAAAACATGAGGCTAAAACAAACACATTTTGGTTACTACGAAAGAAAATTTTGCCACTAATTACTACTCCCACTTCCTTAGTACTGACCAGACAAGCTAGGAAAGGGTAGAAATGGGAAGAATAGTTTTAAGCTAAATGGTAGTTTTGTTGACCATATTTTAATACCAGCCTTGATTAACGTGTTATGATGATTTTTACTATGGATACGGTTCACGAATAAACAAATATGAATAGATCCACTTTTATTCATGTTGGAAAGATGGAGAAAGCTGTAGCATGCAATGAAGTTCACTAAGACTGATCTATCAAAGCAATGGGGTTTTATGTCTCGTTATAGACCACAGAGGAAGCCACAAAGGAACTGTTACGATAATAAACAATTCGAATAAATTAATCCTTTTAGGAAACTTACGGAGTCCTGTCCGTGTTTAGAATTCAATGAACTCGATTTGGAATCAGAATCCAGTGAGTCAGAACTTGCGTTTTTGGAGAGAGAGAAATCTGAATTTAGCAACTCTAAACTATTGTGTTTATCCATTGCTATTGTACTCGCAAAGGAATAAATAATAATTCAATTCAAGAATAATAATTTATAAAAAAAATATAAAGCTACAAATTCTTGACGAATATGTAAATGGAATGAAATTTATAACAACGAGCTGTCAATGTCATGTCATGCATGTCAAAATTAGGTAATACAACACAAACTTGCACTGCACTGCGTTCAGAAATTACTAAGGAAGTGTCGTGATAGTCGCAAGCAGCCGTTAAACAAAATGCCTAAACGGCAGCAAGCTGACTGAAAGAAACTTCACCGCACCGCAGAAAGAGACACATTGTAATCCTATTGTGGTTAAAAAAAATACTCGTTACATAATTACACGCGCGGAAGGCGCGTCTACATCAGAATACAATGTACCTATGTGGAACATTTCCTATTATGAGTTATAAAAGTGTGCTTGAGACTGTTTAATCATTTTTGTAGAAAGACCACTTGAGGCTGTCTAGAAACTTCCAAAATAAAACAGAAATGATTGAAAGCACAGGAAAAAACTTATGAAATAACTTTTCTAAAATGGCTTATATATTTTTATAATACAATCTAAGAACAATATTTTTTTTTCTTTTATGAACAATATAATTTCTCATCGTTCCATGATTGTGTGTGTGTGTGTGTGCGTGTATGTGTGTGTGTGTGTGAGAGATCTACAAATTCCTATGATTTTTTTTTTTGTTATTTTATGGCCTGGTTACACGACCTTTGAGCCATTAAATTCAGAAAACAACTTGAATAATACCATCCTAAAATCCAAAAATTCCCTTAGCACCCCGTGGTCTATGGTAGTAAATAAATAACATCACAATGTTACCAAGGTAACGAAAAGAGACGCCATTTTTTTGCAACATCGTAACTAGGGGACACGAAGGTTTCAATAAAAGTTTTATCAATAAAAATGTTATCAACAGACTTTGGTTTCCAGTTTTGTTGAGCCACCATATTAATTATAATTGAAAAGCTACTTGAAGTTAAGCAACAGCATGAGACTTCCTGAAAGCATAAACACAAATACCTTTTTAGCCTACAAAACTACTACAAACTTGGAATCTCAAAGAACAATCAAAGCGGATGATTTTGATTGGAATACTAATCATCCCAAAACCTTAGCTTCGTTATGCATTGAAAAACTATGTAAAGATTGGAACGGTTTGTACTTAGTTCATTCGAATATCATCTATCATATTATGCAGAATGCTAAAGCCGAAATGCTTGAGATTCTAACCTTACTAATATATTAATAATTTTCAGGAACGCCAAAGCTTGAAGAACTTATTGATAAAGATCGTGAACTGTTTTTGCAAATCTTGAACACCGAAATACCATTACAAATTCTTGTAGACAATATTTCAAGTGACATATTTTGGAAAAGATGTTACAAATCAAAATGGAGTGACTCACCTATTATCACGGAAGAGAGTAAATGGATTAACGCTTTCATGGCTCGTTACTATGCAAATTTTTTAGAAAATCTTAATCCTTGTCAATATGATCCCGAGAAGGTATTTATTTTGAATTTTTATGTATTTGGTACTTCAGTTATGACATTTAATTTAAAAACATATATTTTCACAGCTAACAACGTTGGTAAAATTATGTGGACCTTACATAAAAAAGTTGTATATTAAAAGTTTAGTCCCTTCAGATATTCCAATACAAAGAAATGTATCTCCTGAAATGGCTGAATTGATTACAAGTCAAACTCTAAATGATAGGAAACAAAGCCAACAAGCCAATGAACAGGTTACCAGAGGCAAGTTTTCATAAAAAATATTAATAAATGGTTTATTTCCGCTTACCCAGAAGATGTCAACATGGAGCCCATTAAATTTGTCGAACAAGGTCCTTGTTTTAAGCATAAGTAGTTTATTTACTTTTGGAACGTTATCTAATGACTGTTTATAGTCAATTTTTATCTTCTTTTTATTTTGTAGATCACATATCTCTCCATGCAGCCTTGGGAAGCTTAAATAATCTCGTGGAGCTCTATATTACGTATCAGCTACAGAATATTGGAATCAACTATCGTAGGGATCAATTTCAATTCACAAATAATGATGCAAAGAACTTATCTCGGGGTCTAGATAAATGCTGTCATTTAAAAGTTTTAAGGTAAAAAAAATATTTAAGTTATGCGAAACAGCTGATATATAGATATAGTGAACACTTTAGGTATTGATTTAATATTTTTGTAATGAAATTTTTTATTCCTCTTTCTTTTTCTAGCATTACAAGAACTGATATGAATTGTCAGAAAATTAAATATATTCTAAGAGGTATAAGTGAAAATGACAAATTGGAGACCTTAGATTTTAGTCACTGCAAAATTGGCGATGAAGGCGCTGCATCCGTTGCAAAGTTCTTATCGAGACATGAACATCTACGTAACATTATATTAGCTAATAATATATTTGGTATACTAAGCCGTCTAATTTATATTGTGAAACCTACCAACGTCTGTTATATTCTTATTAATTTTTTTATTACAGGTCCTGTGGGTGCTGAGAGTATATCACATGCTCTCAATCATTCAGTTTGTGGACTTCGATATTTGGATTTGCGACTCAATGATAAACTTGGATCTGAAGGCATTGCATACATAGCAGTTTCAATAGCTAGAGGATGCAATCTTACTTCGTCTGTTTATTTTATGTACCTTTTTAGCTAATCAACTAATACATCCACAATTTAATCATTTAGCACAATAACCTGGTCGTTATATTGCAGGCTAAATATTTCTGGATGTGGTATCAAGCCAAAGCCCTTGACGAAAGCTCCTGCTGGCGTTTGGTCCGCTACCAGTGCAGAGAACCCTCCAACCTGCGGTGATCTACTAGCAAGAGCAATAGGACTTTCCAAAACTCCTCTCAGATCCTTGGACATAAGTGTGAATTGTATTGGATCGGTAAAATGCCTTTGACAAACAAACTGACTATTTAATTACAGTAAAAAAATGGTGATATCACATCACTATTAATGTCCATTAAACTTTTTATTCAATCAAGTATACTCAAATTTCAGCCCAGTGATAGTTCACTTGCCAATGCAATATGCTTGAGCCACTTAATTGATGTAAATCTCAAACGATCTGGAATGAGTTCACTGGCTATGGCTATTGCCGAATCAGCAGCAGCTGCTCAAAGACTTAGACGAGAAGCCGAAAAAGGAATTAGATTCCGGCGCAGTGCAGGGAGATTGGTTCAGGCCAGAAGAGTTGCCAAAGGGATGAATATTGGTAACATCAGTCTTAGGCCTAAGACACATAGAAATGACGCGTCGTTTTTTAAATTCACTTTCATACAAAATGTACTAAAGGGACAGGACGCAGCCCACAGGGGGTCTATACAATACGTCACGTCTTTTTCGCGCTCTCGCCCCACGTCCCTTCTATGTGGCCAGGGCCTTAAGTGTTGCATAAAAAGTCTTGCAATGATAGAAATCATGCTGCTAAATACCTACTGAAAATTTCTACACTTATGAATTTTCAGATACTGACCCTGTTCTTTTGGCTCAACAACTGTCAGCTCGACCGTCTATTGTATCAGTGACTTCTGAAGACGGAACTTACAGTGCCTTCCAAACAGTGCCTCTACCAATGGACTTTGGCTTTATTCCAAGTTTGAAGGTATTTTTATTTATTTTATTTCATTAAGGATCATCAACAAGAGTTGCACAAAAATTACATAGTAAAAAAAAATTTTTAAATTGCACTCTTATTATAGGTAACCACAACATGCGTTACTAATAAGGTAACAACAAAAAATACTATAAGGTGGGAATATAATTTTTTAATGTTTTGATCTTTACATAGATACATAAACTTACGCCTTTATTCCAGAGGGGTAGGCAGAGTCCAGGGGCTGCCACTTGCCACGATGCTGACAGATCACTTTCGCTTCCTCAACATTCATTAATGTTGAACAATTTCACACTGTTTTTTCACTTCTTAAATGTACATAGAGCGATGAATGTATCGTAATTTTTAACTTAGCTTTCACTTTTTCGTCGTCTGCGGCTTCTAATTTTTTGACTCGTTATTGATGTGAATACCTTCCAAAATTAGAAAATTCTCCGCAGCAAACCCCCAATTGTCGTAGTTTTTTCGCCTTTCAACTTAGGAACGTTCGCTAAGTAATTCCCTGCCATTCTGCTAAACTTTCACAACTATTACTTTGCTTCAATCGTTACTGGGCCAATAACATGTTGGATCTAAAGTAAACACAATGAGTTTGCTAATCGACTAGGTACTTCTCCAACGAATTTGTGTTTTAAAAAAAGACCCGTCCCATCTCACACCACCAGCACATTATTTTGATACATAAATATTATTTCTAAGTCCTTATGAGGTCTGTTGTTTGTGATGTACCAAGGTGTATTTATTGATTTTAGACTAGGAAAATTGGAGAATAACAACATTCGAGCTTGATGCAGTTTCCTAAAGCTGTTTACCATTGACCAAATAGGTTTAAGTGTATATTTGTACAAAAGCAGTTTTTTTCGTACTGAGTTGCGATTTTTTATTTATGAGCCAATACAGATTTCTTAGATGGAGGCTTAGAGCTATTATTTTATTAAGAAGTGCTTTTGCCATGTCAGTCTTCTGTCACAAAAACTGCAATACTAATAAATATAAAAGGTAGAGATTATGAACAAAAATTATTCAAAAATATGAAAAGCCAATGCACTCAATTCAGCATCTGTTTATTTGTAGAGTCCTTTGCCATCTTCACGGGATTCATCTCTTACTGGTCCATCTACATCGAGAAGATCGAGCCATCACATAATTTTGGAACCTGTTATGGTAAGCCAAATTATCCAGAGTCAATTTCTGACTTATTAATGCTAACTTGAAATACATTTGAACCTTATCACCTCTCTATGATTAAAATAGTAATTTTTATTTAAAGGAGATGCGACGAAGTGCTTTAGTGCGCAGAGGATCCGATGGCTCGTTACTGCAGTCACGCAGCGGTAATGCACAACGTCATATCAAAATATTTGTTTCGAATAGTTTTACCGATTCTGATTAAATAAGCTAGAATTTTATTAGGTAGGTAAATGTTTTTTATTTGTGCTAAAATTATTTTACGTTTTATTCTGTAACTAAAAGATTTCCAAGTTGGAAACAAATTATTGATAGATCTTTTCATTATATTTCTGTTTCAAGTCCGCTCGTAAATCAAGTCTTAGAGGTATAATAGCTCAAATTCATTTGTTTGGCATCATTATCCATTGTACTCTCAACACAGTTCCTTTAAAATAATGACATTAAGCCAAACTATTGCAATTATTGAACATTTTTTTCATTTTGAAAGCTTATCGGAATGGCAGATTACATTAAAAAAAATATTGTTTTCACGATGGCCACATGTCATGTTAATAGAAGTGTGTTCAGTTTTAGGAAAAGGAGATCTTGAATCACTCATAGTGGCTCGCATTTATTAGAAAACTCAAAAATTTTAAAAAAAATACGATATATAGCATATTTATGAAAATACAAAACCTGATTTAAAGTCATCCCATTTTATTTTATATGGTAAAAATTATAATGAGAACTTTTTCAGTAAGGTTTTCACGCAATTATATATTTGAGTAAGAGAAGTTTAACCGTAAGTTACCTTTTATTATTTTAAATTACCTTCGACTCGTACAAAATTTCTTGATCTTCAAGATCAAAATGGTGTCAATGGTTGAATTCCTAATGTTTCAGACTTATTGTCAGTTATCAGGCTGGATAAGCTACTTTCACTGCCACCAATATTTTTATATTGTTTTCAATTTCAAAACCACAAAGTGGTAAACTTTCATAACATAAACTATGCATCAAAGGGTTCTTCTTGATAAACAGGTCAACCACCCCTAAAACCTTTGCATTTTCCAAATGTCACAAATTATATTCCTTTTCATCCCTCGGGTGCTGTCACAAATATGTATTCTTCCTCGCTTCGGAGCAGTTCCTATTCCAGTGGTTCCACCTACGTGTTAGCTTTAATATTTAAGATATCAATAATTGTAGTGCCTACTTGTTTAATTGTGCTGTTTGTGCTATTGTTTCATGTTTGTGATGCAGTCTACTCTTGTGCTAATGTCTATAAAGATATTTTTTTTATTTTTTATATCGGCTAGCATGTTTAGCTACCAACATGTTCATTGCTAGCGAATAGGATGTGCTGAAAATCAGCACTGCGCTGATTTTCGTACACGCAGCATTAAGCTGAGCATATCCTGATTATCGCATAGCGTTAATTCACTCAATTTATGTTAAGATATCTTTGTATTTTTTGTGATAATTAAACCGTTTTTCAATTTCAATCAATCAGAATTATGTTCATAACTTAGTTGTCAACGGTTTTGTTATGTAAAGGGATAGAGCCAATCTTTCTACCCAATGAATATTTCATCAAATCGTGTACTACTTTTCTTTAACACCCTACGAATGGTTTTCAACATTATAACGCACTCGAAATTCAAAAAGCTTTAAAAAAGATCACGCTTGAACAACTGTCAGACAATTTCACAGAAATCGACATTCATTAATGAAGAAGAAGTTATTGTTCCCAGTAAAAGAAATTAGTTCCTGTGATTTCCTGCAATACGGTGAGGTATTCATTCTATTTTAATGGTCGGGGTTTGTCAGAATATTTTTGTCATAAAACCATTACCAAAATTTGGCAGCTTTCCCCATAATTTGGGATTTTTTTTTGCTCTTGCAACAATAACCATAGACACAAAACAATGTGTCAATTTTTACTTTTCAATTCACGTCAGTCTGCGCTGCGCTTCAGCCAGTTTGGTGTCAGTGGTTTCGGTCAGCCATGTTTATTTCCTTGGAATGTGTTTGAAATGAAATGGTGATATAGTGATAAAATCTGAAAAGTTTGATGATTGATTTTATAAGCATTGTGCTCGTGAAGTTTCGATGTGTTTATTGTGTTACTGAGGCTTTATACCGCAGCAAAAATGAATTGGGGGACAGAGCTTTGGGTAAGTCTTCCGAGACATAACGTCTTTTATTGCTTATTTCAGACTAAAATTTCCTTAGTTTCATCTACAACTTTCTTCCTATTTACTGCCAGTTAACGGTGGGCTACAATAAATTGCGATTTCATGGAATTCTTAGATCATATAGTTTTAGATACCTACGCAGGCTGTTACTTTGATCTTAGAAAGTTGTGGAAGTCTATTAGACCGGGTAGTGTACTCCGATATTTTACGTAGGAATTCTTATACTCTCATATAATATCGCGCCCCGAACTTTACCCCCCGACGTAAGCATGTATTACCTACTAATTTTATTTTTGTAAAAAAATTGTGCTCTAAAATATTGTAATGCAAGTATTTAGCGTATTGAGTTAAGCCAGGTTTTGACGGTCTTAGTGCGCTCGTACCGAATGCGTCGTCATAATCAACTAAAACTGTATGCACACGGTCCGAGCATACTAAGACCATCAAAACCGGCTTTACTTACTTACCGTCTTATTTAATGATATAGGTACCCTTTTTATTATAATATTTATAATAATAAAAAGGGTACCTAATTATCTATAACACTCAACAGGTAACTTAAACAAGAATCCACTCAATTGGGAGAGCAAAATTTTTCAATTTTTTGGTTATCTGACTAAACTAGAGTCTGATGAATTAACATCACAAGTCCCCCACCAATAAAACTCGAGATATGTCCACGCAAAGTCAAAGTCAACAAATTACCATCGGTTATTGTCAGTTACTTGCCGGCAATTACATCGAAAATATACTTTCATTCCCTCTGATTCAGATGGAGTTATGATGATTGTGTTCTGACACAATCATCAGTGCTATTGAGTTGAGTTTTTGTGTTTAAAACTTTGCAAAGGTAGTGTATGCCTTACTCACTGCACCTCACATGAGGTGGTGTTTTGAGATTGTTGGTGGAGCCTCCCTGGCTTGTTGGTTTTTGTTTCTCCTAACATTGAAAAGAGAAGATTCCGATTCAATAACTAGTGGTAAACTAGGTTATTGTACTTGCCTATCTGGCTCTCTAGGAATATTTTAAATTAAATGTGATAACCAGATGCTGAATAACTCATTTGTCTTCGCCAATTTACCCTCACTACTTATTTGAACGTAATTTGGTAGTAAAGTGTAAGTGGAAAAAATATTAACTAATGGCATAATCTTATGGCATAATCCAATTTCGAATTTAAATAAAACTTATTTTGTTGCTTCTTTTGTGTTGTAAACACTGATGTAATAATTATCTTTCAATTTGAAAGAGCATGTCTCTTACGGAGTAATTCAATTAAATCAGGTTTAATGATAGGTACCTACTAAATCAATGTGACTCAAATATGGATTTCATGTAGAGTAGAATATTATTTATTATTCATCAGGAAAAGGTCACAGTACATGTAACTGATTAACATTGGACCATACTTATTGTAAAAGGTATAGAGTTGAGTTCAGGGGCCTAATTATGTGCACCAAAACCTGAGCGATTTCAATCGTCTAACTGTCAAATCCATACTAATTTGACAGTTAGATGATTGGATCAATCAAGATTTGGTGCGCATAATATAGAGCAAATTGTCTGTGTAAATATCCATGTGTTATCATTAGTAACTAAAGGTTTGTGAATGTTTACTTCAGTATAGATATTTTGTTAACATTTCTGCTCTGAAAACAGTTGCTAAAAGTCTAACCACACACAGAAATATTACTGATGTCATTTAGGTTATTTTGTGACTCAGCTGAGATTTATTTGAATTTAAATTTCACCTCATATCTAATAATGTTGCCATGTTGTGTTGTTCTTTTTTTCATAGGTAGATTTCTTTATAGTGTACCAGGAGTTACATTGGAAACTTAGCAAATTATAAAGTACTTTCATATTATTCATTCAATATCGTTCATTTTAGTGTTCATTTGATTTTTACTTGATAGCTCTGTACCTTCCTGAGACTGACAAACACTAAGGTCCAGACATGCAGACAGACAGACTGACATACAGGCTAATCGATGGACAGCAGAGTGAACCTATTTTACTACTTTACTACATATACCTAGGTTTGTGTAGTTAACTAAAGCCAGCATCATCCAATGATGCCTTTAGGGTACTTTAACTCAAAAGCTAAAAATTAAGCCCATTCAGCTTAATTTTTAGCTTGTCAACCATTTGATCCAGCAGACCGTGTTACCACTCTTTAAGTATTCACATGGTGTCGCTGTCACACAAGCTCCTGTGGAGTCATAAACGCACATTCACAGATCATGTTATTCTCAGCGCATCTCGCAGTCGTGATACGACGCCACGCTCACTCATGATTCCATTAGTGTGTCTGTGTGATGCTAAATAATTTGTGATTAAAATGACCTACTAACTTTTTGCAAGAGCTCTATACCTACTTGTTACATTTTCCTTCCTGGTAATAAGTATGTACCTAAGAATACACGACTGCATAAGGCAAAAACTCATGTAGGTATTGCATTCTCAAACCATGGCGAGTAATGTCATGCTATATTAGCTACATATTATGTGTAGCCATTGTGTTCAATTTGTATGGGTACCATCATGCATAACTATTGTTTTATCAAATAAGCAGCCCATCTATTAAAACACAATAGTTTTAGTCTTGTAAAGGAAAGAGACAGTGTTGTAACAGCATTTCTAATTCGTAGCTTACCTTTCTGTAATCAGCATAACCAGATCGTTTCCTAGAAATGTCGCCACACAACGTAATCTGTCATAACAAGTTTACAAAAATTGTCAACCTTAGTTTGGTTATCATTTGTGAACTCTCAATCTTGAATCTCAATTAGTGAATCTTGGTAGTTAATTAGCAATATAAGTTGGCGGATATTACGTATACGTAACTCAACATCCACGTCCTGTGTGTATAATGAGACGCTAGTTTCGTAGTACAAGTCCTTGGCGAGTTAGATTGAATAGATACGAGTCAGCGCGTTTTTGTGTTCAACAACGATCTAGATAGATGATACCGAAGCGTATCATATAATTCATGTCTTATGGTCGAAAAACAAAGGACGGAACATAGTTTTTGTTGTTACATTGCGTTGCGGCTACCAATAAAAGGAGGGCCTATTCTCACTACAAAGGAACGTTCGTGGCCCAATTTTGTGTAGACTCTAACTAACGTAATATCAGTAAAATTAAGAATTATTTTAGATTTTGTTTTTAGTTGTAACGTGGATAGACCTATGCGCTGCCCTGGTCACATAGATATAAAATTGGAAAGGCCGGCTATGCTAGGCGGTCACTTCCTGATAGGTAGGTACATAATTATTGTGAGTTGTTAATGCCCGACACTTAACTTGAACAAAAATTCACGCAGTTGGGTTGAGTTTGCGATGAACACGCATGAGCCAGCCATATTTATTATTTAATTACTAGCTGACTTGGTAAACGTTATTTTGCCATTTTAATTAGCCTGCGACCTATTCTCAGGCCTACCAAATATACAACAAAAAATTTATAAAAATCGGTGAAGCCGTTTGGGAGGAGTTCGATAACAAACATAATTAGATTTGTTGATTTGACTAACTAAAGCCCGAAGAATTCTTAGTGTTACATCCCGCGTCCCTCGCCAACGAGACCCATTCAAGTTATTTGTCGGGCATTATATCCCTCTTATATACTTTCTTGAAAATTCTTTATGTCCGGCTACAAGCGTCTCACTTAGCTCTCAATAGCAAGTGAAAGTCACTTGGTAAGATGAGCATAGGTAATAATTACAAGCACTTACGTTACTCGGGAACTTCGTTGCCCCTACCTACCCATTAGTCATAGTAACTGTTCGGCCTAGCTCACGAAGAATATAACGAAGCAGCCCAGCTAGGAATTAAAAAGGATACATGGCCATTGAGCCGAGTTACCCTACTAATATGAGTACACACTCGAAAAACATGGAATTTTACATGTCGGTCAAAGGCAGGGCAATGTAATGCGAACGTCGCACTGCAGGACAAGCACCATAGAGCAGCGGTTCCTAATTTTTTATTAAGACTATGGAACACTAAGAAATCTCTTTTATTTTACGCAACCCCATATTAAATTTTGGGTAACTTTATATTGGAATAATAAAAAATCCCAGTCCACTCTTCCATTCATTCGTTCAGATTCATTCTTTTTACTTTCAATCATTCAATCGTTCATTCGTAAAAATGTCGGCCGCTAGTCGGTACTGTAAAAATTAATAAAACAATTTTTCCACTGATCACACGTTTTTCTCTGCGCCCATTCCAACAGGTTATGGGCCCAGGGCACGATTTAAATAAGTTATAATTAAGTTCCTGCTATCCGTCTAAAATACGGATATGAACAACGGAGATACGAGGCAAACGAAACATCCAGCAATTTAACGGCGAACGTCTTCAAGTCTTTGTTAGAAGAACTGCAAGTGGCCATCGTCGTTGAACAACCAGTGCCGGATAATCCAGACGCAATGTGGCTAAAGAAAAACCAAACTGCAAAAGGTACAATTATCGAATATTTAAATTTCGCGAAAGACGCTGCAACGGCCAAATCCATTTTCGATAACCTCGATAAAATCTACGAGAGACGAAGCCTGGCCAGCTGGCCACGCAATTAGCACTACGCAAGCAATTGCTGAATCTTAAACTGCAACCAAATGTTCCTTGCTTCAACTTGACCACAAAGTGAAGCTGAAAGATTCGGGTGCCACGGATCATATTATAAATATATTACTTGACGTGTTTACAACGTAGACGGAACTATCGACGCCTCTCAAGATCGGAGTTGCGAAAAACGGCGAATCCATACAAGCCTACGGTAAAGGCAGCATAAAGGTAACAACCGATTTAGGTATTGAAGGCTCGATTGATGATGTATTGTTTTCGTCCGAGGTACGTCATAATTTACTTTCTGTAAGTAAGATGCAACGTGCAGGTATGACAGTGGTTTTTGGCAAAAAACGGTGTTCAAGTCCATCATAAAGACAAGTGCATCATGACTGGGGAGAATTGCAACAACCTTTTTGGCTAAATTTTAAAGAAAAATAAACTTAATATTCACTTGACTCAAAATTCCTCTGACGCCTATAGTTTGTGATATAGCCGACTCGGACATGTAAACAAACAAAGGTTTGGAATTTTAAAGGATAAAAATAGATGAAAGTGACCAGTCTTTGATAAACAATATAAACCCCAGCGATACTATTTGTGAACCTTGTATTCTTGGTAAACAATCACGTCTCCCGTTTGCCAAAACTAAAGATAACAATAGTAAACACCAGAATCGACTCCTTTATAATATTATTCACTCGGACATTTGTTATCCGATAACGCCTACCACCTTTGATGACAAAAACTACTTTGTTACTTTTATGGATGATTACACTCATTCTACTGTGACCTACTTAATGAATGCAAAATCGGAAGTGCTAAAATATTTTTAAAGAGTTTGTTGCTAGGAGTGAGAACTTATTCAATACGAAAGTCACAAATCTGTACTGCGACAATGGTAGAGAATATCTTTCAACAGAATTTAACGAGTTTTGTGTTTCCAAGGGTATCTCGTACCACCTAACGGTACCATATACGCCGCAACAAAATGGTGTGTCGGAGCGTATGAATCGCTAACCGAAATGGCTAGAACCATGGTTGAAATTAGAAAAGTCTTTTTGGTGGTAAGCCATACTAATAGCTACCTACCTAATAAATAGACTCCCTACTAAAGCTCTGACCAGCAACAAAACACCATACGAAATGTGGCATAATAACAAACCTAAAATTTGGTGCAACGGCTTATGTCCATGACAAAACGAGAAGAACAAAGTTTGACAGTAAATCGTTTAAAGCAATATTAGTCGGATACGACAACAATGGTCATGAACTATTCAACGTTCAAAATGGCCAATTTTTCATTGCCCGTGATATTATATTCGATGAGTCAAAATTTGTTCAATCAAGGCCGACAAACCAAAACACACAAATTCCCGCCAAAGTTGACAAGCCTATCGGTGATAATAAGTCAGCAGGCACGAAACACAAGATTCTTCCCGATGACCAATCGGATGCTGAGAATTCGCCAAACAAAATAAGGCGAAGTGAAATAAAAAAAAAAAAAAAAAAAAAAAAAAAAAAAAAAAAAAAAAAAAAAAAAAAAACTACCCTCAGTCGATTATAAACAGATGAGCGATACAGATTTGTGTTACTTAGCACTCACGACTGCTCAGCCGTTACCTAGTAACTATAGTGATATTTCAAACAGGGATGATAGTGACAAATGGTTAAAAGCTAAATAAAAATCAACCATGGGTTCTAGTGGAAAGAAAAGACCCCAAAATGTAAATATTATTGATTGTAAATGGGTATTCACGATAAAAATTAATGAGTTAGGAGAATCAACTCGTTACAAGGTGCGTTTAGTTGCTCGCGGTTTTACTCAAAAGTACCTTGAAGACTTTGATGAAACGTTGCAAACGTTTGTACGTATTTCTACTTTTAGATTTATATTAGCGTTTGCAAATCAGCATAGCTTGCAAGTACATCACTTGGACGTCCAAACTGCGTTTTTGAACGGAGTTCTCGAGAATGACATTTACATGGAGGTGCTTGAGGGTGTTTTTGCAGAACCAAACCAAGTAGGTATGCAAGTTAAATAAGTCCTTGTACGATTTAAAACAAGCTTCTCGATGCTGGTACAAGCGTTTTGACCACGCTCTTAAAGAACTTGGTTTTAAAAATTCAGAGGTAGCCTTGTTTGTATATACTTGATAAAAAAAAAAAAAATGATGGTAATGTATATTTAATATTATACGTCGATGATTTGATTTTATGTACAAACCGAAATACTATATTGAAAGACTGATTTGAATGAAATAAAACTACTCTTGGGCATTAGAGTAAACATAACAGAAGCTACAATAACTTTGGACCAGTCAGTCTACTTGAACAATGTTTTAAGCAAGTTTTCCATGAGTGATTGCAATCCGACAAAGTCACCGTTCCCATCAAAATTAGATCACTTGGCTATTAATTCCGACACACACTTTGACGCTTCTTTCAGGAACGTCATAGGATGCCTTATGTACGCAATGCTTTGCGCACAGCCAGATATTTGCTCAGCAATCAGTATTCTGAGCAGATATCAAAGCAAAAAAAAAAAAAAATTATAATAAACTATGGAAATGCTTAAAACATCTTTTAAGATACATAAAAGGCACTATAAATTTTAAGTTGACCTACAAAAGGTACGACTATCATCAAATAGTTCAAGGCTATTCAGATTCCCATGCAGGGTAGGCGACGAAATTGATCGTAAAAGCACAACGGGATATGTATTCCAAGTGTTTGATAACTGTGTAATGTCATGGAATACTCGCAAACAAAAGTCGCCGCCTCCTCAACCGAAGCTGAATATATGGCTCTTTTCGAAGCTGTGAGAGAAGCTAAATGGATAAAATCATTGCTAAATAGTATTAAAATCCAATTACCAATGCATATCCCTTTATATGAAGATAACAACAGCTGTATAAGCATTGAAAACAATCCCACAAGCCATAAAAGGTCTAAGCACATAGATATAAAATATCATTTCAAACGTGAACAAATTACTAAGAAAGTAATAAAGCTAGAGTATGTTTCCATAGAACATCAACTAGCTGATATCTTCACGAAAATGGCTGTATAAGCATTGGAAACAATCCCACTAGCCATAAAAGGTCTAAGCACATAGATATAAAATATCATTTCAAACGTGAACAAATTACTAAGAAAGTAATAAAGCTAGAGTATGTTTCCATAGAACATCAACTAGCTGATATCTTCACGAAAATGATACCATCAGGGAAATTACTACAATTAAGATCAAAGTTAAGCTTGATTGAATTTGATAATGTTTGTAATATACCTAATGATTAAAAGGTACTAAAATAATTAAAACAGAATATTGAGAGCAGAATGTATAATTTATTTCTAATAATATAAATACATATTGTGATAATTATTGCCTAATCGCATTATATAAGACTAGAATTTTTGAGGGGGACTATTGGAATAATAAAAAATCCCAGTCCACTCTTCCATTCATTCGTTCAGATTCATTCTTTTTACTTTCAATCATTCAATCGTTCATTCGTAAAAATGTCGGCCGCTAGTCGGTACTGTAAAAATTAATAAAACAATTTTTCCACTGATCACACGTTTTTCTCTGCGCCCATTCCAACACTTTACTTCTATCTTGTAAAGGTATGTACCGCCACTATCCATTACATAAATCCAAAAAAATATTGGGAGCTGAGGAATTATTTGAGTCAAAATAATCCAACGATTCAGTGATAAATGTGATTCTTGGAACACCATTGACTTTTCAACGGAACGCTTAGGTTCACCCATATTAGGAATCGCTGCCATAGAGGATAGTTAACTACGGATTAAAGAAGATCGCGTGCGACACCTACCGGCTGGAATGATTGGCATATTCATGTGTGGCGCTTTCACAAACTTACTTATTATGGACAGATAGCAGGCACCCAGCTGTTGCGAATAGGAAAAAACTATGTAAAGTAAAAGTATATTGCTGAGCCTACGTGTAAAAGCGGTCAACGGCCCCTACGTACTCATTACATCGGCAGCTAGCATAGCAGTGTCCATTTGCTCGAGAGTGGACGTTGGCAAGCTGCAAGGCCGGTGGCGACCCGCATTCCTCTCGACATGCTAGTGTAGCTGTTGTGAAACTAGCTCATTTGTTACCTGTTACCATTACTCGATTTGAAACTAACACCCATTGAAGAGAGCTCCGGGCTAACAGGCGCGATGTTGATGCATAATTTTATGCATACTTGATTTACTTGTCTGTCGTTGATCAGACAAATAGAAACAATTTAAAAATAAACAAAATCTTCGAAATAGATTTGCTACAACATAAACTTCTACATTTTAGTTACAAAATCGCCCGTAACGTAACTGAGTAGAGTTCACGGTTGTGACGGATGCTATCGACTGTACTACAAAATATAGCAGTGATTGTGTTTCCCAACATTGTCAAAAAGTAAGTGGTAGCTGATTACTGAATGTCAATGAAGCATTTCGCGTCGTCCACATGAATACAATGACAGGTACCTAGGTACTTAACCGCGCGTAAAAGAAAAAAAGTTGTGGTTGTGTTTACACAAGTGAATTATTGAGCGTTGAGCTGCTCTGCCCCTGAACTAGATTGCTGATGGTTTCGTAACAGATCCACTTGCCCGTTGTAATAAAGCCACGACGCATTGGTTGGCTGTGGGTTGAGTCAAGCGTTTTCTTCGCGATTCTGCCTGACAGTGCGTGACTCCATCATGCTATAAAGTCTGTTCAGACGATAAAGATTTGCGTGACACTCGACACCTTAAACTGTTTTCCGAATAGTGCGCGATGCGCAATGGCCTTTATACACTGCGATGCAGCTGCATGTAGCAACGATAGTCCCTAATCGTCTACTTTTACTTCGCGGTAGCGGCTTGCAGCGTCGCGCAAGTGGGAATCGAACCCACGACCTCTATCTAAGCTATAGAGCGGGGTCGTGTGCTTATAGTCTTCAACGGCGCTGGCGTCGCGTTGCTTGTAACTGATAGCTTGTCAAGCACGGCATAAGTGCAAACATGGAATAATTTAGTTAGGTATAAATATTGACTTTAAGATTACCTCTTCGCTCCGCCGTTAACTACTATTCAGTAATTTCTCGTGACAATATTATTGTATTTATATAGGAACCTATTAACATATCGCCTTAAAACACAACACATTCGACTAAGGCTTGGCCATGTTATTAGGCTATTTGACTTTGAGAAAACGTTGCCAATTTGCATTAAGTGCCAATTGCCCAGATGATATTAAAAAAACTTCATAGTCGTGATTAAAGATTCAAAGTGAATTAATTTTCGTTTGGCTATCATAATAAAATCTCATGTGTGACCTTTAATCCCAGATCTCGTGAGCCTCAAGGTGTAGTAAACTGTTCTTTTGTTTAATTACTTTTTCGGCCGCCGTTATTGCTGGCCACGATGATGTGAGTAACATATTTTTGTTGTAAATTACAGTTATGAAAATTGTGGTCAAAGCAACGAGTCTCACCGCTTTCGCTTTGACAGATATACCGCTCGCTACGCAAGACAATACAACTGGGGGGCAAGTCTCTAAAACTCATAGTTGTTCAATAGAGTCGTATTAGTACGGTTATGTTTGTATCAGTAACCTGATATATCAGTTGTCTGGTAACCAATCCCATTCCAATGCTATAACCCGTACGACTTAACTCGGCGATCGCGCGATTCGATCTTCTTCGCGAGAGCTGCCTATTTAGTTTGCGCGGGTCATACCGTTGGAATGACATTGTACTGCTATTGCTTAGCAGACTACCAAATAGAGGCAAATAACAGCTATTGTCGTGCTTATACCGTTCTATTCTAGAACTATGCGCGTATTAGACTATTGCCATGTTTTTACTCGTTTTTAGGGTTCCGTACCTGAAATGGGACCCTATTTCTATGCCTACGTCTGTCTGTCTGTCCGTCTGACCATTACATTACATAAGACATACGCCTCTATCCCAGAGTGGTAGACAAAGACCAGGCTTTGCCACTTACCACGATCCAGATACACCTCTTTCGCTTCATCAACATTCCTTAGTCGTTGCATGCACCCACGGCGGTTTCGGGTACTTTTTATCTTGCCCTTTGCTATACATCTCCTATTTGGTCGAAATAGGTTTTGTTCCGTCGGTTTTGCCCTTTTTCTCTTGAACCGTAATAGGTAGACATTTACAGTCTTATTTATAAAAAAAACACGATTCCTTGAAACAATCCTCAGATTCAGTTTAAATTTGTGGTAAAGAGAAAGACATAATCACAGATTATTTGATTTGTGTTTTAAAGGATTCGTGTTTTTTGTCACAAAATTGTCACAAAATTTGTTATCACGGCTGATTGCCTAAGAAATAATAAAAAAAACAAAAGTAAAAATAAGGAAGATTCCTCCAAGTGTACACAAGTGTTATTTTATGTTTTTTTATTGGTCGTTAAAAATATGGTGTAGATTTTTTTTTATGCTGGGATATTTTTGCGAAATTAAATATTTCGTAGTATAAATACTAATCTCATAATGTTGAAGATAATTTGTATGGGCCTGGCAACTCACCGGTCTCCGCACCTTTAACTCTAGCGTCTAGCGTGCCCGGGGCTCGCTGCTCTACGTCAGTTCCTGGTTGGCGATTTAAAGCCTTTTCCCGGCACCACAAATTATTCTTCAACGTCCATATCATGAAATGAAACACGCTGGCACATTTAATTTCTTCAACTTAGATTGATAGTAGGTATGTAAAACACGAAAAGACACATAGAGTGCAAATCCTCTCACGGATCGCTAAAAGTAATTTTGGTTGGAAAGGAGCTATGACAAGTTAGGTACTTTCACAGAAGATTTTGACTTGTATTTCGATAGCATTTCGAAATTCAAGTTAAAATTTCACGTTTCGTAATAACAGCCGAACTTTTTCAGCCAGTACCAGGGTCACAATCAGCGTCCGTTGGCTCTCCGAAATAAAAAACCGGCCAAGTGCCAGTCGGACTCGCGCACGAAGTGTTCCGTACAATTATCTATACAATATTAGACACAAAGATCGACAAAAAAACGGCAAAATATCACGTTTGTTGTATGGGAGCCCCCCTTGAATATTTATTTTAATTTAATTATTTATTTTAGAAGCGAATATAGAACTAAATATTCTGTGAATATTTGAAGGGTCTTATTGTTGCCGTTATTAATATCGAGCAAAAAACGGCAAAAAAATCCATTTGTTGTATGGGAGCCCCCCTTAAATATTTATTATATTCTGTTTTTAGTATTTGTTGTTATAGCGGCAACAGAAATACGAGGTGCATTCAATAAGTACCTAGCCTCATCGCCAGAGGGCGCTGTAGTTTCTTAGTGCTGTAGCACATTCTTTTTTAATTCTTTTTTCAAATTTTCATTCCAATCCCTTCATTTGTTTTAATTTGACAACTTATGGAAGCGAACGTATCGATCGTTTTTAAAAAAATGGAAAAAGAGCAATATCGTTCGGTGATTCGATTCCTATTTTTGGAAGGGAAAATGCGCATCGAAATCAAAGAGCGCTTGGATGCTGTGTGAATTGGTTCAACGAGTTTGCACGTGGCCGTACGTCGGTTTTTGATGAACCACGTCCAGGTGCACCGAAAACAGCTGCTACGGAGGAAAACATTAAAAAAATCCAGAAGGAACAGTGCATCATATTCTTCACGAGGAACTCGGCATGAGAAAGCTGTCGGCGCGATGGGTGCCGCGTTTACTCACACCGGAAAACAAGTGCAACCGTGAGACCACATCAAAGACGTGTTTGGCGCTGTTTAAGCGGAATCCAGCGGAGTTTTTGCGTCGTTTTGTGACCGTCGATGAAACTTGGATCCACTGGTACACACCAGAGACCAAGGAGCAATCAAAACAATGGATCCAGACCGGGGAACGTGCTCCAAAGAAGGCGAAAACTGTAAAATCGGCCGGAAAAGTTATGGCCACCGTTTTCTTCACTCGTTTCGCCGAATTAAAGAAAAAACGACCCCATCTGGCGAAGAAAAAAGTGCTGTTTCACCACGACAACGCACCGGTTCACACGTCTGCCGTTGCCATGGCCAAATTGGTCGAATTACGCTACGAATTGCTGTCTCATCCACCGTATTCTCCAGATTTGGCCCCTTGTGACTTCTTTCTGTTTCCTAATCTGAAAAAATCTCTCGCCGGGAATAGATATGGATCAAATGAGGAGGTCATCGCCGCCACGGAGGCCTATTTTGCAGAGTTTGACACAAACTATTTTTCGGACGGGTTAAAAAAGTTGGAGCATCGCTGGGCTAAGTGTATCGAACTAAAAGGAGACTATGTTGAAAATAAAATGGCACTTTTCCAAAATTTTCGTTTACTTTTTGTAGGCTAAGTATTAGGGGTTAAAGTATGAAATTGCCGTTTTATTGCAATAGGTTCTTTGAATTGACATAGAATCTTCATGGTTTGAGGTTTTCGAATGAAACTTTTTTCAAATGGTTTCTATAATGTTCTTTTTTTAAAAAATGTAAAACATTTGAATATCGACTTTCAATTGTTTTTGTTATTCAATTTAGACAAGAAAGATGGATACTGCGAAAATTCGAGTGATTATGAGGCACCCATTTTTCGTATTTTTTTATTTTATTGATTTGACGCAAGTGAGTCAATATTGTGGGTAAGGTAACGTTAAACCATGCCGCTAATTCCTGGGTAGTTTGACTAGGGTCGGCTTCCACTATCTCTCTTAATTCATCGTTATTCACCTGTGTGGGCGGTCTTCCTCGTGGCTCGTTCTTTAAGTCGAAATTTCCATCACGAAAGCGTTTAAACCAAAATCGCACGGTGCGTTCATTAGTAGACCCCTCTCCAAACGCAGCATTGATATTGCGGGCTGTTTCTGCCGCGTTAGTTCCGCGTCGGAACTCGTATACAAAAATCACTCGAATTTTCGCAGTATCCATGTTTCTTGTCTAAATTGAATAACAAAAACAATTGAAAGTCGATATTCAAATGTTTCACATTTTTTAAAAAAAGAACATCATAGAAACCATTTGAAAAAAGTTTCATTCGAAAACCTCAAACCATGAAGATTCTATGTCAATTCAAAGAACCTATTGCAATAAAACGGCAATTTCATACTTTAACCCCTATTATTTATTGAATGACCCTCGTACATCATCTGTGAAAATTTCAACTGCCTAGCTATCACGGTTCATAAGATAGAGCGAGGTGACAGACAGACAGACGGAGAGACAGATAGACAGACGGACAGTGAAGTCTTGGTAATAGGGTCCCGTTTGGCACACTTCGGGTACGGAACCCTAAAAAGGACCCAATCCTATTACGGAGTCTCGGCGGGCGATGATATCATCGCGGAAACGCGTACCTACTTTAAGATCTTACTGTCCTAAGATAGATGTAATCTACCTAGGTATGTATCCTTAGCCGCCAGCGAACTACGTAAAGAACGAGTAACACTTATAGCACGTGTCTTAAACCTTAGTATTAAACAAAAAGTCATACCAGTCATGTTGCTGTTCCTACATAGATGAGAAACCCACTAGTATTTTCTTATACATATTGAAGTGAAAAAGCCAAGGACTTAGCTCATATTCGAGGCTAGTCTTGAAGACTGACTTGAATATAAGAATCCTAACGGAGATAGATCTTTATCAGTCATAAATCCACTGAGAAAGAATGAAAGAAAGACATTTAGTATACCAAACACTTTATTATACCGCCTGAGGCGATAGATCTATTCAAACAGAAGAGCTTAAGCATTCGGTAATAATGCTACTTTTAACGTTTGCTGTAACCGGTCCGAAGATAGATTGGCTACCGAGCTCTTCAAGTCCCCTCGATGGATGGAGTTTCACGGAGTTTGAAATACTTTCGTACTGTGTGAAGAAACGGAACCCATTTCTTTGGGGGCAAATTGGATCATAAGTTATTGACCAAGGAGGGCGGCGCTTCACTAACTTGGCCGGCGTAAAACAAAGATAGCCGACGCTAAGAGCTCCATTTTAATTGGACTAGGCGTGGATTACCCTGAAGTTTGACCTTTACCTGTAGCGAGAAATACCGCCACAAAATATTTAGAGCTACACGGTACATATCAACCTGACTGCTATACTAAATAGGACGCATTGGAAGGTGTGAAGGAAGGAGTGGAACTCTAGCGATTATAAAGGAAACTAACAATTATGTAAAGTTCGTAGTTGATTCGTGCTTTATCTACAGTCCAGATGGGACCTATCGCAAACTGCAACGCGTTGACTATTAGTAACCTGCTTATAAAAGGCATTAGTAACCTGCTTATAAAAGGCATTTAGAGCAACATAGATAGATAGAATATTTTTTATTGTATGTACACCAGTAATTGCATATGAGAATTAAACGATAATATAGTACAGTACAATTGGCGGCCTTATTACTACAAATAATTTCTTCCAGAGAACCATTGACTGAAAAAAAATTGAGAAGCATTCCTAGGTGTCTTTTATCAATTTTTCAACACCTTAATTTCTTATTATAGAACTTAGATGTTTTCGAATATGTTTGCAGAAAATGTAATATGACATTTGTTGGTAAACTACAGCAGACAGGTTAAAACACGGTTACAATAACTACATCTTCCTTCTTCCTCTACCACAGTTACGACCAGAGCTGAACAATTTTTCTTTCTTTTGTAGGCCTGTGTAATTTGAAATTGTTGGTAGAACGCCTAATATCCGACGTTCGTGGTTCAGTGCAAAGAAGCTTCTAGAACTGTAGGCTGACGGCAAATCGTGTGCAGTTATTGTTTTGCCGGTGCGAGCGCGCGCTTCATTTAGCAAGCGGGCGCACAGGCACCAGCAGGTCGCCCCGCAGACTCCATCGCGAAACCGGTCCGACCAGAAATCCGAGGCCCACGCCGAACTACTGGGCTGAGCGGTGAGCGGAGCGGCACAACAATTCCATGGTAACGTTTTGAACTGAAATACAGGGCCGCATTTCATAAAACTACGTGTATTATGGCAATTTGATATACAATTAGTCTTCCTACTTGTTAATCTGTGGGTCAATAAGCTATGCAATGTGCATCGAATTGTCATAATAAACCATGAATTTCTGTTTTATGAAATTGGGTCCAGGTCGGTGGCTCTGAAACATATCGGCAATCAAGTTTTAAAAGTTTTGAAAGATCGTTACCCAGACCTTTGATATTAACATTTCCGCGTCCTTATCGGAGAAGTTGAAAACATGAGGGGTTAGGAGTTCAATAATATACAATTTTTTATCTGTTATGTTTAAAGACACTGATTGTGATGATGTCATTTCTTTGTCGCCATCGTGCCCAGTCAGCCGCTAGTCGTCGTACGTGTAACTATTGTGTATGATGCTTTATGTTTTTTGCATGGTCATTAGTATTCTGGCTGGGTTTTGCGACGCAATTAATAAGACTCGTATGACCGAGGATTGCCCTTATTGGTTGGAAGTCCTATTGTAAGTTCTGTACCACATTTATGGTCCCGCCATTATGGTATCAATCACAGTCGACATGGTATCTCTACTTTACTACTAAAGAATTGACTCGCCAAATATTGTTCAATTACATTCAATTGCTTGGGAGCCTTTGTGGGATGCGTTGAAATGTCAAAGTTACGCAATCGTTCAGCCATCATGAACGGGCACAATCACAATATTGCAGATAGTTTGTAAACCCTTCTACTTGCGACGTCTTGCGGCATACTTGAAAAAGTTGCAGGTTGGAAACAACCATAATATCTACAAACGTACAGATCTACCTGTATGCAACACAAAGCGGTCTCGAGAATCTTTATCGCCTCCGGCTGTCGCGAAAGAATCCCATGAGAGCGCAACACGAGCCCATCTTGAAATAAGGTTTGATGGATGCGGAGCCTCGATGCAATTAGATGTTGCAATTAGACGGCTGATCCGTCGTAAGGCGTGTGTATGGGCATTCCAGATAAATGCCATGGCTCGACCCGTAGCGTACACACGTTCACACGCGTATCATAAACTTAACCAACACGTTCCCATCTGATTGTCAGTCTTGCAGTAGAACTTTTAAAATAATGTCTTGAGATGCTAAAAATGTTCTCCGGGGGCCGTTTCGAAATATCTGGTATTCGTATTCTAGATCGTAAAGTATTGTTATTGGCGTATCCAATTTGAAATGGACCGAGCGAACGTTCGTAACGTTTTTTCTGTGGCTACATTCTTGACACGTATTTCAAATCTCGCTAAATTAGTAGTTAGGCCGGCTGCGTGATTAATGCCACTTAATATAATATCACTTACTATTTTCTAATGAAAATAATCCAACGTGTAATTTATTTATCAGCTGTCGCTTAAAATATTTGAGAAGAGTATTGGATACATGCAATTATAAAACCGTACATTCAACAGTAACACTTTCTTTGTCCTGTGGTCTGTGTGTGAAAGTTTAGCCTACATATTTATGACTGTCTCTGACAATAATAACTGAATTACCTATCTGTAACAATCCGCGTTTTAAATTTGGGTATTCAGATCCAATTATGAATTTTTACCCAGGTATTAATATGGAGTAAACTTATTGTAGAGTAATTAATTTTACGTCATAAATAAGATTATGCAGATTATTTACTAACCCTTAAAATAAGTTAAGTAATAATTTGATTCGATGTTTAATCATTAACTGTTCATCGATAGTAAATCACGTTTTATTTCGCAAACATCGCAAACCGAATACCAAACATTTCTGCTCTAATGTTAACTTTCTCAGTCGAATATGTTTGCATGTTAAGGAAGGTCAATGTCTCCACTGCTTCTGTTATGCAACCCTGTGGATCGTTCTTTATTCAATGCAAAGAAATTCTACACAGCTCCTTGGAAAGTGACCGTTTGCGCTCTATCTGCGCTCTCACCTGTGATATAATTTTTCAAATTAAACACAAGGTTCGTACGAAGACGCTTTCGACTATTGAATAACGATTTTAATGGAAATTCGAATGACGTTTGATTTTTTCCAACACTACATGAGCATGATTGTTGGTTTTAGTGATACTAGTTAACGGAACCGTCCATTAGGTGGCCACCGCGTTCATAAACACGTTGTATTCTCGCTGGTGGAGATAACCGTTAAAGTTGTATTACACAGAGCATTAGTGGGAAGTCGTTTGCGACGCGTTCAAGATTCACGTACACGCACTTAATATGAGACAGCAACATTCGGGTCAGATCCCTATCGCCTGTTCATCGCACAACCCGGCCATACCGTTTTGCAGCGAGATGGATCGAGTTGATGCCCTAGCAGGATAATCCTAACCAGATTTACAAGTAGCGCCGTCATTACTTGACAGCTGGAACGGGATGCTGGTACTCAAATGAAATGATTACTTTAATCACTGACGGTTAAAGTAACTGGTTACAAGATACCCCATTAGATGTGGTTAATTCACTAACTGGTTGAACCAACAACCCTCTTAATGATTAGTTTGCATAAATTTCATTCTGATTGTTGGTAGTTTTGCTGTATTCTCACGACTAAAATATCATCATGATGTTTTTTTTGACTGCAAATGTTTGGATTGTGTAAATTACTTTCAAACGTAGCCCGGTTGGAATGATGTGACATAAAAGTGTTGGAGGCGTGTTGATACAGAGAAACTGCTCTGTTGTTTAATGTAGCCGGATTTCTCTCGCGGCACGTGCGTTGCGCAGCCGCCGCCGGTACGGCCAGCGCCGTGTAGATAGACGCGGAAGCTTTCATGAGTTTCATTCGCCACTGCGCGCATGTTTACACATGCCGGCTATCGGAACTCAAGTTCTAGGTCGTACACAGGTGTCAGCGTGATCAAAAGGCCTCTATTTGGTTGGTTAATTTAAACCTCGCTACAATTTGCAACATTGTATCTGCTTTGTAACTAGAAATTTGGCACCGCAGTTAAATCAAATCTAAGTACATCGAATAACTCTCTTGACAGTTTTTAATTGAAGACGACATAGCTAAACGTGCTAATGAGTTTGGTTTCAGGTGAGTAACGCTGCGCTTACGCAACCCGTGATGCACTGCGTGCGGCCGATCGATGGTGGTGGTAATGTTCTACTTTCCGCAGTTTTGCCTATGAAACGTGTGATTTCGTACGCGTAGCTACACAAATACACAATGGAATGATAAGCATGTTGATTATCTGATCAGAAAACAATTCGTAGATTTCTCAGTATAATGTGGCCAACATTGTTCCAACTAAATGCTTTTGTAAAAATTGATCGGCAGCGTGTGTTTTGTAGTTGGTAGGCAAGTAAGAAATAAAATTTTCCACTTTAACTGGTTAAGGACTTCTATAAACACTGGTTTTATCTATATCATGAAATCACTTTGTACGAATAGCCAAGGAACTCTATAATGCTCTGGTAAGAGCAAATATCCGGCACGGCTTGGCGTTCCTTCGGATGGATTCAGTCGTAGATATTGTGTAGATCGATCGGGTGCAATCGGGCCGCGGCGGAAACGATAAACGCTGCCATCCGCCTGCAGCGGATGATAAAGATCCTTACTGCAGCAATCGTAGCATAGATCCCTATCTAGCAAGATCAAGATCTTGATAGCGCGAAACATGGCCTCTGTCTCACTCACTCTGTGTAGTCAGAGGAGCTGTCTATTTCAGTATCGGATTTGACAGTACGTTGACACATTGTGATGTGCTACATAGCAGGACAATCCAAGCTAGAGCAGCGTCCTGTAATTCGCATATCCGGTTTCCGATTTATTTTCTCTGGCTTTGCATAATGCATCCTATAACTATATGTCACCACCTTTTTAAATCTTTAGGTCCTAGGCCGTTACTACATTTCTCAAAAAAGATTTCTTTAAGGGCGGTCTCATGTTGCAAATTTTAATTTTCTTGATTACTCTTCCTGGGATTGACTATTCCGCTAGCTCCGACGTTCTCTGCTGACTGTAGTTGTCACAAATTATGATGTCTCGTTGAGACGAGCGAGTAGCATCTATTAAATGGTTTTATCGGCTTTCGATCACTGCAGGCAAGGGCCGTCTGATGCCCGTTACTCTGTTTACGGAGCCATTAGCCTCTGGCATTGGATCGATTTCCTGTTGCTGCAGTCCGGAACGGCGTGTTTTATTTATATTGAGGTTAGATGTCGGAGGGCTTGATCTTGGTAACAGACTTGGGAGAATACGTACTACAAAATATAATTTTTCTTTCGCTCATATCATCGTCATTCCCTGCTTTATCTAATCGACTGTATCTAAATAGGCACTGATGCAGCACATATTTGTCGTCTTCCTGCATACACATAAGGAAGAAAAATAAACGAGTTTTTTTTTACCTGACTCATGGCTTTACTTTTATTTTTTTGCGCCTCTTAAGGAATATAAAGTGTGTTCGCTCTTTCTTCGTATATGGAGTGTTACATGGTCGGCTGGCTGGAAGAGCTGGAAGCAACCGGTCTCCCAAGCAAGATGGCGCGGACCATCGCCGCCGATCTCACACAGACGTTTATCTCGAGAGGAATGTCGACGTTGCAAATTAATATCAGCCACGGCCTCGTCGACGACAACCCGTTTCATAGCATATATTATGATAAAATATTTCTGATTCTTCTCATTTTGGACTTTAAAACTTCAAGGGCATCTTATATCCGAACTCCTGACTAAATATTACCTATCAACATTCACTTGTGCTGATGAGATCAGTTTCTATGCATATGCGATACCTTGTTCTTACTAGTATTGTTTTACCATTCTTATTCTTCTTCAGCACTTATTTGTCCGCAACTCACTGTTGTAAGACGTCCATATACGATGCACTGCAGGACACAAGCCATCTCTCAGACAGAGTGTATGCCTTAATTACCACCCGTGCCCACCGCGGATTGCCTATTTTAAGCGATGACGCGTGGCGTTACGTGAAACAACTGAACTCTTCCTTTTTTGAAGTCGGTTAAAAACAAAGTCATAGGTACATGCCCGCACTGGGAATCGAACCTGGGTCTCTCGCTTCCGAGTCCAATGTTCTACCCACTAGGCTACCACCGCTTGTTGTATATTGCTGCAGAACGTAGCTGTTTCGCCGTGCGCTTCAAAATGCGCGTTCTCCTTGAGCGCGTATAATTTAGCGAGTATGCGAGCGAAGCGTGTGTTTAATTAGGGATTGCTGTTTGTTCTCGTGGAGTAGCGAAAGTGGGCAGCGTGGTTCCGCACCGGGCCGTCTGCTTTGCGGACCTTTGACTTGTGAAGTATTATTGGAAGAAAGAAATGGTTGTAACTTTATCACCTCTTACTCTCTTAGTAGAAAAATATGGTCCCCTCCAGTATGAGTTGGGTAATTAATAAATAGCCACGAAGTGGGCGAAGCGCGCGCGTCGCGCTCCATTCGCCTTCTAGTCGCTTTCATGAAATTCTCTTGTTACCTATCACGAGCCGTACGTTGATTTAGAGCAGACTGTAACATTTTTTACGCTCGTTAGATTGCTATTTTAAGAACAAGTTATTTACGATAGAAAAATAATTAGCTTTCTGCTGAGAGAGTCAATTATAGCCATTATTCTCAGTGAAAGGTTCCGATGGTCATAAAGTATGGCGAGTTGTGCAGGTTCTGTGTTTTATATTCTGAAATTAAAAGCCGGCCAAGTGCCGGCCACGCGCAGTGTTGGGTTCCGTAGAAAGAGGGGGTTTTATCTGCTTTATTTAACAACTTCAATGGATTTTGTACGAAGTTTTCTTTTTATAAGTTGGTCGCCTATTACTCGTTAACTTGTAAAGCGTTAGCCGGGGTAGTTTTCCTTTTTAAGTTCATTATATGTGCTACTACCTTGAATTTTTTCACGTTACTGCAATCAATCGTCTAGCCAGGAAAGAGGAGGCTCTACTCTGAGAAAACTTTGCACTTTAAAGCTTAATATTTCGCAAAAAAACAACCCTAAATCAAAAAAATATCTTCCTACACTTACAATGTTTTTAGACGACCAATCCAATGATGCTCCCCACTATGGTGTAGGCGAGAAAAAGAAATTGCATCCCTTATTTAGGGGAAGTAGGGGTCCCTATCAGCTTTCTCATACTAATCGTCTCTGAGCTAGGCCGCGGACAGACAGACAGACGGACAAACAAACAGGGTTTCAAACTATAAGGGTTCCTTGTCGACTACGGAACCCTAAAAAGGCAACGTGCTGCACGCTTTCTGCATGTATTATACACGTTAAATTGTGCTTCGGCTCTCATTGTCTGCTAAACTAATGCTTTTGATTCCTGTAATTGTTCACACTCTTGTCTGTCATGCTCTCGCTATGTCTAACTTTTATCTCTCAATGTCTGCACTATATCAAATTCAATGCCTGTACTCTATTAATATCTTCTTCAATGCGCGCTACTCTTCTTCCTCGGCGCATCAGCCAACGCCGGGACACCGGAGTCACACCCCCCTTGTGGTGGGGAGAATGCGATTTTTTAGAAAATAAAAGAAAAAAAGAGAGTGGGGAGCCCGAGTGGACCGCCTTAGGCCGGCGTCCAATCTTCAATTGGATATCTAGCTCCCGCGTTTCGGCCATCATAATATGATGTTGGTATGGCCATGGGCTGGCGGAGGGTATTGTTCCATTCGCAGAACTCAAAAGCGTTCTGTACCCTCGATTACAGAACGTTTTTGAGTTTTTCGCATGAGAATTTGCCTCCAAACTGTATTGCGAACTCAACGTGTGCGCAACTGGTTAGCGAGATTAAATTTCAAGGTTCTATTGTGAAAGGAAACGCAGCTGAGTACACTGCTTACCTGTAATACATATTTCGGGTCTCGTTTGTGGAACTATTCGACAGTTAACTAGCTTTCTAAATTTTGGAAAAGCCACACCTAGCACTTCACAACAGATGTAGTGAACCTGTAATACATGTGTCTATCAATATTATTACCATACGCCCTACTTTGAACGCAGTGTTTCCTCGGTTAGAACAAGAACATTTTCATCTGTGTGGCTTGCTGGAATGGTAGTGCCGTTCTCCGATATTGCACGAGGCAGACACGATTGAATGCGTCACCTGCGGCTACCAGCGAGCAGTATGAGCAGTCTTGTTTTGTGATTCAACCGACTGAATGAATGAACTGCACTTGATGCAACAGGCACCACATTGCAAATCGCCGGAATTGCCATTGATGAAATGGAATTTTAATGAGCTAGAGGAATTTGTCGGTTTTGTGAGAACTGCACTGCACTCGTTTCTCGTGTTGCGTAACTGAAGAACTTACGCATTTCACACTTGAGGCTCGAGAAATATTTCAAGTGGTGAGATTGGCAGTTCACACATCAATCCTTGGAATATTTTTTGTGCTAGCTATTCCGTATGTGGTGATTCCAATCCAATCCATCGGTCCATATTCGTCCACTACCGGATTTATTCCTTCCCCAAGTACGCCACTTCTATCTGCATTTTGTATCTTGTGGTTTCTTGTGGTTGCACTATTTAAATATCATTTCTAGGGTTATTTATTTACGTCACTGTTTCACCATGGACGCGTGCTGACGGCATGCGATGTATTCGGGCCCCTTCAATTAGACATGTTGGTTGAGCTCAACAACGTACACACATGGTGTGCTGGCGACCGCCTCGCGCGTGTTATTTCTGGGGTGGAAGTGAATCATCACTTGTCCAACTCAGGTAGCGTTTTTGATATTATTAACAGAATCGGACAATCGTCGTAAAAAGCATCCTGTTGTCGGTTTTATTGCACTGGGTGAAAGTATCTGCGTTGTCTAGGAATAAGTCAGGCTCTTTGCATTTCGAACATGGCTGTAAACATTAAGATGCTTTCGTTTTGTTCTTCTCTTCGACTGTTGCTTTGTCTTCCTATAATACTCTATGCAGGTAGAGAGTGACCTTCCGCAGTTTCCGTTTTAAATGAAGACAACATCATCTCTATTGATGTAGGTTAATGCACTTCTGCTCTTTGTCGTACAAAATTTATTATTTTTATCAACCTCATACGGATGGATATAACGGTCGTAGTTGGCAAGTCGTTCTTTATTGCAGTTTATGTTTTCTATTTTAGGTTTACGGTATTTTTATTTGGAGGGTCGGCAAGTGGCCTTATTCTAGCTAAAATTCAGGAAAACACGTCGTTATTAGCATATTCTTGCTCTGTGCCCGTTCTGCTCTATGGCTGTGGATTGGTTGGATGTCGTGGGAATTTAGTAGCACTTGACACAATCTTAAATCTTGTTGGATAGTAGCTTTTCTCTGACTATGCTTAAATGAGGCACTCGTATGACGTACCACTCTGAATGTAGATTATTGTGGATATGGTTTGCATTAGTTAATTACCTTGACTTGAGTATGCTGAAACCATCGAATTAAAACTATTTAAAGAAGTTTCATTGTTCATTAATCGAGCTACTTTGAATGCCACACGATTTTACCAGTTTAGTCATATAACGTGGGCGCTGCGTCTTGAGAACTGAAATAGCTCTGTACGAGAGTTTTCGGCTACTGACGTCAGGAAGGGGGCCATTTGGACAATGTCAGTGCTCTCGGATCAAAACGATTATGATATCAATTCACAAAGAGGCGACTCTACAATGACAAGTATGTACCTACTGTCAGTGGCAGTTGAGCGTGTCTGTTGTCACGCTCGCACAATTTGGATGTCTCCTAAATACTAAATACTGCTGATCCTTTCTCATGGAAAAGGCACAGACTTAAATTCAGATTGTCAAGAGTCAAGATGTCGTGTACACTCATGATTTGATATTGAGGAAAAATATGTTTATTTACTCAGACACTAATTACGGTTTATGTGTGCCACGATATTACTTATTCTGGAGATCTTTGACTGGGAGTGCCAAAGGCCTCGAGAATACACTGTTTTAGTACGATGTTACATTGTAATTTAGGGTCTTACTTAACAGGTTTTCGGTTAACAGACGATCGCATTGAGATGCGGTGTTGGAGCTGGCATATCGGTTAAAGGTTCCGCGGCGCACCTGCCGGTGGATTGACCCCTCCACACCGGTCTCGTGTTCACTTGACTGTAAAATTATGCACTCGCACTCTTACGTCGGTTGCATCCCACAATTTTCTATACTTTGCACACCACGGAAATCAAATTCATCAAGCAACCGTATATTCGCCTGTGAACCGGTACCCAATTTGCATAGTTTTATTGTTTACTTTTATTGTGTGCGTTTAACCATCTATAAAATAAAATATCTACAAGAAGAGTACCTAATCAAATTTCAATAGTTCGCAGCAACATCTGCTAATCCTGAAGCAAGGTTAAACAGAGGTCAATTGATTTGTTTGTCGGACTATTGTAACATACTTTTTCTCGACCGATTAGTCGTCGGATTGCCTGTGTCTACATCCTACACCCACTCAAAAGCGAGTTGTTAGGTAGCCTATAATACTCACCACGTCACCACACAGACGCTGTCCCCAGCCGTAATAGTCGCCTTGTCCGAACTTGGTCGAAAGGATTCGTCATCATCGTTATAATATTATAGTTAAGTAGCAAGTGGCATGAGACTTGGAGATTGATCGACCGCGCTAAGAGCAATATGTCCATAATTGCGCTGTTTACATTGAGACGCCAAGAACAGTGGCCTCTTGTACGTCGGCGCCAGCTTGCCGCCGCGTAAAGAGCGCTGTGGAGTCTGTTTGCTCTAATTGAACTTGTACAATATTATACAAGTTCTACAATGCACGCACCAAGTGTCGGGTACAAGGTAATTGCTATGGTTTCGTGAGAAACCTAGTCGTAACCGCGTTGGCTTGTTTAACCAGTCCTTGGATCAAAGTAAAACGGAACGAAAAGTTGCAATTAATAAATTCTCGTAATTGCTACGATAGATGTATTCTATTGTATTGTTAGGGTTTTACCCGAGCATTATTTTGGAACGTCCGCAACGGGATTCCCTCCGAGTCAAATGGTACAAATTGAATCCAGAACAATATTCTTTGTTGCACTAATCCGTGCTAAGGACAATTTTTAAAAACATATTTCAAGTCGGGTTCAAGTCCCGGCATGGGTGGAATTTTTAGCCTCTAAATAGGTTTTTATGAATCCAGAATGTTCTCAAGTATACTCGTACGCAGCACCGAACTCAGTCCGATGAATGCGCGCATGCATTTTTCCACGAGAGAGCGGAAGTACGCGTATCTCCACGAACAATGGCCGAAGCTCGTGCTTGAACCACATACATAACACACTGACAGACCATTTTGTGCTGCTGTTCCAAGAACCACCCACCTAACAACAGTTCCACACATATCCAGTTCATAGCAATTCCTTAAAGTTACAGGTACCCTTTACAATGTGAATGGCAATCCGATTTCGATGCAATCGCTTTTATTGAAGCTCTCATTTTTCTCGACCACCCTTCGTAGTCTACCTTTGGCCCCACCGAAATACTAATGTAATTCTTACATCCCTTCCGAGGGTGCAAGTATTGACTTGAGGATATCTACCTATAAGTACAGAAATAAACTACAGATGCAAGATGGAATGCAGGAACGTTGTTAAGATAGAGAACATGCGTTAATTTGTAAACAAACAATTTCTGTTTCATTAAATAAATTAGGAGTGTTAGAATTTCATCCCATCTACTCATGAATAGCAATTTCACTCATAAAGGTGTACAATCATCCTTATTTGTTTTATTGTGAATTTAATACGGAGAGCGAGCCCTTTTATGTGTAACAATGAGCGATAGAATAACAAAAAGGTTTTTGTTATTAAAGCGAAGACTACACAATGCACCCGCTGCGCTCCCACGCACTTCGCTTCTTTTAAGCGTCCTCTGGAGCCGTGTGAACATCTGGACCGCGGCCCTTTCTGAGGCAATCTTAGACATTTGTAATGATAAATTAGCGGAGCGGAATCTCAACAAACTAGACCCACGTCAGAAGAACTTTACACAAGTAAGCCTTTTGTGTTTGAGCTAGGGTGCATGAGTGTAGCCAGTAGCATGCAACTCGAAAAAGTTAACGAAGCCGGTAACAGTTTCACTGTTCGGTAGGCTCACTGCAGTCCGCTCACTTCTTTCTGTCTGGGATTAAAAAATGCCAGCTTCATAATGAATACCGTTCCGTATACTATACACACATGTTTTATGCTTTTTAGTGGAGGCTACAGTCAACAGACCAGGATATGTATACCTTTATCTACCTGATGAAATGCAAAGCTCGGAATGTGGTCCACTTGTTAACCTCGAACAAGTTTATGTTGTTGTACTTATTTCACAGTTGCATAGTAAGCAGCCGTTTAAAGAAAATTACCGATCCTAACGAGCGTAACAAATTGCTTACAGTTTGTTCAACACTGGTCTATGTAGTATATGTGCAATGTACCTGCCCGTTATCGGGAAAAATGGCTTAGGCCAATTCCTGTTATTGACGATAGGCGTACGTAGGCCCGGACGAGCCGTGAGAATAGTGTGCTTGACGATATGAAATAACTCTGCATTGAGCATGTGCATCTGAATGACATTATTGATAAATAGCATTATGAACTTAATTCCGGGATCACTTACAAAGAAAACAGCACCAGAACAATTATATAGCAGCTCAATAAGGCATCACTCGAGGCGAGGTTGCCTAGTTGCAGTACTGCAGCTAAAATTGCCCCGTAAGCTTTCCCTGTACTGTGCTCCCGGAGGTCTTAAAATCGATCCGTGACGTAATCCAATAGCGTGGCTCAGTTTTTGCACATGCTATGTCGATTGAGGTAGTTCCAGCCGACTGATCGTGTCGTATTATTGTGGACTTTCACAACAGCAGAGGTATAAAAGCCTCGCCCATTCAGAGGTACATGAAGTTGCTATGGGATTGCGGTAATTCATCTGTAATGGCACCGGAAAATTATTGCTTACGAGCGAACCAGCTCGTCCGTAACAAGACCGACAGATTGATAGAATGGAACATGTATGGTCTTACATTATTGAAATTTCGTATTTTGAATATCGTATTTGTGTTTCCGACCTCTGCCACAGAGAAAGCTTTCGCTGTTGTTTGCTACTCAATATTTACGGGACCCTTATCCAAAGAACACTGTTCACAGTGACAACATCATTACTCACTACTTTCCGTTTCTTTCACGATCTTTTGACTGTAGGGTACGTCCTGTGCAGTTTTGTGAGGTTGTCAACGTCGCTTCGCTACCACAAACTATCACGTCGTTCTGTTTATAGATAGCGAGCGTAATACTCTTGTTGTTATTTCATAAACGTGCACAGAACAAAGCCAAGCGTAATATAGAAAGTGCCAAAAGTAGTGGCAATAAAACTCTACGTGTTGGGAACTTTTGAATCGGTGGCCGCGGCATGCTAAGTGTTGATGGACGGCGAGGCACGTTTCACATAGGTTTTGTAATGCGCATTGTATTCTTTCGTAATGGGCGTTAAATCGGATTTCGGGCTAACTAACACCAGACCTTGTGGAACGGAAGGAATGTGACTTTGCGCTGTTTCTTCTTACTCTCTCGAGTGTAGCGGGGCTTGATCACAGTCCGCACTCTTTTTCTTTCTGGTAAACTGGATATCGTCTCCACCGTAGGTTATCGATTTCTCTTCGTGTTTTCTTTGCAAATTATATGACGTGTTAACGTAATTTCAAACATTAAAAAATTACATAATATGAAAAATCACAAGTTTGAACGATTTGAGTTTGCCTATGCCCAGACATCAGCATTCCACAGAGGCCTAAATTCGCACCAAATCCTATCGGGAATCCTGACGTTTGCGATAGCAATTAGTATGGATATTGACATTTAGATGATTGGAATCGCTGAGGATTTGGTGCGCGTAATATAAGAGCTGTTCGCCTGATCTAACGAAAGTTAAATGATTTAATATGTTACGTCTACGACGAGGGACATTAGTGTGTACATTGTTAAAGTGACAAACGTACAGACACAATGGAAAGTCAGTTTAAAACGGAGAACGTGAAATGATTTTTGCCTAAGCGACTTCATACTATACGTAGATGTTGTTAACGTGATTCTACTAGGTTACAGTTCACGCTTTGGCTCCATATTACTGTTTTTAATTTGCGTGCTTGATTTGATTCAGAAAATTCAATAGATATGACGGAACGTAGAACCTAATTGAAATAAACTGCTGCTATGCATCAAGCTAGGTCAACTGTTATCAATTGCGAAACAGCTGCTTAGTGTGACAAGGCCCTCAGTTTGTGCCAAAGCAGTTTCCCTGGTTAAAACAAGACATAATTTACAGCCTTCTAATAAGACATCGAGATACCTTGGAATCTGTCATCTAATTTCACTCTCAATTTAAAACTTGTCCATGATCTCAAAAAAGTTTTTTGCTATTATTTATATTAGTCGATCTTCATTCGTTTTCTATGTAATTTATGACGGCCGACGTTTTATTAAAACTGGTATGTTTTGCCTTTTTAATCAGTGACGTAGGTATTTGCTTCCTTTTCATCATTCCCTTTAGGTATTTGGTTTACTACCTTTATTGTTATCATTGCGGGCTATTAAAGTGGCTGCCCGATATTAGGCGCAAGGTCGGAGCAAGACGGGCAGTGTATCAAAATTTGGCGTGTGTCGTTTTCGTATCCATTTCTGTCTATTTACGTCTGCGCCCGCCCCGTCTGGGCTCAGCAGGCGAGAGGGTGGCGAGGGTGGCTGACTCACGCGCGGGGTGACGCAGGCAAGGGCGTGCACCCTGCAAATGAATGGCCACTAGGAATTTTCCATCTCGATTCAATGTCGCCCGTATCGCTCTGAATATTCTACGGTTTCACAATCCACCTTGAATTTCATGAAAGCGAAATTAAACTTGAAGCAAAGGACTCTACGAATTGTATTGCAGAACCAAAAGTTTCATTGGAGTTGTGAGTTTGTGTAATCATGGCACCCCTCCAGCCGCCTGCCTGACTAACCCCGTGACGTCATGCGATCCCGGCTGTGACTCACATTCTGTACTGACGTCTCCCGAAATCAGTCTTTGGTTAATCACGGCGTATTGTTGATTATTAGGCCCGTAAAAAGCTTGTTAAGTGAATGTTATCTCGGTGATGCGTTACCACTTTAAATGGTTCCATTACCGATTCGAGGTCACACAAACAGAAACAAATTCTTGTAATTTTTCCTCAATACGCGCTTGGATAAAATACCCATTTGCAATGCAAGTTTGTGTGTATCGTCTAATGACGCAACGTAATCTGTGTCGCCCGCCGCAAATGTTTCGCGTAATGGTAAAAGTAATTTTTGTAAATTGGTCTACCTCTTTAGCAAAGAGTATGAGGCGAGTATGCTGTTGCTTTCTAAAAGCGCAGGGTTACTCAAGCCATCGTAATGGTTTTTAATTAATTAAATGCCTACCTGAATATTTGTCAGAGGTTTGTTAATATACGAAAAGGCAACGTATAATGTTAATACTTTTTTACGAATTTAAAATTATGTCATCTGCCGTGCTACCCATGGTCGTGTAGCAAAAGGAGAGGATATACTTGTAATCATTCAGCCACAAGAAGTCCACTGCTGGACATAGGCCTCCTCCATGGATTTCCAAAAAGACCGGTTGGAAGCGGCCTGCATCCAGCGCCTTCCTGCCACTTGGATGAGGTCATCTGTCCATCTTGTGGCTGGTCGTCTTACGCTGCGCTTGCCGATATGTGGTCTCCATTCGAGAACTTTTCGGCCCCATCGGCCATCAGTTCTGCGTGCTATGTGCCCCGCACACTGCCACTTCAACTTACTAATCCGCTGGGCTATGTACTATACTTGTAAGGACTCCTCCTAACTGTCTCGAACATTAACCCTCGGACTGGACCATCAGTACATCTAAGAGCTGGGGCCTATTTCATAGTACTACTATTCATGGTTTACTTTGACAATTTGGTGTATATTGCAAAGTCGATTAACCCACAGATTAACAAGTAGACTCTGCTACGCAATGTACCTCAATTTGTCGTAATAAACTCGGCTGTGGCTGTCGCAGTGGGATTATTTTATAAATCTTTGTACCTAGGTACTTACCCGTAATTAAACAGGCCTGGGCTATGTAATCTACAGTAGTTAGTTTACTAATACAGTAGTTGTAGTAGGTCAGTTGTTTACCAATAAATAGCACAGATGATATTATAAGCGTTTTTGTTTTGAATGATGTCACCTACCCTGAATTCTAAGTATATTGCATTGGTTACTTTAGCTAATTCAAGCTACAACAACTACTGTTATGAATTCCGTCGGATGTGAATACGTTTTTATTAGAAAAAATAGGTAGGTACATAGTTCTGCATTTCAACAATAGTTCCACAACAAGCAAGAAAAGTACTAAGATAATTTGATTCACCTAGTTGATTCATGATATCTCCGGAGAGCGTACTCTTACCGTGAAATCATCACCCGGTGAAACCTACATCCGAATGACACCAAACCAGCGGGGTCACACTAATAAGAAATCACAAATTTACTTGAATATCCGTCATTTATATGGCTGCACTGCATATCATAACGACCTGTAGTCAATACAATAACAAACGATCCCTATCTGTTATGAACTACGGAAACGTAATCTTATCAAGGTGATGGTCATTGTATCGGTATTAAACGATGATGAGTCACAGCGCTAATCAGCTAAGGACGCCAGGGCGTTCCTCCGATATGATTCACCGTGGGATGGATGGAATCAATCGAAACACTGCGCCGTCCGGTATGACTCTAACGCGACAATCGGAAACATAAAACATATTTCAAACATTGTAAATGCCTGTGATGTGGGTGTTGTGTAAACCCTGTTTACAGTAAACATATTGACAGATCCGTTGTTTGTTTGCTATTGCCGAGGTACTGGCATTCTAATGCGTTACCTGATACAATCTGTATCGTACGTAACATTGGCATCCAAGCGAGACGCTCTGATACGCAAGACAGATTCAAGGTTCTCTACTCGAAATGTTAACCATTTAACATTGTCTGAGCAATTGATTAGCAATCTAAGAGGAAGTATTACAACATTATTTGTAATGGAAACGAGATATAGAGAGCGGTTTCATGTTTACCTTTGGGATCGTGCTAGTGTTTGGCTATCGCATATTGTTGTGGTATGTCGCAACCAAATGGTGTTGACATGCCACACTATGCTGCGTCGCTCATAGTAAACGTCCTCAGACAAGTTCAATGACACGCCACTTCGCAACGCTATATGCCAAAATGAAACTGCTATCCGAAATATGTTTGCTATTCTCCTAGCACGTGTAGCATAGTTTACTATCGTACTTACTGATAATAATGTTTCGGCGAATCAATACTGAAGTGTAAATAATGAATGGCAAGCCATTAAAATATGGTGTGAACGTTCTGCTAATATTATTAATGTTTAGTGTCCAAATAAAACATGTCATAAACTGCTTGTTTACTGAATTTCATGGCCGTTAGTCATGTCTGTTTAGTAGTCTGCGCTCGTACATTTTGAATATGTATGTACCTACCGATAAAGGTAGGGAGATATTTCAAGAGGTGTAAAAGAAGCGCCAAATGACATGGCACATGTGGTATATTCGTCACGCAAACGTTCGGCGATTGATTAATTAGCAAAGGGGCCGGTAGCAAGCTACATATGTCCGCAGACCACAAAATGGCACTCCGCATACTGATGGGCCTCGTGTGGCGTGCGCATGCACATCGCATACCGCGCCGCCCACAACCGCCTTCAACTGACAACGGCTGCGGACGTGACGGCGGCGGCGCGCACTCTACTAGGGTATTTACTTACTCTACTTACCGCCCTTTTTGAGCTCGGCCTGGTTATCTAGGTCATATAAGACTCGAAAGATACTTAAATCAGGGTGGTAAAGTTTCGTTTTTGAATCTCAATCATAAGGTTCTGCTGACTCAGTTACAATTAAGGTACATGTTTGGTTGATTTGCGAACTTTTCGACAGATTAATCTATTCGAAGATAAAAAATACACGAGCTTAATAAGCCTCTGTCAAAAAGAAAAAAAAAACGAAGAAAACCGATTTCCGAATAGCCAACATGCAATACGATTGTTTGATGACTGGAATGACAGATTCGCACATCAGAAGTGCGAATGGGAGAAGTTTTCTCTAGCGTCTGCTTCAGACACTGCGGTTGAACTGGCCACGTTTGATGATTCCAGAAATAACTCCAGTTTTAATAAGCCGCTAAGTAAAGCCACATACGATCCGCGGTGCTCGGAGCGAGTTTTTTTCAAACTTGTCACACCAAGAGCTTGTTCACCCACGTCCCGTCTCTCTCTGGTGTGTTGCGAAGTCGTATGGGTTAACGAACCTGCGTAATATTTGTCGTACACTACATGCACTAAATACTGTCTATGGGCTATATAAAGTAGACGCGTCTTTTGAAACTCTTCTGGTTATTATAGATTCATCAAGGGTTTACTCGCTTAGTGGTACGAAAAACGTTGTGAAAAAAGTATAATATGCCATACAAAAGCTAGTCAGTACTTACCATCACAAATAATCACAATGACCCAAAGCTAAGATTATTGAATAAGAAATGATCGATACGATAGATTTGTCGGCCTATAATACTGCAAATTATTAAATTTATATTTTCTAATGACCAGCTTAATAAAGCGATGTAGGTAATGAAGCGTTTGTTGGGCATTCAATGAAACGTTGAAAACATTGAATGACAGCTTTTAAAAAACTAACGGTGCCTAACTGGTCTCGATATTCTCTGGTCATATCGGCACAACGGCACAAGTATGAGACGGCAATAAGTATAATGTCAATGGCTGTATTTATCTAACGTGGATAGGGATAATACTTATTAATGTTTCAACTTACAATATTCCAGAAGTCAGCAAGAGTTGTGTTGTAGATATTATATCCAATAGGAATCGATACCAAGCAATTAATACCATACTTGTCTTGTATTGTAGATCCTGTTATTCGTTCCGTCCTATGAATGGTTCTCCAATTAAACTCTATAATAGGTTTTATTGTGGACGTCATATTCTCCAAAAGCTGTTAAATTATCCTTCATTCACGCATTCAATAAATTTGATTCAAAGGTTTCACGTTTCAAACTAAGTTACAGACGATCACAGACATGAGGATAAAAATTTTATCATCGTCAATTGACATATTATAATAGCGTCTATGCAGAAATATGTCGCTTTTTATGGTAAAATTGAATATGTGATGTTCCTCGTAGCCTCGTGTTCCTATAAATTAAGAAAGTAACACAATGTGAATTAACAGAAACCTTGATGGTGATTAGTATTTGTGGCAATATTTGCCATATTATTATGTGGTTTTAGGAGCTCCATGAGGTTCAATATCTTCAACGATTTTTTTGAAATCTTGTTTTATCAAGAAGTGTGGATACCGGAATCTGCATCACATGCAATATTGTGGCAAGCGATTAGTCGATTCCTATCAGTATACGCGTGAAGTGTGCAATCAACATCGTCTTTGGGTTTTGACTGTTGATAGTAGTGTGATTAAGTATACGTCCAAATGATTTCAAAGGTGCCAGTTCTGGCAGACAGACCGTGTCGATGCACTCTGGTCGCCCCAGCGCAAGTCAAGGGCGCTCTGGCGCTGCGCCTGATGCCAACATTGCGTGCGCGGACCGCCACTGCACAGTGCATCTCCGCATGCAATCTGCGTACGAGTGCTCGCGGGCACAGGGCTAACAGTGGGAATGGGAAAGACCCTGCTAGTAATAACACCTTAGAATGCTTTCTTTACTACTAAGGAATTCGGATGAAGCAAGATTTCACAAAATTGGATCACGAATGGGGATTGTGTCCAGCTTTTTTTGGGCGGCCTGGGAATGGAATGATCTTTGGAATAGACACTGTTGAAATTGGCTGCTTTAATTGTACCATACAGAGTGTATCTAAGTCCCCATATACTTACGAAAATGGGGGGGTTTTACTCGTCAATAAGGACAACATTTACTATGAAAAAACCGGCCAAGTGAGAGTCGGACTCGCGCACCGAGGGGGCCGTACAAATTTGTAGGTAGGTATGTACTTACATATTATAAATAGTTCAGGAATCGAGTCTCGCAGTTTTTCCGGGCTTTTCCCGAACGTCAGACAATTTTTTTTTATGATTTAATTACAAATGTATAGTTGTCAGATTTTTCCCTGTATTTGTAGTATAAACGATATAACTTGCCAAATTTCATAGTCAACGGAAAGTACCCTACGAATGTTGATTCCCTTGAGTGTCGAAATATCGTTTTCTTTTGCGGCATCCGGACGGACGGACGGACAACAAAGTGATCCTATAAGGGTTCAGTTTTTCCTGATGTACGGAACCCTAAAAACAATTGTTACACCAAGTAGGTAGAAGATGTACCAGTAAACGGTTGTAGGAACAAATGAATGGACTTATCATCATGAGGTTGGTGCAGCTTCCCGTCGGGATGACCTCGTATCACCCGACTCGTTTCCTCTTCATTCGGCGATGACAGTACTCTGCATTTTGTGACCTAAATCATTTTATTGTATTGTTTACACAATCGAACTTGATTACCAAATTGTTTTGGGAGATTGGCGAGACAGTGTAATAACATGTGGCTTTCTTTGTTCACAGGATCAATATGATAACTTAGCCGCCCACACGCATAAAGGAATTGAATTCTTAGACAAGTATGGTAACTTTGTAAAGGAGCGTTGCGCGATAGAACTAGAATATGCAACAAAACTAAGGTGAGTGCATATGCAACAACCTTCAAATAGCAAAATTTGAATGCCAATACAACCACTATCTTTCTGACTCTCCGCTGATTAAATTCTTATCTTACATTACATAACATTTTGTCACGCGATCACGTTCAGAATATACATAATTTAAGTATCATTCATTCAAGTCGATTATAAAATTGGAAAAAGGCATCGCTTCCACACCACAGACAGAAGCAACTATAAATTTATTCGTAACAGGCAGGCATAGTGTTGCGCATTTTCAAACCGGTGACACCAGTTGTAATATGTCGAAAGCACTTTCACTGCGCGCGCAGACTGATGCCTCAACGAATAACTAATGACCTTTTAAATCGTGATAATATTAGGTAATTATTATAATATTGTAGCAATTGGTATTCGGGTGAGAGTCCACTGTGACGGTAATTGATCCAGAATTGAAACAAACAAGTGTTGTCGGAAGTCGGTAATTGGATGTAAATTGTAGGTGTAAACCTATTTACACCATTTTTTTTTGGTATTTCTTTCATTCTGTCATTTTTAAATCAAAATTGAAAATTGCGTCACCCACTCTAGATTGCTAAACTGACTTGACTAAACCCTACGATTGACAGCATCGACATCAAATTTATTATTCTACTTGTGACATGATCTTTTATTCTGTTTTAGTCAAGTTTTCTATTATAATTGAAATAAAACACAGTATTGGAGGATGTATATGTCAGTCTATTATTCACCTACACCCCCCTCAAACTTTTGCTATCACACTGTTAATCTTGATATTAATTTATGTTTCCATATCTATTACTGTCGGACAAATATGTACTCGTAACATTCATTCCATTCTTTTGATTCCAGGAGGCTCGTGAAAAATTATCAACCAAAAAGAAAAGAGGAGGATGAATATCAGTAAGTGTTAGCTCATTGTTATTGTACATTGTGTGTGCATTGTGCAATTATTATAAAAGTCTGCACAGGCACGTCGGGCCCTTGGGCCGAGAAGCCTCTTGGCGCACGTCCAGGGTCGATTTAACATAACCCAGTGTGCCTTGGCACAGCTCGCCCGATGTATGTTTCATATCCAATATTATTGTCAGCGCAAACTGTCTATGTTTTACGAAAGCGTGACTTAATGAAAATTTGATTACGTCAATGGCAACGCTTTGTATTATTGTGCAAACTAATTCCTTTAACATAAGGCCGTTCGGTGCGAGTTCATAATGCCTCGTTATAGCAGCAGATGCAGACGTTTGCCAATTAACTGTTTTATGATCATATCACGGACAGGTCAATAGTCTGCCAATCTATCCAGTAGACTTTATGCTTCCTTCTTTCGTAAGGCTATTAATCTCTTGTTATATCAAAGGGTCGTAATTTTAGTGTCCGCTACTTGTCATTGTAAAAAACTCTCAATATACCTGCTTATTTATCTTCCGCGTCAAAGTGAATTAACACAAATTATTTCTGCTACTTAGAATTGTTATATAATATTATTAGTCTAGTGTATACTTTGTTGTACATAAGCAATATAATTTGGACGATCTTTGGTTGCATTAAACTGTTGGCCATAAGCTTTCCAAGTGCGGATATAATCGACTACTGTCCCTTCCACCTAAACCATTTCAATGCAGCCTCCTTTGTACTATTACTGGCTCATTGTATCTTGGTTAGGTGGCCCTATTGAACACGTCCTTTTATTCCAGATACACAGCATGCAAGGCGTTCAGACAACTCCTGCAGGAGCTCGGTGACTTCGCCGGCCAGCGAGAAGTGGTGGCCGAGAATCTCCAGTCCAACGTCGTGCGCGAGCTCCACCTTCTCGCCAAGGAGCTGCGCGAGGAAAGGAAGGTACGCGTGAAAGGCAATTAATCGCCATACATTAAATTTGTCCTCAAACGCGGAGGGTTCGGGATGTTTGGACCCGTTTTAGTATAAAACGCCAGTTTGTTAAGCGATGGAATATTCCCTTGAAATTTCTAATATCTAGGTCCACTGGCTTAAGCTGTGCATGTCCGTCAGTTACCTTTTTGTTTTCAAGTGTATATTATCCAAATTAATGTACGTACTCGAAAACGGCGTGTGTGCATGCAGCGACTAATAAGTGTTGATGAAGCGAAAAAGGTTTGCCAGGATCGTTATAAGTGGCTATCCGTGGTCTCTGCCCACCGCGTATTTGCCAAGCAAGATGGGGAAAAATTAAATAATTTTGTGGCGATTCCAATCGAACACTGAAACAACCCGCGTCTCAAAACGTCCCGTTCGCAAAAGGTCCCTATCTCAGATGCCTATTAATATTAATTTCGGACACCCGGCCAGACTGTCTGCCCTTCTGTCTGACCTATATAGCTTTTACTCTTGAACCGTAGTCGGTATCAAGTTGAAATTTTCATGAAATATGTGTTATTCCCGAAAGTTTACTAGCAAATAAAAGAATAAAATAAAAATATACAAGAAACGTGGTTTTAATCTTTAAGTCTTCAACTTCCATTTTACAGATTAGAAAATGGGACGTTTTGCGAACGGGACATTTTGCGAAAAGCACAACGTTGCATCGACGGGACGTTTCTATCTGGTATTCTAACGTGCTATTGAGTTCTTTATAATATTATTATACTAAGAAACATATTCGACTATGTAAACTAAGTCATAGCGTAACTACATAGGGCACACTTGTGCAAATGTTTATATGTGCTGTTGACTGACCAACCTATAGCTAATAATAACAAACGTTTTATAATTGACGTCAATTGTAGCGAGCTAAGCTTTATCATACAAATTAAGGAAAGTAACTAGTTGTGTTAAACTAATTAGGTAATTATGTATTGGTAATATTTTTAATGTTCCAAAGGAAAAAGGAAAAAAAAAACGTTGCCGTCCGTTCTATCGGACGGATCTCTTGTTGTCCGTCCGTCCCTAAGTTCGTCCGTCTGCCTGTCATGGCCCTTTTTTCAGGAACAGGTAACGCTGTTAATTTGAAATTAAATCAAATCAAATCAAATTTTTTTTCTTCAAAGTAACACAGAAACTGCGACTTCATGAACGTTACAAGTTAAACTAGGTGTCCATTTCAAAATCTACATCATTTTGGACAAAAAATGGATCAGTTTTTTATTCGGGTTCCGTGAGTTAACATTTTCACAGAAAATGTGTTACTGGGGCATAATGCCCATGGCACAGCCCATAGGCCGGTTTTAAAAATGTTTCTCTATGCTCTTAACATGACTTTTAGTGATCAATAATTACAGGTTTATTTCCTGAATATGACCGACAGTAGAGCGGCGAAGGACACTTGGAAAAATCCAGTTTTCTCGTTTTCTACAATTACCTAATACTTTTCATAAAATAACTGGTCGAAAGTAGTGCAAAGAAGCTTCATATAAATCAGATGCATACAACGACATCACAAGTTACCGACTTGTAATGTATGAAGCATTTATTTATTAAAATGATGTTTTATGTGTTAATTAGAAAAGGTTTAGAATTCAATGGAAAAACTAAATCATTACCTATCGAAGTAATTTATTTTTTCGCATTGTTTAGACCTGAAAACCCGGAATATTTTTGTCTATAGTTTTTGAATTTTTGCTCACCAAAAATATGTCTGTATTTTTTATTTTTTTATGATCCTTTTCTATGACCTTTATGGTATAAATACAATGTCACCCCAATCTCAATCTCAATTTTACGCATGTTCCTCATTCTGAGCTAAAATAGTACAGTGCATATGACTGGAAAAATGTAACCTGGGCGAGGCAATCTCAGGGCACGCTTTAATCTAGCAACAATTTTCCACTCTCGGCTGCTCGGTTAGCTAGCTAGTAGCAAACGTGTAGCAATTGCCTGATGTGATGACAATGACTGATCATTGATTTAAAACCAGCTTTGCAATCTCGTATGGCCAAGCCTATTCCATGTTGCATGATTTGCTCAACGATATCAGTCTCACGAATGTACCGCATGTGTCAGCCGGTATCGCTGTGTAAATATTCATATCCTTATCGCTCGCATCGAAAGTGCCCACTAAACTTCCACAAATAATACTGTCACAACGTTTACTTTTAGAGAAAGCTGTTATCTAACGGCCCGATCGAACATTAGGCCAGTGTATGGGCCATTTACCCATTAATAATGCAACCTATGTACGTCCAACTGTTACTGTAGGGCATAGGCCTTCTCTCAGAGAGAGTATGGGCTTAATTACCACGCGTGCCCACCGCGGATTGGCAATTTCAAGCGCTGAGCTATGTGAACACCTCAGACACTCAGGTTTCCTCGCGATGTTTTACTTCACCGTTTTAGCGTGGTATTGCTAGTACTATAACCTGACAAATGTACGTAACTTAGAAAAAAACTCACTGGTACATGCCGGGATTCGAACCCACGACCTCCCGAGTGAGAAGCCGGCGTTCTAACGCTCCGCTACCACCGCTTATTTATATGTATAAGCTGAGCTGGGAAACCTTGTTTTGCCATAACAATTAGCCTACGACCTATTCTTAGACCTACCAAATACACACGAAAAATTTCATAAAAATCGGTGAAGCCGTTTCGGACGAGTTCGATAACAAACACTGTGACTCGAGATTTTTATATATTCGATTTTTTGTATTTATCCATTGCACGCAGTGTATGATCGTTACAGTAATCTTCTGCACATTTAAGGCCATTGATTTTCTCGTACAACTCTACCAGGCACCTTTGGTTTCTAAAAGGCCGGCTTGCGCAAACGCTATCTGACAACACTATCTGTTTATCCGTAAGTAAGCTCTATCCTTTTATGAATAAGTCCAAAAACGCTATCCATAGATAAATTGTGTGACTGACAACTCGGTCAATTAGCTTGTTATGTGTTTGCGGAACTCCAGTTCAATCTTTTAAATTTTTTTGAACGCAGCCTTAGTTTGTAAAATTGTAGGTAGTCAAGAAAATAAGGAAGTGAGAGGAAAAAAGTGAGCGGACAGCTGTTTTCTGCAACGGAATATTGAAATAAGAAGTCTTTTGGAAATTAAACATTGAAATATTTCTTCATCCATGTTTAGAAACGCAGTTTAGAGTAACTTTGTGAATTCCTACATTGCGTTGAGTGAGTTTCTTTAAACTGGAAGTCCAAAAGGGGTAAGCTGATAACAAACGAATCTTGTTGTAAGGGTTCATATTTCAATGTTCACATGCTCAACTAAACGCGATGAATTTCATTGTTATAGCCTACGGATACGCCCTTTTTTGGAACGCGTACTCATGCAGAGCGTCGTTTATCCCTGGATAATATAAGTATTGTACAAATCCAGTGATTTGTCGCTAGTCGACCTAAGAGTAGACCAAAAATGTTTTACCGACCCTTAGGTTCTTGCCCTGTCTGTTCAATGCATTGTTTAATGGCTGTAGACAGTTCGACGTAAATCACTAAAGAAGCAAAAGAGAAAGAGATATTATCTGACCTATGCTAAAATATGTAAAGATTTCTGGTGTAGAGTCTACTTAATCAAATGATATAACAGATAGATAACTTCGCAAACCACAGAGAAAGAAAGAAAGAGCTCTTTAGCTAGCTTTGGCAAGAGACAGTCGACAATCTTAGGTTTAACAATAGATGGTCAACTAACCTGGAACCAACAGGCTGCTGAGTTATCGAAAAAACTTGCCAAATATGCATACGCTCTGTATAGACTAAGTTTTATAGTCGATATCAAAGCGGTCCTCTCCGCCTATCATGGCTTTGTCGCATCAGCTCTCAGATATGGGATAATTTTTTGGGGCAACGAGAAAGAAATGATCTTCAAGTGTCAAAAAACATGCATAAGAGCTATGCGCGGTCTAAAAAGTACAGATAGCTGCAAACCACATTTAAAATCTCTGAAAATACTGACTGTACCATCAATCTATATTTTGGAAATATGTATCTTTGTAAAAACAAATCCTAGTCTGTTTACTAGTACAGCAGATGCTCGTGCTGCTCGCGGACGGCCCGTACGTGCTCAACATATTGACCAATTGATATTGCCCGCTTGCAAAACTACTCTAATGCAAAAAAGTGTCCTCTACATGGCACCACTCATCTATAATAAAGTACCACAGAAAATAAAGGAATGTAAACTTGAAATTTTTAAGTCTAAACTGCAGCTCCTATTATGTGAAAAGTGTTACTATTCTGTGCAGGAATTCTTGTCAGACTCTTCTTTAAAAAAAATGTAACTCTTTATAAATTTGACATAGTACTTATTGGATGTTAAACTGTACCTACGTAATGAAAATTTTTCTATGCTTTTTAGCAGAATGTAGAGTACATAAATGTGTTTAACAACTTATATATCCACCTACATTCCACAAATAAACGATTTTGTATTTGTATTTGTACAATAGTACGAAGGCTAACCGGTCTTATACCAAGCAGAGCAAAGCGCACAAAGGAAGACTAGTGTGGATTGAACGATCGTGATCGTCTACTTTGTTTTAAGTATCATCTTCTGTATTCTACTGCTGGGCAAATGCCTCTCCCAACTCGGTTTAGATCTTTCTCTCGTCAGGATCCTAATTATGCGCACCAAACCCTGAGCGATTCTAATCGTCTGTCAAATTCTGACCAGTGTTTTTCAAACTGTGGTGCGTGACCCTTATTGGAGGCGCGACATCTTGCTCGGGGGGTCGCGGTCGCCAGCCAGGTAAAAGTAGTTAGCAAAGTTGTAGTTAGTGTTGTCAGTTCGCCAATTTGGTGGCACTGGTAGAATAAAACCAACGGTCAGGAACTTCTTTTATTTATGATATGAAAATGTCAATCCAATGTCCAAAACCAAAATGTCAGTCTATTAAAATTTTGGCTCCATCATGAACTTTTATGTGTTTTTACGGAACTAATGAACTTCCGTGTGGCGCCGGATTAAGAATAGCATCACTCCATTTCCTTCCGTGGATATCGTAGAAGGCGACTAAGGAAATCAATTACCAGGACAGGGGCAGCAGCGTCTTCCTGAGATTCCAACCGCATACTGCGATTGCCAACCCGCCTGCCAAGCGTGGCGATTATGGCAAAACCTCACATGGTTATGAAAACCACGAAGGAGGCCTATGTCCTGCAGTGGGCATCAGGTGGCTGATGATGAACTTCCCACCGTCAATTTATGAAATATTCTTTTTGGGAGTGTAAGTTCCGAAAATTCCAACGTCAATTTAATACACTTTTGGGCGTCATTATAAGGCCGAGGTCTCTTATTTTTGAGAGCGCAGGGTTTGAATGAAATTGGCACCATCAATTTAGTAAATTTGCGGCCGCGCTAACCGTAGCCTACATCTTTTATATTAGAAAGCGCTGAGTGTTTATGAAAATGCCACTGTAAATTCTATCGCTAGCATGACGAGTTTTTGAAATCGCTGAGTTTTTACAGAATTTAATGAAATTGGCACCATAAATTTAGTACATTTTCTGACGCTGACGCGCGTCTATAAAGACCAATCTTTTATAATCGAGTGTACCGAATTTCTATGAAAATGCCTACGTCAATTTAGACACCATAAATTCTCTGGCTAGCTTTCAAGACAGATCTTTTGTTTTTAAGGGCGCAGAGTTTTTATGTTTTTATGTTTAAATAAATAAATAAATAAATAAATGAAAAAGCCACTATAGTAAATTTTTGGTCGCGCTCACGCGCAAAGTGCTTTGAACATCGAGGTGTATTATGTTGCTGCCCCGAAAGACTTATACATACAAACTTTCGCGTTTATAATATTTGTAAGGATTACAGATTGTTCCAGCCCTATTACACTAGCGATTTGCGAGCGATTTGAAAGCGATGCGATTACGCAGCAAGCTCGCCGCATTTTGTACACCCAGTAGCAAAATGGATTACCCAGACGAGGAAACACTAAAGTGTACATCACGAAGGAGGATACAATAAAAAAACGATTTAAAATATTTGTATCTTCAACTTATAGCAACACCTGAACGAGGGAGCAAAACAAATGGCGGTGCTGAATTCGGCCATAGCCGCGCTGGACCGGGCGCGGCGCGCCTACGAGCGGGCGGCGCGGGAGTCGGAGCGGGCGCTCGACGCCTTCCAGCGGGCCGACGCCGATCTCAACCTGAGGTTAGTTAAACACGTTATCCAGCAATACAGGAGCGAGGGCGCGAAACAGCTCGCTATACTAAAATCGACTAACTCCCGGTTTCTCGTACACTGACAAGCTGTTAATCTACTGTTAATTAGCTGTCAGTGGTTTTTTTTTGTATGCACTATGCACTTTGGTCAATTGACAGCTGTTAACAGTAGATTAACAGCGTGTTAGTGTACGAGAAACTGGGGGTAAGTCATGCAGCGTCCGTCAATGTCATTTCGTGCCATAGTTGTTTACCAAACAATTACGAGGTGGCGGCGCGCGAGTCGAAGCGGGCGTTCGAATTATTTCAGAGGGCCGACGATTGCAACGGAAGGTTAGTTAAACACGTTATCCAGCAATACCTGAGTGGAAGTGGTGGTACTAAAGCCATGTGATTAATATAGTTTTCGACGTAACGGATCTTAGTGGGACGGTGCTAGTGCACCGTAAAGCGGTTTAACTATTCTGCGTCACAACAATTATTATTAAAGGTACTTTAGGTAACATTACCATCACGGCACGAGAAAAATTTGCCTAGATCAGTTAAATCCGCATGTAGCACTAGTCTTTCCTGTTTGAGCGTTGGAATGTGTTTTCATTTATTTCTAGCTAATGTCGAGGTTACTCAACAATAAAGACCTTGACGTGTTGACTGAAACAAACTATTTGAATAACTTATGGAAACGAAAAGCGAAACATATGCCTTAGGTTTGTTTTGTGAAGCAGATTTACAACTTGAAGGGTCTCTTTATCTTCAAGTATTTGACCTTCAAGTATAAATACGCTGTTATATCAGTAACATCGCAGCTTTGTTTAATCCCAAATACTTTATTTAGGTACTTAGTTTTATCCCTATCTACTGTAAAGCAGCGCTTACCGCTCACGGTGCTGAGTCTGCTGCCCCATCTGCATAAAAAGAGACACACCGCGAGTGATGTTTGCAAAAAATGTCTTAATCATTGTAAAATAATAATTACTTCCGTACAACGCAATTACTTGACCTGGTCCCAAACTAAGATACCCAGGAAAAAATATCACAATATGAAAAGAAAATCGAAACCCACAATCTCTGTCTTGATAGCTAAGCGTGTTACCGCTCTAGACCAACGAGACAGTCACCTAATGGCATTTCCATCTACTGCATATTATCCATTTACACTCGTGATTATAACTTACTATTCCGGGGGGGATTCCCCGTACGTACAGCCGATACACGTCCTCCAACAGTGAACAGGTCTTCTCTTAGAGATAGAGTGTGGGTTTAATCACCACGTGTGCCCACCTCGGATTGGCGATTTGAAGAGCTGAGGTGTGAACACTTCCGATACTCAGGTAGGTAGCAGTCGATAGATCCTTATGGTGTTTTCCTTCACAGTTAGCGAGTGGTAGTACTACATAATTCAAAATATTACGTAATTTAAAGTTGTAAATATGTTTGCTCTGTGCGTGTAACGGTTCTTTTATAAACGTTTCTTCTTCTATTTATTAACGAGTTCATTTTCGATCCAGTCGAGCGGAGGTGGAGAAACAGAAGGCAAATATGAAGCTTCGCAGCCAGGCGTGCGAGGAAGCCAAGCACGAGTACGTGGAGCAGCTGCGCAAGACCAACGAGGCACAGAGGCAACACTACGAGCAGAGGCTGCCGCATTGCTTCAAGCAGCTGCAGGTGTGTAAACAGGGCGCTTGTCCATCCTTCCTTCTATTTCTCTTTATTTGAGTACATGAAGCAATAATGATAGCACTACGCGCATCGGCTGCCGCAGTGCTTTAAGCAGCTGCATTTGTGTAAACAGGTCAATTTTCATTCCTCTTTGAGTCTATTTAATTGCGTGTGTGGGACAGCTGCACAAGACGTCTAAGGCGCAGCGGCTTTCGGAGTGCTTTAAGCAGCAGTCACACACCTGCGTCAATGGGGTACTTGTCTATCTCTTTCATTGCGTTCGTGGAATAGCAGGACGACTGAGTAAAACGGGCATCGTCTGTAGCAGTGCTTCAAGCACCTGCAAGTGTGTATTTAAACAGGGCACTTGTCTATTCCCTCCATTTTTTCTCTTTTATTCTCCCACAGTTCTCTATCCATAAATGCAATCTACTATAGAGGATTGTTGGGTATAAGCCTATCTCACTTATAAATCGGACCTTTTCATCTCGTAGATCCTCACGATCACGCTAGTGTCACGTGGCAGTGGTCACGCTAACCTCTGCTTTGGTAGCTAAGCGCCTTAACGGCTAGAGAAACAAGGCAGTCGAACCCTACGTTTAACGTTAATAGATTGTATCAGCTTGCATTTTCAAATGGATTAAACATTTGTGTATCTTTCTTCCACCTCCTGCCGTCGACTGGTAATAAAATGCTTATGGCATTAAGTCCGCCGTATTGTACATTAGGTTAAGTGCAATTATAGTATTAAATAATAATAAATCCTCTAAGCACTTTGCTGGAGAAATCGGGGACGGGATTTCAGTTTGGGAGAGGAGGTACGAAAGTTCGTCACCTCTTCTAAATGGATGACCTCAAACTTCTTGCCCACGGACTCGCCTGATGGATCCACTAAAAATCACATCTGACTTTAGTGGATCCATTAGGATGGAGCTAGGGGTGGAGAAGTGTGCGGTTATGCATGTGGAAAGGCGGAGGATAACACATTCTGAGGGCGTAGATCCCTCTATGCCCGTCAATTTAAGAACCCTCTCAGAAGCTGAAACATACCGGTACCTGGGTATGTCACAGAGTATCAACGTCATGGAGGCGGACATGAAACAGTCAGTTTGCAGCGTCTTCTTTTCGCGTCTGACACAAGTGCTTACGAGCTATTTGTCAGGCGTGAACAAGATACGCGCTTATAACGGCTGGGTCATGCCCACCATCATGTACACGTTCGGCATACTCAGGTGGAATCAGACTGAACTTCTGGATAGGAAAGTTCGCACAACTATGACTCTTCTTAGAATGCATCACCCGAACTCGTCAGTGATGAGGTTGTACTTGCCACGAAAGCATGGTGGTCGTGGGCTATTGAGTGCCCAGACTATGCACAATCGCGAGGTAAGCAACCTCCGAAACTATTTCCTGACGATGACGGACAGTCCGATGCATGGAGATGTCATAAGCTGTGATAAAGGACTTACCCCTCTGGCCTTAGCCAACGAGCAATGGCAAGACCCAGTGGTACTGGCGGGGGGACATATGGAAGGAGAAGGAGCTGCATGGGAGGTTCTTCAAGGCTCTACACGAGCCCCACGTGGATACGAAGGCCTCCATATACTGGCTACGTTTCGGTGACCTGTTCGGGGAAATCCAGGGTTTTGTCTGTGCAATATAAGATCAGGTTATCAAGACCAACAACTATAGGAAATACATCCTGAAGGACGGCACTGCCGATATTTGCTGGGCGTTTCGCCATCCCGGTGAGTCACTCAGGCATGTTATTTCCGGTTGTTCGGTGCTTGCTAACACTGAGTATCTGCACAGACACAACCTTGTAGCCAGGATTCTCCATCAGGCGCTCGCTCTGAAATATGGCCTCGTCGCACAGAGACTACCGTATTACAAGTACACACCGGAAGCCGTGCTCGAAAACGACCGCGCCAAGCTCTACTGGGACCGGCCCATTATCACGGACAGGACTATTCTCTCGAATAAGCCTGATATTGTGGTGGTGGACCGGGCGCAGAATAAGTCGTTTTTGATCGACATCACTGTCCCATATGATGAGAACCTCGTGAAAGCCGAAACGGACAAGAAAACCTGGCGTACTAGGTTACCGATATTTGGGGGGTGGTGTCCACCGAAATCGATCCTATAGTCCTCTCCGCGAATGGGTTAATTCCAACTAGTCTCGCTGATCATCTTAGGCGGTTGGAACTCCGTGTGGGCATGCTTCATGCAGAAGTCTGTGCTGCTTGATACAGCCCGGATAGTTCGACGTTTTCTCTCGTTGTAGCCCTTACTCCGGCCGCTTGGACTCCTCAGTCGGAGGGCGTCCGTCTGGCCATTTTGGTCAGACGAGACTATTATATTTTTTGTCCCCCATAATAATAATAATAATAATTATTATTATTATTAAGTTAATCGTCGCCATAACCCATAATATAGCAAAATTTTCTCAGTACCAAAATGGCAATCATCTGTTTCTGACATTTCCAATAAATCTCAAGTGAACTTAAAACTATTCGGAGAAAAAGTCGCTGCTGAATGCAGCGGCTTGCACTTTGGCGCGTCGCCAACCGGGTCAACGAAAATCTACAAATTGTAAATACGCTTCTATTTCCGTAAAACATCTTAACGACACGAATTCCGGTTCCTTGTTTTTAAAATAAAACCCCCTGCGACGTGTTATGTAAACTTGAACGTTTCCTATTTCAGGATCTGGACGAGAAGCGAATCAAGAATATAAAGAACTTCATGCTGAGTTCTGTGGACGTCGAACGGAAAGTTTTCCCAATCATAATGCAATGTCTGGACGGAATGGAGACCGCCGCTGGTGGGATTAATGAGAAAGAGGTAAGATCTGCAAACCATAGAAGAATAAATCTCAATCTTCGATTTATTTGACGATTTCTTCGTCAATAAATTGAGGTTTCTTTCGTCTGTCGTGAAACAGATCTACAATACAATTTGTCTACACTGTGAAAAAACAATTGCCCCTACCGGGCTTGATAGCGGGTTATTGTTAACGCTGTGGACAACGCGTTGAGAGTTGTATCGATTTCCGAGCAAAGAACTCAAAGTAAGTAAATGCTGAAATGGCTCGTCTACCCCAATAGGGAGAGTGCATCTCTCTGCTTCGTGGCTCGTGTTTTGCGAACGCAACATTATACTACTAACCCTCGAAAATCCCATCCCGCATGACAAGCTAGTAAAAGACATCCACAACCACAATCCACAAACCAGCCCGGCTCGTCCCGGCCCGGCCCCGTCGCCAGTCAGTGGAAAAACGCGTCATACCTAAAAGAATGTTTTTTTTTCAAAAGCGGCCGTTTTTAGCGGAAATCGTTTAAATTCCTAGGTTATTGACCCTGGGGCCTTTGCTGTAGGTTCGGAAAATAGCTTGAGATAAGATAACACAAGAATGTTCTTTATTGTACCAGGAAAAACACAAACATGAAATATTAGATAGCTTGACATTTATCTTCCTTTTGCAAAACCAAAGATATTAAAAGAAGATATTATTTTTCTTTACCCTGAGCTTACTAAAAGTCGAAAGGGGAAGTGGTTCAACCACAATAACACCTAAAGAGCATTTATCCCTCCCCAGTCGGCGGATCTTATCAATAAGATAAATTGTATTTCACAAAATACACCCCACCTCCAAACCCGCCCGCAGGACACCCAGCTAGTAATAGAGAGGTACAAGTCCGGCTTCCAGTAACCGGAAGAAGTGCCGTTCAATAAATCCAACCCTCGTAGTATCAAAAGTCGTACCGGGAAATGACTCATCCACAGTAGGACCTAAAGAGCAATTTATCCATGCCCAGACAAACAATTCCTTCGCAATAATTTTTACTTTACAAAACCACCGGCAAGACACCCAGCTAGTAATAGAGAGGAACAAGTCCTGCTTCCTGCCGCCATAGGGGCGTGTCGTTCGATGAACCCCACCCTCGTAATATCAAAAGTCGTACCGGGACATGGGTCATCCATAGTAAGACATAAAGATCATAGATAGATAGATAGATAGAATCATTTTACTATTCCATTTTCAGTCGAACGATTTCTTAGTACAAACGCAAATAACCTTCTAAACCCCACCCGCAGGACACCCAGCTAGTAATAGAGAGGTACAAGTCCGGCTTCCTGCCGCCGGAAGACGTGCCTTTCGAAGAACAGCGCGGCGCCGGCGGCGACACCACGGACGCGCCGCCACACCATCACCTCAACCACCTGACGGCCGCGCGCGGGACCGTCTCCGGCAACCGGATCAAGAAGCGCGGCGGCCTGCTGTCCATATTCAGCTCGAACAAGGTGAGGCTCAGTCGCGGCTACGTGGTCTTGGCAAGTCTCGCCTATGCTAGGTGAAGTGGCCCTTAGGTGGATAGACTGAGAACATTGAGCACCAATTGTGTTTTAACTTCACTCATCTAGTGAAGGTGAAAGTTGCCAAGGCGCTGCGTAAATCGTCTGGTGCATTCACACTTTCGCTACTGATCGAGAAGTTGGCGTATCCCTGATTAGCTAGCATCTCGAATTCTTAAATAAAAAAGAAGTAAAAAAAGAGACGATGGTAGTCTGCCCGCTGCAAGCTATTGCCACTGGAAGGGTGGGCTCAATAAATATTTCCTTCTCATTCGCACATTATAGAAGGCAATATTCTATGAGCGAGAGGTAAATAATTGTCCAGTGCATTTCTTTAATTAAAAGGCATTAGTAGACATGCAGGGAAATAACTTCAATAACTGATTCAGTATCGGAAGCGATTCCTATGTACCTATTTATTATTAGAGTAGAAAAGAAAACTAGCGAAATAATAAATCTGTACAGTGAAAGAATAATGCTCAAACGTGATCTAGAAATTCATGATTAAACTTAGCGTATCGAAAGTATCGTCATGCCTTTAACGTCATAATTAATTTCAATAGTGAATAAGCTCATTGATTAAATGCGCTTATTCACCGATGTGGTAACATTTTCTGGGCGGTACATCCAGGTTTCCTGAACGGTATGCCCAGGAAATCTAACCACATGTATAATGTCCACATTCATCATGTATTTGTTGGGCTGCGTACGTATGTGGAGTTGTGTAAGGCTTGCACCCAGGTCGGCTTTTATGGAGGAACCGAGTTCTATCCAATTCCTCTCCACAAACTGATCCGGGTGCATATCCTAATTCCATGGCTTGACGTAGCTTCCTATTTTGAATATTTTATCGCATATTTTTGGGCATGCTTAATATTATTATGAAAAAGTATTCATGTATTCAGTAACAATATCGTACCTGTAATAATTTGTTACATATTTTCATTGTCATTTAATTTTATTTACGGGCGTATGTTTGTCCAACTGGTATTTAGTCATCATTGTTTGCGTAACGTTTCGATAATTAACGCGAACGTCACCATAATGACGGATGACTCAGTACCGGTTGCATTGTTATCTTATGGCGGTACTAATTTTTATTTTTATCTGTTACCCCTCGATCCCCACCCGCTAAATGGGTTTACAAACGTCGTATTGTCTCAATTTGACTGTGGCGTCGGTTTCGTGCGATGGACAAACGTAAGTGCAACCCGCGGTTGGCGACGTAAGTGATACCGCATGGCCACACGACCCTGTTCTCTTCCCTAATACGTAACACAGTTTATTTTACTCAAGGAACATTACCCCAAGCCAACAAGAGCGAAAGTTATAATATGACACAAGTATTACGCAACATAGCGCGCGCGTTCAACCGACTGGCCCTAGATGCTACTGACGTGAAGGTGCAATAAACCATTGAATTTGAGAGATGTTTTTATTCTATCCTCCTAAGGCCTGACCTTGAAAATAGCAATTGTTTCCGTACTAAATTTAGTACACTAGGCCTTAGGAGGCGTCTAACCTCATGGTCACGCTCAAACTTTTCATCTCAATGCGTCTTTGATGCGTCGATGTAGTAAAGACATCCGTCAAATTCAGTTACTCTGGTTTTTGCACACTTTTATGTCAAGCTGCTCCATGAGGTTAACTATAATAGCGACACCAATGAATAAAAAAATCATATCCTCTTTTACAGATCGTTTTTGCAAAAAGTGACTTACAAATCTTACTTCGAGCATGCTATCTTGCTCGTACAATTTAAAATTTTTAATTGGTGTAATAAAATGAGTAAACTTTTGATAAATGTGGCCTGAGGGTTTGATGCATAATTAAATTATTACATTTTAATTACATTTTCGTTTTTTTGTACGTAGGGTTTAACAAAGAAAAGTTTTTCCCAAAATTATTAATTTTGGAATAAAAAAATCATCTCAACTTAGTACAAGGAAATAAAAATAGTATAAGGAAAATATGCCCTAAATATACACAATTTAATTATCTATCAAACCATCGGACCACATTTATCAAAAGTATACTCATTTTATTACAATCACAAAAAATGTTAAATTGTGCGAGCGAGACCGCATCCTCCACGTAAGAACAGTCTAAATCATAATAATATAGTGATCTTTAAGTCCTACGAAAACCTAGGATTAATAACTTGGGTTCGGGCTTAGGCAGCACGATGACCCGAGTCGCGCGTTTTAACGTCAAAACCCGCTACTTTCCAGTATGTTCATTAATGTGCATTGTCCTAAATATTGACAATAGTTACAAATGATACTTCATTTTAAAGGTATAATCGGTGAATATAATGCTAGAATTATAAATCAATAATATTCACTGATTTCTTGTATTTTTGTGAATAAGTGTGTGACTAATTCGACCTTCTAACGTTCGTTTTACACGTGAATGAAATTTTAATATTTTTGAATAAAAAAACGCCAAGATATTGACATCTCGGTGTTCCGTAAAACACAAATATAATAGATATTTTTCATTTGCACAAAATAGAAGTCTTTTTAGATTTGTTTATTTAGACTTCTCGTATCGAGCCATAGTCTCACTAGAAACTGACAGCTCGTAGGATCTCACTTGATGACGTACTTCCGTGCATGACGCACTTCAGATTTCCTAGACACTGGTTCTTTTCTTTGCTTTAAAAATTAATAAAAGCAGCTCATATCTAAATATTCAGCCCAGGCTCTCAATATTACTTATTTTCTCTATAAAAAAAGCAGATCTTATTTTCTAGGACAATGCCCATTGTCAAATTCTGGCACGTTAGCGTCACAAAACGTTTTATTATAATCATTTATTTAAAAAAAAAAACTGCCGTTTACCCATAAGATTCGTAAAAACGCTTTACAGGATTGAGCGATTTGCTGCTTTTGAAAAAAACGATCTGTAAAATAACATTTTGTTCATTGGTGCCGATGGCCGATAGTGAACATCATAGATTCCCGTATCAGAATAAATCCCCTGTTCGCCGTTGCCTTGAGGTTTTCCACTCGCCATTGCGCTATCTATGTGCTTTACTAGAAAGTTTTGTTTGACCTAAACGCACCGAATTTCCTGCGTTCTTCATTTATTTCCCGGCCGGCACCGCGCCGGCCCCTGTGTTTCCGTTCCATGTCTCATTTCGTTTTGTTTTCTGCTTACCCCGCGCCGTCATCCTAACCTGCGCTTTGGCGACAGAAGATTGTCGAGGCGTGCAACTCCTTCAAGGTCAGTGGGGAGAGGCCCGTGGGTTTCTCCGGTGTGGCTGTGTGTCGGCATCTCATTGCACCGTTATTTTGTGTTCTTGTCTTTTGTAGTATTTTTTTCGTAGCGGTGGCTGGTGTATTGTTTGTTCTAATTGCACAGCGTCGTTGGTGATTTTCGTGCACTGCTTCATAAGAGTATGTGTTTTACATAAAATATTGTGTGTATTAATAAGTACCTAATATTTTCATATTTATTTTGTGACTTTGTTGGGATTGTTTGCGAGTGACTGAAAACAGGTATGGTTTTTAAAACATTGTAAAAAAATCATACTGAGGTTTTGGATGGTCTCGGGCTTAGAAGTATGAGTGAGTTAGAAAATAAACTAGAGGAGTCCAAAAATCGTAGTCGGATCACGAATGTCTCATGAATTTTTGTAAAAGTTCGTATAGAATGCTATCTAACAGTGTTCGGCAGTGATCGGAACGAGAGAGTCGTTTTGAGGCAAATTGAGGCAAACGCTGCGTTGACATGATGTACCCGCAAGCTCCCGGGATTTAAAAACTAAAATCTGTCCGGCTTTGGATTGTAATGCCATCCGCTTATAGCGGTGTTAAAGAGGCCTTAAAGGAAGAAAGAAAATTGCCACAGAAACTCAGAGTAAATAAGTAAACAAACAAAATACATTCATCATCATCATCATCATCATCATCAGCCATTTGACGTCCACTGCAGGACATAGGCCTCCTTCGTGGTTTTCATAACTATGAGGGGTTTTGCCATAATCGCCACGCTTGGGAGGCGGGTTGGCGATCGCAGTATGCGGTTGGAAAATCAGGAAGACGCTGCTGCCCGTTTCCTCGTAATTTATTTCCTTAGTCGCCATCTACGACATCCACGGAAGGAAATGGAGTGACGCTATTCTTGATCCGGCGCCACACGGACCACGGAATACATTAATTGCAATTACAAATTCCCTAACGTCGTTGGAATTTTAAAGTTGCAATTAAAATCTACCAACCACGTTACGCCCAAAACTGCCCCGTAGCCATACTATGCCAACATGTCGCGAGTAACAAAAGTTACTCCCTCATTCCGATCACTGGTAACACAATAGTTCTATTAGGACGACGACTAAGTATGCTCATCGCACGTTGAAAAGCTATTATTGGGGCTCTACTAATCGCAGGGATATATTTCAGAACAACATAACTATGGACGGAAAGGAGGATTACTCAGTCTTACCACCGAATCAAAAGAGAAAGAAATTGATGGCTAAAGTACAGGAGCTCAGTAAACAGGTGTGTTGAAAGAATATTCTGTAACGTTGAAATATTAACCTTGTTACAAAAGCAAAGCTTAAATTTTTGTTTGCGTCACAGGTTGCACAAGAACAGGCTGCTATGGACGGTCTAATGAAAATGAAAGGCGTTTACGAAACAAACCCCACGCTAGGCGATCCAATGACAGTTGAAGGTATGTCCGAAGTTTAAGCATACTTTAAATCGTGCTACTTTATTTTCTATTGTGATAAATATATATTATTTCTGTCAGGTCTATTTATCAGGCATTTCATTACGTATATGTTTCCTAATATTCTTGGTTGGGGACAGAGAAACTTTAAATTTTTCGAATTTTTTTGTAATACTAACAACTTTTTATCAACCCTTTTTACTCGTTTAGGGATGGTATTGTGAAAAATCTCTTCAATCTCTTCTTCTAAGCATACGTCCCAAAGTCCCATCTTTTCAAAGCTTCAAGACCACGGGCTTAGGCTGTGCGTTGTCTGTCAGTACTATTTTATAAGTATCGATTTCTGACCGTTTTCACTTGACTCCCCATTGGCATCAGCTTAACCCTTAATCGGGCATGGGTAGTACGATTTTTTCATTGGTTTTGGACTTTATTTTAAGTTAGTAAGGTTCAATTTAAAGTGGCGATTAAGGGTTAAAACTGTATCCTATACCAAACGGGCACACCTCCGCAGGTCAACTGAACGAGTGCTGCGACAAGCTAAAGAAGCTGCGCGCCCAGCTACGCAAGTTCGAGGAACTGCTAGCGGAGGCAAGCAGCCAGGTTTCAGTCGCGCCGCTTAATCCCGCAGCGCGGACCAACGGCCTCGCGCCACCTCAGGCCACAAGGTACCTAATTCACTTGCATTGCTTGCAACCGCCCAACCCCCAAGTGGTGACTGCACTCGGACAAGGAATCCACACAGCATCCGCCGAAGCTCCATTAGGACCCCCTGGGAACCCCCGGTACATTATAACACACAGCAGCCGCTGTACCCCCTACTAGGTGACTTCACTTGCACATAGCAGTCGCTAATAGGGCCAAGCAGCGAGGTATCGCCCGCGTCGCCAACCGCATAGACACGCCACGCCACGCCATCCATCTCGCCATCAAACACTCCAACCATCTCGCTAGACAGCATGCTAGAAGTAACAGCAGTCTTAATACGACTAGCGATCAACCATGTGGTGAAACACGGTTAAATTGATCTATAATGTTTGGTATGCAGACCAGCGACTCGATGACTTTACTAAAGACGTGGTGAGGTTTTAGACTCCCCACCATTTTTTTGGGTTTTTCGGTTGACAAATTGCGCGTTCAGAATAAATACACGTGATATCTCACTACACCCTCCCCCTCACCCCTTTCGAGCGTCACGTGATTACTGGACCACCCCTGATCCTAGTGGAAGGAGTGAATCTTCTTGCACACTGTTCCCCCACCTGACACTCCTCTCCGTTGGCCTCAGCATCGGTTCGAACAGCGAGTCGCTCTCGCGCTCCGCGTCCGAGTCGTCAGTGAGCACGGGCACGGGCGCGGGCGGCGGCGCGAACGGCGCGGCGGGCGCCCGCGCGGCCGGCGGCTCGCCCGAGTCGGGGCTCGGCGGCGAGCTGGCGGCGCAGCACGCCGACCACGCGAACGGCGACTACCACGCCGACGACCACGAGTCCGACTTCGAGTATTACGAGCCCGACCTGCAGCCGCTCGGCTACTGCAAGGCGCTGTATCCGTTTGAAGGTGAGACGTGGACTGTTGAGGGGCTCCATGGAGTAACACTAGCTCCACCAAGGGAAAAAAATCGTATCTTTTTTTACAGACCCTATTTGGAAAAAGTGTCTGTACACAATCTCTCGATTAAGATCAACTGATTAAGAGTAATTTTTCGGACCCATGGCCGTGAATTAAGGCAAAAAACGTACGACTAACGGCCGTTTTTGGCAATAATGCTAGTCTCGGGTCCGCGTTCCTAGGTTCTCAGTCGTGGGTCTTAAAATGAGAGATTGTACGGACACTTTTTGCAAATACAATCTGTAAGATATGTTTTTTGTTCCTCGATGTCGCTAGTGTAACATGTAGGGCTAAGCCACTGCGCGCACACACGCGCCGACCCCCGGCTAGTTACTTATAGTTGGGACTTGTGCGTGGGAACATATAAGGTTTGGGCCAGCATGGGTACTACGACGACGCCAGGCGCGCGATTAAAATGTCAAAAGTCGCGAATTTGCAGTACATTAATTTTCAAATTCTGCCATTTTAGCGCCACAAAAAGCGTGTCTCGTTCCATCGTACTACCCGAGCCGAACGGTGCTCGGCCTTCGGCCTCGCCGCGATCACATACCGCTAGCAAACACGAACCTCCTAAGTCCTGATCTTGAAAATAACATTAACCTTTTCACTCGCACCCCCAATTCACCCCACTGACATTAATTGAAAGGGGTGTCATGGCGGCGCAAAAAAAATAAATGACCAGGTTGCCTAAATATCAAATTATTATCTGACCAATGTACGGATTTGTTTGAAATAAAAAGAATTATACTCTAGAATAATTACATTACTAAACAATAACAACTTTATCAAAATTCAGACACACAATTTTTTAAATTCAGAGTACGAAAATGCAATTACTACAAATAAGGGCCTAGTGTCCCAAATTTTTGTGTGTGTGCGAACTATTACGTAACTTTAGGAAAAGATAATTTATGTAACAAGGTGCTGAATATACACCTATTCATTCTATCAAGCTTGTTTTCTCTTCACATATAAGATTTATTACCAAAACATTATCAAACATTTTGCGAGAATGCTAACGTTTCCTATTGAACAGTGTAAGGGGGACAATTTGAATTTGAAAATGTACTGTAATCGTGGGTCTTTACGAAGTGAAAACCACTTTTATTGAATGAAAATACTCTAATCTTATTGGAATCTATGCTTTTTTATAGAAATATTCAACAAAATCTAGTAAAAACGAAAAATATCGACTGCATTATATTTTGTACCAAGGTCACAAATAAATGGGTAAATGGAGAAATAAAACAGTAGACCCATAATGAAATATTTATTTTCCTTTTTTACACTATTTACAATAAATATTCAGACAAAAATAAAGAATAAAACAATAAAATAGTATTTTAGTTGTTTTATCTTATTTAGGAGGGATGGGGTAAGGAAGAGTTTTCATTGGGCAAGAATCGATAAAATGCGGGGAAAACAATTTGCGATAAAACGCATGCAGAATATTTTATTACCAACTTGCTATTAGTGAAATAAAAAGGTAGCCTAATGCGTCACCCGGCAGCAAAAAACAAGTCCATAAAGCGTCGGAGCTCAAGTGGCGGCGTGTGCCGCGCATTGAGTATCAAGTTCGGCGTCAAGTAGTTTGTTTATACTAACCGCCAGTAAGTAAGTATCTAACCATAACATTGTTTGTAATAGCCTTATTATACGTTGTTAGTGGTGATTGACTTAACAATTACCTATGTCATATTTTATTACAAATAAAATTAATTGTTGATCAATCGTATTGCTTCTGGTGTTAACTTTTACTACACCAACAGCGAATTTTCTCACGATGTTTTCCTTCATGTCTAAAATGTTGTAAACTTGTCATTTTGTCATATATAAGTAGTGATAAAATATACAAACATTTTAAAAGAGTTGAGTTGAAAACATTCGTAATTTGGAATGAGCTGAATTATGTCCTAATAAATTTATTTGTAGATAACAATATTCTATTATTATTAATGCTATCGCGAGTTATACTGATTATAATTTTTATGACTTTTACATTTTAGGAGTATGGAGCTTTGAAAATTTAATATTTTAACAATACTTTTATGGAATTCACGTCGAAATGGTCTCGCTATTAGTACACAAAAAGCAAAACATGACATAGAAAAAGACAAAAGACAAGAACTGCAAGAGTAAATTATTAGGTTAGGTACTTACAAAATGGTGTGTCGTGTGATCTTACCTACCCATCGAATAAATGAAAAATGTTAAACTCCACGTGTTCCATTAGTTCGATAGGCAAATAAGATTTTCACCAATCTAGAAAACAAATTTAGATTGGTCAAACAAACAAGAAAACAGAATGTGAAGGAGCGGACGAAGTATGTCTACTTTTATTATCTACATGCACAAATCTTACATATAAATTACTGATACCCATCAGTCATGCGTCATCCTCTCTCAAATATACAACATAATAGATGAATGGACGACAGCCGAAAACCGTAACCAAACAAAGGCAAGGAAAATCTGAGTGGCGCCGCATCCTCGAGCAGCAGCAGCGGCGGGTCCCGGAGCGTCCGGCAGCTGCTCCACCCGAAAGCGCGGCAGCTCGTCGTCGTGAACAGACCTGTAAAATAAAATTAACCTGAAATCTGTTCCATAGATACACAAAAACATGGCATGGGATAAATATTGATTCAACTTACTGCGGGCTGATATTGCGCAAAATTTCCCTGCGCACTTCGTCATCCTCGCTGCTGCTACTGGAGAGCCTGCTGGAAAAAATAAACAGTTAAAAAAGTCTTACTTCCGCATAGAAGATGGAAAAAAATTATTAAGTATTGTACCTAGAGGTAGAAAGCGGGACGCTTAGTGCCTCCAGTGGCACTAGCTCCCAGTTCTCCTCCTCCACCATGATGTCCATTGCCTGGAAGAAATATAAACCTAAAATAACGGAACGAACAAGAAATAATAGAACCTCGGACTAGGAAGCGGGAGACCCAGGTTCGATCCCCGGTGCGGGCATGTAGCTATGACTTGGTTTTCTAAGTTATGTACATTTGTGAAGTTATAGTAGTAGCAATACCACTCGCTAACGAAGGAAAACATCGTGAGGAAACCTGAGTATCTGAGCTATTCACGTACACGCGCTTGAAATACCCAATCCCCGGTGGGCACGCGTGGTGATTAAGCCCATGCTCTCTCCCTGAGAGAAGGCCTGTGCCCTATAGTGGGACGCATATAGGCCGCTTATGTATGTTATGTAATATTTATATAATTATTATAACATACCATCAGGTTTCCCACCCCAGTCTCCTCCTCCTCCTCCTCTTCCAGCCCGACCTCTAACTCCCCCTCGCTCTCATCCTCTTCCTCGTCGTCTTGCAGTAATTCAAGAAACTCTTGGGGTGCCCGGGTCTCCACATCTGTAAAATAAATAAATAATAATTTTCCTATAAACTACGAGATGTATTAGAATCTAATTGGAAATTTGCGTATTCTCACTAGAAACTTATAGTAACGGTGTATTGAAGTTGATAAAAAATTTATTTCGATAATCAATTGAAATAATCACTAAGCCCATCACTATAGAACCGGATGAGAAGGCCGGAGGTCGTGACCCTAGTGGTCGATTTCCGGTATACGAACTTATCGGAAAACAACGGCAAATGTTTTGTTTTTGTAATATTTTTCACTATTACTTAGTAATTCTACATAAAAATGAATAAAATAACAAAGTACGATAGTCTTACTGGCCAAATATAGTGGGTTTTATCCAAAATACACAAACAATGATCAAAAATTTCGAAAGAAAGTACAACTTTTTTCAAAGTTGCTATATCGAACATTTTCTTGGGCCAAATTTAAAGTATTTATAGCATTCTTTAGGTAAAACTATGTGTAATGATTGAAATAAATGCATAAAGTAACACGTAAATACACTTTTCACTTACCTTTCTAACAAAAAACCTGTTTTTCTCGTAGTTTTCTTCTGTGCTCTCGCCACTTTCCAACAAGAAATTTTCGACTAAGATTGACAAGTTTTTTTTTAGGAAGTCTTAGAGTATTTTATCACAGATTAAAGGGAATTTCATGCCGAACATGAACGAACAATAACCATAAACCGATATCATAGACCGTCAAACACATTTTAGCATTTTTTTGGTCTGTTGCCTTTTGGGACAACTCTGTCTCAGTTGCGCGTTTGACGTTTCCCGATGCGTTGAGACAGATCTGTCTCTGGTGCTAGTGAGAAGGTTAATAATAATAATAATATAATGCGAAAGAATACATAGGAAACTTATTGTCAGGTTTCCTTAGTATTCACATATCTCAGGAAAGCACGCGTGGTGATCAAGCCCATTCTCTCTCATTGGAAGAACGCCCTACAGTTGGACGTATATGCAGAACAATAGTTCCCAGGCAACACAGCGTCTGAGGTCCTCTTATCTATCCTTTACATATCCAGTGTAGATTGTAGTTACCACTAGACGCTATATAAACCATCTAACCAGGGGCCTAATTGAATCGTGTGATTTTAAAACGACACATGTCCTTTCATTACAACTTTGCAAGAAATAGAAAAAACTGTTTTATTCAAATACTAATATCTACAACAGCAATATTTTAGCATATTATATTGATTTCTGTATGAATAAACTAAATTTTTTTGTTCTAATGTAAATCAATTAGTAGGTGTAAATAATTTAATAAAAAAAAAAATGGGCAAGTGTTATTTTAAAAACACATGTGACTTGTGTTGTTTTAAAATCACACGATTCAATTGTCTATCCTTTGAATCTATCGCGATCCCTTTCAATTTGACATTTGAAAGGTGCTGTCGAAATTCAGACTGCATTTATTTGAGACGAGCTGTCATTAAAAGTGATAAGGATAGGTTAAATGCAGTCTGAAGTTCGTCAGCATCCATTAAATTTTGAAGCGTTTGAAAGGAATCGCGATAGATTCAAAAGATAGACAATTAGGCCCCAGGCCACAATGGAGATTTTGCACTAAAAATGTTTTAATAGAATAGGAGAGGACACGTTACAAGATAAATAAACGTGGTATTTTTTTTTCTCTGCGAATTATACTTTTTTTTATAATATAATCAGTCGAAAAGTCAAAATAGTCACGTGGTTCTAAAACGCGCCATACAAATAGACCTTAGACTATGACGTCACTACCTAACGTAACGTAATGTATGAAGCGTTTATCAATATTTGATTTGTCTCGTAAAATAATGTTTTTATGCATGTACAGTACACCCAGTATCTTGTTGGTATAATAAATGTCTTTCTTCTTCTTCTTCTAAAACGTTGAGAATTCAATGACAAAACGAAATCTAATAAGTTTTATGTTATTAGAGCAACTTTTGTGTTTTCGCATATTTTGAGACCCTGAAAACCCCAAAAAAAATATTTTTTTTGGTTTATTTCGAAATTTTTCTTAGGTTTTTATATGATTTCTATGGTATAAAAGGAAAGTCACTCCAATCTAAGTTAGACGCAAGTTCCCCATTACAACCCCCTGCTCCCGTTCCAGCGAACGGCACCGGCTCAACGATGCGAATGGAGAGCGGCGAGAAGCTACTTGTGCTGGAGACGGACGCCGGTGACGGCTGGACGCGCGTGCGCCGGCCCAACACCCGAGAGGAGGGATTCGTGCCCACCACTTACATCGCCACCACGCTTTATGCGCAGACGCATTAGCGCGCGAGGTACTTACTATTTTTGAAATTAATTATTATGTTAGTATTTTTTAATGACTCGCGATTTTCATACGTCTTCTAATATATAAAAATCTCGTGTCACAGTGTTTGTTATGAAAGTCCTCTGATACGAGTTGATATTTAGTAGGTCTGAATATGGCAAAACAACGTTTGCGTTCAGCTTCAGATTCAAAACGAGTCAGCCAGTACATAGTTATAACTATGTACTAGCTAACTCGGTTTGAATTATATTTATATAATTATATTTAACGGGTTTAATCGCTTTTATTTATTAGGTAAAATTTAATTACTTTAGTACCAGATGTTTTGGGGGGTTTTTTATGTTTGTACATCTACTTCCTTCTCCAATGTATTAGTCCAGTTCATCCCAAAGGTTTTCTGGAAGAGATCACTTTTAGTCGTAAGTCCGCCGTCTGTACTCTTAGGTTAAGCAATATCCGTGTAATTTCCACTTTTACGCACAACAAAGTGTTCTCTATCTATTTTAATTTCAGCCTCTCTACTCCCGACGCTAATTTAGTCAACTCGCGTTACAATGGAGTACATTTATTTAATAGTTTGGCCAAAATATGCTTTCAGTTTACGATGCGCTCTGAAGTTCCAATAAGTTTAATGCTATTTGTAAGAAACTAGAACGTTTACTAAGTCGTTATTTCTGACTTATTGCCTTTAATTGTGACGCAGTTTGAACACAATAACGACGAGATTAGAGGGGTGGTTATTTCGAGAAAATGCATTCTTAGTTATTTAACATCTAGTTTTAGAACAAAAGGAAAATAGTGTGACCCGCGGGCCCGCTGATAAATAATAATAACATCCACACAAGACCATCAATTGTGCTGGCCCCAAACTAAGATACCCTGTGCTATGGTTACCAGGCAAGGATATCATGTACATGGAAATACACCCAGTCCGAGGCCATTTGTACAAAAAAAAAATACGGTGGCTCCCAGCGGGAATCGAACTCACGGCTTCGGTTTTGGTAGGCAAGCATTTTAATCGCAAGGCCAACGAGGCAAACAAGTAAATGTTCCCCAAGACGTTAAGACTGCTTCTACGCTTGGCCTCACATATATTTTTTTATGTTTTCAAAATAATGAGTATACTTTTCACAAACTGAGGTATGTATGAGGCGTTGCTAGAGAATAAATTCAGGGACATTTTAGATAGATAGAGAACACAATTTTTTGTTATCCTATACCATATACCAATTTTGGTCTATGCCTATACTCAGTTTTGGATAAAAACTTCAAAAGTCAACTGAAACTATGAACTTCTTACGCCCTGTTTCTCTATCAAAAACTAAGTGTATGAAAAGTTAAGCTTTTTTAAAAAGTCCGTTATTTTATTGTCTACTACCACTTCGGAAAACATTTGTCAAAGTATACTCATTATTTTAGAACGTGCGAGACGTAACAGCAAGCTTCATTGTGATTAAATTGCAAACATATTTGCAATTTAATCGTTTTATATCGGGGCATGTTCTGCCGGATTTTATATTAGTACGGCATTTACTACCGTACTTTAATAACATAATAACTCTCCATAAAGCAAAAGAGAAAGGGACACTGAACACACTGATCTTCTAAGCGATAATCTAAGGAACGAAAGCTAGTTAAAATCATAAAGTATAATTTCTTAATGGTATGTTTTGAGGTTAACGTGAGGTTAATTTGTTGCAGGCTAGGCGCTGCAGCACCGAGAAACGCCCCGCGGGTCAGTGAGGGAAGCGCGATAGTGTAGCGAGCGTGTGCGATGGTGGACCGCGGTGGGCCGCGTTGGACCGCGATGGACCTCGGTCAACCGCGGTGGACCTAGGTGAACCGCGGTGGACGCACGCGCGGCGAGTGGACACCAGTGAGTGAGTCGCTACACGGACGTTGATGTGCAATGCGCACGCAGTCAGTAACTTCTTGTGGCCTATATCATAGTGAACACGTATTTTTGCTATAATTTATCGTAACTGTAAAGTTTAGGTGTAACGATATTTTTATATTTTGCCCTGTCTATTCCGATCGATGTTCTGACGATAGCCCTTCTGAACAAAAAAACGTAAAATCATAAGAACATTCCATGATTTATTTATTGTGTATATTGTTGGTTGTCATACATATTTTCATGTATGAAGTATAGCGATAGAATAGTTGGTAATTGTGTATTTTGTCTAGATCTTCATTGTGCCACCTGTTTATGTGTTAAGGTCTAATTTGTACTTATGATAGTCGTACTCCTTGCTTCTTCATGTGATCCGCTATTGATAATTAAAATTATAGCAAAAATAGATCTAAATGTAATTGTAATGAAATGTAAAATATGTAAACTTTAAAAACCTTATCTCAAATTAAAATAGACTCCATAATTTGCTATGTAATTAATAAATGAATGAGTAATGGAATATTATATCCAATATCACATGATGTATTATATTAAAAGCTTATGTTAATTGAAATTTACATAGTTATTATTGCTAGCTAAATGTCGTAATTAGCCAATGCTATTTTCTGAATATTTGCAATATGCGAAGATATCGATACATAGTATATTTAAAACGTGATGAAGTATGAAAGGGCGCATTTGATTTTTTATGAAAAATAAAACTATACGAGGACATTACACAGACTGGTTTAATTTGCCGCCAATCGCAAAACTCAATTATCTCCTTATTGCTTAATTGCCGCTTAAGTAGTGTTATCTACCCCTTCTTCAATAATCAAGTACAAAAGTGAATGTTAGTGTCACTGTTGCACAAGGTCCTGTGCCCAGTCACCTTCGGCGCCAGGGGAACGACCGGTCATGACCTCGTCACATATGAGTAAAATAAAAACGTTATGCAAGCTCAAGACTTCATTATAATGTAAATAATGCAGCCTACGTCGCGTCCCACTGTAGGGCAGAGGCCTTCTCTCAGCAGAGAGTGAGTATGGGCTTAACCACCTCTTTCGCTTTATCAATATCCTTAGTCCGCCTGTTTCCGGGTTTTGAGCTTTAGTCCACATATCAGTATTTAGTATGACGGTTTTTGATGTTTATTTTTTATTTCCGTTTAAGGGGTGTCAGTAACGTGGCAGTATTTTTACCTGTACTAACCTATAGTACCCAAGACCGGTGTGCGAGATTGCAACGACTAATAGCGAAAGGTCTGTCAAGATCGTGGCAAGTAGCAAACCCTGGTATCATTTAGGTATCATTTGGCACATACATTTATTAAGGCGTTTTCTGCGAAGAAGGTTTTTTTTTATAGATCTCAAATAATACACAAATACCGATGCAATTAACCTCTATATAATAAATGTTGTCATCTTCATATTAACATTATTAGAGGTCCCACTCCTCAAAATAAAAAAATGGAACCCTTATAGGATCACTTTGTTGTCTGGACCACAGTCTGGACTAACACTAATAAAGCTATGAAGTTGAAAACAAAGGCTCACCGTTCCTCGAAGGTACAACAAATTCAAGCTGCATTGTCAAAACAATTAAAATAAACCTTACGCACTTTCTGTTAACCTAAAATCACGTACCTAATTTACCAGAAAGCATGGTCTTACAGCGCCAGAAATCTTAAATTTAGTAGTATAAAAAAAATGTTTTAAAGGGATCCATTTCAGGAGCGCTACGAATGAAAAAAAAATCTTACAGATCGTTTTTGATAAAAAATTCTGAGTATTCAATCGTGTTTATTGTGCTCATAAACACGATTGAGAGAATACTCGGATTAGATTTGCAGATGGGTTTTGTAAAAGAACAACCACAAATATGACGTAAACACGATTACAAAGTTAATGGCCACAATAGTTATTTGTTATGCAAGGCTGCAAAGTTAATTTTTGGCGCGAGTACCTTGTATTGAAACCTGAGCAAGCGAAGGATTCTAGGATTGAGCCACGAGCGAAGCGAGTGGTTCAAATATAGAATCCTGAGCATAGCGAGGGTTTCAAAGGTACGAGACGCTAAATAACTTTGCTGCCGAGCGCAACACACAACTTTTCACCTCACTAAAGCGAGGAAAATGTTAGGTGCAAGAAAAACAGTTTTAATAAATATTAAATTACTGTTAATTTATATCTTCGTCGCTGCTAGCTTCGCTCATATTTTATGATTTCTTTCGATTTTATCAAAAAACAAACCAAAATAATGGAAGTAAAGTGAATTCAATAAAGAGAAGAAAATTTTAAAGTTTTTTTTTAAATCAAATTTTCTTGCCGGCCAGTGCGATTCTTTAAATGAGGCTGGCGCATGACATGAAATAAGTATTTGCATTTCAATCATCAATGGACTGGCTGCAGAGAATATAAACTATTACGAAACCAATGAGGTTCTATATGGGTCAATCAACTATTCTTTGTACTAAACAAGAGCGGCAAAATTAAGTTTTTCCTAAAAATAATAAACGAAAATCTAAATTATTTTACTGCACATTTTAAAGATTAGTGAATAAAGTTGTAGAGAAGATAACGGGCAGTGCACTTTTTTAATTTTTAGTGTCATATTTTGTTAAATATACCGAAACTATGACAGTATTTGGTCCTCTGCGTTACCGACTATACGAGTGCTATTTAGGTGACAAAAACATAAAAAATATTTGAATCAACGTTTTTATTTAGTACAACTAGCATCAGTCTTGTACATTAAAGGCTGACATTTCAAATTCTTTTAATAGAACTATCATAATCATGAGTTATTGTGTCTCTTAAGTTACTTTATGGTTTTTATAATATCGTTTTTTAAAATAAATCAAGAACCTTGGTATTTTTTTATTTGAAGTCTATATAAAACAAAGCGTCCATTATTAATGCCTCAGTTATAAACTTTTCCAGCAACAAAAATAAATAGTTTTTTTTTTCATTTTTTTAACTTAAGATCTTAGGGACATTATTGTAACGTAAGAGACATTCCTGGTAACTTAAGAGACTAACTAAGAAATAATACACATAACACTGCTTTCCAGTGTCAAATACACAAAATCACGCTAAAGTCTGCTAATATAACAGCTTAATTTTGTTGAATTTCATGGACGCATTTCCTAAACATTTTAAATTGAGTCTTTATGTTATATACGTCTTTTTTAATAATTTTAGTTCTTTGTCAAATCTTTGTGTCAATTCTGTTGTATCTATTTCTTTGTCTTCTTTTACGTTTTTCAAAGCTTTATGTTCCTTTCCATCTTTTACATATTTTTCTTCTTTTCTGACCCACTCGCTATAAGTAACTTTGCCTTCTATAATTTCTTTCTTAAAAGATGGTTGTTTGTTGCAGCACTTCCCACAAGATCCATACATGCAATCTTTATTTGAAGAACTGCAGACGGTCTCCAATATCAATTGACTGAGATCATGTGTTTTTAGGACTTGCTTCTTCTTCAGCGCTATCGCTTTGAATGCTGCATTGGAATGAGTCTTGCAGAGACATTTCTCGGCCAGACACCGACCGAGATTTGACATTCCAGGGCTTATTTTTGGTAAAGTAAAAATAAGAACATATTTCATCAGGGTATTCTTTTTGAAAGGTTTCGTGGTTTTTCATTGTGTCCAAAAGATATCTTTTTTGTACTTTATCCTTGTTTTTAGTGACTGTCTCTTTCTTTCCGGCTGTCATTCGTGACACGTCATCTCGCAAAAAAAAATGCATTTATTTTTGCTTGCAAGGGTGAAATTTTTTTTATTCCTGTCAAACGTGTTCTTACTGTGCCTTTAATTCTAAGAGCATCTTGCACCATCGTCTTCTTTAGGCGACAAGTGTTTAAGTTGGGATGTGAATCAACATTCTTTTGTCTTTGTATCACCTCAACCTTTTTTATCTTTCATTGATAGCATTGCTCAATACTTTGTATTTCTTCTCTTCTGTTGTCCTTTAGTTCTTGACTCATTTTCTAGTCTATTTTTCATTCTTTCGTACCTTTTCTTGTATTTCTCGTATTTTTTTTGAGTTGTTCCTTTTCAGATTCATTGATTTTGGACTTTTATTACTGCATGCAGATACAGGTGAAGCGCAATCTTGGTTTCGTAGTAGTTTTTGAGCTTCATTTTGAAAATAGGGCGGTATCGGTGATTGAGGAGGAGTCTCATTTATCACGTTGTTAAGATCTCTTAGACGTGGCGTTGAGCTCTTTTTCGAAGTTTCCAAATTACTCTTGCGTTATTCTTTTCTTTTGGTGTCAGGGAACTTACCAATTTTTTTTCTTGTGATAATTTTCTCTCGGTTGTCTTTTAACTTCTTCATATTTTATCTTATCCCGTTTCAACCTTTCTCTATATCTTTTTTGTTTTTCAGCAGCAGATAGCGCCATTTTCTACAAAAACCAAACCTATTACCACCAAGTGTTTTATTACCATTGTAATACATTATTTGCAATTGATTAATATATGACTAAACGAGGAAAAGTTATACAGTTACAGTGCAATGTCCACTGTGATACTAACTAAGTCTCTTGTGTTACCATTTAGGTAACGTAGGTGACGAGTAACAGAGGAGACGAATTACCATGAAAATTTCACCAAGTGATTTCTAAATCAATTTCAAAGCAAAATGGTACATATTCACTGTACCAGAATAATTTGCGATAATAATAAACAAGAATTTGTTAAAAAAGTCTAGAAAATACCTGATTTTTCGCAGTCACACTGGAGACACGGAATAAACACACCCTAGTCGGAGCGCACTTTATGAACGACTAGCCGGCACGTGGCAACCAAACAAGATAGCGGATACTTACAACGTGACTTCTAGGAACCTAAAGCCGCAAATAATCACAACTAACGCCATCTCTTTTGAAAGATTTAAACTTTTTGCACAGTTACGTGGGGGACAATATTTTAATCGAACTCCGTGGGACAAAATTTAAAAATAATATATAATCTATATCATAATATATTTTATTATCCTTGTCAATGTCAAATATTATAATTATAAACTACTACTATTTAACATATATTTTGTCTGTTTCAAAGCAAACTGTAATGAAATATTCGCTTTGGAAGTTTGCGAAGTGGCTGAAGGGACAGCTCGAATTTGTATGGCGTGGAAACATTGTCCCCTAAGTTACAGTAAAAATAGTAAAACATTCTTAATTAAACTAATATCGGTCACTGAAAAACTTTTAACCAATGATCTAAGAATTCTTTGTAGTAAAAATACTATCCCAAAATTACGTCCTTTAAAATAATTTATTTTTATTTTTATGGGGACGCACTTTAGTACATAGAATAATTGATTGACCCATATATATGTAATGTATTGTACGAAACCTTTATTGAATAAAAATATTCGAATTTTAAAAACACTTTCCACGCTAGCGGATAAAGTGCGATTTTCCACGCAGATTTCGAATGATAAACAGAGCTTTTACGAGCTAGTGAGGTAAAAATTAACTTTGTAATCGTATGTTGGGGCCTTGAGGCCGCGAGTTCTACTCAAACTTGTCCGGGTTTTTTAAGCGCTAGAGGTTTCCTTCACCATCAGAAGTTTTTGTTTCCGATCATCCATTTACATATTTCTATGTTTCCCCGAGGAAGGATATAATAAGCTTGCCAGAAACGCGGTTCAAAAAATGTGTGAAGCACACTTTGTGCCAAAAAAGCTACTATAACATTAAAGATTATTTAGATGACAATGATGTCTGGAATTAAAGCCAGTTCAATGCATTAGTTTTAGAACATTTATATAAATCCTGTAAATTAAGGACTTGAAAAGACTAAGTTTGGAGTTTTTTTGTCCATTTTTTCTCCATTTTTTCTCCAAAATGATCTAGATTTTGAAATGGACACCTAGTTTAACTTGTAACGTTCATTTAGTCGCAGTTTCTGTGCTACTTTGAATAAAAAAATTTTTGATTTTGATTTTTTGAAGAATTTGTACCATATTCTTTCACTCGTACAGAGTAAGTACGACACTCGTCACGCATGATTCTCTTCAAGTTGAATCGACAAAATACAAAATGCCTACGTCAAATCAAGTGCTACAAGGCAGGAGACAGAAGCAAGCGCCGTACAAGTTACTTACTCACTGAATAATCTTTCTTATTTTGGATTTGTATTGCTGAGTACAGATTTTGGACTTTAGATCGTCCTTATAGAAAATGCATTTTATATGCGATCGACCTTTACATACGTGCACTCTACTTGTGGGTACTTATGTTACAAACGACTGTTAATATAATGAAAATGTTATATCGATGTCGTTTATACTGCCTGTAAATACGTTTTTACAACTTTGAAATTAATAAAATTCGAAGGTAGATACCTACTGGTAACTTGGACAAAAATCCGCGCAGTCGGGACGAGTTTGCAGTGGACACGAGAGCATCATCATCAACCCATTATGTCCCCACCGAGGGGCACGGGTCTCTTCCCTGAGGAAGGTATAGGCCATACTCCACCACGGGGGCTAAGTCCGGATTGGTGGAGGCTTGTAGACTAGTGGCTCGTCTACTGTCAGAAGTTGTCAAGCCGCCCTAAGGCCATCTATCGACGGCAGCCGGCACCAACAGCTTAACGTGCCTTGCGAAGCACGGAACCGCTCGGAAAAATGCCACTAGCGTTAGGCATAGACGGCGACCCATCCATGCACTGAACGCGCCCTGTGTTGCTTAACCTTCGTGATCGTTTAAGATCACTCAGGCAGCCCGGGCTACGAGCGGACACGAGAGCATTTATTTTAAATTATTTGTTAATTTGACTAAACTAAAACAATTTTTAGTCACATCCCGCGCCCCCGCTAATGAAACCCGAAATACGTGAAGTAATTTGTTCAAGTTATAATCGACGGTTTGGTTCTTGAATGGGCATATAAAGACCAAAAGCTTTATCCCAGCGGACATTCATAAAACATCAGTCCACGATAAAGTATTCATAAAATACCCATAGTTACCTACTGGACAATTGGAAAGAGTGAACTGAGCACTCTATAAAAGTCACTTTCGCAATAAATTCAGTTCGCCTCGAACGTCAAACTAGGAATTTAATGTTCCCGCTGAGACATGCTTTGTCCGTCACGTCCCGACCATAAAAGTTGGCTATAGAAATAACAGAATGGAATGGAAACCCACACCAGTAACAGCTGCGAAGTAAATTATATGAAAGAAAAATATCAGACAGACGAAAGGCTGAGATAAGTGCACTAAAAGTTTCCTTTTAGTACTGTCTGTCGGCCACAGACATGGTCGGCACTCGTTCTTAGTTACAGCTTAGCTGTGATAAGGCAGATCTTTAATGTGCAGACATTTACGTTCATGATGGTGGCGCTCCCACGACGTGCAGTGCACCTAACCTTTGGAAAGGGTCGAGACGTCGATATAATTATAAGTACACAAAAAACTTTGCCCTTAGACCCTACTAGCAGTGCCCGCCACTACATTCGCGTGGTAAACGGATTAGTCTATATCCTATGTCCACCCTAAAGGTCCATTCTAAATACTGGTGAAAGAATTTTTTTAATCAGTTAACCACTTTTGTAAATTACCCCCTACATACAAGCTTAATAAAAACATATAAACTTACAAACCTTTCCTCTTTGTAATATTAGTTTAGATCAATGCCCAGCCCAGGCGGCTATACCTATAAACATTTGGACAGGAGATGCGTTTAGGGTCTATTTAATCCAGGGTCTACTTATCTTTTGCTCAGATTCTTGTGAAACTGAAAATACACTAGAAATAAAATAAATAGGGCCAGTTTCTGAATTGAGAACCTCGCTAAGTAAATACCTAGTTAACTATAGTGCTGTCTCTTCGAATTTCTCAGAAAAGAGCGTGACAGAACGTTATTTAAGTATTTACTTAGTGAAATTCTCAATTCAGAAACCGGCCCTTAAACAACTAGGTGTTTTAGGATTTAAAAAAATTCAACTCTAGGTGTGCAAAAAAATTTACCTGTTATTCCAATTAATGCTCATCCAGTCAGTCTTTTTATTTTATAATACATATAAAAAATATAAATTGCTGCTCCTAAAGGTTTCAAAAGGGTACACAAGTTACTCGTTTTGTAGTTCTTCCTGAAACTTTGCAAACGTACTCTACAATATAAATAAAGATTGTGAACACAGATTGTGTAGTATTTTCTAAGGTTAACGCGAGCACTAGATATAATAAAAACTGAATTTGCATGGATATTTACTCGTTTATTTTTTCATTTTACAGATTGTGTTTCAGGATTTTTTAAATTTCTGCCACTAAGCGTTCAAAAAGGACATGAAACTTGGCATGGGAAAAAATTGTAGAAAATATGTAATCCTGGTCGGGCTCTTCCGACAAAACAACAAGTAAGTGAATCTGGAGTTAAGTTTATAATGTGTAGTGCTTACGAAAGTTTTAGTAAAAAAAATTGTAGTTTATATTTTATTGAAACTCAATACTGAAGCGAAATAGCACATTTATTATACTAGACTCGACCATACTAAAACTAAGCTATTGTGTTATACTTGGCACCTTTGACCAACAGGGTAGTCTGTTGGTGTTCCAACAGATAACATATAAGTATATGTACAGACAAGTTCCAAATAATGTAGAGTTGTTCTATCTCTATCGGGAAAAAAAATTGCATTAAAATAAAATAAAAAATTAATTAATAAATAAAAAGCTACATTATTTTGTTAAATACTTTTTTTGTGTTTTGATTTTCTTTCATGTATTTCTATGGCACAATGAAAGAAACACGTGTACGGATTTTAAAGTTTTTCTTTTTAAACGACGTTAAGTATATTTTAAAAAATTATAGCGGAACGGATAAAGGAACACAGCCCCTTTTTCCCATTCATACATATAGTATGGATTTGGTATTTTGCTGTCAGAATCCTATAATACAAACAAAGTAACATTATGTCCAGATTTTTCAAGTCATATAAAGTAAAGAAAATTAGGTGATACCACTTTGCTTCGTGGCGGTTGGAATATTGTAAAAACTGAACATAAGGATTTTATTATGTTACTCGTGATGAAATAAGAATTTTACAACAAAACCCACTTTTAAATCGGTTCAAGCGCTTAAAAGACATGTAAAAATAAATAATAATCGATTAACCCATATCCAGCAACAAGACAAAAGTTCACATATACGGTACCTAGATAGATAAATAGTTGATCCACAATTCCTCATACTATTCTAAACTCCACGCAATGCTTCAGGGATCTGCTACAGTTACATACGTAGTACATCCTATTGCCTAACTCGAGACTAGATGCATGGGTTACGGCGGGTCGCAGCAAGACCATCGATTTAAACGTCAAATGCAATCAAACAGGCTTAACTCTGTAGCTTGATTAATCTAGCTTGTTTACTACTGGCTACTTGGCATGCTCTAATTTCCGATTCCCGTGCCGTTTTACTCTTAAATAGGTAGTTTATAGCGCTTTGCATGCTGTACAGTATACAGCTCCATTGGCCGAGTGCGGCTCCGTCTTCCGTGTCACTATCACGCAACGGTTGTATAATAATCTCAACCACAAACTAGCAAACATTTAATCGTTACTAATTTAGCAACCACACCATTGCCGCTTTTATAAACACTAGAGAAGAGGCGGTTGTGGCAACAGGCAATGTATAATGTGATCGCGTGCGTGTAACAATCTTCCCACTGAAAAGCTACTTACAGCTGGCAAGCAAACGAGTTTCGCGGGAACGGAGCGCCATCCCGGGGTCGAGGAATTGCGCAAATATTTAAATGGTTTTCCTGCTTGAGCCGAGATTATTCTCCATTATGTAACACGGCGGACAGCCCTAGCGTTGCGCCACGCGAAAAATGTTGCCTTCACAACGTATACCACTACACCTTACTAGGCCACAGGCTGTGGGCAGCGCAGATTTAGAATGCAATAGCCCACGTACTAAAAGCTTCCACCAGTCAGGTTCAACTGTGAATAGGCCCTATCTTGCAAACAAACCGCAACTTGCACGCTGTTTGCAGCAAATCGACAGCATAATTTGCGGGCGTAAGATTATGTTGGTACATCATACGTTTGAAGACATATGAAATAGGAAAACAAATACATGTCGCAGCCCACTTTGGTGTTAATAAGAAAATGTGGTTATTTCTGTGAATTTCAATTTGTCTTTAACATGACAAAGAAGAGGCTTATGTAAATGTCTAACATTCGTATATAGATGAAATATGATGAAAATTATGTTTTTTTTACAAATACTGGAAATAAAAAATCCTACGTAACCTCAGTCTCACTGGATCTTAAATTTTCCACGAGAAAATATAGTGTACAAAGGTACCTAAGCTTAAATAACAATATCTCATTTACATTTGCAAATACGTCTGACCTGCCTATCTTCACAGCTGTATTTCAGTTCACCTTTCCACCTTAAATAATGCAAAAACAAATGGCGCACGTGAAATAGCGGACTGTCGCCACCTTTAAATCTCAGGCTAAGCACTGAAAGTGTCAATTCATAATGGACTGGGGGCCGGTTTCTGAATTGAGAATTTCACTAAGTAAATACTTAAGTAACATTCTGTCACGCCTTTTTCTGAGAAATTCGAAGAGACAGCACTACAATTAACTATTTACTTAGCCAAATTCTCAACTCAGAAACTGGCCCTGGGCCCTTTTTCCACTGTGAGTTTTTGACTAACCAAAGAGCCAAAGAGTCCAGAGTCCATAGACAGTCGGCAGAAGACTTTTCGAGAATAATACAAAGCTCATATTTTTTTCGATGTTTAGGAGTTGCTCTCAAAAGGTATTGATTTCCGAAACTCCCAGAATAAGGTTGCTTTATTTTTGTTAAAAAAATGTGTACAAAAATAACTGATGAAAAGGCTTGCTTTACAAGGCCTGAATGAGTATTGAATTTTAAAAGCTCAGCAGGTGGCTCGTTGAGCTTTTAGTAGGTAAGTTTAGTCCCGTCTGCTTATATTCAACGGATTGGATTAGGCCTTGTTTTGGCCTTTTCAGTAGTTGTGTTATTGTTTCTTTTGTTTTTGTTTGGAGCATTATTGTAGCTTGACTCTAATAATATGGTGGCAAACGGTGGCATCAGTTATTTTATTTTCTTCGTGACGTCATACACCCTGTGACACTCGCGTCGTCAATACCTTTCACTTGACATTTCATTTGTCGATATCAGTCCAGCCGTTTGGCCTCTGCGTCATAAAAAAAAACATACATATCTGTAATTTTGTAAAGTAACGCCCGACTGTAACACTACACTCATAGATAGATGTATTAATTAATCTAAGGCTACACTGATGCAAAAATATGCAAAAAAAATTTTTTAGGTAAATATCCAAAAATTTATGAGTATTAAGTAATCATTTAACTAATCACTAAATCAATCATAAAGTGTTGGCGCGGTCGGTTTTTCCGGTAGGCGGCCGACGCGTGCGCTTTATCGATTCTCGAACCCTCACGACACGAACCCACACCTCAGAACGAATAAATAGGGCATTTTTGAATAAAAATTATATGTTTAGGAAAAAATTAAAACGCAATCAGGTACCAGCATTACTTAGGCTAGCATCACTGAGTCGGGGGTTATTTACCAAAACCACAGCTTGTATACATACGCGCGAAAAATAACCCTTCTTTACTTTCGCAATTAGGGAAAACATTGAAATCGTTGCTAATTGGAAACAAGGAAAGTAGTTGTAAAACTAGACAAGTATTCATCTTTAGTTGGGAACTAGGTGTAGTGGAGTAGCGCAATGAACAGGGGGCCTAAAGTCGCCGCAAACACGAAGCCCAGGGAAGCAATAAGTCTCTTCAGGTATGCACAAATGGGTAGGCTGCCTGTGAACGAAACCTCAATGTCTACGAACGGATAGATGTAAAAGTAAAGAATTGAGAACCTCTTCCTTTTTTTGAAGTCGGTTAAAGATTGTAGTAGATACAGGGTTACTTTTGAAATGCAAAATTATTGAAACACGTCAGTAACAGTTTTTGTTTTACTACAACTTTTGTTCAAGTATGATTTCACAGATTGTTATTTTTCTGGGTAAACCCTAATAAGTTTACATAATTTTAAGAAATTTGAGCTTTAGTACACTAAATATGTCGCAGCAACCGAAAAAATTACGAACTCTAATTAGTGTAAAAAAATAACGTTGAATAAAGGTCCTCCTGCCTTCGTTTAGTCAACGGTTACATACTCAATTCGAGGTGTGGCTTATTTTCATATTTGTACCTTCAACAATACCGAACTTATATTCAAACTTTCATCCCCTATAATTTTTTATTTTAGTTTTAAAGTTCCCTTTAATAACTGCTTAAAAAACGTTTTACCAACATTATTTATTTATTTCATCGGACTCATAAAAGAAGTACAGGATGTTATCTACATTTAGTGAGTATGATCCCCGTTTCAGGCACGCCTACAGAATTATCGAATGGAAAATCTTCTTCTTCTTATGGTGCATCTCCGACTAGCGAAGGTTGGCAGTCAGCTCCGTATATTTATCTCTGTTTCTCGCAAGGCGGAAGAGCTTGGCAGCACTTGCGATTCCAGTGCAGTCCCGTAGGTTTCTCAACCAGGATTTCTTCCTCCGGCCTACGTGTCTCTTGCCAGCGATTTTCCTCATCATTATAAGTTGCAGGAGACGATATCTTGGGTGTCTGAGTATATGCCCCAAGTATGCAATCTTTCTATTTCGGATGGTATTCTAAAGCTCGCGCTTCTTGTTGACACGTCGTAGGACCTCCTCATTGACAATCTTTTGAGTCCAACTAGTTTTAAGCATGCATCTGTTGAATGCCTATACGTTTCCTGAGATCCTCTTTAATTGTCTTGGACCCGCATCCGTATAAAAGAATCGGCCAAATGTAGCACTGTAACAGACGGCTGGTAAGTACTTTCTTCATGTTATTGAAGGTGCTTCTGGCGATCTCTATGCGGGCTTTTATTTCGGTATCACAATCCCCATTTTCAGTCAGCCAGGTGCCTAGATATTTGTAATTTGTAACTCTTTCCAGCTTTTGTCCTGACACTTTGATGCTTGTGTTCAGGTTGGGGTTTGCGGAGACGACCATTAACTTGGTTTTGTTGCTCTAAGGCCCGCCGCCTCGCTACACTCTTTGACCCTGTCCACAATTTCCTATAGTTCCGACTCTGAAGCGGCCATTAGCACCGTGTCATCAGCGTATCGCAAGTTTGTTCTGACACCACAGTCAATATCTTCTAGTGCTACGGCCATAACCGCCTCCCAGTAAAGGTTGAATAGTGAAGGAGACAAGATACATCCTTGCCGGACGCCCTTTGTATATCCCCCAGTTGTGACTCCTCTCTATTTACTCTTATTGTGGCATGTTAGTTCCAATATAAGTTTTGCATCTTGTATCTTCTTCTGATTGGAAAATATTTAATAGTAATTTTATGGATTTATTTTAAGATGAAAAAACCCCACAGCCAATCTAGAAACGTTCTGAGTAACATTCCCAACTCGCAGGGAGAATTCCTAAATTACCAGGTACCTAGGTTGCTACTAACGCCCGTAAATAAATTTCCACGTAAATCTCTGCCAAAGAGGCCCAGTGTGTGATACAATACGTTTATTATGTTGACAAAAAGCTTTCAGCGGTGTAATCCTTCAAGCCGGCCAGCGCGCAAGAAATATATTGCAAAAGTGGTGGAGGACAGAAAAAGGTTTTCAACTTCGCTACAGACGATTAACACCCTTGGAGGCTAGACTTGGCTGACCCTGAATTTATCATTGAAGTAGATGTTTTTTGTTAGGGTAATTTAATTTATAATTAAATAACTTATAAAAATATTTTTTAATTGTAATTTACCCAATTGTTGTTATGAAAATGCGCCATTCCTGAGACACCCCAATTAGAGTTAGTATTCACTTAACAAAATTTTAGTTCTATGATTTTTTTAGATTAAGATTTTTCAAAATATGAGGATTTGGGTAACTTTATTAAATTCGTGCTTTGCGCACTCTACCAATGCAGCAGCCTTCACTAAATCATTGTTCTACATAGAAGATTATTCATTCTATTTAACCCATATGGTTCTAGGTTTCAGGCAATATCTATCAAATACCGCCACAGCAGATTTTTTTTTTATAATAATGAAAAACTGAACAAAAAAGTTTGTAGTTCGTAGAAAAAAGTTGTTATAAAATGACAAACTGTAATCGACATATTTCAGAAGTTGCTTATTTCAAAAATAACCCGTTGTACTTAACAATTAATATCAGAGCAACGTATCAAATCAAATAATATTTATTTATCAGAAGAATAGTACACAATGCCAGATAACAATGGTTATACATACAGCGCTTAGATACTAAGAATAAAATTTTGTATGAATCACTGAAGAGTAATGGTGACCCCACACTAGGAATAGACTGTATCGTGGGCGACACGACATTAATAGGCATTATATTAATTTTACAATTTAAGCAGGCAATCTATTGTCTATTGTTTGCAAGAACGTTTTGGCTAAAACATCCTTGATTGTTTGGTTTTAATTGAAATAATTATATTGAATTTTGATACAATGTCATGCATGGGAAGTGAAATCAAATTAGAACTTAATTAGTGATACAATTCATGCAAAAATCTACTTGTTCCGTTGACCAGTTCAACCATGCAAGTTTCTTTAGATTTAAGATATTAAGCTGCATGTAAGAGTGGAGTTTTTTTTCCGCTGCCTTTTTCTCCACTACAAATACGGCCCGAAGGCAGCGGCTAACATAGTAACATTGACATTCAGCAAACAGAATGTAAATTCTTTACGTTGAAATAAATTATTGATTTCTGATAGTATGCTGCATAAAATAAAATCGGTAGTGGAGAGATACCTGACTGTTAGGTGAGGCGTCGCCACACATGACGCTGGATGGAAAACGACGAGTGAAAGTGAACTAACTACGTTTATTGCCAAAAACACACTTTATACATAAATATATAGACATCGCTTCAGTAGGTCGCAGTCTACCACAGTGATGCTACTCGTTTGACACCACGCAGGGGTCACATGTTGGGTAACGAGGGTAAACGCCTATAGACGCGAGAAGCTTCGGCCCCCGGTATTTTGAGAACTTAAGATCCTACTATACGAATATATATCCTTATCCGCCTATCGATGATAGTTTCATGCTACGAAAGATGCTACGATATGGCTACGATCCATTCGCTGGCTACGACGCGAAAAAAGACATCAACGCGCTCACTGCAATTAAAAGTTCGACAATTTTTCGCGCAAAGTAAAAGCTTCAGTTAGATGCCTGTTTCACAAGACTATAGTTAGGTGGTTAACATAAGTAACGCTTTCTTTCACGTAGCATCTTCTATGGGTAAATCATCATCAACCCATTTATGTCCCCACCGAGGGGCACGGGTCTCTTCCCTGAGGAAGGTATAGGCCATACTCCACCACGGGGGCCAAGTCCGGATTGGTGGAGGCTTGTAGACTAGTGGCTCGTCTACTGTCAGAAGTTGTCAAGCCGCCCTAAGGCCTCTGACTTGGCTTAACGACTGCCATCTATCGACGGCAGCCGGCACCAACAGCTTAACGTGCCTTGCGAAGCACGGAACCGCTCGGAAAAATGCCACTAGCGTTAGGCATAGACGGCGACCCATCCATGCACTGAACGCGCCCTGTGTTGCTTAACCTTCGTGATCGTTTATGGGTAAATGCCTCCCCCAAATCTGACCACATCTTCCTGTCCTGGGCCGACCCAAACCATGACGGTCGGTCGAGATCGTCACGTCACCATTGTCTTTTTGGTCTTACGCTATAGACGACCGTCTTATGCTATAGGTAATCGTTATAATCGTTAATTAATATTCATCATCATCCCGGTGTCAGTCCACTGCTGGACATAGGCCTCTCTCAAGACACGCCACTGAGCCCGATCTTCGACTCTTCCTTTGCAGTCATTATTTCAGTCATTTTAGCATAAGTAATTATTGTGCCTTACTATGTTGAAGACAAATAAGAATTTTTATTTCTATTTCACTGCTCATCGCTTTGCGAATGTCGTCGCTCCACCTGATCACAGGGCGTCCTACGCTACGTTTGCCGATTCGCGGTCTTCAGTCTAGAACCAGTCTACCCCAACGGTTATTGGTCCTACGGCTGATGTGGCAGCCCACTGCTACTTCAGATTGCTAATCCGTTGAGCTATGTCGATCACTTTAGTTCCCTTGGCGAATTACTTCGTTTCGAATACGATCCCGCAGAGAAACACCGAGCATAGCCTCTTCATAGCTCGCTGAGCGACTTTGAATTGGTGGACTAGTCGAACCGTGAGTGTCCACGTCTCGGTTCCGTGTGTCATGAAGGGTATTAAGTATTAACTGCAGCAATATATTAAAATGCATTAAACTAACTGCAAATCAGCAAGCAACATCCTTGGCTTAGTTCGGAAATCAGGAACCAATAATTTATTTCAACGTAAAGAATTTACATTCCGTTTGCTGAATGTCAATGTACTATGTTACTATGTTAGCCGCTGCCTTTAGGTCGTATTTGTAGTGGAGGAAAAGGCAGCGGGAAAAGAAACTCCACTCTGACCATCTTTTCTCAAATCATTACGTTCGTATTACATACGTAAACTAACATAAATACGTGCTGGCGCTTATGGTAGAGCGGATCATCATATCTGACACTTAAATCTCGCAGTGGCATAAAGTTCGCTCACGGCAGGATTTGAAAGCCCGGGGACTAAGTAATTTGGTTAGCACTAACGGTCAAGTTGTTTTACGGCCTACAGTTAGGTTAACGCTATTTTGGCTACAATAAGGGCCTATAACTACATGCACAATGGTAGGTTAATGCTATCTTGGGCTTTAAATTTTTGTCCACTACATATTTTATCAGTCTTACTTGCAGCTTTATTTCGTCCAAATAGGTTTAAAATGTAAGTCCGTTATTACTGCGTTTGCTAGTGCGTAACAAACAGTATACCATGCGAGAGGTCCCGGGTTCGAATCCCGGCTGGGGACAAAAAAATAAACCCCAGGTCTTGGATGTTTACATGTTTGTGATGTCGTTGTCGGGTTCCCACGACACAGGGTGTCCTAGTGTGGGGCCAGAAGCAATGTATGTGCCTGTATGTAAATGTTTATGTGTTTATGTTTGCTTAATATTCTGCCTAGATGGTGAAACTTACTCAATATAGATCTCAGCCTATTACATACAACATTGACATGCGATTTCCAATTAAAGTGCTTGTGTACGGTAAGCCCGAGATATCTGAATTTATCAACCAATTCTAAGCTTTCACAGTTACAAGTTTGTTTACTTGTTTACTATTATGGATACATTCATAAGTATGGCCTAATACCTTTATTTCTGTTTGATCGACATTTTTAGCCTTCTTGTTGTGCGGCGAAAAAATATGCATGTAGTTTTCCCGAGATTAAAAATTATAACATTATCATGGGCCCATTTCGTAATATTTTCAAAATCATCCTGTACTTTGTTAGCCATATCTGCAATGGTCTCGCCAGCATACAAAAGACACATGTCGTCAGCGTACATAAAAACTATAATGTTGTACTACGTTCGACATGCTGTACACGTGCTCAATCCATTTAGTGAATAAATTAGCCGACTTGGTATTACGTGGATCACACAACTTTTTGCGGTAGAAGAACTGAGTTGCGAGACTTGGTTTTTTTATAAGTTATGTTTTTTAATAGCTAACTATTACTACCAAATACCATTTCATTTGTCATTTCACCAGCATCATCACATATCTTGACAGTTGATTTCCAAGATTTCAGATTAACTCTTTAATTGAACAAGTAAGATCCATCCATCCATCGCTGTTTCATTTATCGCTGGAAGGTCAATTTTTAGGGTCCTTTAGTCAACAAGGAACCCTTATAGTTTCCCCATGTTTGTCTGTATGTCTGTCCGCGGCTTAGCTTAAGGAAGATTAGTATCAGAAAACAAAAATTTGGCATAGATATACATATAAATCCCGCCGACAAAACGGTAGAATAAAATGTTATTTATTTTAGGGTATGTCTTTCCCCTACGCGTAAATTTGGGAATTTTTTTTCTCGTATACCCCATAGTGTCGGGTATCACTAAAAATATACACCCATGTAGGAAAACTATTTTTCGAATTTAGTAGTAGCACATACAATGAAGTTAAAGGAAAACTATCACGGCTAAGTAGGCTTTACAAATTAACGAGTAATAGTCGACCAACTTATAAAAGGAAAACTTGGAACAAAAATTTAAAATTACTTGTTGTTGTTTAAAGCACGGAAGATACGTACTTAGTCTGTTTTTTATATCCTTTAATTTAATCACGAAGAATCCAAGCACGCTGCGTTACGCTGTCATATTATTTAACGAGGGTGAAAATTGCGTGTAAGAATAAAATGAAACGCCTTTAAAAATCCAATTAAGTATGGAACGTTTCAGATGGTACGCTCAAAAGGGGAGCATTGTTATTTCTGTGCGAGTTGGCTCTACTTGCATAAAATATACTGCTGTCTTACTTATTATTTCAACACAGAGGTAAAATAAAATAGTACGCACGCTTAAAAATATATTACGAGTATATTCATACGCGGATGGTAAGATTCCCATAGGAGCTGGTACATCAAAGGGCTCACGAGGGACGAGGAATCTGCTAAAGTGAAATACAACAACGACTGATCCCCCCATCAAAGTGATACGGAAATCCGCGGGCGTTTTTACACATTCCGGCGTATATTCGCCGCGGATTAGCTCCGTGGGGTGTACCCGCACGGCGCCACACCTGGAGACTGAGTTTATCGCCTTGTGTACCTATACAATTGTCCATCTTTAGTGTTCTGAATTCTACGCCTCCCGTTTTATGCCGTAAGAAAGATTCTTAGAAGCAAGATACATACACCTAGGCCATTTTCATTATCTTGTCTGCATTTTAGGTACTGTAGTATTGTTAGAACTAGTCTGTTCTAAGGCATTTAGCCCCTTTGTAGACCTTAATCAAATTTCCGAATTACTATCTACGAGCGCCGTATTGTAGCAAATTTAATTTAAGAGGAAGCCTTCATCATAGAGCATTTGCGTTGTGAATAGCTAAGTATATCAATTAAGCAAACCGTTTATATTAAAGATCGTAATTTGTAGTTGAAACCTTTATTTTAAAGTGCATTTAAAGATGTCCTATAAATATTGGCATATTGACATGAGTAGAGGGACTGGTTTAATTCATATTTTTAAAATTTCCAGACATTTCCTTGATTGGTACCTACCTACATTAACATAATACGATATATTCCTGTTGTAAAGTTTTAAAATGAGTTATTAGTGTACCTGTGCTGATTCTAGTAGCATAAATAAAAACACCAGCCAATTGCCGGCCGGCAAGTAATTTGATCGCACTATACTTCGCAAAAAATACGTTCCAATTGTTGCAGATCTCTGGAATCGTAGGTCTTTTATAATGCACACGTTTGGAATTGTTTTTGTTTATTTATTTCATTGTTGCAAAATAATAAATGAATTAATTTTTCGTGTTATTTCACAACAGATTTATGAAAGTGTGCACCGTAAAAATATTTTGCCGTTTATTTCACTTTATGTATATTTTTGTTATATTTGTGTCCTTTTACAACATGGAAGTGTGCACAGTAAAAAACCTTTTGCCCTTTATATCACCTTCTGTCTTTTGTTATATGAAATAGAGTATAGTGTGCAATAAAGAGCTTTCTATTTATCTATTGTCATAGTAAACCATGAATTGTAGTTGTATTAGGCCCTGGGCTTACTTCATGTGCCGACCTTCTAGACGGGTTTTTGGTCAACCGGTCTTAATGTTTAATATTTCAGCGTCCACTGTAGGCAGAGGCTACGACTTCACCCCGACAACAATTAATTCAACACGGAACTCGCAGAAATGGAGCCGATCACTGTTTGTGTTTAATTAAAATTATGCTGATATACAGAGCCACCGCGTCTTTCATTTCGCTTTTTATTCATAACCGAGCGTGAGCGAGGATTATTGTTTAACACCCCCGTTTACCCTTTGTTTGATCCGACGTCAGATATTTTATGCTTGTTTTATATTCGAAATACTTTAAAACACCGATTAATTAAGCAGATAATATATGCACGAAAGCACACTGTTTCCAGAGCGTCGGTTTCTGAATTGAGCAATTCACTAAGTAAATACTGAAGTAACGTTCTGTTCATGCTCTTTTCTGAGAAGTTAGAAGAGACAGCACTACAGTTAATCATTTACTTAGCGAAATTCTCAATTCAGAAATTGACCATTAGTCTAATAAAGACCAATAAAAGAAGTACTTAAATGATAAAAGTCACTGCTCCGCTGACTACATGCCATTAACGTACAGCAGAAATATTTAGATCAGATCGTTTGAGGGGAGACGCGATCGTCACCATTAAATCCCACGTGGCTAGTTGGATAGGTCACGAAATATACGTGGAATCTGAAATATCACGGGATATTTATAAGGATACAATTTACTAAGTATACGGTAGGTGGAAATAGAAACACTAAAGGGCTATTTAAAAAAAAGTTTGTCCTTCGGTCCAATAAAGTGTTATTGTTACACTTTATTATAGAATATATACATAGAATATTTATATATATACATTTACTAAATGAGTGGAAAATAAATTTTTGGTGGCATAATTTTGTACTTCAAAACGTTTTCCGAACTCTTACAAATATATTTTAAGTGCAATAAAAATATCAATAAATAAATAGTATACTAGCTTTTGCCCGCGACTTCGTCCGCATGGAATGAGTAATTTTTGGGATGAAAATTATGTCCTTCTCCGGAACTCAAACTATCTCCATACTAAATGTAATCTAAATCCGTTTAGCTGTTATTACGTGATTAAGTAACAAACATCTTCACAAACTTTCACATTTATAATATTAGTAGGACATGTTGGGCCGGAGAGCCGAATAGCTGAAGTAGGTAAACGAATATCAATTTAGAGCCGCGCTGGAAAGAATATTGTATTACAGTTTGCCGAGGGACAGCAGGTAATTTGTTAGGGCCGACGAGTGTCGAGGAGTCATATTGTACATATTGTACTGAACATGCCGTGTTACCTTTCTGAAATAAGTAATTTTTGTAGAGCGCAGGCCTTCTCTCAGAGAGAGACAGAGAGAGAGAGAGAGAGAGAGTATTAATGTAATAATGTTTTCTAATAGTTTTTCGTGTTAATTGGTAATATAAATGAGAAATATAATTTAAAAAGAATTAATTTTCTGAATTCAAAATTAAGTTTAATTAAATTACGTTTGATCGGGATCCCAGACGTACGTCTAGAACGTACGTGGGATCAAACGTGAAAGTGATCATAGTTAATTGCTACATACCTATAACATTATTTAATAGAGACATGCGCGCATAATCAGTAGCTTTTGTCAGGAGGCAATTTGTAGAAGGTTGTCATGAATTGGCTAGGCGCGAGGCGTAAAGGCTAAGCTGGTTGCAAGTAAGTGATTTTAATTTGATGTAACGTACTTTCATACCGGTCGGCGCGGCGCGCGGGCTCAGTGTCCGCACGGCAGTCGACTCACGCGCAGCTCACCGGCGAGCCTAGAGCCCAACGAAAGGTTCTAAGACATAACTGTCGTATCGTCCTAGATCCACTAAAACTCTGAGGAAGTGTCGGTTCAAAGTGCAGTTCCCTGACCATTTAATATTCGCCTGGAATTTGGAATTTTACTGTTGGAGGTTTGTCTTATTTTTCTTGTTTATTAATAATTTTAAAAGTTTTTTTACGATTGTCGCGGATAACTCTATCGATACTGGCTTGACATGGTTCATGTAAAAATGCTGCCCTTTCTTAAGTTGTGCAACAACACTGACGCAGTCAAGTAAAGTGACTACAGACAAGCGGGGGCGGAAACTACCGATACTCTAATGCAACGGATTGTAGAGGGATATAAAAGTGTGTGCAGAAAAGTAACTTAACAGTTTTTCTCTTGGAATATATTACGTAGGCTTCCTTTTAATTAATAGCCTGCAGGCATGATTAATAGAGATAAGTGGCACATGGCGCTCCCGGTTGCGCGTGTCTCTGTCAAGTTATGTCATAGTGTGACAAGTGCAACAGGCACAGGTAGGTACATTATATCACCACCCAATGAGACTCCACTCACCTTAACGGGGAATTGTGACATGAACAACTCTGCTAAAACATTTACCGTGTTGTGTGCAACTCCTAATAGCTCCTGAGAGTTAGGACATCAACCCACAGTCTGCTAGTTCTAGACTCTACATGTTTCCTCATAAAACTCTTTGAGGCATTTCCATTTCACAATTTGAGGATAATATTTAGGTAAATATCGAGTTACTTATTGCCAAATTTTACTCGTTTTATGTTCACTAAGCGTACAATTAAAAAAAGCAGTTAGGTAGGTATGGTATAACCCAGTAAATCAATGCAACGGAATTCAGGTAAAATCGTTGCAGCGCGGCGATCGGTTGCGTAACCGCAGAGAACCGGTCCTGTTTTGTTGCCGCTCCATTTCAGGCGCTTGTTCCAAACTGCGTGTAAAGTGGAAATGTCGAAAACTAACGTGTGCCCGTCACCCGCCCCCAATACATCCGACATTTCGTAAGTATTGACTTATGGAGTGCCAATAAAATGCCGCGGCCGGAGTCATCTCTCTAAGCACGCCGCAGCGCTAACCCGCCGGTGAACTTTCACCATTTGTTAGTTTTACCTCGAGGTGATGTTACTGCAGAGCTTGCGTCACGTGCACGGTGACACGGCTCCGGCTCACCAGCTCATCGCCTCCAGTGAATCTATACTTTTACTTTCGACGCAACAATGCCGTTACACGTGACGCTAATTACACTCCTGAATAACACCTAGGTGCTCGATGATTGATCACTTTCCTTGTTAAAGATTTTTACATACTATTTGAATGGTGCCTTCCGAGTAGGGTCGACCTGTGAACAATGGAGGGGTATTTTATTAGTAGAATGGAGACCATTAAGTGAGCGTTAGTGCTCGCACCCTTCCAATGAATCACTGGAAGCAGTGGTAGTGCATGTGATTGGATAGATTGAAAATACCTGTCCGGAATATCAGTCTCTGGACCTCGCGGGACCGCTCTGCAATGTCTGCCTCGCCTACACGCACAACGAGCCTCATACAAAATTCAACGCATGAATATAAACATTGTCATTTGTGTGACATTAGAAATCCTCAGAAATTCTGTCAGTCAACACGTTCCAACATCATAAATTCATGCCTGCTTCCAGATGCCTACACCTGGGAAATCTGTGTGTTTTTTCTCCGCAAATAAAGTACAATTAGTTCGTAAGAACTTTTGTTGAAGTAACTCGGGAGCTCTGAGAAATAATTATTATGTAGGTGTATACGTAGTAATCGAAAGTTGGGACGGAAAAATTTTGTTGATGCCCAGCCTAGTAATTGATTTACAGTCTACTCCAAGAAAAATATAGCACATCTTTATGGTTTATGGTAAAGTGACCACCCACTTTCCCCGGTCCCTAGTAAATTTGTTAATGAGCCCTACAAGGCGCCAAGTATTTTTCCAACACGCTCGTCGAAGATAACACTTTTCTTCTCTTTATTTATTTAGACTACAAATTTGAGAACGTTTCGACGAGTATTTTTTCAAATAGTTAAAATGCAAAATGGCCCATATCTCTTTGTAGGTGACGTAAATTTTCATGAGGTAGAGATTTGCTTGCGTGCTTATATAATTTTAACGATCGGCGCATTGTGTTTGCTTATTACTTCGGTGGTTATAATAAAGCTTGCGGGATATAAGAGCTATCTCAATAGGTCGTAAGTTCAAGGTTATTGTCTGTTTTAGAATTATTACCTACTGAGGTAATAATACAATAGTTTTAAAATAGACAATAACCTTCCTCACGCGAACAAACCTCTAGGTACCTAAAGGAAAATGAACTGAAAGTTCATAAAAACCTATCACACCAGTAGACCACATCACCGTTGTAATTTAACTGAAACTGTACTCATGCATGTATCCCGGAGGCGTGGGCAGAGACCTGGGCCTAGATTCTGTTAATGCATTGTAGTAACATGACAACTGCATGAACATGGCGGTTTTCATTTCATGGCTGCTTTAAGTCTACGCGGGCACACCCATCAAACCTTCTAGGTGTCAATGGTACGAAAAAACACGTCACGTGACCCGACAGTGTACCTGTCATTATACTACAATGCACTAACAGAATCGAGGCCCAGGTTTTGCCACTTGCTACATGCCTAACATACCTTTTTCGCATTTCCATACGATCGCTATAACGGAAGGATATAAAGTCAAAGTAGGTACTTAATTAACCCCAACGCCCCACATACTAAGGGCCAATTTTTTTTTAGTCTAAATCATACGAAAAGACAGTGACAACATCAGTTTTATTCTCCAGTTAAGTTTTATCTGACTATTGAAAAATCCGGAAAAATTCAGCCGCGCGAGCAGCGCTCTTTTAGGTATCGTAGCAGTAAATTAAAAGTTTGCAAAAGGTATTCAAATTCATTACACTCGCGAACTTCGCCTCCGTCCTCTGAATCTGTTACCTTTGTTGGGCGAGTTAATGAGGAAATGATCACTAATGAGTTCACGTCGGGGAGTCAAGCAGCTGGTCAGGTCAAGCGGGTAAAACTTGGCGGGTTTGGAAAACGGGATTGCGCTCATTTAGAAATGCAGTGTCAGCAAGTTGTTTAGTTGTATAGTCGGGGGCGGCCGCGGTATCATTATTGAAATACCGAGCAAGTTGCTAACAATGCTTACGGAAACTTGCCGACGGCACGCCGCAACTAGCTCTAGCCAAGTATGTCCGCTCTAATAAACGTCATACGCACGCGTGGACCGAACAAAGGCAAGAGGGATAAAGGCCTATACCCGTTGTGTTATTATGTGGCGTTAATTGAGTCAACTTCACTCCACATACGAATCGCCCTGTATCTGGAATCTAGCTCTATTATTAGCTAAATTGGCACGTATAGTTTTGATTGCCAAATAATATAATATAGTACCTTGCAGGTTATGCATACAAAGCACAGATTAAAATATCGAACTTATGATAACAGTTATTAAGATTGTATGTTAAGACAGTAGGTACAAAGTTAGGTTATGCCAGAGACGTGCAAAATTTTACCGGTGACTAGAATATTGCTGCGCACAGGCGACACTGTTGCCAAGCGGTCGAAGCCCAGCCTCCTGCGTCTGCATAATCAATCCATAAAGCTCCGAATATCAAATGTAGGTCATGCATTCATATTCATGCTAATGTACCGGCGATATGACTCCGAGAAGGCTATATTTTATCTTTATACAGCTATAATTCTAATCTTTAGGAGAGAAATGTACATTGCGCTATCTTGCCAAAACAAATATAGTACCTATAGTGACTGTCTCGTTCGTCTAGCCGTTAAGGTGCTTAGCTACCAAAACAGAGGTCGTGGGTTCGATTCCACTGGGGTCAGCCGTATTTGTACAAATGGCTTCAGTCTGGGTGTATTTTCATGTTTGTAACGTCCTTGCCTGGTTACCATAGCACAGGGTATCCTAGTTTGGGACCAGGTCAAGTGATTGTATTGTGTGGAAGTTATTATTAAATCTTTTTAAGGAGAAAATAAAAAAAAATCGTTTACACTATCTTGTGAGTTTAACATAAGTAATCTCTGGTTTTTCGTACGTTATTAATCTGTTATCAAAATGGTCAATTGGTAATTTGACATACTTACCTAAAAACAACTGAAAACCGTAAAAGATTGTTACGCGTGTGAAATTAAGAGTAATTAATTATATTAAGGTTTTCTTGTTCCTAAAGTCAAAATCCCTGGATACCCAGTGTGGTTGTCACTGACTCTATAACTTCGACTTATTTTTTTTTAAGTTTATAAATTTTCTTACTTTATCAAAGTCTAGAAAATTTACTGAAAATGCAAAGAGTGAAATGATGTATCGTTTCCATTACGTAGGCTAGCGTGGCAGTGCAGCAGGGTCGCGCTTTAAGTAATTGTATGAATAATGACACGAACATTTAATTCAACTAAATGAAAGACGGCGCAGGCTTCCGCTGAGAAAACCGGAAGAAATACCTTTCAGAGGGTTAAAGATTAGGACGACCGGGAACAATGAGTCATTGTTATTATACGTTTTTGACGTCAAACCTTTTCTTCTTTTGAAGGGAAGTTCTATTTATAGTGACTAACGTTTCCCGCGACTTCATTTGCTCGGAATACTGATGAAAAGTACAAAAAGTGTAAATAGCTTTGATCAAGACTTTTTACGAGTCTTTTTAGTTGTTTTTGGGGGAAAAAAATTTAGTAAGTTTTTTTTATTAGGTACATCTGACCTGTCTTATGTACAAACTACCTACCCACTCTTATCTTCTTTCAGTCCTGTCCATCCTAAGGTTGTCTGGAAGATATCGCTTTTAACTATAAGACCGCCGATTATATATCTCTTCAAATTTCTGGTGTGCAATAAAGCGTTTTTATCTATCTATTACGTATTTCTGAATTTTGGCTCGAACTCACGCGAACGAAGTTGGGGGCAGAGCAAGTGAGTATTTTCATAAAAGCCGAGTGCGCAAACGCTTTCATTGTGTAAATAAAATAGAGTTGAGTGCCAATACCGCGACGGGTGCCAGCTGCCAATCATCAGGGATTCCCCTTTACTCTCGATATTATTGTGTTCCAAATTGTCCAACAATCACGTGTAAAAAGTAACGGCTCAGTAAATGTTTTAGTTGTAAGAAAAATCATTAAGCTTATTTAGACTTTAGATCGCATCGAAAGCGCAAGGTAATAATCTATTCTATACATTTTAATGAATCTGTACATAGAATATGTTTAGAAACAAATTAGCGCCCTATGGCCCTAAGTTCTATTATAACCATCATATACTACCGGATAACATATCACACTAACATCGGGATAAGAAAATTACAATAAATACTTTCTTTAGTTGGTAATAAATTTACCACTATGAATAACCTCGTGACGCAACCGACGCTATAGGAAAACCAATATTAGATGACCTCTGAGTTCTCAGTAGGTACTAAGAGAGTCAATCGGTTGCTATGGAAATCAAAAAACTTCAGCGGGAACAAAATATACATATTTTTTTATTATGACTCTACACGGTTTGCGCCTAGCCAGTGTCAAGTGTTTGGGAGGTCAATCCCATATTAATGAACAGATAAAACCGAATCGTCCAAAGACATTGTTTCTTTTGTCTTTCTTAATCTTATTTGATGTAAATTTTTTTTAAGAGTCAGGCGTAAAAACCAACATAAAACTAATAAAATACGTTCCGAAACGTAAAGATTTGATCCTCATCTGACCGGAACATAATTTTTTTTTCTTATAAAACAATGTATAAATAGAAAATATTGATTGAAAAAATTTTCATCTTTTACGCAAAAATAAACTACCTAATTATGATTGTCGTAGTGGTACAGTGTCACGTTACGGCGGGTTATGTGGAGGCACAACCCCTTGTTTTAGGGAAAGTCATAGGCTTCCATTGCTGCTTGAAATATTTAAGGCATCGATTCAGTTCAGGGATTATTGGCAATTCGGCAAGGATGTTTGTCCAAGCTTCAGGTATTCGACTTGCCGGAAGAAGAGGAAATAAAGCACAAAGTCTAATAATTTTTCTGCCTTCTCTGGAACAAGTTGTGTTAAACTCTTTGGGCTTCTTCTAGATAGCGTTATTAAAATGGTAAAAACAGCCACTAATATGCGCTTCCAGAAAAACATTTTTGACGCCGTTTATTTGGGCCTGCTCGTAATCACATTTAGAAACATTAAGATTCATGCCAAGTAAATCCCGACATAATTTCAAAAAACGAATGTAGGTAGCTTCATACTTATTCGGCAGTAGTCCGTATACTAAAGGTACCAAGTATAGTAAAGGTTTCAAAAATTAATCTCACGGAACCCAAATACTTTTGGCGTGCCCTATAAAGAGATACGATAAGATAAGATAACATAAGAATATTCTTTATTGTACCAGGAAAAACACAAACATGAAATATTTACAAAAATGCAGTACAATTGGCGGCCTTATTGCTTATAGCAATTTCTTCCAGGCAACCGACGATGGAGAGTTGCTGAAGGAAAAGTGCGTTTTTGATGGAACAGAATTTTATTATTATTTTATTATTATTATATTTTACACCATTACAACATTACAGTAATTAGGTACACCAAAGCGTTACAATATTTTAACTGAACACTACCTATCAAACATCTTATAGCATTCTCTTATATACCGGTATTTAGGTTACATGTCGTCCCTCTTTTTTTAAATTGATAAGATCGGTCCAAAATCAATGGACCCATCTTTCTTAAATTTTTTCAATGGTCTGAATGATTTTATTCATTTCACACACAATCGCGATCAGACCCGTTAAATTTGTACATGTATGCGAAAGAAGTTTGGCAGAATCATGGCAAGTGGCAAACCCGACATGACACCGTTTTTAGGATTCCACACCCGAATGGTGCCAAACAGGACCTTATTACTAAGACTTCACTGTCCGTCTGTCTCTCACCAGGCTGTATCTCATGAACCGTGGTAGCTTGGCAGTTTGCCTTTTTTGCACGATATTAATAACGGCAATAGGTAGGTTCTTTAATAAATAATTAGCTTTAATAAATAATTAAATTAAAATAAAATAAATATGTTAGGAGAGCTTCCATACAAAAAACGTGATTTTTTTGCCGTTTTTTTTTATCTTTGTGTTGTATAGATAATGGTACGAAACCCTTCGTGCGTGAGTCCGACTCGCACTTGGCCGGTTTTTTTTTTACATAAAGTCAAAGAACCATTAGCTTTCGTCATTTTTTTTTGACGAAAGCTAATGGTTCTGAAACAAAAAAGGGAGGGGGAGGGGGTGCAGTGGGGTGCGAGCCTCCCGCGATAAAAAAACTCACCCCAAAACCTGTAGTTAGGTCATGTTAGGTTGCTTGTGAACTCACGTAGTCTCACTCACCATATTAAACACAATTACTCTCCTTTCGGTTTCGCCGCAGTCGGGTAAAATTAATAACTGAATAGGCACTTTGTCTCGTTAAAGTTTACAACGCACGATGAGACATTGAGGCTTTGTTTTTAGTGCAAACTATCTATTTTAGAGCTGTTTTTTATTTATACCGCGGCAAAAACTATTTTATGGTCAGATGTATTTTTATTATACGGGGTTTAATTTATGGTAGTCTAACAATTTATTCTCATCGCGAAGTAGCGTTATTTACGTGAGAGCCATTATTTTATAGTGATTTCCTTTTTGAAAGAGCCTTTAATCGGGTCCCTTAGTCAAATTAATGTCGAGAGTACAGGGGCTTGCCGCGATGTGAAAGCAATTCGCCGCGCTCCCTTGACGACTATTAACAAGGCGTGAACATATCACATGTCACGTTTGCCACGTACTTAACGTAATGGGAGGCTCGGCACCTGCCACGTAAAGTTATGCTTCCGCGCAAAACTCGTCTAGACAATGCGACGTTAAGGTCTATCCACGTTACAACGGTCCGGTTACGTGCGGGCGGCACGATTTCAATCTAAAATAATCCTTATTTAAGAAGTTAGAGACTACAATACAAGTGCAAAAAAGGCTGTTCCCGCGTGTCGTGCTCGTCGGCCATACGTGGCCGGGCTTTTTTCGCTAAAATGGTAATATATAATCTTAACAGTATGAAAGGTTGATTTTAGTTTGTAAAGTTGCGGCTACGTGTCGCTGGTCCGGTGTAAAGTGGGTAGTACTTTATGGCCCATAAACACCGTACAACTATTCATCATCAATATTTTTTTAAGAGTCTCGACTCTAATGTACCATTTGCTTTAAACACCACTTTTTACGCAGAAATAGATTCTTATCGTTTTATAAATCACAATTTCGCAGTGAAAATATTGCGCTGTATTCGCAAACGGATTACTCGCGGATGGAGTCAAGCTTGAGTTTATTTTGTTTACTCATTAAATTTTCATCGTGGAATATCTATTACCGAGTTTGGTGGTGAACCGTTTCAACTAGGATTAGAAGAGCCCACAAAAAAATTGAAATTGAATATCGTACAACTCATATTTAGAGATGGCTCGGGAAGCATGTTCGCCGAGGAATGTTCTGGTATGACGAGATCTTATAAATTGCATATGGTGTCTTTGTTCAATTAATCCCGCTCAGTTATTTGCTATAATTCACACATATATGTACTGAGTGTACAGTAAATTATTTGAATAAAGATAAATAATAGTCTGTTTCCAATTTTAAGTTCCCCGTTGTCCTTAACATTTTCCCCTGCCCGTCACTACTATACGAGGTGTTGATTTGTAAAGTAACGCACAACCCAGCGTATACTTCATTCTACTCATCAATACGAACAACTTTTACTGTGGGACCAACTCTAAAAACTAAAAATAAAAACAGCTGTTCCATATATTTGTTTCAGTAGGTATCGAATTTTAGTATGGCTCAGCCATTTTTTTTCGCGATTTAGAGGTCGACCCGATAGTATAAGTTATTCGTGTATCAACACGAATTACTCATCAGTGTAGAAAGTACCCTGAGCCGGGCGATACTTTACAAGTCAACACGTTATATATTACAGCGAATGATATCGTAATGTAGCATGACTAGGTATACAGGGTTTCGTCATTAAATTTTGTTCTAGAACTTTGTAAAATCCCATTTGCCACATTTTTATTTTTATTTTGGTAGTAGTGCTATCGGATAGTTAATTCTTAAAATCATTTAAATTGAATAACATGACAATAACTTGTGTTGACTAAGACACAAACTAACTAGGACACTCTGCTCGATGGCTACCAGACAAGGACATTAGAAACAAGGAATATCATCCAGACTGACGTTATTTGTACAAATTAACCCACGACCTCTGGCATGAATGAACCAACGAGGAGCCAAAACAGAATGGACTTTCTTCTATGTACGAAATGATTTACCGAAGGCTGAAGGTATTGTACTAAAGGCGCAAACTTTATAAAATCTTTAAACTCTGATATTATTTCGAATTATATCAATCTGAGAAAAGAAACGGAACAAAAATTGTTGGAAAACACAAACTTTAATAGACATGTGTAGCAATTGCGTATTTTTAAAGTAAAGTATATACTACATTTTAGTCCAATGAAACAAGTCGATACTTTGCACTTACTAATGGCAAACCCTATTCTAAATTAAAACTTAGAGTAATTAAGTACTCGAATTTATTTATCACTGCTCACCAGAGTTATTTGAATAGTTCGCTAAAGCAGCCTGATAGGAGAGTGCAGTTCACTGTAATGTTTGAATAATTCCCTCGGAAGAACAATCGGCAATCGAGGGAGAGATCGAGCGCGCTGGTTGCGAGAGTATACCGGAAAACATCACGAATCCGACGAATTAGACTGCTTTTCCCTACTTTGAGTGTATGAGTTTTTAAAACAATCGATCTTTTTCACAGCTTTTCAGGCGTTTTCTTCTTAGCGTGTCATGGCAAAACAATTTTCATCAAAGTCTTTTTTATTAAACAGTTGTGGACCACAACTGTTCAATAACTGGGTTAGCTGCTGCGACGCTGACTGCGTTATCACTTGCAATCATTAGGCCCTCCTGAAAGCAGGTGTTACGGCACGCAGGGCACGACGAATGATGGTCCGCGAACCCCCTCCTGGACATGTTATCCTTACTTCGGCCGATACGGGTCCGCAGCCAGTTCAGGGATTTCCATATTGCCCAGGGCAATTTATGTCCAGGGAAGCTCTCCGACAGCAACACAAACGGGGTAGGCAAAGAAACCGCCTGGGCCCAGAGGTTGCAGCTCGCTTGCGCTAGCCTCGTGTTCAATCGATTGACGCATTTTAGAAAGCTGCTTCGGCTTGGCAGCCTTTGACGCACTGGGGCATTGGTGTTGTAGTCAGTGTCCATTTTGAATTTTTCCATGGAGCTCGCCACAGCCCTGCGGATGTGTGGGGGCGCAATGACAGTCAGTGGAAACATCAGTTGTACCCGGGTCGGTTTGAGGCAACCAGTATTAAGCCGGCATATTTCATTCCTTTATCGATTAGAACGTTTTAAAGGCGTATTGTCTTATTTTCCACGTGCAAATAGGTAAACCGATCGATCTGTTACTATCGTATGTGATCGATACGTTAAAACAGACACCTGAAAGGTATTTTTTTAACGTATCGGTCCTAAAGGGCTTAACTGGCGAAGCCGCAAACCAGATTCTCTTGTTTATATCAAACATTCACAGGAGCATCTCCTGTGTAGGAATGTTCGTAGTATACCTAAGTGTCACTTTTCAGAATCAACTCCCGGGTGAAGTCGAGATAAGTTTACAAGAAACTTAGAAGTGTTTTTTTTTTCTTTCCACAGATCAACTCAAAACAATAGACTTCTGGTGCTAACGCCTGTGACCTTGTGCGCAAGATGACTTGATATTGCCCCTCAACTGAACTGCAAATAAAATGCTTCATAATTCAACAATAATGTTTAGAGCCGTGACTTTGCTAGTGCTTGTGAGTGTGGTAAGAGGGAGTGTGAACGAGACGCGGGGGAGCTCCCGCATGGCGTGGATGAAGAGCCTACTGGACCATCATGACTGGCTAGACCTGGTCAGCAGGAGTAACGCTACTGAAGACCTGACGGAGCAGTGCCTCGAAGATATGAAGAACTATATCACTGCACTGAACAGCGGGAAGGTGTGGGCGTCCAAAAGTAAGTCAACTTAGATATTTGTCCTGAGGACTAAAAGCCTTTAAAACGTATAGTTTAATTTCACCAAAGTCTCATGTCTTGATAGTTCAGTGTAATAGTAACAACATTCTGATACGGAGTATCTGAATTCGGCCACCAAATATTCATATTCATGTTAACAAAAGATATTTACAGTTAAAGGTTGGAAACGTTTATTTTAAAGAAGAAGAAGAAATATTCCCCATTGTTCTGCTGGAATATTTCTACGAAAGCGTTTTAAGGGGTTACATTCAATAAAACTAGCCAGTGAAAAAAACACATCTTTTTTTTCAGATATTTTTTGCACAATGTGTCAGATCTCTCAATCACGTTAATAGTGACTTATAGGACCCACGACCGAGAGCCTAGGTTCAGGGACCTGGGAATAGATAACGGCCGTTTTTGGTGTTAATGCTATCTAATGCAGGGTTTTTTGCCTTAGGTTCACGGCTTTGGGTACTAAAAATCACTATTAAAACGTTTAAGATAACGTGATCTGACACTTTTTACAAAAACAATCTAAAAAAACCGGCCAAGTGTGAGTCGAACTCGCGCACGAAGAGTTCCATCAAGAGAAAACCGCAAAATATCACGTTTGTTGTATGGTAGCGCCCCTTAAATATTAATTTTATTTTAATTTAACTATTAATTTTTGAAGCGAATATAAAACTAAATATTCTGTGAATATTTCAAGCGTCTAACTGTTGCCGTTATTTATATCAAGCAAAAAGCGGCAAAAAAATTACGTTTGTTTTATGGGAGCACCTCCTAAATATTTTTCTGTAATATAAATTTGTTTTTAGTATTTGTTATTATAGCGGCAACAGAAATACATAATCTGTAAAAAAAATTCAACTGCCTAGCTATCACGGTCCACGAGATACAGCCTGGTGACAAACAGACAGACAGATAGACGGACAGTGAAGTCTTAGTAATAGGGTCCCGTTCAGCACCCTTCGGGTACGGAACCTTAAAAAAGGTGTTCCTTTGGTGCCGCTAGTTTTACTGCATGGAGCACTTTAACACGGAATTTACTCGTAGATATCTTGGCAACAAAAGTAAAGAAAGATTTTACAGGGGCTTAATCGCTATCGAAGCCTCTGAGTTATTAGAAGTGTTTGATTTTCTGAGTAGGTAAATAAATCTGCTAAGTAAATATCACATGTCATCGTTCAGGTCCGAAGAGCCCCACCAAAGCTTCAAAACACTCAAAATCAATTACGTAAATTACATTCGAAAGCTTCTCGATTGATTAAGCCCCTAGAGTTGGCTTTTATCTTAATTAATTGAATGGTTATTAAGAGAGAACAACAGAACTTTTTTATTTTTCACGTTGCCGATGATTAATTAGCGTGTTTTGCAATCGCGCTGGATATATTGTATCGGACGTCGTGACGTAACCAGGGAGAGTTTAGGGAAAGTTTAGGGATTGACGGGACTAGGTATAATATTGTCCGATAAATAACTTGACCAAATGACTATAACTTCGCAATGATATATTACAGGTCGCGGTGGGGATGCGGAATGTGACTTAAATACTGTATCTCCGGATTTTAGTATTTCAAAACGAATTCACGCGTCCATCGCAAACTCATGCCTGATGCGCTGATGTTTGTTTAAGTTTCTGCTGGGCAATATACTTCATAGAAAAGTTTAGAACTCATACCCTACACTCGTTTTGGGTCTTCATTAATCATCTACTTGTCAACATGAACAACTTTTACTGAGGGGACCACTTAGAAAATCGCGAAAAAACTACCAGCTGTGGAAAAGATAATAATTTTGCGATTTTGAACCTCACTTTCCAGAAGTTTTCTTTAGGGGGAATTTAGTTTCACTTACGGAGATTTAAATAATATGATACCTTTAGCCGTTGACCAAGAACGGATCATTAGGTATGAGTTCTAATCTCTTCTACGAAGACTTAGAAGAGTCGACTAAGGGCAAATAGCGGAGAAATAGTCTGGACACGAATATGGAATGGGCACTGTCCTAAAATAATAAAGATCTATTTCTATAATTTTTTTTTGAGAAAACTCTGAGATTCTGGGCCGAATATTTTGGTTTGGGCTACTTTAAGGAAATATGTCATCAAAACAAACAATACTAAAAATAATCCTAATCTGTGCAAATGTAGAAGTTTTTTTTTGCAGAGTACCGAGATGTTAACATCTTGTTGTTTTTTATGCAAATACATTAAACCTTCTTTCATTCACGTGTGATGCAAACTTCAGAAGGTCAAAAGAAAGTAAAAAAAAATCAAAAAACAAAAAATACAGATATTCACAAAATACGAGAAATTAGTGTATATTATCACAGAGGAAAATATTATTGATATTTTATTATAACATCATATTAACTGATGTTATACCTTTAAAATGATATGATATTATACCTTTAAAAGGACAATGCCCATTATGCAATAGGCAGGCATAAATTAAGCAGTTGTAGCTACCGCTACACGATATAAGTTAATATAAGCTAATCCGCCTTCAGTTTGATCAACTTCAAAAAAAAGGAGCAGCTTCTCAGTTTATTCATATATTCTCATAGACAACAAGATAGGGTAAAGGACTTTTTAACCGTCTTCAAAAAAGGAGGAGGTTATCAATTCGACGCGTATATATATCGAGGGGTGAAAGGCTAATTGCTTTAAGCGACATTTTGTGAACTTTACAGGAGAGCGTTTTAAAGTTTTAAAAAAAGAAAAAAAAATCGTAGTAAATCAGGTTTTTGTTTAATTTAGATTCTAAGTATACAGTTCTTTTGGAAATTAAATTTTTCATCTGATATTGTAGTTTTCAATCAAATAGATCAACGGGTTACAGAAATAAATGTCGCTTGAGTCCAAAATGCTCGTATGCTTTTTTTTTTAGGGTAAGGCAAAAAGACTTAAGCGACGGTTGCCCTTGTTTTTGGAGTAAGACCAAATGCTTTAAGATACAACAACTATCATGATTAGTGGAGGACTAAATAAGTCAAGGAGCTCGTAGTCGTGGTTTTCGAGTAGAGCTAATTGATTGAACTACCTAGCTATAGGTGAAATAGATTACATCTAATTAGTTGAAATACCAGTTCCATACTTATTTAGAAACAGGAAAAATGACTTAAGCAATGATCACTATTCTAATCTCGTTGACTTAAGTCATCATAATTTTGAACTTTGGTTGAATTTGGCGGTTGAATCCATAACCAAAATGTAACCGCATCAAAATTGGAGCAGCATTCATTATGAGATTTATGAGTGTTCGTTGATGTTTGGCGAGAATAAAACAAAAAGTTCAAGGAACAAAGTGTTTATTTATTAAATCATCAAAATTAGATAAACATTGAAGTTAAAGAAATTTCTTAACCATTTCTAATTGGAGTTATCACTCACTACTATTATTTTTAATAATTATAACCTACTAATACTGTAACAATCAGTCAGTTATGTTCTTAATAAGAAATCACAGAAAACTATCAGGTCGATAAATGCTTTGCACAAATATCGTTTAACAATAAATTATGCTTAATGTTCATAAAGTCAGCCTCAAAAATTTAACATCTTAATTGAGGATACTTAATTAAACAAAGCTAAGATAAGTAACATTCAACATAGTTTTTTTTACTTAGCGGTTTTACAAAATCAGTCTCATCTCATAATGATAATCATAATGAAAATGATCTTTAAATTAAAATTTCAACCGTTTTTTCTATCATTCTGTATCAAATTACTCACAATTCAATCCAATTATTGATTAATAGGTATAATGTGTACCGATATAAGCGTTTATGTAACAATATTGACCGAAATACATGAGTTACACAGGTTTAAAAGCTTACTTACCAATAATCTTCTTGCGCGTGACTCAAAAACAACGCGCGCGTCCGGCCTCCGTCATGGTTCGGCGATGACTAAAGCGCCCCCCGCGCGTGCGCCCCTTTATTCCCGAGAAGTTCTAAGCGCAACGCAAAGATTATACCTACGTCTTAAAGGACATCGTTAAACTAGTGTCATAGAAAAATGAATTTGCTGAACAGACGTTCGTTACTAATTGTAAAACAGGATAATTGATTCAAGTACAAACACTATTAATAATTGTTGAATTAAGCGACTGTTTATTGTAAAAAATGTAGGCCATAATTATCTCAAACGACCTGCTCTCTTGAATTTTCGAAGAGGGTAAATACTTAAAATGACTGCTCTTAACATAAAATAGAGCAAATCTAATTGATTCAAAGGCCATACTTTATTTATTTTTGGGGAGGGCTATTTGATTCAAACGACATTTCCCATATGTTTTTGTGGAGAGCTAATTGCCTCAAGCGACAAGCTTATATTTTTTTTGTGGCGGGCTAATTGCTTTAAATAACAAGGATTTGTGTATTCTGGGGCGAGCTAAATGATTCAACCTACTATCTTCTTTTAGTATAGAAACAGCAAAAAAGCGTTAACAACCATTTGAGTTTAAATACGAGAAAGGCAAAATGAGTTAACCAACTACCTACAGTATCTTAACATAGCTCAAGTCAACCATGTTTTAAAAAAAGGCACTTTTTGTGTCACTTGAGTCAGTAGCGGTGTAAAAATCAGCGTCAAATCTAATTGCCTCAAGCGCCAAAAAAGTGCTCAGATCGGCATGAAACCCGGCTCAAAAGACGTAGAAAAATTTGCTGATTCCGAATATATATATAACTCAATATCGCCCATGGTGTCGCTTAAAGCAATTAGCCTTTCACCCCTCGATATATTTTTGCTATGTTTTCGCACAACTCCGTCAAATCTTAACCGATTTCGACAAATCTTTTTGTGTTAGAATAGATATAACGTCCCATTGGTCCCATTTTGGTGATGATCTGATGAAGACTTTCAGAGATAGAGAACGGAAATCTTCAATGGCAAGCAGTAAATCAGCCCTAATGGGGCCAATCCTTTAGTAATATCCGTATCTTCTATCTATACTAATAATCTATTCTATACTAATAATAAATCTGTAAGGGTCGGTCATGGAGTAAGTTAGTTTGTTTTCAGAGATATTGTGTTTATAGGCTCAATATATGATACTGAAACTAATTTCACGATTTTTAGAATTTTTTTCTGTATGTGTGTATGTATGTATGTATGTTCCTCCATAACTCTTAAACCAATTATCCGAATTTGATGAAATTTGGTATAAAAACATATAGACATCTGGGACACAGGATAGGCTATTTAAATTCTAGCTCCAGTTATGATAAGACGTGGCCCCCATACAAATGCTGCTTCGTAAAAATCGAAATGTACGCGAACGGAGTCGCGGGCACAGCTAGTGTTTCATAAAATAGCGTGAAAGTAGTCCTAAGGTAATTTGGTGATACTCTGGTGAAGACATTCGGACATGGAAATTGAGAACGTCAAATTTTAAAGCAACAAATTAAGTAGGGTAAATTGTGGTTATAAGTTTCATGACCAGCACATATTTTTTGGGCACCGACTCTAAATAATACTTCTATAATACCTACATGTATACATACTTCTACTTATTTCTAGCTTTTTAGTGATGTAGTGTTTCGAAGTCGGTTTTTACTTTTTATTTAATTTTTTTTTAAAGTGGTCCATTGATCTAACGTTAAATTACTAAAGTTAATTAGATGTGAGAAAAAATGTTTTGTTATTATTTATTTACTGTGTAAGATTTATAGTCACTAATTAACGTAATAAATAGGATTGTTGTTTAACAAAAAAGAAACATATTTGCGCGCCCTAACGAGTAGAGCATGCCTGTACCATAACTTTAAGTCAACACCTACATAATTTGTAATTACCATGCTTTAGCAAATAAATATTTTTATATTTATTCTCACTCTCACTCACTCTCGCTCACTCTCACTCTCATCCCCACCCTCACCCTCACCCTCGCCCTCGCCCTCGCCCTCACTCTCACTCTCACTCTCACTCTCACTCTCACTCTCACTCTCACTCTCACTCTCACTCTCACTCTCACTCTCACTCTCACTCTCACTCTCACTCTCACTCTCACTCTCACTCTCACTCTCACTCTCACTCTCACTCTCACTCTCACTCTCACTCTCACTCTCACTCTCACTCTCACTCTCACTCTCACTCTCACTCTCACTCTCACTCTCACTCTCACTCTCACTCTCACTCTCACTCTCACTCTCACTCTCACTCTCACTCTCACTCTCACTCTCACTCTCATTCACTCTCACTCTCACTCTCACTCACTCTCACTCTCACTCTCACTCTCACTCTCACTCTCACTCTCACTCTCACTCTCACTCTCACTCTCACTCTCACTCACTCACTCACTCACTCTCACTCTCACTCTCACTCTCACTCTCACTCTCACTCTCACTCTCACTCTCACTTACGCTCACTTATGCTCACTTACGCTCACTCACGCTCTCGCTCTCGCTCTTATTCTTTTATTTTTATATCATGTTGTCCGATTTCATTAACCTAATTATTATTATAAAATAGTATTTTGGTCAAGATCTGTAGATCTGATCTGATGATACGCGCTACTCTGACAAAAATTTGAGCTATAATATTTCACAAACGGAACCCTAACTAAAAAAATTGTCTTCCTACACTCACAATATTGGAAGACCAATCCAACGACACCCCACACTGGCGTTAGTGAGAAAAAAAAATTGCATCCCCTACCCTATTCTAAGAAATTTTTATCGGGATTTTATTCTACCGTTTTGTCAGCGTAATAAATATGTATATCTATGCCAAACAGGTCTCTAGTACTTATAGTCTCTGTGTTAAACCGTGGACAGACAGACAGACGGACAGACATGGCAAAACTCCTTGTTGACTACGGAACCTTAAAAAAACACATTTCAGTTAGAACTCCGTGGTTTGCGGGTGAAAAACTTTTGTGACTATTTAATATTATGAATATCAAACTACAGTTGGCAACACGTTGACTGGTTTTAATTAAACTTGAAATTAATTGCGCCACGTCACAGTGCTGAAATTAAGACATGAAGTATATTTATTTAATAATTCCTACAAACTAGAATTACTTATTGTACGTAATTAGGTACCGAGGAGTGGCTAGTATATTTTCCCTAAGTTCGCAATCAATCCTTAATGTGACAGGCCATGCTGTGTTTCTTTCATTCAATGTTCTTACACTTACTGTGTTAGTTTATCGCAGTACCTATAGATTCCAACGAGGTTCCTAGATAGATACATCATTAGTCCCAGAATGCACGGACACCGACACATTTTTCAATCTTACTGTGACGACGTCGTTGAAATCAAGTGAATCAGAAAATTTTCAAAACTAGGAGCATCATCGCTTTACTGAAATGGAACTCAATACTGCCGCCAGAGATTTCGCCCTATTACCAGGCACCGAATCTTAGTTAGGTTTGATACTAAACAAAATTAAGTTAGGTGCTTGCCTGCTGAAAATAGACCTGTAAAACTTCTACCAGGAAAGAGCGATAAATTCCAATACGGTAAATTCGCCCTCTATTAAATTACCCGGGCAGCCGAAACAAACAAGTGAATCCAATATGTAAGAACTTGCATTCGCATGTATAAATCAATCATGATGCGATTTATGGCAAGTTTGCTCGAAGTAAGTGCACCTGTCAATTCTGTTGAAAAAGTTGTAGCCATAGCCCGCGGCCACACCGTGGAATGTCTCTGAACTTGGCAATCGATCGGTGCGGAAATAATCCCACGGAACTTTGCTTTATGTGACCCTTATGTTTTTGACAGCGTGCAGCGACACAAAGGGATCCAAAAAGGGAAAAGACCTTCATACTTTTTGTCAAACTCAATGATTTAAGGCGAAAACAGATTATTGAAACACGAAGCGACCCGACCCAACGCGACGCGTGTTGAGTCAAATCAAATCTTACTATTTTCTATGATCAGAATCACATTAGGAACATCCGACGCAACGCAACTATTCATACAAGTTAGGTCGTCGCGTCGGGTCGCGTCGGGTGGCGTGTTATTAGTGTGCCTTTATTGTGATATAATTTTTCACTGTCCTCAAATGGATTTTTTACGCAGGTGTAATAAATAGGGAAAATGATACTGTTACAATTTGAAACCACAAGCTATTTTCCAACTCATCATTTGTACCTAAAGTGTGGCGCCGGATTAAGAATAGCGTCACTCCATTTCCTTCCGTGGATGTCGTAGAAGGCGACTAAGGAAATCAATTACCAGGAGACGGGCAGCAGCGTCTTCCTGAGATTCCAACCACACACTGCGATCGCCAACCCGCCTGCCAAGCGTGGCCATTATGGCAAAACCCCTCATGGTTATGAAAACCACGAAGGAGGCCTATGTCCTGCAGTGGGCGTCAAATGGCTGATGATGATTTGTACCTAAAGACTATTCTCAGACCTATCTAATACACACAAAAAAATCATAAAAATCGTTGTAGCCGTTTCGGAAGTGTTTGATAACAAACTCTGTGACACGAGATTTTTATATATTATAGTTTAAGGACACTACTAGGGAATCTAAGTATACAACTTGCTAGGTTACTTTGACCAAAAATTCTGATAATTTGGTTGAAAAAGAGACTCGTCTGTTAAGTTTAGCTTGGGTTAAAGCAGCTGTTTGTATTATGTCCATCTTGTTTCCCTCATACAGTATTACATGAGCATTAACTCTAAAATGCGTAATTCCTGGAACACCTCAATTAGAGTTTGTGTTTTGTTCTATAAATTTTTTGTCGGATTTATATTTTTCGAAATATACATCCGGATTTACCAATGTCGTAACCTCCGGTGAATAAGTGTCCAACAAAGAAGAATGTCTATTTTATGAAACACTTATGTTTATCTATGAAGGGAAAAAAAAAACAGTAAACATTTTTAAAACGTTTTAAAAAAAAAGGAAAATTTAAGTAAAAAATGTCAACCTATTGGGGACGCAAAGTATTTTTTTGGAGGGGCTGTATCCAAAACCATTTCGAGAACAAAGCCCACCGATGACCTAAGCACATTTTGCCTGGTTTGGGGTATAGGCTCACGAAAATGGATAAGTTTCTTCGAGCCAATGCAAATAATTTGCTACACCTTGATAGCATTATGATACTGGAGTACATGATTGCCAGTAACAAACATAACGTGGCTGGAATAGCCGGGTTAAAATGTAAGCGAGCTATAAATCGGTGTCCGGGCTTATAAGCAAAATCGTTATTTAAGAGAATAATGAAATAAGAATCTCGACAAAACACAAAAACACAAGCTTTGAATGAAGTGTCAGCACATACAGTGTCAGTCAGTCAACCACAAATGACGTCACACCTTCAATAATTTTAAAAAATCTTGGCGAGTGAATAACTTGATTAATCGCAGAAAAAATTAGTTGTTTCTTATAATTATGTCTTAATTAGGAAAAAAATATAATAAGTGGCACAAAAAAGTGTACCTTGCGAATTGACGTATTGCAGCAATTGCGCATTTTTGTGGTAACCCCTTATAATACAGAAATAGCAGTCGTTACCGTGTGACAACCTGAATTTATGTCGCCGCCGACCTTTGTCACAGCGGGAGTTCTATACTGTCTACCGAGCTCTCCTTGCCACTTTGCAATTATTTACCTCCTTAATATATTCACAGGGACCGTGAAGCCTGAAGAAAATTGCGTTTTAAATTTATCGTTAAAAACATTTTTACCGATTCTGAGCTGGAGCAAGGAAATTCACACCGTGCACCCCTCAGTGTAGCACAAAGATCTGTTATGCGAGTGGAATGGTTTTGATTGCATAATGTAGATCTTTTTGCCGAGTAGTGAGCTTTCCATTTGTTTGTGTATTCATTGAGTAGTGAACTTTTATTTTGTGTATGCGGGATGCCAGCAGAGTTAATGCCGGGTGATAGGTACTAAAAATCGTCTGTGTGTGCTTTATCTTCCACTCACCTCTATTACAACATACAAATGCATTGCTCATGATTGCCTTAACTTTCTGAACGAGAATAACAAAGCTTCAGTTACTTCAGAGCAAAGGAATTCCTAGATTTTTTTTGTAAACGAAAACACGCTTGTTTCATTCCTCTATTCGCTTTATCTGCACCACACTCTGAATAATCGGATCTAACCGCAGTTGTCGGTCCGTTGTTTGTTTGTGCCTTTGTTTAGCTTATGTACTTATGTACTTTCCCCTCATTAGCTTCCTAGAGAGAATAGACTGATCCTAGGCCTACCCTATGACGCGGACACATTTGATCAATACATTTTTATCTACCGTTACGAAATGGTAAAATAAATATGAGATTGTATTTGAATTGGAAAGTAGGAGCTACGCTTTATTAGATCCAACGAAAAATTCTTGTGTTAAAATAGTGCTCCTCATTAAAATAATCCCTCTATTAGCAAAGTGTTAATTTATATCTGACCATAATTTGATTGTATTACAGTGCGTCAGACATTCAAAAGACAGTGAAAGTGATGATGGTGACCTTTGCCTTTTATTCTTCCACCGACCTACATAATACGTTTCGCAAGAATAGGTACTTGTTGTAAACACGTATAGAAATTACTTAAATTAAGTTTCTAAAAAAGACTATGTAAAATATTGTTATGTCACACGTGCGACAAAATTAAAATTAAGTAAAGATTCTACTTACTACATACATAATGCAAGACATATGAAGGATGTCAATCTTATATGACACAATCTCCACTGTTATCCTCAACTCAAGTCCTCAACCGGGGCTAGAGAGTTAACATAACGATGATAATATGCAAATTGTCGCATAATTTCGGCTAATTAGCCGCGGTTAAAGCTGTATGTGCGGTCAGCGGGTTCGTTGGGCAATGGGCGCTGTAGATGACATAATCGGCGCGGCGCACGCGGCACAAACACTACTTCATCTCGAGCGAGTACAATGTAGTGAATGCTTAGTACTTACTCGGCTAGATACACTGTTTAGCCACGTAAAGGAACCGCATCTTCGCAACGCAATGAAGCACTTGCGCAAACTAAGCCGTGTAAATCGCAAATTTTATTTGGCAACTCGTGAAAGTCGACGATATTCGTTTCATCCAACGATGCGTGAGTGTTGCGACACACCCGCGCACGGACCGTGGCCGTAAACGTAATGAGATAATCGGATTTCGCCGCCGCTGCTGTGTTCTTCTACAGAGCGGACCGGCTCCGCCCGCATGGCCACCATTAATCCAAATGCATAACTGGCCAGACACAGTTGGCGTCAAAATAAACTGGAAATTATGAATCACTTCATGCGTACGCTTGTTACGTGATTGCTTCTTTGATAACTGTGATTGACTGTGCTCTACATACGCTAGCTCGAAAGCTTTAGCTCGAACTCTTGGTCAAGTTCGGCGTTGAAAGGAAGAGTTGTTATTATATGAATGTTGGTATGCCCCAGTAGTAGTCTTAATACAGCAGATTAATTGGGTTAAGTTTGTGTGTCAGGTTAAAGGAATTGCGCTGCACAATGTCTGCACGCGACTGGTGTGCGCCACGCACCGCGGCGTACACTCTGTCACCTAATTAAGTACTATTACGAAAGAAACAATAACACATAAATACTTCTCCGTAAACTGTGCTGTTAATAATTTCATTAAACAGCGTAATTTTGGGAACTGCAAGGCTTTGTTACGCAATCTTTGCTCTGCGGCTTGTAATGAACGAATCAGTCCGAATGAGCGTTGGCATTTCACGCGTTTTAAAACATAGGAACTTGTATAAACAAGATTTCAAAACATTGTTTAAACATGCCTACCCAGATCTGAATAGATTTTGTCACATCACCCTTAAGGCTTTGACAATCGTTACTTTCTTATAACACTAGAGAAAGAAAACAAAAAACAAAATGGTTTGTAAAATCATGATGTTTCTTTCACGCAGCCGATTTAGCGTGATTTTAGATAAAGGGTGTAACAAAATCCCTAAGATAAACACGTATCAGCTTTATGCTACCAGTATATCCAATAATGATATGTGAAAATGGAGGGGTCTATTCGTCGATAAGATCAACTTTTCTATGGGCAACCTTAAAAATTGCGAAAAAATATCGGCTAGTCGAAACTAAAATTGCCACGAGCAGCATTAAAATGTGTAGAAGAGCTGATATTTTGTAAAGACGAGTTATTCCTCAAAAGAACCATACCAATTAAATTAGTTTTCAATTAAAAACTGCATTGAAACTGGTCCATCCGTTCGGAAGCTGTGATGCCACACAGACACATAAACAGAAAAGTAGACAGTCATAGCCATCAAAATTGATTCCCCCTCATTTTAAAAACTCAGGGTTAAGTCAGAAACCGGCGGTTAGCGTGGGTTTCTCCAAAATCTCGTTTTGATCGACTAAATTTTTAATCTCTTTGTAAATCAAACTAGTGAAACTCTTAATTCAGAATCTGGCGATTAGTTTCTGAAAAGAAAGAATCAATACCTGTCGAAAAAAGAACTTTGTTGAAACAGCTACATTAGTCGTTCCTCAGACGGCCAGGCGCAAACGAAGTTCCGAGTGTTTATGTAGGTCACAGCATCTGAAATGTATTTGTAAGTCGGGTCAGCCCTAGGGAGGTGAATAACTAGAGTTTCATAGTTGAGCTTTTCGCGAAATATTCAATTAGGAACTTTGGAGTTACGGGCAACATCAATCTGCAATAGAGCTGCCAAGAGAATTCTGGCAAACAAATTAAATGCAACTTCACTGTAGTTGTACAAACATTTACAAAGTGTTGAATATTTCCTGTGCGAAACGCGGAATTTTGCTATGAAATTAATTTGACTCCAAGGAATACTGAAGTATTTCAATACACATTTTAAATATATAATACGCATTTTAAATATTGTAATAAATATTAAAAGTTATAAAAGAAACGATTGCCAGGTTTTCTGTAAGTCACCAAGTCTTGGATGGCAGGTTACTTGAAAAGAATGGACTCCAAAGCATTTCCAAGTGGACTCCGCAACAGAAAAATCTCAGAGGAAGACCCAAGAAGCTGTGTGAGGATTGTGATTTTAGGAGTATCTTGGAGTAGGGAAGCCAAAGACAGAGTGAAATGGAAGAAGATTGAGGTGGCCAAGACCCGCAAAAGGTGGTTACGCCGGAGAAAATAAGGAGTAGAAATATTATAACACAATTACAGAAAAAAAATTGGAACACCTGAAATGCTATGTGTCTTTCGCTCACACATCACAGACGGTAGTAATATGTGAGCGAAGGAGCAAATAGTTTTCAGATACTTTCTTAAATTAACCGTGTTATAATATAGCTCAACAATTCTCGGTTCAACCAAGTTGTACAACCTTATCCGAGTCAGTGACAGTACCTGTCGAGACAAACCAGTCACCCCTCTAGTAAAGGCACTTTTCACCGTCGCCGTACCTAAATTAAGTGACAGTTTTCTTACCACAGTCTCACCGATTTTATGTGAGCCTTAACGCCTTCATGATAAATGTGCAAAATTATCTCGGAAAATATGTATGACTTCCTTGGGCTGTCAATTTACGAAAAATATTTCGTGGAAAGCAGCTTGGTCTTAAATTGGTAAAATAAGTATAAAAAGTATAAAAAAGTTGCGCGTAGTCTGTAAGATCGGATTATCTGTGAGTTAGGTCTAAGTCTCTCTAAGTCATCCTTCAAACGCGAAGGGCACCAGAGCGAGCGAGCACTAATTTGTCATTCTATTTACACCACTAGAGCGTGTAATCATCGCTAAAACAGGGCCAGGCTTTGCTGCGTTGCAAAAGCGTTGGCTCTGAGAGTGCAAAATATTCCGCTTGAGGAAGATTTTTTCTAAATTGGTGAATGATTTGGCAGCTGATTAATATAATCTGTAGAGATTTGCTGACAAACACAAGTCATGGGCCGCTCATCAATCAGGGAAACGAATTTTATTCGAAATTCTGTTATTAAATTAAAAGTGGAGCCCATTTCCGGGGCGCTTCGATTAATTAATGCGGCTATAAATCAGTGGCTTTGTGTAGGGTGTAGGAGCTCGGCAGGTACCTACGACGTAGATATCTGGGCCTAGATTCTGCTAATGCATTGTAGTACAATAAGTACTATATTTTTTTCTGGTGTACAATAAAGAATATTCTATCTATCTACAGTAACAACTGTACGAACGCACCGAATTCATTTCATTGCCGCTTTAAGTCTACGCGCGCCACCTAACGCGCTACGTGCCAAATTCTAGCTCTAGTTGGACCTGAGTTTGGCGCACTTAGCCTCATAGTTGGGCTATTGTACATAGCAAGCACTGAGGTATTTGGACACCTCAGACCCTAGGGTTTCCTCATGCTGTTTTCCTTCACAGCTAGCGAGTGGTATTACTACTACATTTTCACAAATGTATGACGTGCATGGCCCTTCTTACCCACGGTCCACCTCCTGAGACCCCTGGGTGAACTGTAGGTTTTTTTTTTACCTTTGTCCACCTGGGTGTTTTTGGGAAATATTTTTAGGGTTCCGTACCCGAAGGGTTCCAAACGGGACCCTATTACTAAGACTTCACTGACCGTCTGTCTGTCTGTCTGTCTGTCTGTCTTTCTGTCTGTCTGTCACCAGGCTGTATCTCATGAACCGTGATAGCTAGGCAGTTAAAATTTTCACAGATGATGTATTTCTGTTGCCGCTGTAACAAAACTAACCAAAAACAGAATAAAATAGATATTTAACGGGGGCTCCCATTCAAGAACCGTATTTTTTTTGACATTTTTTTCTCGATATTAATAACGGCAACAGGTAGACGCTTGAAATATTCACAGAGTATTTAATTCTATATCCGCTTCTAAAATAAATAATTAAATTTAAATAAATTTAATATTTAAGGGCGGCTCCCAAACAACAAAAGTGATTTTCTGCCATTTTTTCTCGATCTTTGAGTCTAATATTGTGTAGATAATGGTACGGAACCCTTCGTGAGCAAATTCGACTCGCACTTGGCCGGTTTTTCTCCGGTATACCTTGATATCGAAACTCTTCAAAGTCAAGCGCAAAGAGGCCCTTGTTATCAAACCTCTTTAAGTGCAAAGAAATAGTATTGTACAACAAAGGCTTAACGCGATCCATTTTTATCCGAGGCAATTTATTTATTTATACTTTACTTTTCACTTTGATTGCGAGGAAAATTTCAGACAATAGAATCGTCGTACAGTGAAAAAACAAAAAATAACCTGAGTCTATTCCCGCCAATTTATTTCTTAATGTTTTTTTTTAATTTAGACCTTTTGAGTCATAAAAACATTTCGGCGCATTTTTAAACGTTTTCTATAATTAATTTAATTACAGAAAACGTACGGAATTAAAAAAATTGTAGCAAGAATAAAATAAAACAACAAGTTTCAGTATTCTACGAAATTATACTTCTCAATGAAATTGTGCAATATATTTTAGACTCTGTTTGGCTGCTGCGCCTCATTATCTTAGTTTAAGAAGAAAAAAATACTTTATGCACTAGTAGAGCTTAAAAAGAGATTTTATGTCATCTCATTGTCATCTACGCACGACTTAAAGTCGAAAATGTAATTATAATATGACAATACAATTACGAAAGTAAGATTTCCTGCCATAAAATCAAACATTGAATTGAATTATATTACGGATTAAAAACTGGTTTTCCATTGAATGTTTCCAAGTGATGTTTCAGGTGTGATTTACTGCTAACGAAGTATTAATAAAATTGCGATTCCGCTTGACTGTACAAAAAGTCAATTGATTTACTGTCGACTCTCCAGATCAACGTAGGTTATCTGGAAAAAAATACTACCTAGTATTAAGCTCGCCTTTGTACAAAATAGTTTTTTCAGTGCAATAAAACATGCAAATTTAGTGTTGCTGTTGCAAATTTAGTAAAAACACGTAAAAACAAATTCCACAGATATTATAATGACCAGGATCAAACTTCTGAGGCGGACCGTCACTCATAAAAAAATTGAGCCTTTTAATGTTTCATCAGAGAGGTGAACCGCTGTAAAAAAAAAATTCCCACGGTTCACCCAAGTGGTGCAAAAGTATAATGTACTAACAGAATCGAGGCCCTGGAGTATTCCGATCTGCCTCGCGTTTGACCCCTCCGCAACCACCCACCTGCGGGCGTTTTCCATTTATCATTATTTGTGCACAAGCGGGCGCCAGGCGCGGGAAACCTCCCTCCCTGCGCAGCCTCCAAATATGTATTTTTTTAATAAACATTTTTTTTAATCAAACGAGAGCGGGGTCACACTTTTGCATATTAATGTCTCTAACGAGACTATGAATATTTAATTGATCATTTGGCTGATTGAAACAAGCAACCGCGTTAAACAAACACTCAGTTTTAAACTGCTTGACATAAAAGATAATTGCGTACACTTTTCCCTTATCTTTTGTATTTCCACTCCAACTTTATTATTGGTACTCGTCCCGGGAAGCTAAGTACGTGGAATTTATTAGGTGCTCGCTGCACTGCGGAGTGATATATGGAGATGAACCCAACATGTCTAGGGCGATAAAATTATCAGCGACGTAAAATGTAGCGCCTGAAGAGCAACGAACCACCTAGAACGTAAATAATAGCCACGCATTTTGCTTGATATTTAAGTATCGACCTTATATCTTTTATTGTTGCTTTCTATCTTTTATTGTTGCTATGTTGTTCTTGGAAATTAAGATTTCCCAAAAACTTTCAGCACTGGCGACATCATCATCTTTACAATAGTTTTCCAATCAGTATAATTATGTCTGGTTTGAAAATTGTAAAGAAAACTGGTTCGATTATTGGAAAAGACGTAGCATTCTCATTGTGAGCATTTCAGCATATACCTACCTACGTACTCGCTGCAGGACAACGCCACTGTTCCATTTTAATTTAGTCTATTTTCATTTCTTTTGGTCCAGTCTTCGGTGCGTTCAACCAGAAGCTCCGGCGAGAAAATATCGAGGGGGAAAAATCTGTTTTTTAACGTTTATCTTTCTTGCAGCGTATTCGTCACTGGCACGAAATAAATAAGAACAAAAGAGACGTTCTAATTTTTTAATGCTTTTTACTTTTTTGCGCAGTATTCGACGCGTCTGGCCAGTACAATCCGAATACGCTGTTTGGGAACGAGTACTGGCTGGGTTCGCTACAAGCATGCCGCGACCTGCAGTTGAAGCGGTATTACGCGTACACGCCACCATTTGCTGCGGATTTCTTCGTCGCCAAGGTCAACCTCACCGTAGACGAGCATCATATACCTCAGGTAGGCGAGATAATCCTCAATTTACCCATCAGCCCGCGTTTCCTAACTCATCTGTCAAAAAACCATTATAGGTCACGGCCGGATAAGCGGCCACTGTCTTGCACTCTATGCATTTAAATTTTGTTTCCAGGATAACTGCGCTCTACAAACATAACCATTGATCTTATAATCTTGACGTTTCAATTCACAATAGCTTTTATAGTCGTGCCCTATCCGGCTATTCCTACTGACTGAATGGGCCTCGAGATTGTCGGGTTACTAGGTAATTGCAAGATGTTTTTTGTCGCTCCGTGAGGTTTTTACATAGCCTAACATACGTAAGGACCCTGGCGAGTTGCATGATTGGACTTGTCTGAAGGTTATATACATAAGTTATAAAGGTGATATTTATTTTGAAAAGTTTACAAAAGTTGATTAGTTTCATCGGAAGAAATCAATAATAGTAAAAAAACCACGCTATTGTCAGCAATGTACTAAACAGTTTATGGACGATGAATTTATTACCGTATGGACGGAGCATAAACAAAAATGACAACAACAAACATTTGTATTATTTTATACAATCACCTATTTATATTAAATTTGGGGCGCTTATCTTAATCTAAACAAATAATGATTAAAATTGCTGGTATATACTAGAAAATTACACAAAAAAAGTCGTACAACAAAAGTTGTACCTAATGGACAATAATTCAAAAAAATATTAAGCTGAAATAAAAAAAACCGTTTGGAGATTAAGCTTCACAAAATACAAGAAAAATACTCAAAGATTTTTCTGTAGTTTTGTTGCAGAGATAATTGAAACATTGCAAAATAAAAAAAAAGCCGGTACAGCGGCTCTACAGCGTGGTGCCTACGTCTTTGCCAACCAAAAAAAAAGTCAAATGTCAACAATGTTTTTATAGTTTGATGATAGTTTGTGGTCATGGAAGTAGTATGTACTACGTTAAAACTACTTCCATGTTTGTGGTATATCGAATCGAATTTGATTTTCTGAGAACGAAAGGTGAAAGAAAAAATGTTATAGTGCGTTTCACGAGATAGTTCCCTTCGCCGTTAGGTTGGTAAACATGAAATCAGTGTTGCTACAGTTTGAAGAAATCAAATCCCCATAACCTGGGGTAAACGACTGCATACAGATAAATTACCTTCACTATGAGGCTGAGGCAATCATTGTTAAAACTACAATAATTTTTTAGCCATAAAGTCATAGTTATGGAACTTCACATTCACAAAGTCTAACGAGGTTGTTGAAAACAAAGTGATTGAAATAATAAGCTAATATTACGTCAAAAATTTATTCTTCTACTATAAGTGTGATCATATCCTATCTCGACGTCTGAAACATTACTTTCATCACTATCATCAGATGTGTCGCTATCATCACCTCCTAAATTAATTATTATAGTATCAATTTCACTGTCCACAGATATACCATCATGGTGATATTTATCTTCAATTTTTTTCACGTGGTCGCATTCCTTTTTCCACTCTTCAGCAGTTATACTCGAAAATGCGTCTTCAGTAATTTTCACGATATGTTTTGCTTCTTGTCCTACATTTTTTTCAGCGATACGTCGTTTTAGTAAACTCCATATTAATTCAATAGGATTAAGATCGCAATGGTAAGGTGGAAGTCTTACCACTTTATGACCATATTTTTCAAGCATCAGGTCAGCTTCATATTTAATTGGTTCCTTGTGCTCTTTCACAATCTCATATAACTGGGCTTTTACCATTGTCGACAAAAAAGTAAGACCTTTACTCGTAATCCAATTCTGCATTTGAAGTTTCGTACTAGACATAGTTGGTGCTTTGTTGACAGCTATTGTGTGGTAGGATGCATTGTCCATTACAATTAAAGACCGAGGAGGAAGATTTGGCAATAACTTTTCCTCTAGCCACTTATTGAAATGATATCGTCATGATAGTCTCCCGATTTATTCTGGGATTTAAAAATTAATTGAGCATTGGGTATAAAGCCCATTTCTCCACCGGCATGAACTATTATCCAGCGTGGCCCCTTTGAGTCAGACGATAGAACACCTTCTTCATTTTCGCTTTGCCAACATTTCCCGGCGCAGTATGTAGGATGAATGTACGTTTCGTCCAAATAAATAACTGGCCGCTGCTCCCCCTTTCGATTGTCTTGCAATTCATGTAAATATCGAAATCTCCATGCTACAATGTCATGTCTTTCCATTAATAGTTTCCTTTTGGATTGACATTTTTTGAAGAAAAACCCCATCCTCTTCATTATTCTCCAAAGAGTGGTACGGCTGCCCTTGAAGTCAATGTCATTCCGCAACTCATGCAATATTTTAGTTAGAGTAGGCAACTCTTTTCTAACAACATAAAATTCGTGAATTTTATGCCGGAGTGCACACATTTCAAAATCGTCGAGCTGAATCTTGTTATCCCGGGGTCGACTTTTGCCAGGCGTTGAAATTTTGGTTGACGTACTAGCAGCCACTTCTCCTTCTTTAGAAATTTTTGTTATAGTTTTTTCAGATATACCTGGGGACAAAACTTTTTAAAATTATAATTTTCATTCTTGTTGATTTAGATAGTATGATTTAGGGCCGATTTTACCAACCTTAGATAAAACTTATCCATGGAATAAAGTATTACACAAAAAAATAAAATGTCTGAACATACCGAACGAAAGGCAATGACAACATTTTTTGATTTTTTTTTGCGGTAAACGACTATTTATTGTCGAATAAGCCTCGAATATTTATTCAATGGCAAAATCGGTCCTTATATAATATTTTTCGGGAATTTTATGAGTCTTTCGTTCAAAGCTGGCAATCCTATTTTGCTTACCTGTCATGGCGGAAACCCGAAGACGAACTTGTTGAAATGGAATTATTGGCCCATTTCTCGACTTTTCTTTTTCACAGAACCGTTTCACCTTCAACACCATCTCCCTTTCACCACTTTTTAGTGTTTTTGGCATGTTTAAACGCAGAAAACTGTCGAAAACTTTAAAAATAAGATGGAACTCGACAAAGCGCCTTTACTGTTTAGTGTATTGACAGACAGTGGAGCCAACATAACGGCTAAGGGAACTATCTCGTGAAACGCACTCTAGCTACCTACCACAATCTATTCGGATCAACAAACAGACAACACAGATTATTATCTTACACGACTTGACAATGATAAGTGACACTTGTTTTCAAGTAACGGCAAAGGTAGAGGTAAACATTATGTTTTTGTTGCCTTCTAGCCTACGTCACTTCCGGCCCTAAAAAATAAACTTGAAAACTTAAAAATAACTATTATTTCCAAATAAATACAAGAAATGAAAAAATACGTGTCCCTTATTTTTCTGTGTTCTTCTCGAAAAAGCAATAAAATCATAGAGCTTTATTTTTGCACCATTGTCAATTGACAGGCTCTAAGGTGCGGAGCCCACTTATCTGGGGCCTTGCGTTGACATGGCGCGGAAATTATTCTATTTCATTCAAATACAGTACCAAACACATTGTTATAAGGTCACGGCTGAACGGCTGTTGAGTAACAGCCTTTCGTCGGACGTGCTATAGCACGCAATTTAGGCGCCGGCGCCCGATTGCAAATCCGAGCCCGATTAAAAATTCGCTTCACTCCACGCATTTTATCGTCATGCTTGTACCATGCCTGCGCCATGTCCGCACCAGGTCCGCACCATGCCTGTGCCAGACGGATCAGTGGGCTCCGCGCCTAACCGATATAATATGCAAGGAATTGCATGTTTTAGAAAAAACCTCGTATGAATTTATTTACTTAAGAGATCCAGATCTATTTTTGTGTCATCATCATCATCAATCAGTTCGTAGCTACTCGTCTACTGGACATAGGTCTCCCATAAGTCTCGCCACTTCCTTCTGGCCTGGGCCATTGTCGTCCAGTCACTGCCAGCAATCTGCATCAGATCGTCGATCCAGCGAAGTGTTGGGCGTTTTGCCGTTTGAGCAGTTTTGCCATTTCGTGGCAAACGCAGTGATTCTGTGTAATCATACTTAGTTATTTTTCTGCAGGGCTGCAAGTCATAAATAAAATAAACAAGATGTCGTCTATCCGCAGAGCAGGGTGATGACATTCGGCGAGTGCTTGCCTGCATCGTGCGGGGCGCGCGGTGTGGACGCGCTCGTGCGCGCCGCCGCGCGCGCAGACCGCGAGCGCGCGCGCGCCGCCGGCCTGGGGGCTGACCTGGAGCTGGTTTTTGTCAGGCCGGTGCCAGGACCCTACCAGTTGCTGCACGACCACAAGTTCCACATCATCTTGTAAGGATTGCGCTGACTTGTAAGCTCGTAAGCGTTGTGGTGGTGGAGAATAATCACTAAACCTTATATAGTTTATCATAAACGGAAAATATGACTACCAGGTCTGGAATGAAATGCATCAAATCTTAAACGATTCCTAAGGACTAGCTGCCAAATTCCATACTAATTGCTATCCCAAACGTGATAGCCCCCTTAGTAGGCCCCTGGTACCCTATCGTCATTGTGCAGTCACAACCAATTTAATATTTTCGACAAAAATCTCTTTACAATTCCAAGTTATGAAAAATACTGCTAAACGCTACTTAGGTATTTCAGTTTTCAAAACCTACTAACCAGTTTATACATCTTGGTTGCAGCAAACCATGTACTTTTATTTCTTGTGATTTGTTAAATTGTTACAATAAATGTCTTTCTTCCTTTCTTTTCTTTCTTATTTGTTGTTACCGGTTACATGAATGGCCTTAAAATAAACACGCGTTCCGCAGATCATCATAATTTTTGTTGTAAAAAATATCATCATCTTCTTCTTTATGTGCCGTTTGCTATTGGAGGTTGGCAATTCGGTTATCTTACTTTTCAAGGCTGCTACTACAAAAAAGAAAATGGTACTCTGCCCGAACAACTGAAGTGCTCGTAGTTGTGTAGCCATGATGCATTTGGTCTCTTAGGTCTCCTTCTTCCTGGATTCTTGCCTTGTATGGTAAGTTAAAGGAGACTGTATTTGATGTTATGCATTTTATTTTCGAAATACGCTATCTTCCGCTTCTTAATGGTGTTTCAAAAAATCAGACGAAAGATGGTTTAAAAAGTTAAAACAATGGTTACATTATTGTAGACCTTAAAATGCATAGTTTAATTGTAGTGTTGATTAATATTGGTGAATAGGAAGTTATAGTTAAAAAAACGGTTTTAACTGAATAATACAATATATTCAAGCCAAAATAAAAAAACGGACTTTTCCACGTAATTAAATATACTTACACGTACGAAATACACGTAAATTATGTTGCAGTTACTTTTTGTGTTTCAATTATATTATCCAAGGCATTTAGACGCTTAATAATTTTTAACCATTATTATCTTTAAATAAAAAACGCAATGAACCCACCCATTTGGAAGCTATGATGTCACAGATACGTGTGTGTGCGGCAAATATTAACGACGTATTGACTCAACAAGCATAGATACTGCATACCCGCGACCTTGCATTATGATTTTTAAAATTTTATTGTGGTTTTACAGTGAATAATACATAGAATAAAATGTTCTAATTTACAATTTAATTTTCTTCTTCATCGCCAAATGAACAGGCAAGTGGTGAAAAGTCTGAAAAAATTCTCAGACTTTTTTTTTAACTTACTGCATTTGGAAGAAACCGCTTTGTGTATCTTTATTAGTAAATCGAGGAAGTTTAAATCGCTGCTCTATCATACGTTTGGTCACGCTTTTGTTGAGTTCACTTTTGCTCGTACTCACTGGAGCGCGTCACAAAGATGGTGCAATCTGTTGGTTTAGCAATTTCGGCAACGCCAACGTGCGATCGCGGCGCGCGAGATGGATTATCTGTGCTGTGAGCACTAAGCCGATTATGCAGGTACTCACCGAAGACATCACGTTTGCAGACTCGAATGCGATGACCCACTTGCAAAATCTCTTATTTAACTTAAATATTTATCTACCACTTAGTTACAAGTTCTTTTCAAGCATGTTGTTCCTCCCACGTGGAGTTTTTTGCGAGGCGCGATAAATTTCACTCGGTAAGACGTTTACTGCCGGAACTCCTTAGATTAGATGTAGGCATATTTCAGAGCATCATAGCTGAATATATGTCAAGGGCAGCTAGAATTTTGTATTTTTTCTGTTTTATAGATAAACAGCATTTAGTATAAGAAACAATATGATTGACATCGTCACTTATAGTATACAAAATCCGTAGTAAATAAAGATAAAAACCTCTTTACTATCCGGTACCAGAAAAGGCGGTTGCATAATCCGGGAAGATCCGAGGACAATAATCTATTTACAGTATAGGGAAGAGTTAACGGTAAAGAAGATAGAGAAGTGGACAATATAAATAGTTTTCCTATTTTTACAGCCGTTGAAATCGCGGTGTTGGCTAACTTTAATACAAAACTAAAGTTATATACAAAACTTCTTAACTTTCTTATTCCTTAGTTTTATTCTTAACTTCTGTCTTAACGTGCTCAAAAAGCATTATAGCGAAGAACATTTTAACCAATTCTCGATTATAACCTTAAATGGCATTAGTTTTCAGGACACGTCCGAAATCAGGGCGCTGTCTCTTAGGATAATACCGATTTCGTCGGAATTTTCGAAAAAGAAAAATTATACATTTGAAATTCTAGAAGAATCACACAAAGGGGAATGAAACCTTAAAAATAATCTAAGTAGGTGAATGTAGACAAGATATAAATAATAATTAATATTATACTTTTCATTGCCGGAAATTGCTCGACGCACGCACAGGCGGCAAGTATACCGGTGAACGCGCAGCGCATATTCTCTGACGAGGAATCTGTCCCTATAGTGGACACAAAAAGTGAATTTTGCTGAAGAATCAGGAATTTTGTCCGGAAATCTTATTTTAGGGTCTGATACCCTAAGTAAGGCAGAAAATCTGACAGGACATGTGCAAATCTATAAATATGTCAGCTTCAGAGGAAAGTAGTCCAAGGTATCTTGATCTTTGCATGTTACATATAATATAAGATCAGGTACTAAACGTATAATGATTTTAATGACGCGGTTTTACCATCGCCGTCGATGACTTCCCGTTGAATAAATTACTAGGCACGCCGCGAAACCCGTAGGTTAGTCTGACTCCAGTGCGGAGACTAGTTTCCATATAAAATCAATAAAATATGCTCGGGCTTAGAGAGGAATTACAGCCGTCGAGGTAATTGTTATGCTGTCAAATAGCTCTGAATTAAATGTAACGAACGGGTCTCCTTCGAATCTCCAACAGTTCTTTATTAAACAAATTTTCAGATAACAAGTAACGTAATGCAAATGTATCACTTCACAACTCTAAATTAAATATAAAAGTGTTTTACAAAACTTACATCTCATAAAGTAATTCTTCCTTCTAATGTCATTTGGCAACAGAACATTAGCTAAGTTTTCTTAACACAAATGCATTAAGTCGACAAAGTTCTACTAAAATGATTTAAGATAAACAGTTCACGCAAGTAAGAAAACAGGGCACGAGGGGTGCAGGGGTGTGGAGCCCCTTGCGAAAAAGTCATGCTCGCCCGGGAACAGTAGGTTAGGTTGGGTTAGGCTTGTGATCTCGCTACGCGGAGGGAGCGAAGCGAGCGGAGCTCCCTATTTTTTACCAATAAATGCTTCTGACGAAACAGAATCAGTTTGCTATAGGTTACTTTAAAAAGCGAATTAAATTGTTATTGCAAAAGGGATTATTAGTTATCTGTAAAATGTTGACATGGATGTTTGTTTTTTAAACATATAATATAATAAATAATGCATTTTTAAAATGGCTACATATTAAATGAACCTTTATATTTAAATGTTAGTGGCAAAACAATCGTTTGTAAAATGAAGAGATAATTTTATAATGAACTAGTCGTCCCACCGACCGGGTCGCACCGCCAAAGAATCCGTTTATACGATTCTTGCACAACGCCATTTATTTTTAAAACACAACGTTCGCTCGCACAACGCCATCTATTTTAAACTTAAAATAATTATTATCCCACGGGAACGCATTCCCGGGATATCAAATATGCTATGTCTCAATTCAAATCATTGCCTATCTGTACGCTAAGTTTTATCCGTTCAAATCCGTTCAGCCGTTATTGCGTGATTGAGTAACAAACATCCATACATCTTCACAAACTTTCACATTTATAATGTTAGTAGGAATTTAGTAGGATTGTAAGTGAAACCTATTTTTTTCAGGTAGGTAACTAAATATCACTCCACCATAACATAGGGTATCCTAGTTTGGGACCAGGACAAGTGATTGTGTTGTGAGGAAGTTATCAAGTGGAAACTCCTACCTACACTAGATAGCTTTCCAGGTACTACAGGGTCTGAGTGGTCACTACTCAAAAGCTAAAGTGTCTGGAGATGTTAATTCAGGTAGAGTTCAAGACTGTGTGCTATAGGTATTTTTGGTGAGCATGTTCTTTTGGTACACTTCTATAATAATAGAGTACTACCAAAGTATAAAAGTACAATTTTTATTTTTTTTAGTTTCCTACATATTAATAATTTTAATTGTATTCTGTTAAAATACACTTTTGTCTCGGAATTAGGGGATGAATTGAGTAATTACCGCGAACAAAGGCTGTTTTAATTGGGAACTTTTCCTTATTCGCTTGTTTTGCATGGGCAACTTTTCAAGTTTGCTTTATAAACGACTCCTTTGTGCTCACAAAGGGTCACTTGAGCCGTTCCGCTGAGTTTAAAATTATCGGTATAATAGGAAGTGGCATTTGTATTTGTGTGACTGTGCAATTGAAATAAATAATATATGCTATATAAATGGCGACACTTATTCTTGCAGTCAAAGGGAAAAATATCTCACTGTAGATCACATAATCTTTTACATAATCGGCTTGTCTGCGTCCCATTGCAGAGCACAGGCTTTCCAAGAGATGAAAAAAGAAAATACGTTTGTAACAACAATACGACACAACAAATGTTAAGGCGCCTCTTCTATTAGCAAACAATACACAAAGCAATCCACTTTCCATGAACTATACATTTTTGTGGCTGCAAGATACAAAATAAAAACACTATTTTGCGCATCAAAAACGGATTGACAGTCAATAGGTCTGGAAGGGTAGTCAGACCAGCGTTTGCCACTTGGCACGATCGTGACAAATCTATTTCGCTTCATCAACCTTCATTAGTCGCTGCTTGTACGCACGCCTGCTTTTTCTACTTTTTGTCTTGCCCTTCCCTAATACATCGCCTATTGGTCGACGGCCAACGGTCGACGGTCTAGGCTATTTAAAGTTCCGACGTTCTAAAATCGATGTACCATTGCGTAGCCGTTAAGTACAATGGTTAATTGTCTATGCAATGTACATCGAATTGTCGTAGTAAACCATTTTAACCCGCATACGGTATACACATGCAAAATAAATACATAATTAAACCATGAATGGTAGTTCTGTGATATGGGGCCCAGGTCTTACTCTGATTGGCAGAGCCAAGCAGTTTCTAGGTTTGATTGAATCGTGTTGCCCCCAGGGCCGTAGGTTTGGCGGTGGCCCTGCTGATGCTGGCTGCCTCCCTGTACGAGGGCCACTTGGAGCGGGCCTACCGGCTGGCCGCGCCGCGCCGCGACCTCGAGCTCTCGCACGCCAAACACACGGTTCGTACCTCCTACAGCGTAGTATAGTTACATAAGCAGCCTATAAACGTCGTAGTAAACGCCCTACAATATTCCCGGAACATTTACCATTGTGGGAATAATCCCTTGAATCGTTCCAATATAAATGTTGGGATTTGACATAGGCACAGGACTTCTCTCAAAGAGAGAGACGATAGTAGGGTGACGGGAAATTTAAAATTTTCACGGTTTTTATTTTATTTTGTGGTTTAACTAGGCTACCACTGTTTAACTTTAAACCACACATTCCCGTTATTTTTTACAAATGAACTATTTGATTCAGTGCTGTGGATCAAAAATAGTGATATGACCCAATAAAAGGTTTACGGTCACCAAATTATCTCAATAATTCTCGTTTATTTGTGAAGAATAATGAAAAACATATTTTTTTCTCGCAGGAATAATGTAAAGTTATACAAGGATAGCAAAGTTCCGCTATATAATAGAACTCAACGTAAAAAAATACGCCATCACGCGTGCCCACTGCGCATTATCAATTTCAAAGGTTTCTCACGATAATGAAATATCTAGATAAAATATCTGCCCTTCATGTTTTGGGCACGAGTAGTAGTATAATCATGGCGATTTCTATGATTACCAGTAATCTCATTATTGGATTACTGTGAGAACTTCGTACCTCCTTTTATGGCAAAACATCGCCAGGAAAACGCTCAGTTGGAATTTGGAGATTGTTTTCCTGTAAGCATTAGTAGCATTTCTTGGTAGCAATAATCGCTTGGCATGTTAACTACGCTGTCTAATAATGTACAGATATACTAAACATAGTTTTCCTGCTAATAACAATGCTAATACCGTGTGAAACTGACAGGCAGATATTATCCCATTGTCGATTCGCCTTGAGCTGCCATACACAAAGCGCCCATATTGCCAATACGTAGCCTAGACACACAAAGCGCCCTTGCGCCGGGAACTAGCCGACTCAATGTATAAGCTCGAGCTACGATCGTAGCCGAACAAAACGTCAGTATGTCACTCATAACTCGTAGCACGTCCTTGCTACGATGCACTACGGCGTAGCGGTCTGAGTCGCTACGAGGCAGGACGTGCTACGTTCCTCGCGAGAGGGATGAAATAACGCTCAACGCTTCAACTGCGCAAGCATCAAGGGGCTTGGGAGCTTTAGGTACAGTCAGCGACGCTAGGAATGTTAGGTGGCAGCTCTTGTCTATGTCAAGCGGTGGTCTTTTGTCCACAGGGTGGTGCGTGAAGCTCCTCTCATACTGTGTATTCTAGTGTGTAAGCATTTGGTTAAACAATTTTGTAGTCATTAAAACATGAACACAATATTGGTTATTTTCTTCAATAAAGTTGTATTATTGAACAACTCGGCGTAAGTACCGTCTGGTGTCGCTCTGTACCAGCAAAGCTTCAAAGAAAACTTATTTGTCAACTGTCACAATATTGGCTCTCTATTTGGCCAAAACGATTTGTTACGTCAGTGGGATTGGGACCCACTAGGCGACACAATACTGAATACCACCGCGTAGAATGACGGTGGAATATTGAGCGCTTATTCCCACGTATTTCATAGACGTTGAATATATAGATAGATGAATTATTCATTTGCATTTACACACACTACATCTATAAAATGCTTGAGAGTAAGTGCAAAAGCGCAAAGCTGAGTTTATATGTCATAAATGAATGTCGGTTTTTAATTATAACAATTATCTCACAATAACAAATCGAAGTTATTTACTAGTAATTTCCAAATGTGCTTCTTTCATAATGAAAAATCGAAATACAGTTATAATGCTTGTGTCAAATTATAACAAGATAACACTTAGTTTTAACAATATTATACGTTACTATTACATATCACACGATTGTATCACCCGCTTTAATGTGTACTTTGTAAATATTTGCAGCTGAACAACAATGAGCCGGCGGGTGGGAAGGCCGACCGAGAGGACAATAACGACAAAGACCTTCGCCGGGAGAGTTGCGGTGAGTGAGGCTGCGCACGCGACGTTGTAGGTACACGGCGTAATCGTGTGGTCGCCGGTGCGCCTCATTGAGGGCGCCGGTGCCCCAATGCGGCTGGCGTGCCATTAATTTGCTGCCGCTCAAGGCTGAGTTACATAAGAAGAGTTCCTTGTGTGAGTTCGCAAACTTCACACGACAAATAGGCATTTTAAGTAACTTTGCTTGCTTGCTGAGCTAAACGGAAAAAAACGTGAAAATGTCAAGCTTGCAGTCACTGCCGTGGTACTCACTTCTCTTAAAACGTAGCTGACTATGAGCACAAGATATTCATATTACTGTACGTAATATGGATTTCCACGTAACACAAACGCTCTCCAAGTAGAACACAAGAAAGCTTATAACGCGTCTAAAGTATTATGCAAAGTTATTAATTCTTACAAGCAAAAGTAAGAAACAAACTTTGTGAAATCAAGTGCCTTAATTAGAGGTGTTTTATAAAGGCCGCAACTGAATGCTCGTAAGTTGCCGGGAGAGAGCGTAGCGACTTCCCCATCATTCCACGCCCCGGCGGCTAGAGTATAACTAACAAAAGATTAACTAATACTTTAATCTAGTACAACTGCCTCGTTGCTCTAGCGCTATCACGTCTGATTAACACCTTTTCACATGATTAACACAATTTCCTCATAATTCGATTAGATTTGGCACTTACTCGCCAGACCATTTGAGCACGCATGGTATACTGAGTCCAACTTCTGGGAGTGCGTGCATATTTAGTGCTTCGGCTAAGATAGGAAATCTCTCGGCTCTCGAGCCTGATTCCGAGTCTAATGAATTTATAGAGTTTGCGTAGCTTCACTCGGCTCCGACACTTTTCAAGTATCCATGTCTATTACCCGCTTTTCTATTTAGTTCTATTTAAAGTATAATATATCTATAAATAAGCGATTTTATTTATAAAAACCCAATTCCTTACACACTTCAAAAACGCCTATTAAAATAGTATGCGGTGGAGATTTTACAAGGAAAAGATGTAGCCACAGATTAAATAAACAGAGTTTTAGAGGAATCGTGTTTTTATAAATAAGACCGATAGTCTTTATGTACCTACATAGAAAACGTAAAGTTAACATCGATATAGCACTTCGTTAGTTTCAGTATTTAGTCAATTTAAGTGCATCGATAACGCGTTCAGAGCACTTTATGAATGACATTCGTGGCAAGTAAATATTTAGTTTGGCTTCAATTTTAAACCGATTAATGAGCATTTTCCCCGAATAAGTGCACTGGAATGATGCAACAGTGTACATTTTGTATATTGATACACACTGTTGCATCATATCAGAATACAGACGCAAATAATTGCAAAATCGATCGGTTTTTAATTAAAGCTAATAATTATCTACTAATCTCATAATCTCATAAGCAGCCTATATACGTCCCACTGTAGGGCACAGGCCTTCTCTCAGAGAGAGAGTATGGGCTTAATCACCACGCGTGCCCACCGCGGATTGGTGATTTTAAACCCAGGTTTCCTCACGATGTTTTCCTTCACCGTTAGCGAGTGGTATTGCTACTATAACTTCACAAATGTACATAACTTAGAAAGAAAAGTCATAGGTACGTGCCCGCACTGGGAATCGAACCTGGGTCTCCCACTTCCGAGTCCAATGTTCTACCCACTAGGCTACCACCGCTTCCTATCTACTAATAATTAAAGCAAATAAAGTTTCACCAACTTTGAACCAATGCAACTTATTTCCAACCTGTGTAACATTTCAATAAATATCCGGGTAGATAGGGGCCTTTTCATGCGCTCGCCTTGTTTTACTTCCGCTAACGATGCCCACAGCCGGATACATGAACCAACTCTCGAAAATCACTTAAATATCTGTGCCGTGCCACCTGACTGCAAGAGCAGAGCAAGTTTTTTTTCGCGCATATGTATGTATATTTCTTTAGGTCCGCCCACAGCACAGCATTATAAAATAACTATTTTTTTACGGTTTTGACCCAGATAATTATGTTTTATACTCGTTAACGAATGCCAAATTACTTCTCATACTAATTTCACGATCGAATGTTCATTCGGCTTCATGTTACGATTTTGTTCATGTTCGAGGTGTAAAACAAACTTTTCGAACCGTGGTCGGCTACAGTTTGAATTCTATTCATTTAGTGCGATAAACTATAGTAGAAAAGTAATGATTATACATAAAATTATTTTGTAATTTTAGTACGTAATTTTAACGAGAGCGGCATGGCAATATCATAATAAAATGAAAATTTTTATGTAATAATTATGACTTCTATTTTATTTTATTTATTTAACAGAAATCCACAGCAATACAATTGCAGTAAACAATAGGTTCTTAACAATTTGTACCTGCAGCCAATAATGGATTTTACTATGTAGGTTAGAAAATTATCTTAAACTTCTCTCTAAAAATCATAATAATCTCATACCTACCAAAGAACCCATAGTTGACGGGGTAAAAAGGTTCACGAGTGGAGACTACGCAGCAAACGCAGCGTAGGACGTCCACCAGCTCGCTGTACCGAAGATCTGAGGCAGATTGCTGGCAGCAGCTGGATAAGGATGGATGGTGGAGTGGAGGCCTTTGTCCAGCAGTGGACGAGTGTGGGCTGATTGAATGATTAATCGAATATCATAATAATACCTCCCAAATTAAAATAAGTTTTAATAAATTTACACAGTTGGGGCTCTATACAGGTGTACACGTTTATAGAGGCAACGCCCTTTTATTAAAGGCAAATGATTTGTTTTAATTAGTCGACTTAGTATCCTGCTGGGCGAAAGCCTCCCCTTTAGCTTAATGGAATATGTTTTAATTTACTTCAAAATTTGCAGGTATGTGGGCGGAGCTGCTGCTGTCTTTTTCTGTGCTCACCAACGGCCGGACCATCCTCAGTACGCAGCGGCCCGCTGACGGGGCCCTCACGTGTCTTCACGGAATGAGGTGATGATTAAGTGGTTGATACAGAGGCCTTAGTTAGCACTCTAGGTGTGGATACGAATGAATGAGAAGAAACACAGGGAAATGAAGTGAATAATTGGAAAAAAGAGGGTTACCGAAAACCGAGTAAATGAATTACAATGATAAATATGATGAGTCGCGTCTTTTAATCTTATCGATATGTAAAATTAAATAAATAACAGACATTGATAATGGTTTAACGGGCAACCTCGGCATTTTTTATCGATAGATCTCGGTTATATTGTGTTTCGCAGACATACATAGATCTACAGATGTTTTCAGAAATATTTTCAAGAGTAATATATTTTTTTACTACGATAACTAGATTTTGCTCAAAACCTGTTTAAGTCAGACTTGCACAGCTCAATTACAAGCACTTTTATTGTAGTATTCAATTAAAAGGTACGAAATTGTGACCCCAAGTGAAAGTCCAGTCAATCACGCCATAATGGCTGAACGGATCTAAATGAAATTTGGCACAGAGATGGATTATAATCTGGAATAGCACTTTATTACTTATTTATTTATTGATACTTTTATTGTACTTACATAAAAAATCGTACCATGCGGCGGACTTAATGCCGTACGCATTTTCTACCATTTAACCGCAGGAGGTAAAGGAAAGAGTTGGTAGGAGAGCAAAGAAAAAAAATTAAATTAATTAAGAAACATACTTTTATAACGTGCAATTAAATAAACTTACACATTAATATAGATTTATACATATAATACAATATAATATATTAAAATACAATAAGCCTTACCACTATAAAATACATATTATGTGTACACACTATGAGAGGCCATGGGAATAGATATAATTTACCATGTATACATACAAAAAATAAATATGATTAATAGTAGTAGAGGACATACAACTGAAAGACCCTTATCATGAAAAGGGGCTAAGGGAGGTTGGGGTAACACTTCTCGAGGAAGGGTTACCGGACAAGGGCTTTGAGAGAATTCCGAGAGGGGGCTTTACGGATATTATCAGGGAGGGCGTTGCAAAGACGAACGGCTGAGACGCAAAAAGAGCTTGAGACGTAACCAGAGTGGTGGGAGGGGGTACAAAGAAGAAGATTTTGTGAGGAACGGAGTTCTTTGCTATGTGTGCAGGATAAGAAGGCAATTTGAGACTTGAGGTATTGGGGGGCTATAGCATTTTAAAAATGTTCCTTGTGACCGATGTTGCGAGCAACAGCTAGTTGTACTTATGTTCCGTTTCAGATTACTTAACGACTAAAGTCAAGAAATAGAAAATAGGGTATTTCTTGGATTAGTCACCAAATAACCAGCAAATGACTTGATCCATATTTTGTTTTACCTCTACCGGAGAAAAGATACATGGCAACTACTAAAATGTGGAATTACTGGAGTATGTCAGTAAGAGTTGGTGATTTACAACTTTTTTCTACGCGGTTTGAATATTTTATATAGTTCTATGGTTTTTCTGCTTTATCATGGTGCTGATCTGCTATTTAACACATATGGTTTCAGGCGTTGATATATAATTTCTAAACAATGCCTAAAGTCGTAAGTGTTAAATAGAATGGACATTATTTTATGTAGGACAATGAGTACAATTTTAGAGGTAACCGTATCTGGTTGCATGCATCCCACACTACGTTTTGCTCTACCGCCAATGGACATGCATGCAACATGCATCCAACAAACGTTTTGGGGCTTGTTTCATAAAATTATAAGTCATGATTTTCTAGACAATTTGATGTAATTTGATTAAGATGTAAGACAATTTGATCACGCAAAGTCGATTGACCCACAGATTAACAAGTAGGAAGACTCTGCTACGCAATGTACATCGAATTGTCGTGATAAAGTACGAATTGTAGTTTTATGAAACTCGGCCCTGGCGTATCTCGGCGTGAGGTGATTTGTTACACGTCGTAATTACGTCCCGGGGAGTCCGTCATCTGTCACTGAAACAATAAATGTTGCTGCCTTTGTACGATTCTCGTCTATGCCTTTGTGATTGTAAAGCTGCGGACGTGTGACGTCTGTATATATGTGTGCGGGTGTTGCATTGGTAGGCTTTCAATTGGTGTGATACAACTTGTAAGCTTTTGTCTTTTTTATTTTTGTCATTTGAGAAATAATGGCAACAAGTGACTTTGACGTCTCATGGACGTATTTTGGGTCTCATTAGCGCGGACGTTTCTTTTCAAATTACCAAATTAAATTTCCATCGCCTGAGTGCATTTTTGTTCAAGGTATCTGCCGGACATTATGTCATAGGAAATTTTGGAATTGCCGTAAATAATTTTAATGCACTTAGATCTAATTAAAACAATAATTCGAATGTTGCTGAAAAAATTAAATAAAAAAAAACTTAAAAAATTAAATGCCCATGGAAAAGAGAACCAGAACATAACGCATGTGATAATGTTAAATTTTGACTGCCTCGTTCTACTAGCCGTTAGGGCGCTTACTGCCAACATAGAGGCCGTGGGTTCGATTTCCACTGGGGGCCGCCGTAAATTTGTACAAATGGCCTCAGTCTGGGTATGTTTCCATGTTTGTGATGTCCTTGCCCAGATACCATAGGGCAGGGTATCCTAGTTTGGGAGCAGGTCAATTGATTATGTTGTGTGGAAGTTATTATTAATAAATACGGTACTTACATCTCTTTTCTCAGGTCTTGGCGCCTTTCCTTCTTACTCCCTTATCAACAAATTACACTAAATCAATAAGGCCACCGTGCACCACAATCACTAATGACTAAGTGATAGACATACATACATACATAAAGTCATGCCTGTATCCCAGAGGGATAGGCAGAGATCAGAGTCTGCCACTTGCCACGATCCTGACAGATCACTTTCGCTTCCTCAACATTCATTAGTCGTTGCATGCATGCACGCCGGTGTCGGGTACTTTTTATCTTGCCCTTTGCTAATACATCCCTTATTTATTCGAAGTATGTCCGCAAACTAAGTGACAAATCCCCCAAAATATTATAATGGGTTATATTTCAGCCTATACAAAGACATCCCCTGTAAGGCCTTTCTGTAAAGCCTTCTCTCAGAGAGAGAGAAAGTATGGGCTTAATCACTTTGACTAAAGATTGGCAATTTCAAGCGGTGAGGTATGTGAACACCTCAGTCACTCAGGTTACTCACGATGTATTCCGAAAAAAAAACTAAATTAAGACATTATGTAGCCTATATATGTCACAATGCAGGGCTCATACCTTCACTAAGAGAGAGAGTATGGGCTTAATCACCACGCGTGCCCACCGCGAATTGGAAATTGTAAACACTTCAGGCACTCTAGTGGTATAGCTAACACAACTTCATAGATGTACGTAACTTAGAAAACAAAGTCAGTCGGGAGGTTGTGATAGACACAAAATTTGTTCTGTTTCGGAAAAAAATATTAAAAAGAAAAAAGAAGTAATAATAATACCAACTTCCACACAACACAATCACTTGACCTGGTCCCAAACTAGGATACCCTGTGCTATGGTAACCAGGCAAGGACATCAGAAACAAGATAACAAACCCAGACTGAGACCATTTGTACAAAAGTACGGCGGCCCCAGTGGGAATCGAACCACCGACCTCTATCTTGGTAGTAAGCGCCGTAACGACTAGTTAGTTAGTTAGACCTGAGATGTCCGCACTTAGCTTCATAGTTAGACCATTGTACGTAGCAAGCGCTAAGGTATGTAAATACCTCAGACACTGGGGTGTTCTTACGTTGTTTTCCTTCTTTCCTTCACCCACGACCTCCCGAATGAGAAGCCGGCGTTCTACCGCTCTGCGACCACCGCTCTGCTAGTCCTAGTGCTAGGCTAGTCCAGCGAGGCAGTCGACGAGTAGTTCCAGCCACGCCCCTGACAAGTAGTTCTCCGCAGGTTCCTGTCGGTGGCGTGGGTGATAATGGTGCACACGTACCTGGCGGTGTTCTACATCGCCGACAACAAGACCATGCGCACTGTCACGGAACGGAACTTCATGTACCAGAGCGTCGGCAACGCCTCCTACTGCGTCGACACTTTCTTCTTCATCAGGTAGGTTGCGGTTACAACAAGAATCCTTGGGTTACAAAGAATAGTCTTATTTTGTCTTATCTTACGCGCCTGTGCATTGGGAACGACCGCCTTGTCCCTTTTATAGATTAGAATAAAGTAGAGCACGCGTCATCACTCATGTCCCACGGAGAAGATCCTTGTCTGCATTGAAATAAGGACGAAAATGTCTTAACTCAATGGACTTCAGTGGTGGCGCAGACTCAAGCTTAAGATGGAACAGAATAGCACGTTTTCAAATAGCGAAAAAATTACAGCTGTTTTATACAAACTTATTTTTGTTCGCGATATCATAGACGTAAACATTTACATACAGGCACATATATTACTTCTAGCAGCACACTAGGATACACTGTGATAAAAATAAGCAGTGAGCAGCGGTCGGCTGATGATGATGATCAAACTTGGTCCCATAATAAAAATTGTTCGTATTGATGAGCTGAATTATGAGCAGAGCAAAAAAAACGGAAACCAGGGAACGGGCAGCAGCGTTGATCTGTGATACCAGACCACCAAACACTGCGATCTCCAATCCGCCTGCCAAGCGTGGAGATTACGGCAAAACCTCCCATACAGGGAGAGACCCATGTCCTGCAGTGGACTGCTATGGGTTGACGATGATGAGCAGATGAGCATATTAAGGTTGCTGTTTCCTTTGGCACCGCTCTCGCTCACAAATTCTAACATTTCTAATGATCTGACAAAAGTGGCCTTCATCAGCCTTTGAAAACATAATCACAGACATTTTAAATAGACATTTTTTCCTTTCAAGCGCCTCTAAAATTTGCAATTAAATTGTGAACTTTTTCTTTTATGAAAATTTTAAGATGTATAAAATGCCCGTATGTAATGTAGTATTTTACTCTGGTGCCGATAGAGACCACATCTTGTCAAAACTATAACAAAACTATTATTAAAAATGTTAGATATGCGAGAGACCAGTAATACCGATTCTAACGTCATGTACGAACCTTTCTCCAACATCCAGTATAACAAGTCAATCTCAGCAAAAAACCTATAATTTCATTCAACCATTATCCCACAGACGTATTCTAAAGAATTCATAATTAAACATCTCTTTTCCCACAGCGGTTTGTTAGTAACCGTTCTTTTCCTGCGGACGGAGGACAAGAAGGCGGCAAAAAGGTCGCATGACAGCGTTAAGAAATCACAACAGAACGGCTTCGCCAACTCTGCGCTGTCCGTCTCAGTGATCAGCCAAAACTCCTTCACACAAGATTTCCTCGAGAAGCCAAAGCAGAAACTTTACTCGAAGAACGAACTCTTCGCCATGATCAAAGACTTCCTCGTCCTATTCAGCTACCGCGTGGTGCGCCTGAGTCCCGCGTACGGCTTTGTCATTGGCGTCAATGAGGTCGCCTTGAGGCATGTCATCAACCTATCCATGTTCGAACCAGCTATCTTCGACCACATCAACTGTGACCTCTACTGGTGGCGCAATCTGCTCTACATCAACAACTTGTATCCTCAGCGCGAGATGTGCATGGTCTGGTCGTGGTACATGGCCAACGATACGCAGTTCTATGTCGTCGGGATCATACTTCTACTGATGTCTGTCAAGTAAGTTCTAAAACATAGATTGTGAAAAGTAACGCAAATTGTGCGATGTCTATTTAATACTGTGATTTTTTTCAGGTACCCGAAGTTCTCAATGGTTTCCCTTGGAGTAGTGATGGTGACGTCATGGATGACCACGATCTACATATCGGTGTGGCATCAGTACAAAGCTCGTATCCAGGAGCCGTTTGAAATGTTCGACCCACTCTATGACAAGCCGTGGTCCAGAATTGGCCCGTACCTTATAGGTTAGAACTAATTCCAACTTAACTTCGGCGAAAATGTGAGCCTTAACGTAACGTAACGAAAACGTTAACCTTAAAATAACTTACTTGAGCGGAATGGGTGACATTACTTTCATTTGATTTTGCGGTGACCTTTCTTGAGTTCAAAACGGCAAAAGGGTCCACAAAAACCAATGTAGTGGACAAAGTGGATGAATTCTATAAAGTACCGCTCGCGTTCACTCACTCGAGTAGTCCCGGAGTACCTACGCAGGGAGCCCACATCGCACCAGAATAGTAAATTGACACATCAAAGAGCCACTTCAATTGGATACGTATTCTGTCTCCAACATGTACTCTTATCTGTACGACCGATCCCTTTCCAATTACTGTATAACCCGGAGCATTTACCTGACATTTTATAGAATGAAAATTCAATTATTTTCCAACGGAGTTTAGTTTCATTCAACAAACTTCCGTGCGCCAGATAGAAAGTAATCAAAGTTTCGTCAAAAAGCAAGAATGGCGCTCGTCGTTGTGCGTAATAGGAAAATTGTTGTTTGTGCATAGCTGGAAGGAGGTCAAGTCGTCCATTTAGCGGGGAGCTAAGATGTTGATGCTTTGCGCAAAGTTGTTAGCAAATGCAATAACCGCCTTGTTTGTGTCGTTGCCCTGGCTCAGCTTATTTCTCAACACAACTTAATTTTAAACCACGGTTATTACATGTACTGTAGTCAGCTTATCGACTTTTACATGCGTGCACTCTACTGAGTTAGAACACTGAGGTAGCTAAAAATGCACAGGTGGAGCTGCTGTCGGCTGTACGTAATAATAATAACTTCCAGACAACACAATCACTTGCTCTGGTACTAAACTATGATTAGCCGTGCCATAGCAACTAGACAAGAACGCCATTTATACAAATAAATGTACAGCGGTCCCTTGCGGGAGTTGAACCCACGACCTCTGTATTAGTAAACACGCGTGTTACCTCTACACCAACGAGGCAGTCAACACAGTGTACCATGAGTTTATTCCAAACTTACGCACATTTGTCAATTTGTAGATGCAATACCACTCGCTGATGGTAAAGGAAAACATCGTAAGGAAAACATTCGCGGCTTAGTTGGTGCCGTGCGTACAGTGGATAGCATGTCCTTTACATTTGTGTTGAAAAGTCGTCCGTAACGTAACTGATTAGAGTGCACGAGTTTAAAGGTTGATCTGCTGTCTACTGTACGTAGGTACGTATTGACTTTATCTTTCCGGTAGATTAAGTCGACTAAGCTGAGGGCAATGGTACGTGCCGGGTAAATGTAAACATGTTCCAGGCGTTACTACTCGGGCGTCTGCTGGTGACGTCTTATCTATAAAGACTTACGGGGTCAATTGGAATCGTCTATACGTCTATGTAACTTACGTACACGCTGAAATTTGGGTGGTTTGAAAACTGCGGTTATGTAATTAGTAATTAAAAATGTCGTCTATTTAGAGTATTACTTTTAAGTATAGACGTAAATAATAAAAATGAGTTGAGAAATCTTGTTTAAAAAAATGCGCGAATAATTAGTACCGCCTCTGCGTCTATCAGAACAATGACCCGCGATATATAGCTACTAATGGTTCCAATAGATTCGAGTTTGTGTCGAGTAATTTTAGGAAAGTGCCTTTTTTTAAAAATACAAACAAGCGTATTTGATAGCTGCTGTTAAGGCACGTTCATTTTGCTATGGCTCTGAAGCCACCCAAAATTCATGGTGAAATTGGTGAATATATGTTTCGTTTCAGGAATGATGGTGGGTTGGTATTTGCACAAAACCAAGTGCCAAGTGAAGATGCCGTACTGGCTGGTGATGGTCGGCTGGCCGGCCTCCATCGCCATTATGGGCAGTCTTATCTTCGGGATGGTTGACGGCTACTTCGAAGTTTGGCCCACGGCCTTCTACGTCAGTGTCGGGCATACAGGTGATAAAACCCTTCAATATATAATTTAAAACCTCGTGCCACGTACCTATGCAAATTTGTTCATATTATGGCACTAGAACTCCCTTCACACGGAAAGGGTTTGCGCAATTAACGTAAATCATGGTAAGAGTTCGTTCTCATTTCACTCTATTTGAATAATGTAGCGGACTAACTATTTTGCCGGAGTCTCGTGCGGGTGTTATAAGGAATTTTCTTCCTCCTCGCTTCAGGCACACATTTGCTTTGGGTGTAAAGGTATTTTCACACTTCTCCCAAAATATAAAAAACCGGCCAAGTGCGAGTCGAAATTTATACAACATTAGAAGAAGAAGAAAAAGAAGAAAGACATTTATTATACCAACAAGACACATTACAGAAACAAAATAAGCAGATTTGGGTACGTTTGGGTCGGATATGTCCCGGGGCGGTGTATTTAATTGACTGTACTGTACGGTGTGTGTGTTTTTTTTTGTTTCCTTTTTACTTATTTTATTTTTTATATTTTTGTCATTGTGGACGGAACTCATTATAGGAATTAAATAAGCAGATAAGTAACATAATTATGCACAACAACAGAAACACAACTTAATACACTGCAGACAAAACAAATAAATTAAGCAGGACCATAGATGTAGCCTAGACATCATACATACATTAGACACAAAGATCGAGAAAAACGGCAAAAAATTACGTTTGTCGTATGGGAGCTCTCCCCTCATTCCCTTTATTTTATTCTGTTTTTAGTATTTGTTGTTATAGCGGCAACAGAAATGCATCATCTGTGAAAATGTCAACTGCCTAACTATCACGGTTCATGAAGTAGAAGTGTGTTGTATCTCCTGAGCAGGTTGGGGCGCGGCCCTGGCGTGGGTGGCCATCGCGTGCTGCGCGGGCTACGGCGGTCTCATCAACTCGGGCCTGTCGTACCGCGGCCTGCTGCCGCTGAGCCGGCTCACCTACTGCGCCTACCTCATCCACCCCACCATCATGATGTACTCCACTTTCCTCATGGACGGACCCTTCCACCTTCAGAACTCTATGGTCGTGAGTATACCAGCATAGTGTGTTATTATTATCATCATCTACCCGCCTGCCAAGCGTGGCGATGATGGCGAAATCCTTCATGGTTATGAAAACCACGAAGGAGGCCTATGTCCTGCAGTGGGCGTCAAATGGCTGATGAGGATGATGATGTTATTATTGACGTACATTCGATACCAGTATGTAGATTGTAGGTGTACATGCAATTGTGGGTATATATGCAGGTGTTTACACACCTCAGGGCTAAAAAACACGCCAATCCAATAAATAGAAGTATACAATACTACATTTTTGTATACTTTTTACATTCTTGAAACATGACGCGCGCGGTGAATTTGTAAATTATACCGGACAAGTGCGAGCCGCACTCACCCATCAAGGGTTCCGTACAAATTTGTAGGTACCAAGCTTTTCCCGAACTTCAAAGACAAATTTTTTTATGGTCTAATTACAAATGTATAGTTTTTAGATTTTTCCCTATACTTGTAGTGTAAGACGATATTGTTTGCCAAATTTCATAGTTCTAGATCTACGGAAAGTATACCCTATAAATTTTGATTCCCTTGAGAATGTCGAAATATACGTTTTTTCGGCTGAAATAGCCGTAACCTTTCTTTACATTAACTTACAACTTTGATTTTTTCACAGCTTCAAGGGACTGTAGACTTGAGTATATGATTTTAATTTCAACTCGATACCTCCACGCGTTCCCGAGGTAAAAGTTCTTGACAGACTGACGGATGGACAACAAAGTGATCCTGTAAGGGTTCCGTTTTTTCTTTTGGGGTACACAACCCTAAAAAAAATTAAACCTTTTTTTGAGGAGGTTTAATTTCTATACTCATATTTTCTGTTTTTTTAACAACACGATGTATCGAACATATAGTATACATGCTGCTCATGTTATGAAATATTTTTATTTGTTTGTATTTCTTTTCATTCAGGTTTTGTCTGGGTGAAACGAAAAGAATTTTGCAATACAATCGAAGTGAAAAAATGGTTCTTCACCCATCTAGTGTGAGTGAAGGTGCCACTGGACGCTGTATAAATCATCTCATTACGTAGGTGCAGAGGCCAATACTTAGACAAACACTGAATAAAATTAAATATAGGTATAAGTTGTAATCATAAATAAAAACCCTTTCCAAGGCACGCTATTTAGCCGGGTTAACCGTATTCAGTTATCTATCAACCCCAGCCCCGTCAAACAGATCTTTACTCTTGCCCGCGCTCGCATTCGATCAAACGATAGAGGCTGCCCACACCCTTTATTTCGGCTGATTAGAAAATTCCTCCACATTCTTTTGGCGATGGCGGTGGGAAAAGCATAAGTGGTAAAAACGGTGATAGCTAGACCACTTCTTCGGTCTTGGGTTCGAATTGCGATTTTGTTTTGAAAGTTACGTTAATTTGTGAATTTGTAATAGCAATACCAACATTTACTCTACATTGCCACTCGCAAAATGCAACGAAATATTTTTTGCGTGATGACTCTAAAGAACTAAAACTTAGAGCACAGAGTTTCTCTGCCTAATAGAACTTTCAGTCTTACAAGACGCTTGTATCGTATTTTGAATTGTTGTCTACCCAACTTTTATATAAATAACTCGTCGTCCTACAAATTGCGGGGCTGTAAGTTTACGACTGATAAGGGATTCAGGTCATGATGCCACAGGATATTATGCTCCAATTTTAAACTTTTCCCCGTTTACAAATTGTGCTCTTGACAAAGGTTGACGCAAACTATAAATTATGTTGAACGAAAACATGCAAATGAACAAGGCAAGTGGAGTGGCCCAGTGCGATGGCTCCCAATGGAGAACCCGATTAAGAATTAATGCGGGCCGAACCTGAGAGAATTTTATATCACCGATCTTCGACATCTGTGATATTTCACAGGAAAAGTAAAATATACTCGGGGTGAAATTAATACCCGCCGCGCGAGATGTAAACGATTTCACGATCTCGTGAGCTGTGTGTTCCGCCGGGACGCGGGCGAGGTACTTAATTAAATGAATTCTGAGGCGTATCTTTGGCGTTACGTACCTTTACGTAATATCAAATAAACAGCCCAGTACGGGAACATTTTTTTTACTTGGGTTGGGTTGGGTTTTTTTTCGATAAGTAGATTTATGTTAGTTAAACATAAGTAGAAAAAGGAACAAATTAAATGAACAGCAAACTATTGAATGAAACTTAAATCTGCTATATTAGAAAGAGATATTAGAATTATGAAAATGTGTAAAGGGCAATAAAGTACCTAAAGCACCTAAGAAAATAGGGTGCCTATAATAACGATTAATTCGCCGACACATTGCCACGTAACTAGACGAACAAATAATTTAAGTATTTAAAACTCTGCGATAAAACGTAAAAAGTTAATATGATATTTCCTTAAGTATACGAGTTCTTTTGAAACTCACATAACGCGGATAATAAATTATCTGACGTAATACGTTAATTTCAAAAGGATACCTGCGACTTATTCTCGTTTCATTGAATCGCGCTAAAGTTCGGACGCGGTTTAAAAAAATCATTTTATTTTTGCCTTTCGTCTTCAACTATCATTCAATTTAAGCAATTTCACATGATGGTATAATATTCACATCGATATCGTAAAATCTCATTATAACATCAATAAAACGCGACCAACTTGATTGCAGGGCCAATCAGGTTGGTCGCGTTTTATTGAAGCGCGCAGCTGCGCTCTCATTGGTTAAATTTTAATGGCGGCAAAATCACTGTGATTATACACGTACGCGTGAATTTAATTTTTAATTGCATTAGTGAAGATAAAGTAGTGTATGCAACTGCATATAACACGGGTATTAAAACACTCGTTACTATTATGAAACTCACTGCGCTCGTTTCATAAACTCACACTCGTGTTTTAATACCCTTCATTATATGACAGTTGCATAAACTACTATTATAGCGACAGAGATTATTTTGCAGTCAAATGTATTTTTCTTGAGGGAGTTTATTTTATTGTTCTTTAACAATATTTTGATAGTGTGAAGTTACATTATTTACGTTAGAGCCATTAATTTTGTAGTGATTCCATTATTTTTAAAGAGCCTTTGAATGGATCCCTTTTATATTCCAACCTTTGTCTAGATGAGTGTAATGTGATCCCACTTGACGGTCCCTTTTGTGTAGATATTTGCTAAGTTTCGGTCTGATTTCGGTCGGGTGAGACGTTGGTCTGCATACGGAGATACCTCAACATACCGGAATAACCCCCAGTTTCTCGTACACTAACACGCTGTTAATCTACTGTTAACAGCTGTCAATTGACCAAAGTGCATACAAAAAAAACCACTGACAGCTGTTAACAGTAGATTAACAGCTTGTTAGTGTACGAGAAACCGGGGGTAAGAAAACTATTGTTACCAACACCACGCGAACAGTTTTCGAGAATAGTTACTACATTTATTATCTTCTTTATATGGAGCAAACATTTCTTTATGTGAAGCAATGTATGTGCCTGTATGTAAATGTTTATGTTTATGTTTATGTTTTATGTTTTATGTTTATTTAATAGACTGGCGCTCATCCGGAACGACGACGACGTAGTTGCATTTTTGCAAATTTAACAGGTGATCATTTCGACGATAGTTTTACAGAAAGTAGAATGAATCAGTATATATAAATATGCGCTGGCGTCATTTGACTAAAATTAATATAAATTCAGTCGATGTTAGCTCGTATTTAACTTCTCTTTAGGAGTATTATAACACGATGTACTTAGCTAGCCCATTTTTCAAAAGTGTAATTCCGTCGTCGTTTTTTCGGATGAGCGTGATGATCCGAAGTTACAGCTTTCTAAGTTCATAAGAACCTATTTATAGTCAAGAGTCAAGACTCGTGAAACAGCGATTCATCATACTCATGGTTCCTTAAATGCGCCGTTCCATCAACAACGCGGTATAAATTCATTTGTCAATTGGAAATCGCAAAATCCCGAAGAGTGTGCGTGGCTTATGGCGTCAAATCATATCAGGGCAGTTCATAGAACTATCATTTATAGTTTATTATGACAATTCGATGTACATTGCATAGTCGAATCTTCCTACTTTTTAACTTGTGGTTCTTTTTAATCGACTGTGCAATGTACATCGAATTGTCATAGTAAACCATGAATTGTAGCTCTATGAAGTAGAGCCCTGGGCCGCCATTTTAACACAAGTTGCATTATTATCATTATCAGCCATTTGACGCCCACTGCAGGACATAGGCCTCCTTCGTGGTAACCATGAGGGGTTTTGCCATAATTGCCACGCTTGGCAGGCGGGCTGCTGCCCGTCTCCTAGTAATTGATTTCCTTAGTCGTCTTCTACGACATCCACGGAAGGTAATGGAGTGACGCTATTCTTAATCCGGCGCCACGCGGAACACAAGTTTAGCAAACTTAAAAAAATGTTTTTGTCTGTAATGTTATTAACCCTTTTCAGTTATAATTAAAGTGCAGCAGTGGCATCCAATCAGGTACACTTAAACTGTTGCTGATGTTAAAGCTTGCTTAGCAATAGAAATGACAATAATAAAAATTACGGAGTAGGATTAGATGAAATAGCAAAGAGATTTAAAGAATTTCTCTACCCACTCTAAGGTTCATCATCAGATCAGCTAAATGATAACAAATTTGCGTATTGTCATCCGAATTCCACATTCTTGCAAAGATTCAAATCGATACGACAGTTAAAAGTAGCTGTAGGTTAAAATATAATTCCTAAATAGATTTATTCACATTTACGACAGGCGTAGACTGTCAGCTAAATACTTGCGTACTAAGCCCATTCTAAAGATTCCAAAGTTAATCCTATTCATTAACAGGAACAGCTAGTAATGTTTATTACCAACTCAAATGGATTTGTAATTTCTAGCTGATCGTGTACGCCGGGTATGCGGTGCTGGCGTTCCTGTCATCGTTCGTCATCTCAATAGCCTTCGAGGCGCCAGTCTGCCGACTGCTCAAGATCATCAGCACCGGGGGGCCCAAGAAGAACCAGTGACGTCACAATAGCACTTAAAACATAAGGACACATCAGATATTCTTCAAGGAAAGAGGCGGTATCGATCTAGCAAAGATATCCACAGAGATGTCTAGGGCTAGTTTGCAAAAGTAGTTACCGAAAATATATATTTTTAATATGAATTTGATAAATGAACTTTTACTTATAAGGTATTCTAAGTAAAAGTTGTAAAACGTCAACACTGTTAAGTGAGCTCGCTGATATTGTGTCTTTTCATATAACTTTAAACTTATGAACCAAAACAGAAACTCATAAACCAAGACAGCCTCATACCTCAATTTCCCCTGTGGGTTGAGTATATGGCGGAGGCATGTAAATAAATAATCACAATAGAGTGGCCTCAACGTGCAGCGAGTGCGTTAAAGTTGCATCTCTGCGATAAACAGCCCAATGCAAGTAAGAGATGCGTTCCCGCCGCAGCTAAACAGTAAACGCCCGCGGGCACGTCGCGTCCACTCGCAGTGGACATCCACTGAAAAGCGATCGAGCGGGGAGCACTGAGCTCGCCTCTCCACTGTACCGTCGTTTTCACACGCGAAGCCTGCATTCCCCATCGAGGCACCGGCACGGTGACAGAATTCGACAAATCTCACGCTCTCGACGGAATTGCTTTCATTCTGCATAATTGGGTTGCGCAGCACATTCGTTCCTGTTTGTAATTCGGCCTAACGCGCGCGAAATGCAACTTGTGGGATACACGGTCGCGGCTCGTTACATTTACATATGTTGAGCATTTCGCGGGCCGTATTTGCAGTTAAACCCTACTCAGATAGACACATGGGAACTATGCCTATTGCATAATTTAGCATAATGACATATGATGTTCAGACAGACGTCGAAAATGAGCTTACAACGTACCATTGGATCTGCTCAATGATAATTATTATATCCAATGATGTTGAAAGTTTTAGCCTGATAAGAGTTAATAGGTTTAGTTGTACCATTATTATTAAGCAAGTTATTAAGTTACCATTGACTGTGTTCACATCTCTCCAAGTTTTTGTTAAACCCAACCATGTGATATAGCCGTAGATAATAATAAAAGGTTTACACTCATGTAATTCCATTAATTGTCAATATGTAATTGAGAGTGAGTTCTTAGCGACGTAAATTAAGCAAAAAGGAAATTATCACTTACTCTGTCATCTGCAAGACCACCAAATACGAATTTCGTTAGTGTAAATAAAATTGTAATAAAATGAAAGGTGTATTTACTGGGTGTTTTAATTTATTTAGAGCGAATTCAAACTTCGCGTCGGATCTGGCGGAGATTACAGTAACAAAGTTGCGGCTGGGAACACCTCGGCACGTCCCGCGCTCGGGAATCACTTATAATACCGGAAGCGAATTCAAATAAGAATCTGACAGCGAGACGAATATCTTTCCAGTCGAGTAATCAGCATTGATTATAGATTAGAAAGAATACAAATTAAATTCAACGGTTTCAAAAATAAAGATATTATTGCGGTTTTAAGCATTGTGTGTTAAATCGTTTTAAATGGCAACCTCTAACCGCCATGTTTCAGTAATTTCTCTTTTGAGAAATAACCCTGTATTTGCTTCATCGAATTAATAAACCTCCGAGAAGAACATTTAGAAACACTAGATTGACAACCAATAAATAAACCAACCTTTCGGTTGCAGGCTTGAGACTAGTTCTACACTTATCAAGTTACCTAACTTCTGCTTAAAAGTAATTTGGTTTGTCCCTGTAGGAAAGCACTGTGGCTAAAAACTCTGCGACACGCGTGTCTGTAGTGCCAGTATGTCTACCTCGATACACTGTACCAAGGCCAGAGCTGCGACCGACCGATCGGTCCGTGGCGAGGTCCAGCTTGCCTATCATTAATGTAATTGGACAGAGACATTCCCGGCCCTGGCCATGCCTGGCCATGGTCTACCTCCTGAGACCACCTGGGTGAACCGTGGGATTTTTGTTACAATGATCCACCTCTCTGATAAAACATTAAAAGGCTCTATTTTTTATTGGTGACAGTCAAGAAAAATATTTCCCAAGCAACACCCATTCGAACAAAGGTGGTCCGTTGTAAAAAAAAATCCCATGGTTCACCCAGGTGGTTTTAGGAGGTGGACCGTGGGTTAGAAGGGTTTCCCGGTTTCCACTGCCCGGGTTTGTAAACGCGCCTGTGTTATAGATTTTATATACCTACGTTAAAGAGTCGACTCCATTCATACAAATGAAGCCGAAAAAACCTTCCAGGTTAATTACATTCAGATTGAAAACAAAAAACCGGCCAAGTGTGAGTTGAACATGTGTGGTGAGGGTTCCGCGAGTTAACTAGCGCTAGTGGTGTTTTAGTGAACTATTTTCCGTAAGTGAACGTGTTATATTGAGTTTCAATTGATAGAATTTTTATAGGATTTTCTGTCATCTAAAAGCAATTAACTAGATTTTTTATTTTTTTCAAAATTTTCGGCTCAGTAGTTTCGGAGATCAGGGGGCGAATGGTCAATTTTCGTCTTCTTTCATGAATGAAATTAAAACTATTTATTTTACAATAATGACAAAAATATATTTGAGATCCTCATAACGAGCCCTTTCATTTTATATACGATATAGTAAGGTTTGCAAATCTCCTTTTTTAATTTCCTAATTTGTCCCCTGAAATTTTGCACATCTGTGTTCGAGTCATAGGATTACACCATCCTACCAAATTTCACCTGATTTGGTCTAGTAGATTCGGAGCAAATTGGCTGTGACAGACGGACGGATAGACGAGTGATCCTATAAGGGTTCCGTTTTTTTTACGAAACTCTAAAAAGTAACGAAAATGCTTGCTTTTTGTTTGGTGTTTAGTTTCACTGCGAGATACTGTTGATTTGGTTTCATCTTGCAAAAAACGGTCTACCTTATAATTAAAGAAATTTTTGCTTCTCTAATGGACTGTAAGTGGTTTCATTACCGGGGTGTCTCCGGAGTGCAGGCGTGTCCCCGGCCGCCAGTGCCGCTGTCACTGGCGCTGCCAGCTCATTTTAATAATGAACACCGACGGCGAGAAATACCTAATAAACCATTAAAAAATCATTTCCTTTAACGACTTTCAGGAAAACTTCTACTTCATTCGACACTTTGATCTGCAGCTACGAGCATACAAAATAGATTTAAAAAGTCTAGCGTAAAACTTGTGCCGTTTTGGGAATTCGTTCTCCCAGTATTGGATCGAGTTTGCGACTATCAATAACTTGGTCTAGTCTAGAAGTTCACCAAATGGAAAGACTGTTTTCCATTAAATGAATAAAATAGTAGATTTCAGTTTTTCGACGGCCGTCTGACGGTTTACAGGACGATAGATAGGAATACGTCATGAACTAAGTAACTACTAGGTAGGTTGCGCTGTAATCACGTCCGAAAACTCTACTTAAGTATCTGCAGAACCCTTTCACGGCCTTTTACTACGAATTTTGGAACAGTTCCAATTTTTATCGGCTATTTTTAGACCGGCTGATCTTCGCAGCTTCGGTACGCCTTTGGGGCGACATGTCGTAACATCTTTCGTCATCTTTATGTCGGCACTTTCCACAAAACCTTATACTATTATACCTTAGAGAGGTATCTTAGAAACGGTCTGTAACGTGTAATATATCTAATTGACGGTGGAATGTTTCTATACTGTACGATTGCAATTGTGAATCTTAAACTTTTGCTTATCTATGGAAAGTTATTTAATTATCAGTAGGTACCTACTGAAGAAACCTTTCAAATTTTACCTCTAACATGCGCAGAAATACGTATATCTTCCGTCATACCTTCTTCAATTACGTAGTTTATATCACAAATAGCGTTGCCTTTAGAGCAATGAACGGAAAACAGACGTAGGTACCTATTTACAGAAATCAAAAATTAATTTAAACATAAAGAATTTACATTCTGTTTGCAGAATTTCAATGTAATGCTACATTGTTTATTCCAGACAAATCTCGTCGAATGCTGTCAACGCTTAGGGCATCCTTTGATTAGGGTAGATAACCACCAATTACCTTCTCAGCTGCCTAACAACGTGTGAAATTCACCCAAACTAAGCTAATAAATCGCAAGTTGAGGGTCACGTACGGAAGAGCCGCCGACCCACGTCTGCACGCGGCTACACTCCGATGAGTTTGTTCTAACTAAAGCATTGTATCCTTATCCCTTATCCCCAGATAAAGAAAATCAAAACAAACCTAATTAGATAAGTTATTGCCTTAGCTCTCTTATGCAAATAGTGGCTATGGTTGATCTAGTGAGCGAAGTAAGGTATACAAACACATAAAAACTTCTCGAAGACGAAAAGAATCAGACGAAACGATTGGAAAAGTAATTTGTACGTTTTCGTGGGAATTTACGTTGAAAGTCGAAACTTGGAGAGGCTCCTGAATTTAGATGTTGGGAAACTCTTACTTTACTGCACCGTTAGACATTTGGGTCCCGTGGAATTTTTCCGTCTGTCTTGAGTCACAAACCCGTAACAAAAATGGAATGTTTTCATAATAGATTTTATAAATTCACTTAGCAAATGATCGATTTGAAATTTGTTTAGTTAGTTTAGGTTAAAATTTTCGACCCTTCAAGTTTTTTCGTTCACTTTTTCAATAATACGATTGGAAAATTTTGCCGCTGGCATTATTGTTATGCTAATCAGCCCGTCCACGGGTTCATTTTACGTTTCTCTAAAACAAAGTACTAACTACTTTTGGTGTTTTGGGAATAAAGAACTAGAACGGAACTAGTGCGAGTATGACTCTCTCCCTCTTGATTCCGGATATGTGTTCCATTTGTTTCTTACGAGTTACGTAACTCTAAGAATAAATTTGAATGTATAGGTACGGTCGCCAGCAGGTCAACCTTAATATTTTTGTCGCCAAGTTGTCCGTCTCGCAGCGGTGTAGAGTACACGTACTGTTGATTTGATGATGATTGATGTACTGTCGACTCTACCTAATTTCAAAATTTTTAAACACATATTTTCTTACTTTGCAGTCAGTGCTTTATTTTATCCAAGAGTTTTGGTGGTAATGGATTAAACAACATTACAAATTTTCTTGTTTTACGAAACGAAAAGTTGTCGGGAAAATTCTTTGTAGCAAACCTCGTTACTCATTGCAATTATGAATAGAACAGAAGCTCTAAGCAAGCATCGGCGAGTCTTTTATAAGACCTATGGGCCGCCACCAGGGTAATAGGCCGATGAAGGGCGACCCTTGCGTTAAACATTACCCCAATTCTTGCCCTCGGAGAGTACGGCAGACCACGACGCATTATTCCCAATCGGAGGAATAGAGCGGTTCACCGCGAGCGTAGTCTCAGTCTCGTTAAGAAGCCGGACCTTGCCCGGGGGATTTTATGTTACCTAATAATTTTACCCAAATCCTTGATATAAATAGCTAGACCTCTTCGCTGCCAAGAATATTTCTATCGCAGAAACTGTCATAACAAACGTTGCTCGTCATAGCATCCAGCTCGCCACTATTGACGAGAGGTAGGGAGTCAGTTTTAGGGTTCTGTAGCGAAAGAATGCCAATGGGATTTGTACTAAGCCTACAACGTATGTGTGTCTTACCTTTAATAACACGTGTAGTGTTTGCACACGATACGTGTTATTATTGCAGATTGCCTAAATATACAATCAAACAACAGAAACGCGATGTTTTAAGTTGTTTTTGCTCTATCGTAAATTAAATACAATCAAACTTGGTGTGATAATAGTGCAGTCTCTACAGTACATCAACAAATAACAAAAACTGGCCAAGTGTGAGTCTGACTCCCACTCTAAATGAACGAAAACACAGGTTTGCTAAATATTAATATTATTTATTTTATTTATTCAGTAATCCAACAGGCTCATAAATTGGAGTTTTTAAATTCAATTTTTGAAAGCCAAAATATATCTAGATCATTGTACATTGTTGGTCCTCGAAAGATGATTAATTAAGCTATTTTGCCCATAATTTGTTTCGTGCGATTCCTTCTGAAAAGTACTTTTGATAATGCCACGAACGAACATTCTTTTCCAATGATGCAACTTTAAAATGGGCCAGGTTTTTCTTATAACGATGCCCAAAGTTTATTTGACAGTAGCTAAGGTGTCATAGAAACGTAGTAAAGATAGTCATATTTTTTATGCTAGTACGGCACATATCTGTGTACGACACCCTCGATGCGCGAGTCCGACTAGCACTTGGCCGGTTTTTATAGCTCCTACTACCTTATCGCCAGAATTTTATGTCCTTTGAAGCACGTAATATCACTATGAAGCAGGGGAAAGGTGTGAAAATAAGCTTGTTTTTTTCTATCAAAGGAATCTCCCTTGATTTCCCAGTCGTTTTTAAAGGCTTTGGTGGAGTTGTTTACTAGATTTTTGTTACACTACCCGTGACTCTTTGTTTGAGCAACAAATACTGCGACTCTACAGTTTATTCACGATTCACGATCTATTACTGGACGAAATCTCTTACGGATTATTATTTCATCAGTGATATGTAGTAAATATTCGCAGATTGCAGTAATGTATTAAATATGCGTGTAGCGCCTTCAATGAAAAAAGTCATATCTTCTTTTACAGATCGTTTAAAGAGACTTTTTGCAAAAAATTGCTGTAAAAGAACATCTTTTTTTATTGGTGGCGATAATGAACCTAGTTTTAAACAAAAGTTTGGCAGATGAAGGGACGAAGGGGACGCAAGATCTCCGTCTGGTATTGCAATATTAGCCAATCAGTTCTCTTCATGTTTTTTCAAAAATACTACTAGCATGCGGTGGAATCCACGGCAGTTGGTAACTTTTTTATATACCAAAAAAAAAATAGGACCATATTTAAAACTGACTATCGGGGAACCTCTAGAACTAGAGTTACATCGAGCTACACTCTGGAGGGTACTCTTTGAATCTATAAGGATGACACATTTTACACTAGAGCAGTAAGATATTACAGGCTACTTAGTAGCCTAGCTATCAGCAGACACCTACTGGTTCATTCATGTTTTCTCTTTTATATTACATAGAAAGTAAATATAGTTCAACCACGTAATTATCAATAAAATTTTCATTTATTTATTTAAAACGTTGTATCAGCTAATGCCACTATTCAGCAAACATTATCAATATTATCTGTAGTAATCCTGAAGCGGATATTTCAGCATCAATATCAAAGGATGCAGCTCCTATTCCCATAAATTTTCAGTAAAATTCCAATAGAATCCTGTATAGCTATCAAGTATCACCTAGGTACTCACAAAAAAAACAGAAATTCCATATACATGATATGTGTTCTTCACTCTATTAATCACAGCAATTGAACAGTGCACCACAATTTACGTATCAATTCTGCTTATATTTCTGTTTCTACTTTCCATGTACTGCTTTGTTGCATAAACTTTCTTTAAGAGAGTTTTGTACCGCCACCACTATATACTATTATTCCTCTAACAGTTGTTTTATGCTAAAGCTCAATGCACGAGATATTTTGAAAAAACCTAGATTTTAACCAAAACTTGCTTCCATGTTACTGTCGATGCAAATCTAATGGAGGCACAAAATCTTGTTGAGAGTACACGATAGTCTAAAACCAACTTTATATCTCTTAAAACGCTAAGAGTTTAACGGTGCTATTTATGAAAACACGATTCCCTTAAAACACTCCATAAACGCACTATAAGTCTTTGGTAAAGTATTTCCCTTGTAAAATCTCTACCACAGACCCCGTACACGGCGTTTGTGGAGTGTTTTAAGGAATAGTGCTTTTATAAGTAAAATCAAGGTGGATCTGCCGCCGTGTGTATGACATTGTCATTTGATGTATTGAATTCTAGTATAGATAAGAGGCCAAAAAGTTGTCATAGGTGAAATGATACAAGGTGAAGCGTGTTTCGAAGTGGGGTAGTGAACGCGCCAGTGATAGGGAAAAGGCAGCGGCATCGGCAGCACGACCCCGAGTCGTAAAGTGTTATCGGAAGGTCCCCTGTCAATCCGCGCCCACAAACCTAACCTCAGACGAAACACACCTGTCCAACTAAATGGGGAACTTGGTTCAAAAATTTATTGGAGTGAAGTTGTATTTATACCAAACAGGACGTGGCAAAACGCCTTATAATTAAAAACTAAAACAATTCTTTTCTTTTTCAGGATTTTACAAGCGTCAGTAGAATAATAAAAACCTTATTAGATTTCGTTTTACCACTGAATTCTAAACGTTTTCTGGTAAAGTTGTAGACATGAAAATATTATTTATCGAGATTACACAATTATTAATAAAGTGTTGTCTATCTATTAATAAATGCTTCGTACACTAGCAACTTGTGACGTCACAGTTCGCGCCCGATTTGTACGGAAAGTTTTTGTACCACGTGAATAGAATGACTGTAAAAAATATCAGTTGTTATATATATACAAAAACTTTCCATACAAATCGTGCGCCAACTGTGACGTCACAAGTTTGACATCTTTTGACATAATCTCTCTAGGGAGTTCTAAGTATATGTTTTTGCAAGTTCTCCATTATAGCGATGTCTCCAGAAAACAATTCATAATTCATTTATTGATCGGTGAGACACAAGTACATAAAGATGTTACATTAAAAAAATGAGTTGCTATGCGCTCTACCTGATAGGCATACAGATCATGTTAAAAAAAAATTAATAACTAAGACTTAGGCCGCATTAGAATTACAAACGTCAAGTTATTACTAATGTCAATATGAATATAATGTCAATAAAAAAATAATAAAGTGAAATAAAGTAAAAAAAAATTATAACTAAGACTTAGGCCGCTGTAAACTTGCAAACGTCAAATAATTACTAATGTCAATAAAAAAATAATGTGTCATACATATTTAAAATATTATGAAAAATCTAAATTAAAAATATAGTTAAAATGTCAAAGTAAACAACAATAATTGGAATTAAAATGTATCAGCAAAGAATTATTGTAAGTCATAATAGCATTTGTTTATGAGAATGTCATAGAGCTTTCTTTTAAGTTGAATTGTATTTAGCGTTTTTAAATCATCTGGTAATTTATTATATATTTTTGGTGCCATAGTTATGATACTTTTCTGTTTGAAAGTAGTTTTACATGGCTCAATTACAAGTTTATGGGGGTGGCGTATAGTTCTGTATCGATTTTCGTGGACTTTCGGGAATAGTGACTCATTAGTCTTAACGAAAATAGCTACCTCATAGATGTATAAGCAAGTAAGTGTAAGGATCTTATACTTTTTGAAATAAGGCTTACAGCTTTCAGTAGCTTTTAAGTGGCACATAGATCTAACACATCTTTTTTGTGCTTTAAATACCGTTGTTACGTCCGTACTATTGCCCTAAAATATAATGCCAAAGCGCAAAGTTGACATAACGTATCCGTGAAATGCTGAAAGTACAGCATCTGTACTGACAATTCTAACTAGTTTGAATAGAGCATAGGCTGATTTACTTAGCTTTTTACAGGTAGCTTCAGCGTGACATTTCCAGTTCAGATTCTTATCAATTATCAGACCTAGAAATCTGGTGGAATATTCCTCATCAATTTTTATATTATCATAAACCAAGTTTACTGGCGGTATATTAGTCCTTTGATGGAAATGCATGATTTTCGTTTTACTCAAGTTCGCTTTCAGGCAGTTGGACTCGAGCCATTTCATCGAGAACAATTCAAAGAGACCCCAGTTCTGAACACAATAAATTAATACAATAAAGATGTTTTAGTGGAGACTCGCAACGTCACAGATAACAACGTGTTAAAAATAATTGCGAGACACGAGCAAACATTTCGTAAGTTAAAGATTTGAGAAGTCGGTGGAAAAGAGAGCGCGCGCCCTTTCAGCTCTCTCGCGGCCCCTTGCAGCAAACGATCCAAAACATAAAATATGTTACTGCAAAAGCCCGTGTTCCGTAATTCCTAGTACCAAAATTCTAGGACATGAGTTACCATTAGAGTTCGACAAATATTGGCCATGCTCATTCATTACCTTGTCTAATCATTTGGTATGGTTAATTGTCATTTGCTCATAAACGAAAAATGGTTTAAGCTCTTATTTCTGTGTTTTTCTTGTGTGCAATCTTATTTGTGAGTCGAATGGACTGGGCACTAATTGAAAGTTTCTCGGATCATTCGTATGCTACGCGTGTCTAGACATAACTTTTTTGAATATTTACTGGGTTTCTGAAGAAAAACCCATTTACCGATTGCAATTAACGATTATCATTTAGGACTTTTAACTCTAACCTTAAGATTTACCATAGTTCCAGCTTTTACAGTAATACGTACACCTATAGAAGTATCCCACCGTGATCCCGCCCCTATTTCGTTACAGCGTTTTATCGATTAAACGGGAACATTGTGCACCCAATTTCTGGAGCTATCTGCGGCGGAATCTCGCCATTGTCTGCGAAACGTTCTCCGCCGCGATAATTCAGCCCAAACGCCGGCCAGCTCTGCCTTAATAAAGTGGAAACAAGACTTGAGGACCTACGGGCACCGGATTTGCGGAGGGGCGGACGGGCGGAATTCCCTCGAGGTGGAGGATCGTTTTCTGCCACCGAAATTTTAGTGTAATTAGCAAGATTAATGGCCGCCCCAAGAACTTGCCGAGTGGCATCCAGTTGGAATATTTTTCGCGTCGTCGTCTGCAGTGTGTCTGCCTTATTAACAGTTTGAAAATCTGTTTCGAAATTAGTGTTTAACTTCAGTCCGGATGAAATTCGAAACACTAATCTATTTCGCAATTAGTTTACAAAGTTACGCTGATAACTTTAATTTGTTTAACGGGACTATTAATACGACCGATTGTTACCGGTTCCCGAATTGAGAATTTCGCTAAAGTAAGTGCATAATTATAGGTTTCTTTAGATTTCTCAAAAAAGAACGAGAAAAAACGCTTTTGTATATACTTAGAGAAATTAGCAGATAGCTCGTGGGTTCCTTGTAGCCAAGAGCAAAGTTGGAATCGTAGCAGATTAGAGTGAACCTTGACATAGTTAACTTACTAACCTGCAATCCCGATACGACTCCCAAGCGACCTGGATGAAAAAGTTGGTCTCTACAGTGCCCCGAAAGCAGCGCAGTCTAACTGAAACTAACAATCCGTTCCATCATGTCATAGTAAGAATCCTAAATTGTAAATGCAATAATGCTGTCCTTCCCCTTGCACAATTCGAGGTCATATTCTATATGTACTAAAGTGTATCTAGTTTATTAGTAATTATTTTTCAGTGTATGCATGTTAATATATTTTATTTAATATATTTTATTAAGTATAACTTTTTTGTTCACGTTCGGTTGAAACTCCGTGATTTACCAAAGGCCCGTGCTGAAAATCAGTGCTGTGGGCAAAACCGCAGCGTATACTGAGCTCGAGGCCATTTTACCGCTGCATAGACATACCCTGGGTCCCTTATTGTTTTGGGATTATTTTTGTTTTTTTTTTCATGTTCAATTGTTTGCCCGTTTTAATCATTGTTAAATGTATGTCTTTGTGGTGTTAAATAAATGTTTTTCTTCTTCTTCTTCTTCAATAATGTAAAAACTGCTGTTCTGTACGTTTTTGCCTTACTCATTGAACCGAACACACACATACACAAAACCAACTACACTTATACACACATCATAATCATAAGCATACTATATACGTCCCACTGTAGGGCACAGGCCTTCTCTCAGAGAGAGAGTATGGGCTTAATCACCACGCGTGCCCACTGCGGATTGGCGATTTCAAGCGCTGAGGTATGTGAATAGCTCAGTCACCCAGGTTTCCTCGCGATGTTTTCCTTCACCGTTAGCGAGTGGTATTGCTACTATAACTTCACAAATGTACATTACTTAGAAAGAAAAGTCATCGGTACATGCCCGCACTGGGAATCGAACCTGGGTCTCCCGCTTCAGACATATTTACACTTAATTACATATTTATTATACAGAAAGCTCATCACGGGGATCATCGCGCCTCCCACTCTTTGGTCTCTAATTATTTGCCAACATCTCTGTATACCTATGATCCATGACGATCATAGACCTAAACATAGTTAAAGATATAGAAAATTCTATAGCCATAGAGTGTCAAGCGCATGATTCCCTGGAGAGCTGCAACAGTGTGTTGGAAAACGGCTATAACTTTAGTATCGTAACTTATAATATTCGAAGCATTCAGCACAACTTCAATACATTCTTAGCTGCGCTTAAGCGACTCCAAACGAATCCCGATGTCATAATCCTTACGGAATGCTGGCTTACAGGTGGTAACATAGGACAAATACCAGGCTTTACCTCTTATTCAACCACTAAAATAAGCTATAAGCTCTTATCTCAAGTAAACAACAACTTTCCTGTGTTTGTCTTAGGTGACATAAATATAAACATACTAGATTTACAAGATCAAAATAGCTCTGAATACCTTTGCTCGCTTGCTGAGCTGGGCTTCATCCCTGCAATCACCAAGCCTACCAGGATGCTTTCCTGCCTGGATCACATCTTTGTAAAAGACAAATGCAGTAAGATTATCGGTATGGTAATCTTGACATATCTGACCACGACATCGCTATTGTATCAATGTCTTTCAAAAGCAGTAAAAAGACAAAAACCAGAATGATCCAGAAGATTGACTATAATGCCGTTAATGCTGAGCTGAGTGACATAGACTTGTCCATTGTCACGGGTTCGCAGGATGTTAACACCGCGGTTAGGGAATTTCAATCGATACTCACAGCAGCAATAACTAAACACACTACCCGGAAACGTATCAGCTGGTCTAAATATATTGAAAGATCGTGGATAACCCCCTGACTACTTGGATGCATGAGACACAGGGACAAACTGCATTTAGATGTCCGAAAACATCCAAAAGATCCAGTACGTAAATTAATCTACAGCAGGTACAGAAATTTTCTTACAGACTTACTGCATAAATTAAAGCGTGAACACGACAGCAAAGAACTAAAAGACAACAAAAACAACCCGAAAGGGTTATGGAAGGCTATAAAAAGTATTTCAGAACAAGCTAGCATAACCAAAATTGCTACCCAACTAACTCAAATCAAATCAACACCGCAAGAGTCTGTAGATGTCTGCAACGATTTCTTTGCAAATATTGGATCTAATCTTGCTGAGAAGCTACTTTCAAAACTCCAAGCTACAGAAGATTTACTTGCAACAGAAGCTAACATAAGTAAAAAGCCCAGCTCATCCGACACTTTTTTTACTGCCCCGACTGACGAAAGTGAAATTGACCAATTAATAAGCGACCTTAAACAGGATAGTGCCCCAGGATTGGATAACTGCACAGTTGCGTTAATCAAGAGTTTGAAATGCAGGATAATTATGCCTTTGACCCACATCTTTAACCTAAATATGTCTAGTGGAGTCTTTCCCTCCGAGTGGAGGCTGACCGTGGTTGTCCCAATATACAAGAGTGGACCGACAAATCAGCCTGAGAACTATAGGCCTATCTCACTACGACCATTTTTTCTAAAATACTAGAAAAAGTTATGAACAGAAGACTCATAAACTATCTTGAGAAAAATTATCTTATTTCCGACCGCCAGTTTGGATTCAGGCGTGGGATGTCCGCTGAGGACGCGGTGGAACTTCTTGTGAGGGGCGTGACTGTGGGGTTGGATGGGGGCCAGAAATGTGTTGGAGTGTTTCTCGATCTCGCTAAGGCCTTCGATACCATTTCAGTGGCAATACTTCTCAAAAAATTGGAACTTGCAGGCGTTATGGGAGTGCCACTGGAATGGTTCAGAAGTTACCTTAGCGAGAGGAAGCAATGCGTTAGGATTAGGGAACACCTGAGCAAACAACTGCCCATCAAATATGGCGTTCCGCAGCGCAGTATTCTGGGCCCCACACTCTCACACTCTTTGTCCTGTACTTAAACGACATCCACAGACAGTCATCAAATGACAACAGTATACCCATCTCCGATTCTAATCTGATATGCTACGCTGACGACACCGTAGCCCTCTTCTATGGAAGTACGTGGGACCAAACACTTCAAAATGCAGAGAGAGGCATGTCTACCCTAAGGAGTTGGTTAGATAGAAACCTCCTCACGCTCAATCTGAAAAAAACTAAATTTGTGTGCTTCCATAAAACTAGTCATACAGCTCCAAAAGGATCTAACTCAATAAAAACCAATCTGCATGTACCCAAAGTGGCTGTAACTGTGAATCAATCGCACGCACCGATACAATAAGATACTTGGGGGTTGAGTTGGATGAACGCCTGACCTTCAAAAATCACATTGGCCGCCTCGCCAGCCGTGTCAGGAAAATAATAAACATCATGGGCCTTCTTCGCAACTCAGCAGACCCAAAAGTTCTACGATTAGTGTACATAGCTCTGTGCGAGTCTGTTATAGGTTACTGCATTACGGCTTGGGGAGGTTCAGGGACTACGTCAATGATTGTAGCTGAAATAGCCCAACGCGCAGTACTAAAGAAAATGCTTAGCAGACCGCGATTGTACAGAACTACAGCTCTATATGCAGAGGCTAGCGTTCTTAACGTTCGGCAACTTTATATTTATAAAAGCACAATTGCTACACACCGACGGACCCTAAGATCTCCCCAGTACCGTAACTTAATCAAGAAGCGCGTTTATAAAGTCCCAATACCACCAATTAAGTCCGCTTTTGCTCGTCGTTTTCCGAACTTCTTGCACCCATTTATATATAAGCGTGTAAATAACAGATGTGACATAAAAAGCTGTACCACATGGGAAGTCAAACAAAAGGTACAAAAATTGCTTTCATCACTCTCGTATATAGAAACTGAAAACCTATTAAAAGTAATTTCCTAACACAAAACCATGCAACCCCATACTCACTTACACTCACATACGTACACAAACACAAACACACACACACACACACACACACACACACACACACACACACACACACACACAAACATATACACGCTTACACGCGTACTCTCTTACACGCATGCTTTATCATCCATACATAATCCCACACACTTTCTCACACAACTACGAATGAATGTAAATGTGCCTATCACGTAATCTATGAATGCGGGTATTATTAACTTTACAACTATCTACATTCATGGATTAACAAAAATCGCCTTTTAATGTTTGTTATCTTTAAGCCGTTGATTTTTTGCATTATCCTCGGTTAGTAACATAACTTTATAACTTCCTTATTACACCTGCTCCTATGACATCAGTACAATGAAAATCAATTTAGCAACTGTCTCCCCGACTACCACGATTCAGGCTCGACCTTGTGTGGTAGTCACTGTGTAAACATAACTATTGTAATAACTAATAACTATCTTCTGGCAATAAATGTATTTTTATTTTTTTATTTATTATTTTTTTTACTAAAGCGAAAGAGTGTTGTTTGTTGGGGCTTACTTAAAACAACGTGCTGCTTTCATTATAAGAAACTTGCGAAGTGTTCGCGTCGACTCCCAACACGTTGTACACAGGGTGTTATTTGTTGCTATCGTTACTCTACAACATTGAAGGATCCACCGCTAACTAGCGCCACCAATGGAAAAAAATCTTTTTCACAAGACGTTTTTGCAAAAAGATAACATCAAAAATATATACGTATTTTTAGAATATAGGTTGGTATAACCTAAAACCTAATGTAATAACCTATGACTTTAATCGAGTTTCGCTAAAAGCGGCCGTAATGCTTTAATCTTCTAGATTCTTTGGATCTACTTTCTAGGGTGTTGGTATAGTTTCTCAAAATAGCTATCACCATTATTAGCAATGTTTACTTTTTGCAAAAACGTTTTATAAAATAAAATAATATGCTCATGATAGCTCAGGGTTGCCGTTTAAGGGGCTTTGTGCAGTTACATTACCGCCACCAATGGAGCTATGTATATCATATCTATTTTTAGATATCATTTTTGCAAAAGTGTTAGACCAATCTTTCAATCATGTTAATAGTGATTTTTAGGACCCAAGACCGACACCGAGACCTAGAATCACGGACCTGGGATTATATAGCATTTATGCCAAAAGCAGCCGTTCTTCGCGTCTAGGCCATGGCCAAGGCCATAATAATGGTTTTTAATTGTTCTTTTCAAGGTCAGTAGCCAACCGATTAATGAAAACCATTATTTCCAATTTCAATGTCTCCGCTAGGCACAAAAAAGTTGTTTATCTACTGTGAGACTATATAATACAAAGATTATAAACCTGAAAACAAAAATCTTATGACAAACACTACGCATAGGCCAAAAATAAAAAATAAAAAGTTTTATTACGATACAGGTCTTGTATCACAGAACAAAAAAAAAAGAGTAGAAGTAGTGAAAACAAGATGAACACCAGTGTGACCAAACTCACACATATAAACCAAACGCACACTATAAATGCCAAGCTGCCATAGGTAAATAAAGAGAATGCCGAAAAGGTCTACATCACAAAAGTTACAAGTAAAATAGTATATAAAATATGAACCTTTCGCTCATATAAACAATGATCAAAATCAAATAATAATAATGAAATTAATTTTGACGCTCACTCTTTGTATTGTAGTACCGCTACTCGATACTAAATGGAAGTAGCCTCCCGTCTGACCGTCGAGAAGTTTTATGTGAAATTGAAGAACAAGTATCTGCTATGCTGCTACTCAGCCAAGGATGGGACGTGTTGCGAGTTCTAGTTTGTCGAAACGAAGCCGTGTTACTCGGGGCTGCAAGTGATGTAAATCGCTTCGGTCAGATGTCGCTGCCCGTACGTAATACAGAGAAGTTTGTAAAGGGCTCGAAATTTCATCGATGCTTGCACTTGCCCATTAGCTCAGTTGGGAGAGCGCTGGCACGGTTAGCCAGAGGTCGCGGGTGCAAGTCCCGGCATCGGTGGAATTTTTAGCCTCTAAATAGGTTTTTAAAAATTTTCCTCAGCGCAAACTTAGAGCAACAAAAAAGAATATAATCATGTAGGTACAGCGATATCATTCCGATGTTAAACTTCTAAAACTAAACTTCTCTGTATTACGTACAGAAATTTCGCTGATGCCTGCACCTGCCCATTAGCTCAGTTGGGAGAGCGCTGGCACGGTTAGCCAGAATTCGCGGGTTCTAATCCCGGCATGCGTGGAATTTTTTTCCTCTAAATAGGTTTTTAAAAATAGAAAAAATAATAAACAACATAGTGTTAAAAAATAACGTTCGACCTACACATAGAATTCTTCCAAAAGGGCTTCGCCGATTTTTATGATTTTTTTTGTGTACATGTAGTAGGTCTGAGAATAGGGCGTAGGCTAATTAATATGGCAAAACGACGTTTGCCGAGTCAGCTAGTTATCTATAAAAATTTTAAAATCAATTAAATTCTTAAGTTACGAGCTTCAGCAAATAAGTGAGCATGAACAACAAAAAGAGAGCGCTAGAACCATGGCTTTGTATAATGAAGTTATGAGTGACACGGGGATACCAACTGTCGACCTAACTACAGCCAGCAGTAGCAGCAGTATAAAAATGAACAGCGTAAGGAAAATCAAGAAATATATTAAAACAAAAAAATATATACAAAGGGTACAGAAACTGATTAAACGAAGCCGGAGGAGTATAGAAAGTATACCAATTCACCGTCAAAAACTACAGTTAGAAATGGAAATGGCCGAATGTCAGAAGGAACTATTCACTAACAATGTGGACCATGAGCTAGCGATGGCTGAACTACAAATACAAGTGGAAGACCTGCAGTTTCAGTTACTGGACATCACCTGCAAGTACTCAGCTATACAAACTCAGTACAATGACTGCATTTCATCGATGAATGGGTTGATTGCACTAAGCAAGAGCAATCTGGAACGTGTTGAGTTTAACTTTATCCAGGACTTGGAAGACTCAGAAGGCAAATCAAGCTTGCTGTCGCTACAACCACCATCTGCCGTGATTGGAGACCCAGCCCCTCTACAGCTGAGCACCATGCAGCCACGGAGCAGTGAAAAGGGCAGTCAGAAGCTAGGCTTGCTTACACCGTGCCATGTGCCCAACACACCGGCCCCTTTACCGCTGGATCCGGCACAACAGCATGGAGGCGAGCTAAGCAGACAGCTTGCACCAGCAAATGTGACAGCGGAGACCAGTACGCCGTCGACCTGTGATGCAAGACCTGGAGTACAACCCACAAATAGACCAACCAGCAACTCAGTTCCAGTCAATGAGCGGTGCAGTGCCACACCGACCCCTGATTCCGTACTGGATGGACAGCCGTAGTCTAAACCCACCACCTGCAGAGTTCCTGACAATCACGCCCAGTACAAAACCATTATCTATTCAGATAAAATAGGTGTAGGGTTAGGCAGTATACTACAAAATAATTTAAAGCAACATGTTGAGAATGTTTGTATGCCCTATGCATCTTACATGCAGATAGTCAACTGTATGCTTAGTAAGGAGTATGATAGTAATACCACTGTTGTGTTATTAATAGGGGACAGCAAAGGAATACAGCGCGATGATTTGACAAATTATTATGATTATATAGTTGCTCTTCAAGCAAGGAAAATTGTAATCTGTGCTTTTCCTTATTCTAAGACTCTATCAGAAACACAAAATGCCCGGATAGATAAGTTAAACCGGCTATTGTATAATATGACCTTTGGCCATCGAGACCAAGTATTGTATTTTGATACGAATAAATTTATTCGAAACTTTATATTGACTAGGGACACAATGCATGTGCCCCTTTCTTCAAAGCGACAGATTGCCAAATTGTTGGCATTCAATATTTATGACCCTATTATTGTTAAGACAATAAAACAGGGACCAGTCGTGGATACAAACTGTAGAAAAAATTCTACTTGCAAACCTCTGTATTGTGAGGCTGTAAAAAAACCTAGCATAAGTAGGTTAAGCTTGACTGCTGATTTAAACTGTCAGCGCAGACAACAGAAAAGTCCCCCTTAAACAAACTTGTCTTAGCTAACCAAAATTTACAGGGTGGCTTATCTGGTAAACTACTAGAATTAGAGTTGTTCTTAGAACAACATAGAGTGAATGTACTTTGTGTCACAGAGCACTGGCTACTAGAGTCTCAAATGAATTTTGCTATACATAATTATGAAATAGCCAGTTGCTTCAATAGAAAGTCTGCATTGCACGGGGGATCCTTAATAATAGTAAATAGTAGTTTAAAATATAAAGAACGGAAAGATATTTGCAGACTTTCTGTTGAAAAAGTTATTGAGCTATCATGTGTTGAACTGGCTAAGCACATTGTAGTATCGCCAATTGTATCTTTTCTTTTGTCATTGCTGTTTCTGTAACATTTTTTTCCGGTATACAATAAATAATATTCTTATCTTATCTTATCTAAGCGTATACAGGCCCCCCGCCAGTGACTACAGTTTATTTGAATCAGTACTAGAGGATGTCTTAAATGTAGCTTCAATAGTTCGTAAAATAGCGTAAAATATTCGAGAAAATAGTTCTAGGTCAGCTATTTACACACTTTAATAATTATCAACTTTTTCATAGTGAGCAATTCGGTTTCACGCAAGGGCGGTCTCCGACGGATGCTGGTGTCGCATTAGTTAAACATATATTTAGTGCATGGGAGGATCGGAAGGATGCTATAGGTGTTTTCTGTGACTTGTCGAAGGCATTTGACTGCGTAGACCATAAAACACTTCTCTTAACATTAAAACACTACGGAGTGAATGGGAGGAGCTTAAAACTTATGAGATCATGTTTAGAAGGGAGGGTTCAAAAAGCTGACATAAATAGGACTAAATCATCAGGGTCGGAGGTTAAGATGGGAGTGCCACAGGGATCTATTTTGGGGCCGTTCCTTTTCCTCGTATATGTAAATGATTTGCCGTTCATGGTTCAAAAAATGTCAGAGATAGTATTGTTTGCAGATGACACGTCACTTATTTTTAAGATTAAGAGACAAGAAAATGACCTTGCGGATACAAATAATGCTCTCTCTAAGGTACTATATTGGTTTACTTCTAATAACTTATTATTAAATTCAAAAAAGACAAAATGTATAAAATTCACACTACCAAATGTCAAAATGGTTGACAGCAATGTTATATTGGGGAATGATAAACTAGACCTTGTAGGAGAAACTGTATTTCTGGGTATCACAATTGATGCAAATCTTCAATGGGGTCCTCATATAGGAAAATTGGCAAATAGGCTTAGTTCTGCAGCATACGCAGTTAAAAGAATCCGGGAACTAACTGATGTCGCAACTGCTAGGCTTGTTTATTTTAGTTACTTCCATAGTATTATGTCCTATGGTATACTACTGTGGGGTCGGGCAGCAGATATTGAGACCATCTTCGTCCTGCAGAAAAGAGCGATCAGATTCATATATAAGCTAGGCAATAGAGATTCGTTAAGAGATTTCTTTAAAGAAACTAACATCCTAACAGTTGCTAGTCAGTATATCTATGAAAATATTATGTACGTTAGGAAAAATATCAGTGACTTTAAAACTGTAGGTAGCCAACACAATGTAAATACTAGAAATAGACATAAACTTTCGTTCCCAAAATTTAGGCTGGCAAAGGTTAATACATCCTTTATGGGGCATTGTATACGTTTCTACAATAAGATCCCCGAGGATATAATAAGCTTGCCAGAAACGCGGTTCAAAAAATGTGTGAAGCACACTTTGTGCCAAAAAAGCTACTATAACATTAAAGATTATTTAGATGACAATGATGTCTGGAATTAAAGCCAGTTCAATGCATGAGTTTTAGAACATTTATATAAATCCTGTAAATTAAGGACTTGAAAAGACTAAGTTTGGAGTTTTTTTGTCCATTTTTTCTCCAAAATGATCTAGATTTTGAAATGGACACCTAGTTTAACTTGTAACGTTCATTAAGTCGCAGTTTCTGTGCTACTTTGAATAAAAATTTTTTTGATTTTGATTTGATTGATTTAAGAATTATAAAATTAATTATTAAAATATAAAAAATACGCGTTACGTCAGACGTCTCTATTAGTTATCGCCTTCAAATTAAAGTAATTTTGGTATTTTATCTTAGTTTTCATTGCCATATTCTCTTAAAAAAATATTTTGGGCAACATTTCTTCTCAGACTTGTCTTTCACTCTTAAAAAATTTTCTTAGTACAACGAGAGAAGTGTAGTTTTTACACATTGGTAATTTTTTGGTGGAATAAATGTCTACAAACCAGAATAACTCTCCCGAAGTCGATTTTGAATCCCTCGTTTACAGGATATGATTTCTTGCGAATTGGCTGTCTATCTATATATCTATCTATCGTCCTTTTAAGTAATAAATAGGTAAAATTTACCATCACCCTGTATATTGTATCCTCCTTAAGATGTAGGTCGATACTTAAAGCTTGCGGTCAAAGCGCCAGTTGATTTCACTGAGGTTTTTATCCAGTGTGATTTATCCTGGCAGTACGATTTATTCTGGCAGACGAATTAAGTCGTGAGAGATAGATTTCAGGATTCAAGAGAGGCTGTTATATTACGTAGATGAAAGTGATTATGCCTTCTCGATTCCGTTAATCTGTGGTTCCAGCACAAATTTATATGGTAGCTGGCACTCCGGCCACCCTCCCCTACTGCCTATATTTTTAGCGCAAATTGCTTGCGACACGACCAAGTATCTTTATGTAGCCACTCGGACACAATAAAGCTGGCAAAGTTTTGCCAATCTCGGGAAAACTATCAGCCGAAGCCGTGACACGAGGGTGACACAGTCGGCTGATAGATCACAAATATCACAATTCGTATTATGAGCAGTTGACAAGTTTCGTAAGTGTAGTTTGATGGCGGGTGGGGGCGGCTGAGACGTTGCGCCTCGTGCCCCCGAATAAATCATGCATGATTAACAAACCGCACCGCGGGAGAAATTTGTAAAAAAAATGGAAAGGTTAATATAATAATAATAATAAACATCGCGACACTAGAAATGATACTTGGCATAACTTGGGCCCGCAGAAACAGCCTCCTAAGTAGGTACTAACTCCGTGCCTAGGTATATTATACCAACCTAATTGCAGTAAACGCTCTCTCTGCCATCACAGAGTACAAACCAATATAGGGTGTTGTTCTGATGTATAAGCACATGATTTAGCAGTAAAAAAATAACAAAGGCGAAACTGCGGATCCCTAACTGTAACTATGAAGGAATAGCTCGCTCGTCTTCAGTAACGTTGAGTCTTCAATGTGTATTTCGAAAACAAAAATCCACATTTAAACACGCACACACACGCAAACTCATCCACTTTTTGTTTATCAGTATTATTGTATCTCAGATATCTCACAGATATATTTCCTTTTTTTCAACTTTGTACCTAGCTACTTAGGTTAAATTATTGATTTGTTGTTAGCTTATAAATAAGTTTTCTAAAGTAGTATTTAAATTTTTATATTATTTATCTTTTATCTACGTTAATCGTAGCGTGACTCGCTAAAGTCCATATTTATCTTTTTGTCCGACGAGCTCGCTCAGCCAATGCTAGAGCCCGTTGAACGCTCTCTGTGAGCTTCCGTTAGCTTTACAGAACAAAGTCCTCAATTGGAAAAAGTAAAATGAATTGCTCTTCCAGAATTACCCACCCACATAATCAGTCAACAAAGTGAACGAATGTAAAACAGGGATGCGAACATACAGCTAAATTACAAAGAGGATAATCTCGCTTATTTGATTATATTTTTTAGGATTTCGACAGAATCCTGTCGCCTACCCCGCCTATGTCTGACCGTTCGGCTATGTTTTTAAAACCTTGAAAGGTTAAAATCATTAAAAAAATACAATATAATTTTAAAAACATAAATTAATAATTATAAGTAAAAAAAAAAAAAAAATTATTAAAAGTACTTTTTCCGCCCCGTGTAAGACATTGGTGTGATGTCATTATGTCATAGAGCAAACTCAAAAGTACTTAAAAATTACGAATAAAAACGGCCAATGTGAGTTGGAATGGTGAAACTTCAGATTTAATAAGAAAATATCCCGAACTGAATGAAAGAAAACATATTTTATTTATAAAATATATTTATTTTAAATATATTTTATTTATAATATCTGTGATATTATACGGCATAATGGTACTGAACACTCAGTGCGCAAGTCTCAGTTGGCCGGTTTTTACATCTATTATTTGTTGACCGCACCGCTGTTACTTGATTGTACAAATCTTATTCGAGCAAATAACCTGTAAAATATACAGAAACAGAGGAAAATCAAGTCATCGTTGTTATAAACAGAAGTATATAGAGCGTTAGTCGATGCATTTTTGTTTACCAGCAAGCAACAGTGAGGCCTGCTCAAACCATTCGTGGAGCAGACACCGGCGCGCGAGTGGTCGTTTATTTAATTTTTCACGAAATTAAATAAACGAGCACCGCAAATGACAACTGTGCGTTAGAAAGCTTTATTTACGGAGACTCCCTTTGCTACGTTACGAGCATATAAATAGCCAAGGACGGAAACAAGGCACTCAGGGCTGGGACATTTATCACACTCCGAAAATGTCTGCTAAATTATTTCTCCTCATTATAAAATAACCATCACGACCTATCTCGATCTTATGGCCGAGGCTTCTGATGAAATATGAGTGTTCCGTTATTTCTTCTAGAGCCGTTACGAAAGTAAGAAAGACGAATAGACCAATTACAACCTCCCCGTACGCTGCCGAACGTGGCTCATATGGTACAATGACCAGCAATTTTCCTGCAATATCTGTCAGTAGCTCTTATTACATGAGGGGCTTTGGTCATAATTGCATAAAACAGATCAGCTCCTTCGCTCGTGAACCTTTTATCAGTTGAGCGCAGTCGGATTTGGCCAGCTGATGATAAATAATAAAGTTAAGCGAAAAATAGACCACGGACCTAAATTAGATATCTACTGCCGATACTATCAACTCCTATTTTTTAAGGATTCCGTATTCGACAAGAAACCCTTATAGTTCCGCCATGTTAGTCCTTTCTGTCTGTCTGTATGTTTGCAACTCAGAGACGATTAGTACGAGAAAGCTGAAATTTGGCTTAGACATACATATTAATCACACCGAAAAAAGGTTGAATAAAATCTAAGAAAATAAATTTGTTTACCTACACCTAAGTTAGGGACACAATTTTTTTTCTCATTTACATCATAGTGTGGGGTACCGTTGGATTGGTCTTTGAAAATATTATGGTAGGAAGATCATTTTAGATTCAGGGTTCCGTTTGTTAAATATTAAGCTTTATTACGAAAAGTTTCACGTATAATGAACTTAAAAGGAAAACTATCACGGCTAAGCAGGCTTTACAAGTTAACGAGTAAAAGGCGACCAACTTATAAAAGGAAAACTTCGTACACAACCCATTGCAAATTACGTTGATGAAGTGTTTAGTTCTGTAAAGCAGATACTAGGGAACCCTACACTGCGCGTGGCCAGACACGCACTTGGCCGGTTTTTTTTTATTCCTTCTAGCCTGAAGGAATAAAAAAAGTTGCTATCGCCATTATAGCTCTGACATTCCAGATAGGGGAAGCAAAGGGGGAAGGTAGAGTTCGTAGCTATAATCAACTTATAATTTACTAACACCTACCAAAACATTATGCAGTTATCGTTGCTTAGACCTTAGAGTGAGCCAAGTTTGTTTATGTACTGCCGATACCATCCAGGGGTCGATTCATTATTTATTTGGCAAGAGAGGAAAGGAATATAAAGCCGAGCTAGCGGGCACCAGCCCGCAAATCTACAAATATGGGTTCGCTTCTGCTTCTACGACGAGTATCTCCTAGCTAAGTATCTACTTAATCAGTCAGTTGCTGGCTTACCGTAGTTTTCACTCATCTATAGTATTACATCATAGGTATTCGCTTAGAGCTCCCATCATCTCTCTTACATCCGCCCCTGAAGGCAACTGAGACGTAAGATAAATGTCTTTGTTATAACATATCAGCGGAGCACAGGCGGGTGGTCGCCAAGCCTGAAGCTTTGTCGAGCACTTACACATTGGAATGGTAGACTTAAATTCTCATTAAATTACACCTAAATAGTCAGCCATAGCAGTCCAACCTACGCACAAACCGAAATAAACAAATACATCTATCAAATGTAACTACCCCTCTAAAAGCGGATTGGTAAATCCCTCCCAAAATGCGATGACACCATTAGCGAACTACATTTTTTATGACAAGTAGAGCGGATAAACAGAATATCAGAGTAAATTATCCAACAAGTCCGCTTCACTCAGCCTGAATATTTGAGCCGGGACCCGGCAGGAGGAGGAAGGGTGAATATTCGAGGCTAGAGTAGGTAGGTACTGTAGCCGGTAGTGAGGCGATGACGCTTGCCGCTCGTGACACGCCAGAGTTTCAGCCGCCGCGGAAACTTGCCTAATGACGTCACGCAGCCGCCTGTTCACTAAAGAGACAAAACAAAATAAAGTAAAGCATTCGGCTCGACAATAAACGCGGCGCGAGCGTCACGTAGCCGCTCTCTGCCCGCCGCCGAACCGTAAAATGAGCTTGCTCCTGCCACCGAAACAGCTCCAATATTTCATTGTCTGCCAGCTGGCCGGAATCGTAACGCGCTTGTTACCCGCTTATCCCTAACTATAATTCTGACAACCATTGAAACGTAGAAGCGAAATACGTTCGCCTACTATCTTATAAACTGAACTACCGAATATCCGTTGTTCCTTTGTATACTGTATTCAGACTAGTGGCTGAGAGCCAGACATATAAAATACAGAGAAAATATTTTAGCCAACTTATGTAGTCCCATCTAGATATCGAGAATACCCAAGTGAGAATAACGAATAATACATACAAGCTGAGCCTTGATCGCTGCAGCCCGTAGACATTATATGCCAATCCAATGTCGTAGTGGATGGCGTCACGTCATAGCATATCCGGTGTGTCTGCCATTCAAATTATTGGACTCCCTGGTACGGGATCTGGCACATATCGGTGTCAGTACTACCTGCACTTTAATTTCCTGCCTGTGAGATCCAACTTAGTTACAGAATCTAGCTGGTCGAGATGAATTGACATGCGAAAATTGCTCTATTTAGCGTGTTATTCTGAGATGAGATGAGAAAACAGATAACTTGATTTAGGTCACTCTTTAATCCGGTTTAAGTATTTCATTTAGCGAGTTCTTTGAACAAATTCTAGGATAATGCCGCGTGAGGCTTACTTCAAAACTCGTAAACGGCAAACTCGCCAGATCAAGATTGTATCAAGATAGAGAGACCGTTTTACCAAATTCATAGTGGACGTGATTTGAATTTACAACATTTTCTTTTCCGAGATATTTTAATATTTTTTGTAATCAAAGGCCAATTTGCACCAGTTCTTAAATGTCGCTTAATACACCAAACAAATTTAATTTGAATAATAGACGGATATATAGATAGATAGCATATTATTTATTGTAGTTACACCAGGAATATACCTAAAACATTTCTCTATAATCGTCATAAAAGGTGTAATAAAGACCCAATTATGATTATATTTAGGCGTTACACTCGCGACGGTGCAGCATCTTCCACGTACTCCTGTCACAAGCTTCTATCTTTTAATGATAATAATAACTTCCACACAACACAATCACTAGATCTGGCCCTAAAATACCCTGTGCTATAGTAACCAGGCAAGGACATGACAAGCATGGAAATGCACCCAGACTGAGGTAATTTGTACAAATAAAGTACGGCTAGTAGTGTTAACTGTGTCACGACATCCATCTTCTCTTTACTTGGCCGAAATAGCTTCTCCGTGGCCTTCCTCTACCCCTCTTTCCTTCTATAGTGTTTATGTATCTAAAACTCCCATACACACACATCTGAAAATGAGGTACCTATTCTTTTCGTCAATACGGATATAGAATTCAAATCGAATCGAACAAATGGACTATAGAGAAAACACAAGAGAAATAGCGAAAAAAATCAGCTGTCATACGTTTTAATGCCGCAGGTGGTAATTACGGACAGTATTCAGTTGAAATCGAATCTATAAAATGTCTGCTTTTACTGGCTTACTCTCTAACATGTGTAATCTGCGACTGGCCAACACTCATAATTCGTTTAATTTTCTTAAACTAATTATGCATGGTCTTTTTTCCTATAATAATAATGTGTTTTAAATATACTGTTGTTTAAAATCGGTCCACTAAAATACTGTTGATAGTTCAAGCCTGTTCATAACAGAAATTCCTGTCATAAGCCGGCTTTAACTCCATCTTAAGAGTGTATTAGTGGAATCGACTTTTTATAAATAAGACTATAAAGTCTTTTTATCCATTCTATTAAACAAGCTTTTCCTGCATTATATATCTAACAGCGCCACTTGAAAACAAAAAAAGTTTTTAGTTTTTTTTTCACAATACGCTATTTTTTTAAGCACATTGTACAGTAAATTAAATTTAAAAAATGTATAATAAAGTATTATCAAAAGTTGTTACATAACACTGTCAAGAAAAGGGTTATTCGATAATATCTAACAAAAATAATAAATAAGTAATTTAATTGTTTACCTAATAAATAATCAATATCAGACCCTTTAAATGTATAACTTAATAGTAACCAGTTCCTTTCATATACTAACAGTGCATAAATGACACTCTAACTGACGCGTTTCAGGAGTTACTTTGCGCGTAACGCGAAGTATGATTAGGTTTGAGGGTTCTTGGTGCATTCCGTTTACATGGCACAACTTATTTTAAATGCAACTTTTTACTAACTTAACACTATTCATCGCGGTGACTCGGTGTCTACACTAATAATTTACATTGCTACGTACGATATCTCATCTTCAGCAGCATGTAGTTAGTTTTTTCGAGTCGAACATTGATTGATCGATAGGCTAGCCGCACGCGGTCGAGGGCGTGCGTGCCTTCGGAATATTTGTTTTCACAAGACAAACTCTGCCAGCCCGACAGTCAGGTAGGTATTTTGTCTGCTCCTTCCATCTATGCCAAACTTCAGTTCTCTAGTACTTATCGTCTCCGTGCTAAGCCTCGGACAGACAGACGGACAGACAGACAGATGGACGGACATGGCGAAACTATATGGTTCCTTTTAGACTACAGAACCCTAAAAATATAAAGTAAAAATATAAATATACTGTTGAATTTCGCTGTCATGAATTTAAAATCGAAATGCGCCTTCATCAATGACAAGCAAGGGACTAAGCGACTATTTGCCTCCCTTTATCTAGACGGCAATATTGGATGAGCAGAGGCAAACAGTTGTCAAGTCCCTTTCTTTAATTAACCGTGCTATATTTTGATTGCCTCGTTGGTCCAGCGGTATCACGTGTGATTACCATGCCGGAGGTCGTGGGTTCGATACCCACCGGGGGACCCCGTACATTTATATACATGGCATAAGTCTGTGCGTATTTCCATGTTTGTGATAGCCTGGCCTGGTTACCATAGTGTAGGGTATCATAGGGCAGGGCAAGGTTGTGTGGAAGTTATTATTAGTTATTATTATAAGATAAGGTTCGAGAATATTTATTTGAATCGAGGTTTTAGTATATTTATTTAAATTCTGTAAATTAAGGACTTCAAAAGACTAAGTTTGGAGTTTTTTTGTCCATTTTTTCTCCAAAATGATCTAGATTTTGAAATGGACACCTAGTATAACTTGTAACGTTCATTAGGTCGCAGTTTCTGTGCTACTTTGAATAAAAAAAATTGATTTATGATTTTTTAAGATAAGAATATTCTTTATTGTACCAGGAAAAACACAAACATGAAATATTTACAAAAATACAGTGCAATTGGCGGCCTTATTGTTTATAAGTTACAATCGATCGTTGTTTAGGTATGCTTACAATACAATAGATAGATAGATAGAGACACTTTATTGCATAACCAGGAGTATGAATCGCAAATAATTTCTTATCAAATAGTTACGTATTTGATATACGTAATAATTTTTTTTAAACTGGTTACCTACCTACTTCAAACGTGATAAGACGCGCCGGTCTTGTGCGATTAACTCCATAAAATTAAACGCTCAGCGTTCGCCAATCGAAATGGATCTGTCCATAGCCGTAATTTTAGGCTATTTGATCAAATTCCTATTAATAAGTGCAGTTGCAGTTCTAACCGTCGTCTACTTCTACATACGCCACAACCATGGATACTGGAAGAAACGCGGTATTCCATACGAGAAACCGATGCCATTTGTCGGGAGTCTTTCGTTCCTGATGAGGAAAAGTTGGTACGATTACCTCTCGGATTTTGCGAAGAAGTTTCCGCAGGAGTACGTGGGCATGTTCCTTGGGCACAAACCGGCGCTGATAGTGCAGTCTGCGAGGGTGGCGCGGAATATCCTCGTCAGGGATTTCGAGCATTTTGAAGACCGATACATCTACGCCTCACGCTCTACAGACCCCATAGGCTCTCTGAACCTGCTTACTGCTAAGGTAAATTGGTGCTTGGTTTGCCAAAGGGCAAAAACGGGACTCTATTACTGAGACTCCACTATCCGTCTGTCTGTCTGTCAACAGGCTGTATGTTATGAACCGTGATAGCTAGACAGTTGAAATTTTCACGTATTTTGTTACCGCTATAAAACCAAATACTAAAAACAGAATAAAATAAATATTTAAGTGGGGCTCCTATTAATAACGGCAACAGCTCGATATTAATAATGTAAATAATTAATAATATCGAGCTGCCGGTATTATTGATATTAATAACGGCAACAGGTAGACGCTTGAAATATCACAGAATATTTAGTTGTATATTCACTTCAAACATAAATAATTAAATTAAAATAATATATATTAAGGGGGGCTCCCATACAACAAACGTGATTTTAATGCCGTTTTTTGTTCGATATTAATAACGGCAACAGGTTGACGCTTAAAATATTCACAGAATATTTAGTTGTATATTCTTTTCAAAATTTTTTTTAATCTAAGAACATCCTTTTATATCATATTTTTAGGCTCACTCTGTAACTTACTTAGTAAGAAGCAAATAAATTAACAAAGTATTACAATTTTTTTATAAATAATTAAAATAAAATATATTAAGGGGGGCTCTCATACTACAAATGTGATTTTTTTCCATTTTCTTCTAGATCTGACTGTCTAATGTTGTATAGATAATGGTACGGAACCTTTCGTGCGCGAGTCCGACTCGCACTTGGTCGGTTTTTTTTTTGTTCTGCGATAAAGTGTTCTTTATGTTACGTTTTGAATTGATTCTCAACAGCACACCCATGTTGGGCTTGATAAACAAAAGATATAATAGGTGTAGACAATATTGGCAGCGTTAGGCGCGGGTTCGAATCTCGCTTCGGCCCGGAACTTTTCTTTTTATGTTAAGTGTCTTTATTAAATTTATGTTTTGTCTTTCGGAAGCCGGATCTCTTGCTCTTGTTTATCATGAAACGCGGCCATGGAAGGGTACAGTTTTAATATAAAATACATATACATAAACAGCATACATACGGCCTACTGCGTGACACAAGCCTCTTCTCAGAGAGAAAGAGTGGGAGTGTGGTCTTAATCACCACGCGTGCCCAAAGGCGATTTCAAGCGGTGGGACATGTGGACACCTCGGTCACTCAGATTTCTTCACGATATTTTAGAGAATAAAACTGAATTTTAACGGATACCGCATCGTTTACTTTTCCATTTACACAATTTTCCGACGTTTCGGGACTTTTAAAAGTATCGTGGTCTCAGTAGACTGAGGTGACAGGCGTCTTTTTGAAAGCATTAACTGTTAGTTTACTACCCTCGTCAAAAATTGTTAAGTTACATTCCAAAAATATTTTGGCAATTTTTTTTATTTAAATTGACACTAGAATAATTTTATATATACTCAAAAATATAGTTATTGAGTTATTGAAATTAAAATTCAATCTACAAAACAATTATTTTATATAAACTCAAAAATATTGATTATTAGTTATTGAAATTAAAATTAAATGTTCAGTCACACTTCTAGCAAGGGGGTCTCATGTACGTAAGTACTGATTCCTATGCTGTAGCTATGTTCCAACCACGATCTCTATTGAAATTTGGATGCCGGCGGATCTCTATTAACTCGCGTATCATTCTAGGAAAGAAACGGTCCTCTCGGGCTAGAACTTGAACTTTATCAAAATGAATGAAGTGGTTGGTACCGCTGAGTGTATGTTCACTGACTGCGCTTATTAAATGTTTCACGTCCGCGATATGTTCCTTTACCCGCTCAGCTATGGTACGCTTAGTTTCACCAATGTACGAGGAACCACATTCACAGTCAAGCTTGTATACTCCTGCCTCTTGTAAGGGAGTCCTGTGCTTGACACTTCGCATGAATTGGAAGATATTTTACAGTTAAAGTCGTATTCTACTACAAATTACAAAGAAGTAAATTCCGGACCTCCCAGTTGTAAGCGTTATATATAAGTGAGCTACCACCACCGCTTTTACTAGGTCTTTTTTGCAAATGTATTTTCTCTCGAATTACTGTTTCTAGGCATACCTATAGCTGAAAGACTTTCGCTGTGCATAAAAAGTCTAGACTAAATCTAAACATACCTACCCATAAACTACCTGCACTTCTCTTAATGGTTCCGAAGAACATGTTTTAGTTCGGGAAATTAATTCAAATAAAGAACCAAATAAAAATAAAACCTGTCACTTATAGCAAAGTTTACTAGTTTCCGAGAAATAGTTGATACACTTACGTACCTATACTCGACACACTCTTGACTGTCTGTATTTTTTTGCTCCAGAACCCAATATGGTCCTACATGCGCCGCGAAATGACTCCGATGTTTACCTCAGCCAGGCTCAAAATGATCTCGGAGCTGATGAACGGTAACGCTCAAGAGCTGGTGAAGAAGATCAAGCGTGACACCGAGGATAATAAAGAAATAAAGCTTAAGGTCAATTATATCAACCTGCTAATGTTCATTCATTAATTTATTATTTTTTGTGAAAGACTCACTGGCTCATTTACTCACTCACTCACTCACTCACTCACTCACTCACTCACTCACTCACTCACGCACTCACTCACTCATACATTTAAACATACACACACATCGCCTGTATCCTGTGATTACTATTCGTTTTCTGTGTCTCATGCATCTTCCGGATACGTTTTTTTGCCTGATTAGATATTGCAGATTCGTCACTTCACATTAGCCGATAGCATTGCAACCTGCCTGTACTCGTACGACTCCAAACATCATATGATATCGCAATTGAACTCTTGCGATATACTCTTCTCAGGAAGAAAAAAATGAAGGAAGTGGCGTACTTTGGGGGAGACCTATAGCGAACGAATACGGGCTGATTGATTAATACTCTCCTCAGGAGATTTTCTCTATGTACACATCGGACACGGTCGCATACACGATCTTCGGGCTGCGCATGAGTGCGCTGAGCGGCGGAGACTGCCCTCTCTGGTACATCACCAACAACATGGTGCGGTTCACATTCTGGCGCGGCCTGGAGTTCACGCTCCACTTTCTCGTGCCCGTCATGGCTCGGATCATGAGGTAACATTTGAGGGGCTACCTGGGCCTCACTTGCGCCACCAATGAGAAAATCATATCTTCTTACTTTAATGAGTTTTTAACTTTTGTGATATGGGTGTGAAGTTATGTTTGGTATTTATAACAGTTATGTATTTATTTTCTGAGGCGACGCATTCTTTGCAATAGCCACCCCCTGAATACAAAGTAAATAAATCTCACCTACCTGTCCAATATTTATAAATTAACGCGACGCGTCTTGAAACGTCAGCTACTCGATTTAAATCTCAAAAGCAGAGGCTTGCTTTCAGGCTAAGATTCTTCTCAAACAAGGCGACGGAATACGCAAGGAACATGTTCTGGTCCGTGGTCAATGAAAGGAAGGAGAAGGGACAATACGAAGAGAGGGACCTGGTCAACCGCCTGCTCGTGATGAAGGAAAATATGACGTTACCTACCGATGGAGATCCTAGTAAGTAACTCAAGCAACAACCTGTTTGGCTACATAACTACGCCAAAGTGAACAAAAATATTTTGAAAATAGTAATAACATCCACAGAACACAATCACTATAACCAAACAAAGACATCACTAACATGGAAAAACATCCAAACTGGGGCATTTGTACAAATCAAAGTACGGTGGGAAATGAATCCATGACCTCTGTCATGGTAGTCAAGCGTGCCGCTGTACCAACGAGGCAATCTACAGCAGCAAACCTGCATCTATTTTCTCTCCTCCTTCAGATAGATTTTGTCAAGAACGATATTGATAGCTAGTGGTGGACTGTATGAAGACTTTGTGAATATTGATGGAAACACGGATTAGAAGATACTAATTTAATAAAAATAAAGCACAAGTGATATTCAGTACAGACAGATTTTAGCAACAATCAAACAACTGACGTGACAACGTCAAGTACAAAAATATCTCAAGACATATAAAAAGGTCGCACTGCAGCCAGTCGTGAACATATATTGTGTACTGTGTGTTAGCTCTATTTAAATAAATTACCATATTATTAATTACCTTCGGGTAAACACATATTTTTGAATTAGATTTTAATCTAATTTCGTGTCCCACTGCTGAGCAGCGGCCTCCCCTTTAGCTCTCCACTCCTCCCTGTCACCGCCCGTTTCCTGCTACCCCGGCAGAAAGTTCGTGAGATCGTCCCACCATCTCCGCCTTGGTCGGCTACGTTTGCGGTATCCGTCCCGTGGGATCCAGACAGTGGCAACTTTTGCCCATGTGTCTGGGCCTATACGAATTACGTGGCACACCCAATTCCATTCTAACTTTGCGGTCGCAGCTCCAACACCACTAACTTTGGTTATGGGGCGCAGCGTGATATTCCGAATTCGGTCCCTCCTTCTTAAAACCACGATGCTGCGCTCCATCGGCCGTTGACAAACCTTAAGTCTAGAATTCTGAAGTTTCGTCAAAGACCAGGTCTGAGCACTATAGGTTAGGATAGGCAGGATGCACATGCCGACGAGTTTTCGCTTTACGGAAAGTGGTAGCTTGCCCTGAAGAGCTTGGGTATTTTAAAAAGACCGCGAAAGATGGCATGATGGAGAAAAGACTTAAACCCAGAAGTGGGCAGAGGTGGGCTGATTGTCTGATTTTAGAAACTAAAGAATGTAAAGATCCTTACTGTGTGCCGGCTTAAAACAAGGAGGTTATAGTACAGTCGACAGCAGGTCGATCATAACGTAACTGAGAAGAGGAGCGTGTAAAAGTTAATGTTGTTGACTGTACCTGTTCGTTTGCGCGCTTTCTCTTTCCCACGTGCAATATTGGTACTTATTTTCAGATCTTCATGACAACCTGATGCTGGCCCAAGCGTGTGTGTTCGTGATTGGCTCAGTAGACACGTCGTCCACGACACTCAGCTTGTGTCTGCACGAGCTGGCCTACCATCCTGAAATACAAGTACGTACTGAGCATGGAAGCAGTTTCCTAATGTAATCTCGTACAATCTTCTCTTCGGTAACCCAAGTATGCATACGGGATCCTAATACAGATTTCTACGATCTCTGTCTGTTGGACCATTTGACATTTAAAGGGATTTATCTCTTGAACCCTAATGGGTAGCGAGTTGTAATGTTCACGAATAGATATGTCTTGTTTCGGCTGATTTCCCAACAAATAATATAAATAATACAAAAGGTAAAAAAATAAAGCATGTCTCCAGTGAAGAAACGTGATAACCATGATTTTTGTTTGTTTTTGCGCTATCGTAGAAACGTATCAAAGTGGGTCACATTAAGTACCTATATTGTAGCCCCTTTAGAACAATGACAAAATAAAAAAGGACTCCCGCTAAGGAACTGAATGAAAAAAAACACACTTTTGTAAATACGTAATATTATAATAAATATGGTGGTATGAAACTCTCATAAGTAAGTCCTAATCACATTTGACTGTTTTTTTTTACCCATGCCCCTCTGGGTGCCTAGTTGCCTACAAAATTTTAGTTCAAAAATAACCCTGTATTGGCTTAAAGGTATAATTATACTTTTTCCACTGTCTAGGATGAAGTAATCGCGGAAGTAGAGCGTACCCATCAGGAAACCGGGAAAGAGGTGTTGGAATTTGAAGATCTTTTGGGAATGAAACTCCTTACCGCCTGTATACTCGGTGAGAACGCCATTTTCCTTTCCTAATTTTCAGAGTGACTTCAGCGAATTTAGTGCTCTACTAAAGTTTTACAGTCGCAAGCCGAATTCAACTTTTTAATTTAAATTTTTAGTAGGAATTTGAAAACCGACCTTCCATCATAAGCAGCGTATATACATCCCACGGTAGAGCATAGGCCTTCTCTCAGAGAGAGAGTATGGGCTTAATCACCACGCGTGTCCACCGCGCATTGGCGATTTCAAGCGTTTCCTCACGATGTTTTCCTTCACCGTCAGCGAGTGGTATTGCTACCATAACTTTATAAATGTACATAACTTAGAAAACAAAGTCAAAGTAGGTACATGCCTGTACTGGGAATCGAACCTGGGTCTTTCGCTTCCGAGTCCAGTTATAGATATGGTTGGTATATATGGTTAGAACCATTAGGCTACCACCGCTCCGAAAACCGACCTTTATTTCTGTCGAATAAGCTCAGTTTGCTGAATTTACTCTCAGTTTTACGTATTATTCCAGTTCCTAAAAATCTGACAGCTGTTTTCTCTGAATTTATAGATTGCTAGGGTACGAGAAATATAAAAATACATTGTACAAAAACGAGCATATCTTTGTAAAAAATGGTTAGTATGCCACCATCAGTGTCAACAATGCAGTCATTGCCTTGCTAATATTGCGTTTATTGAACAATTAACTATGCATTACGGAGACCGTCCCGCTGTTTATGTCCCTCTGTTTCCTTAATACCATCTCACATCAGCTTTCCCAAAAATAGCGTTGGCTGATTGGAAAGGATGGATTGGCATGAATTGATTTCGATTTACTTAATCAATTAGGTGGTTCCGCTAGGATATAATAAATAAATTGTCATAGACAGACACAAAAATAGTTATTTGTTATGCAAGGCTGCAAAGTTAATTTTTGGCGCGAGTACCTTGTATTGAAACCTGAGCAAGCGAAGGATTCTAGGATTGAGCCACGAGCGAAGCGAGTGGTTCAAATATTATATAGAATCCTGAGCGTAGCGAGGGTTTCAAAGGTACGAGACGCTAAATAACTTTGCTGCCGAGCGCAACACACAACTTTTCACCTCACTAAAGCGAGGAAAATGTTAGGTGCAAGAAAAACAGTTTTAATAAATATTAAATTACTGTTTATTTATTTCAAAAATTAAAAGTAAAATTACTACAATGGTAATATTGAAAGTTATTTTTTTTTTTTTAAATCAAATTTTCTTGCCGGCCAGTGCGATTCTTTAAATGAGGCTGGCGCATGACATGAAATAAGTATTTGCATTTCAATCATCAATGGACTGGCTGCAGAGAATATAAACTATTACGAAACCAATGAGGTTCTATATATATGTAGAGCTTTTACGAGCTAGTGAGGTGAAAAATTAGTTAATAACTCTGCTTACTTGGTCACACGTGAGAGGTACAGATTAACAGGCCCAGGAGTGCCTACTCAATTTACATTGGAGAATACTGTTTTATTCGACGTCAGGAAAATATTGCAACACATAATGAATACGGTACAGTCGACAGCAGGTCAACCTTTACATTTTTGCTGCAAAGCCGCCCTTAAAGTAACTGATTAATGAGCACGTATGTAAAGGTTGATACGCTATCGACTGTACAGTGTTTGTTTCAGGTGCAATCACGCAGTCACTCAATCATTCTTTTTTCCTCTCGTAGAAACGTTAAGAAAATACCCTCCGGTCCCCCACTTAGACCGCATATGCATCAAGGAGTACAAGCTCGACGACAAACTCGTCGTAGAAAAGGGCACCCCCGTGTTCGTGAACCTCGGAGCCATCCACCACGACCCGCAGAACTACCCTGAGCCGATGGAGTGGCGCCCGGAGCGGTTCATAGCCAGCCAGGAGGGAGACAACCGGCAGTTCACATTCTTACCCTTCGGCGAGGGCCCGCGCTTTTGCATTGGTTCGTACCCCATTCAATCCAGACTGGAGAGAGTAAATAGAATACTGCCATTCAGGGGATATCTCGGCATAATACAGTAAGATTGCTACGTAAAGGAAAAAGGCGGTATAGTCACGTACACGTGTGCATTCTATTTAGTTATATTAAAGGCGACTTTCCATCTAAAATACAAAATTTTCTTACAAAACGTAAACGCTGTCGACTGTACATGAATCACTTGTAATTTTTCATTGCCGCAGAGAATAAATGGAATCGTGCCTCAATGCAGTAAAACGTTCACTCGTTCGTTTTCGCTCGTGCGAAAGAAAGAGAGATGCAGTCGACAGCATATCAACATTAAAATCCGTGCACCCTGCTCAGTTACGTTACGGGCTAATTTGCAACTAAAATGATACAGACACAATAGTTAAGTGGTTGTCCGCCCGGTGCGTGCGAATGCCACTAAAAGGTCAACTTGAGTGAAAATAAGAATAGACTTAGGTACCTTAGTACCTCATATACGATTCGATATAAGTTTTTGTAACTTCATCGTACCATATTCTACCATCATTTAATGTTTCCTCAGGCAAACGCTACGGGATGCTCCAAGTGCGCGCGGCGCTCGCGCAGTTAATGCGCAACTTCCGGGTCGAGCCCCATAACCCGTATGACGTGGAAAGCGACCCCTACGCACTCACCCTTGCGCCAGCCCGCGGCGGCCGAGTCAAATTCATCCCTAGAACCTAAATGTTTTCGAACGAACTCTACGTATCTTTAATCCATTCACGGGTAAATGGGAACCTAATCTCGTAATTAAAGATTATTTCGACATTTTATACGTCCTTTGAATATTTTAATTCGGCGATAAGACCCTGCATTTAGTTAATGAGGCGTTAAAATCTACTCTATCGACACTAAGTATCTTTAATCCATTCATGGTTAAATGGGAAACCTAATCTCGTAATTAAAAGATTATTTCGATAATCATTGTTTGACTATATTAATTCGGCGATAGAACTCAGCATTTAGTTAATGAGGCGTTAAATTCTACCCTATCGACAAGAGCTAAAGATAAACGACAAATTTCGCTAAAACAAAGGATAAAGTTAGTGTCGATTAATTATCTAGACGGCAGCTGCTCCACAGAGGGCATTAGAAGACGATCTGCATAAATAAAATACCCTTATTCCGCACCGACTAACTAAACGGATCAACTACGAGAGCAGTGTGACTGAGTGTGAATACTTACTCACCGCTATGAATGACGCCCTCTCGGTCAATAGTCAATGCAAATACAATGGAAACCCGTATTTCAGAAAAACTATAGGGTTCAGCTTCAGTCTCACTGTGTAACACATCCTTTGTGTCAAAGGATTCTCTACTCTGAATAAAATACGTCCACACAAAGGGAATTGTTAAAAAGGCCTTTAATAGATACTTTGTCCACTGCCCGATGACTCTACTATGACTTTTAGGAGCTAAGTTATGGACTTTTTCTTTTATAGATCGTTACACTTGGCAGATCAGGTAATCTCTATCCGCTTTAGCGAACTGGAGCCATTTCTACGGAATAAGTACATGTTCGTACTTACATGAGATCACCAGCAAATGGCGGTGGGGCTCAGGAAGCGAAAAGAAGGACTTTCTACGTGCCAAAATGAAACCCGACATAATATCATTCTGTATCATTGCGCGATGCTAATCTTTGCTGTCAAACGGTAAAGAAGGAGAGATCAGACAATACAGTAAGCAACACGCGAGTAATACCTCTTTTATTTCAGACTCGCACTTACAGTGAAAGCGATCACAGCTACAGACTATCAGTGTAGGTATGTATCTATCGTGGTAAAGGATCCCTCTCGTCAGGCCCAGATCCAGGGGGGCGAGAGGGGACACCCGCCCCGGGCGGCTACCTAATGGGCGCCAAATTCACGAACGCGTTCCTTCATCACAATATCACGGGGAAAAAGTTAAGGCATTTGCCAGAAATATATATTTACATTTGAATACTAACAATTTTGTACGAACAAACGAAAATTTTAGCCAAAAAATCGTATAGTATTGTGGTCTCAAAAATTGCATACATACATAAACTCACGCCTGTATCCCAGAGGGGTAGGCAGAGACCAGGGACTGCCACTTGCTACGATCCTGACAGATCACTTTCACTTCCTCAACATTCATTAGTCGTTGCATGCACGCACGCCGGTTTCGGGTACTTTTTATCTTGCCCTTTGCTAATACGGGATGTATTCTAGATAGATAGAACTAATCTAGATCTTGGTTGGATTTTAGATCGTGTTCGCGAAACAAAACAAAACACTCATCACACGTTCTATTCAAGTGTTTTGTATGCGGGCCTTGGGGTAGTGCAGGGGGGCGCCAATGTCAAGTTTTTGATCCGGGTCGGAAAAATCGTAAATCCGGTGCTGTCTCTTGTAGCGGCCTGTAGTTTGTGTAATCCGGCAGACGGTGGGGCGACAGGGGCGGCTCACATAGCAGCTTAAGAGGTTGACACACAAGCCTTTAGCCATCACTGTGGATGTGGAAATCAATAAAAGAGAAGACAGACAGGGAATTAAGTGAACAATTGGAACAAATGGATTCCCTAATTAATTGAAAAAATGACATGCATTAACTGAAAATACACATATATAAATATACTATATATATTATAAATAGCACAGTCATTTGAGATTACATTATTAAAAAAATCGCTGTAAAATTGTGTAAACTGTGATCACAGTACTTAAAAATGTGACCAAGGGTGTAAAATTTTCAACTTTTTCGAAATATGTCTATTATCGCTTAATTTTTGTTATTTTTTCCATAACTGGTATACCATGGCCTCTCGCCCAGTGCCAGGTTATCGTTGAGTTTCGGGACACCCGGTATATATTTATATAAATATATAAATTCAGATAAGACTGCTAAATATTTCTTTTAAGAGGTAACTTTCATTTAAGTATTTATTTTTATCGAGGAATATCGATTATAATGTATTTCGGAGACAAAGATGATTTCATAAATATTCTCACACCATTTTTTTCACTCCGATGATTTTGTATCAAAATTTTTTTAGAAAGTCGGCTTGGTGCGATACTAACAAACGTGGTTTCTTAATTATTGATTCGAATTCGGATTCGTGATTCGAATTGGCGAGGCAGTGGAGGCCAGGCTTTTTATGGACTTGCCTGCCGGTCTGCGATTCTCTCTCCTACATCACTCTATTTGTAATTAAATTGCCCAGTTTATGACGCTGTAAAATCGCTGTAGATTGCCGAGTCAGTAAAGTCAAAGTCAAAGTAAAAAAAATTATTCACTATGAAAACAAAATGTTTACTTAATGAACGTCAAAGCTGTTAGTTTTACAATTAATAGATTATGCGGAGAGGAAGCTAACAAAGAAACTCCACATTTATACATTTATTCATTCAGTATGTTATGTGATGACTTTAATATTTACTTCGCTCAGGTTGATGGGATCCCAAAATCTCATTTACTTTGTCACTCTTTTACAATCACTGTCTATAATAATTATCCGGCGAAAAATATAGACACACAGCCCAAATTAATGAGCTCTCTATAGGTACCTACTTAACTTTAGACCGACTTTATTATAAAATCAAACTAATTATAGGGAGAAAATTAACTTATGCATTTTTATAAGGCTGGCAAAGTCGGGCGTTGTTTCAATGGAAAATGTTTTAATCAAAACTTCATTAATATAAATGGCGTTCTATCCTTAGATGCTTCAACATCGCCTCAACAAAGTGACAAACATACTTAAATAAAGGATTTTATAACACTGCTCCATGTATTTGTATAAGCAGTTAAAGGTTTATGGCTCGTGAAAATGCTAAATAAGTAACACTTTTACAGCGACGAGTTCACTGCGTGATTATGAAGTAAACTTAATGATATACTACAGACCTTTCGGAACAGACACTCGAATTATCAAAAAGTCGATATCCCAAAATGTTGGATGGTTTTTGAAGTTGGTGAAAGTTGAAATCCCGAAATACATAATTTCCCAAAACGGGGGATTTTTTAGTTTTGCAATATGTTGGATTCTGATAAAATTGAAATCCCGAAATATACATTTTCCCAAAATGGTATATTATTTTAGTCAAGGGAAATGTTCTTTTTGTAATCTAATTTATAAAAATCTCGTGTCACAGTGTTTGTTATCGAACTCCTCCGAAACGGCTACAAAGATTTTTCGATTAGGTCTGAAAATAGGTCGTAGGCTAATAATTAATATGACAAAATAACGTTTGCGGGGTCAGTTATATCATTTTAATGTTGCTTCCCCATTTCTGCCGGCCGAATCCTTCTGCCGAATCTTTCTGCAAATTCATCTTTTAACAAACTCAACATTTTAGGAATTCAACTTTCTGCAAATTCAACATATTTAGATTCAACATTCTGCAAATTCAACATATTTAGATTCAACTTTCTGCAAATTCAACATATTTAGATTCAACATTCTGCAAATTCAACTTTTAACAAACCCAATATTTTAGGAATTCAAGTTTCTGTATTGAAGTGACTACAGTGTAACTTAGAATTCGTTCACCGTTTTTAAGGAGATTTTCTAACCATGATTTAGAAAACATATGGTGCTAGTTTCGAAAAAAAATATGCGTCAAAAATTTTTTTTTGTTCCAGAATTACTTCATTTAAGCATAAACAAACAATATCAGCAGGGGGTAGTACGATGACGCTGGTCGCGCATTTTAATTGTCAAAAGTTGCGAATTTCCAGTACATGAAATTTCCAGTACATCGCCCGGCGTCGCTGAGCCACACAGCCCTCGCCATTTTAGCCAGTGTAGGCTATTATGCTTCGCGCGGACCCGAAGTTTACTTACATACTATCTTTATTTGTACTGTACTATTATGCTTCGCGCGGGCACGAAGATTACTTACTATCTTTGTATGTACTGTGCCGATATCGTGTATAAAATGATAAATGAGTAAAGATATAACCTAATAAAGCTAGTACCTACAGTAAGGCAGTTCGATCTGTCACAGACTGTATTCTGCCTACTTATATTGATGAACTCATTACTTCCAAAATACCTGTTTCATTATGTTAGCTCAATATAATGAAACAGTTAACAGCTAATTACAGCTAACATAATGAAACAGAAATTTTGGAAGGTACATTTACATATACAATATGGATACAGACAGCCTTTGAAGTGTAACAAATTTCGATATACAAAGGCGCTATTAATGTTCGTATTTACCTACGAGTATGAGTAGAGTGGAGATTACATTACATCACAAAAATTCACGCCTGTATCCCGGAGGGGTAGGCAAAGACCAGGGTTTGCCACTTCCCACGATTCTGACAGACCTCTTCCGCTTCATCAACATTCGTTAGGCATGCACGCAACCCGTTTTTGCCGGTTGCCAGTTGCCGGTTTCCGTTACTTTTTATCTCGCCATTCGCTAATATTTCCCGTATTTGGTCAAAGCATGTCCGCCTGGGACGACCCTTACCGGTCCTTCCGCTCACATTCGGTATATTTCTTTCGTCAATATTTCTACCTTCGTCCTCTCCATATGTCCAAACCAACGCAACATTCCTATCTCAATTCTAGTCACTACATCCTCTTTTAGTCCACAACGTTCAGCTAAATTAATAGAGTAGAGATAATCAACATATTTAAATAATTTTCAAGTAATTAATACCATACAGTATTGAGGAGGCAGTATAGGCGGAAGGCTAGGAGGTAATGCCCTGCTAATGTACCAGCGATAGCGCTCGACGGGTTGCCTCTTACGAGTGACGTCATTCAAATACTTGGCTCACATAGTGACGGCCGATTTGAATGACGACGCTGACATTGGCCGCGAACGTAGAGAGCTATCAATTAGGGCCAATGTGACAGCTCATAGGTTTAGAAAGTGTACAACTGTGGTCAAGCTGACCTTCTTTAAGGCTTACTGTACATCGCTGTATTCGTGTAGTCTGTGGACTAATTACAAAAAAAATCATTGAATGCAGTACAACAATGCTTTAAGAATGTTGTTAGGAGTGGGGCGCAGCTGCAGTGCGTCCGGCATGTTCGCGGAGGCGCGCACTGATTGTATTTACACTGTCTGTACTACGCAAGCGCTGCGCCGCGACGACGCTCAGCAGACTGCGCGCCATCCCCAGCACACAACTCTATGTAAGTAGTCGCAGAACGCTATGACTTAGCCCTAATTAAGCATTGGTCAAAAATAAATGTAAATAGAAATAGCTCGTACTAACACTATAAAATAAGTTATAGGAACAAACTATGCCATAGAATAAGTGCCATAAAATAAGTCATAGTAACAAACTTGCCGTGTGGCGCCGGATTAAGAATAGCGTCACTCCATTTCCTCCCGTGGATGTCGTAGAAGGCGACTAAGGAAATACATTGCCAGAAGACGGGCAGTAGCGTCTTCCGGAGATCCTAACCGCATACTGCGATCGCCAACCCGCCTGCCAAGCGTGGCGATTATGGCAAAACCCCTCTTGGTTATAAAAACCACGAGGGAGGCCTATGTCCTGCAGTGGGCGTCAAATGGCTATGGATTTTAATTATCTAATTAGTTTAATTATATTAAAATAAATGAGCCCGCAAAAAACGTCAAATCCTGTAGCTTTCTCTCAACTAGCGCAGACATAAAGCATATCGTTCAAAATTTGTTGTAGTAGTCTGAGTTCATCCCAATAAATCGATGTTTGTTACTTCCGTTCACCTTTTTAGGTAGTGAAATTAATAGCACGCCAGGTTTTATTACTGACTCTTGCAGCACAAAATTTCGCGTATTAAAATAAGCAGAGTGTAAAAAATACATCCACTAAAGTCACCCTTCCCTTCTTTTATTCAAAATACAATTTTCTACAACAGCTCTTAGCACGGCATTGCTAAAACCAATCTAGAAAGAGAAAATTAACCTAATGTACCGTGATAATGACTTCTACAGCATTTCGCTGCCAACGGCGTTTCTCTAAGTGTGATACATTTTTTACTCTCTTTGTCATCTTTGACATCTGAGCTTTTCATTCGTATATCTAATCTCGCTGGTCTATGGACTGGGTATGCAATTGTTTCACCCAAAATACACTTTAACCGCAGAGCGAATGGAGTTGCTGTGCATGCATCGGGCTATTTTCCCGCCCAGCGCCGAGACGTGTCCGCTACAATCAGTACGGCACAGAGAACCCACGGGAGCGGCCGCGCGCTCCCGACCTCCGCCCATCGCCAGCGCCAAACCGCTCGCGATCCCAACACCCGCTCATCTCGGACCTCAAAATAACTAAACACATTTCAAGGAAAGAAACCGACGAATTTATACACTTCCCGCTCGATGCCCGGAAAATAAAGTCGGGAGTTTCTGGTGCACCGGGTAGGTGAGTCTGAGCACACCGACTGAAGCGTTCCGCTTCCCGTGTATTGTTTGAATTTGCGCCGTTCAACTTGAATATACGGGAGGTGAGCGGCACTGCACTAATAAACTGTATTTATTAGAGCTTTGAATTAGATTCAGCCCAAATTCCATCAAATTCAAATGAAGGTTAGATTAGAGTTAGATTCATGGGGAGGCCATTCGATTAGAGAAATGAGCTTTGCTTCGCTCGATTAGAGATATGATTGTGTAGGTGAAATATCTAGTTGAGCCGGTAGTGCAATCTTAACTTTATTCGTCTTCATTTAAAAGGAGGCCAAGATTAATCGTCAAAAATCTACTGCTCTCCCTAAACTCGACAAAATTAAATGCTTTGTTGCAAATTCATGATTCATTTTTCGCACTCAATCGCAATAAAAGATGAAGTATTTTATTAGGCTTCCTCAGTCACCCGAACTCTTATGAATATTTGAAAGATTTCATCAAACCGGTTGCAAGCCTGCCGCGCCCGCGCCCGCCGCGTATCGAGTATTGCGAACCTTGTATTATATTTTATGCTAATCAGTTTTGACATATCTAATATAGAGTAGCAAGGTCAATTTGGTGTATCGCACAATACTGTCCTTGTGGAAATGGTAAGTCATGCAAAAATACAACACTGTACTCAGTAATAGTCACAAAAGGGTATATAAAATCATGGGTATATAAATATCTATTTTTATTTTAGAACAAAGAGAAAATAAATACTGAAGAAAAAAAAAAAAAAAAAAATACTGAAATAAAAAATAACCAACAACCCGACTGCTGAGCATTAACTACTAAGCAGGCAAGACCAACCTAGGTACCTCGCAATGAGTTAAATTGTTGAATTTGGGTTCTGCCTGCTTAGTAGTTAATGCTCAGCGCGTCGTTGGTTATTTTTTTCTTTATTTAAGTTTTTTATATTTGTCTTTTTAGTGATTTACATTTTTTTGTCGAATTCACGCTAGTTATATATAGCCTAAGCCACTCGCGCAAACACGACGAATCGATTGAGATCTTATTTGTCAAAATCTGACTAATGGTTAAAGAATTATGAACATAGAATCGGACATACTTACAATTACAAAAATGCATAATAAGAGCTAAACACATTACCCTCTTTTTGCGCTCCGCCGTAGTCGGGTAAAAAAACCAAAAGGGCAATTGTGTCACAGCACAGGACCCTGCCACTAATTGGTCTCTGGCTACCCCTTAAGGATACAGGCAGAGTTTATGCATGCATGTAAAAGGAACGCAGTTATACATTTAACGGGTTTAATCCCTATTGTTTAGTAGGTAAACAATTAACTGAATTCCCGACGGTATGGTACGATCCCGACGTGTATGCACTAATAAAGGAACGCAGAGCACAAATGTTGTCTTTTATTTACATTTCTAAAATGTGTGGTAAAAATAAACGTTCATGTCTGAAAACTTTATAATTTACTTCACTTTATTTTACACAAAAAAGAAGCATTTACATAAGGTAATATAAACGAGTGCTTCAGCGGTACATAACGTACTCTATTTTACATAACATTGTCATAGAGGCCTCATTAATGTATTATGGAAGCCACATCTAAAATTCATAAGTCACTTTACACCACACTTGCGAGCCGCTAATAGATAACTTTGCTTAATTTACAGTGTTTTCATGATAGGTAAATACAGTGTTTTTAGCAAAAGTGGAACTTATTTGTACCCGATTTTTTTCACTAAGTGAAAACTCCCATTGAGTCACTGACAAACTCTCAATGAAACGCGTCAATGAGAGTTTGTCAGTTTCGACCACAATTGTTTTCCGACGTTTTTTTTTTGTAATTTTTTAATTGTAATGTTACAGTTTTTTGCTTTGCACTTGAGCTGGCTGATAGATACTGCTTAAAAACAAATGTGTTAAGTAGAATGGAGATACTTCTATGTAGAACAATGATATAGCTGAGATGGTGACATTGGTATTGGACTATGAGCTCGATTTTCATTAGAAATCTAAACCTTGATATTTAGAAAAAAATGTATGAAAAATATCAGTTACAAATAATTGAACAAAAACATGAAATAAAAAATAACCAACAACCTGACTGCCGGGCAGAGGGGACCAACCCAGCTCCTCGCAATGAGTTACAATGTTGAATTTGGGTCCCGCCTACTTAGTAGTTAATGCTCAGCAGTCGGGTTGTCGGTTATTTTTATTTCAGTTTTTTATTTTTTGACACTCGCATAAAAAAACGAATCTATAGAGATCTTATTTGTCTCAAATAGTTGATCCGATACTGTTTCAGTAATTGCGCATTTTAGCGATGACCCTGAATTTGCCTCGGAAGTGTGAACTTCAACTTATACCTACTCAACGCGTAGTTCAGCATAAAACTGTGTCAAGCGCGATTAAAAGTGCAACCTCCACATAACAACACAAGTGGAACAAATTGCACCAATGACGTCGACCTTATGGCGTATAATCATGGGGCGATAATTTTAAAGCTAAGTACGCAAACGTGTATTTAATCTGTAGAATTCTAAATGACCCGATCGGACTACCATAACAACGGTTTTTAATTGTTCTTTTCAAGGTCATAATCTAATAGGTTACTCAAGGACTTTAATTTGTTTTGTGTTTTAAATTTAAACTAATTAAGCACCAGTCACTTCTGAGTCGTCGGCGCCGCAGCCGTTACATTATGTGGTGTGATGTTTCTCACATTTGATTCATTGTTGTACTTATTTTTTAGCATAAAAGTGTAGAAATAAGGCTACATTACCAAAGTCAAACCTTGGTTCTTGGTTTAATTTGACCCCGCCACTGATTTTCGGCCCACTCGGATTTTGAAAATTAAACATTGCGAAATTCGACTCCACTGAAATATAATGTACAATGGCCCTGCATCACGCCATTTCAAATATGTCCTTACTCTCTTCAGAGAGCGGGTTGCTTGAAAAATCGTAAAAAAAAAACTTTTTTAATAAAGGACCCGACTGAAAAGTCGATACCACTTCGAACGAATCCCATAAGCTTTCGTGTTCGGCAAATAGAAGCCTATCAAGTGAACGTTTTATTGCCAGCCGAGCTCGCCCCGGGAAGGGGTGCCCAAACGGAAGTAGGTACGCATGTCGCTAGTACCTACCCAGCTAAATATACACGAGAATAATAGTTGATGGTTGGTAGAGTACAAAAAGTCACTTTCCGTGGTATCAACGCATTGCCCAAAGAGTATTGCCTGCAGATTAATTAATGTCCTTCTGGCACGTTAGCCGAAAGGTGAAGTTCGCAAAGTGATAAACCGCCCGCCCGATCACGTCGGGTGCGGCCCAGTGGTTCAATTAATCACAATTATAATAACCTAAGTACTTGTAAGGTTTGCTGCTCTTAAGGTTGCTATCTATATTTCGATCTTATTAATGAGGACGTTGCGTTGTGAATCTGGCTAAATAATTCCCATGATATGAGTATTGTTGAAGAACAAACGCATAATCTCAAGCCTTTTGTCTCCCTGAATAGCAAGCAAAGATTGCGTTTATAACTTTCTATGAACTGACAAGTGTAAAACTAAATCAAACAAACCTTTCTTTTTCTTACCATATTGATAGCAAATGCGGTTCGCGACGGCGTGAAAAGATTTACCAGTAGTGGTTGTCCACACAACACAATCACTTATTCTGGTCTTAAGTTAGGCTATCCTAGGCAAGGACAACAGAAACGTGAAACACCCCCAAATCAGTCTTGGTATTAATGTTTATATGTTTATCATACCATTTGCTATTAAGCATACATGCGTTAAGCGTACAAATGGTGACGCGCCATCAAGACAACCATAAACATTTAATTGTGTGCATGAACCGATAAAGTTAATATTTGCTTGTGCAGCATGACGCGCACGATGGCGTCGCATGCGCACGGCTTCCTGGAGCGCCTGCGCACCGGACGCGCCGCGCGCGACGTGGCCACGAGCACGCCGGCCGCGACGCCCGCGCCGACCACCGCCGCCGGACCCGTGGTCGCCCCGCCCATCAATGGACACAAGAGGCCTACGCCGATTGTGGTATATCCGACTGGTAAGTGACGGGTAGGATTTTGATGTCCCGCAGTAAGTAGTAATCTTTGTGTAATTTTTTTTTTCATTAATAATTTATTTGAAATTACTTGAAATGTTAATCTATCTATCTAATTAGTCCATTAATAGATCCCACTGTTGGACATAGGCCTCTTCTCTTTCACGCCGACCCAACCCGTCTTTTGCTAGTCTCGTCCGATGTTTCCCGGTAAGACTCACCAAGACGCATTGGCCAGCGTGGTGTTTTATGGCTAAAATCCCTTTCATGACTCTTAAAATCAATAAAATATTTACAGTTACAAGTACCTTAAAACTGTGCGTTAAAAATGGAAAAAAATTAAAAACGTAACACTTCAAATTTGAAACAAAAAAGTACCTAATGTGAAATATGAAATGATTTGTCCATATGACATCAAAATTATTAGTATCTGCCCGAGCTTTTAAAAACCGGAGAAGTTTTTAAAAACTGCGCAGTGTATGGTTCCGTAAAAAGAGGGGGTTTTATCTGCTTTACAGAGCTAACAACTTCATCAACGTAATTATTCAATTCAATGGATTTTGTACGAAGTTTTCCTTTGATAAGTTAGTCGCCTTTTACTCGTTAACTTGTAAAGCTTACTTAGCCGCGATAGTTTTCCTTTTAATTTCATTATATTATTATGTGCTACTACCGTGAATTTTTTCACGTTTCCACAATCTACCGTTTAACCAGGAGAGGAGGACGACCTACTCAGACAAAAATATGCGCTTTAAGGCTCATATCTTGCAAACGGAACCGTAATTTAAGTGTAGGTAAAAAAAAAAATTATGACTTTATTCTACCGTTTTCTCGGCGTGATTAATATGTATCACTGTGTTTCAGCTTTCTCGTAGTAATTGTCTCTGACCTAGGCCGTGGACAAAGAGACAGACAGACAGACGGACGGACGCACATGTCGAAACTATAATGGTTCCTTGTCGGCTACGGAACCCTAAAAACCGAAGCATAAAACAACGACCAGCAGCAGGTAAGGCCTGTCCAGATTGTCCAGTTTACCAGCGATGACAAGAAGCCGCCGCGCCGCCCGCCGCCTTTTTGCATTTAAAAAAATATTGTTAGGTATAAAAAACCGTTCGGGTTTCAAACAAATCGCTCTCGGAGCGATTAAGAAGACAAAGACAAATAATGAGTCATATGCGGCGGATTCAGATGGTGCACGGTGCAGTGCTTAGACTCAGAGCAAAAGCCCAAGTCCCATGTAGGACTTAGGTACCTGTGTTAAAAAGTAAATTTCGCGCATCTGCGTGCATATTGAATAAGTATCTTTTTCCAACCGTCCGTCTCTTTGTCATGGTAATGCGCTGCTGACGCTCTACACACCTTTTATGCAAACTCGTTGGCGAATGTATCAAACAAAGAAATTGTACAGCGGGCGGCTCCGCGCCGGGTAAGTAGTCTATAGCCCTAAGCTGTCACGCGGCTCACCTCACTCAAAAGTGAAACGATTTTAATCAAAATTGGCATTCCGCACGTGTGACACTTCAATGGGGCTGTCTTTGAACAATCGTTTTCCCGGCAATCCGAATAAGTGTTTGTGAGGCCGACAACTACTATCACTTTGTCTGCCGTATTAGGACATACGAAAGGCGTTTTTTAGTGCGTTTCCTTAAAGCCCTACACTTTAAGGAAATAAAATGTTTTAGTGTTTTCTGGTACTTAAGTTTAGGGACCTGATGTACTCGCGTCTCATGTCTAAAGTTTCTCGAGCGAGTCAACGCGGCCGACTTGACTACCTACCAACTACCGCCACGCCACGAAGGCTCTTTGCCTACTAACTGAAACAAATTGACCTACCCATCTATGTATTACAGCCTAACGTTACCTTCCTATTAATTAGATTCACGCAAACTACTTCCACCAGCTCTTTCATTCTGACCAGCCCACATAAATCGTATTCTTGTACGTAGCCTATACGCGTCCCACAGGAAAGAAGGCACAGGCCTTCTTCCAGAGAGTATGGGCTTAATTACTACGCGTACTCACCGCCGATTGGCAATTTCAAGCGCTTGAACGCAATTTACCTATATTTGATAACGATTCTTCTTCCAGTGGAGGTTGGCCGTAAGCTCTTCTTATTTATCTCTAGCCAAGACCTAGCGAAACAGGTCTCCAATGCTTGCATCGTGCAGTGCCTGATATATTTGATCTACGATCCTTCCTTCTCCCAACACGTTAGAGGTCTAACGCTAGAAACGGTATTTATTTACGAAAGGTCTCCACGATTAAGTTAATCCCCGCCACTCTTAAAACTCTAAATCAAAACTTTAACTTTATAAAACATGCAAATACATAAATAAATAAATAAATAGAGACGCAAAAAGTTAAAAAAAAATCATGTTTTTATGTAGCCTAAGTAAAGAATCTAAGGCCGGAGTTGACACATGACTGACGTTTATTCATAAATCGAAACTCCCTCATAAACTTGAACACACACAAAAGAACATAACGGCCGCGGCCGCTGCGAATCCCCACTCAGTTCCATCACCCTGTTGTTGAAAACTTCCGAAACAGCGCTCACGTCTGCCACGCAACCCAAAGTGTCTCCAAATATTTCTTACGAATGATATGAGCATTTTTCCACTACATAAATCGATCCAATACCAGCGTGCGCTAATGAATACCTACTTCTAATGTGCATAGAAGACACGCTGGTCGCTGTGGAACAATCCTCTTCCTTCAGCAATAGCAGCCACCGATTATCAGCGAGCCTGTTTTCAATGGAACGCACAAATACCCCCGAAAAATCATATACCACTAAGCGTGCTGCCCAACGCCGAAGACAGCTCACTACACTCTGGTAGAATCTCAACTTAGCCTCAAATAAGTCTGTCCATAGGTATGTTTGCCACTCGGAACTACTGCCTTCTTCCTTCCTTAAATAAGCCACAAGCATTTTCCGCTCCTCGCTCTTCGCGCTCTACATTGAGTCTGCACGACACAATGCTCACCGGGCGCTTCGAGCCGTCGTCGTGGCGATGCTCTAGCACGGCGCCCAGCCCGTAGGCGCTGCTGTCCTCTAACAGAATAAGCGGTCGACCGTCCTCGTAACAGCACTCCTCGATCATAGCAAGATCCTCGATCCCATTCGCAGCTCACCTCCTTCAAAAGCGAATGCAATGGATATAGCGCCAACTTGAGGTATATATCCGTATATTTATCTCCCCTAGTAAAATTCGCTAAGAGCTCTTTAGTACGCGGCAACAGGTAAAAATCTCGTTTTAACATAAGATTGCTTATAATCTTATAGTCACCACATAAACTCACATCATGATTCTCTTCAATGACAGGAACAATCGGCTTTCCGTAGTCCAAGTAGTGAACCCGGTAGATGGTCTCATAACTCCTAGTTTGTTCAACGTGTTCCTTGAGAACAAGCGGCACTGGCCGCGCTCGCACATAATAATAATAATAACTTCCACACAACACAATCACTTGACCTGGTCCCACACTAGGATACCCTGTGCTATGGTAACCAGGCAAGGACATCACAAACATGGAAATACACCCAGACTGAGGCCATTTTTACAAATGTACGGCGGCCACCTGTGGGAATCGAACCCACGACCTCTCTCTTGGGCATGCTCATCATCTGACAACTTCACTTGAATAGCCTTTTCGCAGGTTTCTTTTGCACATCTCTGGGAATTTCAGACACAACTGATTCCCCAACCCATTTTCGAACAATTCGTGAAAGACGACATTTGTAATAGTTTCGGTGGAATCGGGTCACACGATCAGATTCTACTCTTCATTCTCTTTTTTGTAGGTGACACTGATATCGAGATCAGAAACACACCTCGAGTGCGATATCAGTTTCCACCCTCAACGGATCGCGTAATGATATTATACGAACCCGTAATTGTATAACACATTTGTAAATATTCGTGATATCCGACCCTTGGTTCGAAACTATGAATCCAAATTGAAAGTTATAGGAAGTACGGTAACGTTGAAAAATGTTTTCTATTATGTTTAATTTTCTGTCGTTCGATATGCTTAAGCAATTGAGTTGGCCGGCGCCGACATAACACGCTCGACTATAGTTTTTTTATTATAATTACTTTCCGTCTTGACATTGTTTGTTTGTGCTTAAGTGAATTGAAATGCATTGAATAAATGAAATGAAAGTAATTTTGACAACAAAAAAAATAATTTTTTTATGACGCTCCATTTTGCTATATACTTACCTATTTCTAAATCATGGTTAGATTGTCCCCCAAAAAAACGTCGAAAGAATTCTAAGTCACCTTGCAGAACAAGTGCTATCTTTAGTAATCACTTAGTAAATGCAGTATGTATGTGTTCAGTGCAAGTTTAGTCGCAGCAAATATATTTTTAGATTTCTATTAAAAAAAATAAGGTCTGAAGTTGATCCATAACATCAACTGTTGCATATACAAAATGAGATACAAAGTGGAACCCAATCTCTATTTTACCGAAATTAATTTTCCAACTTCTTAGCTTGCTCAGTATGAAATTTCCAATAAGAGCCAATTTTCGTTTCATTAGTTTTATCATTCCTTTGGAAAATTGGAAGGTCCTATCAACGAGCAAAATACCTGTGACTATGTTCACGTTACTGCCAAAAAGATCTTTGTGGACTATACAATAATTAATTACTTGTAAGATAATAATTAATTTATATGTGATGATGTTGTATATGCAATATGCATTATTAATTCGTATATTATGTATACTCTTATTTATAAAAGTCGAATCCACTCAAACAGTCCTAAGACAGAGTTAAAGCCTGTTTATAACAGGAATTTCTCGCATAAATCGACTTTAACAGCGTCTTAAGAGTGTTTTAGTGGAATCGACTTTTTATAAATAAGATTGTTAGATAGATATTGTTTAGTCTTACTTGTGATCAGGTTACAACAGTGTACAAATAAATAAAATAAATAACTAGATCAGCATAGTAAAGCTACATAGTGTGTACATAAAATTATACAGGCTACTTCACTGTACCGAAAATACCTACCTATTCAATACCTAGTTGAAAACACTGCTATTGGTGTGTAATAAATGAATTCTTTATTTACCTTCGTGGATAGAGAAATAAAAACGTAAAAAAAACATATAAAATACTTTTTTGATAGCATTCAGGTGTTTCATCCAACTAGTCATATTTTCCAGGAAGAGCGATTCGGTTTCCACTATCGCCGAATCTGTTTGTTGAAAACAGAATTTCTCACGCAATGAAGGAAGACCAAGGTGATTCACAAAAGCACGATTCGTTGAAACACTTCTCAAATGCAGTTTAAAATTGTTTTTTCTTTTACCCACGACTATTTATACTGCACTCGACGTGTTGCAGAGCAATCGTGTTTTTATAAATAACACCGTATTTATAAGTAGGTTATTCCACACCAGAAATTTAATATCTAATGGAATTATAATTTAACTATTTTTGCAGTTGATTTAATATAAAAATAAATAATAAGCTGAGAGGCATAGATAGACGTATTAATCATGCCGAAAATTATGGTGCCCTACATCTAACCCAAATTGTGGATTAATTTTTTTCTCGTCTACCTCATAGTATGGTGTACGTATCCTATTTTTCATCTATTTTTAATATTTATTTTCAGTTTAAAATAGATGGCGTTGTGCGAGTGAACGTTGTGTTTTAAAAATAGATAGCGTTGTGCAAGAATCGTATAAACGGATTCTGTGGCGGTACGAAGTTCGCTGGGACTTCTAGTATCATATAAGTTTTCACTATCGTGTGGTCATAACCACACACTCTCTTACGCGACTACGGTAGAGCCAAAAGAAACGGTTCTGATTTTAGCAGCCTGTGTATGTAGGTATGTATTTACGGATGTTCCATCCAGGGGCGGAAAAATATAAAATTACCCTTAAAAGGTATGTCCTACTAGATGGTCTTCAAAGAACGACGCGTTATTGGCGATAAAGAAAAATTATCTATTAATCACGAAAACTTTGTACCAACTTAATTTGGATTAAAAAAAGATGAACGTGAAGATTGTAAAGATATAATTAACGTTTTAGACAGTTATGATTTCTTAGTGCTTGTCACATTTTTTTCTTCAATATTTGAAATCATTAATCCTGTTTCTAAAGCCCTGCATCATGAAAATAATGACTTACAGAAAGCTAGTATTTTACTAAGTAATCTTTTAAATAGACTGAGCGAAATAATAAATTAAAATTTATTCAATGGTTTGCTAAACGAGTCCAGAGATACAACCGCAACAACTGCAAGAAGTTTTTCAAAATTAAGTGATAAAAAATTACCTAAGGGCTACGATTGGACAGGAGCGGCTATCAGACTTGTCACTATTGTCTATAGAAGCAGAAGTTTTAGAAAAACTGAAATCGTCATTAGCTATAGAAATAAATAAATCAATTTGCCGAAAAAAAGCAAGAAAAGTGTATATTTATTTGAATTATTTGGCTAGCTCAATTTTTAGGAGGAAGCGATAACTTATAACCAGTAAATATTTATTTTAATTTAATGCAAGCATTTTTGTTTCTCTTTACCCTTCATTCGAACCTACGACCTGTTTTGGCCGTCAAGCGTGTTAACCGCTACACCAACGATGCAGTCAATATAGTTTTTGGACTCAGTACAGTTTTTAACCTTTTGCTTGTGTCCTCTTGTACAGTGTCTCCCGAGTCAATAGTGGTCCCGATAGTGTCGTGCATCTTCGGGTTCCCCCTGCTGGCCCTCACCGTCATCTGCTGCCTGCGGCGGAGGGCGAAGCTGGCCAGGTAATTGCGCTGATCCTTTACAAACACGCGCCGAAACCTTTGTTTTGCCTTTTCAGGACTATCCGCATTAGACGAACCGGCGGCGTGCGGGCGCAACGATACAAAGTAATATAAACCCCAAGGCTGGGTTCTCCGATACTACCACTAAATCAAGTGTTTTAAAATACACTTTACACTCTCATGCTTAGTATTTGAAATCCGAAAAAAATATATTTTACTTGTCAATGTCCTATCTAGGGCCATCGGTCATTTTTTAACATTTTTGCAAAAAATAAAATGCCAATATGAGTATGAATTATAACTAGATGGTTTTATTTGAGCTATACCAAAAAATATACTAAAATAAATAGTAATTTTTGGTATATTTTTTGTTGGTGATGTCGGTCCTAAAAACTTAAAATTGGATTTGTAAAATGCAGTGGTAGCGGAGCGGTAGAACGCCGGCTTCTCATTCGGGAGTTTATAGGTTCGAAGCCCGGCATGTAATCATTTAAGTGTTTTATTTAAGGTTTATTTTTTAACAATACTAGCGCAAAAAAGATGCGACAGATGCGACGTGCCGTCAGGGCAACGGGCTTATCTTGCACGTCTCTAACTTCGTTAGTATTTAAGGATTATTTTAGATTGAAACCGTGCCGCCCGCACGTCGCCGCTGGCTTGTTGGAACGTGGACAGACCCCTGCGTCGCTTAAACTAATGAAAACAATGACTTAAGTGGGTCCGCACGATTTACTCGTTTATGGTACAAAACATGTCCGAGATAGTATTATTTGCAGATGACACGTCACTTATTTTTAAAATTAAGAGACAAGAAAATAATCTTGACGATGCAAATGATGCTCTCTCGCGTGTGTTGGATTGGTTCACGGCAAATAATCTGCTTCTAAATTCCAAAAAGACAAAATGTATAAAGTTTACCTTACCAAACGTAAGATTAGTTGAAAACAACATTGTACTCGGAAAAGAAAAACTAGAATTTGTAGAAGATACCGTTTTTCTAGGCATCACAATCGATTCAAAATTGCAATGGGGTCCTCATATTGTAAAACTAGCACACAGGCTTAGTTCTGCAGCATATGCAGTCAAAAGAATTAGAGAGCTCACTGACGTTGCAACTGCTAGGCTTGTTTATTTTAGTTACTTCCATAGTATTATGTCCTACGGCATACTACTGTGGGGTCGGGCAGCAGACATTGAGACGATCTTCATCTTACAGAAGAGAGCCATCCGATTTATTTACAAGTTAGGTAGTAGGGATTCGCTAAGAGATTTCTTCAAAGAAACCAACATCTTAACAGTTGCATGTCAATACATTTATGAAAATATTATGTACGTTAGAAAAAATATCAAAGACTTCGAAAATGTTGGTGGCCACCATAATGTTAATACTAGAAATAAACATAAATTGTCATTTCCACTATTTAGACTTGCAAAAGTTAACACATCCTTTATGGGGCACTGTATAAGGTTCTACAACAAAATTCCTCAAGATATATTAGAGTTACCTCCAACGCGATTAAAAAAATGTGTTAAGCACATTCTGTGCAAAAAGGCTTACTATAACATCAAGGATTATTTAGAAGACAAAGATGTTTGGCATTAAACAGTAGATTAATATTATTTAAAGGACGATTGTGACTAGTGTTCAACACATTCATGACTAATATTTTAAGTTGAAAACTCTGTTAATTAAGTTAAAACGTGTTTTGAAAAGAATAAATGTGGAGTTTCTTTGTTAGCTTCTTCTCCACATAATCCATTAATTGTGAAACTAACAACTTTGACGTTCATTAAGTAAACATTCTGTTTTTACAATGAATAAAAATATTTGAATTGAATTGAATTACTAGCGCCACCAATGAAAATAAAGCATAATTTCTGTTATAATACGGTTTTGCAAAAAGTGTGTTACAAAAATCTTAATCACAGTAAGTACCTACCTCATCATCATAATCATCAGCCATTTTTACGCCCACTGCAGGACATAGGCCTCCCTGATGGTTTTTATTAACCATAAAGGGTTTTGCCATAATCGCCACGCTTGGCAGGCGGGTTGGCGATCGTAGTATGCGGTTGGAATCTCAGGAAGACGCTGCTGCCCGTCTTCTGGTAATCCACGAAATGAAATTGAGTGACGCTATTCTTAATCCAGCACCACACGGATAGTACCTACCTATTTTTTAGGAACTAGGATATAAACATAGAACTTATGCCCAAAAAGTTAGGGGTAGATGGCATAATTTCGGTCAAAACACGGCCGTTTTCAGCGAAAAGCTATCTCATCATCATCAGCCATTTGACGCCCACTGCAGGACATAGGCCTCCCTCGTGGTTTTCCAAGCTTTCCGGCCGTCAGACCATCTAGTGGGGGGGGCTACCCACGCTGCATCGCGTCGTCCGGTCCGCGGTCAGAACTTTGCTATCTAATCACTCGTTTTTAACTTTAGGTTCATCGTCCTAGTTCCTAAAAATCACTATTACCGTAATTGAAATTTTTGTTAAACAATTTTCGCTGAAACATTTTAACATAGAACATTTTTTCTGCTCGTGAACCAGGTGGTTTTTGCATCCAATTATGTTCTCCGATTATTCAGCGGCTCATGTTTAATTCGTAAACTTGGCAATTTAATCCTATTCAGACTAAAAATCTTACCATTGATTGCATTTCTCATGATTTATACGGCTTTTTAGATCAAATCCGTGAACGCAAAAGTTTAACGTTACTACTTTGGCACCGCGCCCACATTCTCCTCGCGTCCTCGAGTATGTTTTTACACCCACGTCTAAGTTCCCTTCAACCAGATAGAAAGCTTGGGGCACCTCTGTGAGCTTTGCTCCCAGAGACTGGATTTACATTACAAGGTGTCGGCAAGATTTCAATCTAAAATAATCCTTAATGCAATACTATTAGAGACTACCCGGATGAAGTTCGGCTACCACGGGCGGCCCGTTGCCGTCACGGAGCCGGACTTTTTTTTTAAAGTCGTATTGTATTTTTATGTAGCCTATATACGTTCCACTACTAGACACATGCCTTCTCTCAGAGAACGGGCTTAATCACCACGCGTGCCTACCGCGAATCGAAAATTTCAAGCGCTGAGGTATTTGAACACCTCACGTTTCCTCACGATGTTTTCCTTCACCGTTAGCTAGTGGTATTGCTACTACAACTTCACAAATGTACGTTACTTAGAAAACAAAGTCATTGGTACATTGCGGGATTCGAACCCACGACCTCCCGAATGCGAAGCTGGCGTTCTACCGCTCCGCTACCACCACTGTGATAGGGGAGCGAAGTTCTAACTTAATACCAAAGTACTTAAGGTCTATTTCAGATTAAAATCGTGCTGCGGCACGTCGTCGGCCCGTTATAACGTGGATGGACCTTTGAGGGAGTCCAGGGACTGTGGGGTCGCTCGAGTTCGTAACTGAAACGAAAAACGTAACCACAGATTTCCGCGCTCCGTGTGGCGCCGGATTAAGAATATCCTCACTCCATTTCCTCCCGTGAAAGTCGTAGAAGGCGACTAAGGAAATCAATTACAATTATGGCAAAACCCCTCATGGTTATGAAAACCACGAAGGAGGCCTATGTCCTGCAATGGGCGTCAAGTGGCTGATGATGATGATGAACCACAGATTTAAGCTGCGTCTGAGAAGTGTTTTAGAGGAATCGTGTTTTTATCAACAACACCGCAAGTTTGACGCAAGTTTCGCATTGCAGGGAGCGTGCCAGGAGGCGCAACTGCGAGCTGGACCGCGGCGAGCTGTCGGTGGTGCGGCTGTCGCCGGTAAAGGCGCGCGCGCGGGCCGTCAGCCTCGTGCGGTCGCCGCGCGCGCAGCCCACGCTCGAGCTCGACACCGTGCTAGAGGAGCGCTCCGACCCTGAGCAGACCACGCTCTCGCAGGCATGTCACATCAACCTTTACCTACATGCACTCTAAACAGTTACGTTCAGTTTGTGGGAAAGGGTATAATACGGTCAGGATAATTCGAAACAAGTATATCGAGCGAATGTGGGTGGAAGGGCCGGTAAGGGACGACCCAGGGCGACATACATCGACCAAATAGGGGATGTATTAGCAAAGGGCAAGATAAAAAGTACCCGAAACCGGCGTGCGTGCATGCAACGATTAATGAATGTTGAGCGAAAGTGATCTGTCAGGATCGTAGCAAGTGGCAGTCCCTGGTCTCTGTCTACCCCTCTGAGATACAGGCGTGAGTTTATGTATGTATGTATGTATGTATGTATGATTCTAAATTGCCAAAACACGCTAACTGCATCAAGTTATTAAAATCTACTCAAGTGAATTGAAAACCATTTAGAATTTACATCCGTGAGCAGTGCCTCAAATTTTGAGGCGTTTTGAGATATTTGAGGCTCAAATGTCGCCACCAATATTAATAATTTCCACATAATACAAGTGTACCAAGTTTGATATTTTCAAACACCGGTTCTAAACATCACAATCATCCTCATTGAGTAAACGTAGGCGCGACCCCAGAAAACGATGGTATCGCACCGGCGTGAACTCAATTACAATGTACCACGGGAAAGGAGGGCCAAAATTCAATGTCAACCAGATCCATTAGGCACCGCCGAAATTGCCTGGCCATGAAAATCTGGTACCGGTCTGAAACCTGCCTATACTTTCATCCGGAGCGGGGACGCGATATTCAAGATTGTCAATTCACGTGAATGTGTGTAGCAGGATTACCAAATTTTACCAATCACGACAAAAACAAATAACTTTTTGCCGCTTTAGTGTACCTACACACTACACACACTCTTTAAAGTAAGGTGGTCGTTTGAAATAATACTGATCTGCTGTTAGCTGATCTGCCAATGACGATGTCATCTCGGCGCACCACCGTAATACCTAATCTAAGAAAATTTCAACGTAAAGGATTTTACATCCTGTTTGTTAAATATTAGTGTAATTGCGGTCTCAGCCTTTTCTCTCTCATGACCATCGATGCTACCTACTTCCTCTACGTTTTATGGTCCGCCCGACTCTGCTGACCACTTAATGGAACCGTAGATATACCATCTCTTGGATCATTTTCTCAGTAATCGCGTACGAAACCTGGCTGGGTAGAGATTTGATGTTTCGTCGGTGTGACAGGTGGAGCTGACGCCGGACCGCGAGGTGGGCGCTATCCTGCTGGGTGCAGCGGGCGCGGCGGTGGCGGCCGTGGCGGGTGCCCACGACAGCTAGCGCCGGGGTTCGGCTGTGCTGGGCGCGCGCTCGCCGCTGTGGGCCGCGCTCACCAGCCAGCCACTCGACGAGGAAGAAACCGATGAAACCGGCCCCGACAGCTAGCCCGGGGACGAGGAGCGCCCTGCCGTCGCCGACATCGGCGAGCGGCTGAAGCTCTTCCTCGACATACCCTTGCGGTTTTAGCGACACCGGAGTGACGGTCCGAATAGCGATCACGGTAGAGTTAGGGCAGTCATTGGTGGAAATGTTGGTGCATGACCTCCTCATCAGTCCTGGCCTTGAAAATAATAATAGAAAACCATTGTTATTTTCAAGGTCAGGACTGAGGAGGTTAAACCACAACTTGGCAATATAGACCTTTGTGAATAATTTTAGAAAAGTAAAACAATTTTGAAAATTTGCCACATGGCCTAATTCGGCTTGAGGCAATAAAAACTTTCTAGTTTCTAGAACACAGATAAAACAGGGTTCAACCCTGTCGACGCTTATTGTGTAGGCTAGTCGCGAACGACCTACGAGACCAATCGAGGCTTATGTAGGAGGATAATTGGATTTTGTTAGAGAATAGAACCTGCACATAGAAAACAAAACTATTTTAAATCTGTGTGTAAATATCGTAGCGTTAGGTAATTAGTAAGTTTATTGTTAATCCTCCCAAGGATGAAACTGCCTAGCTAGTAAATTGTTCGTAAATATCATAGGTGTTATAATTTAATAATTTATTGTAAAACCTTTTACACACAAAGTGAATTTGTATTTACTGTCTCAAAGGTAATAAATTAATTTGGTTACTCAGTGTTTGTTTAACTTATTCGGTAACATGCGAGGGATGTTCAATATGTGGTGAGAATGAGGTATAAACTCCTTGGATAAAGAAAAAGAAAATACTGGCAGGCATAGCCCACTTATATGTCGACATGAAATCTTTTGTTTTTTCAATTATAGAAGGTTCTTACTTGTTATGTCGCAACGAGTAATCGACAATGGAAAAATTTTAAGTTCGCGCCTTAATTATATATCTATGTTTGAAAAATTTTACTACGGAACAAGTAAAACAAGACTTGTAAGATACGTCAGGGGTTCAAGCTCCTCCTTCTACGGTTGCGCGTTGGTGTGCTAAATTTAAGAGGGGAAGAACATCCACTAATTGCGACTCGCGCTCAGAGCGCCCTACGACTGCAGTAACTGAAGAAATTATAAAAAATTGTTTTGGCGGATCGTCGTTCTGTTCGTTTTATAGCTGAAGAACTAAAGATTTCAATAGGGAGTGTTCATAATGACCATGACATGACCATTTGGGAATGAAAAAAGTCTCAGCGCGTTGAGTGCCTAGAATGTTAACAGCCAAGCAAAAACGAACCAGGCAGAGAATTTTCACAAAGCTATTTAGAAATGTTACATCAAGATCCTGAACGGTTTTTTGCTCGATTTCTAACTATTTTGCTCGATTTCTAACTATAAAATATGGCTTCCATCCATCCGCCGGCAAGATCATGGATTCTCTTTTTTTGGGACAGCCAATGGTTGTTGATGATTGAATACCTCAGTCATGGAGCCACTATTACGGGGAATATGAACGCAGAACAAATCAAAATGTTGCGTGACGGAATACACGAAAAACGGCGTGGAAAACTCGCTAAAATTGTTTTGTTTCATCAAGATAACGCCCCAGCGCACAAGTCCAAAGTTGCGATGGCTGCCATCAATGATGGCATATTCCATATTCTCCCAGACTTAGCTCCTAGTAACTTTTATTTATTTCCGAGATTGAAAGAATATCTAAGAGGCCCGAAATTCGACGATGATGACGTAGTAGGTGACGTATCAAGATGAAGATTTTTTTAAGATCTTCCTTCTCACTACTTATTGAACCCCCCTAGTACAGCATACGTACGTATCTACGCTTACATCTCACCGAGTTAGATTCTTGAAAAATAAAAAACAGTTCAAATTCAGACAGACTAAGTAACGGTTTATTATTTATCGGTTCAAAAAATAATTTTACGTAGCAAATTTATTAACTAAGTAAATCTCAAGAAAATGTATAAAAAATTTAAACGTAGGTGCAACATTACAGCTCCAACTTTTCTCGTAAATACAAGGTAGAGCTTCCGAGAAACTTCAAATGAAATTAACCCATTTCCCTTCCTTATTTAGCTTCCATCTGATTAAAATTTGCATCGGCCCACCTTGACCTAGCATCTCAATATCCGATGAAACATCGCATAATTGGCTCGTAGTATAAGTATCAATCTCGTTTAAAGGTCACCGCAGTTTTAAATTGTGTGGACCGGCGCACGCACGCGCCTTTACCCGACTGCAGAACCAAACCGGTGTTAAGAATTCAACCTACCTATCCAATTCACGAGATGTCCTTTATATAAAATAAATTCGTCAAGTGTGAATGTGGGATGTGAGGATTAACCAAACCTGTACAGTATTGGACGTATGAAACAGGTAGGTGACATCTACCATCATTCAGTTTATTAGGATTTTATTAAATTTTCTACACTAATGAGTTAAACTTCTCCCATTAACGTTGGTATTCTTGTCAAATGAAACACACACTCAAAAACTTTAAGGGAAACTGATTCCCAACTTACGGAGGCGGCGGGCGTCCAACACGTAAAGTGACGACCTTTAGTAGGCTTTCGGAGTTTTGTCAATAGAATTACTTGGATAACTTGAGGAATGTCTGTACTGAAGTGACTAGGAGGCACTCGTAAAACTTTTATTACTGTCCTGATAATAACTAATCAGAGTTACACATAAGGATTGGTCGAAAGGAAGCCTTAGATACGCGCTTTCCGGGTAAAAATGTTTTGAAAAGCTTTTCCTGCTTAAAAACTTTTAAGAACTTCAAGCGTTACAATGGTAACACTGCGCGTAATAGAGATGCCTTAGGATACCCTCATAACAGGAGCTATATGAGGAACAGGCGTGCGTGAGGGATTAATTATCCTATTGACGTTGATTGCCACTAACGTTTTATTAATACATTGGACCCCATGAATCCGAAACCTACTTTCAAATTTTATAAACGCAAAACCGTTTGATCACTCTCGCATACTTTGAGAATTTACGATTTTTATACTATGTACCTATCTGTTGACCGCGAGTTCATTCCCGTAGAAATTTTGATGTGTACTTTTCTGGGATAAAAAGTAGCCTATATGCTATTCCAGCCTATGACCTACTTCTGTGCCTAATTTAATCCAGTTCCGTTCAGCCGTTCTGGCGTGATAACGAGTAACAAACATCCACAATTTTACACGCCCAAACTTTTGCAGTAGTAAAATTGACGATACCGAATAAAATGTTTTTTGTTTATGTTTTATCCATTTCAAGATGGCTTTGGTTATATATAAAAAAAAACGGCCAAGTGCGAGTCGGACTCGCGCAGGAAGGGTTCCGTACCATTATCTATACAACATTTGAATATTTCAAGCGTCTACCTGTTACCGTTAATATCGAGCAAAAAACGGCAAAAATATCACGTTTGTTTTGTGGGAGCCCCCTAAAATATTAATTTTATTCTGTTTTTAGTATTTGTTGCTATAGCGGCAACCGAAATAAATCATCTGGGAAAATTTCAACTGTCTAACTGGTTTATGAAATACAGCCTGGTGTCTGTTACTAGGCTGTATCTCATGAACCAGTTGGACACTAGACAGACGGACGGACGGACGGACGGACAGCGGAGTCTTAGGTTATACCCTTACCCTTTGGGTACGGAACCCTAAAAAAGATGCTTTCAGTTGTATTTCTACTATGTGTCATTCTTTTTTATTTATTATTATTAATTTATTTACTGTACGTAACCTGTCTATCGACGACATGAAAGCACACCTTTACTGTTCGATGCCTGCTTTTATGATTCACTGAAGATATGAGTATATTTAGCTAGCACGATAATATTTACTAGTATATCTCCTTTAGCCGTCACTATATTTACTTTACTACATATTAAGTAGGTACTTGGCTATTGTCTAGGTAGGATCTATCCACTCCAAAACGAACAAACCGCGAGTGCAAACAACTGCAATAAATCAAAGTCAATTACACAACTCTACGATACATGGGAATGAGCTGTGCAAGTTCTGAAACAAGTCAAACAAGTGTGTTCAATGGAGAACTTGCAAAAAAAATGTGTCTCATTTAATAGGCCATTTAAAAGTCTTGTCATGATAAATCGTGATTCTTCTCTACAATTTTGACCTGTCGAAAAGTAATTCTGGTCACGTGGTTAAAAAATACTCCATACATTGTTATGGGCATAAGCTGTGACGTCACAACACTACCAACGCCTAATTACAATTTATGAAGCATAAATTTACCAATATTTGAGTTATCTCGTAAAGTAATGTTTTTTGTGCCTATAGATACTCGTGTTAGAATTTAATGAAAAAACAAAATCTAAGTTACATTTAAGTTACATTTTATGAATTTCTTGAGAACGGTAATTTTGAAAAAATATTTTTTTGTGGTTTTTAACAATTACGAGGTTTTCTATAATGTCCTCTACTACGGTATAAATACAGTGTCACTTCAATCTAAGTCTGAGGCATGTTCCCCATTCTAGCCACACTGGCACTGGCAATCGACCTGACTAGGCTCCTCGCACACACGGTACGATATGGTCTGGGGCTACATGAGCTACATTTGTGGTATTCGTTCTTGGTTCAATGTCCGCGAGTAGTGTCGCCAAATGCTGCTCATTTATCTGGCGCGTCACTTGGCTATTCGTATTCGCGTATTTGATGAAAATGTATACCTAATACATTGCTAGTTTTAAAGGTTTCATAAGACTATTTGAAGGAAAAGGGGTCCAGAAAACACCTACTTTTCAAATTCTCCGTAGAGAAGAGAGAGATGGTCAGAAAGTGGTTTATATTGTCTTTCATATACAGCCTCGAAGGTGTCAATCCTCAACTGTCGTTGAATCTTCATTTACCAATTGCCGGTTTCACATTTGACGATAACCATAACTGTTGCACGACACATTGGATTCATACAACGGTCGCACAAACTTCTTAGTAAATGTATGAAACTACCAGTCCGACGTTCTCGTTTAGTTACGGCTATCGTCCAAATGTATGTAGCTGCGACATTACCTATCTTAACAATAGTCCTACATACTAGACTCGTCAATAATGACCTGCCCGTTTACCGCGGATTAAACCACTACTTAGGTTTAAATGGCCGACACCAGTGATAGTTAAAAACATAGATGTCTAACTATCGCCAAAAAATTACCTCACGTTCAATTGTGGGAAGGCGGGCGGGGCTTGTCAATTGTGTTACCAATCGGAGCGAGTTCGGTATTACTCGACAAAATATCTTTGCACCTGCCACCGTCAGACCGCCAACTCGGGAGGTACCTAGATATTTCGACGGTACGATATTTCAACCAAGCATGTATGGCGCACAGAAGGAACCAACCAGAGTGACTATGTACAGACTAATCAAGAGAACAGAGGCCGTTTTTGAGAGTGAATTTTGTACGAATAAATACTTCTATGTTTTTTTATTCGTAGGCTGACACATACTCTCCATAAACCAAATCCAATCTCATGCGAAACTTTTCTTAACGCTTCGGATATTCTCGACGCCGGAATTTTCAGTTGCAATCCGGTATTACGTACCCATTAAGTACAAGTATGTACTAGTAGCTAGTACGCCGGCTTTTACATCCGTGCACTTTACTAAGTTGTGTTACGGGCGACTTTGTAACAAACATTTAGAGGTTGATCATCAGTGTACCTACCTAGGTTTCCTAGCATTTAAGGCTTAGTGACGAAATCACATGCTCTACGCCTCACTCAATGTACTTTGGCGCTAGATCGTATTAGTGCAAAACTAAACGAGACCAGTGGCAAGCCACTGTACTGCCACTTTAAATTGTAACTAAAAATACAATCATATTTTTTTAGGTTTTATTTTGGTGGTTGTTATTATATCCATCACGTAGGTGTTTTACAATATTCATTTCGCGTGCTGTGGACAGTGGGCACCTAATTAAGGTAGCAATACGTTATAGCTATTTGTGCATGTCAATTTCATGTCATTCAGCTTCGGTCTACATGTAAACGAACCATAATTAGAAATCGTTAAAATACGGGAAGCAATATGTAATTATATCAAATTGTTTGCTCGTCTTAGGTCATTTATTCATTTTATTAAATCAAGAAACACCAACCCCTACATTTAACTTTGAAAATTCAATGACATTATTATTCAATGATATTAAAAATTTCTTGACGTTGAAAGAATTAATAAAAACATAGGATTTATGTTTGTGTAATTTCAAAAATGCCTACCTACTTTTCCCCCAACTATACTTCGGGCGCACGATTTGTTGCGGTCGGAGAGCCCGACCTAAAATCAAATCACATTGTTTTCCTTCACCGTTAGAGTGTTATTGTTACTACAAATTAACAAATATGCACTTAAGGTACATGTCATAAGTACATGCAAACCTACGACCGGGATGTAAACCTACGACCTCTCGCACGTGAGGCAGGGGTTCCACTACCGCTCTCGCAAAAAGTGTACCAAACTATGTAGTTTTATATTTGTGTGGCACAGTTTAATCTTAGTTCTAATATTTCATATAACTACAATACATGCTTAACTATGACATTTCGATGTAGATTGCAAAGTCGACTAACCCACAGATTAACAAGCAGGAAGACTCGGAATTTTCGAGTCTTCAAGACGCGACCTAGAGCCCTGTTTCATAGTACTACAACTTACGGTTTATTATGACAATTCGATATTACAAAGTCGACCAACACACAGATTAGCAAGTAGGAAGACTCGGTAACGCAACGTACATCGAATTGTCATATGCCCGGTTCCCATATTCAGGAACGACTCGTTTTGCTTACGGATGGTTAAAATGTCTACTCAAGTATTCCTCTTAAAAACGGTTTCGAATAACGTACCGTACGATAAATGTATGGAGATAGCAATTTGTAAGGTTCCTAACAATTTTTTAAACATCAACCAGCTATTCAAGTTACGGGACGCTTGTTAAGGATAAGTTACCGATCACCAATAACGATCCGTTAAATATAGAAACCGGGCAATAATAAACTATGAATTGTAACATAGCGCTATGAAACGCGGCTCAAATCATTTGCCACCACATTCAAATTCAATCAACCTGCAACTGGCATACAACACCGCAAGTCTAATAAACGGTGTCAATATCGAAGCGATTTAATGAGAAGCTCTGCAACAATGACTGTATGAAATTTAATAATACTTGCTTGATACGACCCGAAGTTTATTATTAAACTTTATTAGGTAACGGCATTCACTTGCAAGAGTTAGTACAGTTAAAAGCCCATCAACCTTTACGGGCGTTACGGTCGACTTTGCTGTTTTAAATTGACATTTTCAAAAGAATTTTCCGTTGAATTATCTGTTATGTATGTATGAGACTTCTTGTATCGCAAAGTTTTCGTATGAAGTGCAGAGGTTTTACATTCCAGCTGTAAAACCTTTCAGTTTCACCCCAAAAGCAAAAGCATTTTTGTCAAATTTTAAGATTCAATCCATTTTCATGTCCAAGTGTCTTCTTTGAAGCTGTTAGAAAACATTTCGACGATTTAATTTTATCCCAAAGATTTGTTTTTAGAACCGAGATTGCTATTTTTGTAGGTCGATAAATACAACAGTTGAAGATGTTAAAAACACTCAGAGATACAGACTGTAATGTTGTGTTCCAGTTTTTGTTCTAACTGTGTAGGTATCAGTGAGACAAGTGAATGTATCGATTTTTTAAATGGCCCGGCTTTAACAGCATTGATTACGGGAACTACTTAAAAAATCGGGAAAATAAATATGTGGTCCCTAAAAAAGCAGATCAGCAGAAAACGCCAACTTGATCAGCAGGCAAATTTAAATACAAAATACAAAATCTTTATTTTCGTGAACTGCTTAATTTAACGGTACATAGTATCTGGAGCCACCTTTTAAGCATGTAGAATGCCTGTACTAGGTGACACCGCGCTTCCATAGCTTAAAAACTTAGTTTATTTTGATATTTTACTTATTTTAAAGATTACTGTTAGGACAAAATTATTAAAAAGATAAAAGTGTAAAGCTCAGCCAGATGAGTGTTTTATGTGTTTAGATAGAACATCGCATGTGTGTGTGTATGTGTGTAGTGTGTGTGTGTCTGTGTGTGTGTCTGTGTGTGTGTGCGTGTGTGTGTGTGTGTCTGCTCGATGAAACATTATTTTAATTGCTCTAATAATCTTTCAGTATCATCATAATTTAGACTATGCAACCATTGTACTATAGTTTTTTTACATTCGTAATAAGTATAATCATATATTTTAATCTTTTTAATAATGGTTCATTTAGTTTTCTTTTTGTTATGAATAAACTGTCGTGTAATTTAAAGCTTCCACATATTATTTGATTTATTAGCTTATCACGTATTTATTCTCCAGACTAAATAATAATTACTCTGCCTAAAAATAATTTATTTGATGAACATATTTTGTTTATTCGCTGGCCACGTTTGCCTGCTCATTTATTAGTTGCCCCATAGATAAACATAGATGAATAAACTCTGTACTATGCACTTATTGAACAGATTCATTTTATATTTATATACGTAATATAACAAAATCCCCATACACATCTGGAAATGCGTGATTCTACACGTCAATACGAACAATATTTACTATGGAGAAAATTTCTAAATCGCGACGACGACGAGAAAGCCCCCCAATTTTGGGATGTACCGATATAGGCACTTTGTTACACCCCATTACCCATTTATTTTTGAAAAATGGGTCCGTGCATGACAAAATTACATTGGCAGCCCAATTAATTAGTTTTTTTGGAGTGATTGATTACAAACGAAACGCGCCAAACCTCACTGATCCATTTCACATCAGCTGACTGACAGTGCAGACTCGCTTTAATTGTCATAAAAGTGGGCCAAAAGGTCTTGAATTCGCAATAAATTATTATAATTAAAGAGACAACCGGTACATACCCGTCCTATAGAATTTTCTCTCTGTATACCTACGTAAATAGAACCTTGTTCCAATAGCAAACTACAAGAATTCAACCAACGCAAAGTCAGAACAAGTTGTGAATTTTGCGTAACGTTTATTTTGCACGGCCTAAGATCTATGAATGGATAAAATATACTATCTAATTGCCCATAGGCAATGTGTGAACTGTTTCGCTATTATAGCTTTACTTACTGCTTATTTTTAGGAAATCCACTCTTATCTTGGGCAAGACCTAGCAAGTTTTTATAAATTTGAATATCAAACATGTAGTATGCAAGACAAACGCTAGCAAGGTAGAATAACGTGGGTTATTAATGACCTAAGCATCATCATCACAAACCTAATCATAGCATAACAGTGCACTAAATCAATATGTAAATGGCTTTGAACAATACTTCTGCTTTGGTTTGTTTTGAATTATGAAAATTTAATTATGCAACAAACGTACACCTCCTTCGCAACTTCGCAATATCAATTGTGTGTGAGGGTTTACGAATAAAAAAAAACATAGAAGTATGAGAAATACTACAAAAATCACTATAAAAAAATGGCCCCCGTTCTCTTAATAGAGTAAATTACTCTGTGATTGGTTCATTCTGTGCGCCATGCGTGACGACGTGAACGTTGATTGGGCGATAGTAAATGACAGCGTAACTTATGATTGGTTTTATACAAAAACGTCAAACCATTGACTTCATGACGTATAACCCTAGCAAGATGGCGGTTTGACAGTAGCAGGTGCATAGATATTTTGCCGGGTAATACTGAATTCACTCCGATCGGTAACACAATTGACAAGCCCATTTTTTAGCGCTAGTTAGACATCTATGTTTTTAACTATCACTGGTGAGGGTTGCTTCAACGACAATCCGCGGGTGTCTGCCAGATATCTCATGAGTTGACAATCGCTTTTAGAATAGTAGAAAGGTAGTTAATACCTACCAAATGATTTTTTCACGCACTGAACATGCACACCTACGCCTGAGAGAAAATAAATACTTTTTTCTCCTTTCATATACGTTTATTCATTCAAAATATAAAAACCTTAATATTTAGTAGGTACACAAAAGTTTGGGATTCTTATTATTTTCAGCAACAGATATGTTTAAGTATTCTCTAGGACAACTCAAAGCTATCATTTCATAGCCTATTATATCCACAAACACCAGGCTCATATCACTGTCTGTGGCGGGGCGATGTGCCTAAACTTCTGTTGAATTCGGGCTCCCACACATAAACACGATACGACGTCGCGTCGTGCTACGACGCCCTAATTTGGCTTTCATTTGAGCGAAATTTTGAACCAATATTGAGCTCTGAGTTGAATAAATTAGTTATGAGTTGACTAGATATTCGCGATTAGTTATACTATTTTAAATCAAATTAACAAACTACCGAGCTACCACCGAGCTTTACAAGTAAAGTAGGTATTTGTATTTATACCGATCAAGCTTCCGTAGTTTCGACAACGGATGTTGCCTACTGTTAGATGACAAACGGAAAGCAAGCGAAATCGGACCAATCAGGGGCGATTACACACCCCCCAACCCTCTTTCTCCTGTGAACCGCAAATATATCTACCGCGTAAAATATTGTCTCGCGCAAATAACCACATCTCCTTGGCATGATTAACTTCCACGTACCTCGCCCCAATGCACGCCAATCCAAAATAAAAACATTCAGCATAAGCTACTCCCGTACCAACTTAGGAAAAACTGCTCCCATTAATAGACTACAAGCTCTCTACAACAAACTTGAACGGTCACTTGACCTGGATATTCATAGTGATAGATTACGTGATTGGAAGTTGGAAATGCTGCGGCCTATCTTACTATAATCGTCAAGTTCTGTGTTTATAATATGCTTTGATCTCATTTCAACTCAACTTAGTTACTTAGTTTTAAGATAAAGTGTTTAAATAAGTTTAAAAAGCATTTGAAAAAGTTTAATTAAAAAAAAAGATTGTTATTTATGTTATTTCAGAAATTATTTACTTTAAGTCAAGAGAGTTGTTGCACACCTGTAATTGGATGTTAGACTAGAACATAATTATCTACACAATGTTATTTTAAGTGATGTATCTAACATCTGTTGGTTGTGTCTAATAAATAAATAAGGCCTTATAAAACCCCTTTTAATCTAACACTACATAGCTCTAAGCATTTACCTACCTAACCTTATGCAAGTAATGGAGCCTTCCAGTAATAAAATGTCAGTAGGTACTTTAAAACTAATTAGTTGGTGCCAGTAACTTTGCAAAATTACTCCAAATGTACCATTGTAAATAAGGGTCATCACGTTCAGAAGTCGTTAATAGATAACAATTTGCTGTGTAGTGCTAATGGGTGCGTTGTGTATGCACCATGAAGTTAACAATGCCTTGTGTGTACTGGGCATATTCAATTGCCCCAGTAACACATTGTGCCAGAACTACCTACACTTAAGTTATTCCAAGTATAGTTCGGTATTCCTGCATCTATACATCTAAAACAAGGATAACAGCTGCTTAGCACAAATCGATAACCTTTACACCAATATATCGAAATCAGCCGCAGGCCCGGCGACCTGTACGAAGGACGAGACCGCCCGAAAGCAACAATCACATTCCTTCGTCACTAAGCGGTTCGGTAGAGTCAGCGTGAACCAACCTTTATTACCTATGCATTACAACGAATATAACGTCTTAGGAATTTATTGATAGTCCTTGAAAGGCTTTACATTTATTATAAGGTAAGGTATAATAATAAAATTCAACGACTTACGCATCGGTGTGGGCAGATCATCGATACATTTGTATTCTGGAAACCAAACCACAGATCGCCGACTGAATAGTGATAACAAGACCTTGGTCGACCGCGCCCCTGCACTGAATCACAATCATGTTTAATTTACTTAAACTCTTATTTAAATGCAAATAACATGTCTTTTCAGAGTAAAGAACAAAACAAAGAACACATGATTTTAACAAAGAGAAAATCAAAATGCGATGGCCCTTCATTCTCTGGTTCGTAACAATAGTCAACGCGCAGCAACCGTTCCAGTTCTTCGACTTCTGGACAGATCTGTTCCGGCCACTCCCGCGCAATGCCAAGGAGGGCTTCGTGCCAGACTATTCCCCGCGAAACAAGGAGGAGTTCGACTTCATAGTAATCGGCGCCGGCTCTGCCGGGTGCGTCCTTGCCAACCGGCTCAGCGAAGTAGCTGACTGGAAAGTATTGTTACTTGAAGCCGGAGGCAATGAAAACTTCTTCTCAGACATACCTATATTCGCACCTTTCCTTGCAATAACACCCATGAATTGGGGCTACAATTCGGAACCGCAAGCCAAAGCGTGTAGAGATTTGCGAGGAAACGTCTGCTTCATGCCGCGCGGCAAAGTGCTTGGAGGGAGCAGCGTACTAAACTTTTTAATCTACCAACGAGGTCACGCTGAGGATTACAATGACTGGGCTAAAATGGGCAACGAAGGCTGGGATTACGCACAAGTTCTGCCCTATTTCAAAAAGTCTGAAAACATAGGTATAAGAGAATTACGGAACTCCTCTTACCATGGAGTTGGCGGATATTTAAATATAGAGTACTCGCCGTTCCGCTCGCCGCTTGAAGATTTGTTTAAGAAAGCGGGGGAAGAACTCGGGTATTCGTGGAACGACCCGAATGGAGAACAAGTCATCGGCTTCTCCAAGCCTCAAGCTACTATGCGCAGAGGTAGACGTTGCAGCACATCAAAGGCATTTTTAGAACCAATTCGACATAGAGCAAACCTAAAAATATCTAAGTATTCTGTTGCAACAAGACTACTCATTGAGCCAAAAAGTAAAGCTATTTACGGCGTAGAGTTTATGAAGCATAAGAAAAGGTAAATAAGAAATCTTAAATACTACTACCCAACTAAACTTTATTAGGAAATTAAGGAACTCACTAAGATGTACTAGGTTTCAGGTCCGCGCTCGCCGCGAGGTGGTGGTATCCGCTGGCAGCATCGGCTCAGCGCAGCTGCTGATGGTTTCGGGAATAGGCCCGGCCGACCACCTGAGGGACGTAGGAATAGACCCGCTAGTCGATCTCCCTGTCGGTCACAACCTTCAAGATCACGTTACGTTCTCTGGGAACGCCTTCATCGTCAATGACTCGAGACTTTGTGTCAACGATGTAAGTACCTAATATTTTCGATCTGTAAGAATGTTTTGTCGATAGCATGTCGCACATTGTAAGCATTTTTAAGGCTTAGTAGCTATCAAAGTGAAGGTGACAATAGGAGAATTAAACTGCCACATGCTTACGTTCGAAGTACCCAACTTAGTACCTCTCGCTGTTTTCCATAGAATGATAGTATGATTAATGTCTAACGATAAGTAAAAAGGACCACCCTGTTTTGTAATCTATCATTATTCAACATTCACTTGGGCGATCGTCTACACTAGTCGGAAATGGTCAATGGAGTCTATAAAAAACCTGCAAGAGGACCATGGCAATGAAAAAAAATGGGGTTATGAGATGGCATTGGGGGTCTACGCAAGTCGAAATTATAGAACCTATTTCAGAAGATCAGCACTTCAGTGTGCTGTACGTCAATAATTTATCTTAACATTTTGTGACATACTTGCAAACCTACTTGAAGTTTGAACCAAACGTCCTAGTTTCTGGGCTAAGGTATCTGGGAATAAAACCAATAAAACATGGGATAGAAACAAGTCACTGTGCCATATGATATCAAAATATTGGACAAAATTGTATCATACAGTTTCCGTTTTTGGTCAATGCATTATAAAGGGCGTCCCACGGCTATGCCACATGGAGTGAAAGTACCTTGAATATTGTAGTTGGAAAAATTTATTGAAAAAAGGACATTATTTTTACAAAAAAAAAATTAGTTTACAAGAACCAGTATGAAAGTGTCCACGAGCTACATAAATATCCACCACAACATGGTGAAAAATTCGACAGGGAGCGAAATAATCAAAATAGTGTGACTTTGTATTCAAGAGAATAGGACTCATTTTGAACATTTTGATAAATTAAATAGATTCATTTTGAATTCAAAATGTTAGAATTCATGGTCTTCCTTTTATTTCTGACACTATGTTATACAGCAAATAATAATCCTTATGATGAAGCCTTTCGATCGGTATGATAAAGCTACAGGGTAATTTATCTTCTCGTGTAGCTGGTTCGATTCCAGCAGTGGACTTCTTGTGGCTGAATGATGATGATGATGGATGATGGTTCGATTCCCGGTTCAACCATGTGCTTATTCAAAAATCTATGAGTGCAGTTTAAATTGTTTTTTAAATGTCTCCTTTCAGTAAAATGTTCCATCAACAATATTCAAGGTACTTTCCCTCCATGTGGCATAGCCGTGAGACGCCCTGTATACCATCAAAGCATTATGCAAATATTTTTTCCAAATACGTACGATCGGTCTTTCATCCTTGACTATGTGAAAAACATACCTACTACAAAAAACATAAATCTTCACAAAAGCCGCCACCGCTTTCTTCACTTTACAGCTTATCAATCACACACGCGCTATAGTAGCAAGGCATATTTTCCGTACAAAATTCAGCCGCTCCTTACCCACCCTTACCCGCCAACGTCCGTTGTAAAACAAAGATTCCCATGGTTCACCCAGGTGGTCTCAAGAGGTGGACCGTGGGTAAGAAGGGAATTCAGCCGGTCTAAGGTGACAGGCCTAAACTTTTTGGTATTATCCGTACTAATACTATTATCTTTGATGTTATCTACGCTTACATCATTCTCTGAGAGAAGGCCTGTGCCCTACAGTGGGACGTATATAGGCTGCTTATGATATGACATCATTCTTTCTTACAAACATTACACTTGCCATTTTACTAGGACAGATGTCCACAAACGGGCGCTATACTTAATACTTGAAATATCATCATAAGCAGCCTATATATACGTCCCACTGTAGGACACAGGCCTTGTCTCAGGGAGAGAGAATGGGCTTAAACACCGCGTGTGCCCACCGCGGAATGACGATTTCAAGCGCTGACGTATGTGAACAGCTTAGGCACTCAGATTTCCTCACGATGTTTTCTTCCACCGTTAGCGAGTAGTATTGCTACTATAACGTCACAAATATACGTAACTTAGAAAACAAAGTCATAGGTACATGCCCGCACTGCGAATCAAACCTGGGTCTCTCACTTCCGAGTCCAATGTTCTACCCACTAGGCTACCACCGCCTTGAAATATACGCCGTGCTATATCGTATAATATAATTTACCGCGCCTGGCGAGTGTGATGCGCTTTAGAACCGCTTGATGTGTTGCGTTCGCAGATGACGGCGGCGTCACCGCTGGTCCAAGCCGCTTACCTAGCGGGTCGCGGGCCGCTGACCTTGCCCGGGGGGGCGGCGGGGCTGGCCTTCACGCGGACGTCTGTGGCGGCCTCTGACCCGGCCGAGGGACGGCCCGACATCGAACTGGTCATGGGAGCCGGCTCCTTGGCTGGCGACCAACTGGGGGTACTGCGATCCTTGCTGGGTAACATAGTAGCTTTACCTCTTACAAACAATAAAGTTAGAAAGACTGGTCTGGTATCTATCGGTATGAAAACTATTTTAATAAGCCAATAGGGTATAATAACGTAATGTTTTGTTTGATAGAGTTGTAACGAGGTCAGATTTGCACACGAATCGTAGGTAGGTATCCCGGATTCCATTCCTAGATATAACATTTTTTAAATGGAACAGCGTGCTACATTTCGGTTTGTTTATAGGTATAACAGATGAATGGTACTGGCGTGTGTATGGATCTCTTCCGCCACAAGTGCGTCAGAGCACGTTCGCGATGAACCCGGTGCTGATCCGACCGCGCAGCGTGGGACGCCTAACTCTGCGCAGTGCCAAAGTGAGCGACCCGCCGCGCATTAATCCCAACTACTTCGACCACCCAGAGGATATGAAGGCGATGCGCGAGGGCGTAAGACTGGTCAGTTCACAATAAATGTACAGGTTACGAAATACGAACGAGCGAAAGAGATCTGTCAGGATCGTGACAAGTGGTCAAACCCTGGTCTCTGCCTACCCCTCCTGGATACAGGCGTGAGTTTATGTAATGTACATAATGGGTGTATGTAATGTATGTTTCTATGTAGAAGATGCTGCACTTTTGGGCCAGTACATTTTTGTTCCTCTCGCGACCGAAACCTTTTGGGGAGTACAAGTGAGATAATCAAGTTGCCGCTTAAGGGACCGTGGGCTAGGTATGTTTTCTTCTGTGCGTATTTTATATTAATTTCCCATTTTATGTCTGAGGAAGGTTTTTGCAAATGAATTTAATTTTAACATTTTGTGTGATTATTAATAAACAAATTTGTCACAGGTTTTATTGTAATGTAGGTAGATACTCAGCAGTTACTTAGGTTGCATAGAAAAACGAGGCGGACTATTTGGTCAGATTCATCAGTGAGGAAACTCCGCGGCCTATATTCGGTCACCCCGCGCGCTAGAGTTATTTATAGCAGACTTTATTTTCGCAGTAACAATAAAGTGGCGAATTCTCTTAATCGAATTGTTATGGTTACGATTGACCTAAATATTAAATAGGTATACCTAGCGAAACGATTCAGCGTATTGCTCTTGATTGTTCCGATCTCACTAAGGCAAATGCATTCCGCAGGCAGCCATAGTTGCGAATTGACTATTCGCAGATCATCATTTGCTGTCACGCACCCATGTCTGAACTACATGAACGGAACTCATTTCTTTCAATTGGGAACTTACGTCAAACGTAGATTGGAACGATATTGTTTAATACCATACAAAAACTCATAGACACAGAAATATTCAAAAGAATTAAAAAACAAACCCATGAAAATATATTTCTCAGGGTTTTACAGGGTCCCAAAAAATGTTAATAAAAAACCGGCCAAGTGCGAGTCGGACTATCGCACGAAGGGTTCCGTAACATAACATAACATAAACTCACGCCTGTATCCCAGAGGGGTAGGCAGAGACCAGGGACTGCCACTTGCTGTATAGATAAGGGTTCCGTACCATTATCTATACAACATTAGACACAAAGATTGAGAAAAAACGGCAAAAACTCACGTTTGTTGTATGGGAGCCTCCCTTAAATATTTATTTTATTTTAATTTCATTATTTATTTTTGAAGCAAATATAGAACTAAATATTCTGTGAATTTTTGAAGCGTCTACCTAATATAGCCGTTATTAATATCGAGAAAAAACTGCAAAAAAAAAATCACGTTTGTTGTATGGGAGCTCCCCTTAAATATTTATTTTATTCTGTGTTTAGTATTTGTTGTTATAGCGGCCACAGAAATCCTACATCATCTGTGAAAAGGAGAATGATCAATTTACTATAGGAGGTAGTCTATTTTTGCATCTTCTTGCGCATTGATGAAACCAACGGGAAACTATAAGAAATTAGCTCTGGATTATGCAGGAAAAATATTATGAAAATTTTAGATGGGAGTTTCGAGAAATCTTAATTTTGAGCCCATGTTTTGAGGTTATGACAACTTTGCTGGTTTGGTGTTATTTTGGGTTGGCATTGGCACCTAGTCAGTTTGAATTATAAACATAGGTAGGTATGGTTAGTTAGTGCTAAGTAATAATTCTGTATAAAATACAAAATATATATATGACTATATCGCTGCAAAAAGTCGCAGTATTTAAGGAGCTTAATGGGGGACAAAGAGATAATTTCTGATAAATAAGCACAAACAGTCTTTGGTCCTGCGCACAATTGAGACAAGACTATCCTAAGCCCACAATGGCGGTTTATTTTAGTTATTTATTCCACATATTGTTCATACATCATCATCATCATCATTTCAGCCATTGGACGTCCACTGCTGGACAAAAGCCTCCCCCAACGATTTCCAGAAGGGCCGGTTGGATTGTTCATACACATAGTCATTTTAACAATAAACTACACTAATTAAACAGTATAAAATCCACTGGAATCAATTTGCAAAAATAAAAGCGTAATAAAACCACTCGTTTGAATTCCCGTTAAAAACTCCCCGTTTGCAGTTTGCACTTTCGCATTTTATGTATGTACACGATTTGCAATTTTTGCAATAATGTAATCTAATCTGTGTTTGTAATCTGTGTTGACTGACTGAAGTTTTTTAGTTATACAATCAATACAGATATATTTTTAGTATTACTTTTAAACCCCTGATTCTTTTAATTTATCAAATAGAACTATGAAATAATTTTTCAAAAGAAACATTTTGAGGTATAAATGCTTAAAGCGCAACATAGACTGTTTTTGATCATTCTCCTTTCAACTGCCTAGCTATCACGGTTCATGAGATGCAGCCTGGTGACAGACAGACAGAGAGACAGGCACACAGACAGACGGATAGACGGACGGACGGACAGACAGACAGACAGACGGACAGTGAAGTCTTAGTAATAGATCCTATTTGGCACCCTTCGGGTACGGAACCCTAAAAATCAAGTTACTCTAGTAATTGAATTCTTAACCTTTCCTAATAAGGGGACTCATAAAAACTTTGTTAGAAAATATATATATTATTAATTAATCATCATCATCATCAGCCACCCGACGCCCACTGCAGGACACAGGCCTCCCTCATAGTTTGACCATGAGGGGTTTTGCCATAAACGCCACAGTAGGCGATCGCAGTATGCGGTTGGAATCTCAGGAAGACGCTGGTTCCCGTCTCCTGGTAATTGATTTCCGTAGTCGCCTTCTACGACATCCACGGAAGGAAATGGAGTGAGGCTATTCTTAATCCGGCGCCACTCGGAACTCGCCATTAATTAATCTCGTAGTCTTATTTATAAAAACATGATCCCTCTAAAACACTCCTCAAGAGGCAGTATGAATCATCATCATCATCAGTCATTTGACGCCCACTGTAGGACATAGGCCTCCTTCGTGGTTTTCATAACCATGAGCAGGCAGGCGGGTTGGCGATGGCAGTATGCGGTTGGAATCTCAGGAAGACGCTGCTGCCCGTCTCCTGGTAATTTATTTCCTTAGTCGCCTTCTACGACATCCACGGAAGGAGGCAGTGACGCTATTCTTAATCCGGCGCCACACGGAATATGAATAATATGGGGTTATCCCTTTACCACAGACTATTTAATCTGCCTCTGAGGAGTGTTTTAAGGCATTGTGTTTTTTTTTTTTTAAGTAAGACCGTTAATCTTGAAACGGCCTGTTCAATGAGATTAAAACATTTTTTCGTGACAGCTCCTTTTACCCAATGTTTCCCTTCTTCCAATGATCATTCCGCATCTGTTTGTCTATTCACAGACCGAGCAAGTAATCAAGACGCGCGCGTTCCAGCGATACGGCACGCGTCTGCACAGCACGCCCTTCCCGGGCTGCGAGCGGTTTCTCTTCGACTCCGACGAGTACTGGGAGTGCGCGATTATGCAGACATCCATCACGCTGGACCATCAGGTTCCTGAATTACTTATTTAAGGCGCTCTAGATAAACCGGTCACGTAGCGCCCCGCTCGGGGCTCAGCCAGGCATCCGGAGACCATTTGCAGTCTGTAGCGGAACTGGCTCGGCTGTCAAGTCTCACGGGATCATCTATAGCAGTTTGTCGGGACTCGTAATTGAGAATTTATTCCGTGTTGTGTTTTGTTGAAGCCGCAGAGAACTTTTGTGCGGCGGGTAGCTTTAGCTTGCAACGTCAAATACATACATAATATCATAATATGTATTATACGAATAAGTTTCAGGCAGCCGCAACGTAGCTTACGTACTCGCTGTAATGCATAACACGATGCATAACTTTTTTTTCTACACTGAAAAAAATTCTACGCTGGCCCAGCATAGAAAAATAAATCACAATTAATCACTTCCCCTCAGGAACGCCACTTCATCATGTCCTCGGCCATGAATTAGTAGCATTTTCTTACAAGAATTGAGTGGGCTGAAGATCCTGCTCGGCCATGAATTAGCACCGTTTTCTTACAAGAATTGACCGGGCTGAAGATCTACGAGGGGGCGATGATACCCGAACTGTTTCATTCAGTCTAGCAGCGCGGCCCTTGCAACCTTTTCCAATCGCAACCCTTGACGCGCGAGCTCTCACATCACATGTCATTGAGATTTTGTAATTGGATACTACTAAGGATTGTCGAATATTGACAGACTTAACCACTTTTGGGTTGTTGGCTTAGAGAACAGTGAAAGGTTTAGAAACGCAAATAAAAATTCTAATTAATCAGCCAGGCCTGCGAGGCCTCCTAGCATCAAAGGTAGAGCCGCGCCTGCTCTTGGAACAGTTGCCAATAAATAGCTATGCCCATGTCTCTACACGAAAACTTTTTTACCTCTTCGGTTATAGGTCGCTCAGCAGATGTGAAACAAATGCGAACTAAAATCTCCGTTCCGTATTCCAGGTGGGCACCTGTAAGATGGGCCCGGCAGGCGAGCCGACGGCGGTGGTAAGCCCGCGGCTGGCCGTGCACGGGGCACGTAACCTGCGCGTGGCCGACGCGTCCGTCATGCCGCGTATCCCCGCGTCCCACACGCACGCGCCCGTCGTCATGATCGCGGAGAAAGCCGCGGACATGATCAAGCAAGACTGGGGGTTGCGCGTCGACGCCCCGACATGATTACTACCTGCCTCGTGATGAATGATTGTGGAATTTTTTTGGAATGTGAGAACTAGTGAAAATTTAAAGTGGCCTCTGAGGGATAGATAAAATGTGCATGCAAAGGACTTTCAAAAATTATGTAACAAAACTTAGCACTACAATCTTTAAGTCATTTAACCTTACTTCTAAGGTTATCTTTTGTGATGTGATATAATAGTATTATTATAATTAGAGATTGGATTATAAGCAACAATCCCAAAATATGCATGCACACGACTAAGTACTGTTCTAAAATAATGACCCTTAGGGCCAATTTTTCAATAGTCAGATAAAACTTAACTGGAGAATAAATTGCATGCTATCACTGTCTAAATCATACGGCAGGACAGTTACTACATGTTTGTGTTTTTCCTGGTACAATAAAGAATATTCTTATCTTATCTTTTATTCTCCATTTAAGTTTTATCTGACTATTGAAAAATGCGGTCTTAGACAAATTGTGTCTACAATCTCTTAATCAGCACAGCGGTGGTAGCCTAGTGGGTAGAACATTGGACTCAGTAGCGAAAGACCCAGGTTCGATTCCCAGTGCGGGCATGTACCTATGACTTTGTTTTCTACGTTATGTACATTTGTGAAGTTATAGTAGCAATACCACTCGCTTCCGGTGCAGAAAACATCGTGAGGAAACCTAAGTGCCTGAGCTATTCACATACCTCAGCGCTTGAAATCGCCAATCCGCGGTGGGCACCCGTGGTGATTAAGCCCATACTCTCCCCCAGAGAGAAGGCCTGTGCCGTGTGCCCTACAGTGGGATGTATATAGGCTGCTTATGTAATCTCTTAATACCTTTTTGTAAGTGGAAAAGGATGCTACGTCCACTAAGGTGACTGTGCAGACTTCATTGTGACATAAGGGTTCAAATCCTGGGTCCTCTATCCTATTGTTAAGTATGTTTTGAAACAAACTTTTATTTGCGTTTACTCGGGAATAGCTCTTGCATCGACGAATTTATAAGACAAATTTTCTTCGTATTTTCCTTATTCCTTCAGAATGAGATAGAGATAGAGCAAAGATAGAGATACGTAAATAGGCATGATTTCAAAACTTTTGCTCAAATATGCAACTACTGCAAGAACAGGGCTAGATATTCACCATACATGAAAATTTATAATTGCTGGCTTTTTTTGAAATCAATAGTTTTGTTTAGTTTTTAAGTATTTTGTTCTGTTATTAGTTAATAGATAGTTTTACTTCAGTTATAATTTGTTAACTGCCTCAGAGTACCTACAATACAGGGTTCTGTATTTCTGGCAAAACTTGCAAATATGCATATGATCCAGTCTCTAGTTAAAATATTGTTTCTCTAGCTAACAATATGGAGACACACGGTAAAAGGCTTCACGCCATATTATCTGTACAAAGGAACTGAATATAGTATTAAACTAATAGAATATTAAAAATGTGTAATACTTAGCTACATTGTTTATTAATTAACGGCACCTTTACACTAATAATTTCCATGCCGTTTTAATCAGGAGAGGCACCAGTCTTGGTCTTCCTGTTGAGTTTCCTGTAGAGGAAGGATAGGCGCTTCTCTAAGTGTTTCCACTTTGTAGGTCTCACGACAGGTGAAGCTGACTTTGACCACATCTTCTTTTTTCTTAGCAAAATCTGGAACAAGCAATCAATGATCACCACCTCATCAATGATTGACTGGTTTATATAGTACTGCGAATCAATAGATGTTAGGGTCATAAAATTGCACAATGAGGTAATATATAGACATGGGATATGGGATTATATTATATAGACAAAGCACTGTTGACAGCCTTGAACTAGTTAATACTTTACTAAACTTATGAGCCCCATCTAATCACACTTGACATGACATCCATAGTATCTTCCACATTCCTTTTGTCCACACGAACTATGCTCAAATTTCTATAAGCTGTCACTTGCTTCAAACATACAATATAAATCATTCTCAGACATTGATTTCATGTGTTTCAAGAAACTTTCAAACAGCAGGTTATAGAAACTATAAAAAGTAAAACTTGAAGTCTAGTCTTTCTCTTCATTCTCACACATACACACACACACGCCGAACTTTGCATGATTCATGTTAATTTTGCTTTTTTTTGTTTATGGCTGGCTGTAAAATTTCTAAAACTGTGCCTAGTAAATAAGATTAGTTTAAAAAATATTGGTCCGTAATTGGCCTAGTTTGGGCTATGGACTTTGTTAAATTAATAAAATAAAATAAATAAAACAAAAATAAGAATCGATTTCAATGGGCTGATGGGTTGAGAGAAATTATGGTTAAGGTAGTTTGCATACATGATACTCATGTCCGCTGACACCTCTAATCCACGAAGGAATATTGTACAGAGTCTTCACAGGGTGGAGGTTTCCTGGACCCAGGATGTCGATGTAGTCGTTCTGTCCAAACAGTGCTCTTCGCTCTGTCCAGGGATTAAGTGGTCTGGGGACAATAATCATCATCATCATCATCAACCCATTATGTCACCACCGAGGGCCGCGGGTCTCTTCCCTGAGGAAGGTAATACAATAATATCCCAATTTAATTTCGAAGTCACGCGAGATATTTAAAGAACCGTAACGAAACAGAAACCACTTACCTGTACTCTGGCATGGGTAGAGCTTTGCCCTGACTTCTAGGCAACAATCCCCCGGACCAAATTTTCTCTTCATATCCGTAGCGTCTTACAAGCCTTGTTTTATCTGCATGGTATCTCGTCCTACCGAAAAATAAAGGAGTTCGATGAGTTGTGCCTTTTACAACTTAACACACCAGTGAACAAAAATTGTGTGTGACTTACCTGACAGCAATAACAGTGGGTTTCCAAATACTTTGAAAAAGTTTCGATGTTAACCATTCCATAGCGTTTTATCTGAATTTCTGTCTTTCCTCAAGTTCGCAAGTAATATGGATTACAGATGGACTAAAAGCATCTAATAAAATCCTGCAATAACAACATAGCAAGGTACGAAAAAACTGATCCGCAGACTACTGTTAGTCCGTGAACCAAATTTTTAGGTTACGTTGGTTGTTCACAGATTAGGATTTTTTAGATGCTAACAAAAATATTCGTTGAATGTTATGCCGCGTCCACACGCTTGCCGTTTGTCGCAAGCTGCGAACCTCTACAAATACTTGGCAAATTATGAATAAACATACCACATGCTTGCGAAGACGTTAGTATGTCCTGGACAAGCAAGCGTGCAGACGTGCACCTTGTGTCAGCTTTAAAAATTAATTCTTAAAATTTAATTATTTTTAGGGTTCCGTAGTCGACAAGGAACCCTAATAGTTTCGTATGTTTGTCGGTCTGTCTCTCTGTCCGTGGCCTAGCTAACAGACAATTAGTTCTAGAAAGCTGAAATTTGGCATAGACATAATTATGATCAATTATACCTATGCCAAATTTCTGCATACTAATTACGCCGACAAAACGAGAATACAATTTCTCCCCTCTACCCCTTCTCCTAGCTGACGGGTGATTGTATAAACGTGAAATTCAGGGTAGTAGTACATAATAATATACTGAACTTTAACCGAAAACTATCACGGCTAAGTACCTAGGCTTTTCAAGTTAATAAGTAACAGTTGGTGACCAATTAATAAAAAGAAAACTTCGTACAAAATCTATTGAAAATTACTTTAATAAAGTTTTTAGTTCTGTAAGGCAGATAAAACCCCCTCTTTCTACGAAACCTTACACTGGGTGTGGCCCGACATGCACTTGGCCGGTTTTTTTATTTATCGATACTAAACTATTACCCACAAACTTTTAGATACATTGCAAACCGTTGCAAGCGTTTGCCGCAAGCTTCTATTGATTTGTGCCCAAAATACCGACACAGTTCGGATCAGCGGCAAGTGCTCACAAGCGACGACAACCCAAGACAAACATCCTATCAACCTTGAATTTGTGGCGGCTTGTGGAGACTCAGCAAGCGTGTGGACGCAGCATTATTATTAATGTTCAAACTTAGCAGAGTTGTTACAATAGACTTTTAGAGCGTAAAAAAATACTTTTATCTACACTAATGTTGTAACATTCTACTTATGTTTTCAATACTTGACTTATAATTACTACTGTTTTAGCGCAGACAACAAAATACTCAATTTAAGCAATTTCACATGATGGTATAATATTCACATCGATATCGTAAAATCTCATTATAACATCAATAAAACGCGACCAACTTGATTGCAGGGCCAATCAGGTTGGTCGCGTTTTATTGAAGCGCGCAGCTGCGCTCTCATTGGTTAAATTTTAATGGCGGCAAAATCACTGTGATTATAGGTACACGTACGCGTGAATTTAATTTTTAATTGCATTAGTGAAGATAAAGTAGTGTATGCAACTGCATATAACACGGGTATTAAAACACTCGTTACTATTATGAAACTCGCTGCGCTCGTTTTATAAACTCACACTCGTGTTTTAATACCCTTCATTATATGACAGTTGCATAAACTACTATAATAATCCGTCCTTACCACTCGTCTCACATGGCGATCGGTAGATTAATTGTCAAAAAACGATAACTGTGTGTTGGTACTGTTTGTCATTCTGAGCAGGCCCTCGTCACTCCATACAAAAAATATTATGTACGTACTTTGTGCCAACAATGAAACAAAAAATATAATCCTGCTAAAACAAAAGGCATTAACTCCGCAGTGAATCACGTAGATGTATCATGATTTAAAATTAAGTCGGGTTATATGGGAAATCTTATGTTGGAAGGTAATGTTGGTATTACGTATTTTGCAAATGGCCGGTAATTTTGTTCGTTTGTTGTTTTTGTGTGGCATTATTTTATTTAATTTAACTTTAGCAATAGGTGTAGTGCGTGAAAAGTGATTAAACAAGAAATATGGGAGGAAAAGCATTGAGGAAATGTGAAATTTGTGGCATTAGAAGAGTCAGAAATTAATGTACGTCTGGCATATTCTTAGCCATCCACGATATCCACTGGAGCCAAACAGGTAAAATTAGCAAGTTTATCATAATAAATGTACGCAAATTTTGATATTTATTTAATGCGCTTGGATAAAACAACTGAATTATTTAGAACAATTTACGATTTTGACAAATTTAAATTAACGCCGGTTGTAGTGCGGTACCCATGTGGTAGGTACATTTTTTTTATCGATATTTTGGACGATTGATTTCTGCCAGATATTTCTACATGCTGTCTAAAATTGATCACAACTACTTAATTTTAAACGTCGAACACCACACAGCAAGAACAGAAATGATTTATGTTGTTTTATTTTGCTCAAAGCATTCAGGTTTGTTTTATATTTTTAAAAATACATTGTACCGCTTTGTTTTGTATTCTAGATGCCGCTTATGGGTTAAAGCGACAGGCAATGAAGATTTGCATGGTGGAGCTGTAATAGCCACCGTTATATGACGGAGAGAATGATTGCCTTAATTGTAAAAAAAATTATTCGAAGACAATGTCAAATATATAATTTTGATTTCATAAAGGCAGAAGAAATTAACGCGAACGCAAATAAAATTTTGCAAGCTCAAAGTACAGCAAAATAGTAAACAGGTGATACAAACGTTCCTTGACATTATTATTATTAGCAGTACCTATACCATATTTATTTGGGGCTGAGACAAAGTGTAAACAACTTTTCAGTACTCTTTAGACTATTTTCATTGTCGAAAAATGTTATATCGGTTTTTACACTAAGAAATTAGTAAATTAGATTGAATTAGATTTAATACTTTATAAAAAAATTACGTATACAACATTATCAGACAGTATCATTTTAAAAGTATTAAAAAGTTTCATTTTGTCTCAGCCTCAAATAAATATGGTATAGATAATATATTGTTTTGTTTGTTGCAGACTCCAAAGATCTGAAATTCGACCAAAGTGCAAAGTTTTGATAGCGACGTGACGCATTGGTGACATTAAGTTTTCTACACTTGATGCTAAATAAATATTTGATTTAAATAAATGCCTTTTTCATTATGAAAGTAAGCGATAATCCATTCACACCATGTCATACTCGAAATAATTGAGTTGACCTACTGTGTTGGGATTTATCGCCTACTTTAATTTCCAAAGCATGAAAATGAGGTAAGAGGAGAGACGTCTCGAATTTTTTTTATCGATATCGATATGTGATACGTAGTCAATCACTAATGTTTTGCAATTTCATTCTCATGTTGGTATTATACTATTTTTTGTTAGGTTGGTACAAACTACGTTCATAATTTTGAAAACGTGTTGTTAGCAAGTGCCGACTCTTATAACGTAGTGATTACATACTCTTTGATTCTGAGTGTCAACAATCAAAAAGAGTTGACAGTATATAGTTTTTGTTTGTAACAAAAGACAAAGATTTTTTATTTAAACAGCCAATAAAACAGTGTTTTACGTTCCGTTTCTGTTACGGTAGTTTCCGGTTTTTTTAATTTCTGCGTGAAATGGATAAAATACAATACTTCAAATTGTACTGGCAACACTTCAGGCGAACGATTCAAAAATACGGAAAAACGACATCATGCGACTTAGAAGACGAGTGTGACTTAAGTCGCATTCGACGATATAATTTCATACGAGTGATTCAAAAATAGAGCTCCTGGCCCTCGTCACTCCATACAAAAAATATTAGGAACGTACTTTGTGCCAACATTGAAACAAAAAATATAATCCTGCTAAAACAAAAGGCATTAACTCCGCATTGAATCACGTATAGATATATCATGATTTAAAATTAAGTCGGTTTATATGTCAAATGTAATGTTGGTAATGTTGGTATTACGTATTTTGCGAATGGCCGGTAATTTTGTTCGTTTGTTGTTTTTGTGTGGAAATATTTTATTTATTTTACCTTTAGCAGTAGGTGTAGTGCGTGAAAATTGATTTATACAAGAAATATGGGAGGAAAAGCATTGAGAAAATGTGAAATTTGTGGCATTGGAAGAGTCAGAAAATGTACGTCTGGCATATTCTTAGCCAGATTTCCACTGGAGCCAAACAGGTAAAATAAGCAAGTTTATCATAATAAATGTACTACAAATTTTGACATTTATTTAATGCGCTTGGATAAAACAGCTGAATTATTTAGAACAATTTAAGATTTTGACAAATTTAAGATATCGCCAGTTGTAGTGCGGTACCCATGTGGTACATTTTTTTATCGATATTTTGGACGATTGATTTCTGCCAGATATTTCTACTTGCTGTCTAAAATTAGTAAACAGGTTAGTACACACGTTCCTTGACGTTAATATTATTAGCAGTACCTATACCATATTTATTTCGGGCCGAGACAAAATGTAAGCAACTTTTCAGTACTCTAGATTATTTTCATTATCAAAAAATCGGTTCATGTTATTTCGGTTTTTACACTAAGAATTAAGTAAATTAGATTGAATTAGATTTAATACTTTATAAAAAAAATGACGTATACTATATTATCAGACAGTATCATTTTAAAAGAATCAAAAAGTTTCATTTTGTCTCAGCCTCAAATAAATATGATATAGGTAATATATATTTTTGACTTATTGTTTTGTTTGTTGCAGACTCCAAAGATCTGAAATTCGACCAAAGTGCAAAGTTTTGATAGCGACGCGACGCATTGGTGACATTAGGTTTTCTACACTTGATGCTAAATATATGATTTGATTAAAAAAAAAATGCCTTTTTCATTATGAAAGTAAGCGATAATCCATTCACACCATGTCATACTCGAAATAATTGAGTTGACGTACTTTGTTGGGATTTATCGTCTACTTTAATTTCCAAAGCATGAAAATGAGGCACCTAAGAGGAGAATCCTCTTCGATTTTTTTTTTATCGATATCGATATGTGATAGGTAGTCAATCACTAATGTTTTGCAATTTCATTCTCATGTTGGTATTACTATTTTTTATTAGGTTGGTACAAACTACGTTCATAATTTTAAAAACGTGTTGTTAGCAAGTGCCGACTCTTAAAACGTAGTGATTACATACTCTTTGCAACTGACAATAACCACTTTTTTTTTTTTTTTTGAACGGCAAAATGAGTTCGCAAACTCTGTACTGCAAACTCAATACTTTCCCTCGTTTAAAAAAAACATCAGTAGTGCATTAGTCCCAACTTGGCGCACATTTGGGTGAGCCTTGGCCTTGGGACTGGCTTCGTCATTATGTCTGCCAGTTGGTTGATATCTCCAATAATACCAAATATTTCTTAACAAAAATCTGTCAACTGTGTGCTTCATCTACGATTATCAGCGCCCTCTATGGCTGCAGCGCAGTGCAGCTGTTCCGTAGATATGAAATTAGTTACCTATTCGATCGAAGAACCCCTACTCTTTCGGAACGTAGGTAGGTGGGTAAATATTGTGAACTCGATTTTTGCACTAGCAAGTAGCAACAAATAACATTCCAATAGCTTAGCTTACACTAACGAGCTTTCTTCAGTGATTCTCTTTCTATCTCACTCTAGCTTACCTCTGGTTTTATATGACGAAAGCAAGGAGGACGAAAGGTCACAATTTCCTGCTTCTCTGTGAGGAAGGCGTTCTTGTGTAAACACAGCTACATTCCACGCCCCTTTGAGAGAATACCAGCACACAGCACAGCACACACATACCTACTAACATAAAAAATTAAATCAAACACAAACAAAATGGCCGTCATTCAAACGATTTCCAAACGATGCGAGAATTTTCAATGATTTTAATATTTTGAGTCTATTTTGTGTGAGTATTATTTTTCAATATTATGGGTAATTCTCAGAATTTAGCTCTACATCTTCAAACAAATTTCTGGCTTTTCATCATTTCCAATTAACGCACGACATAGGTATACAACACCTTGTTTATTTTCAAGTGAACAAACAATATACTCATGTAACATTATTTTCTTTGTATCTCAAAAAAATAGGTTTTAGATGTAATACATTACTGGTACACAATATAACACGTAACTTACAACAATTGTACTACATCGAGTTTGGGCAGTAATTGCGTTGTTTATTTATTGCTGTGCAAGTTCACGAGCTGTGCGTGCAGCACAACAAAGTTACATATTCATTCAGTACATTCATATCACCTATGTACATAACTATTTTCTTGGTTATTCTTGTAACTTTTATTGTGATTTTTTATTAATCTGATTTCAGAACAAATCTGTAATTATGTCGAAAAGAGATCCAGGTGATGGCAGCGAGAGAAAACTAACTGCTAGCGATTACGAGAACTTGATATCGCAGCACAGTATATTCGAGAGATCCAAGCCGCAGGGTGGTGAGTTGCCTAGCTTTCCAGGCTTCAATAATGCAGAAACTCAAACAAAGCAAAGCGACTTGAAAGCTCAAACTGTTCAAGCAGGGTTGGGAGCTTGGCACTACAATCCCTGGTGGATGTTGGCCAGCACGTCGCGCAATACTCCTTCACAGGATGACTACTCCGAAGGCAGCGATCAGACTAAGGTGAAACAGGAGCCTAGTGGAGCAGGCACACCAGATCGTGACCCGCTTCACAATGAGCTAGAGCATTTACAACAAGAAACTGCCACTCCCCCAGTTGGATTAGACTCCTTCTGTGATGACTGTTCGGACCCTTTTTGTGACTCAAGTCCTCAAAGTTGTCGAAAACTCTTTCATTGTCCTCACTGCCGTAAAAGCTACCCAACAATTCTTGAGTTCAACACTCACTTGACTGGAGTACATCCAGCACAGAAACCATTTCGTTGCCAAATCTGTTTAGAGCCCTTTCATAAGAAGTCCCATCTACGTAGACACTTGGATGCGAGTCATACCCGTAAAGATGTGAACAAGTGCTCTGTATGCTCCAAATACATCAAAGACAAGAGCAACCTGCGAAAGCACATGCAGGTACACACGGGACGTGTACCACAGAAACAGTTCAAGTGTGACCTCTGCAATAACAAACGCTACATGTCCTTGGACCGACTCAACAACCACAAGGTTGTGTGTACAGGAGAAAAGATCTTAAAGTACTGTGACATGTGTACTAAAGTTTTTGACAATTCAAGGTCATTAAATAGTCATAAGAAAGTACATGCAAGAGAGTTAAAATGTGAGTATTGTGGTGAGCAGCTTCGTTCTCTGGAACAATTCACAAACCACAAAATGATATGTCGAGGATCTAATGTTGAGGCGGGAGGAAGTGGCAGTGGAGCCAGCCTGGTCAATATGAACCGCTGCTGCACGCAGCCTGGGGTTTGTGAGCATGACAAACCTGCTTATTTGAATATCCCCGGTTATGCTTCTGGAAGAGTGTTGGATGCCACAATGTCCTCTCTCAAATCTGAATTAAACTGATATGTTTAAAATTCATAAACCAGGCTAAGGCTAAAGCATTTTATAATGGTTTCTTTTAATTTTTATAAAACCAAATACATAGTTAAATTGTATAACCGTAAAGTTTTCACATAATTGAAAATTTCACAAGACTGATGCAAATATCCCGCCTCACGACTTGCTTTATTATTACCAGTTTGTAATTAGACTTTAGTAAGTTAATAGATATACTGTAGAACTAAGCAACTAAAACAACACATGAGGTGACTTTCACTCCCCTTATTGTATGTATGTTGTAAAACCTACAAAAAATGCATTATTATTCCACAAATTACATTTTAATCCTGCAATTTCTTTTGAAACATTTCTTTCCATAACAATGACTGACAAAAAAATTATGCAGTATTACATCATAAATTTTTTTATGAATTGAATTGGGGTAAAATTAATCTAGAGCTATTTTATTTTTTTATAATTTTATTACATAAGAAGAAATAAAAGTATATTTTAGTTATAACTTTGATAATATGCTAAGTCACAGACAACTGAATTTATAGTTTTATTTTTTACTATGTTGTAGGTACTTCGTAGTACGTACCCATGTATCCATCCTATATTTTGAGCTGGGAAAGTGGTTTCTTATGTAGATGCTATATTATCATAGTTGCTGCTAGTGACCTAATAATAATAGGTATAAACTGCATCAAGCAAGACATTTTCTAAGAAAGATGGCTTGACTAACATTCACTTAGTCATTAATTGTGTTATAATTTTAATTTCACATATTTTCCACAGGTGTGTGCACAGCACCACATGCCAACACAGCTCTCAAGAGCCTCCAATCAATGCATAGTCTGGTTAAGTACGGGGAAAAACCCAATAAATAACCAATTCTCAAGCTGATATTTAAACAATCCCAGTTGTAACACAATTATTGACATAGGGAGCAGAGGTTAAATCCAATTTTAGTGATAGTGATTTATATTTTGTATCAGTGCTTCCAACGCCTATGTTTCGTTTCATTTAGCTTTGGTCTGGGTGATGCAAAAAATTTTTTTTATATAGGTACCTCTCTAAGTCAAGAAATTGATAACATGGGTTGTTATTTCTTAAATGAATTAATTTATTTATTGACCCAGAACAAGCTGACGATTCGATAGACATTATTGCTTCCCATATTTGAAAAATTTCTATCAACAAATACTTTATTTGGTATAAGAATAATGTCATACTGTTACACATGTATAAAGACTTAATGCGCTAGGATACCTTATTAAACTTACTTTGCAAAGTATGACTCTTAGGCCCCTCGCCCACGGCGACTTTTTGTAGTGCTGCTGGCGCGTTTCGCGCGTTTACCGAATCGTGTTTACATTCGAGTGTGCCTATTAAATATTTTGCAAAGTCTAACAATAAGCGGCAGCAGTAAGACAGCAACAACTACTCTCGGCGCTTGTTATAAAACTGCAAAACTTACGGCAGAGTAGGAGTCATCTCCAAACGTGACCAACCTTGTTGACTCGTACAGTACATTGGTTCTAAGGAAAGCAAGTTGAGCGCTACGTATAAAAGTCGTAGTAGCTATATGCAAGAAATACAGATATGATGACTGACTCCAAAGCTAGCATGCAACATGCGGGCAAATTTTGTTTGCACAATTTGCTTCTTTTTTCAGTCCTTGGAAGGTATTGTCAATTTAGTATTTTCACAATTTCAACAGTTTCTTTGCATATAATTCAAAGCTGAATGAAATGAGATATGCATACTTGCATAGGAGTTGCATGTTTGAATTATTTTCTCTACCTATGTCAAACATGATCATTGCTTACACTAATCAGCACATAATATGCACTAGATCGAGAAGTTTCAACTTTGTGTTTATGTTCATGTTGTTTTGCGATTTGAAAAATAATATAATGGTAATATTACTTAGAATAGACAGCTAGGACAAGATTTGCACAGAGTGACTATGGATGGGTGTTTTCAAAATGTTTTTTTTTTTAGGTTTTCTTACATTCAGCTACAAGTGCCGAAAAATATTGTATCTATCTACATTTTGTTACAGTAAACTGTTTTTGTTTTTATTGAATATGTAATTAGAATTTATTAAAATGAAAGAATATAATAATTAAATAGTGCAATGTACCACTTTGGCTAAGCCTAGTGTTATTTAAAGATATGTTTTGTTATGTTCACGGAATGCTTAGGTATATCCCATAATTTTATGATAAAATCACTGTCTAAAACTTATTTTAATTAAAAAACATATAAACCTGATGTAAGAAATTTCTGTTACATACAAACGTAATTTTTATTTTTATATAATTAAATATATTTTTGAGTTTTTGGAAATTTTGTACTGAGGCTTACTTTTTGTAATGTTTACCCACCTATTATTTACATTTGTTTTTTATTATAAGCTAAATTTGTATTGTCAAAGGTTAAGGTTTTTTTGGTAATGTTGGAATTAGAAAACTAGTTAAGAGCTCTGGGCATAGAATAAAGTTTGTAAAATTACTAAGGCCATGATGAAGCTATTTAAGGCTACACTTGTTTTATACTAATCTTTCAATTATTATTATACTTTTACTTTAAACAAAATGTCGCCCTAGAAATACAAGCTTGCTGAGAACCTAGGCTGTAATGACCTCGGATAAGACTTAATATTTCTGATGAGGCTGTACAAAAGGACCTTCTTCTATTGATATTGTTTCTGTTGCTATTATTTCGAGGATATATACAATGAGGCAACTAAACCTGAAAACGATTTTTTCAGGTATCAGTTATTCGACAACTTCCAAAAATTAATTTAAAATTCTTTTTTTAATAGTATTTTTTTAATCCATCTTAAAAATTAATGCAGTGCGACATTTACATTTTTCAGTAATTTTCGCCCAAACGACCAATTGCGAAGCTTGGTTGGATGAAAATTGTCAGAAAATTCATGAATTTTGAACTTTTGCTTTATTGGAAGTAGTTCAATTATTAAATGAACGTCTTTTTATAAAAAAATTAAATAAAAAAACAAAAACCGTATAGAAGTATAATTTGGAGTCGGTGCCGTTTTATGACCAGCCATATATTTTAGGCACCGACTACAAATTATACTCCTACAATACCTACGTGTATACATACATACTTCTAATTTAAAGGTATTCTTTTAAATTATTTCTAACTTTTTAATGATGTAGTGTTGAAGTCGGTTTTTGTTTTTTATTTAAAAACTAGCTGTTCCCCGCGACTTCGTTCGTATGGTAATTTTGATGTGTATTTTTCCGGGATAAAAAATAGCCTATGCGCTATTCCAGACTATAATCTATCTCAGTGCAAAATTTCATCCGGATCCGTTCAGCCGTTTTTGCGTGAAAGAGTAACGAACATCCATCCACACATACAAACTTTCGCGTTTATAATATTAGTAAGGATTTTTATTTCTCAACTTTTATTGGGGTACCGGGAGAAAAATAAACAAATCCTTATAACCATAATTTACGTTACTAATTCGTTACATTTTAAGTTACTAATTCGTTACTTTAAAATTTGAAGTTCTCAATTTCCATCTCCGAAAGTCTTCACCAGAACACCACCAAATTAGGTACTTTGTCTCCTGAATGCCTTGGGACTACTTTTACGCTATTTTATGAAAGGATGGGCCCCATTAGGCCTTATTTACTGCTGTCCATTGAAGAGTTCGTTCTCCATCTCTGAAAGTCTTCATCAGATCTTCACCAAATTAAAATGGGACCAATTGCAATGGGACGTTATATATATTCAAACAAAAAAAGAATTGCCGAAATCGGTTAAGATTTGGCGGAGTTATGCGAGAACACAGCCAAAAAAAATCTCCTTTTTTGAAGTCGGTTAAAGACATTAGTTTCGATACTGAAAAAAAGTTTTAATGTTTGGCATTAACACAGTATATTATTATTTACAATTTTTGTTTCCATTGGTGTTTGCTGATTTTTATGTATCTAAGGTTATCAAGTCTCAGAAACTTTGTTATACAATAGCCGAATGGCTGTAAGTTGTAGTTGCGACCACAATGATTGTGCTCAAACCAACATTCATCAAAATGATTAAAATGTATGGGTCATCCATATAAAGACTTATGGTAAACCAACCAAATCTGGAAGCTGAAGAGTTAAATATATCATAATTTTATATATTTATATAGCACTTCCCTTAAAGTAGATTAAGAAAAAAATGTGTTCATATTGATTTAGTTCTTATAATAGTTTTACCTTCTAGAACTTTCGACTGTAAAACAGCTGTAGGTGCGAGTTTCGTAGCTAATAAAATTCAAACTACTATTGCAGAGCTAAGCTACCTGTGTAAAGATTTTAAAGAGATGAGTTCTTTAATTAACCATTTTACCAAACGCAACCACTAATTTAGTATAGGGACCTACAAAGAATTATTTTCGTATCCTTGTAAACTTAAACCACAAGGCACTGTTTCGACAAGGAATTTAAAAAATAATTTTGTTTTAGCAGATCATTCATTCCCTTTTATATTTTGAAAAAAGTTGTCTATAATTTATTCATTTTGTTTAGTATTTAAACTTTAATTAGAACATGATTTTCATGAATAAACAATGTTTCCTTAAATCTTTGTTTCATCTTACAAGATAATCTTACACTTATGTACCAAATTAACTTGTTTTTAAAAAAAATATGTACGTCCAACTTGTTTTGAAAAAAATCTATTGGTAATTCAAAAACAAGATTTTAATTTGTACACAGTTTATTAATGCACTTATCATTGTAATTATTATCATTACAATAATAATTGTTCATCATATAACAACACGTCCACGTTTTACTGCTGCTTTCACAACTTTAGATTTCTTTTCTTTCTTCTTCTTCGAAATGTTTTCTTGGCGTTTCTTCTGCCTCTCGTCCTTCTTTTGTTGGACTATTGTTATCCTGTTGTCCCACTGTTTCTTACTCAGTTTTTTCTTTTGATCCTGAAATATAGCATTTTTAACTATGTTTGTTTGGTACCAATTTTGTAATACAGAATTGGCGACCGGCACTGCCATAAAAGAAAGCCGGCAAAGTGGTAGTTGGTGGTCAAAATATAGAAACCTAGAAGGAAGGGCTTTTAGTTCATATTAGGATTTTATTTTACTTAACTATAACAACTTCAGCAAAGTAATTTGCAATGTAATTTGTACGAAGTTTTCCTTTTATAAGTTGGTCTACATTTACTCTTAAAATTTTAAAGTCTATTTAGCCGAGATAGTTTTCCTTTTAACTTTAATACTAATGCTCCGATTATTTTAAGTTTCTACAAACAAAGGCTTAGCTAGGAGAGAGGAGGAAGCTACTGTAACATTTACGCTTTAAAACTTAATATTACTTAAACGGATCCCTTAATCGAAAAAGTGATCCTACAAGAGTTTTCGTTTTTTCCTTTTGAGGTACGGAACCCTAAACATGGTTTTCATACACCCACAATAATTTTGAACGTACAATGGGCATTGTCCTAAATATTGAAAATTGGGTATTTGACAAAATATCAAATGAGTTACTTTTAAAACGGAATTTTTTGCTTATGAGACGTCACATTTCAGAGCACTCTTTTTATGTTTAATCTATTTAAAAATTGTAATAATTACTAATTGACTAAAAGAGATACATTTTCCGAGATATTTTGTAATTTTTGTTTTAATCGAGAATATGAAATAATTTATTGTTGATCGTGTCAAATATCGTATTACCTATATTTTTTTTTTATTTAGGCTGCGTTAATTAATTTTTAAAGCTGGCCGCACACGCACGGTTTCCTGATCAGGAACTCAGATTCGGAAACCCGAATGCACGTCTTTCACATAAATATTCAACAAGGCGCACACGCTCTGACAATTTCCGGACGGAAAAATAACCGAATGTCATTCAGAATTGAAAGCCGCGCGTTCGGGTTGGCAGAACGGAAAAAACCTGGTGACGTCATCCCGAACGCAGCGTGTCTATACATTTTGTATATTACCTACCGCACACGAACGGAAATTTTCGTTCAGAACCGCGCGAGCGCCGTGCTGAGTGGACGGGTTTTGTATGCCAATTTTTCTTCCGTGTCCAAACAATCTCATGCATGTATTTTTCTTTTTTATTTTGTGTCGAATGCCATAATGAAGTTCATCAAAGGATTTAATTGTCATCCTGTAAAATTTTTGAAATTCTTCTGGGTGAGCTCTTAGTTGTGCTCTTTTGAGATGGAATTGACTCTCTTTAATTCTTTGAGTGTTCAATGGGTGTACCCAATAACGACGATTCCGCTTTTTCTTACATAGCACTAGTAAAAGTTGGTAAAAGTGAAATGGCAATCAATGTTTCGTCATCCATGTCCAAACGTGTGTTCACGAAGATGTCACTCTAAATACTGGCAAGAAAAAAAACCTAATAAGAAAAACCGGATGTATGCGCTACACTCACGGAATTCCTGATCAGGAAACCGTGCGTGTGCGGCCAGCCTTAAGCGGAAAAAAGAACCAGGGTCTAAGAAACCGGAAGTACGTCATCAACTAAGATCCTACAAGCAGTCAGTTTCTAGTGATACCACAGCTCGATACAAGAACTAATTTGTGAAAACATAAAAGATATTATATTTTAAAAACCTATTTAGAGGCTAAAAATTCCACGCATGCCGGGACTTGAACCCACGACCTCTGGCTAACCGTGCCAGCGCTCTCCCAACTGAGCTACTGGGCAAGTACAAGCATCAGCGAAATTTCGAGCCTCTACAAACTTATCTGTATTACGGTGGAATTTTTAGCCTCTAAATAGGTTTTTAGTTTAGCTCAGTTGGGCGCTGGCACGGTTAGCCAGAGGTCGCGGGTTCGAGTCCCGGCATGGGCGGAATTTTTAGCCTCTAAATAGATTTTTAAAATTGTCCTCAGCACGGGTCAGTGCAACAAAAAGAAGATAGATTATATTTGTTTTTTTTTACGGAATACCGAGATAAAATGTATTGGTGTTGTTTATTCCGAAATTTTAATGGTACTTTCATTGATGTGTGAAACGAACGTTAAGAGGGGTCGAATTATTCACACACTTATTCACAAAAATACAAGAAATCAGTGAATATTATAAATGGGGAACTTGCATCGAACTTAGATCGGAGTGAAATTGCTTCTAATATACCATAGAATACAATATAAAAATTTTAAAATAAAAGAATTAAAAAAAATTAATAAAGTACTCCAATAACACATACCTTACTAGATTTAGTTTTTTCATTGAATTCTGAACGTTTTCTTATAAGGGTGTAGATGCATAAAACATTTACGAGATAACTCAATATTGATAAACGCTTCATCATACATTATAAGGTGTTACAAGCAAGATGTGACGTCATAGTTTACGTTTTTGTACCACGTGACTAGACTGACTTCGACAGGGCCCTGTTTCATAAAGCTACTTGTCACTAATTTCGCCTTACCTGTGTTTTATATAACTAATATTCACCATTCCCCTTACAATCACATCTTGTAGGACTTGTCACCACATTTACTTCAAATTGCTTTTACAAATACTTATACTTCTTTGTTTGTTTTACGTTTCACTAATACATCACTTGAGACTACTGTCACAAGATTCACCTTTGATTATTTGTTTTACTCTTAGCGCCATCTATTTGACGACAAGTAAAACTAAAGCAAGAATCACCAATAGAAAAAGAGAGCGAGAGAAGCGCGGGAATCCTCGAAGGCTCGGATTGCGGGATGTTGGGAGCCATTTTTTATTGTTGTTTTAAAATGAGCTACGTTTTAAGGACCAATTCAAAAGTATTATATTTTCTTGTTAAAACTTCAATTATATAATTATAAAAAAGCTTCTAGGTGATAAAATAAAAAAAAATCAATGTAGATCTTATTGAACGCCTAGCTACTAAATTAATTTTGGAACACCTTCACAAAAATGTGTGAGTGAAATGTCGAATAATCGAATTGTCGATGCTGTTGCTGTTTGACAGTGACAGGCACTCGCACGCCGCCGGTCAAAATTGTCGTGGAGTTTTTAGTAATCGTGGTACCTAATTTTTTTTACATTTACCGCCGTTTCATAAACGAAAAATCGTGACATTTTGCATTACAAGTGTCAGTTTATTGCCGGTCACTACTATTCCTTTATTAAGCACATTGTGCGACATTTTAATAGTGAATTGCGACATTTCATAGTAATGTGTTTTATGAAACACATTACGCGGCATTTGTAAAGTGAAATACATTTGAAACGCATTATTTACTATGACTGTGAATTGTTTACTGACAAATGTCGATCGAGTTAAGTTATATGAAACAGGGCCCAGGTCACATTGTGAAAAGTATTAGTCATAGAGAAAAAAATCAAACACATTTATCTTTTAATGGTCTCTCCGATTATACTAAAACGTTTTTTTGTGCTAGTTCTCCATTTATAATTGTAACATTATATTTACAGACCTTATACCTTTAAATATAAGTTATAGTAGCAATACCACTCGTAACGGTGAAGGAAAACATCGTGACGAAACCTGGGTGTCTGAGCTATTCACATACCTCAGCGCTTGAAATCGCTAATCCGCGGTGGGCACGCGTGGTGATTAAGCCCATACTCTCTCTCTGAGAGAAGGCCTGTGCCCTACTGTGGGACTTATATAGGTTGCTTATAATACCTTTAAAACTAAGTATCATTTGTAACTATTGTCAATATTTAGGACAATGCCTTTTTCAGTGTAGGAGAGGATGTCTTAGAGCCAGTTTCTGAATTGAGTAAATACTTAAGTAACGTTCTGTCACGCTCTTTTCTGAGAAATTCGCAGAGACAGCACTATGCGAAATTCTCAATTCAGAAACTGGCTCATAGAAGTTTTAGAATGTCTATGCCAATTTTCAGCTTTCTAGTAGAAATAAATTGTCTGAGCGAAGCCGTAGACAGACTGATGGAACGGCAAAACATAAGGGCTCCTTGTTGACTAACCCCTGAAACAGGTGTGATATAGGATTACTTAACCAACTTACCATTTTTTTGACAGATTTTTTCAACAAAATGGGATCATCTTTGATCTTTTGCCCTTCTGCTTTTTGTAAAATGTTCTTCCAAGCTTCTTTTTCTCTTATTTCTCGTACTTTTTCATCTTCTTGCCTCTCTTCCAGTTCACGGAATTTCGCCTTTTGTTTTTCCATGTTTTCCAATATTTTTTTTGGATTTTTTTCTGTCTTCGTTTTTTCTGTAAACAGAAAAGAAATTACAAAATTAATGCAGTAACAAATTACGAAAAGTAGTTGAATATTTATTATCATAGAACAAATGTAAATTACCTGTCCTATATACATTTTGTCCTATATTAGCAAAGTCAAATTTAGAGAAGACTAGTTTCCCATCAGTATTAAAGACTGGCTTGGCAGCATTGGGAGTGGCACCAACTTTCTTTTCTTTCTTCACTGTGGTTGTGCTTGACATATCAACAGTAGGTTTTACATGAGTTTTAGTTACTCTACCCTGTTTTTTAATCTTTTTGTTTAATTTACTGCTCAAACTTTTTTTCATTAGTTTAGTTTTCAAATTAAAATTGCTTTGGGACTTAATTTTTTCCAGTCTTTCTTCAAGTTCGGCTATGCTGTGAGCTCTTTTGGGTACTTCAGTGGTGTCATGTTCTTGAGGACCCTTGCCCTTAACCATTTCGTATCCGTCAGCATCATACTCACCTGAAATGCAAATTCATTCAATTTAGCTCAAATAAATACAGCTTAATTACCGCTGGTCTCCAAATTAACAATTGCACTTAGTAAATACTTAAGTATCAATATGTCTGTTCAGATTCCTTAAGAAGTATTCCTCCATAAGCAGCTTATATACGACCCACTGTAGGGCACAGGCCTTCTCTCAGAGAGAGAGTATGGGCTTAATCACCATGAGTGCCCACCGCAGATTGGTGATTTCAAGCACTGAGGTATGTGAATAGCTCAGAAACCCAGGTTCCCTTACGATGTGAGGATCCCGATTACTGGATCCTAGTCGCCCCTATTGGTTTGAAGTTGTTCAAATGTGGTTGAACGGCTCCCGTCCAAGGTACGCTGACCTTTGACCCCTTCGCTATCAGACCTGGTCTTCCATCCTTCCTAAAACTCCACCTTCAATAGCACTCAATAAGCAGCCTAACGACACCCGTCATAAAGTCCACTCAATTTATCCTGTACCACGAAATCCCCGAACTAAACAAATATCTGAATCAAAATTCTCAATTGTCTAAATTAGGTATACAATTAGATCTCACCGCTGTTCTGCGATGGTAGGACGAGAACAGAAAATATGCCTTTCAAAAAGTTCAGCTCCTTTGTAATGTTTGCCTTCAGGCTGGCAATTTTCAAAGGTTTCTTCTGAGTCGACATAACTGCTGCCATTTATAGAAATACTGCAGTCCCAAATCTATCCGAATATTTATCTTAATCCCACGTAGCCTTCATCCATCCCGCATGGGAAGACCCAGTTACTTTCTAATATTGTTGGAGGTTATGTTAGGTACATCGGGTGAGTTATCGATGAAAATCACTTGCAATACTGACTGCCACAAAACATATTATTTTATAATAATCGTTACATAAAGAGCCCAAAGAACTAAACTGCCACGAATTTGTTAAAATTAATATGTAAAGACGACAAGCTAGCAAATCTTCAATCAAAAGCACAGACGATATTATAGTGATTATATTCTCTGTGATTATAGATAGATAGACCAGTGTTGCCAACAGTTAAACTAGCTCTCCACCACCAGATGCAACCTCTAAAACCACCAGAAAACCACTAACAACAAACGGTCCTGATGTAACAATCGCCAAAATTTCCACTAAACAAATTATAGTTTTTACGAATGAAAACAGTAGGTATGTATTTTAGTAAATAACCTTTAATATTACGTAATAAAATATTAACAATAAGTAAATCAACATGAACATCAAATGATTCAATAATAAACTGGTATTGATGTGGATCAGTAGATTGTTTATAACATTCTTCAGTTAGCTCAATTTTTTCAATTTTAAATACCAGTTTTAATTTGTTTCTATTATTGAATTGTAATTTTCTTTGTATTAATTGACTGCTATTTTGATGTCTTCTTCAAATTTTGGTCTGCACCATCATCGTGGGTTCCCGATTTTTTTTGTAACTGTATTTTATTTTATTTTTTTTTTAATTTACGTACAGGCACATACATTGCTTCTGGCCCCACACTAAGATACCCTGTGTCGTGGGGACCAGAAACAACGACATCACAAACACGTAAACATCCAAGACCTGGGTTTTTTTTTTGCTTCCAGCCGGGATTCCAACCCGGGACCTCTCGCAATGGTAGGCAGATGCGCTACCGCTGCGCCACGGAGGTCGTCAAAATTGGAATTGTATAGATATTCATTACAGCACTTTCCTTCCAATACAATCTCAAACCACAGTGTATTCTTAAATAGTTTCTGCCCACGGATTCGCACGCGTTGTGTAAGGTTATTCATTTCTGAAAACTTTGCTTAGCGATGGAGTTATAGTATATTCCGTAATTGAAAGTTAATTTTACTAAACCATTAGAAAAATCCACTAGCCACTAAAAGCAATATTTCACCACTAAAGTGGAGGTTGAAACCACCAGTTTTAGTGGAAAATCCACTAAGGTGGCAACACTGAGACAGACTCCAAATCTCTGTATCAGGGTGACCATTTGTGGCAGATTTCTGCCATTTTGGCAGATTTGGCTCCAAAATTTTAGCTGTGGCAGATGTTGCTGACGATTTGCAAAAGTGGCAGATTTTGGCAGATTTGGAGGATACTAAGAAAATCTGTACCTAAAATTAGTTTTTATGTTCAATTTATTCGCTATGACATCGTTATTCAATTATTTTGAATTCTTAACAAAAGTATATTTGGCAAAAAATATTTCTCTGAACTGGCAATCCCAATTCAAGCTCAGATTGTTCGGGGATTCCCGACATATTCTGTTTATTACACAGGTACTTCACATGATTATGAACCTTAATGCACTTGGAATAGGATACAAGAACACTTGTTTATTTATTTCTTTTTTATGCCATTCTATTTCGGCGTGCTTACGTTCGTTGGTTGAGTGAGATCTTGATTGTGAAACAATACATTCATTATGAAAAGGAAATACGAGCGTTCCTATCGATCGGGGTGGGAGCAAGATCCCTTGGTTTCTCCCGGGATTGCAAGTGCTAAGGATGACCCTGTAAAGCTTGCAACTGTAAATTAGTAACCAGATTGTCTTCTCTAAAAGAACACGCAACATCCCAGAAACATAAAAAGAACATGATTGGGTATAGTGGCCAATCGTCGGTAAGTAATTATTAGGTACTTTGCAAAGACAAAATTTAATATTGTCAACAACTTATCAGCTTAAGTTGAAGTTATTTTTTTAAATATCGTATTAATCTTTTTCAGGTGCAGCAGTTTTTCAAGAAGGCTCCATTAGAAGAAGTGAAGAAAGCAGAAATAAATTTTTGTGCTATGCTGGTGGAACACAATTTACCATTTCGTCTAATGGACCATTTGAGCGAAATAATTTCAAAAAGCTTTCACGATTCTGAAATCGCCAAATCATTTTCCTGCAAGAGAACTAAAGCAGCAGCGGTAACGTATAACGTGTTGAAGCCCAATCTAGAAGCAGAGATGCTTGCTGATTTAAAATCGTGTGAAAATATTAAAAGAGGTACACCAATGTTTTCCTTGATTATCGATGAGACCACAGATGTTTCATCTATATCGACGCTTGCAGTGGTAACGAAATATTACTCTGAAAAAAATCTCGAAGTAAAAACAAAATTTTTGACTTTGGTTGACTTGCAAGGGGCTGATGCACAGTCATTATTTGATGCGCTTTCCGGGGCTTTAACTAATTCTAACCTTAGTATTAAAGATGCTATTGGCTTTGGTGCTGACACTACTAACGTTATGTTTGGAGAACAAGGTGGTATTATTGCAAAAATAAGGTATGTTAATCCCCACTGCATATTCATTAAGTGTGTATGTCATTCCACTGCTTTGTGTGTATCTCATGCCAGTAAGCACAATATACCACGGGCTATTAACCAAATAGTACAAGAGGTGTACGGGTACTTCGCACATAGCAGTAAAAGACGTAGGGAATTTGTTGAATACCAAGATTTTGTTGGCACCGAAAAGCATAAGATACTAAAACATTATGAAATCCGTTGGCTATGTTTGCATGCATGCATTAAACGAATTTTGGAGCAATGGGATGCCCTCAAACTTTTTTTCAGACACAGTTTTTAGAAGACAAAAATATTTCGTCGGAATTCCTGTGTAACAGTTTGGCGGACAAGATATATAAACTATATTTTTATGCCTTGGATTATATATTGCACACAGTCAACAAACTAAACACCATATTTCAAGGAGATTATACAACAGTCCAAACGCGTTCAAAAACATTTCAGAGGTGTACGTTTGCCTTTTGAATTGTTACATGAAAGGAAACTTTTTGAAAACCGCAGATCGAATGTTGTGGACGCCGAGACGGGTTAGGTTGAATTAGGTTCGCAGTTAGGTGTAGGCTGAACCAGGCATTTTATATATTGTGTGAATGTGGGGCGAGGATGTCTTCTCGACTCGCCCGAAGGGCGAGGCGGGGAGGCGGCTTCTGGGCATTGGCCCATTTGCGCGGGAGCATCGCCGTCCGTTAAGACGGACGGGTCCTGGGCGGCGGAGCTCGGCTCCGGTGGTCGGGTCCGGGGTCTTCGAAGATCTTCCGTCGCCGGCGAGATCAAGCACTGCCGGGTGGGACTCCGTTGGGAGAAGCCCAGCAGGCGATGCTCAGCCGGCGACTCTTCGGTGTCTTGTCTGGGTCGTCTTCACGCCGCCGGCGAGGTCGAGCCCGACTGGCGGCCCCAGGGAGCGGGCCAGCGGGCGCCCATCAGCCGGCGGCGCCAGGGTAGAAGGTCCGAGGGGGGTGGCGGCCGCGGTGACGTCACTCGAGGAGCAGCGTCTGCGGCAGCCCGGCTTCTCGTCCCCGTCCTCGTCCCCAGAGGGCCACCGCGCGTTAAGCGCAGAGGTCTGCCATCCCTCTGAGGATGATGGGGACGGGGTTGTGGCCATCCTGGATGGCCACCAGGACCTCTTGGAGGACCTTGATGGCCATCGTGAGGACTTTGTCCTTCCCGTCTTGGGTTTCCGGGGCTCTCTCTCGCTTCGCCTTCTTCCCCTGGGTCGGGGCGGCGACCGCTGATAGAGAGGCCCCGAGGGCCACGGGCGCGGGCTGCCGCGCTCGTTGGGGTTGAGGCTGCTCCTCCGGCGTGGCGATCTTCTTGCACCTCTTCCGCCGGCGACGGCGAGGGGGCTTTGGGGCGTCCGGGCGGTTGGCGGCCGCCATCAGTGACCCGGCTGCATCCTGTTCCCCGGTGTCAGCTCGGGGAGGGGGAGGGGGCTCCGCGACGGCGATGGTGCGCGCCGTGGTGCCCGCCCTCTTGTTCCGCGTTTCCTTGCGGAACACGGGACATTCCGTACTGTTCGCCGTGTGTGCGCCATGGCAGTTGGCGCACGTCGGCGGGTCCTCCAGAGGGCGGCGGCAGCTCCGGGCGGCGTGTTCCTCGCCGCACCGCACGCAGGCTAACCGCCTGTGGCATTGGTGCGACGAGTGCCGGAACTGTTGGCACCGGTGACACTGCGCGGGTCCCCTCTTCCCGCGCCAGGCTTCGATCCGCACCCCCGGCATGTTGAGGAGTTCGCACACCTCATATATACCGGGGGTGGGGCTAGGGGTCCTCTCCACCTGGGCGAAGAAGATGCAGCCGGGCCTTCCGTGTCTCGCGTGGATGGGCCGCACGTACTCCACGCCGAAGCCACGCTTCTTTAGGTCCTCCATTATCGCCTCCGGGGCCGTGTTAACCGGCAGCCCTCTGATGGCCACCTTCAGGCTCCGTTCGGCGGGCAGCGAGTAAGAGAACCAGGAGATCCCGGACGATTTCTCCAGCTCTGTGAGGTAGCGCTGGATCGCCCGGTACTCCTGGTCCGACTTCGGCAGGAAACGGACGCCCTTGCCGAACGGGCGTGCGTTTGGTACATGGCCGAGGATTGCCCGCATCGCCTTGAAGTGCAAGGTCCAGTCCGGCAGGTTTTCGACAACCAGCGGCGGGTACCTCGGCTGCTTCGCAGGCGATGGGGCAGCTGCCGGTGGGGGCAGCGGAGGCGAGTTGGCGGCTCGTGGAGCGGGCTTCGGCGGGCTGGCGGCAGCGGCGGCGGCGGCGTAGCTGGGAGCAGCCACCGCGGTCGTGTCCATCGGCGAGGGCACGTCCAGCGGCGGCATGCCCCATACCGGCGGGCAGGCAGTGGGCGGCGTGGGCGGCCCTGGGGTCGGAGACGGCATGCGGGAGGCGGCGGGCTCGGCAGTCCTTGGCGGCGTCACGTCGATGCGCGGGGCCGGCGTGCGGATCGCGGCCGAGCGTGACGCCGCAGGAGGCGGTGCGGCGCTGGGGCGCTTCATCTTCGTCGCAGCCCAGGCGCGTGCCTCAGCGAGGGCGTGCGGCGAATTCAGAGGCGGGATCGGGTGGTCGTGGGTGGCGCGGCGGCTGGGTCCGGGGGCGGGGTCCTCCGGTCGCGGCGGCGCGGCGGGTGCTGGGGTAGGCTTCGCCGGCGGCAGGGGAGAAGGGCCAACCAGCGTGGCGCAGGCCTCCGCGGTGGCCTTGTCCTCGACCCTGATCCGTCGACGAGTGCTCAGCGGCTTGCCAGAGGGCCTCGTGGGCCTCCTGGCTGGTGGGTAGGCAGGCGGCGGCGGCATGGCGGCGGCGGTAACAGGGTGTTGTTACCGCCGGTGGCGATGGGCAGGTGCCTGGGGCGGGCGGCAGAATGGGTCGTACCGGGCGCGACCAAAAAGGGGGCAGTCTATCCGAGGCAGTGGTCCGAGCGCAGTAGATACCAAACAATCCATTGTGTGAATGTAGCGAACCCCTAAATGTGTTAGTCTAAGTTAGGTTCGCAGATAGCTGTATGCTGAACGAGGCCCTTTAAATATTATGTAACATGTGTAAATATTGTGTAAGACCAGTGGAATATTCCAGAAACATCTGTGATTGGTCGAACGGCTGGCCCGAATAGTATATAAGCCGGAACATTCTCTGTATTAGCATGAGCTTTCAGTTAGCTACTACACCACCCTGAACCTGGAAGAAATAAACAGCTATCAAGAACCACTGGAAGTTTGCATCACCACCTATACAGTCCACACCCCACTTAGTCTGGTCCTTCGAGCCGGATCCGAACGAGAGAATCACCTTCTGCACCTGAACGCGGACCTGGAGCAGCCCCCAAGCGGCCCTCGAACTTGGGCCTGGAGCTGCACCCCACTTAGTCTGGTCCTTGGAGCCGGATCCGAACGAGAGAACCACCTTCTGCACCTGAACGCGGACCTGGAGCAGCCCCCAAGCGGCCCTCGAACTTGGGCCTGGAGCTGCACCCCACTTAGTCTGGTCCTTCGAGTCGGATCCGAACGAGAACCTTCGGCACTGGACCTAGAGGAACAGTCCCTGAACCCGCTTCTGGAGCAGGCATCAAACGGCCCTCGAACCTAGGCTTGGCGCTGCACCTGAAGCGGAGCGGTCCCTGAACCCGCACCTGGAGCAGGCATCAACCGGCCCTCGAACCTGGGCTTGGCGCTGCACCTGAAGCGGAGCGGACCTGAACCTGCACCTGGAGCAGACATCAACCGGCCCTCGAACCTGGGCCTGGACTGCACCTGGAGCAGATTGGACCTGGAGCAGCTCGCGATCGGCCATCGAACCTGGGCCTGGAGCTGCACCTGGAAAAACTGTAAGTGAACCTAAATCTAAATCTGAACCTGCACCTGGAGCAGTCATCAACCGGCCCTCGAACCTGGGCTTGGCACTGCACCTGGAGCAGATTAGACCTGGAGCAGCCCCTGATCGGCCCTCGAACCCGGGCCTGGAGCTGCACCTGGAAGAACTGACCGTGGACCTGATCGGCCCCTCATCGGCCCTCGAACCTGGGCTTGGAGCCGCATCTGACCACTGAACCAGGACCTGGACCACCTGGACTTGGACCTGGACGACCTGGACCTGGACGACCTGGACTTGGACCTGGACGACCTGGACTTGGACCTGGAAGACCTGGACTTGGACCTGGAAGACCTGGACTTGGACCTGGAAGACCTGGACTTGGACCTGGAAGACCTGGACTTGGACCTGGAAGACCTGGACTTGGACCTGGAAGACATGGACTTGGACCTGGAAGACCTGGACTTGGACCTGGAAGACCTGGACTTGGACTTGGAAGACCTAGACCTGGACCTGGAAGACCTGGACTTCGACCTGGAAAACTTGAACTAAATCTGTGACCTGGAACCTTTGTTTATTATTGTAATACTGTCTGTCATTCTGAATTAAACGATACTACCCTTTTGTCTTTTAATATACGTAATTTAGAACAAAGAAGAACGAAGATCGAGTCCGTGAAGTCCGGGCTCAAAGGAAAAGGAAGAACCCGCTTCGAACTAGCTACCGTCGCAACTCCCACGACCATTCTTACAAAATGGTTGTCACTCGGAGCATGGGAGACCCTGCGGAGGACATCGAACGGGAACAAATGGAGGCTGAACAAGCGCGTCAAGAAGCACTCCGCGTCGAGATAGAGCGCCGGAGAAGGCTGCAAGCTGACCCGCCAGCATCGCCGTCTCTGACAATGCCTCCGACTGAAGACCGCGCAACCACTACCGGCGTGACTAACACCACAACGAACGTTGGTGCTACGTCAGAACTACTCGCCAGGGAACGTGAACGAACGTGCGCTATGTCACCGGCAGCGTCAGTGAGATCTACGGCAAGCGTTGTCACACGAAAGCGCCGCGCCGAGCTAGAGGCCGCCGAACATCTCGCGGCCTTAAAAGAGCAGCAGCTCCAACAACAGCTCCAAATCCAAACGGACCTGGTACAAAAGAGGCTCGCAGTCGAGATGTCAATCATCGAGGATGAAACGGACCAACCCCCTGTACATCCTGCACCTTCACCGGCAGAACAACGCCAGAATGTGGATGAATGGCTGCGAGCAAACCCACTGAACGCTCCACGAACTGAGAGCGGCGCTCAACCACACGAGCGCCAAGAATCACGAACTCTGCGTTTCGAGGAACCACCGAGACGCAGCAGATCTCCCACTCCCACCAGAACAAGGGGTTGGATGGAGCAACTAGCAACGGCGCTTGAGAAGATGGCCAGACCACGAGTTCGCCATACGGAACTACCGACGTTCTCGGGGTCACCGAACGAATGGCTACCCTTCCAAGCGGCTATGCGAGACTCCACGGAACTCTACCAGATCTCGTCGATTGAGAACCTACTTCGACTAAGAACTGCCTTGAAGGGAGCTGCACGGGATGCAGTGGCGACGCTTCTCTACACAGCGTCTGATCCCGAGACCATCATGAAAACACTGGAGCAGTGCTACGGACGACCGGAAGTCATAGTCGAACAAGCCCTCGCAGATATCAAGAAACTGCCTCGATTTGGGACATTGGCCAGCGAAATGAACACCTTCGCGGTCAAAGTTCAGAACATAACCTGCGTCTTGAAGAACATAGACAGACGCGGCTATCTCTACAACCCGATGCTGGCTCGAGAGGTGCTCGACAAAGTCAGTCCGCACACCAGGAGCTCTATTTTTGAATCACTCGTACGAGTCGTATCGCGTCGAGCGCTCGATTTCTACTGATTTTCGTTCGACATCTGAAATTCCGTATTTTTGAATCACTCGACTGCAACGAATGGGCCTTACCACTACCACTCATCTCGCATGGCGATCGGTAGATTAATTGTCAAAAAACGATAAATGTGTGTTGGTACTGTTTGTCATTCTGTGTCAACAATCAAAAAAGGTTGACAGTATGTAGTGTTTTGTTTGTAACAAAAGAAAGATTTTTTATTTAAACAGCCAATAAAACAGTGTTTTACGTTCCGTTTCTGTTACGGTAGTTTCCGGTTTTTTTAATTTCTGCGTGGAATGGATAAAATACAATACTTCAAATTGTACTGGCAACACTTCAGGCGAACGATTCAAAAATACGGAAAAACGACATCATGCGACTTAGAAGACGAGTGTGACTTAAGTCGCATTCGACGATACAATTTCATACGAGTGATTCAAAAATAGGTCTCCAGGTCTCGATGGTGCGACTACGCCGCTGAAGTCGACGTCACCTCAGATCCCGAGATCGTCGTTCTGTCTCGCTTCCTCATGAGGCAGACCGGGCGCTGCGGTACGCATACACGCCGACTCCTAGCGCCGCACCGCCTGCCAAGAAAGAGCAACGACCCGTCGTGACCCCGAAGAAGAAGTCAAGCGCCATCTACACCGTCGTGGAAACAAGCGAGGAGATCGACCGATGCCCGAAATGCGAACAAGTTCACACGCTACCTCTGTGTTCGAACTTCAAGAAACTTACCATCGGCCAGCGCTGGGACTTCGTACGAGAGAAATGTATATGCTTCAGATGCATCAAAAGCAAGCATCAGCGAAGGTCCTGCAAAGCTAAGCCCTGCGATGTGAATAACTGTCATCGCCCACATCATCCGATGCTGCATCAAGATCCACCTGCAGCACCAATGCCGTCTGAAGCAGTACTGTCGGTAGCAACCACTAACGCTACCGACTCACGATCTGTGCTGCTGAAGATGTGCCCAGTTGTCATCGTTGGACCACGGGGGGAGATGAGTACATACGCACTGCTGGACGAAGGCGCTACCATAACGCTCGTCGACGAGGACTTGGCGCATAACATCGGAGCAGATGGGCCGCCACGCCCACTGAACCTACAAGGCGTCAATATGTCCCAGCAAGAAGGAGAGAGCAAGATGGTTACCGTGCAACTGAGAGGTAAGCACAACAGCGCGCTACACGAGCTACGAGCGCGCACGATCAAGAACTTAAGGCTTCATCAACAATCCATTCCAGAGACACTGCTGAAGCATGAGCATCTTCAAGATCTGCTGCAAAGCGAGGTGTGCTACGAACGAGCACGTCCAGGCATCTTGGTGGGGACAGACCACTGGGAGCACATTGTCTCACGCGAGTTACGTGTCGGCAGGCCAAATGAACCGGCTGCCTCTAAGACAGAACTCGGTTGGGTGATTCATGGGACCTTGCCAAGCAGCGTGATCTACTCGAACGAGAACGTATTGCACGTCTACGCGCCCGAACGGCGCACCGAACCCGATCTAGACGAGCAGAACGAGCGAAACGATCGCAGCCTTCATGAACTACTCGAGGCACACTTTCGTATAGATGCTCTCGGCGTTGCCCTCAAACCAAGAGTGAACAGCGCTGATCAACGAGCAACCTTGATTGTCAAACAGACAATAAGGAAGATCGACAGTGGCTATGAAGTCGGATTGCCATGGCGAAACGACGACACGAACATGCCACCGAACTACAACCAAGCCTTCCGTCGACTGCGGAAGATCGAACATAAGATGGACGCCGACCCTGACTTCGCTCAAGAGTACACCAAGCAGATGGAGAACCTGCTGGAGAAAGGCTATGCGGCACCATGCGACGGCTCCGAGCGAACAAGTGCCGTCCGCTGGTTCCTGCCTCACTTCGCCGTGCAAAATCCCAACAAACCGGGGAAAACACGGCTGGTGTTCGATGCGGCAGCCAAAAGTCACGGTGTGAGCCTTAACGATCATCTGCTAGAGGGACCGGACCTGCTTCGTTCCCGTTCCGAGAAAAACGGATTGCTGTCACCGCCGACGTACAGGAGATGTTCTTGCGCATTAAGATCCGGGCTGAAGATCAACCCGCGCAGCAATTCCTATGGAGAGGAGATAACAGAACCGACCCACCTCGCCTCTACAAGATGAAGAGCCTGATCTTCGGTGCAGCGAGCTCCCCGTTCATAGCTCACTACGTGCGCAACCACAAAGCACACCAGCATGCGCAAACTCATCCGCGCGCGCTGGAGGCCATCACGCAGAACCATTACATGGATGATCTGGTGGCGAGCTATGACGGCGAAGAGGAAGCGCGATGCAGCATCGAGGAGATCCGAGCGGTGCACGCCGCTGCTGGATTCACACTGCGAGGATGGAGCGCAAACTGTAGAGAGGTGCTGCTCGACGTTCCAGCCGATCTACATGCGACAACTCCTGTACAACTGGGGGGAGAAGAGCTGAGCAACAAGATACTGGGGCTCTTCTGGAACAACGAACGAGAGGTCCTGCCTACAACTAGAGACGACTGGCTGCCTGAACCTGGTCGTTTCTCTAAGGTGCGAACTACCGCCCGTGTGCCGGCATTCACTAACAAATGCCGGCGCAGAGCCGACTCGGATAGAGCACCAGCACATCGAAAGTGGCGAACAGGCACCTATCCGGGCCCAGACGGTGGAGTACGAGTGGTGGACGTCCGAACGAAGACAGGAGTCTTTAAACGTCCTGCGGGCCGACTCGTCGTCCAAGAGAAGGAGGCTACGCGTACTGCGCCGGGGGGAGGAATGTTGTGGACGCCGAGACGGGTTAGGTTGAATTAGGTTCGCAGTTAGGTGTAGGCTGAACCAGGCATTTTATATATTGTGTGAATGTAGCGAACCCCTAAATGTGTTAGTCTAAGTTAGGTTCGCAGATAGCTGTATGCTGAACGAGGCCCTTTAAATATTATGTAACATGTGTAAATATTGTGTAAGACCAGTGGAATATTCCAGAAACATCTGTAATTGGTCGAACGGCTGGCCCGAATAGTATATAAGCCGGAACACTCTGTATTAGCATGAGCTTTCAGTTAGCTACTACACCACCCTGAACCTGGAAGAAATAAACAGCTATCAAGAACCACTGGAAGTTTGCATCACCACCTATACAGTCCACACCCCACTTATCCACTTTCTATTGATCCAAAATTCACCGTAAACTTTTTGCCTCTAAAAGAAATATATTTTGGCGTTAACGTGGGCAATGAAATCGCTCGCTTATCCGCGGATGCGAGTATGAAACCTGGAATCCAAGCATTCCTTCAAAGAATGCAAACATTCCTGATGGAACTTTGCAATCAACTAAAAATGCGTTTGCCACTGAACAATATTTTTAAAGAATTACAGTTCCTTGATCCTCAGAATGTTGTTTACAAAGATTTTGCATCAATTTCAAACGTTGCTCAGAAATTTCCCAACTTTATAGACGAAAACAACATTCAAATGCTTGATGACGAATTAAGACAAATTAAGTTTGACTCAAGTGTAAGCGATTTGTTGGAATCGGGTGGAAGTAGCACCAGCACAAATATGAGTGTGGACAAATTTTGGGTAGCCGTTGGGAAAATGCGTGATGCTAAAGGGGCCGCAAAATATCCCAATATACCTAACTAATTTTTCAAAGGCTCTTCTAAGTTTGCCAATGTCAAACGCTTCGTGCGAAAGAATATTCTCCCAGGTGAATTTAAATAAAACTAAAGGAAGGAACAGGTTTATAAACAAACACGTGTCGGCTATCATTACGGCAAAAGAGGGAATAAAGGAACACGGAGACTGCATATCTTTTAAACCCACAAAAAATATGTTATCAAAAATGTCTTCAAAATCAATGTATATAGAAAATGAAAATGAAAATTTTGAGGCAAACGTAGATTAATTGTTAATTTTAGTCTACAAAATTAATTATAGACACAATTACGCACAAAAGACGTATAATTTGCTCCTGCATTACGCGCACCAAATCCTGAATGATTCTAATCATCTAACTGTCAAATTAATATGGAATTTTGATAGTTAGACGATCCCAAGTAGCGTAAAAGTCGCAGATTTTTTTCCGATTTTTCGACCAAAAATTTTTTTTTTGCCATTTCGCCTTCCGAGATAGCCCAAACGGCGATAAATCGTCCCATCTGGCAACACTGATTTGTATAATCTGTGAACGTCAGCAGTGCAGCACAGATTAATTGGTAGCGAATCCGAGTTGTTCCTCTCGAGTGTCTGTCGAGTCTCGATTGTTTGAACTTTTTGACGACTCTCGATGATTAAACCTCGTAGTCGAATGGGACAATTCTTTTTTTGTTCGAACAGGTATAACGTCCCATTGGCCCCATTTTAATTTGGTGAAGATCTGATGGAGACTTGCAGAGATGGAGAACGGAACTCTTCAATGGACAGCAGTAAATAAGCCCTATTGGGGCCTATCCTTTAGTAATATCCGTATGTTTCATAAAATAGCGTAAAAGTAGTCCCAAGTTAATTTGGTGATGTTCTGGTTAGGAATTTCGGAGATGGAAATTTAGAACATCAAATTTTAAAGCAACGAATTAAATAGGGTAAATTATGGTTATAAGAGACTTATTTATTTTTCTCCCGCTCCCCCACTAAAAATTGAAATATATATTTTTTTAAATAAAAACCGACTTCGAAACACTACAGCACTGAAAAGTTAGAAATAATTTCTACAATACCTACATGTATAAATACTTCTACTTCTAATTATTTAAATTATTTCTAACTTTTTAGTGCTGTAGTGTTTCGAAGTCGGTTTTTATTTATTATTTAAAAATTTTTTTGACTATTAAGAAAAAAAAGTGGTTCCGACGGACTGTAAATGGCGCTAAACTGACTACGTTACTAGCCATGCGTTCCGTTCCGATTTGCGACTTTGAGCGATCATGAGCAAATCGGAACGCACTACAGATCGACGTCAATCGAGCGAGTCGGCGGATCAAAAAAAAAAAAAAGAATCATCAAAACATAATGGTTCTTACTCTAGACTGGACACCAATGTTCGACATTACCTTAAATCTCGCATTTTATATCAAACACAAACAGTCCTAAATACCTAGATGACAGCGAGTGGCTCGATGGTTAACGACTAATGATAACGTGGAGTTTGTAGGACTGAGGAAGAGACCACCATGGCGTGAGTGGATGCAACGACTAATGAATGTTGATGAATCGAAAGAGGTTTGTCAGAATCATGGCAAGTGGTACACCCTGGGGCCTAATTATGGGCACCCAAATCCTGAGCGATTCCAATCGTGTAACTGTCAAATTAGTTTAGAATCGTTGAGGATTTGGTGCGCGTAATATAGGAGCTGGTGTCTGCCTTCCCCTCGCCTTCCTTGTTTAAAAAAAGCGCGTCAATATTGGAATCAACTGAAAATAGAAAATACTTTGTACAATCGTTTCGATTGTTCGAACATTTCGGACGTGCACATCACTACTAATAGTACAGTCGAATACAGTAGAACAGGTCAAATTTTTGTTGCAACGTCTAGCGTCTCCCGCAGGAACGTAGAGGGTAGTGATTATATAGGTACTCTTTGGTAGAGGGAACCCGTGGTGATTGATGTTGTCGACTGCACATACGTCAAAAAATTCCCCACAGACTAAAAGGATTACGTAAACTACCTATGTAGGTTACTCTATGTTGTTTACATTTTTTTTGACGTTTGAATTTAATGTAAATCTCGCTTCAATTCAACAAAGTTTTACTGAATTAAAATGAGATATTTGCCGTTAATACGGCCATTTTCTATGGCTTCGCCGCAATCTATTGCATTTCTAGAGGAAATGAAGCAGAATTTTATTCCTACTACCACCTTACAGAAGACGCTGCTATCGTGTGGATCAGCAGCTATTGCTCTCCTCAATCCGCACAGAGGCGATATGATTGCCTGTTTGGGGGAAGTAACTGGAGAAAGTTCGCTGCGTTACATGCGCCAGAAAATGTTAGAAACCTCAGAAGGCGCGGAAATATTAAGAGAAATGCCTCGTATCAATTCACATACTGTTTCGTTTGAGCAACTAGGTAATATGCGAAAAAATACACTTGGACGAGTTTACGCAGACTTCATGAGGGATAACAAAATAACAGCAGACTCCAGGCTGCCCGTGCAATTTATCGCAGACCCAGACTTAGCATATGTTATGCAAAGATATCGAGAAGTCCATGACCTTGTTCACGCATCACTGTTTATGAGGACAAATATGTTGGGAGAAGTGAGTAATAATTGCCAACTACAGTGCCCCTACTTAACCTCCTTGGACTACCTGGGTGAACCATGAGAAGAAGTACCATGAGTTAACAATGGCTTACCTCAACATTGAAAAGCCCTAACTTTATATTGGTGACACTCCACCTTAGAATTTTTGTGTTGGCCATATGTCATAGATATCTTTAGATACCTAACTGAAAGCTATGTCTTGTTTAGGTCGCAGTGAAATGGGTGGAAGGCATCCAAACCCGGCTCCCCATGTGCATCAGTGGTGGCATTTGGGGTGCTGCTCGTCTCATGCCTAAGCACAGACAGCTGTATTTGAAATGCTATTTGCCATGGGCTATCAGAACTGGCAATAATGCCAAGTTTTTTCAAGGTACATTATCTAATATTATAAAAATCTCAATTATCAAACTCCTCTGAAATGGTTTTAACAATTTGTATTGAATTTTTTTGTGTATATTAGGTCTCAGAATATGTTGTAGGCTAATTAATATGGCAAAACAAGGCTTGCCGAGTATAGTGACATATAATTTTTAAGCCAACTAAGCTGACATTCTACTCCGAGAGGATGCAGGGGTGGTTGATAATGCAATATATCCCAGGCAGTGATTGATCATTTAAGTGTAGGTAGAAGTTGCCACTAGACACTGTTTGTCCGTTTAAGTATGTGAAATCATATGATGTAGATTTAAAAGGCATACAGTGGTCTTATTTATAAAAACATGATTCCTGAAAAGGTCGTTTGAAAGGAACTTCTCAGAGACAGTTTAAATAGTAAAGGGAAAGACTGAAGGACCGATTATTTAAAATCCCTCTGAGGAGTGTTTTAGAGCAATCATATTTTTATAAATAATACCATATGTATCAATTCGAGAGCTCACAAAAAGGTTGAGTCTTAAAGATTTACTGAGTGAATAAGCTAAGTACGGCCTAGGCAAAGTTTAGTAATTCTGTAATACTTTTTGTATTACAGCATAAGGAACTTACTTCCAACTTAGATTGGAGTGACATTGTTTTTAAACATAGCAAAACTTAGATACCTATTTTTTAGGATTTTACAGGTCTCATAAAATATAGTTACTCTGATAATAAAAAACTGTTTAGATTCAGTTTTTACATTGAATTCTAAATGTTTTCTTATTCTTATAAGAAAACGCACATAAACATTATTTTACAACATAACTCATAAACACTTCATACTTTATAAAGCATTATGTTTGTGACTACAATTACTTCACCAGCTTATATTATTAAAAAATACCACGATTATTTATTTTTTAACATGGCCTCACCAATGAGATTAAAGCATATTTTTGTGAAAGTTCTTCATTACTGTACTTCGCTCAGGCCAAGCAAAGTAAAGCAATACATACTTAGCTCAGGCTCAAGATAATACCCAAGTATATTCCACACACAATTAGAATGGGACTGATCTTTGTTTGACTCTAATATGTAATATTTAATCATAGGTAGATAGTATTTTAACTTACTCAGGAATAATATTTCTTTTCAGGAATATATTTTGAAAAGAGGTGGGACCAAGATATTGTAGAGTTCCATGCTGAAATGAACATCACCAAATTATAAAAGACCAGCTAATTTGATTTTAAGAATAATTTTATGTTGTTTTCAAACTAAAACTTTCGTAAGCACTACACCTTAATAACTTAACACCGGATAAACTTACCTACTTGTTTTTTTGTCGGAAAAAAAGTAAATTTATCCAGTGTAAAGTTAATAATAATTTTATGTTGCATGATTATTTAGACTTTATAGATAATAATCATGTTTGTGTTTTGAGATACAATTCAGAAATAAAAGTGCAATATAGCCATTTGTTTAGAAATTAAAAGTATGGAGGTTCAGTTAGGATACATAAAACTTTCAATTTACAAAAACAACTTTTATTTATTTCTCATACATATTTATAAATACAATGTATCACTGTCATAATTGGTCTGGAACCATTTATTGCTTAAATACCACAAGCTTCGAAAATATCATTAAAAAAGAGAGTCTAATGGATACCAAGCTTATTTGCCTACAAAGTGCCTCACAAATATTGGCCAAATTTAACTAATCAGAAATCACAGATGAAAATCTTTTGTTCCAAAAATCATTTGAATGTACAAAAGTGTCTATGATCCTGTCAAACCAAGAAAAAAAATGTGATAAGGTCTTGTACTCATGGATGTAATAATTATTACATCCATGCTTCTACTTGATACAATCTGTGGTCATGATAGACAGCCCTTACTTCCGTTCTACCAAATGAGAGCTTATTCATGAGGCGCACTCTCCAGGATAAGCTTAAAAATACGAAATTCCTGAAATATTTCACAACATATTTTCTTCTATGACCTTTTTCAGATTTATATTTTTCGAAATAACTACTTAAATATATTTTTTAAAGCTATTTTGCAGCCACAGGCAAATCATTTTCGCAGAATATTAAGTCTATATATAACACATGGTATGAAATCGCCGTGTGGGGGCGGATTAAGGATAGCGTGACTCCATTTCCTCCCGTGGATGTCGTAGAAGGCGAAAGGAAATCAATTACGAGCAGCGTCTTCCTGAGATTCCAACCGCATACTGCGATCGCCAACCGGCCATTATGGCAAAACCCCTCATGGTTATGAAAACCGTGAGGGAGGCCTATGTCCTGCAGTGGGCGTCAAAGGGCTGATGATGAAAACAATTCAAAAGTCGTAGAACAAAAGTTGTTGTAAATAATAAACTGTAATAGATGTGTTTTAGAAATTGCGCATTTTCTTTTAATTTTTTCTTGATACTTCTCTTATAAAACAGATTGCCTTCGCTTTTGAGTCTCAGCAGAAACAAGATAAAGTTACAACAACATCTCGGAGCTGCGGCCGTTACTGTTATGGAGCGGCGTGGTCTGGTTGCCCACACGAGCCGTCCATTCGTACCACACACGGCGAGAGCTCACGCAGCGCCAGAAAGCCGCCGTAATGACGTCACCTTTCTGCACACGTAGAGGGGTCTGAAATTAAATGAAACTAAAGGTAAGCCAAAAGGAAAACTAAAGGAAGAAACGATTGAGAAACCTAAGGGAGTGGCCTGAGAATGCAAGTCCTGCCGAGCTCTTCTGCCTTGCGAGAGACAGAGATTTTCAGAGCTGACTTCCAACGTTCGCTAGTCGGAGAGGCATCATAAGAAGAAGAAAGGTAAACGTGGAAAAACAAAGTGAGGCCTATCAGTGGGTGTCACGAAAACGGCCGAATCTGAACTAATATTATAAACGTGAAAGTAATTCAATCTGTCTGTTTGTTATGTTTTCACACCGCAAACACTGAGCCCCAAATAGATTGTATGCAGAATTCGTTGAATTTTTGTAGGCAACCAAACTTAGACTAATTTCTGGTCCTGCTTCTAGCAGACGGGTTCATTTGTTTTTATTTAAAGATTTTTGAAGGCTTTTCACTAACAGCATAACTGCTGACGTACGCTAGTGACACTCGCTTCGTCAAAACCGTCATTTGTCAAAATCGGTCCAACATTTTGCCATTTGGTCATAAAGAAACATAAATACGCGCGCCCTCTTTTGCTTTTCAGTCGGGTAAAAAACAAAACGCTTTTTTATATATCACTAGAGTGCCTACTAAAGAGTTTCTGCTAAAGAAATATAGAAAATTGCAAAACTCGTTTGCGTATTGGGCACTCGGCGGACAAAGCATTGTTTAATGCTATCTCTAAGAACGTAACTCCACCAGCTGTTAAATTCAATGTTCTAATTAATTTTAAATAACACAGACGCAACGTGCGTTGATACAGCAATGCAACTTCTACAAGTGTAGAATATGTAAAACAGTAACCTTGATAGGAATGAAGACCGGAAACCACGAGATCATCCCGGGGCTGTGCGTGGCAGGGACAATGCTGATCATCTCCTTGCCAAACAGCTGACAATCGAAGTAGCCGCCGAAACCGTGCATAACGTTGTCTTTTTCCACTTGCCACGTGAGAGTGGCGCAGCGCCGGTTGTCTGGCAACGGCAGGTCCCTGTGGTCGCGTACTTCGAGGCCTTCGTGATCCATCATTCCCTTGGACGGGTGGTCAAATGTGAATAATGGCTGGAAACAAAAAAAAAACAAACTATTGGGATGCTTTCGCAGCGTGTTGGGGGTAGTACAAGCCTTGAAGACTGAGTAGTGTTTAGATGAGACATTTTCCATTGAAGACACACTGACGCGCATTCGCGCGGTAGATGTGCGAAATACCGCGTATGTTGCATGTCACTCTATTACTCTGCATACTATTGACTCATCTCATGTCTTTACCACAAACATTTCACAGCTCAGACTATGTTTCGCTACAATATCGCAGAAATTAGAAAACATCTCCGACATCGCCGAGTGCACTAATATCGCCGGTATACACGACGATACGTGTATCATCCGAGCAGTTAGTGTAGCTCATTCCGTACAAACGCACTAAGGCCGATTTGCACTCGCAGAATGGAACGTATAGGTGGTCATACCGTTTCTATATCTATCGTCATTTAAATCAACTTTTGTATGAGTAATTTTAGTTAAATGCTGTTTAAGCCACATTTAAGAGTGGTGCAAGTCTGCCTAAGATTCTTAAAAACCTACATTACCATACAAGAATAATTAAACAATGTTAATTTTTTTTTTCTGAACGCGCGACGGCCATCTTTGCTCGTTATTGGCACAGAGAATATAATCACTATTATTGGCGTCTTTTCCGGTAATTTCAGTCGACAAAAACTACAAATATTCTAAAAAATGTGGTATTCTCGTGTTATTGTATATAAAAAACACGACAGTAAGTATAGAACGGTGTCACCGTGTGTTATAAAAAATTTTTCAGATTATAATTCCGACAATGTATATCTTTGATTTTGTCGAAACGAAAAAGTCTATGGTGTGGTGTCGATGCCCTCGCCAATTTTTAGTACCTATTCAGTTATCGATCAAAGTACAGAACAGAGCAAATAAGTTAGAATTGCCCTAGCGTGTATTTTGTACGGGAACCGCTGCCTGTCGCCGCTTCAACCCCCACCGTTCTTTACGACTACAAATCTAAGCAATAGGCACGCAGGCTTATACATGTTTGCGTGAGTCGAAGGCCACGAAAGCAAGCGTTGCAATTGGCCAATGCAGTCACACCAATGCAACTTTTGATGTGTGCGAGCGCCTATACAAACAAGCATTAGGGATTGACAAAAAGTTAAAAGATATCGATATTTTGAACTTTATGTTGGACCAAGGACTATTTAAAGACAGGAGTGATCATCGCCATACTTTGAAGCGTAGTTCGAAATTTAGTTACAGAGTGAATCTAAATGACGCTACTAGTTATCTAACGAGAGTACTTTAACGAAAACGTCATGTCATCACGTCTTCATCTTTTTCTTTTAGTTAATTTAGTTTTAATCGATAAGTGGTTGAGGTCAAACACGCAAGATGGCGCTCGCTCGCTCGCACATTTTTTGCAGAAAGCACTTACGTTCCTTGTTATGCAGATGGCCCGAGTTTATTTTGCTTTTAATAATATTTGGAATAATAATAAGTGGAATTTTTAGCCTCTAAATAGGTTTTTATAATTGTCCTCAGCACGGGTTAGTGCAACAAAAAATAATATAATGAAATAAAAAAGTTACTTTCAAAGATGCGTCGAATAGACAATATGTTAAATAAACTGATAATGCTCATATATTTTTTTAATTTCAATTTATGAAAGATAATGTTCATTTGATTTGCGTAATGCGGACAACTTTTTCTTGTGATATTGCACCCGATTTTAAATACTTATTTCCTGTTTTTTTTTATAACATGGCACGGTGAGCCAGAGGTCGCGGGTTCAAGTCCCGGCATAGGTGGAATTTTTAGCCTCTAAATAGGTTTTTAAAATAGTCTGATACAGAATAAATGTTTACTTGTTATTACGTTCAAGTTACTCTGGTCACAAGATTCTACTACAAAACTCAGATATGGCTGATAAGGATGTTTTTATCAGTGGAGAAACCCTGTTGATTTTTAACAGTTCTATTATAGTTGATAGATCGCATAAGCTCCGAATCCTACCAACCCATATATTTTACGGATTGATCTATCTATCCTTTATATATTTGTACTTACCTGCAAATTATGTTATTGTCCTAACTTCAAAGAATTGGGGTAAAATTTAATTACTCGTAATATTGGGTCTGTGGACATCTATTGGAATATTTTAGATTAGTAAATACCCAGCTTTGTACTGTTTTGTATTACACACACATATAGGTAACTGTGAATCATCTCACATTCGCGTCCGCTACCACCAGGCGATAACAAATACGTCTCAAACTCAAAATTCAAATAACGCACAGAATTTAATAGCCGCGTTTTACCTGAAATAAAATTCCTGCCTGTGGTTTTCGAAACAATGACAAGCATGAATGCCGTCGCGCGTTCAGAAATCATTACGCGCAAGAAGGCCTGGTTGGTAAAGAGTGCCACAGAGTAGCAAAGTGCGACGATTAGGGTTCAAGCAGCATCGACTGGCACGGAAAAGGAGGTTGCCTATCTCAAACTCAAAGCTTCAAATACAGTAAGTATTTAACAAGCGTTTTATTCCAGGTAAAACGACGCTATTATTGTTTTTAGCACTGATACTCACCTTCGTCTCGCCAATGTCGTGGATATTCTGCATGTAGACGACCCACAGGGTCTCAAGGTTCTTCCGTTGCTGGTCTTGCATGCCGGTACCGGCGGCGCCTTTCGCTGCCGCCCACAGACGCGGCGAGCTTATCGGCGCGACGTGCGACGTATACGAGCACGGGATCGAGATGCCGTCCGGCTTCAACAGGCCGGCAGCGCCGTCCAGGCACTCTGGTGACAGCTCGTTGTCGCCCCAGGAGCCTGGCCGTACGACAATAGGCGTTATTACTAACGGCACATCGTTACAGTCGAGACCGGGACGCAATCAATTGTAGAACATGTAGACTCTAAACCTAAACGCAATGAACCGTCAAAATAGACTTAATTTATGGGGACGTCGCGGAGTATAGGTTTCGTTTTCGTGGCATATTAGAGTAATTCAATTTAATGTCATACCATATTGTAGCAAGATCTTAAATTTGCTTTTCTGTGTATTTTCTGTCAAATAAAGATGATTAAGCGGGATTTATTGAAAGTAAATTATGAGTTCTGTAGAACTAGCATATAGGTATCTAAAACCTAGCATGCCAGTTTTGTGGTTCTCTGCCTTTTTGCAGAAACATTTTTAGCCGATTTTCATTTGGCAACTAACGTTTCGAAGAATATTATTTTGCGGGATAATCATTTGCCAACTTTTCTTATTATTTTTTTTATTTCCCAACCTCGCAGTTGCCAACTGTTTGTTTGGTTTGCTTTTTATAATGACATTTTTTCAAAATGCCAACTTTTAAGTAGCGTATGTTTTACTTAGCGTAATATTCATTCAGTTGTTTATTGTATACCAAATGTTGCATTAAGTTTCGTTAAGTAACTTATGTGGGTTTGAGCTATTAATAACCTAAAGGTTAGGAAAACCTAGTAAAATGGATAGAATTTTCCTAGCACTCGCCGGCCGCTGCCGCGGCACGCTCGCTTCGCTCGCTCGGCTCGTGCGTGTGTTGGTCACAGTTCTAACCTCAGAACACAAAAATAAGGAGAAGTGTTATAATGGCCCGTTTGCTAGAAAACCGATGTCGCCACTTACTCACACAGCTACATTGTCCTCATAATCTCTATTTGATTACAACATAAACAACCGGCTCACTATTCGCTGTTTACACAAATGAAACAGCCAATGAGAAGAGCAGCACAACATTAGTGATGGGGACGAAAAAGTACATTATCGATTATACTTAAAAAAAATCGTACATCGTACAAAAACTTTTTTGTACATTGTGTCGATTTTTTTCTTGCCATCTATACCTAAATAGTAACTAATTATTTCTCTACGTCGCGTAGTCTGTAACTACTTTATTTTGTTGTAGTAATCCTTAGCAAAAGGCTGCCTAAGCTTTTATTTTTACAGGCTTTGCCTACCAATGTGTTAATTCCTAAATATGTCAGTTTTGTTCATACCTACCTATCGTATAATTCGTGAATTCCGTTTCATCGTAAATTCTAATCATACAATTATTGTAAATGACAAAGTTTAGAGAACATTTGCTGAGTTACCTACAAAATATAGGTATGCAAAACCTACATAGGCGACGAAACGACGTTGGCTGTGCCGCGCCGCTTGAATATAATTCAAAACATATCGCCTGCGTAATTTTTGTTTGAAGCGGCAAGATACCTGCGCCTTGCCTTCACCTTATGCGCGTTTTTGTATAGCGCACACCTTAAAAAATCTAGAACTACTTATTTTAACTCGTGAATTAATGAGCAGTGACTGGTAGATGTTTCTGAGTTTGGATTAAAATTTTCATTGCCTTGGTGGGTGACAACTGTGATGGGTACATAAAAAACATTCTCAATAATATCACATAAATAATATTTTTATTACATTAGGTAGTAAGAACTCAAAGGGCCGGTTTCTGAATTGAGAATTTCACTAAGTAAAAACATAAGTAACGTTCTGTCACGCTCTTTTGTGAAAAATTCGAAGAGACAGCACTACAGTTAACCATTTACTTAGCGAAATTCTCAATTCAGAAACTGGCCAAAAGAAACTTGTGAAACATAAACTTAAAGAAACTTTCGAAACACATTTACATTAAAAAGATAACATCATCATCCGACTGAGATCCTGCAAAGAATATTTTACTGTTCCCTTAAAAGGTAAATATTTATTTAGAACTTGTCACTTGTTGACATTGTTCAATGTTTTGCGTGATTTATTTTTTCGAGGTTTTTCTTCAATCGACATAAATCTACCAGTTTCTGGGCCTTCGGCAACTCGTTGCTGTATCTAAAATACAAAAAGTATGCATTTGTAAAAAATCTAATATTTTTTTATTTATACAGGGCCATTTATAAGTTACCACAATTCCTGAAACACGTCAATTAAAGTAAGTCATTTACAACAATTTTGGTTTACGACTTTTGAAAACTCGATGTTATATTTTCAACTTTGTTCATATGATTTTTCGATTTTCTAGTCTGTGGCGGCGCTATATGACCGATAAATTATTTGTTCAATCGAATGGACATTCCTCTATGCCTGACAATTATTTACAGGGGTATTTGACATTAGCAGCATTTTTCGACAAAAAAATATCCGTTACTTCCAAGGGGATCTAAAATAGTAAATAAATTATGAAATTATTAAAAACATTACCTGGTCACCTGTTATTTCTTCAGGAACGCATGTTTCAACAGTAACAATATCCGAAACTTTCTAATACGGATCTAAAATAGTAAATAAATTATTAAATTATTGAAAACACTTCATTTACTTTATTTTAAATTAATCGAATTTTAGGCTCATAAAATAGTATAAGAATATTATTTAGTACCATACCTAGTCGTAATTTTGGAAGTCTGGACGAACGAGTGTAAATGCGACGAAGTATCGATACTTAATCAGTTTGGAAAGAAAGCAACTACCCCATCACTATGACTCCCGCTGACACCTACTGTGACTTTGACAGTTCACGGCAAATACATGCGGCCGTACCACGAAACATCGCAATTCATCGCATGGAACAATAGGTAGTTTCGCGAGACGGTCCATTGCGGGCTTGCTTTTCCATGTTAGAAAACCTCTACGAAAATTCTACATAAAAACAGCAGTGGAGTAAACCCGACGATATAAATACGTCTCATTTATGTTCTTAGTACTGGAATGCATATTGCACAGGAAAATTATTATAATTATGATTTTTCGTAGTTTAAAGATGGATATAGTGAGTAAAATAGGCTTACCGGTGAAAACACACTGCACTGTTATTTGAATAGCATGTATCACTTCGATTTCTGTAGGTAATCAGGCATTTTTCACATATGTTACGGCGATAGCGGGCGCGAGGCGATTGACGGCCATATTTAAAAGTTTCGCCGAGGTTAGCCCAACCGGGCTAACGTTGAGCGACAGTGCCACGCCCATATGGCACTTCTCCTTCTTTTTGTGTTCTGAGGTTCTAACCTAACCTAACCTATAGGTTTGCAAAACCATCTATTTACGAAAAGGGAACTGTTTCACAGACGAAACGTTATTCATCTAATAGTTGTTTGGCCTAGTAAAAGATTTGAAAAATAATAAATACCCAAAACGTTTTGTTTCATTATAAAAATCAGCTTAACAACAATCATACCAAATGAAACGTTGCCGTACAAAAATTTGTAAATCGTTTGTTGTCAAAGTGAAAAATAGGTGAAATGTTGGTTGGCAAGTGATAATCAGCGTAACAATTTTCTGCGAAAAGGCAGGATCCCCAGTTTTGTATCTAAACTTTGTAATTATTAAAAAGGACGTCGCTGGCCGAAGGTTATGTTTGAAAGCCGATTATTCTGGTACAGAGGACTGAACAAATTTCAAACTGTATGTACTTTGGTAGAACAAATACAGCTCTAAGGCCTCTATAAGCTAGTTATCCAATAGGGCATGGTCAATCGCTCGTAAAGCGCTCAAATAACATTATGTAAACCCTGACATTTTGAAAAATATAAATCTGAGAAAATAAGGAACGAATGTCGTTGTATAACAAACTCGGAGTGCTTCGGGAATTGCGCATGTTAAAAATAATCCTATATTAGGAATGGCGAACATTTACGGATCCACGTGCCATTTTTTCTAAGAAATGTTTGATGAGGCCATAGACCATCAAATAATTTTGACATAGGGTTTGTTGATATTCAAAGTGAACTTTCTTGCTTTCTCGATTGGTACGAAAAATATTTTTTGGTTCGCCATCCCTGCCCTAGATGTAGTTCGGTTGGACCTGAGATTTCCGCACTCACCCTCATAGTTGGGCCATTGCACGTAGCAAGCGCTAAGGTATGTAAATACCTGAAGCTAGGAATTCCTCACGATGTTTTCTTTCACGGTTAGTGAGCGGTATTGCTACTTAAATTTCACAATAGTACGTAACTCAGCAAACAAAGTCATTGGTACATGCCAGGATTCGAAATCACGACCTCCTGAATCAGAAGCCGGCACTCTACCGCTCCGCTACCACCGCTCTGCCTTAGATGTATGTATGTAGTATACCTTACCCAGCAGCTCGGAGACTATAATATCGGCCTTGGACTCGGGGCTGATGTATCGCATGTCCCCCGGCATCACGGTGACGTCACGGTCGCGCCACAGTTCCCGCGCTTGTGCAGCCAACACAACGACCGCGCTCGGGTTCTTCTCCACAGCTATCACCTACAAGAGACCGAAAGATAAGATAAGAATATTTTTTATTGTACGCCAGAAATTCAACATCGATTTCTCCAGTATAAGGAGAGTTTACCGGAGAAGAAATAGGTATGGGTATAGTCTGTGCAAATACGAATATTAATAGAGATGCAAGAGGCACCAAATCAGCCGAAATTAAAAAGAATATTGGTCTAATGATACGAAGTGGCATGTTACTTCCAAGGTAACCATGCCTTGAATTGAATTCAATTTCAATTTATTTGTTCAAACATGAGTATTACATACATGCAGATGGTACAATAAAATAAGGTTCTTTGTGTTGATATGAACCCATATACATACTTGTATAACCTAACAGAGTGATAACAGCGGCAGATACACCTTTTGTGGTTTTCGCCTGCTAGTAGAATAAGTTATTTAAGTTTACTTTGTGCATAAATGAAAAAAAAAACTTCAAAAATCTCATTTCAGTGTTTGTTATCGAACTCCTCTGAAACGGCTTCACCAATTTTCATATTTTTTTTGTGTATACTTGGTGTCTCTGAGGGTCGTAGGCTAATTTTATTTTTTATTTTATTCAAAAAACCAACAGCGTTATAGAGTTTCATAACTTAAAGTAATGTCTAATAAGTAAGGCCAATAACAGGTTCAACTATTTAAACTGATAGTAAACTTATCGTAAGCTTAGCGCTAAACGTGAGTGAGCTTCGGACCGACCCCACCAAACCACCCCACCAGACCGGGTACGAAATTAACCCCTCACCAAGTAAGAGGTCAATACTCACCCGGGCCAATACCAGGCAATCCCGGTAGTATCGGCCCCAAACCCATTCATCATCAGCCATTTGACCGTTTCTTCTATACACGCTGCAATTAAGATTAAATTTATTTCTTATTCTATTTATTTCCGTTTCCTTTTTTATCACATATTTGGCAATGTTATTATATTTTCTCATTTAAAACAAATTACTACTATTATTATATTACAATATCATATATTATCATTTGTGTCCGCCCGAATAATAAAAGAATGTATATAATGGCAAAATAATTATAATAAAAGTTTAATGGGTTTGGTGTGGCGCCGGATTAAGAATAGCGTCACTCCATGTCCTTCCGTGGATGTCGTAGAAGGCGACTAAGGAAATCAATTACCAGGAGATGGGCAGCAGCGTCTTCCAGAGATTCCAGGCGCATACTGCGATCGCCAACCCGCCTGCCAAGCGTGGCATTATGGCAAAAACCCCTCATGGTTATGAAAACCACGAAGGAGGCCTATGTCCTGCAACTTTATGATAAGTCTGTACTTGTACCTAAACTATTGTATGTCATCAACTTTTATGTACTTATTGCTTTATGTATGAGTGTGTCTCTAAGCACAAATAAATGACTTATCTATCTATCTAAATTATTCGAGTTAAAAATGTCCTCAATGATTGTGACTTTCCCTTTTTCAAAATGAGAACTACCCAACTCCCTGAATGTTACCTTCACGCGACAGCGGGTGAGGTCGGCGGCGTTGAGCGTGGCCCTGACCAGCGGCCCCCGCCCAGCTCCTAGCACCATCACGGTGAACACCTTATCGCACGTCGGCTTTGCGTCGCCCTGATCCATCGGCGTGATGAGGGGGTCTTCTTGTGGTTTCAACTGAAATAATTTCATTCGAATAAGAAGATTGCTAGAGTTGAGTGCCAAGAGTTCCAATGGGACACAATTACTAAGCTTATTAAATGCTGCACAATAGAAGAAAGAAAAAACCGACCAAGTGCATGTCGGGCCACGCGCCATGTAGGGTTCCGTAGAAAGAGGGTTTTTTTTACCTGCTTTACAGAACTAACAAGAAGTTGTTAGAAGACATTTTCAATGGATTTTGTACGAAATTTTACTTTTATAAGTTGGTTGCCTATTACTCATTAACTAGTAAAGCCTACTTAGCCGTGATACTTTTCCTTTCAAGTTCATTATATGTGCTACTACCCTGAATTTTTTCACGTTTCTACAATCAACCGTTTAGCTAGGGGAAGGGGGGGGGCACCCTACTCAGACAAAAATTTGCGCTTTGAAGCTTAATATTTCGCAAACGGAACCCTAAATCGAAAAATGGTCTTTCTAGCCCTACAATATTTTTGAACGACCAATCCAACGATACCCCACATGAGGGGGTAGACGAGAAAAAAAAACCATCCCCACTTTTCATCTTAGGGTACAATAAAAAAAAAAAAATTCCAACATTTAATTGTTTAACTTTGTAGGCGGGATAAATATTGTTACGTTCTAGGGGTGGGTTCGTGATTGAAAAAGCACTTTATAAACCTATGAATAAGAGTAGGATTTATTTTCACACTACTTCTTCACTTCACAACACTTTTCTCTAAATAAACACTCATCCCCAGTTTCTCGTACACTAACATGCTGTCTTAGATACACCACAGGCTACATCTATGGTCCTGTTTTATCTATTCGTTTTGTCTGTTGTGTATTTAGTTTTCTTTCTGTTGTTGTGTATATTATGTTACTTATCTGCTTATTTTGTTTCTGTGATGTATCTTGTTGGTATAATAAGTGTCTTTCTTCTTCTTCTGTCAATCTACTGTTAACAGCTGTCAATTATTATTGGCCAAAGTGCATACAAAAAAAAACCACTGACAGCTGTTAACAGTAGATTAACAGCTTGTTAGTGTACGAGAAACCGGGAGTAAATCACACTGCACTAATCCGATAATTGCCGTCCTTCCTTCGCTTGTATTTCGTTTCACTTCCGCCTCCAAAATAAAACTGACTCGCGGTACGCGTCGTCCCCGCTTATATCGTTTGAGATGTTCTCCATCAAGTCGTGGAAGGTTCTGCCGTCTCACTCGATCGTGTAGTCTCTGTCTCTTTCCGGAATGTTCGGACTATAGCTATCCCTCTCTAATAGTGCTATCTCTTTCACTCCTATTGAAAATTTCGTCATACATACATTCGAAATGTACTTCAAGGGCCCATAAGGGGTCCCGTTTTCCCCGATAGAGGGTGGCCTAAAACGGACTGAAAACATGTTTCAGGCGCCTGAAAACCATGGTAACTTGGGTGAAATTTTGATAAAATAGTATGTGACAGAACACCCTCTGAAACGGTCCGAAACGGTATTTCAGCCTGCTGAAAACGCCTCCAAGGCACGGAAAAACGCGTTCGAAGTTTTACCTCCTATCCACCGTCGTAACAATATGTATATTATATACACACACCAAATTACAGCTTTCTAGTACCACCGTCTTTGAGCTAGGCCGCGGGCGGACAGACAGACAAACCGACGGACATGGCGAAACTATAAGGGTTCCTTGTCGGACTACGGAACTCTAAAAAGGGCTCTATCACTTGCAATAAGTAGGTATTCTGTTGCGATGTCACCGAATACGCGTTTTTATGGCGGATTTCCTTACAGGTAAGTGTCAAGTCTTCAGTAAATTTACTTTAATTTTTCGTACAATAAATTAAAAATTTACTGGAACTGATCAAATTATCGATACTGAAGAAACCATTTTCAGGTTAACCATTATTTATATCACACCCTATATATTTATGGTTATGGTTATTAAAATGGGCTAAGTAAGAGTCCGACTCCCGCCAACTGTTTTTAAATAGGTAGATTAGCTAATGTTAATTGATAGTAAAGAGATCAGCCCCTATATTACCCTCACCAAATCCTGAGCGATTCCAATCGTCTAACTGTCAAATTAGTATGAAATTTGACAGTTAGATGATTGGAATCGCTCAGGATTTGGTGCGCGTAATTAGGCCACTGCTTTCCTCTTTATTTTTTAAGCCAGAATATATTCGCTGATTTCAGGGTGGTTTGAAAGCCGCGGTTATGTAATTAGTAATTAAAAATGGCATATTTAGGAATTAATTTTAACTAACGGCGTAAATAAAAAAAAATAGTTGATAAATCATGTTTAAAAAATGCGCGAACAATTAGTACCACCCTCTCCGTCTAACAGAAAAATTACCCGCGAACCCGCGGCACGCACGCACCACTCTGGATGGCTACTAGTGGTTCTTATAGATAAGAGTTTGTGTAGATATTTTCGAAAAGTGCGTTTTTAAATAAAAAAAAGACCGGCCAAGTGTGAGTCGGACTCGCGCACCGAGGGTTCCGTACAAATTTGTAGGTAGGGACTTCATCATCAGCTATTTGACGCCCACTGCAGGACATAGGCCTCCCTAACCATGAGGGGTTTTGCCATAATCGCCACGCTTGGCAGGCGCGTTGGCGATCGCAGTATGCGGTTGGAATCTCAGAAAGACGCTGGTGCCCGTCTCCTGGTAATTGATTTCTTTAGTCGCCTTCTACGACATCCACGGAAGGAATTGGTAGGTAGAAGTGGTACTTACATCTTATAAATAGTTTAAGAATCGGGTCTCGCAGTTATTTCAGAGCTTTTTTTCGAACTTCAGACTAAGTTTTCTATGATTTATTTACAAATGTAGTTTTCAGATTTTTCCCTGTATTTGTATATAATACGATATTACTTGCCAAATTTCATAGTTCTAGGTCAACGGAAAGTACCCTATACATTTTGATACCCTTGAGTGTCGAAATATACGTTTTTTGCGGCATAAACGACAGTTACATTTTTTTACGTTAACTTAGAAGTTTGATTTTTTAACAGCTTCAAGGGACTGTAGACCTAAGTATGCGGTTTTAATTTCAACTCGACAGACAGACGGACGGACGGACGGACAACAAAGTGATCCTATAAGCGTTCCGTTTTTCTTTTTGAGGTACGGAACCCTAAGCATAATCAGCCTATATGCGTCCCACTGTAGCGCACAGGCCTTCTCTCAAGGAGAGAGTATGGGCTCTCCCACCGGGGATTGGCGATTTCAAGCGCTGTGTATGTGAATAGCTCAGACACTCAGGTTTCCTCACGATGTTTTCCTTCACCGTTAGCGTGTGGTATTGTTACTATAACTTTACAATGTACATAACTTAGAAAACCAAGTCATAGGTACATGCCCGCACTTGGGATCGAACCTGGGTCTCTCGCTTCCGAGTCCGATGTTCTACCCACTAGGCTAACAACGCTCTCTAGGCTACCAACGCTCTCACGGAACCCTAAAAACCCTAAAAACTATTCGATATATATTGTCAGGCACATTCATTTTACTATGTCTTAAAAACCACCCAAAATTAATGGTGTAAGTATACAAGATAAACTCCACTCTCAGAATTATCAAATTTGCAATGCAACATTTCCATGAAAGTGAGAAATTATATTGATGTCTAGATGGATTGTACTTACATTATCCTTGATATTTTTACTCAATTCCTGTATCTGCAAGTGCTGCAGCGCTTGTGTGATTGCTCTCTGATACTGGTCGTACTTCACTGGGTCCTTTTCAAACACATTGTATGTATGTGTGTCCAAGTTGTCTGCCAAAGGCTGCAGTGGTATTTGTAAGTAATCTTCCCATCTAAATACCAAAAGATAAGAATATTATTTCTTGTACACAAGAGCATATGACATAAAAAATTGTAAAGTTACAGAGCACAATGGGCATTGTCCTAAATAATAGTCACAAATGTTATGGGATTTTTAAGTTATAAGGTCCGTAAATATAATGCTAAGAACAATGGGTACATTTGCATGGACCCCATACCCACCCCTTGCAGCATTAAAAACTAAGTGTCATTTTAAAACAGGTAAACACTCAAAAACCGGCCAAGTGCGTGTCGGACTCGCGCACGAAGGGTTCCGTACCGTTATCTATACAACATTGGACAAAGATCGAATTTGAGAACAGCGCCATCTATAGAAATCAACAAGAAGCGTTTAACATTGACATTTAAGGACATGACACCGGCGCTGTGAAGGTTACATAGATGGCCGCTAGATGGCGAGCGCTGTCTTTAGACAACGTTTGTTGTGTGGGAGCCCCCCTTTAATATTTATTTTATTCTCTTTTTACTATTTGTTGTTACAGCGGCAACAGAAATACATAATCTTCATGAGATACAGCCTGGTGACAGAAGGACAGTGAAGTCTCAGTGATCCCGTTTGGCACCCTTCGGGTACGGAAACCTAGAAATGAACGAACGAATCAATGCATGAATTTAAGAAAGAAGTTATAAATTTTTACGTTAAAGCGCGCGCGTCGATAGCGCTAGGGATGAGTGAATTCATGAAGGATTTCAGCATATTTTAATGTCAAATAGGTAACTTTTTTCTTCAGCAAGCTATAAAGTTGCCGTAATATAAAATCTCGGGGCACGGTAGTGCCCCCGCCAAGTCGAGCAAAAAAGCGGCACGGCCGGCCGTACCATCCTTTTCAGTTCAGGCCATTTTCGACCCCCTATAACTTCGTTGTGGACAAAACTAGAAGCCTGAATTTTCAGTAACCAAGCAGGCATTATACAAACACGGTATATATAAAATTTTATTCAATTTGAACGAGTAGTTTAAGAATCATAACTAGCCAAATTTCTTAATTTTGTTTAGTTTTGTCGCTCACTACAACAACATCAACATCAACGCAACATTCCTTTCTCAATTCTAGTCACTACATCCTCTTTCAGTCCACAACGTTCTCTAAACAAACTATTGCGTACCTATCCCGTCATTCAAAGTAACACCAGACATACTTCTCAAGGACCTCATTTCATTTTCATTTGACTTTTATACGACCTTATAAAGTTTGTTTCACTTGATTGAAAGAACGATATCTTCGAATTAAAGACGCCAAGATGTTGACATCAAACACACTCACAGACATTTTTCACTGCGTTGTAGTATTAAGCAGGGAACATTATAAATAACACTGTGAGTTTTTCATTCAATGTAATGCAGAAATTGTGATTTAATGAATGTTGTCAATTAATAGGTCTCTATTGCAAGCACGATCTAGATAGCTTTGGATAAAAAATACAACAAAAAAACTCCAAGCTAGTCTTTCCAAATTTAATCCTTATTTAACAGTGTTTAAATAGTTTTTCTAAAACCTAGAAGACAGCTTGAAGTTGGCTACAAACACTTCTAAGAGCAACCTTACATACCCTTTAGCATAGCTCAGCATAATAGGATCATCAGCTTGCGGTGTCCTTCTCTGCCACATTCGGTATAAGAACTGCACATAGTACTCTAGGTTGGCTCGGCGTGCTCCGCTGATGACCACCTGCGCGTCACGCTCCACCAGGCTCATCACGAAATTCTGGTGCTGCCGTGAGAGCACTGGATAGCTGGAAAATGGGATATGTTGATGCGAGAATCACCAATCAGAGGAGATTTGAAATCAATGTGAAATAATAGGGGTTAAAGTATGAAATTGCCGTTTTATTGCAATAGGTTCTTTGAATTGACATAGAATCTTCATGGTTTGAGGTTTTCGAATGAAACTTTTTTCAAATGGTTTCTATGATGTTCTTTTTTTAAAAAATGTGAAACATTTGAATATCGACTTTCAATTGTTTTTGTTATTCAATTTAGACAAGAAAGATGGATACTGCGAAAATTCGAGTGATTTTTGAATACGAGTTCCGACGCGGAACTAACGCGGCAGAAACAGCCCGCAATATCAATGCTGCGTTTGGAGAGGGGTCTACTAATGAACGCACCGTGCGATTTTGGTTTAAACGCTTTCGTGATGGAAATTTCGACTTAAAGAACGAGCCACGAGGAAGACTGCCCACACAGGTGAATAACGATGAATTAAGAGAGATAGTGGAAGCCGACCCTAGTCAAACTACCCAGGAATTAGCGGCATGGTTTAACGTTACCTTACCCACAATATTGACTCACTTGCGTCAAATCAATAAAATAAAAAAATACGAAAAATGGGTGCCTCATGATTTGACTGATCTGCAGAAAGAAACGCGTGTTGAAACTTGTGTTGCCTTGTTGAACCGGTACAGAAATGAAGGAATATTGGATCGAATTGTAACATGTGATGAAAAGTGGATTCTTTATGATAACCGGAAAAGAAAAATGCAATGGCTGACCCCAGGTCAAATGCCACAACAGTGTCCTAAAGCAAAACTTACCAATAAAAAGGTAATGGTAACTGTTTGGTGGTCTCAGCATGGTGTTATTCACTATAGTTTTCTCCGATCTGGTCAAGCAATAAAGGCAGATGTCTATTGTGCCGAACTCCGAACCATCTTGACAAAACTAGCAGTAAAACAGCCCCGACTCATGAATCGATCTTCACCATTATTGCTCCACGAAAACGCGAGACCTCACACAGCACGAGAAACTATTTTGACCCTTCAGGAACTGCAGTTAGAAACCATTCGTCATCCTCCGTATTCACCAGACCTTGCTCCAACGGACTACCATTTCTTTCGTGATTTGGACAATTATCTACGTGACAAGAAGTTTTCTTCCCAGGAGGCAGTACAAAATGCTTTCACACAGTTTGTGCAGTCTAGATCGTCCGAGTTCTATCGCAAAGGCATTACCTAATGACCTTCCCATTAGATGGCAGCAATGTATAGATAATAATGGCAACTATTTTGATTAAATAAATTTGTTAAAAATTTAAAAAATAAACAATTTAGATTTTCAGTACAAATCGGCAATTTCATACTTTAACCCCTAATATTACAATAGGTGTAAAAAAAATTAAGTGTGAAATATTAAAAAAAAGACATATTTAACTGGTAAGATAATGGAACTGGCTGGTGCCGGCCAGGTACATTTAAAAACATACATAAGCTCGCCCCTGGGGCGTAGGCAGAGACCAGGGTCTGCCACTTGCTACACTTATTTACTTAAGAAAAATGTGCCTTCTTTCATTCAGGTCGGGACTCGCACTTGGCCGGTTTGCATTTTTTGTGGGATTACACAAAGTTTTACATTTGTATATTTTTATGATAGATCAAAGACAAAAAACGTAAGAAACACATTTCTTGTATTATTATTTTTTGTATTTGAACCTGACTAATTAATGTTGATCACATAAGGTGGCAAACCCTGGTCTCTGCCTACCCATTTGGGATGCTGGTGTGAGTTTATGTATTTTTAACCAAAATAATAAAACATTCTGTGAAAATTTTAACTGGTTACATCAGTAATAACTGATTAAAAGATAAAGCCCTTTCTAGAACAGACAGACAAATCTGGTACGCAAATTAATAGTCTAGCCAAGCTTAGCAACCTTTAGGTATGGATCCTTAATAGTAGTTTATGTGACTGTCACATAATGAGGGTTATTGAAACACGAGATTTTAAAAAACGAGCCTTGGCGAGTTTTTTAATAGCATTCGCGAGTGTTTTAATACCAAGTTATGTGCAGTCTCATACACTACTTTATCTACACTCATAATGAAATTTTTGAAACAAAATGGCGCAATTTCGACAAAAGTATCTTGACATTCAATCGTCTGCACTCACTTTTGCGCGCGCAATTTTACGTATTTTTAGTTGCACTTTTGGTAGTGAGCGTGATAATGGCGGGACCATAATTTTTAAACCGTAATATTTTAAAACTGTCTATCTCATTATTTTATACCTTATTCCTACTTATTCCTACCTACAATAAGAAATTTCTACCTCTTGCCTCTTACCCAGAATTAAACAAAATATGTGGTCCCGCCATTATCACATGGAAAATGGCGGGACCATGTGAAACTACTGAAGTTTATGAAAAATATGAAAATCAAAGCTTTGTAGGTTTTAATACCTTTTTTTTACTTCCCTAATATCACCTTCTTTGAGTTTTACAATCAATAGTTAGGCATATATTGGCCATAAACCGTGGTCCCGCCATTTACACGGCTAAGTTTTTTTTTCATACCGAAGTAATGGTGGCCTTTTCTTAAAGTTTTATCGATTCAATATTTACTACTCATTTCATACCTTTAAATAAGTGCTACACACTGTACAGTTAACAACATATAAACCCTATAACTTTAGTTGCAAATTTGCCGGTAACCTATACAGAGTGCCTGTATGTAATGATTGACGTCCTCTTGAACGTACTACTAAAGGTAGATCTGTGCGCCGCTCCGCCACTACCTACGCCACCGCCACCAATCTCCACAGAGGGTGAAATGCAGTAATCTTTGATCTCACTATATTTAAGATTAGTGAATTCACAGCAATGTAATAATTGTGTTGTTTTTTATTATTACTCAATACAAGAAGATATGATAATCAGTGTATATTATAAGTTGAACTAAGAATAAGCATAACTTGTTCTTATTCTCATTAACTCCACTCCTCCCTATTCGTAGCCACCTCCCGTGACTCCGGTAGAAAGTTCTCATTATATAAAAGAAAAAACTAAAGTACCTTACATATAAATTCTAAATATAAGTATTACACGGTTTCGAATAAACTTAGCACCTTTATTTACATATATGGACATCCATAAATATATAGACATCCATAAATAAATGTCAATACTCTCTCCCTGAGATTAGGCCTGTGCCCCACAGTGGGACGTATATAGGCTGCTTATGCATAAATATGCCCATTTTAGTTCTGCTATAAAGTGTCCACAAACCTAAAGTCGCGTATAAGTGTCCGATAAGTTTTGTTCTAAAGGACTTTATTTGGCAGTCTAATCCGTGTTCTGATATAAACTTATCGGACATTTATACGTGACTTGAAATTGTGGAGGGTTATAGCGACTTAAGCTAAAATGGAGATTTTACTTTATAAATTATTATTAAATTATTACTAATGTAAAAACTACTATGATTATGAAAACTAAAACTGGCGGAGTTACTGCTTGAGCACCCTTCAGGTACGGAACCCTAAAAAATGCCCACCAAATAAATCAAAATAAACGAAATATCAATATTGTTTCGATATCTACATAAAAATAATATTATATTCCAACTAATGTAAAAACTAAAAACACAAATTATACCTACGTGAGTAGTCGCGCAGTGGGTCTTTTGCCGCACAACGTGACATTCCCACAACAATCGTCACCACTCTAGCGGTAAAGCATGGATACCGGTTTTCGGTAATACCGAAAAACCGGAATACCGGACAGAATATTCGAATTTGAAAAACCGGTTTTGTATAATCCTAATACCGGTATTTCGATAGTTTCGGTATTACTATACCTAGCTTCTAGACGCACTGTTCGATTCTACATCCATATAATAACTTCATAACGTAAAACATTGGGATTTTTCTAGATTTCCAATCTGGTTTTACGATTTTGCTGCAATTTTTGAGAGCCTGAGAATGTCTAAATACAGAACTCATGCTTTCTAGGGTTTTGGAGTTTTACTATCAATACAGTCAAATGTTTCACGCTCACCTTAAAGATAGTTTCGAATTAACTGATGGGTACTATTTAAAATCACATTTCCTTCCTGTGAATTGCGGTGTCCCACAAGAAACTAGTGTTGGTCTCCTGCTCTTTGTGGTTGTACCTACGGTACAGTAGTGACATAATATTGTAACTAACTGTAAGTATCTTCAACGGCCACTAAGTTAAAGATATTAGCGACAATGGGCATTGTCCTAAATATTGTTTTTGAATTTAGAACGCGAGGTTAGCCGCCGCGGGAGGATATATGACAATTTGTTTTAAAGGTATAAGTTCATATAATATTCACTGATTTCTTGTATCTTTGTGAATAAGTATGTGACTAATTCGACCTTCTAACGTTCGTTCAACACGTGAATGAAAGTAGGTTTAATATTTTTAAATAAAAAATGTCAAAATATTGACATTTCGGTATTCCGTAAAAAACAAATATAATATATTTTTTCTTACGTTTGCATATAAGGAGTCTTTTAAGTTTTGTTTATTTAAAGAGTTTTTGTATCGGGTCATGGTATCACTAAAAACTGACAGCTCGTAGGATATCAGTTGATGACGTACTTCCGTGCATGACGTACTTCCGGTTACGTAGACTCCGATTCTTTTTTTTTTCTTTAAAAATTTGTTAAAGCAGTTCAATCAAAATATTCAGCCTAGGCTCTCAAAATTAGTAATATTCTCGAAAAAATATATCAATACAAAACTTATTTTTGGGATGTGTGGACCAAATCTTCTCCTTGAGACGGATGGTGGAGAAACTTCTGGCTAAAAGTCAGAGGGTTTTCTGTGCGTTCGTCGACTTGGAGAAGGCTTATGATAGAGTGGTGAGGAATGACCTGTGGTCGGTACTGTCCTTGTATGAGGTGGACAGCGTCTTGCTGCGAGCTCTGAAGTCTCTCTATGAAGACTCCAGTGCTTGTGTTAGAATTAATGGGGCGTATAGTGACTGGTTTAGCATCCGCAGGGGTGTGAGACAAGGATGTGTCGCCTCCCCCTGGTTGTTCAACTTATTCATGGACAGTTGCCTGACTGATTTGAAAGAGAATGACTTTGGGATAAGGATGAGTGAGCTACTGGTCAAATGCTTGTTATACGCCGACGATCAGGTTTTGTTCGCATCGTCGGTTGAAGACCTGCAGACACAAGTAGCAGTAATGGATGAGGCGTTTAAAAGGAAAGGAATGAACATTAATGTGAGTAAGACAAAAGTAATGGTGTTCGAAAAAGATGATGAAATGACTGAGTGCAAGATAAGGATTACAGGTGAAAGGGTGGAACAAGTGAAAGAATTTGTCTATTTGGGGAGCCTCTTTACCACGGATGGCAAGTGTGAAGGTGATATAGAAAGAAGAGTAAAAGCAGGAAATTGTGTAAACGGTGCATTGCACTCCTTTGTGAGTGGCCAAAACATCTCCAAAAGAGCTAGATTGGCTATCCATAATGGAGTGCTGGTCCGAACACTTTTACTTATTGTATGCTAGCGAGACTTGGGTATGGGAAAAAAAGCAAGAAAGTAGGATTAATGCAGTAGAAATGAGGTCCTTGAGAAGTATGTCTGGTGTTACTTTGAATGAAAGGATACGCAATAGTGTGATTAGAGAACGTTGTGGACTGAAAGAGGATGTAGTGACTAGAATTGAGAAAGGAATGTTGCGTTGGTTTGGACATGTGGAGAGGATGAAGGAAGAAAGATTGACAAAACAAATATATCGAGCGAATGTGGATGGAAGGGCCGGTAAGGGATGACCCAGACGGACATACTTCAACCAAATAGGGGATGTATTAGCAAAGGGCAAGATAAAAAGTACCCGAAACCGGCGTGCGTGCATGCAACGACTAATGAATGTTCAGGAAGTGAAAGTGATCTGTCAGGATCGTAGCTAGTGGCAGTCCCTGGTCTCTGCCTACCCCTTTGGGATACAGGCGTGAGTTTATGTTATATGTTATTTTTTGAAGGACAATGGCCATTCTTTTGGTTTGCTTTAGCAATAGAGCAAAGAGTCCGAGCAAGAGAAATATAATTAGGATGAATACAAAATAAATTTGTTTCTTTTAAATATTCTAATACTGGTTGAGTTCAGTTTTCTCTCGGACTTATTGTATTTGCTCAAGAAAATTTTGCTTACTTTATATTTCATTGAGTTAATTTGACAACTTGAACTGATGATGTGGGGAAAGCTCAGTGGGACAAAACGTAGAGGCCACGTAAATCAACTGTTATACAATCATTTATGTTATTTTAACAAAAAAATCATCAATACCGAAAAAATTGATTTCAAATGTTGATATCGAAAAAATAGCGATTTTAGAAAAAGGGTCCGGTAGTCCATGCTCTATCTAGCGGTAACCCGTCCACTGAATATCCTCTAATTTCTAAAACCAGGAGGTGAGGTACGGGGAGGCAGCTACTGGTTCGCTTGACCTTGACAAATCTTTAGTCCACACAAATGAGTTTGACCCGTAGCACCAAAAATTAATAAAAAGGGAGAGGAGCATGAGAAATTTTGTATGGAAAAAAATGTGTTAAAAAACCTATCGTGTGTGGTTCTTAATGAAAGGGCTCACTGACCGATTCTAAAAATATATTACATCATTACATGTCAGGAATTTGTTATAAATTGAAATAAAAAAAATCAAAATATACCAAGTTTCAGCTCCTCCAAAAATACGATACGGTTGAATCATTTTTTCTAAAATATGCCTCAATTGGTACGTAATATCCTCATATGATCTAACCCCAAAAAAAGCAACATTGAAGTATTTTTTATTATTACAAAGTGTGATAATAAAATTACGATTAGTTGAAACATATATAAAAAGTAAAATTTTAGACAATATAGATGATAAATACTCTAATACTAGAGGAATTTTTAACTATATTTATATGATTTATTAACTTGTTTATTTAAAAAAAAACTTTTTCTGTAATGGTAATAAGGATAAGATAAGAATAAGGATAAGGCTAAGAGAAATAAGGACTTGCCGTAAGGAGCCATAAATCCCATTATAATCGTTAATTCATCTCGTTACTAGTAGGTACTTTCACGGAAATCTACAGACTCCTGGTGAGACACTCACGAGGCAACGTTGAGCGACCTCAACCCCAGGTGATTAAAATAGCGGAACCGGAAGTAAGTATTTTACTTTATTGAAAGAAAGAAACTTATTATACCAAACAAGACACATAACAAAAACAAAATAAACAAACATTGCACACATAAAAGACATACGTAAAACACAACATTTACAAAAAAATTAAAAGTGTACAAGGCGAGCTTATTTTAGCAGAAATATCTTCCAGCCAACCCTTGATGTGGTGGTACGAACATTATAAACGAGGCGGGGGGGAAGTGTACAATAATGAGAAAGTATTATATATTAACCCAATACAGTTATATATAATATATATATATTATGTATGTATATATACACATATATATAGATACATACTTAAATATTTGTTGGCTGTAAAGTTTTATATTACAAAGACCTACTTATAAGATAATAGATAACTACAATACATAAATAAATGAATACATAAATAAACAAAATATATCTATTGTAATAGTGAAGAAAGGAAGTGCTCTTTCAGTGCGGTCTGAAGTTGGCGTGCGTAAGCGCGTAGGACGCTTTGCTCCTTAGTATTTCTATAATACAGCGTGCAACAAAGTTTCCCCTATATATCCGAAAATAGGAGGTTCCACTCATCAATACGAACAACGTTTACTATGGATAAAAATTGTAAATCACAAGAAAAATATCAGAAAATGCCGGAAGTGGTGACTTTGGAATGGAACAGCTGATATTATTCTTGCGAGAAGTTACTACAAAGTAAAAGTTGTATTTTTTTATGTGTATTTAATATGTTTGTAGTTGGAAAATTTGACCCTATTGACAAGTAAAACCACCCATATTTGAACGAATATGGGGATTTTGTTACACTTAAATAGCCACACCGAGTTCACGCCGACTTAGAGATGGCGTAGGCACCTAAAACCACTAACGAATCGTAACGATCACGAGCACTCGCCAATCATTACATAGCTACAAGCTCTCTATACAGTTAGGTTAACGCCAACTCTGTAACTAAAGTTATAAGGTTTATATGTTGTTGTTAGTTTTAACTGTAGTGTGTAGCACTTATTTAAAGGTATGAAATGAGTAGTAAATATTGAATCGATAAAACTTTAAGAAAAGGCCACCATTACTTCGGTATGAAAAAAAAAACTTAGCCGTGAAAATGGCGGGACACGGTTTATGGCCAATATATGCCTAACTATTGATTGTAAAACTCAAAGAAGGTGATATTAGGGAAGTAAAAAAAAGGTATTAAAACCTACATAGCTTTGATTTTCATATTTTTCATAAACTTCAGTAGTTTCACATGGTCCCGCCATTTTCCATGTGATAATGGCGGGACCACACATTTTGTTAAATTCTGGGTAAGAGGCAAGAGGTAGAAATTTCTTATTGTAGGTAGGAATAAGTAGGAATAAGGTATAAAATAATGAGATAGACAGTTTTAAAATCCCAGCTGTGGTCCCGCCATTATCACGCACACCTTTTGGTACCACGAAAATGAAATTAGGTTTTTTATAGTCAACTTTTGACATTAAAAAAAAAAACTTAAGTTTTGTTCCGTGATCACAGCAACACTTTAAAAAAAATAACTGTAACATAAAGTGAAAAATCTGACCTTTAATGTAACTTTATATTACACTTTTTTTTTATTTTCTTTAAAGTTATGTATTGTTTAAAGCCTGTCAATATGTGTTTACCTTTGAATTCTTAATTTGAAGATTATGATAATATGAGTGTAGATAAAAATTTAAAATAAATGGACAGTTAAGTATGGGACTAGTGGTTATAACTTCCAACAGTGGCAATAAACATACCCTTTCTTATTGTTATAAAATATTGATGTAGGTACGACAACAGCTTTGACAGGCTCACCAAGCCAACGTTTGAGTATTGAGCTTGGTGGGAGGTCAGCTGACAACTCCAACATGATACTGATACGTTTGTCCCAGTCCATGCGCTCGTGAAACAACGACCACCAGTGCCAGGGCTCATCCCAAGGCTCTTCATTGTCCTCAGCGTCCCCTAAACTGTGTTGCAAAGTTCTGTTGCATACCATAGGCACACGCGCCCAGATCGGGGATGGGTGATGACTGAAAATAAACAAATTCGTTTCTTCATAGCAAAGCTTTTGAAAAGAAATGTGAAACTAAAAAACTCTTTGATTGGACTGTAAAATCATCACTGCAACCTAATTAAAGAGATTGTAAACATAAATAAATATGGTATAAAATTAACAAAACATGGCCTCATCCTATCTGATTGCTTGATTGATCTAGTGCCTTAATTAATAATTAATTACCCAATCTTGTCGGAATCCTGATGTCTGCGAGAGCAATTTGTATGGTATTTGTCAGATAGATGATTGGAATTTGATAGTTTTTTTGGGCTACATATTATACTCTGTGCAAAAAAGCCTATTATAACATTAATGATTATTTGGAAGACAAGGATGTCTGGTATTTAAATAATGTTAACAGGAACGATTGTATCTACTGTAGTGTAACTTTAAGTTGAAAACTCTGTTAATTAAGCAAACCTGTTTTGAAAAGAATAAATGTGGAGTTTCTTTGTTAGCTTCTTCTCCGCATAATCTATTAATTGTGAAACTAACTGCGAAACTAGCTTTGACATTCATTAAGTAAACATTTATGACATAAAACTTTTTGAGTTTGCTTTATATTTTTTCTGAATTAAGACATAATTAGAAGAAACTAATTTCATTTTTTCTGTGATTAATCAAGTTACTCGCTATGATTTTATAAAAATATTGTAAGTCATGATTTTATAAAAATCATTTGTCTGTGGTCTGTTGTGGTTAACTGACTGACACTCTGTCTGTGCTGAAACTTTATTCAAAAATTGTGTGTTCTCGAGATTCTTATGTCATTATTCTCTTAAATAACGAAAATTTCGCTTATAAACCCAGACACCGAATTATAGCTCGCTTACATTTTGACCCGGCTGTTTCGCCCATGCACTTTATACTTTACTCGACAACCACTACACATTTGGACGGCTGTAAAGAAACTTTTGCCCATTACATTTCCAAAATTAATTGCGGCTCGTACGTTAGATGCTTTGTACAGTCTTGTGCAAACAATTAACAGCCGGAACAAAGATTTTTACATATCCCAGCTACGTACATAGAAATCGAGATGGTGGTGCAAACTCTATTCTATTCTATTCTTGTTTTGAATGGCACTTGTACTGTGCGTGACTAGCACAGTAAATTCCGCCAATATCGGCATTGAATGAAAGCCTCAAGATGCCGACAAACAACAGACTTAATGTCAGTTTGACAACTGTCAGCTTGAGAGGAAGGAGGCGCACAGACGAAAAGGCCAGATATTACCTTACATGTGCCCTCCACAGCACAGCCCTCCAAAAAAATACTTTGCATCCCCAATTGTTCAGGATTTGATAATAATAATAAGTAATAAGTAATTTTATTCATAAAGATGATACAATAACACTAGGATCTAGGATGCGCATAATATAGGGGCTGGTGGCATCATGTACAGTCAACAGCACATCAACCTTTAAATTTTTGTCGCCAATTCGCCCATAACGTAACTGAGTAGAGTGCACGGGTGTGAAGCTTGATGTGCTGTCGACTGTACCAGGAGGTTCACATTGGTAGAAAATCATTCACTGTGGAAACATTCAGACTGTACAGGTTGAAGTGCCTTCAACCTCACTTAGTAGTCAAATGTATTTCAAGTTTCTGCAAGAGCAATGAGTCTGTTGACAATTAATAGAGACATCGCAAGTTAATTTACCTGTTTTCATAGTAAGATTGCAGTATCCTAGCTAAGTTTGTTGTTTCTCTTCCATGTAAGGTTAATGTGAGCGCAGGAAGGCCAAGGCCTTTGCAGTAGGAAAGCTCCTCGTTAAGGCAGTCTTCGTGCAACTGTCTGGCGACAGGCGACGGAGAGTCCACGTCCAGGTAAGGCGACAGCTTACCGACTACCCGAATTGTCCAATCCTGTGGCGACAGCAGCATATCGGACCTCGTGAAACCCGCGACGCCACTCCGCATCATCACATGGTTCCTCCGAAACCGCGGATGCACAATAGGAGAAACAATAAACGAGTAATTACTATGAAGAGCTGTAGTCAAACAAGCTTGCAAATCGGGTGTAGATGAAAACTCTAGTCCACATGAAACTTCTTGTTGAGACATTTTTGTTATTGATCAAAGAATGAAAGACCAAAGATTAGGTTTATAGAACGTCACATAAGCTTGGTTTCTTGTTTCAGTCTTTACGAAAAATAATAACGAAAAACAATGCTCGAAAAAAACTCAAATTCACACAAACATGTCAAACACACGCACACTGTCACAGAACACAACCACCACACTGTGCGACCAGACCACCACGGCGGCACCCCGCCTTCATGTTGGACCATAGAGGTAGATAGAACGTCACGTACGTACTCAACTCAACTCACCTTATCCTTCTATATTAGCATAGAATAGATGTTTTGTTGACACAGTAGTAACACACATGGTGTCGCCATAACGCACTTATTTGAAAGGTAGATATAAAAAACAAAAAAAACCAACTACCCAGCGACCTGTCACTCGAGCGGCCATCATTCACATTTCAGTGCTCCGCCAGATCGCACGTGTGCCTATTTTTTTTAGCAAAGTTTTGTGCCAATACCCCAAAACATGAAAATGAAGGTCAGAAGACAAAAACTAGCTACCGGGAAGCACAAATGGATTCGTCATCTTCGTTCAGTTCTTCCAAGTCATTGTGGATTTCGATTCGTATATGGTTATTATAACTTATTATTAAATTTAAAAAAGACAAAATGTAGGTATAAAATCACACTACCAAATGCCAAAATGGTTGACAGCAATGTTATATTGGGGAATGATAACTAGCTAGACCTTGTAGAAGAAACTGTATTTCTGGGTATCACAATTGATGCAAAGCTTCAATGGAGTCCTCATATAGAAAAATTGGCAAATAGGCTCAGTTCTGCAGCATATGCAGTTAATAGAATACGGGAACTAACTGATGTCGCAACTTCTAGGCTTGTTTATTTTAGTTACTTCCATAGTATTATGTCCTATGGTATACTACTGTGGGGTCGGGCAGCAGACATTGAGACCATCTTCGTCCTGCAGAAGAGAGCGATCAGATTCATATATAAGCTAGGCAATAGAGATTCGTTAAGAGATTTCTTTAAAGAAACTAACATTCTAATATTTGAAAATTTCTTTAAAAACATACCCCTCAAAATAACGGCTAGCTTAAATTCTTCCCCTCAATCAGCCGAAACTTTACTACTGGAAAGTATAAATACATGCAAAGCTGACTTCCAATTCATCCATATAAGTCCCTTTGCTATTGTCAAAATATTTATAGAGCTAAACTTTAAAAAAACCGAAGATTTGTGGGGATTATCGGTTAAACTTATATCCACGGTTATCCATATTCTAGCACCTTACCTTGCTACAATTTTTAATAAATGCATTGACCAGGGAACCTTTCCTAATCTATTAAAGTTAAGTAAAATAGTACCCTTGTTTAAATCTGGCGATAGTGAAGATCCCAATAATTTCAGACCCATAGCAATACTGCCGGTCCTAAGTAAAGTTTTTGAGAAAGTAATTTTGCATCTATTGCAGACTCATTTTAGTATAAATAAACTATTTCATAAGAAACAGTTTGGATTTACAAAGGGCCGCTCAACGACGGACGCAGGCATAGCATTAAAAAAACACATCTTTGATGCATGGGAGGAAGCGCAGGATGCCATCGGGGTGTTCTGTGACCTGTTCAAGGCGTTTGATTGCGTCGACCACGAAACGCTCCTCATAAAATTACACCGATATGGTTTAAGTAATAAATCGCTAGCTCTTCTTCGATCTTACTTAACAGACAGAACCCTAAAAGTAGAGATTAATAGAGTTAAATTATTGTGTGTAAGTGCAGAAATCTCTTGGCTCTTGTGATTGAGAAGCACGAAGTCGGGTTATACTAATGCGGCGCTCTTCACGTAAAATTTTTTGTTCTTATTCATTGGTTTCATTCGCGATGTTTTGAATTCTAATTGCATAACGGCTTTGTCCGGGAAGATACGATCTTCTTGGTGGCATTGTTAGTATTTATAATAATACTCGTAGAAACTCGTAACACTTGCATAAAATAAATAACTTTACATTGATCAAAGTAATCTTAAAGACAAAACATCTACCCGTCAAGTTCAATTTCGACGTTTTGTGGTATTTTCAAAACAAACCATAGTTAACGGTACCTCCTAGCTGCATCCTGAGCTGTCAGTTGCGTTTTGTTATACCATATAACAAATGAACGGCTAGACTAATGTTTTAACTGATCTTTTTTTAATGATATTTTTTTATTAATCAATATCATATTTCAATACTTATTATCCTACTAACTGTCCCGGCAAACTTCATATTGCTACAGAATCCGTATATACGATTATTGCGCAATGTGCCATATATTTTTAATACACAACGTTCGCTCGCACAACGCCATCTATTTTAAACTTAAAATAATTATTATCCCACGGGAACGCATTACCGGGATATCAAGTATACTATGTCCCAATTCAGGTCTTTGTCAATCTGTACACCAAGTTTTATGTAAATCCTAAGGTGTGAATAGCCCTTATTGCGTGATTGAGTAACAAACATCTTCACGAACTTTCACATCTATCTTCTATACTAATAATAAATCTGTAAGGGTCGGTCATGGAGTAAGTTAGTTTGTTTTCAGAGATATTGTGTTTATAGGCTCAATATATGATACTGAAACTAATTTCACGATTTTTAGAATTTTTTTCTGTATGTGTGTATGTATGTATGTTCCTCCATAACTCTTAAACCAATTATCCGAATTTGATGAAATTTGGTATAAAAACATATAGACATCTGGGACACAGGATAGGCTATTTAAATTCTAGCTCCAGTTATGATAAGACGTGGTCCCCATACAAATGCTGCTTCGTAAAAATCGAAATGTACGCGAACGGAGTCGCGGGCACAGCTAGTTTATAATAATAGTAGGATTCCGGACGAAGACAAAACAAAGAAAAAAACTAGCGCTAGTGGGGCGACTATTACCCACGTTCTTTTTTTTTTAATCAAATATCTCGAAATTTGCAAACTCATAAACCACATTTTTATTCGATAAATATTCTGATCAAGAGGAAGTTACCACTTGCCCTAAAGCGAAAAACGCCTACCCTAACTTACGCTGGTCTTTGACCAAACATCACAAGTCCAGCCTCAACGTTTTTGAGCAGGCAATAGAGCGCAGTATACTGTGGGTAAAGGATTGACAAAATCCGAAACATAATACTGCACTCCAGAACCAAGATTGTCGGTTTTGAAGCTGCGACCGCTAAGCTGAAGCTGCTGCGGAATTGGGCGGACCACGTGAGCCATATGGGCCCAGACAACTGGGCGAAAATTGCCACCGACTGGATTCCATGCAACGCGTATCGCAAAACGTGGACGACCTCATTACCTTTCTACCGGGTTAGCAGAAGGTAGCCATGAACAGGAAGGAGTGGAGAACTGAATTAGAGGCCTTTGCCTTTGTGGGACATAATCGAGGTTAGATAAAAAATATTTACAAAAAAAAACGTAATTATTAGATTTTTTCTTTTACGCTCGGCGCAAACGTGCGACCGACCACAGCCAAGCTTTTTCCAAATATTTTCTTCAAACTCGCCGCACACGGTGTTCGCGACTCTCCACTTTTGGTCACTGCGGGCCACACAAGACGCCGCACACGCCATTGTCGCACCGCTCTAGTGCTCCACCCGTCACGCAATTAACCGAGGGGCCCTACGCATCGCACGCGTCACCCACCATGGAGCACGACGCCTCAATGGATGTGATCCAATCCAAGATCAAACCGTGTCCCGCTATTTGGGATTTACATTCTGATGTGTCGGAGTTAATCGTACGACTGCGCAGCAAAGCGGGTTATAAAAGGCGGCTTCCGAACACTGGTGGCTGTCGCTCGCTTCTTATCAGAAGTGTCTATCTATTACAAATGTGGCGGTAGGGCGCGCCACCTATGGCTGTGGTCGGTCTTAATTGTGCTGAGATAACTTGCGTGTCACGATTTTAGGTCAACGGAAAGTACCCATTAGGTTGCAAACATTGCGGCCTATCTAAGTCCATTTCCCTACCTGTGACACTTACACAAGTGTATTCTGGGTAGTCACGCCATCAATACCTTTCATTTTTATCCCTTTTTCTCAAAATCGTCCTTGCTGTTCCACTTCTATCTCGTCATATGAAACATACATAGGCGCTCATACGCAGTCGGGTATAAAAAAGAACCAACTGTCAAGTGTCAAACGACAAGAAATTCAATTCAATTTTGTGTAATGGCAATCAGCAACGACAAGAAAATAGAACTGACACAAACATGTACCTTTCACAACGTGACACTGGCAAAATCCCTATGCACCCTACAAGCACGGGGCAAAGTCCAAATAAAAAAAAATAAATAGAACTGACATCTGTCAAAATTCGCAGATTCTTTGTTTACATCTTAATTACCTATACCTATTCTTTATTGAAAATGTAGACCAAATCATATTTTCTAACGGCATTTAATAATAAGAATATGGACCGAGAAGATCCTTTACAAGTTGTCAAAAGTTCAGATAAAGTAGCCGTTAAAATTACACATACCAATCCCAGAGGTCGACCTGCTCTTTCCAAGGCTATCAGGTTTTGTCCTCAACCGAAATCTATTGTATCTCAGCTATTGTCTAATATTACGAAGAACCTAACTAGTAAAACTGAAAACACCTGTAAAAACATTGAAAGTGATGTGATAAATAATAGTATAACACTTGTTGACATTGATGAAGTAAATGGTAAAACTTTTGAAAGATACAATGCGACTGATAGAGATATAAATACGAGCGAAGATGATTCTTCACTTAGTTCCAATCAAATAGAAGATGAGTCACATGAAGATATAAAACCAAAGTATATAAAAGTGGGTTTAGAACCTAGAACTAATGTTGTTTTGGATGACAATGTTACAAATATAACTAATTGATATTTTATTCTAGGCCAAACATAATCTAAGAAAGGTACACAAACCTTTAGAAAGAAAGAAAACTTATTCTCTAAGATGCCCCAAAGATTTTACATTCCACTCAACTAGGTAAATGTTAAAACATGAATGTACTTAAGGTGAACCACACCAAATGAAACACATTTTAGAATTCTTTGTATGAAATCGTATGGAATCTCGCCCACCAACCCTTGCCACATTGGGTAAAGTTTTAATTTAAAAGACTCACTGTTTCCCTTTTACTTTGGTCCGGGTCAAACTATTCCGTATGAATAGGTTGTCCTTTAAATGTTACTCTGGAGTGAATTTTTGCCATTGTATTTTTTACTTATGTGCAATAAACGTATTAATAATAATAATTTGATATAGATTTAAAAAAAAATGCAAAAGCTTACAAACTGATGCTCAGCCTTCATATCATTTCAGGTGTAACAATGACGATGAAGTTCCTATAGACAGCGTGCATTGCTGTGGTCACTCTGGCTGCAACTACAGGACCAAACTGCTGACCAACTTGACTAAACACAAGCGGGTACATTCAAATGAAAGGCCATATATGTGTGACAAATGCACATTCAGGTCTAACTATGTGAACTCACTGAAGGCTCACAAGCGGACCCACACTTGCGAACGACCCTATTGCTGCCACCTGTGTGGCTACAGGTGCAACAGCACATCCAATCTTAAGAAGCACTTACTCCATAAACATAAGCCTCTAAAGGATGGTACCAAATAAACTATTAAACAAGATAGTTCCAGGCAATCCAGCTCAATCTGAATATGTCCCAACTTCTTTTGAGTGACCACTACCAGTGTAGTTACTGTATGTGCCATTGTTTAAGTTAAATCCAAAGGCAAATCAACTCAAACTCAACGCCCCAGCTTCTGTTGAGTGACCACTACCAATGTAGTTACTTTGCTATTGTTTTTATAAGCAGCCTATATATATCCCACTGTAGAGCAAGGGCCTTCTCTCAGAGAGAGAGAGTATGGGCTTAATCATCACGCGTGCCCACCGCGGATTGGCGATTTTAGCGATGAGGTATGTGAATAGCTCAGACACTCAGATGTTCTTCTCAGTTAGCAAGTGGTATTGCTACTATAACTTCACACATGTACATGACTTAGAAGACAATGTCATAGGTACATGCTTGCACTGGGAATCGAAACTGGTTCACACGCTTCTGAGTCTAATGTTCTACCCACTAGTTTACCGCTGCCATTGTTTAATTGAAATCCACCAAAGATGTAAAATATTCCCAAATATTATTCATTTGAACTCTTAACTTCAGTAATTTTTCAATTATCATACTTTTCCATAAGAATATCAATTAAAAATAAGTGTAAACATTATCTCCAAATCTTTTATTATCCGTTTCAGTGTCCTAAAAATACACAGGTAACAATATCCTAGTAGATATACATCTAATATAAATGATTTTACAGATAGCAGTAAAGGCTATAACTCTTATAAAATTAGAGGATACATCATGATATAGTATGTCTTGGTAATGTTTTACACCATTTTGAGCTCATGAAAAGCAGCCTCAAATAATAATACTAAGGGTTTCCCTGCAGGTGTGTAAGCCAATATCAGTGACAGTGTTCAGTGAAGTCAACGATGACGGACTCGCGCCAACCGAAGAGGAAGTAGCCCGTGGCAGAGCCAAGCACAACGGCGGCGCAGAGCCAAGTGTTGTATGTCATGAATACCAACATTAACACATAGCTCACGAGCACTTGCAGGCCATGGAGCAAAGTCTGCCAGTAGTGCGGCATACTCAGCATGCTTGGGCTGGAACAAATATAAATTGTTCATTTATAAACTTTAAGGTTTTTTTTACCTAAATGTGAAATGGGAGGAGCACATTATAACAAATAAGGAAGATAAACAAATGAAGTTATCCAATTATGAGGGGAGCCATTAAAATCAACAATTTTATTATTCAATACAAAGTACTGCTCATTGAAGGTTAAGTTCATTATTATTTATTTGTCTATTTCACTATGGATCCAATATTTGCAAAGACACATAAACTCCAGGCAACAAGAACAAGTATGTTTGATCAGTTGTTAAGAGGGTGCTGCCTTCCACTAACATTTTTAATGGGTAACTTGCCTCAAACTTGACCGGAGTCATTGTTTTTATTTTATATCATATAGAAAAACTCAAAGTATTAAAAAATAAATTTTCAGGGGTGGTAGCGCAGCGGTAAAACGCCGGACTCACATTTAGGAGGTCGTGAGGTCGAATGGCGACATGGACCAAAGACTTTGTTTTCTAAGATACGTACATTTGTGAAGTTGTAGTAGCAGTACCACTCGCTAACGGTGAAGAAAAACCTGAGTGTGAGGTGTTCACTTACCTCCGCGCTTGAAATTGCCAATCCGCGGAGGTCACGCGTGGTAATTAAGCCCGTACTCTCTCTCTAAGAGGCCTGTGCCCTGCGGCTACTTACATAAGAAAAGATTTCTTTTTAGCGTTTTATTGGTCTCAAAGAATTGAGTTAAACCACAATGATTAATATTTTTTAGGGTGCCGTACCCAAAGGGTAAGGGACCCTATTACTAAGGCTTCGCTGTCCGTCCGTCAGTCTGTCACCAGGTGTATTTCATGAACTGTGATAGTTAGATAGTTGAAATTTTCATAGACGATGTATTTCAGTTGCTGCTATAACAGCCAATACTAAAAAGAGAATAGGGTAAATAAAAATTTCCACACAACACAATCACTTGACCTGGTCCCAAACTTGGATACCCTGTGCTATGGACATCTCAAACATGGGAATACACCCAGATTGAGGCCATTTGTACAAATGTACGGCGGCCCCCTGTGGGAATCGAACTCATGACCTCTGTCTTGGTAGTTAAGCGCCTTAACGGCTAGTCCACCGATGCAGAATAAAATAAATAGGGACTCCCATACATCAAACGTGATTCTGCCGTTTTTTGCTCGATATTAATAACGGCAACAGGTAGACGCTTCAAATATTCGAATGTTGTATAGATAGTGGTACGGAACCCTTCGTGCGCGAGTCCGACTCGCACTTGGCCGGTTTGTAACATGGCCTCTCTATTAAGATCCAGTTCATAACAAGTTCTTTGTTACTGTAAAATACGAGCGAGAGGAATGCCAAGACAATAATAATTGCCTTGGTGCCTTTGGTGAGCACAGACCTTGATATTCTTGTAGGATAGGCATTATTGTAGCGAAGACTGTAGATAGTCATCACAGATAACAATTACTAGATAATAAATAACAGTTAAGGTACGACGATTCCCATAAATGATTATTTCTAAATTTGTTAAAAACAACACATAATTATACACTGGAATTATGTCTGATTTCCTTGAATAAAACAGTAGTTTAATAGGTTAAAGAAGATCGATAATGTTTAAATGTACTAAATTGTCTAACTTATTTAAGCTATTAAACGACTGTTTTTTTTTTTAAGAAACTGTATATTAGCGCAAATAAAAACCTAAAATAATGCAAACAGATTAAGTAAAATTTTCAACAAATTTGAAAAAAATCATTTGTATGGGAATCGTCTCACCTTAAGAGTCAATATTGTGATTTGCCCTTGCTCTACAAGTCCACAAGGTACCTTGTAGTTAGCGCCCAAGTCAGATACATATGCATGAGTGGATGTATTATTATTAAACTATGGCCATTGGCCATTATAAGCGCATGAACAGAATTAGTCCTGAATTATACTTACACATTTCGCTCGAGGACATGTGGCACTGTTCTGTAAAAAGAAAAAGTCGTAAATAAAATTTCAATACATAGGTATGTTAAATATTGTGTTTAATTTCGAATATTGAGAAGCTCTACATTATAAATTACACACATTGTGTTGTGTGTGGCTTAGTTTTGCGGTCAGTGATTATGTTTGGTCAATGTTTTTCACAAATAAGATGCAGGAAAGTTATGCTAGACAAGATTATTTATTGCGCATGTTATCAGACTATTGTGTACCTAACCACTTTTCATGATTCACTAGGTTTACACTTAACAGTTATCTTTTCAATAATAACTGCACGAAAGTGATACATGCATCAGCTTAAAGCTGCTTTTGTATTCATAAAAACAGTAGTACGATAACATCTAGATTCAAACAAAAAAAAACATAGGTACGCGTCGAATTGATAACCTCCTCATTTTTTGAAGTCGGTTAAAAAGGAAACATTTTGAAATCCCACTATTATTAGAAAGATGTACATTTCGATAGATCTAATTTCGATACAAATACGAATAATAAATGGCTGAACAAATCTAGCCGAAATTTGGCTATGATGGCGATGTCTTGGAATGTATATTTTCTGGTACTGGGAGAGGTTATTTTCCTTACCTACTTATGTTTAGAGATTGTTATTATTGATTATGTTATCATGATACTTTTTCTGAAGATATTTTGGACACATTAATTAATGTTACTCACTGTATTTGTGGTTCGTCTGGTGCACACACATTTGAAACCCCCTTGTCAGGCGGGGAAACGGCACAATACTGGAGGCCAGCATATGTTTTCCACAATAAATGTTTCCTGTAATATTTCAGCCTGAAAAAGAAACACAAAACATTACTTTTGGAATACTAGAGATACACAAACAAGAAGTGGTTATATTTACCCTTCATAGAATAATGCCATTATGAATATTGCCAAAAATGAGCCAACAAACTCCCCAACCTCTGTAACCTTCCACCAAGAGAATAGGATTGTTTCATCACATCCACCATGGAACTGAAATTTGCAAAATGTCTGGAGTGAGTCAAACAAAAATTGTATGTCTTTGCGAAGGCCCTGTAATGAAGCAAGTAATTTTAGTCTAGGCATGCATTCTAATGGCATGTTCCAGGATGAACTAGGGCCCAGAAGATGGCCTATAAATACAAAATCCCAATAGATGTATGCCTTACCCCAATATCCCTGTGGTTTTAACTAGTATTACCTATTAAACAGTTCCATTACACAGCAAAAAACTCAGCCAAGTGCGAGCCGGACTCGCGCACAAAGGGTTCCGTACCATTATCTATACAACATTAGACACAAAGATCGAGAAAAAACGGCAAAAAATCACGTTTGTTGTATGGGAGCTCCCTGAAATATTTGTTTTATTTTAATTTAATTATTTATTTTTGAAGCGAATATATAGAACTAAATATTCTGTTAATATTTCAAGCGTCTACCTGTTGCCGTTATTAATATCGAGCAAAAAACGGGCGAAAAAATCACGTTTATTGTATCGGAGCCCCCCCTTAAATATTTATTTTATTCTGTTTTTAGTATTTTTTGTTTCAACTGCCTAGCTATCACGGTCCATGAAATACAGCCTGGTGATAGACAGTCAGACAAACTGACAGACAGACAGACGGACGGACAGTGAAGTCTTAGTAATAGGGTCCCATTTGGCACCCTTCGGGTACTGAAACCTAAAAACTAGAACCAGTTGTCAATTTCGATTTGAAAATAAATCAAAAAAAATTTAAAAACTCGAAGAGCAATTAGAGAAAAAAAACCAGAACAAATAATAAATTTCGATTGGAAAATTAAACAAAAAAAATTTCAAAACTTAAAGAGTAAAAGTTTAGTATTTTGTAATGGTCACACAAGCACTAGACATAATCAAAACTGAATTTGCACAGATATTTACTAGTATTTTTTTTCATTTTTCCGACGTTTCGGTACTTTTGCAAGTACAAAGTCTACCGAGAGCACTTGCAAAAGTACCGAGACATCGGAAAATTGTAAAATGAAAAAACAAGTAAATATCTGTGCAAATTCAGTTTTTATTACAGTAAAAGTTGTTATAAGTAACATACTGTTTATGATATGTTTCATCAATTGCAAATTTTTTAGGTAACCTTGTATAGATATACTTGTAAAAGAAACGGGATTCTTACTACAATCAGTTTAGTCCAACACTCACCGTCATGGCCATGGAACCAGCTCCCAACATAGAATGTGCACTATGTGCACCGTGTCCACTATGACTGAGCTCATGGACGTTCATCTCTTGTGTACTGTCACTTGGAAACTAGAACAAGAGTACCTTATTATTACGTCAGGACTTTGAAATAAATTTTTAAGAATAAATAATTTACTCACATCATGTCTGTTAAAATATGATTCATTTATGCTAATGTTATGTCCATCCATATGGCCCATCACTATGTGTTCCTTGTCATGTCCCATGTCATGGTTCTGTGGATGATTCCCATGATTCATGGAATGGTGTTCATGAGACATTTTCGGAACCCCTAAAAATACATTTATCATTTATCCACCAGCTTCAATCTTGAAATAAGTACAAGAAAGAAGCTTGTATGAAAAAATATAACATTCAACATACGACTGTTATGGAAGCAATGGCAAGTTTATTAAACAAATGTGTACAACCAAAAACAATGCCAGCATTGTAATATTATGTTCTCACACATGCAGTGCAGGCATAGTGATCCCAAACATCTTTAACCCCTCATTGGTAGTAGAAAGTACATACTTCAAAACTTAGGTTAGCTGGTAGATAATGCTAAGTAGCATTAAGCTCACCTATGTGCAAAACTTTTATGCAATAAAGAATTTTAATAATAATAATAACTTCTATGTCATTTGTTTATAAGTGATGCCAATATCACTACACACTTGTTTAACTCCCGGCTTGCAAGAATATGAGCTTCACCAGTTTTTTAAGAAACCTACTGAATATCATTAGTGAATTTGCCAAATATGAAACTGGGAGTCAGTATTTTAGTGAAGTAAAAGGGATAGGTCAGTATATTATGGAGAAAGTTTTCCAACTACAAGTTTTGTATGCACTGCACATTATTAAGTTTAAGTCTGGATTAACTTACGTGTAATTTGTCAGCAGAGAAAATTATGGAGTGATTGCATTTTTTTTAACAAATATAATTTGCAGTAAAAAATCTAGTCAACCAAATACAAACTAAGTTGTTTAATTTCTTTCACTACAGCAAAAGAATCACTGAACTATGATAATATAAAGTCGACACAACTTTCGCTTCATTTGATCAGTCAATTGACAATAATTGGCTTGACAGATAGAAACAGGGCATTACATTCACTTGCTTCAGATACCAACATAGTTAAAGATTTATGAAAGTAAAAGGTTACAATTACAATAAAGATAAAAACGAATGTTACCTTTACTTAAATGTAGGTAGTGAGATCAATACAAAGAAATGTAAAGACAAGTAGAATCTAGACCACAGTGAGAGTAGGTTAGATTTTCTCTACTGAAAAAAGTAATGGGTATGTACTTTAAAATAGTTTATTTATACAATGATAGGCACATGCACGTTTTACTCAAGCAAGTTTTGCTACATTTACATAATTCTATTCTCACCGTACGATCCTTCAACGATTAGTTACGTAGGCACTGTGAATAGAGATGGTTTCTCCTACAATTTCCTTTCACAATATTAACTGGTTTGAAGATTTAATTCGCTGTAACAAAGTTTGTCAATCCATGCATTATTATTGTTTCAAAGATTGGTGAAAGTAAAATTGTGGTGATCGGAGAAAAGGACTTCTTGGCATTGACATTTATGACATTTAAAATAATCTGTGACTTGCACAGATCAATATAAAGCGCGGTATACACGATCCATCTTGCCGTACGTCCTGCTAAGGCCATGCACGATGCACGATGCAAAAGTACCATGAATATGCTTGACGTACGTCGATAATTATTATTATTTGTTTGCTGGACTTGACGGACCGATTTTTCATCCAGCGAGTACCCCCACCACCGCGAACATCGTGCAGATAGACAGTGAATAACGCGGACGTACGTCAGCGCGGTCCCGTATCGTGCGTGCTTGATCGTGTATAGACTTGTTGTACAGCAGATTTCATTCTGAGCTTGCGTCGCAAGGTGGCTGCACGTCTCAAAATGGACCGAGACACTTACGAAATTTATCGAAAAATATAAATTTCATACATGTCTGTGGATTCATACAAGATCTGGTACCCATTTTAGGGGAAGCTGCAACGATTGATAGCGTTATTCAAATCATTCATGATGTTATTCATTTGAGTATACTCTGCACGTTTATGATAATTTTTTTTGTGAAAAAATAACAGTATACAATAACAGAAGAACTCCCATTTTTTGGCGATTTGATAAAACAGGAGGCATTTTATTAAACACAAAACAAGTCCTCTTCGTTCGATACTGATCACGCACGACACGATTGATGCGTGCTGGATAGTCTGTATGCTACATCCAGCGGCGCGGCCTTGAGCTGACGTACAGCTGGGATGGACCGTGTATACCGCGCTTAATGATTGCGTTTGTTCACTGAATGGTAGGTAGTCCACACGGTCATTCCACACCTTTGCTCTACACCAAGGAGGTGTTAATTTAAAAAGCGAAGCAAGGAAAATTAAGGCATGGCCACACAGAAGAGACGAGTGTCTGATCATATTTTGTGGTCTCTCTTTATTACTTCCATGATGCTCTATACCCCTCCACTCGCCCACGTCCTTTCTAAGTGGGCCACGCCACGCCTTCAAGTAGCTTCCCAACACTAGGGGCCCATAGACAAGATTTCGCGCGGTATTCTTTCCATGACAATGTTGCCAGCCTAGAACAAAAGACTACGCCAATTACAAAAGTACTTAGGTACCGGCCGGGTAAGATAAGAGGGTATGGGAGTCAAATGTAACGAAAAAACATTTCAAAAATTAAAAATACACGGAACTCTAAAAACCAAACGCCGGCGATTTTAACACTCACGCTTCGTTCGTAAAAAAAACGGAGTGTGCAGGCCTTAACTACACAATACGAAAATGTATTGTGTAGTTAAGGCCTGCTGCACTGGACACCATGTATAAAACTGGACAAGCGTTATAAAGCTGAGAAGTCTATATTTATATTGTTTTCACGATCAGTTTTTCTCATAATTTCTTCGGAGTTCAAGCATGCTTGCATAGCACCGTTCTCATGTACTATTCCACGAAACGAGCTTCCAAAGAAAATCGTCCATATGCGCCCATTGCTTTGCTTAATGCGCGTGACCTTCAATAGCCACTTCAATAGAGGACCGTCTTCGCTTATTTTTTCGCTTATCTCTTAGCCGCGTGCATTGACCATGAGATGTAAGTATTTGGGTCCCTAGGAGTTCGACTCGTGGAACGAAGTATAGAAAGATTTTTTGAAAAAGTCAAACCATTGACTTCATTCATGGGCATGGACGTTAATATTTGTACTTGTCGTTGGATCAGCTGTCCTTTGGTGAAATAATTAATATGAATTTTTCATTGGGTTTGTGAAGTTTCCATATGGTTTAAATACCTAATTTGTAATAAATTTGTCTTTCGATTTTAAATGTATTCTGAAAAAGTTCATCATCGCCATCATCAGCCATTTGACGACCACTGCAGGTTTTGCCATAATCCCCACAACGCTTGGCAGGCGGGTTGGCAATCGCAGTATGCGGTTGGAATCTCAGGAAGACGCTGCTGCCCGTCTCCTGGTAATTGATTTCCTTAGTCGCCTTCTACGACATCCACGGAAGGTAATAGAGTGACGCTATTCTTAATCCGGCGCCACTTTGTATAGATAATGAGTAACTTTGTCAGTTTTTCTTGTTTAATTAAGAAAACCCCTCAACTAAGCAAAAAAAATTAAAGGTTATTTGTGGCGTAAATATCACAGCCATTGTCATTCAATGACAGAAAGTGATCGTTCATTTGGAGTGAGGTTTTTTTTTCAAGGGATTGTCCGATAAGATTTTGAGCGTTTCTAATGATTTTAATTAAGCACTGACAAACACTTTATATTAAGCACTGACAAAGCACTGTATTTTTTATCGAAATACCGTTGAGAATTTATTGACAAAAGCTCAACTACCGTGTAATTACATTAGGTTAGTTATTTAATTGTTTTAGGACAGTTTTTATTTGAGTGCAACTAATTCCGTTACCTCCTGTCCGATATCAAAACTACGTTAACGTATTGGCTGAACTACAAACGGTAACGTACAGTAACCTAATAATAGATGATTATGTGATAAAACAAAGCAATACATCTCTAGTGTTATACATTATAAGATTTGACGTCTTTTAATCTTGTGATAGGTAGGTACCTACCTTTTACTTAGTTTTACCTCAACTTTATGGCGTCATGTACGTTACTGACAGGTTATGTTGCGTAACTGTCCCCTATTTAATGTAATTAGTTCATATTTCTCACTTTTCTTGTTTTAAATACGTACAAATTATTAAATATATTAATATGTACGGATGTGTAATTTTAAGTACTAAATGCTCTAAAAAAAATTATGGTATCACTCCGTGATTAAAAAGTTTATTGCTAAGTTAAGTGAAGTGTGCAAAGAGTAACGGACAGGATATAAATTACAAATATTGGGATATTTTTAGCTATAAGCTATTGTTTTGATTGTGTTATTTTATCAATAAAACTTTTCCGGATACTACAAATACGTTTTATTCAATTACTTAGTCGAATTATCACTTTTGGTGACAAACATGACATAATGTGTCTCCTATTTCACAATGTTCATTAATTTCCTGATAAAAAAAGCAATTTGATTGTAATGTATCACTTAATTATTATAAAAAAAATAAAGGATCACACTACAATGAATGATTTCAAGATTTCAGCATGAAAATATCTGATCATAAATTCATTGCCAGGGTACAAATTTTGGTGGTTGGACGGTGGCAGATGCATAGATATTTTGCTGGGTAATACTGAACTCGCTCAGATTGGTAACACGGGTCCCGCCCGTCTTCCCACAATGAGCCGGGCTTCATAGATGGCGCTTGTATGTGCACAAGAACAGGGACACGTCTGTCAAATTTTGCTTAACGGATTCTGGTTCTTCTATGGCCATGCCTGTAAGCGCCATCTATGAATTGCTTTGTGAATTTGTGGTGAAAAAGGCTCATTGAACGTGGGGTCACTTTAGCGCTGGTTAGACATCTATGTTTTTAACTATCAGTGTTTGCAGGGTATTCGCGCACATACATAATAATATGGAAAATGTTGCATTGCATCTTAACATCTTCATTACAATGTTGCCCGTAACGTGACTGAGTGCATGCGTGTAAGGGTTGATAGGCTATCGACTGTACCTTAGAGCCTCCATCTACGACCCGAAAAGAATGGTTTCTATACTTTGGATTTCCTATTGCCGATTTATTCCAACGTATCCCGAGACTTCCGAGTATTCCGTGCTTCGCAAGGCACGTTAAGCTGTTGGTGCCGGCTGCCGTCGATAGATGGCAGTCGTTAAGCCAAGTCAGAGGCCTTAGGGCGGCTTGACAACTTCTGACAGTAGACGAGCCACTAGTCTACAAGCCTCCACCAATCCGGACTTGGCCCCCGTGGTGGAGTATGGTCTATACCTTCCTCAGGGCAGAGACCCGTGCCCCTCGGTGGGGACATAATGAGTTGATGATGATCCCGAGACTTAAAAGCCTAGAAGGCAAAGACGTATGTATTGCAAGCTGCAACTGCAAGCGGACCGAGCCAACCACACAGAATATGCCAACCAACTGCAGAAAGCATTTTTCAAGTGTACCTGGATATTTTCCGTGTTTTTTCCTCATTATTCGATCGAGATCGAGTTGTATTATTAAGGTACTGACAGACGTGCTCATTACTAGCACGAAAGCATGCTTTTATAGAGCAAGTGCTTATTAGTAGCACATGTGTAACAACATTGCTAGTAATAAGCGTGCTTATTTCGAGCGTGCTAAAAAATCAACCGACGTTTGATTTTCGAGCATGCTAGCTGAGGAGCGGATAGAAGGGGGCGTGCTCTGAGCGCGTCTGAACAGGTTTGCTTATAAGCATGCTCATTATCGATTCGATCTTGATCCGTAACAGTTGCTGCGTCCATTTCGAAATAAAAATAAAATAAACCCTCTAAATGTCGCGTTGGGGACAAGAAAAAACTTTGATTTTTGTGTCATATTATCGAAGTTACGAATGTCTGTGAAACACACATTCTCCTTTGTATAAAAATAATATAGCACGAAATAATGCTTATGAGGCTTTATTAAAGGACATGAATGATTCAAGTTTAACAATGAAAACACTTAAAACTAAAATAAAAAATCTAAGACCTGTGTATCATGCCGAAGTGAGAAAAATCAACAATTCGAAGCGGTCCAGAACTGGTGCAGCAGACGTTTATAAACCATCCATGTGGTTTTCACCAAAATATTCTCACACAATTCCGTTGCAAGCAATATGATTATTATATTGAGTTCTGTACGGAAAGCACTGTCACTATATCTTGGTACATCCATTTGGGTCGAGAGCCTAGTGCCAAATAGCACGTCTGTCCATACGTTTGCTTTGACTATGCTTATTTATGAGAATGCTGAAAATAAGCATGCTTATTGCTGGCAAATGTGAACAGCATGCTAATTGTAAGCAAGCTTATGAGCATGCTTTTGAGCACGTCTGTCCGTAACTTTTCAATACACAATGCTTAAAATTGTAATAATCTCTATCTACCCCTTCGGCTATGAATGTGCAGGATTTTTGATCATAGATTAGGTTAGATTTTTTTTTAATTGTGATTGTGATAGCAACACTGACTGAGCGCTTGGCTGCGTAGCGTGGAATTCGGATTTTTATCATTTGAAATTTCACGAATTAAATCGTATGCATGCTCGACGTCGGAATGACATCGAAGAATACAACAATAATAATTAAATGAAATGATATTTTTCCTTTACAAAATAAGTAATATTTTTCCTTTCAGAAATACAAGAGATATATTTTGAATTTTTAGGACGCTCGCTCTTCTTGTTTGTCGTTCGTTTGTCCGCCATGTCTGAAGCCCTTTCTAGAGCTTGCGAGTCCGTGTTGTGCTATTTTTTGTTTTTATAGAAAAGTGATTTTTTGTTGATGATAAACTATGAATTATACAGAATTATGATATCACCATGAACATTATTAATATGTGAAGTGTTTACTAGCTGAAGCAGAGAGGTCGAATTTACTTTCATTAGACGACAGTATTTTTAGTTCATCCGCCATATTGGCGTTCAATGTCTTTTCGTAAGTTATTTATTCGCATTTTTTGGCTTTATATCGCGTATTTCCATACAAATTAGTGTTATTTCACATCTCTTTTATGTGTGTTTCTTTATCGAAAGAATAAGTGAGTGTGCAATCAAACTTTGGTGTGAAATTTCATAATCTTGGTTCATGGCCTCTTCGGACTAATTTGGCTTTTTCTCGAGCTTCAGCTCTGCAACAGAACGAATGTGCTGTGAAGTTCTATTGTTTTATTTAGTGAAAGTTTACGTTATAGTTTGATATGAATGGAGTCTACTGGAGGTATGGATGTTTTGTCATAATAGTATATCTAATTATCTACCTACATTGTGATGGCTTTCAGGTCTAGGGTTGAATCTAGATATTATGTACCTACCTATTTGATTTGAAGAACATTCTATGCAGCTTCGAGGTATCTAATGCATAATTTCTGGTCGCTCTAATAAAATGGTCCTATTCAGAAGTGGCAGTATATCAATTTCTTTCTGAATCAATATAGCCTCTTCCAAAATGATCAATTACAATTTGTTTTAGGGAAAGCGATATTCATTCATGAGTCACCTGATATTTTACATTAGAATACTGCTATGAAAAAAATTTTGGGGGGAACCTGTAGTTGTCATTACTGCGGGTGTGGTAATTATTAGCCTTCCAAGAATAAAGATATGTATATGTAACAAATTAAATAAGTCTGTGTGACCTCAGTTTGTTATTTCTTATTGCAGCTCAGTTTGTGCATTGAATGCTGTTATTGACAATCCTTTTGAGTTGAGCTATGTCACTGGAGTATCAATGCGGAAACAATATTATTCCTGGAGCTAAGGCAGAAATTAGAAGTACTTATCATTCTCCTGTACTTTAATTTGTACAATATGTATTGTGTATGCAAATGTATATTTCCATGTTTGCGAACTTGTCTTGTTACCATATCACGGGGTATCCTAGTTAAGGACCACCAGCATTATTTTCTGACATGTCCACTGGGTAGATTTTCTATCATTTAGGTCTGATGTTTTAGAGCAATAGAAATAACAATAAATGAGGCTGCCTGTAGGCTGTCGGGCTCCAAGAAGATTATAACCTATTCCAAACTCAGATATGAAACATATTTTGACACAGATTCAAGATCCACCTTAAAGTACAGGGGCAGGACAAGTGATTGTATTGTGTGAATGTTATTTATCTATTCAATGCTCCACATTGTAATCTCTTAAATTATACCAATAGCTACTTTTAATCTCAAGCTGTCACAGCTCATGCCTTAATAGGAGTAATTTTAATTGCAGGTGAGACAGCATCCTTGTTTTTGGCAAGTGGTGAAAACATACTACCTTGCCAATAACCTTGCATGCAAGGTAAGACAGAGCTTGTTGATTATTTTAATGCAAATAGCCATGAGCAGTCAACTTAAACTGGCTATTTACAAAAGTTACAACTAATATAAAAAATTTACTCTTCCATCACAAACAAGCCGTACGGTGACTCATGGTGGCATACTGTCCTATCTCGCTAGAAACAACTTTCTTTCTATATTAATTTAGTATAATAGTTGACTAAAGGTCAATTATCCTATTGCCTTGCGGCTGAGAGACCAGGAAAATAGATGTGATAACACAAATCAGTCACATTCTTTATCAACATGGTAAAACCTATAAATACAAATTACATGCAATCAGTCAAAAAACCTATTTTGTTTTCAGGTAGAATCTCATTTCATCATCATTTCATGGGATGAATGGATTGTAGGTGCAAAGGCACCAAAAAACCAATCTGAATATGCTAGAAAACTCTAATGCTATAGGAGGATTTAGCTGATGCCTCTTAGTCAGAGATTAGACGAGCCTCTTGTCACTATTGAGGTGAGTTTTAATGTCTCATTTGATGAAACAATCATTGTCAATTTTAAGATAAGTATGTACATATGTAGAACAATAATGTCAAAGAGAAACTGTTTTTTTATGTGAAAATTTCATCCTTGTCTGCTGAATAAGCAGGAGAGAACACAACACTGCCTCTGTTGACTAAGAAAAAATTAGGTACAGAACAAACCGATTTGACATCTGTAAAGTTCTAGTAAACAAAGCGGATCTGCATACAAACATGTCCCTTAACTTAAACCTGACAGAGGAGCCTGACAAGGGTCCCTTTGTTACCCTTTAGTTTTACTCTTAAGTTTGTAGATTTGGCTTCATACATTGGGATTGGAAGTGTGATGAAGGTATGTAAGAGAATGCTAGAAGATGTTTGAAACGTAGTGCTCAGTTAAAATATTGTAACGCTTTGGTGTACCTAATTACTGTAATGTTGCAATATTTATGTAAATAAAAATAAATAAATAAAAAAATAAATAAATCAGACCATTGCAGTTGATGCATCTTTTTGGCAGGTAGATTGCTGACTCCAGCACGATGCAGCAAGCAGTTGACCCTCTTGCTACTACCAGCACGGTAAGGACAGGTCAACAAAAGTGTTATCTAGAAAAATATTTTACATTTTTAAGAACCATTTACATTAAAATTGTTTTATTTCTCAGCCCTCAGTGGAGACCGTAAATGGTGCGTCGCAAGACGACCAATCGCGTCGACAGGGGCGGGTAACCAACCAACTGCAGTTCCTCCAGAAGAATGTCATGAAGGCAGTATGGAAACACCAATTTGCGTGGCCATTCCATCAGCCAGTTGACGCAAAGAAGTTAAACATACCTGTAAGTGCTATGTTATTTTATTTCTGCATGTTTCAGCTTGTCCAATGTGAAGAAATCCAGCATAATAAGTTGTGTATAAAGACAATGTGTTTCATATATGCTGTGGAAGCAGTGGGCCACAATCCTCAACCGTGTTAGTGATGATTTTGAAAATTACCATGCTCAAGCGAGACTGTCTGCAGTGTACTGTGTATAGGCTGTCTCGTGTTTACCTTTCTTACACATCTAATTCATTTTCTAATTTGAACCAATAACAAATTAAAATAGCAGAAATGTAAAAATATGTATTTGTGGTTGATCCTAATAGACCTGTTACTTTTTTAGGACTATCACAAAATTATCAAAAAGCCTATGGATTTGGGAACAATAAAAAAGCGACTCGAATCAAATTACTATCACTCGGCTCAAGAATGTATCCAGGATTTCAACACCATGTTCACAAACTGCTACGTATACAACAAGCCCGGCGAAGATGTTGTCGTTATGGCACAAACTTTGGAGAAATTATTTTTGAATCGGGTGAGTTGATTTTTATCATTGCCCTATTCTTTTAAGGCCAAAGCTGTGCTGCTTAGTGCAAAGGTCCTATCTGCTACACTCAACAGGCTCATATACGACCTCTGCGCTTAGAAGGCCAGAATAGATGTTTCCTTCGATCGAAGACTACAGCGCAGTCTCTCCATAGATCGCTCAAATGGACAAGGAGGAGAAGGAGATCGAGACGCCATCGAAGGGCGGCAAGAGTGCTGCGAAGAAGCGTCCTAGCGCCGCGGGCTCAGGCGGCGCGCCCGCCACACCCGCCGCGCCGGGCGCTCTGCCAAGGCCTGTCAAGGTGCCGCCGCCGCACCCCGCGCTCGTTGGTTCCACCAACAGCACCACGGCGCCCGCGCTGCCGCCCGCCGCCGCCGCCGCCGCCGCCCCCGCGCCGGCTGCCGCAACGCCCACGCCCGCCACTCACACGGGCCTTCCGCAGCAGGTATGTATAATCCATACCATACATCCAGGATTTGAGATTTAGTCTTATTTATAAAAACACAATTCCTTTAAATACTCCTTAAATGCAGTGTAAATACTTACAATAAATAGTCTGTGGTAAAGGGCTTTATTACAGACTATTAAACTTAAACCGCATTTGGGGAGTGCTTTTGAGGAATCGTGTTTTTATAAATAATGTTTATGTTACTGTGTTGTTATGTTTAAATTTTGTAGAGCCTGTAATTTTCTTTCTATGTAAAATTACCTTTGTCTTAAAAGGTTTTGAAATAAAATTAAAGTAAAGAAATAGAAATCGCGAGTGGCTTCGCGAATCGCTTGAATCATTGAGATCAATGAAGCAGCAAATTATTAGATCGCATTATATTTTCTGTATATCAACGATTTTCATTAATGGTTTAAATACTTTAGTCACAATTAAGTCCACAACCAGTGACAGCCCAGTATATATAAAATATATTATGCTATGTATTTACTGCTGATGTGTTATACTTCCTGGAAATCTCACCCAGCTAGAGATTAATTAGACACTGAGTCTCGCTGATTATTATTAATACAAATTTCAGCATTTACTGTGCCCCGAGATACAGCTTCAGATATGTTAGAGTTGTTAAATTAAAAGTAATGTTCAGGTGGCGACGCAGCCCTCAAATTTCCACGTAACCCCACCTGCCGCGCCGCCGGTCACCACGATGACACCCGTCGCCCTGTCTCAAACACAACCAGCAAAGGTGAGCTATCTCTTATGTCTGTGAGATAAAATGTACACACACACATGAGAATGCCTGACATCAGTCATCAACACCACAATAACTGGTGTTCTAATTTGGTTGCACAATTTTAGGTGAAAAAGGGTGTTAAAAGAAAGGCTGACACAACCACGCCTATGGGAAGCTCATTCGAGGGTGGCTACACCACGCCGACCGTTGACCAGCAGAGTGGACCAAAGCCGGCCAAAATATCTACTAGGCGAGAGAGTGGACGCCAGAAGAAGGTATGTACCTATATTTTCAGCGTGATTCTAGGTGTGTATGTCATAATACTTAGATAAAGTGGCTATTAGCGAATATCATAGGAACTTTCAGAATTTTGCTAATACATAGAATTGATAATTTCACCACTGACTGCAAATCTCTGGAACTTAGCCTGTCAAACATAGACGTTTGAACTAGTAGTGATGGGGATGTGATCGCAGTCGCAGCATTCGTGAAGTGGAACAATAAATAACATTGCGAGTTTAATTTAAATGTAAAACATGAAATGAATGTGAAATAGATAAAATATATTTTATTAACAAGGTAATGAAAATGGGTGTCATCGACTCACTTTCGGTGATTATGCTCGTAGTATTACTTTGGCGTTTGGATCTACGTAATGAGATAATTTATACAGCGTCCAGTGGCACCTTTACCACTCTAGGTGGGTGAAGAGACCACTCGGACCCTGCAGTACCTAGGACATTGTTTTAGATTGAGTAGGCTTGCCCAGCACCTATACCGTCCTGCTCCTAGTATAGCAACATGAAAATTCGCAGGTCGCCATATTATCTGGACACTTTTAGGAATGAGTATTTTGGAGCGGATAAGGGCTAGTTAGTAAGACCTTAGATTTCCGCAATCAGCCTAATAGTTGGGACATTATAGTAAGCGTTGAGGTATGTGAACATCCCCAGTATTTACAGGCTACATATATTTATTTAGGTTATCGTGGACTTCTAAAACCAGCAACTCAGACTATGCTACTAGGTCCGCTATACCCAAGCCGAAGCTTGGAAGTAAATTTTCCACCGGTATTTTCGTGAAAGACAAAAGTCGAGCACGACAGGTAGCCCCTATCTTCCGAAATAATCCGAAAGATTACTATTAGATGCATTGCTAGGCCCGCCAGGTAGGCTGGCTATTTCCTTACGAAAATTGAACAGTCTGATTTCGCCTTTAGACTTAGTAGATGATATCGGTATACCAGGCCAGCAGAGCAGTTGACGAGAGCTTCAAGATGGGCGGCGGCGGGCTATCGCCGGGCGCGGGCGCGGGCGGCGCGGGCGCAGCGCACCACTCTGCGCTCACGCCGCAGATGGCCAAGAACAAGGAGAAACTCTCGGACGCGCTTAAGAGCTGCAACGAGATCCTCAAGGAGCTCTTCTCCAAGAAACATTCGGTAATTTGTACTTTCCTATGCGAGTGCCCGCGTATTCGTAGGGGGCGCTCCGAAAACGGACCGCCATTTTGTTTTTGTTATCCTCAGTTGGATTTTGCGGCGTTATGTGAGGTGTATTTATTCTTTGTGAAAGTTTTCTATTGCACCAATAACAATTTAAATTTCCCAGGGGTATGCGTGGCCGTTTTACAAGCCCGTCGATGCTGAATTACTTGGTCTTCACGATTACTTTGACATTATTAAGAAGCCTATGGATCTTGGAACCGTAAAGCAAAAAATGGACAACAGAGCCTACAAGACCGCCGCCGAATTCGCGACTGATGTTCGTCTAATATTTACCAATTGCTACAAGTATAACCCTCCAGATCATGATGTTGTTGCTATGGCGCGGAAACTACAGGATGTCTTCGAGATGAGGTGAATGTGATTCATATCATGTAAGATGTAGGTAGTTACTACATCAGAGAGCTGTGTTTTTAATCATCTTTGGTTTCCAGATATGCCAAAATCCCCGATGAGCCCTTGCACGCAGGCATGGCTCACAATATGGATAAGGGAAGTTCTGCGTCTAGTTCCGAATCAGGTTCCGAATCCGAATCAGAGTCTGACGATTCCGAAGAAGAGCGTAATAACAAAGTCAAATTATTAGAAAAAGAATTGCTGGTCCTCCAAGAGAAAATGAGAAAGCTGGTAGAAGAATCTAATGCCAAGAAAAAGGCGAAGAAGAAAGTAAAGGACAAGACTAAGAAGCAGATAGTCAACAGTGGCCTACCAAAAGCCAATGCGACCGCCGCCTACGGTGCTAAAGCTAACAACATTGGCGACAATTTAGGTAAGACACACTTAAATAATCATTACCGTAACATCTGTTGCAACTCTTACTTTCATGGAAAGGATAGAATATGTTTAAGTGGAGCAGGCTTGTTCCATACACAAGCCAATGAACTTGAACTATGAGTTCACAAACGTAAATGAACTAATAAAACGAGTGGATTGGGCGAACCAAATGGGCAAAATAGGAACAAAGTCGGCGGTTCTCTCGATCGATTAATCTTGAAACGGTTTCTTCGGTATCGAGAAAGTGTGTTTTAACACCCACTCTATGGAGTATAATGGTGTTATTTGTAAAAGAACGATGCCTCGTTCGTTTTTAAATTGTGTAATAATCGGCTATAAATCTCACTACAGGGCACGAGCCTTCTTTCAGAAGAATGGGCTAATAAACACAAATTGGGACTTTTATACTTTTGCTTATTTTGCGTAACCACAGACTAAATAAACTGCGTCTTAGGAGTGCTTTAGACGAATCGTGTTTTTATAAATTTAATAAGGCCGTTAGAAAATATATCTTTACTAGCTGACTCGGAAAACGTGGTTTTGCCATAATAATTAGATCTACCAAATATACACAAAAAAAAAATTATAGAAATCGGTGTATTCGTTTCTATTTCTCGTTAGGAGTTCGATAACAAACACTGTGACACGAGATTTTTATATATTAGATGTGAGTATTGAGTAAAGACGTGTTGTGCAACAGCGGCGCCGAGCGGCGCGCGCGGCAAGGGCGGCAGTAAGCGCGGCGGTGCGGCGGGCGCGGGCGCAGGCGCGGGCGCGGCCGGCAAGGCGAGCGCGCGTGGCGCCGCCGCCGGCAAGCGTAAGGGCTCGGCGCCGGCCGCGCCGCCCGCGCACGCCCTCCCACACCCCGACTCCGACGACGAGGATCTAGCCAAGCCCATGTCCTACGACGAGAAGCGGCAGCTGTCGCTCGACATCAACAAGCTGCCCGGTGAGTGACACGCCTCTTCCACTAAGCTGAAATTTCGTCAGTCATTCGGTCTGTCCGTCGGTTGGTCTGTTGGTCGGTCGGTCGGTCGGTCGGTCTGTTGGTCGGTCGGTCGGTCGGTCGGTCGGTCGGTCGGTCGGTCGGTCGGTCGGTCGGTCGGTCGGTCGGTCGGTCGGTCGGTCGGTCGGTCGGTCGGTCGGTCGGTCGGTCGGTCGGTCGGTCGGTCGGTCGGTGGGTCGGTGGACATAGGCCTCCCCCTATATAAGCCACTTCTTTCTGTCCTCGGCCATCTTCATCCAGCTGCTGCCAACAATCTGACTCAGATTGTCTTTCGAGCGACCTGGTGGGCATCTGTTTGTTTTAACGTATGTAAAGTGTACAAATTACATCATGTTTGTGTTTATTTTATTTAGTTATTTATTAAATTGCACAACAGTACAGTTTACAACAATTCGTTATTAGAATAAATATAAAATACCAAAATATTCTAGATAGAAAATTAACAATGGAATGGTTGAAAACTTAAATAAAAGAAAATATTAACATAACTTCTGTCTATTTTTCCAAAAAACAACTAAATATATCCGTTTTTCTGCTAAAGTTGAGGAGTTTTACAGCTGGATTCGATTACCACTAGAGACTGTTGTAATTTGATAGTGCTTTGATTGTTTGCGATTTCCTTGGCTGGTTACCATAACACAGGGTTTTCTTGTTTCGAGCTTTCTATTTTATTTATACATAAAGTCAAGCCTATTTTCCATAGGGTTGGCCATAGACAAAAGTTTTAAAAACCCAATAAACCCATTTTGCCTCCCCTGTATGGCGTTGTCGGTTATTTTAGTAGTTATTATAAACTGGAAGCTTCTGGAGCTTCGAGTTTTACTATGACCCTTTTTTATTATTCTATCACAGTCCTTGAAATGAAGTTAAAAGTCGGTAATTTTTGCACTTTGTGCCATAATACAAGAGTGCCATTAAGAAAAGACAGAGTGAACACCAGTAAAATACAGATGAAAATATGTTCTTAAGATGAATGACTCGTCAAGATCGCTAATAAATAACACGAGTATGTATGTAGTGTTATTTATTTCTTGACTGAAGTGATTTGTCTATTATTCTTTTCTCTTGTTCTTTTCTCTTGATTGCTTTGTGGCTAGCCTGAGAGTGACTCTTGGGTTGTTGTTAACATAATTCGTTTGTGGTTTCGATTTCAATTCATCTCACTTATGATTGCTTTTTTCCAATCAGGCGATAAACTCGGGAAGGTGGTGCACATTATTCAAAGCAGAGAACCGTCGCTACGCGATTCGAATCCCGACGAGATAGAGATTGATTTTGAAACGCTGAAACCGTCCACGCTTCGGGAACTTGAGAATTATGTTGCATCATGTCTGCGGAAAAAGACGCGTAAGTTTCACAGATATTCCATAAAATTAACCGATAATCCTATTTGGTGAAATCGAATCTTATTCTTTCAGTTGTTTCAAGATTTTGATCATTACATATAAAATGAAGCTCACAAATTGTTTAATTATTTCAGATCGTAAAGTGTCTGGGAAATCTAAAGATGAACAAATGGCTGAGAAAAAACAGGAACTAGAGAAGCGGTTACAAGATGTATCAGGCCAATTAGGAAATACAAAAAAGCAGCAAGCTAAAAAAGGTTTGTCAATTTTGTTATCTATATTTCTATTGACATAAAATGAACAAGTCAACCATTCTTAGTGGCTTGCCCCAATTTCGAGTACATACGAATGAATCCGCCTTTCGTGTAATATCACATGCATGCAATATGGTAGTTTACTCAAAATTAGATTGTGATGTATCTACAAAACTCAAAGAACTCTCTATAAACCGTAAAAAATTAGGTTACTCTACTACCGCGCCCTCTGAGTTACGGAGCGGGTTGTACCAGTGACTAGAATTACTCAAAAGGAAAAGTGTTAGTTGTAGAAAAAAATATTTATTACAATTATTCATCTTTCAACAATACCTCTCCAATTAGATCATAATATCCAATGTTGGCATGTTCTCCATTACAAATTCACTTTTGAACTAAACTCGCTTATGCTGTGATGTTTGTCCGACACAGACGGGCAGAAGGAGGGTATGGGCGGCGGCGGCGGCGGCATCTCTTCGTCGTCGAGCTCATCAGACTCCTCCAATTCGTCCTCCAGTACCGACACATCCTCTTCCGACAGCAGTGACAGTGAAGCAGGTTAGATCTCATTCACTCACATCACCACCGCAGCCGGTGCATCTTCATACCATAATAATTGTATAAACATCTATTAGCTATAGTTTCTAAAACGGTTTAAGCATTTAGTTACGGATGTGAATGGAGATTTGGAATGCTTCGAAATCAACTAGGCTTAGGCGAACTTGGCAATATTTTAAACTTTAAATGACATTTATTGGAGTCCTGGCAGATTCCGGTTTTATCTGTTTTGTATATGTTGCTGTGGAAGATTTTAAAGTGTCTCGAGCGAGACGGGAAAGGTTTTTAATCATTAAAATCTAGTCCAACATTGTAACAGTAAAAAAATAATGCTCACAATGCTCCTGAGAAATTTCTCGTAAGTGAGGGAGATGGATGAGTTACGGAGTACTTGATTGAAGGTTATTTCATTTTCTTACAACTTTAATTACTCACTATATCTTTTGACAGACTTGAGTCTTTTATCGTACAATCAAAGTACCCTAAAGTCGAATTGTGACATACGGGTTTTTTTCTAGTAATGCCACTATTGTGCAATGTCATAGAAATTAATGACGGACGCCAAGTGCATTGCCGACGATTAAGAGGATGCCTCACGAGGCAATTCCCATACTGACGTGTTTGATTTTATTTACAAACGAGCGCCATCCGCGCCTGGATCGCAATTAAACTTTCAGCTAGATTCGTACTAACTTCAACGTAATAAAAAATTCATTAATTAAAGGGATTAAATGTAAAAAAAAATAACTAGAAACTTGACTCAAAGAGGAAGAATTTATTGTTCTCAAAACACCGCATTTAATAGGGCACCTCAGGAGGCTATACCCATACAAACGTAGTTTGGTTATAATTTACAAACGTCATGTCGCATTGCAATGGAACTACCGACATTTTAACAAATCGAGATTTGTTTGTGTTTATAAAATTGTGAATAAAGTAATGAAAATTTGAATTTCGGCTTTTTGAGATTCTTAATTTATTTTTTATTAATTGACAATTTGATAAATTTACGTTGAATTCAGTATGGATCTAGCTGAAACTTAGTTTGAATCAGAGCTGCGATCTTTTAGTTAAATCAAACACTCAATTGTTTCAAAATTGTAGCTCTTTCAGCGAGAGTTTATTATTATTACAGAATAAATGTTGCTTCATTGCGACAAACAGTCCTGAATGTTCCTTGCGATTGCTTGACGCTAAGCATTTTTGTGTTCAAGTAGAATTTTATTTTTATGACACTGGTTGAACTGAACTGAACTGAATTATGTGTTTGTATGATTGTTGATATTGTGAAAGATGCTCTGAATATGATTACTACTGTGATATAAAAGAAATGTACCATCTTTCAATGTTTACAAAGAATGCTATCGATACTAATTTCTGCTAAGCAGTCGAAAATATGCAGGTACAAAACTAGTGAAACCGTTGGTCATAAGGAGGAAAGCCAGCTTTGGTGTTTAATGGTTCAGTGTTAATTCTGGTAAGACATATTTTATTTGGTTTGCTTTTATAAACCAATAGGAAATACCTTTTCACATTAATATTTTTAACTATATCATGTCCTCTAGTGCGTCGTTATTTCATTTGCATTCTTACAAATCTTTTTACAAGATACTTATTGAAAACTTCAGATCTCATGGTACTAATAAAATGCTTTCAAGTGTGGAATTTAAACCCAATGTTTATTAATACTTATCTAAGACGTCGAACAATACCCTTTTAAGATAGTAGTTTGCTTGTTGAGCACCTTGCGTGAAGCGAAGAGGAGCCACGACCGCTGCCGACACTTCGCGGGCCCAGTTACATAATGTGATGTGCAAACAATTGTGAGGACGGACACCAACTTAGCAAGCATGCAACCATTCAGTATTTCAGTGTTGCCGCTTTACGGATAGCATCGATGATCTAGTTTGCGACATGTTGTAGTTAAAAATTATGGTTTAATTGAAAAGGTATGATTATATTGGTTTAATGCTTGGTATACTATGATGCTTGCTCCAAAGCCCTCCAATAATGGTGTGAGGGCAAAGACTGAAAACTATGTTACCAAAAGCTGGCCTCCTTCCTTCACAAATTGTTTGCAAACATGTTTCTTAATTTTTTTATTACATTTATGTTTATTTCCTAAAGTCTTGCGAGTGTATTCAGATTGGACCATTATTTGAAATGCTATGTTTATTCCTACATAAATTGTGGGGCTTTGTCGTGATCTTGTACTAAGCGGCTTTTAAAGACTTATTAAATGGTTATTTCAATGAAAATAACAAAAGGAAGGAGGTGAATGAACATTTTGTCGGTTATCATTTTATTTTTCCTTTTATATGGCATGAAATGTAAACTCGGCTGTACTTTAAGTTATCGACTGTAATATACAAATCTACGCATAAAATCCATATGAAAGTGAAATAAACTGCTAATCAGCAAAATGTTACTACTACAGAATGTAAAGAATTAAGATTATATTGATTTTAGATAATTATACAATGTATGTTTTCATATCTATCTTGGTAATGTGTTGTGTATATCTCTGTGAAGTAAAATTCTTTTTAAGATACATGTTAGCACACATTATTTATTTTCGTATTTATTAATTTGTATAGAACTTATGTACACAGCGTTTGTTTTTATATTGATTAAAAATATTGCTACTACAGTATGTAGTGGCAATCGTTTCCTTTTGACAGTGTTTGAAAACAGAAATTAAGCCAACAAAAAAATAAAGATATGGATGTTATTGTAGATATCTCAATCTAGGTTTGTGCTAAGTATCCGCTTCTGTTCAAGTCAAGTGACGTAACCGTCTGAAAATTGGCCTATTTATGCCGGGTTCCTATATTTAACGGATCGTTATTGGTGATCGGTAACTTATCCTTAACAAGCGTCCCGTAACTTGAATAGCTGGTTGATGTTTAAAAAATTGTTAGGAACCTTACAAGTTGCTATCTCCATACATTATCGTACGGTACGTTATTCGAAACCGTTTTTAAGAGGAATACTTGAGTAGACATCTTAACCATCCGTAAGCAAAACGAGTTGTTCTTGAATATAGGAACCAGGCGCTGGTTAAATTTCAGCACAAGGCAAAAAGTTACTACTTTTTATCACAATAATGTTTTGTTTTAGATTACATTCTTGGGTAAACAACTCAAAAAAGTAAATTTATTTTTTAGTATTTAGTTACTAATAGTTACATTAGTTGTTTGACGTCTACGAAAAATCAAAGTTGCTGCTAAAGTGTTACCGGCTTATTTATAAAAAACTCGATAGCTTAAAACACCTATTTAGAGGCTAACAATTCCACCCATGCCGGGACTTGTCCTTAAAATTGTCCTCAGCACGGGTTAGTGCAACAAAAAGAATATAAGCTTAAAACACTTCAAAAACGATTAAAATAGTCTGTGATGGAGATTTTACAAGGAAAAGATGGAGCCGCAGATTAAATAAACAGTTTGACATTTGTTTCAGAGGAATCGTGTTGTTATAAATAAGGCCGTTAGAGTTCAGTTATGGTGCTGAAATTTATATATATCCACTATGTTGTAGTGGAAACAGTAATTCGTAAGATTTTATTTTTTATATGTTGCGTGCTTACATAAATTTAAGTGACTTCCATGCATTGTAGTTAACTTTCGTTTTACAAGTGTGACGCCAAACAAATTGATTTCAATCTTGAGTTTTATTGTACAATAACCAATTATGGAGTTGGACCGGGGACTCTGGCGCTGCCTCAACCCAACTTACTTTTCTTCTACCTATCATGGCGCCTCTCCCGACCTCATTGGAAATTGATGAAAGCTATTTTATTGTACATTCCTCATATTTACAGCTGTAATCTGCTTGCCAAATATGTTTTATGACAAGTACAACTTACTGAGTGCGTCAAGATCTTATTGTAGGTTAGATCTTAGTGGCATAATTTAACTTAGTGGTACCTATTACCCAACTGATAAGAACAGAAAGAGAACAAACTGATTTAAGTCATTGCATACTGTTGAACGATATTAAATAAGTTTCAAGTTTATTACACTACGTGTCAAGCGTCGTTCACCAGCAATTTTGTTAAAATAGTAGGTAATTGAAGTATATGAAAATTATCATTGTGGTACAATTTATTAAATTACGGCGCTACAGATATGTGGTAGAAAATATTCTAACTGGAACACCATATGTATTAAACTTATATTATACAATAGTAATATAAGATTTATTTAATCAATTCTCATGACTTTAAATTGATTAAATACTAAGAACGAGTGGAAATAAAGTAAACATTGTATATACTTCATTATATAACAAAAATTTAAGTAAATCTTTTAAGTAATTTAGACATGCATTTTATTGTTTGAACACCTTGAGATCTGAAGTTTTGTAGAGTTGTTGGTTGCACTTGAAACTTGAACTCCAAAGCTGTGCGTATACACCAATTTATAATGGAACAAATAACATTTGTGGAGTTACTTGACTATTTTACCTGCACAAAAACATACTCTGAAATCGGATCGTTATGGTTAAAAAGTGCTGGAATGGTTTTGATGTTTAGTGTTCACAGGGAAGGGTTTTGCAGATTGACAATGGGTATGTTCAACACATATGCTTTTATTGTGATTTTGTGACATTGTAGCTTTTTTTACACTTATGTTTTTAAAATTCCAGGTGCTGGTTCAGTGCGAACACCAAAAAAGAAGGCAAAAAAGCAAGTCCACCCACCCGTGCCTCCTCTAACTGTAAATGTTAGTTTCATTCGAATATAATTTCAAATTGCGATTATGTTTGAATAAGTTGGAAATTGCAATGGAACTGTACTTTTTAGAAAACTGGCAACGCGATGCCACCTGCGGCAGCGGCGCCGTCCCCCGTCCCCGCGGCGCTCGAGCCGCCGCCCGCGCCCCTCGCCGTCGCTCCGCCCGCCGACCCCGCGCCGCCGCCCGCGCCTGCGCCCGCCCCCGCCCCCGCCCCCGCCCCCGCGCCCGCGCCTGCGCCAGCGCCCGCCGAGCACAAGGAGGCGCCCGCGCCGCCCTCGCCACCCCCGCCGCCCGCACCGCAACCCGCCGCCCACGTGGCCGCGCCGCTGGGTCAGGAGCACGACCTCAAGCCCGCCGTCAAGGTCGAGCCGCGAAACGGCTTGGACAAGATAGAGACGTCGCAGTACATCGACCCGATCGAGCGTTCACTGGCGAGCCTCGAGAGGACCCTCAAGGCCGACATCCCCATGGACGTCGGCGCGTCCGAGTCGACGATGCGGCTGGACGACGATTTCTCGCTCCCCAAGCCCCAGACGGTGGCGGATATGGCACACCACAATTTGATGGCTCAACTGGGCGGATTGACCGACATCGCTCACATGACGGAGCCGATCAAGAACGAAATGTACGCCCCCCCACAGCATAACGGGTTTCTGGACAGCAAGAGCCTGCAGCACGCGCCGGAGCTGCTGCGGCCGGAGCTGGCGCTGGGCGGTGCGGCGGCCGGCGCCAGCGTCCCCGCGACGAGTATCTTCGACCCACTGCCAGCCGCGCCGCTGCCGCCGGCGCACTCGCTCCCCGTCAAGAAGGAGGAAGCCAAGCCGCTGCTCACGCCAAAACCCATCGAGGACCTCATGGGGGTGCCCAATATTATGAACAACAACGTAAACGACCGGAACAAGTACGAAATGGAAAAGAAGCTGGAGGACCAGAAAAACTCTAACTTTGCTCAAGCGTTCAAGCTGAAACAGGAGCAACAGAACTTGAAGAATGCTAGCTCTTGGTCGTCCCTCGGCCAGACGGGTAGCCCGCAGAGCATACCTAACGTAGGGGTGAATAACCAAATAAAGCAAAAGCCAGTGATGGACAGCTGTTTTCAAGTAAGTTTTAAAATATTTGCTTATCTGCAAAGTTGAACTAACACCGTTTTTAATTTCGATATCAATATATTTTAGGCGTTTAAAAAGCAGGCCAAAGAGAAGATAGACCGGCAACGGGCGCTCATTGAACAGCAGGAGCTAAGAAAGAAAGAGCAAGCTGAGCGGGAGAGACAACGACAGGAGACCGAGAGACGGCATCCAGAGGAGGATAAGACGAGGTAATAACATATGAACACCTGCTTGTGTGACAACTTTACACATATCTTCTTGGCCGGCTTAACTCGCACTCGACTGGAGTAGTCCGCCCGGATTTGTCTGGACTATCGACCTTCCGTGCGGCCTTTGTCCGTAAAATTTTACTTACATGGAAACATTGTTGGGTTAATCGATTGACGAAAGTGATCGTTAGTTGAGAATCACAACTAACCATCTCTCTCTTCAACTAACAACCTACATACTTTTTCCAATTGCAATTACCAATGTTATTACCTATTTTGGTTACATACAACAATTACATAGGCCGCCTATATACATCCCACTGTAGGCCACAGGCCTTCTCTCAGGGAGAGAGTATGGGCTTATTCACCACGCGTGCCCACCACGGATTGGCGATTTCAAGCGCTGAGTTATGTGAATAGCTCAGATACTCGGGTTTCTTCGCGCTGTTTTTCTTCACCGTTAGCGAGTGGTATTGTTGCTATAACCTTAAAAATGTACATAACTTAGAAAACAAAGTCATACCTATGTAGGGAATCCTTTCCCGCACTGGGAATCGAACCTGGGTCGTCTCTAGCTTCCGAGTCCAATGTTCTACCCACTAGGCTATCATCGCTCTTTCCACCCACTAGGCTACAACCGCTCTTGGTACATGCATACAACAATTAACTAATCGTTATTCGTAATTTATTACTTGCAATTGATTTCTTCCCAATGAATTTGCTAATAGAATTTTACTCCCTTTAGTGAACTATGGGGAAGTTGACTCAGACTTAGATTTGAGTGACTCTGTTTTTTTTTACTATACTGCTCAAAACAATTAGGGAAATAAGATTTTAAAGTGAAGTAAAACTTGCTCTAGGTTTTTAATTATAACTGGCCACTAAATATGTAAATAAGGCGTTCAAAATGTTTGGATTTGTCTTGCGAGCATCTATTGATTTCAGAAGGCCCAGTACATACTTATATCTTTATAAAACCATAGTCAGACCTCAACTGGAATACGCGGTTCCTATCTGGAATCCTTATTTCAACAAATATATCACTGCCATCGAAAGAGTCCAGCGTAAATTCCTGAAGACAATGCATTATAAATGCACAATTCCTTACAAAGATCTGCTAAAAAAATACAGCATTCTGTCCCTAGAAGATAGACGCAAATTGCTGGAGGTCATGACTTTATACAACATATGCCATAACAGTTTCGACTGCATCGAACTTGTCAACGGTTTGTGTTACTTGGTCCCAAATAAGATACATCGTCGAGCAGCACGAGTGTATAAATTGTTTGCTGTCGGTGTAAGCCGGACGATTTCTGGTGTGCGCTCGCCTCTGCGACGTCTGGTAGAAACTTATAATAAGAATTTCTTGGATATAGACATATTTTCCCTCTCACCCTCTAAATTCAAAAGTCAAATCTGCCTCGCTCTTGCTAGCCAAGACAAAAGTTCTTCATAAACATAAAAACGTTTCCATAGGTACTCAAGCGGTTCCATGCAAATTCCATTTTATCATTGTCTCGTTATTATGGTTATGGTGTGTATAGCTACCTAATTAATATCATCAAACAATTATTTTTTTTTTTTTTAACTATAATATGTAATTAATTTCTAATGTTCTGCTTATTGTTAAATAAGTATGTAACAATGCACACAAAATTATGTTTCTCTAGCGAAATTATTTCTTTTTGCTCTCCTTCAATGCTTAAAGTAATCTGTGGATAATGTGGTGGGTTATACTATTACCTATTCTATTTCTTACCCTTATTTGTCAATCATGTTGATATTGTATAACTGTTTATTATCCCCAATAAAATAATATAAAATAAAAATAAAATGTAAGTGGCATCCTTTACGAAAATTAAAAACAAAAGAACATTAGCGTTTTTGTTAGTACCTAGTTCTTAAGATATGGTGGCCAAGAGTCTACGTACACCTAAAAACAAAGTGACGTACGAATAAAAAACTATAGAAATCTTTCTCCCTACAAAATTCACACTCAAAAATTTTAAAATAAAAAATAAAAACCGACTTCAAAACACTACAGCACTAAAAAGTTACAATAATTTAAACAATTAGAAGTATTTATACATGTAGGTATTGTAGAAGTATAAAAAGCTAAAATATATATATATATATATATATATACGCGTCGAATTGATAACCTCCTCCTTTTTTGAAGTCGGTTAAAAAGTCTCGATAACTGTCTAACAATGAAAGATGTGTTGTAGAGTAAATCACTCTGTGATAAGTTGTATACAAAAACATCAAACCATTGATGTAACCCGTCGAAATATCTATGTACGTCGCAAGAGCGGTCTGACGATGGCAGGTGCGTAAATATTAGGGGTTAAAGTATGAAATTGCCGATTTGTACTGAAAATCTAAATTGTTTATTTTTTAAATTTTTAACAAATTTATTTAATCAAAATAGTTGCCATTATTATCTATACATTGCTGCCATCTAATGGGAAGGTCATTAATGCCTTTGCGATAGAACTCCGACGATCTAGACTGCACAAACTGTGTGAAAGCATTTTTGTACTGCCTCCTGGGAAGAAAACTTCTTGTCACGTAGATAATTGTCCAAATCACGAAAAAAATGGTAGTCCGTTGGAGCAAGGTCTGGTGAATACGGAGGATGACGAATGGTTTCTAACTGAAGTTCCTGAAGGGTCAAAATGGTTTCTCGTGCTGTGTGAGGTCTCGCGTTGTCATGGAGCAATAATGGTGAAGATCGATTCATGAGTCGGGGCTGTTTTACTGCTAGTTTTGTCAACATGGTTCGGAGTTCGGCACAATAGACATCTGCCGTTATTGCTTGACCAGATCGGAGAAAACTATAGTGAATAACACCATGCTGAGACCACCAAACAGTTACCATTACCTTTTTATTGGTAAGTTTTGCTTTAGGACACTGTTGTGGCATTTGACCTGGGGTCAGCCATTGCATTTTTCTTTTCCGGTTATCATAAAGAATCCACTTTTCATCACATGTTACAATTCGATCCAATATTTCTTCATTTCTGTACCGGTTCAACAAGGCAACACAAGTTTCAACACGCGTTTCTTTCTGCAGATCAGTCAAATCATGAGGCACCCATTTTTCGTATTTTTTTATTTTATTGATTTGACGCAAGTGAGTCAATATTGTGGGTAAGGTAACGTTAAACCATGCCGCTAATTCCTGGGTAGTTTGACTAGGGTCGGCTTCCACTATCTCTCTTAATTCATCGTTATTCACCTGTGTGGGCAGTCTTCCTCGTGGCTCGTTCTTTAAGTCGAAATTTCCATCCATCACGAAAGCGTTTAAACCACGGTGCGTTCATTAGTAGACCCCTCTCCAAACGCAGCATTGATATTGCGGGCTGTTTCTGCCGCGTTAGTTCCGCGTCGGAACTCGTATTAAAAAATCACTCGAATTTTCGCAGTATCCATCTTTCTTGTCTTAATTGAATAACAAAAACAATTGAAAGTCGATATTCAAATGTTTCACATTTTTTAAAAAAAGAACATCAAAGAAACCATTTGAAAAAAGTTTCATTCGAAAACCTCAAACCATAAAGATTCTATGTCAATTCAAAGAACCTATTGCAATAAAACGGCAATTTCATACTTTAACCCCTATTATTTTGCTGGGTAATACTGAACTGGCTCCGATTGGTAACACAATTGACAAGCCCCGCCCGCCTTCCCACAATTGAACGTGGGGTCATTTTTAGCGCTACTTAGACATGTATGTTTTGAACTATCACTGGACGCCACTGAATTTTCTTAATTTTTTTGGTTACAGACAACTTAGAGACTAGAAAGGCCACTTAGGTTGTGATTGAGTATTTACTCTCAGGGGGATAAGTACTGAGTAGAAATTCTATCTCTAGGTCCTACATAATTGTGCCATAGTTCGACCCTCTTGAAGCAGAGTGACTGTTCGGGATCCTTGGGTTTTAGTCGGGTCTGGCATAATGACATTGTAAAGCAAATTACCACTCACTGCAATCAATAACAACACTCAGAAGACTTGAAAGACCAAAGACCACAATAAAACGAGAAAACTTTTCTGTGCCAGATAAAATCAATGATGTCACTGTACTTCTACGGTCTTGGCCACCACATTAAGAACTAGAACTGCTAAAAACACGCTGATTTCCTTTTGTTTTTTATTTTCATGAACAATGTCACTGTAATATTTGGTGGGCAGTTATAATAAAAAAGCAACGAACTTTTTTGTCCACTTTGAAATCTTATTCCTCTAATTGTTTTGAGCAGTATATAAAAGAAAAGCTTAGAGAAAATTAAACCGTAAATAATTCTGAAACAGAATTATAAAATATTGTTAATCGGATCCAGTGGGCTAACTAGCGCAAACAATGAAAAAAACATATCTTTTACAGATAGTATTTGCAAAAAGTCACTATTAACGTGATTGAGAGATTGTACAGACACTTATTGCAAATTCGATCTGTAAAAAAAGATATGTTTTTTTTTCTCGGTGGCGCTAGTGTACTGGAGCCACTTAACGGTTTGCCTAACACTGTTTGGAAACAAGACATTAAAATATTTTATTGGATTTTTGTAATTGAAACGAGACTTGCCGCACGGCTAAAATCGGCTCGTGTAACCTCCGATACACCCGTACACTAACAATCTGTTAATGCAACTTTAACAGCTGCCTGTTGGTCAGTGCATAAAAAAATTAGTAACGGAGAAACTGGGGCTAAGTATCTAAGATACCAGGGGCAAATCCCCCATAAGGAGTGTGTCGACGCGACGCTAACGAGCGGTTGTCCCGCAGGGTCCCCGGCGCGGGCGTGCCGGCGCGGCGCGAGGGCGCGGGCGAGGCGGCGGCGGCCTCGCCGGGCGCGTCTCCGGCGGCGCGCGGCTCGCCGCCGGCGCCTGCCGCGCCGCTCGCGCCGCCGCCGGACGCAAAGCCGGCCGCGTCCGAGCGCGAGCGGCTGCGGCTGCGGGAGCAGGAGCGCCGGCGCCGCGAGGCTGTACGTTGTTTTTCTTATCGATTTCAAAACCCCAGGTCTTGGATGTTTACATGTTTGTGATGTCGTTGTTTCTGGTTCCCACGACACAGGGTATCCTAGTGTGGGGCCAGAAGCAATGTATGTGCCTGTATGTAAATGTTTATATGTTTATGTTTATCACTGTTATAATTTGTTAGCTTCTTCCCAACAAAACCTACGTTCTTACGTGGAACATGCTGTCTCGCTTGCACAATTTAACATTTTTAGTGACTATAACAAAATGAGTCTAATTTTGATGAATGTGGTCTGAGGGTGTGATTGATAATTATATTGCGGGTAAGAATTAAAATTAGAAAAATATTCAAGCCATATTTTTCGATGCCGGCGATTAGGACCGAATTCTTATTTTTCGATGTGTGTAATTGTCCAAATGATTATCTGGACGAACTCTTCTTTATGAAAATTCTTAATTTTACTAATTCTTAATTTTCAGAATTTTTCATATTCCTAATTATGGTTAGGACGAATGTTGTTTTGTTTCAATAAAATGACTACAGCGCCATCTGCCGGGCTGATTTGTGAATCTAAACCACCCAGGGCGCCACCCAAACGCATACAAAAAAAATCATTCAATTAGGTCCAGCCGTTTAGGAGGAGTTTCACTAGGTAATTGCATTAAAATAATAAACTTCGTGTTTCCATGTTACATTTTAAATTTTGTTTCCTTTAATTTAATTAATTGGGATTTGGATGATATCCAAAAAGTGCATTTTGTTTGACTGTACTTATTTCGAAAAATGCGAATTCGTCCTAACCATAATTAGGAATACGAAAAATTCGGAAAATTAAGAATTAGTAAAATTAAGAATTTTCATAAAGAAGAGTTCGTCCAGATAATCATTTGGACAATTACACACATCGAAAAATAAGAATTCGGTCCTAATCGCCGGCATCAATTTTTCTTATCCTGTACTAAGTTTTTGATTGAGAAAATTGGATTCCAAAATTAATAATTTTGGAAACAACTTTTCTTTCCCTAACTTGAAAAGAAAAATATGAAAATGTCAGTAATTTAATAATTATGCTTCAAACTCTCAGATCACATTTATCAAAAGTTTATAAATTTTATTACCATAATTTAAAATGTTAATTTGTGCGATGAAGACAGCATGTTTCACGTAAGAACAGACTTAATTCTGAAACATTGAGCAGGTAAATAATTATAAAAACACGATTCCTCTAAAACACTTCTCAGAGGCATTTATCTGTGGTTACGTTTTGCCCTTTACCACAGACTATAATCGTGTTTTCATAAGCATTATTTATGTTAGAGCAATTATTTTTGTAGTGGTTCCATTATTTTTAAGTGCCTTTTAAGGGTTCCCAAATACAGTGTTCCTGAACCTGAAAAGACACATTAGTAGATTGTGTCTCAAGGGAGCAAAATGATATATTTACGGCGAGGGCGGTATATTGAATCCTGAGTGAAGCGAAAGATTCTACAATAATAATTAATTATTATTCTTAATAATATTATTAATTAATAATTCTAAAGTAGAATCTTGAGCGTAGCGAGGGATTCAAGTGTTTACGCCCAAGACGGAAATAATTTTGCTACCGAGTGACACATACTGCTTTTCACACCTGCTATAAGGAAACATTATTTATGTGCCGTGGAAGACAATTATGATCGATTGCAACAAAATAAAAATCGAATTGGAATTACATTTTGTGAAAATCTGCACACGGATCATGCTGAGGGCAATAAAAATAAACTAGAATATCAGGGAAGAAAAGTACAAGTTTGATCCCTCATTTGAGGGAATCAAGGGATCTTTTCTGAATAGCAGGTGTGAAAAGGTGTTTTTTAAATACATTTTTGTACATTGTATGAAGTCTAGTTACTGCGAGATATTCTTTTATCCCTTAATTTAGCTCACCTATGGACGTCCCCTATGTATTCTTTGTGTTGTTCCAGATGGCGTGTCAGATCGACATGAACCTGCAGAGTGACATGATGGCTGCGTTCGAGGAGTCGCTGTAAAGCTCCTCATTGTGTACAGTCGTGATAGCAATGCAATCAGCAGAAGGGAGACATTGGTGTGCTACAGTGTGTGTGAAACTGTTTCAACTAACATGTGGTTAAGTGCTGTGAATAGAATACTTATCGTAAATTTTACTGTTGTATGTACCTACCATCAAACTAACTTTGTGGACGTGAATCATGACCCTCGGTCTAGGGTTGCATTTTAAATAGTGTATTATATGTAAGACAGTGTAAGTTTTAATTGTAATGAACTCTCTTTACGTGCGTAAGATTATATATTTATAATTATTAATAGTCAAAATGGTTTGACTTCCATAATTGTTTTCTAGTACCTATTGTGACTTAGTAAATAAATGGTAGTAATGTAATACTAAAAATATCAAAAACATTTTTTTTATTACTGTTAAAACAACAATCGTTTGAACCATGAAAATATTTAATGTTAATAGTTCACGTGTTTTATGTTAGCATTATGACCGTAGATTGCCTAATTGCTGCAAAATTCCAGAGTTGCAAAAAGGCGTGGCTTAATTATTTATTAGTAAATAGAATTGAACTTGTCTGTTACATATGTATTCGATTTTTGATAAATATTGCTATGTTAGTAGATTTTTTATCAGTCTTGATGATTTCCAGGTCAAATGTCATACATTTGATTTGTAATTTAGGATTTTAAATTGGAGATGTCTTTTTATGTTTGTAGATAGTGCTCTAGTAGCAAAGTTTTGTACTAAATATTCGAACTATTCACAATGGGTATGGAATGAGAAATAGTTGTATCTGTCTTAAAAGAAAGGATTGTATATTTATAAGCAAATTTTCATTTCAGTCATTTACTCGAATCAAATCAGATGTAGATACGAAGTAAAATATATTGACATTCCATATTGTATTTTTGTGGTTTAAATCCATCCATCAAATAGCGAACACTGGTCACAGTTTTAGCGATAGTTAAAATTGTTAAAATGTGCCCGCGAGAGGGATGTCCGGGGGAGGGACAAGCTTTAATGTTATTTGCTGCGATAAATTGCACAAATACTCGTCGTAGTGCGCTGCTAGAAAGCAGTTAGGTGATCAATGTGGAGCACTGACGTAGCAGGATGTTTTAGGACCTGGAATCTAGGAGACGTATTTATAAAATAGTTTCTGAAGCAGATTTATGAAGTAAAACCTATTTCAGAAATACGCTGTTTAAAACTGTCAATTATATATGAAGTTTTAGTGGAATAGGCTTTAAAAATAAAACTAACGGGCTTATTTAAAAAAACAAGATTCCTCTAAATTCTAAAAGACTACTCAGAGGCAGTTTAATCTGTGGTTACGTCTTTCAAGGTACCACAGACTATTAAAAGGCTTTAAAAATAAAACTAACGGGCTTATTTAAAAAAAACGAGATTCCTCTAAATTCTAAAAGACTACTCAGAGGCAGTTTAAATAATCTGTGGTTACGTCTTTCAAGGTACCACAGACTATTAAAACTGCCTCTGAGGCGTGTTTTAAGGAATCGTATCTTTATAAGTAAGATAGGGGGTGAACCCCCTGCGCGCTTGCGCGCGCCAACCCCCAGCCGCTCCGAGCTTCGCTCTCCGCGGCACTCGGCCTAGGGCCCCGCTAGACACTTGACGTTGGGATTATTTGAGTGGGAACATGTATGGTCTCGGCCTTCGGCCTCGGCCTGAACCGAGCTCGGCCTTCGGCCTCGCCGCGGCGGGGTTCCTCGTGCCCGCTTCGCGGAGCTTGGCCTCCGGCCTCGCAAGTTTCTCCCATCTGTCTTTTGTGTTGTTACTTGTTCACCGTAACCTGTATGGTCTCGGCCTGGGCGGAGCTCGGCCTTCGGCCTCGCCGCAGCGGGGTTCCTCATGCCCGCTTCGCGGAGCTCGGCCTTCGGCCTCGCAAGTTTGTCCCATCTGGCTTTTGCGTTGTTACCCATTCACCGGAACATGTTGGTCTCGGCCTTCGGCCTCGCCGCGGCGAGGTTCCTCATCTCCACTTCGGCCTCGAAAAATTGTCCCGTCTTATTTTTGTTTAAAATTTTGTACTAAAAGCCGAGATTCAGTACAAATTCTCCATACAAAATTTTCTCATTTTCAATCGTCGATATCTCGGCCGCCATCTTGAAAATCCAAAATGTCCGATTTTTCTCATATACCTGGGTCCTTTGTCAGCCCGATGCCGTTAAAGGCACGTCTCCAGCATGTGCCCTGTTGGCTGCCGACTTTTTTGCGCAGAGGTCGATTTTTTGGGCGGCCATATTCTCGCCCCTATTTTCGAACGTTCAAATTTTTTTTTCAAAATTAGGTTACGAACCAAACGCCCGTTTCAAATTTCATCCAAATCGGCCGGTAAACAAAAAGTTAGCCCATTTGTATAGGAGAACGCGTTCGAAATTAAAAAATCGGCTTCATAGGATGGCAAAATGTATGAGAAAGTTGTAGGAAGTGTACGATATACAATCGTACACTTCCTACAACTTTCTCATACATTTTGTTTCGTGTCAGAGTTGTCGTTTCTGAGAAAACCTATAGATGATCAGTCAGTCAGTCAGTGAGTATACCGGATTGTAGCTATATATATTATCTTTATAAGTAAGATTGCCGCTAAAAAGGCCGTTTTAGCAGAAACATTATCCAGTCTTATGTTCTATCTATACTAATACAATAACCAATATTGTGATCGTTGAAACCACTTTTTGCGAAAAGTGGCCGTGAAATGCTTTGTTGTCCTAGGTACTAAAAATCCCTATTGATTGAGATTATTATAAGCCACTTTTAGCAAAACGATTTATTCGATAACTGTTAAAATATTAGTACCAAGGTCTTAGACCTTGTCCGAGCGAATTCATACGCGCGTCAGCGAGGTACTAGGTGCCAACTAGCTCCAAAGCATCGCGCGAATTAAAATACGCGCGTAAATCGCCTGCACTTCGCCGGACTCGACTCGCGCGTGATACGCGCGTATTCCGCGCGAGTCGAGATACTAGAGACACCTTGCGTAGGCGCGAGAGATTCCCGGCGAATTTGCCCTTTCTGGACGAATTTGCCTTTTCCGCCTTAGTTATGTAGCAAAAAGGTGTTTTCTTTCATTCAATTCCGGACCGACATTACATTAAAAAAAATGTATGTACAAATAAAAAATAAAACAATTCAGTCATTTGCTCGCTAGAGTAAATACCTAGGTATTTTCTTTGGTCATTTGCGCCCGATGCCTCACGCGATTGCTTAGTTGGGCGAAAATGACCGATATTGTAGTTTATTACCTACTACTGTATTTGGTCTTGGCAGAATGACCGAGGAGAACACCGCTCCTTATCCATGGTCCATCTCCTGAGACCACCTGGGTGAACCGTGGGAATTTTTTTTACAACCGTTCACCTCTTTGATAAAACATTAAAAGGTTCTATTTTTTATTGGTGACATTCCACCTCAGACTTTATGAGTTTTGATGTCAAGGTGTATAAAAATATTGAAAAAAATATTTCCCAACGAACACCCAGGTGGTCGGTAAGAAGGGGAGAAATGGGCCGCATTTTATAAAACTACACTTCATAGTTTATTATGATTATGACAATTCGATTATTGGTTAGCCGAGTCTTCTTGCTTGTTAACACGTGGGTTAATCGACTTGGTAATGTACATCGAACTGTCAAAGAAACCATGAATTTGGAACAGGCCCCTGGTACTGTTTTCCGAACGCAGCCCAACCCAGTTGCATCCTCGCGCGTTCCTGCCCATGCCCAGTAGTATCAAAATGAGCAAGTGTCAAAACGTAAGGAAATAATATCAAATGTCAACATGGGCCTAATTATGAGCGATTCCAATCGTCTAATTGTCATATTAGTATGAAATTTGACAGTTAAAAGATGCGCGTAATATAGGGGCATGTCCAGTGGTGAAATTGTAATTGCCATAACATCAACTGGTCTATCAAATAGGCCAGTTGCTAAAACATCAAAATGCCAAAACGTCTAGTTAAATGTCTTGTTGCTAAAACATTCAATTGCCAAAAAGTCTAGTAGTTAAAACATCCAGTTGCTGGAAACAATCAATTGCCAAAACGTCCAGTGGTCAATACTTCCAAAAACCAAAATGCATACCTACTTGTTTAAACAGATGAAAAACGATAATTCACTTTAAGAGATTAGTTTCTGAACAAAGTGATTTTTAAGGTTCCGTACCCGAAGGGTGCCGAACCGGGACCCTATTACTAAGCCTACGCCGTCTGTCCGACATATAAAGCGCTGTATCTTTTGAGCCGTAGGTAATAGGTAGTCTTTTCAGCATCTGTGCGCCCCTTGGACATTTTAACACTAGCACTTGACTAGTGGTCTTTTTAGCATCTGGGCATTATGGCCCGTTGGACATTTTGACACTTGCACTAATTGACTAGTGATCCTTCTAGCATCAGGACATTATGTTATCTTGGGACGTTTTGACGATTGGTCCAATATACCCATTGATTAATTTTATATTAAATAAATATACCTATGTAGTTACAAAATATTCATCAAGAGACTTAGCAAAGAAGCTCAAAATCGAAGGCTCTCCTATTGTCCGTTGAGGAGACATCTCAGAACACATTGTGTTCTGAGGGAGACACCGAGTCCACCTCGTCACCAAGTTATATAAACTACCTCATCACGCATGACTGATCAAAACTAACCCCTAACTGGAAGTGTCTGCTGTTGACCGTTGAAGAGATCACGTCTCCACCTTTTTGTCTCTTGAACAGCATTAATTTATCCACAGAGTAATACTAGCGCCACCAATCAAAAAATCATATCTTTTTAGGGTTCCGTACCCGACGGCTGCCAAACGGGACCCTATTACTAAGACTTCACTGTTAGTCTGTCACCAGGCTGTATGTCATGAACCGTGATAGCTAGGCAGTTGAAATTTTCACAGATGATGTATTTCTGTTGCGGCTATAACAAAAAATACTAAAAACAGAATAAAATAAATATTTAAGGTGGGCTCCCATACAACAAACGTATTTTTTTTGCTCGATATTAATAACTGCAACAGGTAGACGCTTGAAATATTCACAGAATATTTAGTTTCATATTAGCTTCAAAAATAAATACCTAATTAATTTAAAATAAAAATTTAAGGGGGGCTCCCATACAACAAACCTGATTATTGCCGTTTTTTCTCGATCTTTGTGTCTAATGTTGTAAAGCTAATCGTACGTAACCCTTCGTGCGCATGTCCGACTCGCACTTGGCCGGATTTTTTATTTACATATGTTATTTGCAAAAGTGTGTGCAATCTCTCAATCATGTTAATAGTGATTTTAGGCCCTTTGCCCCATGGCTGCGAACCTGAGGCCAAAAACCTAGGACTAGAAAAAACCGCCGTTTTTTTGCATAAATGCTATCTAGTCCCAGGTCCTTGATCCTAGGTTCTCTTTCGTGGGTCCTAAAATATTGTACAGACCACCTTTTGCAAATACAATTTGTAAAAGAAGATATAATTTTTTTCATTGGTGGCGCTAGTTAGCGCAACGGATCCCCTTATGGCAGCGTTTGCATTCGCTCGATTCTGCTGTATTTTTTTTGTTGCAAAGTTGTTATCTACAATAAGCCCTTTATCTATAGCCTATGTTCATCCTTCAGAAGCGGCGGTAGCGCAGCGGGAGAACGCCAGCCTCATATTCGGGCCCCCCGACCCTCTGGAAAATATTATCCTAGATCCTATGTACTCATTGGAGTACATAGGTAAGTAATTATTATTTTAATATATACAAAATGAAACCGCTCTTAAATTTGAATAATAATATATCACATTCCTTGACCGTACTGTACAACAATAGTCTACAGACAAGCACTTATATATTATTGTGTAATTAAGTATGTATATTTAAATAAATTCACGGAGCGGTGGAGTCCCATTGGATGAGGAAGGCGGGTCGCGAGCCGGTTGTGCGGCGGCGTGCGAGTACCGTGTAGGTCTGGCTGGCGCGGAAGTAGGACTGCACCGACGACTTGAGAGCAGAGAGTTGCTGCGCCTCCGCTGCCGCCGCTGCGCTGTTCACCTTGTGCGGACTCAGCTGCAGACTCTTCACGCTGTTATTATTACTAGCATTACCATTATTACTACGACGCGAGTTCTCGTAATAGTTCTTCTCTTGTCTTTGTCTCAGTCTTCTGCCGTGGAACTTAACATTAGGGTGAGGTTTTGGCGGAGGCGCCGCACCGGTGCCGTTGTCGGTTGGAGGTGGGACGCTCTTTGTTGCCACCTCTGGCAGTGGACACGATTTGTTGAGGAGCTGCAACAACGAAAACTTTTGTAATTAAACGTCGCATTGAATATTTCCATCTCTTTGGGAGCTACGATGTCTCCTTAGTTTTTTACTCTTATTTTAAAGTTGGTGATTATAAAATGAAATTGATCTTCACGCTTGTGTTACCGAAGGGATGAACAGAGGCACCGATTCACTAACCAGTACAGCGAGTCGCGCGTTTTGCGGCTGTTTAACTTATAGACTAGCAAAAATTTTTCATTGGTTTTGGACTTTATTTCAAAGTGTAAATGGTTAAATAGACAGACAGAATTTAACAACTCGACTTTTTTGTTCAGAGTTCACATTTTGACTGTCAAACGTCGAATGGCAAAATGCATTAGCAGTATACTTAGCTTATTATGTAACCATAGTTGAGCCTTCCCAGCTTTATTCGCAGGACTTCGGTAGAAATACGTCATTTAATTTTGCTAGAGCCTGTTTTCAAACAACTTCAAAAAAGGAGGAGTTAGGTATGTTCACGCATAACTCCGTCAAATTTTAACCGATTTCGACAATTCTGTTTTTGTTTGAATAGATATCACGTACCATTAATCCCATTTTAATTTGGTGAAGATCTGATGAAGACTTTCAGAGATGGAGAACGGAACTCTTCAATGGACAGCAGTAAATAAGGCCTAATGGGGCCCATCCCCTAGTAACACGTGTATGTTCCATAAGATAGCGTAAAAGTAGTCCCAGGGTAATTCGGTGATGGTTTGGTGAAAACTTTCGGAGATGGAGATTGAGAACTTTAAATTTTAAAGCAAAGAATCAAGTAGGGTAAATTATGGTTACAAGGGATTTGTTTACTTCTCTCCTGCTCCCCACTAAAAATTTAAAAATATATTTTTTTAAATAAAGAATAAAAACCGACTTTAAAACACCACAGCACTAAAAGTTACAAATAAATAATTTAATAGAATACCTTTAAATTAGATAATATGCACACAGGTAGGTATTGTCGAAGTATAATTTGGAGTCGGTGCCCAGTTTCATGACAAGCACATATGTTTAGGGCACGGACTCCAAGTTATACTTCTACAATACTTAAATGTATACATACTTTTAATTAAACATATTATTTTAAATTATTTCTAACTTTTTAGTGCTGTAGTGTTTTGAAGTCAGTTTTTATTGTTTATTTATAAAGAATAAGACAAAGTGGCTATTACCTGTTGATTTTGTAAATACTTTTTCGGTCTTCTGTATTTCCGGCGCTTCACTTCGCCGTTAGGCCCGATAATTATGTCTTTCTCGCTGAGTTTTCTTTTCAGGGGTCTGACTAAGGGCCCCATCCCGCTCATCGGTGTGTTGAACTGCCCTGGCAGTGAGAACCGCGAGTGGAAATGGTTTTGACGACCATTCTGCCTGTGACTTTTCGCAGATGTGTTTTGCATAAGAAAAGGGTTATTTTTACCCTGGAAATCTTTGAGCGGTGGTATAATGGCGTCCAATGTGCCTCGGCTCGAAGTTTCATCACCGGAAGACTCCATTTCGTTCAAGCCATTGTGATACGGTTTCACGCTGTTCATATGCTTCAGCGATAGTATTTTGGAATGTTCTATGATATTTTTGGTGGACAGTTTGGACACTTCCATGTTCATTGTGGCTATCCGTGATGTGTGAGTACTTAAATCAATGTTTTCAGTGCAAGTGTTGATTCCATTGGCGGTCGTTTGGATATTGTTTACCACATTGTCTGACTGTGTGGACGTAGGGTCTATTGATGTAGTGGATGGCACTGGAGTGTCGCATGTTGATATGGCTTCGCTCATTACGATATCGTTCTGTTCCTTTGTTTTTGCTACCTTCTCTTTGGTATCAGGATGTCTAGACTCTAAGCTCGGCACGGAGGGAGATGGCTGTTCATCAGATTCGTTGGGTTTGGCAGATTCATAGGAACTAGTGGAGTCGTTTTCGGAGTTTGAGTTCGAGTTGAGATTTTCGTGGAATCTTTTGCCCATCATCAGATTCAGCCAGTGTCCGTCTACAGGGACGATCATGTTTTGATTTTTGTAGGAACTTTTATCATTTTTGCTACTAGAAGGTTTAAACCTGGAAACATAAAACATTGAAATTAGATCTTTGTGTCGCAATAAATAAAGTGTAGGTCCTAGTTACGACTCGATCACTCACCCGTCATCCACAGCTGGGTTTTTACGTGGTGAATCGGCTCTGGGCAGGAAGCGCAGGCGCGGCGCGTACTCGTGCACTAGGGCGTCAGTCAAGGGCTCTCCTTTTTTAACCTGAGGACAAATCGTAGTCTAAAAATCCTCTTAGCTGGTTATGAAATGTTAAATCTTGTATAAGAACTACATAATTAAAACAGAAAAGGAATCCGTCCAAGTCAAAATAAACAATTATTCTCACGTCGGTATCTAATGCACTGACAAGTCCATCTCTGCTGGGACGAGTAGTAGAATAAATTTCTTGTAATGAATTCCTGACAACTGCCTCATTAGGCTAAATATGTTGATAGGTCGTTTATTTAAAACGCGCATTAGTTATGAACCAGTTCTAGGTCATAGAAATTGACAGCGGCGTGCGTCGCATAACAATTTGGCCACCCGACCTCTCTACACTCACATCTGTATCCCAGAGGAGTAGGCAGAGACCAGGGACTGCCACTTGCTACGATCCTGACACATCACTTTCGCTTCCTCAAAATTCATTAATCGTTGCATGCACGCACGCCGTTTTCGGGTACACTTTATCTTGCCCTTTGCTAATACATCCCCCATTTGGTCGAAGTATGTCCGTCTGGGTCGTCCTTACCGGCCCTTCCACCCACATTCGCTCAATATATAGGAGAATAGACAAGGAGTAAAAAAATGTTGTGCCTTAAACTGCATTCGGAGAGCATTTTAGAGGAATCGATTTTTTGTAAATAGCACCGTAATACTTTTTATAAAACAACCTGTTTACAATGAAAAGTCACGTGGTACAAAAATTAGGGCGCAATCAGTGACCTCACAAGCAGCGAATGGCACCTATAAATGTATGAAGCTTTTGAGTAATTTCGTAAAACAATGTTTTTTCTGTCTGCACTCTTACTAAAAGCTTTGAAAATTCAATTGAAAAACTATGCAAATCTAAGTTTCTAGGTTTTTTTTTTTATCATTGGCGTAACTTTATTTTTCGCATTTATTGAAACCTACAAAACCTCGAAAAAAATTATTTTAATGGTTTATCGTTTTGGTGAGTCTTTCTGTGTACGTATTGGACGTATTCCTTATTAGTGTGGATACGTTCTAGAGCTGAGAGCTCTACAAGCGGCGGCGGCGGGGCTCGCAAGACCAATTTGGTACAACCACTATTTTATGGTCAATATTTCGACGGTGATCTAATGACGTCAGGGCTACTACAGGGTCGACCTGGACTACAATAGCCGTAGACAGATTGCGATGGAAGACTCCTGAAGAGGCATACGTCCAACAGTGGACAAACAACCGCTGAAGAAGAATATTTTGGCGATCCAATTTTGAGGCTGACTGCCTCGTTGGTCTAGCGGTATCACGTCTGATTACACTACGCCGGAAGTCGTGAGTTAAATTCCCACACGGGCTCAGTCTGAGTGTATTTCAATGTTTGTGGCGTCTTTGCCTGGTTGGCATAGCACAGGGTATCCTAGCTTGGGACCTGGACAAGTGATTGTGTTGTGTGGAAGTTATGCTTAAATTCCTTATTGCCGCCGGAAAGCAATGGATGAGAATGGCAGGGGTCGGAGAGCGTTGGAGTGACACGGAAGAGGCCGGAGCCGAGCAGTAGGACCCATTCATCGGCTGGATAGATAAATTCCCTGTAAATAGATAAATCCTTATCCAGGGATTAACGAGTAAATACTTTGACAGGGTTGTCAGGGTTATCTTGTGAATGGATAGCTTTGCAAATGTCATGGTGCAATATGTTTTTATACGTCTTCACTGGATAGATAGCGTTGAAGCAAACCTACTACTACCTACTGCTACTAAAACTTTACAAATGTACGAAACTTGGAAAACATTGTTACATGTCGGGATTCGAATAAAACTTTACAAATGTGCGAAACTTGGAAAACATTGGTACATGTCGGGAGTCGAACCCACGACCTACCGTTGAGGTACTACCGCATCAGTGGTTTTGTTGTTCTTGGGGATGAAGCTATCAGTTGTTTTTTTTAATGCTTTTTTTCAATCGATTACCAGACGGATAGTGTAAGAGGAATCGAGGGCTTGTGTCGAACCTGTTCTAGAGCCGAGAGCTGCACGGGCGGCGGCGGCGGGCGCCGCAGGCGCAGGCCCCAGATGGTGGCGCGCTTCTTCATCTCGCGGCCACACTTGAAACGCTTGCGGGACGACGTCAGTGCGATAAGGATCTTGTCGCGTCGCTCGTTCTCCGGCGACCGCCACATCTGGAAACAGACGAAAGAGTTTCGTCGCGTCTCCTGCAAGCATACTAACACTTTGCAACTAAGATGCAAATGTCGAAGTGCCGTCGACTAAGAACTTGGCAAACATCTGTCAATGTTTGAAGTGTAGTTTGGTATACTTTTGCACTAACATATTTAGTGCCCCCCCTATATACGACGTTCCAATTTGAGATAAAATTAAGTGCACTATGTCGGAAATAGCAACTTAGTAAGCATTTAAACTTTTCGTTCTAAGAAATAGCATTAAACATATTTAGACAAGAGCGCGTCGGGAACTCGGAGGGATATTTTCTCGGGATTATTAAACAAACGCACTCAATTTTTTGGTAACGCAAGTTGAATAAAAATTAAGAAAAACCCACAGACCCACACCCAGATAAGACTAGCCAGCGAAGATTAGACCAGTCCAGTCACATTCACATACCTACAATTTATTTGATGGCGGATTGCCAAGAGATTTTTGGGTTCATTTGTTTGAGGTATCTGGCGGAAGTTTTTTAACATTGTGGGTAGTTGCATATTTTTAGTATACATTCCACACATAGAGCCTAATGTTGGGAACATGAATTAATTGTATCCCTCATGCCAATCAGTTGATTCATTGTCAGTCTGAGGCCCTATTAGCTAATGGACCTAAGGGCATTAGCAAACTATTCCTCTTATTATTATGGTCGTTCTCGTTAGCCCTGCACTACTAATGGTGGGGGCCACCATTTTCATTGAGATAACGCCAGACCTCATGAGAGCTAAATAACCACTAAATGTGATGGAATTCTGCGTGGGGTAATTTAACAAAATTAAACTAGTGGGTAGCCTAGTGGGTAGAATATTGGACTCGTAAGCGGCACACCCAGGTTCGATTCCCAGTGCGGGCATGTACCTATGACTTTTCTAAGTTATGTACATTTGTGAAGTTATAGTAGCAATACCACTCGCTAGCGGTGAAGGAAAACATCGTGAGGAAACCTGGGTGTCTGAGCCATTCACATACCTCAGTGCTTGAAATCGCCAATCCGCGGTGGGCACGCGTGGTGATTAAGCCCATACTCTCTCTCTCTGAGAGAAGGCCTGTGCCCTACAGTGGGACGTATATAGGCGGCTTATGAAACCTTGCGGTGGGCAGTTGGGCACGCGTGGTAATTGAGCCCACACTCTCTGTGAGAAGGCCTGTGCCCTGCAGTGGAACGTATATAGGCTATATAAAACCTTACGTAAACCGTTATTTCGAGTACAGATAATTTCGGTTAGACGATTTGTGGGCTTCAAAAACTTTAGACCCATTAATACCACGTCCACATAAAACATGCAGAATTTATTCACAGAAATTACACACCTAAACACAAAACGAAACAAAACGTTGGATAACATTCATTCCATCTTGGCTCCCTTACCCTCGACGTACTTAACACATTGGCGTAAAAAAAATAACACCTGAAATTGTGCGAGCGAGACAGCTTGCACCACGTAAAAACAGTCTTAAGACCCCGCCTTACCTTCTCCGGCAGCTGTAGCGCGTGCCAGTTGTCCATGATGTAGGGCATGATGACGGTGTCCAGATCGAAGTAGTTGGGCGCATTGTAGGCGGTGAGGTTATATAGGGCCAGATGGGCCAGGTCGAGCCAGCACAGCTCCAGCCGCCGCAGGTACTCAGCGCCGCCGTTGCAGTCCGAGCAGGCGAATATGTATAGCCTGCAAGGGCGTGGGGTGTCGTGTGAAACGTGTCTGGTCGGACACACAGATCGGACATCGGATGAAGACGGGGCGTCCTTTCAATGCATTTTCATACAAAATGTACTGAACCGATAGGACATAGCGCACACAGATAAGACGGGGCGAGGACGAGAACTCTATATACAACGCGTCGCGTCTCCGGCCCACGTCCCATCTGTGTGGCCTGCGCCATACAGCTACATTTTAGTCACTTGCCAAATTTAAATATAATTGAGATCGCTGGTGAAAATACGATCGTATTTTTTCTTCAGCATCACACCAAAAAGTCTAAAAATTATGATAAAGCTACACGAACTTGAACAAAACCGGCCAAGTGCAAGTCGGGCACATAAAAGGAAAAAAAAGAGTAACTTACTGCGCCAATGAGGAGTATTAAATTTACGAGGCAACTTTTAGAGTTCCATACTCAGAGAGCGCTAAGGGGACCCTATTACTAAGCCTACAACATCTGTTTGACTGTATAACTAACCGTAATCGGTAGATAGATAGAATATTACTTATTGTATGTACACCAGAAATTACATGACGGTATTACCATGTAATTAGAATTTTCATACGAAAAATGATTTGTTTTTGCAGTATCGTAAAAACAGTCATATCTGCTGCAGCTGTCCCTTCAGTATAACAGGCCGAGTGTGTTGTGAGACGGACTCCTGCTAAGGGTCTCAAATTGAATGACAGAAAACGCTTTTTTAGGGTTCCGTAGTCAACAAGGAACCCTTATAGTTTAGCCATGTCCGTCCGTCTGTCTGTCTGTCTGTGGCTTAGCACAGAGACGATAAGTAGTACTGGGGAGTTGAAATTTGGCATAGAGATATTTATTACGCCGACAAAACGGTAGAATAAAATAATAATAGTTTATTTGCCTCGAACAACAAGATTCATATTTGGTTAGTACATTTCAAAACTTATATTTATGTTAGTAGCATCTATAGCTAGGACAGTGAACATATATACATATTTATTTATTAACATACATCAAGTCCTGTTACGTGCGACTTGAAGCCTACAGCAGTGGTTGATGTATGCGGAATAAAATCATGAAAAATAATGTTTCTAGGGTACCTCCCCTACACCTAAGTTAGGGATGCAATTTTTGCCTAGTCTTCATACCATAGTGTGGGGTATCGTTGGATTGGTCATTTAAATTATTGTGGGTGTAGGAAGACCAACTTTCTATTTTGTGTTCCGTTTGCGAAATATTAAGCTTTAAAGCGCAAATTTTTGCCAGAGTAGGGCGTCCCGTCCCCCCTCACCCGGCTAAACGGTTGATTGTAAAAACGTGAAAAGAATCAGGGCAGTAGCACTGCACAGTAGAATTTAAGAGGAAAACTATCACGGCTACGTAGGCTTTACAAGTTAGCGAGTAATAGGCGAACACATTATAAAAGGAAATCTTCGTAGGTACAAAATCCGTACAAAATTACTTTGATGAAGTCGTTATTTCTGCTTTACAGATAAAAAACCTCTTTCTACCTCTCCCCCTCTCTTTGGTCAGTTTTTCTATACACGAAGATAAATACAACTTGTTATTGAAATAATGCATAAACTAAAAACAGTTTTTTCATTGTCGTTATTGAAACCCAATACGCAAAGTACAAAATTTTCTCAAATTTTACTTTTCATACAATTTCGAAACTTGACGCGCTAAACTTGTATAAAAGGAAAATAATGTAGAAAGTAGAATATTAAACTTTCAGGTTTTGCATTATTCCAATAACATATTGTTTATTACACTTGGTGGTGCTAAATCCTCGGTACGCGAGACTGACTTTTAATAATCACTTACTTGTCTCCTGCATACAGCGGATACTGTAAGCTCGACACACATCTTTGGTGGAACCAGCGCGAACAGCGGCAACATAATAGCATCTGCAATCAAAGGACCTCTAATGACATATTATGTGCCTTGCGAGCCCTTCTCTGTTATTATAAACTATCGCAAAAGCACTTAAAATATTACCTATTAAAACAAAACCATAAGTGAAACATGCACTCTGAACTCTAATTGATTGAATCTTGAGGCTCTTTCTATACGGAAGTGGTTTCTGAATTTAGCAATGTAATACATTTTGTCACCGTAATTGCTATATAAAAAAAAATAAAAATACGTTTATTTATAAGAAAAGATTACAGTAAATTATGGTCGATGGCGACTCCCACACTAGGCGCAGCCTGTGTCGTCGTGGGTGACGGGTACAACACGCACTTCATATTTAGCACCGGTTGACAGATCGAGACGAGCGAGTAACAAGTAAGCGTGAGCAAAAACAGTGCTACTATGGACTCTCGGGCTTCCACACTAGGCCGAGCCTGTGTCGTGGACAGCCATTTGTTGTTCTTAAAGGATATTGTAGCGACGGTTTGAGTATAAAAATGTCAATGAATATAGAGATATAGGTAATAGCGATTTACATAATTTGAAGATGAAGATAATAAACTTGATTTTCCGAGGGAATTTCAGAAACAGTTACGAAACCGTGCCCGGCAACCGCGTGCAACGTGGGAAGGTCGGTATGCAAACTTGTACTACGTACGTGACGCGTATTTGGGAGGTGCAATAGTATATTTCTGTAAAATATGATGTCTGATTCTGAGAGTGAGTTTAAGAAAGTTTTATTGAGTTAGTTATTTTTCAATGAATATGCAACTAAACAAATCAATAAGTTGTTCCTCTCCAATTTCGACCAAATAGATGCATCGATGTTCTAATAGTATTTGCCATCAGACATTGTTTTCACTTCTCGAGATGCACTAGTATTTTGTACAACCTCTGTTAAATATAATGTGTGATTCTGAGACCGAGTTCGAGAACAATTTATGGAGTTAGTCATCTTGAGGCAGGTCGGACGTCGCGTGAGATGCATCACACGTGGCGTGACATCTGGAAGTGTGATTCTAGCTTCAAGTGAACACGAAAAGGGAAACGCGCGCATTATGGCGCGATAGAAGAGCGGAGCTTCCTGATACAGGTACTCAGAACACAAAAAGAAGGAGAAGTGCCATATGGGCGTGGCACTGTCGCTCAACGTTAGCCCGGTTGGGCTAACCTCGGCGAAACTTTTAAATATGGCCGTCAATCGACTCGCGCCCGCTATCGCCGTAACATATGTGAAAAATGCCTGATTACCTACAGAAATCGCAGTGATACATGCTATTCAAATAACAGTGCAGTGTGTTTTCACCGGTAAGCCTATTTTACTCACTATATCCATCTTTAAACTACGAAAAATCATAATTATAATAATTTTCCTGTGCAATATGCATTCCAGTACTAAGAACATAAATAAGACGTATTTATATCGTCGGGTTTACTCCACTGCTGTTTTTATGTAGAATTTTCGTGGAGGTTTTCTAACATGGAAAAGCAAGCCCGCAATGGACCGTCTCGCGAAACTGACTATTGTTCTATGCGATGAATTACGATGTTTCGTGGTACGGCCGCATGTATTTGCCGTGAACTGTCAAAGTCACAGTAGGTGTCAGTGGGAGTCATAGTGATGGGGTAGTTGCTTTCTTTCCAGACTGATGAAGTATCGATACTTCGTCGCATTTACACTCGTTCGTCCAGACTTCCAAAATTACTAGAACCAATTATATTGTACGACTAGGTAGCTATTGTCCGCGACTCCGTCCGCGTGGACTTCAGTTGCTAAGGAAGCTTCTTCTTTAGTGGCAGATTTTGTCGTAATATAAACAGGCTTAGTTTTCACCACGTATTTCAAAAAGTTTTTAATAAAGATTTAATTTCAGGTTTCCCAAAGACCCTAATAGGAAGGATAAATGGATTGAAACTACAGGGAGATTGCTTAACTGGCTTCCTCTCAAATCAAATACCTGTTGCTCCATCCATTTTACGGAGAAATGTTTCCAGATGCTAAAGAGTGGAAAAAATATTAACGTGGGCAGGTCCTGCTTTGAAAATACCAGTAATAAGGAGTTCCATAAATGTTGAGGTACCAATATACCTAAAATCACGGCATAATTATATTTTACATGGTGTGGAATATTCGATTGTTACTTTATTCTGATTCTCTATTTCAGGTGACAATGGACGCAACGACGCCTAACTCTGCAAAAGAAAGTGTTTCTAAAGAAACAAGTCAGGTGATGTGGTTATGGTACTAAATAATATTCTTATACTCTTTTATGAGCCTAAAATTCGATTAATTTAAAATAAAGTAAATGAAGTGTTTTCAATAATTTCATAATTTATTTACTATTTTAGATCCGTATTAGAAAGTTTCGGATATTGTTACTGTTGAAACATGCGTTCCTGAAGAAATAACAGGTGACCAGGTAATGTTTTTAATAATTTCATAATTTATTTACTATTTTAGATCCCCTTGGAAGTAACGGATATTTTTTTGTCGAAAAATGCTGCGAATGTCAAAGACCCCTGTAAATAATTGTCAGACATAGAGGAATGTCCATTCGATTGAACACATAATTTATCGGTGGCGCCGCCACAGACTAGAAAATCGAAAAATCATATGAACAAAGTTGAAAATATAACATCGAGTTTTCAAAAGTCGTAAACCAAAGTTGTTGTAAATGACTTGCTTTAATTGACGTGTTTCACGAATTGTGTTAACTTAAAAATGGCCCTGTATAAAAAAAAAAAATATTATATTTTTTACAAATGCATACTTTTTGTATTTTAGATACAGCAACGAGTTGCCGAAGGCCCACAAACTGGTAGATTTATGTCGATTGAAGAAAAACCTCGAAAAAAGAAATCACGCAAAACATTGAACAATGTCAACAAGTGACAAGTTCTAAATAAATATTTACCTTTTAAGGGAACAGTAAAATATTCATTGCAGGATCTCAGTCGGATGATGATGTTATCTTTTTAATGTAAATGTGTTTCGAAAGTTTCTTTAAGTTTATGTTTCACAGGTTTCTTTTGGCCAGTTTCTGAATTGAGAATTTCGCTAAGTAAATGGTTAACTGTAGTACTGTCTCTTCGAATTTTTCACAAAAGAGCGTGACAGAACTTTACTTATGTTTTTACTTAGTGAAATTCTCAATTCGGAAACCGGCCCTTTGAGTTCTTACTACCTAATGTATTTTTCACAAGTTAATAAAAATATTATTTATGTGATATTATTGAGAATGTTTTTTATGTACCCATCACAGTTGTCACCCACCAAGGCAATGAAAATTTTAATCCTAACTCAGAAACATCTACAGTCACTGCTCATTAATTCACGAGTTAAAATAAGTAGTTCTAGATTTTTTAAGATGTGCGCTATACAAAAACGCGCATAAGGTGAAGGCAAGGCGCAGGCATCTTGCCGCTTAAAACAAAAATGACGCAGGCGATATGTTTTGAATGATATTCAAGCAGCGCGGCACAGCCAACGTCGTTTCGTCGCCTTGCATACCTATATTTTGTAGGTAACTCAGCGAATGTTCTCTAAACTTTGTCATTTAGAATAATAAATTGTATGATTAGAATTTACGATGAAACGGAATTCACGAATTATACGATAGGTAGGTATGAACAAAACTGACATATTTAGGAATTAACACATTGGTAGGCAAAGCCTGTAAAAATAAAAGCTTAGGCAGCCTTTTGCAAAGGATTACTACAACGAAATAAAGTAGTTACAGACGTAGAGAAATAATTAGTTACTATTTAGGTATAGATGGCAAGAAAAAAATCGACATAATGTACAAAAAGTTTTTGTACGATGTACGATTTTTTTTAAGTATAATCGATAATGTACTTTTTCGTCCCCATCACTAATGTTGTGCTGCTCTTCTCATTGGCTGTTTCATTTGTGTAAACAGCGAATAGTGAGCCGGTTGTTTATGTTGTAATCAAATAGAGATTATGAGGACAATGTAGCTGTGTGAGTAAGTGGCGACATCGGTTTTCTAGCAAACGGGCCATTATAACACTTCTCCTTATTTTTGTGTTCTGAGTACAGGTATTTCCGTACTTAAAAGGAATTTCTTGCCCGATTATGTTACTATAAATAATTTGTAAAGTAAATAAACGATTTATATTATTCTTTTTAATTAATGGTAACCTTACCTGAGCAAGCCAGTCGCTCTTCTCGCCACAGTAACAGTGGACCTCGTGCTCCTTGCCGGCATCTGAGGCCGTGGACGAAGTGGTCGACGCAGTCTGTGGACGAGACGCGAGTTCAATGTTTCATGGGCTAAAGCCGAATTGCGCCACTTCTCAACCCTTATACTCAGAAGTGTATTCATGAACACGCGTGTCGTATGACTTGGCCGCTGGTCAATGAGTCGGGTCACTTAAGTAGCCTTTAAACAGAATTTTGTATCAAAATTTTAGCTAAATGCTACTTAAGGGGCTCTCACACTGGCGCTGGCACCACCAATGCAAAATCATCACCAATGGAAAATTATATTTTTTTACAGATCGTTTTTACAAAGAGTGTCAGTACAATCTCTCAATCATGTTAATAGTTATTTTTTACGGACGTTTTTGGCCTTAACGCTATCTAGTCCTAGGTTTTTTGCCTTAGGTTCGGCCATGGCCCTTAAAAATAACTATTAACAAGATTGAGACATTGTACTTGTTTATGGCAACAGAAGTATTTCGTCATGTTTCCTAGTTTAGCTCTTTAAGTTGGTAATACAAAAAGTGTCTCTCTCTCTCTCTGTGTGACCGAATCCATGGTGCGTGTGTTGTGTTAAATTAGAGGTAATAAATTCTCTGGTTCCGAGTGCCGCGTTTTGTATCTACAATTCTACAGTCCACTTACTTCACCCTGAGCCAGCTTCTAATAGTACTAACGCTTTTTGCGAAAACGATCTGTAAAAGAAATATATGTTTTTTTTTCCATTGGTGGCGCTAGTGTTACTGCATGGAGCCCCTTAAGCCACATTTAAGATATTGGTGCAAGTCAAGAAAGTGTTATTGTTAAAATTGATGTTTCCAAATATAACTTATGATAAACAAAATCACAAATTTACTTATGAGGAATAAACGCATTAATAATAATAATAATAAAATGTCCTAGCAACATGGATGTCAGACTAAATAGCAGCCTTTTCATCGACCTATCGAGCAATGCAGATATTTATTTTAGACCTTCAAATTTAAGCGACATATTGCCGCGCCAAGTAGCATAATTATGTACAACAGACAGGCGAAGTAAACACTCATGACGGTGTATAGCTCGGAATCGGGAATTGGCTTCTTCAGAACCTACATCATATCCCTATAGGCAAAATATGTTGTAATTAGTGGCAGTGGGCGTTTTTCCCATGGCCGCACACCGCTGGACTAGCGCGACACATTAATTAATTAATCGCGCTGCGTAAATATGATCACGTGTCAGAATTTCGCGCCAGGTTGAAGTGGCTTCCGATTCGAGATCGTAGAAACCTTCGAATTCTTTGCACCCTCTTCTCTGTTCTCAACAACCCAGACACACCCCAATATCTCAAGTCTCTATTTGCCTTCTTATCCTGCACACATTGCAGAGAACTCCGTTCCTTACAAAATCTTTTTCTCTGTACACCCTCTCACCACTCTGGTTACGTCTCTAGCTCTTTCTGCGTCTCTGCCGTTCGTCTCTGGAACGCCCTCCCTGATAATGTCCGCAAAGCCCCCTCTCGGAATTCTTTCAAAGCCCTTGTCCGCGAACACTTCCTCGAGAAGTGCTACCCCAATCTCCCTTAGCCCCTCTTCATGATAAGGGTCTTTCAGTTGTATGTCCTCTACTATTAATATATATATATATATATATATATATATATATATATATATATATATATATATATATATATATATATAAATAGTAGAGGCGGTAATAATAGAATAGAAGTAATAGAAGCGGTAACGTCCTTAAAATCATTCAAAACACTCCGGCCGTTTTCGTAACTGAGGTTCGCAACCAGTTGCGAATTAATAATTTTTATTCTTTGTTCCCAACCAGTTGCGAAAAGGGAACTTTTTCCTCAAGCGCAACTTCGTTGCGAACAAAAAATAAGAACTCCCCAAACTTACATAGTTACGATGGGAGAAAAGCTTTTCATAATTCGCAAACAAAGTATCGCAATGTCAATTCACGTATTTTCTTTTTATTTTTCTTCCTTACCGACAAAATTAAACAAACTAAAATATGTCATTTTTCGTAGGGCCTTTTCCACCCTTCTTTACCCCCATTCACATTGCATATGGGCAAATAACTTATATGCAGTGCCCACACAATTTTTTCCGGATTTTAGATCGTTTATTGCCGAAAACATTTCCTCGTCTATTTCTACGTATTCTTTCTTATTTTTCCTGCTTAAATCAAAGCACGTAGACTCTGTGTTTAAAACATCTAGTAAGTGAGCTAAAGGGTTTTTGCGACCTATGTATTTATTTATTTTAGTCTGTCTATAGATATTATTGTAGTGGCCAGTATCCTCTTGAAAAGTCGTATGCAAATCAACAAAATAGAGTGTCAACAAAAAGATAATATGTATACCATAGAGTATGTATACCATACAGTGAGAAGGTAAAGAATTTGGGGATTATTATGGACAGGTATCTGTCCTGTCCACCGCAGCTAGCGGAAGTGAGTCGGAAAATATTTGCTTCAGCGGCTTCTCTAAGAAGGTTACGGAATTTCCTACCAACTGCGACCAAGATTCCGCTATCGCGATTCTGCGCAATCTCTTTTGCTCCCTATCCTCGATTATGCCGATGCCAGCTATCTAGATCTAACTGAAGAGCAACTTTGCTATATATTTGGCTTACGCAAATATGACCACATTTCCGAATACCGCGCTAAGCTCAAGTGGCTCCCCATTCGTCTCCTTAGGAATGCTCACACCTTTCACTTCTTTACTCAGTGCTGTTCAATCCTGCCACACCCCGTTATCTCAAAGAGAGCTTTATTTTTCTGAGTGACTCCCACAGTCGGGCACTACGGTCTGCCCCTATATTACGCTCACCAAATCCTGAGCGATTCCAATCGCCTAACTGTCAAATTAGTATGGAATTTGACAGTTAGACGATTGGAATCGCTCAGGATTTGGTGCGCGTAATTAGGCCACTGATCAGAGCTTGACGCTGAAGACACCGAGTCATACGACAAGGTTCTTCAGTAAGGGCCGTCTCAATAAGGTGTTCTCCATCTCCAGCAATCTTCAAAAATAGGGTAAAAGAACTGTATCTTTCTCTGTAAATTAAGTTTTTAATCAGTACATGATTACTTTTTCTTTCTATGTAGGTATATTATATTCATTATAATCTCCTCTTACATATAGGTATTGTAACTTATTTATGTAGTAGTTTATAACAATTATTTAAGTAAGATTTATGTAAGTTTATTATTAAGTTTAAGTATGTACTATTCGTATTCGCACCAACTACCCGTCTATCTTTCTCCTTCGGAAACCTTTCCGTCACAAGGTTGTCTGGAAGAAATTGCTGTTAGCAAAAAGGCCGCCCATTGTACTTTTTCATTGTAACTTTCATATTTTATGTCTCGCTTCTTGTGTGCAATAAAGAATATTCTTTCTTATCTTATCTTATCTTATAACTAAGGTTGCCAATAAGGAAAAATAACTTTTGTTGCAACTGGTCGCGAAATTTAATCATCAGGATGAAGGAAACAGTTCCCTTGATTCGCAACGGGTTGCGAACACAGAATAAAAATTTTAAAAAAGTTACGAAATCGGCCGGAGGGATTCAAAATACAGAAATACTACTACTAAGTAGAACTACTTATATGAAGAAAATGAACTAAATAACTCTTTCCTTTTCAACGAAGCGTTTGGCGCACGTCTACTCACATCGCACGGCGGGATGAGCTCCTGCTGCTGCCGCCGCTGTTGGCCGATTGAGGTCTTCAGCCTGAAGAAGTCCGACCTCTTTAGCGCGCGGTTCTCCGCGGCGGCCACGCGGTACCGTTGGTCTACGCACCGCTTGCAGTGCCACGACGCGCCTGCAATTAAGGTTCAGTCTTCAATAAACAGGAAGAAGGATCCGTGACAGAATCCATTCCTTCAGAGACGATTTGTTTTAATCAGCAACAGCACACAAAAACCAAATGTTGTAGCAAAGAATTTAGCTGCCGCTTTATCTTTACTATGCAACACAGTGAAGACCAGCCCAAATGCATGTTGGGTGTGATTGTGCTAGGCTCATTAAAGTTATAGAAAAGGCGCCCAAGTGCTCGTCGGGCCACGCGCAATGTAGGTTCCGTAGAAAGAGGTTTTTTTTTGTCTGCTTTACAGAACTAACAACTTTATCAAAGTAACCCTACTCTGACAAAAATAGCCAAATTTCAGCTCTCTACTACTTGTCGTCTATCTGCTAAGCCGCGGACAGACAAACAGACAGACAGACAGACAGACAGACGGACGGACATGGCGAAACTATAAGGGTTCCTTGTCAATATCTCCTTTTTAGGGTTCCATAGTCAACAGATTATAATAACAGAGAAAGAGTAGTCAAAGGAATCATATATCAAAATAACACCTTATCTAAGGTATGTTTCCAGGAAGGAGGGCCACCAAGCTGACTACAGAAAAAACAAAAGGCAAGCATTGATTACAATAATGTGTTATATTATTGCTGATATGGAAAAAGATATTTTTGGCATTCTATTACAGAAGTTACAATTCTAGTCCATGTTGTGTTTATAAAAAAATCCTAGGTTAATGCAGAATATAAACTTTTTAAAAACCGGCCAGATGCGAGTCGGACTCGTGCACCGAGGGTTCCATACCACCAAATAATATATTTGTCGTTGTTATTAAGCAAAACTGTGTTTTTTTTAGGATTCTTATAGGATCTTTCTTGTCCATACCTTCGTCCGTCCGTCCGTCTGTCTGTCAAGACCCTTTACCTCGGGGACGCAAGGAGGTATCGATTTGAAATTAAAACCATATACTTATGTCTAGAGTCCCTAGAAGCTGTGAAAAAAATCAAACTTATAAGTTAACATAAAAAAAGTATAAGGCCGTTTATGCCGCAAAAAAAACGTATATTTCGACACTCAAGAGAATAAAAATTTATAGGGTACTTTCCGTTGACCTAGAACTATAAAATTTGGTAAGTAATATCGTCTTATACTGCAAGTACAGGGAAAAATGTGAACCTATACATTTGTAATTAAATCATAAAAATAATAGTCTTTGAAGTTCGGGAAAAGCTTGGAATTAACTGCGAGTCTCGTTTCCTGAACTATTTAAAATATTACAAATTTGTACGGAACCCTCCATTTTTTTTCATTCAGTTTGGGGCTCTTTGTGGGAGTTCGACTCGCATTTGTCCGGTTTTTAGTTTTTGTTGTTATACTATAGGAACTACACTCTAATCGGACCAAGTTTGACACTTGTATCATTATTTTAATGATAGAGCTAAATACCCAATAATTTGTTGGTTAGGCACTCCACCGTAGACACATAAGGTTACGGGTGCGAGAGATAATGCCTTTTATAGGTCAGGCAAATGGACATAAAGTCCCATTCGGGTATGGGACCCTAAAACTAATGTCTCAAGCCAAATATCAAAGTACCTATAATTCATTTATAGGGAAGAGCGGGTGATCGTGCTCTTCCACTATAAAGGGAAATTTCCCGCCAGGCAGATCGTATGCCTGGGGACGGCCGGTCCGACTGATGTTCGTCGGACGTTATATTTATGATATGTCATGTGAAACATTTTGCTTGCGCGATGCAGGAATGTTGGAGTTTATAGTGCGCGCGCAGAGTTGACATGTGCTCATTTCATTCAACTTTGGTCCACATGTAAACAAAGCGTTGAAAAAAATTATGTCTAACAATTTAATTTGTTTGCTTGCTTCCAGACAAATCTACGATTAATCAGTATGCTTATTGACTTTGATATAATAAAAACAAAAAAATCCAATGCTTCCAAATCGAAATATAATGACTTACCATTGATCAAGGCATCGACGGGCGGCGTATGACACTTGGCGTGGTAGCCGCGGCCGCACATGTCGCAGGCGATGACCGCGTTGGCGGAGGCGGGCGAAGCGCCCTCGCGCCGCTTCAACAACAAATACCTTTATTACAGCAACACACAGGTGTTATTGAAGTTGATTTGAGAAAAAACCGGCCAAGTGCGAGCCGGACTCGCGCACGAAGGGTCCCGAAACATTATCTACACAATATTAGACCCAAAGATCGAGAAAAAACCTGGTGAAAAAACCAGCCTGGTGACAGGCAGACAGACAGACAGACAGACAGACAGACAGACAGACAGACAGAGAGACAGACAGACAAACAGACAGACAGACAGACAAACAGACAGACAGACGGACGGACAGACAGACAGACAGACGGACGGACGGACGGACGGACGGACGGACGGACGGACGGACGGACGGACGGACGGACGGACGGACGGACGGACGGACAGACAGTGAAGTCTTTGTAATAGGTACCCTTTGGCACCCTTCGGGTACGGAACACAAAAAATGGTCAGACTGGAGTTTTTCTCCCGCTGCCTTTTCCCCACTACAAATACTACTCGAAGGCAGCGGCATACGGCGAAGGCAACATTGTACATTGACATTCGGCAAACAGAATGTAAATTCTTTACGTTGAAATAAATTAATGATTTCTGATTGTTGATCTTACCTGCAAATGGACAACTTTTGTAAGAATAGACTAATGTTTATTATAGCATTTTTGATCTAATGTATTATACTTATGATGATTTGAGAAAAGACTGTCGGAGTGGGGTCGTCGGCGCCTCGCCCAATTCGATCTCCTTCAGGAGAGAGGCCTGTTCCATTTGCATGGGTTATACCCTGAGGTTATACAATTGGAAAGAAATTTTATAAGTGCACGAATTTTACATATACACGCATCAGCTTAAAGCTGCTTGTATATTAATGACATTGTAATGCTATCGCTTACTAGACTAGAAAATAGACGAGCTAATATGACTCTATTAAACAATGATGCGGTTATTATTCTGGGCCGAGTTCACTTAGTTATTATGTACGCGACGAGAAAGGCTTTTCTGTAGAAAGGGGTGATTTTTAGGGTTCCATAGTCGACAAGGAACCCTAAGAGCGTTTTCACACTATCCGATTCGATAGTGTCGGACGGTTCCGATATCGGGGTAAGTAAAATGTATGAAATATTTACTACTCTTTCATATTGTCCGGCCCGATATCGATATCGGAGCGGACACCATCGGACGCCCGTGAGCCGTCGGACGATAATGTGTGCGTAGAGCCCGATGCACGGCGGCCATTTGTGTGTGTTCGAGTCTTGTTTAGTGATACTGTTTGTGAGATGAATTAGCAAACAATCGAATGTGGATTCACTCATACTAAAGTAATTAAAAATCTTTGTAGGTGCGTTTTGAAGTTTGCTTAAAATAATTAAAAAATGCTCCCTCTGAATATCTTGCTTCCACATTGGCATGTATCCAATACTGTCTGTGGACAGATCTTTTTTTGCGTCTCAAATATAATAGATACAGCAAATAAAGTTTTCTATTATAGTCCGCCATGATGACCTGCCCGTCTAAGCTATCGAGCAAATGGCCGTATCGGAACATTTTTTCGGAAATATGTGAAAACAGCACATGGTGTCGGCTATCGGATGTCAGCTATCGTCGTCCGACACCGATATCGGATCGGATAATATGAAAATGCTCTTATAGTTTCGCCATGTCCATCCGTCTGTCTGTCCGTGGCCTAGCTCGAAGACGATTAGTACGAGAAAGCTGAAATTTCGCATAGACATACATATTAATCGCGCCGACAAAACGGTAGAATAAAATCTTTATTTTTTTTTGTACCCCTCCTGCACCTAAATTACGGATGCAATTTTTTTTTCTCGCTTATACCTTAGTGTGGGCTATTGCGCGTTAAGGTTTTCGTTTGCGAAATATTAAGCTTTAAAGCGCAAACTTTTGTCCGAATAGGGCAAAGTAGGAGGCGGACCCCCTCTCCCGGCTGATTGTAGATTGTACACGTTTCTAAAATCAACCAACGGTTGATTATAGAAACGTAAAAATTCAGGGTAGTAGCACATATAATGAACTAAAAAGGAAAACTATCCCGGCTAAGTAGGCTTTACAAGTTAGCGAGTAATAGGCGACAAACTTATAAAAGGAAAACTTCGTACAAAATCCATAGAAAATTCCTTTGGTGAAGTTGTTAGTTCTGTTATTTTTTATAATATATGTGTACTCTTGTAGCAGTGTAAATAAATGGTTCCTGTCTTTCTTTAAAGCCGATAAAACCCCCTCTTTCTACCCTACACTGCGCGTGGCCGTTTTTTACAGGGGCGATAACCCCATCCTGTTCAAATGAAGTGAGCAGGATGAGATGGGTCTTCATTCATTCTCATTTTTTGAGAATGCACATGCTAAGCAAACTTGTGAGGGCTCATATATAGTAATAACCTTAACTGTTCGTGCCCTCAAACTTTACTCAAAATCAAAATAATCCATCTTTCATCGTACCATGCACACTCAATAACCTGTACTTATGAGTAAGACTGCAAGTGATAATGCAGTACACTCAGTGCAACCTGTATGGTTTGCCATTGCCGCTGAGAAGCAACAAATTACGACAATAAACATTATACATAACAGAAAATACTACTACAAAACAGAAAATAATATGCAACAATTCTTAGAAACATTATTCGCAGTGAGTCTCTGTTGCTGCAAAAGGCGGCTCAGTTTTATGCAGCCCATAGTGCTTATTTTTAGACAATGCATGTTTGTCATATGTGTGTTCTATCTTGTAACACAGTCATGTCCCAAAAAAATAAGGGGCACATTTAAATGTACTTAAAAACAGAGGTTTCTAATGAGGCCTTTATTTTAAGACAAAGCCTCTTTATCCTATGAGAGCTCTTAGTACAGTATGTCCCAAAAAAATAAAGGGCACATTGATTTGTACTTAAAAACAGAGGTTTCCAATGAAGCCTTGAAACCATTAAAAAATAAAGATGATATCCTATACATATATAAACTCACGCATGTATCCCAGAGGGGTAGGCAGAGACCAGGGACTGCCACTTGCCACGATCCTCACAGATCACTTTCGCTTCCTCAACATTCATTAGTTGTTAGTAACCGTGCATGCACGCACGCCGGTTTCAGCTACTTTTTATGATATCTTCTAAAAGAATTAAATACCTTGCACACCACACACATAATCCGGCCGTCGTCAGCAGGCGGCGCACTGAGCAGCCGCAACGACGACACCGCGGCCCACGAGTGCGTGCCATCCCCAAACTTGACGAGGCACCGGGCCACTCCTGTGCCCACCTCGCACGAGTCATTGTCGTTGCTTGTACTTAGCTCTACTATAGTACCTGCGGGTGGGATTTGTTGTGAGGTGATGATGTTTGTAGAGCTTTGGAAGGTGTTGTTACTTGAAGAAGCCAAAGAATCATTGTTCTCGAGAGTAGATATATTCCAGTCGCAAGCTAAGAGGGTAATAATTGGACTGATTGACATTTGTAGCTTCTCGTAGCTAGGAAAGAATGAGAATATTTAGCAAAGTGTGACTATACAGTAAATGTGACAAAAAAAATTGTGATATACCAACCTAAGTAATAACGCCCATCCTTATTGGGCACAAGGACATCATCTCCACAGTGGAATGGATTTGCATTATTTTTCTCCGTGTTAGTTGTAGAGTCTGGCATGGCATCCTGAGCTTCTTCCTCCTTTTTCTCATGCTTTTTGTTAGCACATGACGGAATTGTTTTGTGTAAGTCGCTCAAGAGGACATCTATCAATGATAACTGTGTTGATACCTCTAGAAATAAAACAACAAAGTTTCCTATCAAAAATGATTTCTTCAAAGTGGAAAAATCCTAGTATGGATTACTATGACAATACTAGGATGGACTATAGATCGCTAGTACATATCTACAAGGGAATAATTGCAGAATTAAGCGGATTCAAGCTTGACTTCTGGCTGTGAAATGGAAATGTGAGTTAGCTGTGCTCAGCGCTACACTAAATTACAATCAGAAATTAACTAAGAAGGTATCAAAACTGCTACTCAAAGTAAAGTCATTGATTGATACTCACTTGTAATTTATCCATATAAGGGTTGGCAGCATAAATAAATAAAAAATTACTTGGAAAAACATGCACATGTGAGGATATAGAGTTATAGAAGTGCTCTTTCTATTATTTGACTAACTTGGACATAGTGCAATATTGGTGTATTGAAGACCAAACTGTAGTTGCAAACAAGAGGTTAAAGTCTAATGTAGTTTACTAGCTTAAATTTTGTATTTAATCTTTAGTTCATTGGCGCATGTTACATTGATCAATATTATTGTGATCCTAGTATCCCAAGTATAATAAGTATTAATGGGGCTATTACACATATCAATATCATCATCATCAGAATGCCTCTAAAGCCTCAGTAGAGTGAAGCCGTGTTTTATTAGTAAAGGAGAATGATAAAAAACAGTGTATGTTGCACTTTAAACATTTATACCTCAAAATGTTTCTTTTGAAAAATGATGTTCTATTTGATAAATTAAAAGAATCAGGGGTTTAAAAGTAATAATTAAAAAATATCTGTATTGATTGTAAAACTAAAAAACTTCAGTTAGTCAATACAGATTACAAACACAGATTAGATTACATTATTGCAAAAATCGCAAATCGTGTACATACATAAAATGCGAAAGTGCAAACTGCAAACGGGGAGTTTTTCACGGGAATTCAAACAAGCTGTTTTATTACGCTTTTATTTTTGCAAATTGATTCCAGTGGATTTTATACTGTTTAATTAGTGTAGTTTATTGTTAAAATGACCATGTGTATGAAAAATCCAACTAGCCCTTCTGGAAATCGTTGGGGGAGGCTTTTGTCCAGCAGTGGACGTCCAATGGCTGAAATAATGATGATGATGTATGAACAATATGTGGAATAAATAACTAAAATAAACCGCCATTGTGAGCTTAGGATAGTCTTGTCATATGGGCTCAAAATTAAGATTTCTCGAAACTCCCATCTAATATTTTCATAATATTTTTCCTGCTTAATCCAGGGCAATATCTTATAGTTTACCGTTGGTTTCATCAATGCGCAAGAAGACGCAAAAATAGACTAACTCCTATAGTAAATTGATCATTCTCCTTTGTATTCCTCATGTGTTTGGTTAAAAAAATAACAGAAAAGCAGCTATAGCAATAATGCTCGCAATCACGTTCAAAAGTAAACATAGGAGGAAGAGTTGGGTTAAAGACTGGATTTTAAAACCTAATCATTACACTCATTTAATCATTACACAGGAAATTATCTAGGGTGGCGATTTGGATGACTGCAACAATTATTTTAGAATGAGTGAGGACTTGTTTGTTTGTTTGATTTCGGTCCTCAGATATTCTATGATATTATCACGATACCGCAATATGGCCTATTACACTGTCAATAATATCATAATATTATTGAAAGTAATATGCTCTATTACCTTTAGTCCCACAAATCCCACAAACAGTCAAATTCCATACTGATTTGACAGTTAGACGATTGGAATCGCTCAGGATTTTGTGCACATAATACAGGGGCATGTCATGTTTTTCTAAATTTCTTTTGACTAAATAATTGACTTTGACTGTGAGGTCTTTATGGCTTACCTATTTATTTGTTTTTATTTACACAGGTAATATCTGAACAGATTTGCAATTCTAATGAAATGAAAAATGTAGGTTGCAGTTCATTGTTGAGTGGATTTGACCGTGTCAGATTTTGGTGATATGAGGTTATTGGAAATTGTGGAATTCGAGCAAAATTAAGGGAGTGGTTAGTAAACTTACCTATCAATTTAGTTAAGTTGCAAATTTATATACATAATTACAATGCGCAAGACTATTTGTCCCTCAGGTAGAATAGTTTCAAGAGAGTTTAATCATAGGCATTTTCAAAAACTCAACAATTATTTAGCTAAATTGAGTGGTAATAAATTATCAGATACAAAAATGCAGTGAACAGATGATGCATTTTTTAAGTTCTAATCGCGCCTATAGCAAGAGTGAATTACAGAATACGAACTTACCAGCGTTGATATCCATTTCAGTATTAGATTATCAGCTAGGAGACAACATCATCAAGCACAAACTAAACTTAAATTTTAACTAAAACGCGAGGCATCGGTGCTACTGCGGCCATTATTACAGTCGTCAGACGTTTCACCGTTTTCCCGCGACTATTAATTTTGGCCAAAACTCACTATTTAAAACGATTTGTAACACTTTGACGTAAAATTAAACGTAAATTACTCTAACTGATTACACAATACAATTCTTTTAGCAATACTTTTAGGCAAAAAACTGTAAAAACTCAAAAAATATCCCTCCAACGTTCCGTGCCGTCCATTCTTTTTTTTTACTTGTGTTGCCAGGTGCGGTACTAGCCAAATGTTGTCTATTGGTATTATGACTGCTCTAATTAATTAATAGTTACGCGTAGATATACAGTTTTACTCGACACGCCGCGCGTCGTCTCCACCGCAATGCGACTAGAGCGTGCCGATTATGTTGCGAATAGGGTGTCGATAATTCACATCACAAAATTCACAAGGGCCGGCGGCGGTGTCATGCTAGCGCCAAATAGTCCAGATACTAACTAAAATACATCTTCAAAGTTAGGACTACAATATTAGAGCAAAAGAAAGACCGCCGCCGGCCAAAAAGGCCTGTGGGGCCGATAGGCCGATCACGGTGACCGGATTTTGCACTTAGATTGTCTCTAACATCGTTAATATTTAAGGATTATTTTAGATTGAAATCTTGCCGCGCATTCGTCATCACCGGCCCGTTGTAACGTGGTTAGATCTTTTATTAAGACACCAGCGACCAGCGACCCAACACAGTGGGCAGTTAAAGTAAGTGGGTAGAGTTGAGACGCGGTGTATGGTGCTTTTTTTCTTCGAGCACACGCATTAAGTGTCTGAATACAATTTTCTCCTTATTATTACATCACATAAAATTACTGGAAATAAAGAGAAGAGAAGTGAAAATAATTCGGTTTGCTCGTCAGACAGCAATAAATTTCAATGAGTGTGACATCGATTCGGGCTGCTTGGTGGAGCGACTATTCGCTAAGATGGAATAGAACGTTACATTGTTTGCCGATTTTTTAAGTTTATTTATGCGTACCTATGTATAAGAAGCCAAATCAACTCAGCATAGTACATAATATGTCTGAATAAAAAGTCGCTACCTATGTAAAAAAGCCTATTATAGAATAGACGAGTATATGAATTCCACTGCGATTTCATTGTTATTTAATTATTTATATTATAATTTATTTAGTTTATTAAGTGTACAGACCACAGAACAGAGGAATAACTATTCTCTGTTCTGTGGTACAGACGACGTGATTTTGCTAAAGGTTAAGGTTGAGACTGGTGATGGCTGATACCTGCGTTATGCTCGTGAAAGGGTGCTGTTCATCTGTCTGGCCGCAGCATTAATGTTTTTCCTAATTTTGTAAGAAAATTAGGTACCTAATTGGCTTTTAAAGTTATTGATGGCAATCATGGAATCTTATCATATCCGTGGCTGGCCAAAATAAGTTGATAAATCGACTTGTCGTTTTTTTTTACTTGCTTAAACGATTTTTACGCCTATGATTTATAAAGTCAAAAATTTTCAGCCAAAAATACGCGTATTTTTTTTTAAGATATTGCCTTTATTCATAATTGAACAAGTCCATTTTTGAGTAAATTTGTTGACATAACAATTTATCAATGACCAATATTACAATTTTTTGTTTAAATACGTTAAAATTTCGATTTGTCAAGTTATTCATAACTTCGTATGTATGATAATCATTTTAATTAATCCAAAAATATTTTTTGGCCCTCTGAAATGTGTAACTTGATAATTCGATTTATGCAGATAATTTATTTAAACCTGTGTAAAACTGAACTTTATAATTCAATTTAAAAATTAATATTGTCAGAAACTTCGAAATGTGTAACTTCGTAACTAAATGTATGCATAATAAATGTATTTCATAAGCTGAAATTGATATTATCAGATATCACTTTTTGTGCTCCCAACTCTATAAGTAATAAAACGATAAAATGTGGTAGTCCTTAAAACTTCTTTTAAATGACAAAAAAACACTGAACAAAAAGTAAAATAATGCATACCCAGTTTGAAATCTCTATGCATTGTTTAATATAATAACAAGTGAATAGACGAGTTTTTTTTAAGACTTGTGAAGTTTGTGTGATTTGTTGAAGAAAAGGTGTCAGTTTGAACTTCGACATGATGGAACTGCGACACAACCAAACTTTGACTAGTCGAAACTGAAACACGACTAAACTACGAGACACCTTAGGGAACGTAGGTACCCAAAACGTACCCATACTACGTGACCCTGTGTTTTCAGCCGGGGGTCTAACCAAAAGTTACCAAAAAATCAGTGTTGCTAGCCGGTTCTTGTCAAAAGTTCCCAAAAAGTGACAAAAAGTAATCTTTTGCTATAAAAGGTTACCTTACCAATAAAAGGTGCTATAACTTACAGAAAAATGCACTTTGTTTGTGACACTTTATTGCACTAAATTAAATAACATGACATGTGATATAAATAGAAAACGTCAATAGAATTCATGCCAATTATATAAAAAATGTCATCAGTGAAAACTAATTGAAATAAGAAACTGGACTTAACTAATATATTTTATTTTATTTTAATAATAAGTTTTATTTTACTCTTTCTATTAATTGCTCGCTGACTTTTCTATACACATGAAAATAAGGACATTGCATTTTATGCATTTTCTTGGTATACCAAGAATGCATAAAATACATTTTCTTGGTATACAATACACATAATGTCAAAACTTTAAAATCGCTCCCCTGTAAAATCACTGTTTTGGACTTATCAACTCATTCTGGCTAGCCACGGATCGAAACGATAGTGTTAAAATATTCATTAGTAATCTGAGGTAAATGTAAATTTTATGCGCATTCTATTGTCGTGGTATTTGTGTTTTTTTTTTTGTTTCGTTCGCCTATCACAGCAAAGGAATATGACCATACAGCCTTGTCTTAAGCTGTGGTATTTGTTTTGACATATCCTTTTTAAAAACAACATTCTTGTTGCTTGCACAGATTAGAAAGATTTTATTGTTTTGTGCAGTGTTGCCAGATGACACGATTAATCGCCTTTTGAGCTATCTCCGAAGGAGGAATAACAACACTGCAATCGGTGACCGGTAGGGCTTGCCAAATTGGGCTATCTTAGATGTTTTTTGCCGGCTTTCGGGTTACTTGGAAAACGAAAACAACATTTTATACGTAATCGTGTCTTTATTAATATTAATTAAGATACGACTGCCAATACATATTTCTCTGATAATAAAGACACGGTTGCGTATAAAATTTTGTTTTATTTACCATTTTATTGTACTTTTTGGATTTATCGTGGAGCGCTGTGAGGGTTCCATTTATATAAAAAGCGGCGATTGAATAATTGTAATAATTAACCGAAAACGGCCTGCATGCATGCAACGACAAATGAATGTTAAGGAAGCAAAAGAGATCGGTCAGGATCATGGCAAGTGTTAGACCTTTTGAATACAGACGTGAGTTTATAGTATGGTATGTGAAGTTGTTAATTAATTAATAATAAGGACACTAAATGGAGATGTTGTGATGAATGTCTGAGATAGTGCTATTTGCTAGTGATGTGTCACACATTTTTTAAATAAGGAGATGAGCAAATAATCTTGATGATGAAAATAATGCTCTCTCCCAAGTACTAGATTCGTTCACAGCAAATAAGCTGATGCTAAATTCCAAACAGACAAATGTATAAAGTTAACCTTACCGCACGTAAGATTAGTCCAGAGCAACATTGTACTTGGAAATGGAAAACTACAATTTGTAGAACATACTGTATTTCTCGGCATCACGATCGATGCAAAACTACAATGGGGTCTACATATTGTAAAATTTGCACACTACTATTTAGTTATCTTCATAGTATTATGTCCATAGTATGCTACTATGGGCCGGGAAGCAGATATAGAGACTATCTTCATCTTGCAGAAGAGAGCGATCCGATTTATTTACAAGCTAGATAGTAAGGATTCGCTAAGAGATTTTTTTAAAGAAACTAAAATCTTAACAGTCAGTAAATTTCTAACGTAAGTATACATATATGAAAATATTATGTATTTTAAAAAAATATCAAAAACTTCGAAAATATTGGTAGCCATCATAATGTTAATACTAGAAATAAACATAAATTGTCATTTTCACCATTTATACTTGCAAAAGTTAATACATCCTTTACAGCATTGTATAAGTTTCTAGAAAAAGATTCCTCAAGATAATATATTTGAGTTATTTTGACGCGGTTTAAAAGATATGTTAAGCACACTGTGCAAAAAAGATGACTATTAAGGATTATTTAGAAGAAAAAGATTTCTGGTATTAAACAGTAGATTAATGTTTATAAGTATTTATTTAGAGGACGATTGTGTCTAGTGTTGAAAACATTCATGAGTAATATTTTGAATTTGAAAAGTCTTGAGTCTATTAATAGAATTTTGACAGCGTCACTAACAAATTCAGTGATAGTCATTATAGCATATTTTTTAGTATCCAAAACTCAGTACAGCTCGATTCATGTTCGCGATTTTTTATGATGCTATAAAGATTAAAAAATCACAATGACCGACAGCCCTAGGGCATCGAAAAGTAATATATTTTTTCAGATTTTAAATGCTCACAATTAGAGAGTACCATGTTGGAGAACCCAGGCTGGGTTCTCCAAGGAAACATTTTTTTTATAATGAACTAGCTGTGCCCGCGACTCCGTTCGCGTACATTTCGATTTTTACGAAACAGCATTTGTATGGGGGCCACGTCTTATCATAACTGGAGCTAGAATTTAAATAGCCTATCCTGTGTCCCAGATGTCTATATGTTTTTATACCAAATTTCATCAAATTCTGATAATTGGTTTAAGAGTTATGGAGGAACATACATACATACATACACACATACAGAAAAAAATTCTAAAAATCGTGAAATTAGTTTCAGTATCATATATTGAGCCTATAAACACAATATCTCTGAAAACAAACTAACTTACTCCATGACCGACCCTTACAGATTTATTATTAGTATAGATAGATAAAAATATTTGAATTTAATTGACTTCACCAAATATTTACCCGTGTGGCGCCGTGTCAAGAATAGCGTCACTCCATTTCCTTCCGTGGATGTCGTAGAAGGCGACTAAGGAAATCAATTACCAGGAGACGGGCAGCAGCGTCTTCCTGAGATTCAAACCGCATACTGCAATCACCAACCCGCTTGCCAAGCGTGGCGATCCCATACCGCCGTTAAATATTTCTTATATTTTAATTTTTTTTCAACTGAATATACAAGTAAATATTCTGTGAACATTTCAAGCATCTACCTGGTGCTGTTATTCATATTGAACAAAAATGGCAAAAAAAAAATCACGTTTGTTGCATGGGAGCCCCACTTAAATATTTATTTTATTCTATTTTTAGTATATGTTGTCATAGTGGCAATAGAAATACATCAACTGTCTGAAATTTCAACTGTCTAGCCATGACGGTTCATGAAATACAGCCTGGTGACAGACAGATAGACAAACGGACAATGGAGTCTTAGTAATAGGGTCCCTTTTTTAATTAAGATAATTTTAGGAAACATCTGTGTATAAACTGCAAGCGCCACTTTAAAAAAAAGTTATTTTATTGAGTCGACTTTTGGCTACCGAGCTGAAATTTTAGGTTATATCAGATTAGTTGCTGGCTTATGAAATTATCATACGATGAAACTGAATGGCTCATGAATATCATTAGATAGTGTAATTCTATGAAAATCAAAAGTAAAATTAAACCACATTTTCTCTCACACACACACATACACACACACACACACTTAAAAGACTATGTTTTGGTTATATATGACACAGACTATTCATCTAGTTCAGCAGCAGTCATTCACTAAGCACATAAGCCTGCTGTACAGTTAACCAGACCTTTAAAACGTTATAAAATATAGCGCTATTAAATGTTATGTAACGTTTAAATCATTTCGTTCTGTTATTTTAGCGCTATTATATCGTTATGATAACAAAACTCTACGAGAAACATAACGAAATCATAACTAAATCATTAACAGTGTAATAACGTTATTAATAAAGTTATTGCGCTGTTGCCGCTCCGCTCTACCGGGAGGGCGTGGCGTGGTGGACGAACGTGTCCGGCGGCGTTGCCGCACTGAACGTGGCGGGGAATCGCCCGGAGCAAGCAACGAAAGTACTTACAGACAATAATACTCGTAAATAACACAAACAAGTTCGCGCGTTCCTCTCTATCCAAGCGCACAGTGTATTATGGGAGCCATGTTTCGGACGTCTGCAGGCTTATTACAAAAACTGATACAAATCATCATTTAAATTGTTAGAGTAGAACTCCCGTGCAGCAACAGTTAAGGAAAAAATAAAGTTAATTTACCAAATTTTAGGTACTTACAGCTAAGAAAATTTCTGCACTGAGAACAAAACGAAATACTATTTAATTGCTTAGGCAGGTTGAAAGCACTTTAATGATTCACCTTTCAGAGCTTTAACGAATCGCGCAACTTGCTTAGAACAAGAGATATTAATTTAATTGAATTTTTGGTTATCATTTATTTTCTCAGTAACTCCACCAAAGTGGGAAAAGTTATATAGATGAAAATTAAGATCTTTTATTACTGTATCCACTATAAAAAACCCAAATACCATTCTCGTGGAGTCTAGATACTATAGCCTTTTTTAGTTATATCCGGATTTTTTGTCGTCAGGGTTGTCAGTCTTGCTTTCGAATAATAAAATTATCCGGGTATGTTTTTTTACGAAGGTTATTATAAATAGAGTTACAAAATGAAACTGAATTACATAGTATAAATGGCGGTCTTATTGCTAAAAATTTCTACAAGGCAAGCTTTCGAAGGAGAGAAATTATAGTCAAATGGTGATCTTTGAGATCAAAATGGGTGCCAAGTTTTTCTCCAAATGCCATATTATAAACTCAAGCGATCTTTGCTCCTTAGCGCCCTCGCCCACGGCGACTTTTTGTAGCGATGCTGTCGCGTGTTCGCATCGATACAGTCGCGTTGCGATCGCTAGCTGTGTGTCCTCGCCCACTGTAAACACGATTCAGTCGCGATGCAAACGCGATACCGTCGCGCTTCTGTCGCGATGCAAATGCGATTCAGTAACGGTACAAAAATGCCTGCGATCGCTACAGTTGCAAGATAAACTCCGTTAGACCGATGGACAACAGCACTCTCGATCTGTCTGTGTTGCACTACTCACGCATCACCCTTCCTCCGTTCTCCTCCCGATGTCGTCCAACACGGATATGCGTTTGCATCGATACAGTCGCGATGCTGTACCGCGTTAGTAGCGCATCGGCATCGCTTCTGTAGCGCGTTGGAAATGCGACTAAAGCGCGTTCGTAGCGATGCAGTTGCGTAAACGCGCGACAGCATCACTACAAAAAGTCGCCGTGGGCGAGGGGCCTTAAACATCAAGTCTTAGAATCTTACAAACAACTGAAAAACTCGCCAATTTATATTTAGAAGCAAAGATCGCTTGAAGATTTGTAATAATCATTTGGCATTTTGAGAAAAACTTGACACTCATTTTCTTCAGCCTACGACTTTTACATTTATGTTTCTGATGAGATATAATATACTGAAATCAATGTAAATTCATTCCAGTGATTTGTTATGTGTGGCATGGGAATGGGTCCACCCTCTTAAGGTATTTTCCTAAAACCCCATGTCGATACATATAGCGTTGAGGAACGGGGGTGCGGGTGAGGGTTAAGATGTGGAGAATGACTCAGAAGTCAGAACAAAAGCGGCTCATTGATGCTAGAAAAAAAGAAATTAAAAATCAAGTAAGGGTAAAATTGGGTTTACTAGTAGATGTTGTTCGTCCTAATTCTGGCACGACTAATGACGGAAACACCACGCGAATTATCTGACAAAAACCGACAAACTTTTTCCGAAATTTTGGATCTCGAGAAATGGCTGCTTGATGACTTGTTATTTTAAGTGTTTTATCTAGTGGCTTACCAATAGATTATCAAAAATTTGGCGAGTTTTGTAAACAAGTTGCTTACCAATACGTCAACGCTCTCTGAACAGGCCTCGGAATCAAGAAACAAATACAGTAGAACGTCGATTATCCGAACGTCGGTCATCCGAACGACCGCTTAACCGAACTAGCTACCAACCTCAAGGTCCGTTTCTCCCCACTACTTGTGCCAACACAGAGGTTCAACAATGGATGAATGTCAACGATTGAGATAATCTGGGATAGTGAAATGGTAGACCTCGTGACTGATGCCTCTAGTAATTGATGAACTAGTGAGGCAGATCATGAAGAAGAAAACATTCGAAGCATTTGCATGCTTAGAAATACTCTAAAAGTGCGTGACCTTGCTGCGCTAGGTCTTTTGTATAAGCGGGTGAGCTTGCTTTGACCACCGAAGATTAAAGATTTTTTCAGACGTTGATTGTACCTATTATATTATTAAAAATAGGTTTTCTTGGTAAATAGGTAAATTATATTCTTTTTGTTGCACTAACCCGTGCTGAGGACAATTTTAAAAACAGAAGCCTTTTTTTTCTACTTTGTACGTAATGCAGAGAGGTTTGTACAGAGGCTCGAAATTTCGCCGATGCTTGTACTTGCCCACTAGCTCAGTTGGGAGAGCGCTGGCACGGTTAGCCAGAGGTCGCGGGTTCAAGTCCCAGCATGGGTGGAATTTTTAGCCTCTAAATAGGTTTTTAAAGTAGGCAAATAAAAGAACATAGTTCGATTATCCGAATAAATCGGTTTTCCGAACACCCATGTCCCCCAATTAGTTCGGATAATCGACGTTCTACTGTATTGGAATGGAAGGAAGTGATCGCGAGCATCATTATAGAAAAATGGATCGCTTAAAAACAGTGACAAATCTGTTTCATAGGGCTTTGGAATCTTCAGATCGTTTGATCTCAAATGGACGGCTAACCAAAAGACAAAATAAACAGCTGAAGATACCATTACCTGCAGCCGCAATAAAATTATTAAAATCTGTAGCTGTCCCAGATTTTAACCAAGATAATCCTAGTATTACCACCGAGATAGAAAACTTTGATTTTACAGTATCTTCAGTACTCCGCGTAGAAGACGATTGAAGAAGAAGAGAAGATTGCATTATTTTGGTTTAACTAATAATATGGTTGCTAACATCTTGCATTTCTAGTACGTCAACTTTTCTATATAACTCATGCACAGTGTTTTAAATCACTTAAAAAATTTCCCGATGCTGTTTTCCACATTAATCGATCAAGGAATGCATTTGAAATGTAAGAGTAGAACACCCACGTGTCAATTCCTATTACTTTATTTTTAAAAAAATTAATAATATTTCGTGACCTTGGCTTAGAAAATTGTTTAATTAATTTTTGTAGGAGTAACGGTACAAGATGTCATTCTTTTATTAATAAGGTTTGATAAATGATTTAACAGCGCATATTTTCCAATTTTTAATTTTTGGAAATCACCTCGGGATATCGAGTAATTAACTTTTTTTCAGATTTTGGTTTTTATTTTTTTTCTTTAAAATACCTCAAAAGTGCGATCTGTAACTAGCACAGTTAAATAGCTCTTAATTAGGTTTATCACTGATAAAAAAATCACGTTGCACTTACGCGGCGTTTATGAGTTATTGAATTTCAAAATTTTGTATTAGGGGTGTCACTCAACTTGACCTTTCAATTTAGTCAAAATCTATATATACTTTATTTTTTTTTTTTTTTGATTAGTTGCAAAACTATATATTATTTAGACATACACTTAAAATATCTTCTAAATAGCTTCTTTCTCACATTATATAGACTAACATTTACATGCTTAAAACAATTTTAGTTTTGTTACCTGAAGTAGATTGCTTGGTTTTGTTTAAGTATTTACTTTAAGTAAGTACTTAGTTTTAGTTCAGTTATGGTTAACATGTAGCGTAGGAAGGGGTCCACCCTCGTCAAGCTTACCTATGCTAAAACCCTATGTTTATACATGTTAACTTGAGAAACGGGGGTGAGGCAAAATGGAGCCGTTACAGACCCATGGCGCCACTTCGCCTCAGCAGGGCCTTACCAAACCTGCTGAGGGATGTCCATCCGGGCCCCGACCGGAGGACTTAGGACAAGGAGGGCATGAGGGCGCCAACCCTCATGTTGGTACACGAGTGGCAAGCGATGCTATGGATCACCCCATAGCCGGTACTTCTTATCAAACTCCAGAAGTAACCGCAAGTATGCAAGGAGTTTATTCGGGACTACATATTTTTTAATGTTTTTACGCAGAGAGCAAAAAATATAAAAAGACTGGGTCTCCTGACGACCTAACACCATCGGATTTGATGACCGTACTTTTCAGAGAAATGGGCGAGCGACTTAAAGATTTCTCATCTAGCGAAAAAGATAGACTTATAAGCAACGTTGTTTACCCATTTCTTAGAAAAGCCACTAGGTTTTATAAAAGTTGCAATCGGAACAAAAAGAGGTTCAGAGACAAGCATGCTGTTTTCTTGAACAAACTGTTGTCTGCCAGAAACTGTTCGTGGACTTCTGAAGCCGATTATTGTAGAAAACTTGCAATTCACAGCAGAAGATGGCGAAGATCCATCAATAGATGAATCTTCATCGTTAGACGATGAAGAAGATTCATCCAATTTTGATGACTGCCCTCTGGTACTAGAAACTGAAAATTATTCATACGAGCCATAAAATCCAGAAAATTTGAAAGCAATCTAACATGCGAAAACGTCTATAATATATTTTGAAGTAACTTTTCGTTAGTTGGTTTCCAATTTCCTGTATTTAATGACATAATTGTTATTAATTGGCAACATATTCAAAAGTCTTTTAAGTTTATTTTTCACTTTTTAATTTTAGTAGTAGGTTCACTATTTTTCGGAAAATTTCATCATCATCATTCAGCCACAAGAGGTCCACTGTTGGAAATAGGCCTCCTCCATGGATTTCCAAAAAGACCGGTTGGAAGCGGCCTGCATCCAGCGCCTTCCTGCCACTTGGATGAGGTCATCTGTCCATCTTGTGGCTGGTCGTCCTACGCTGCGCTTGCCGATATGTGGTCTCCATTCGAGAACTTTTCGGCCCCATCGGCCATCAGTTCTGCGTGCTATGTGCCCCACCCACTGCCACTTCAACTTACTAATCCGCTGGGCTATGTCGACGACTTTCGTTCGTCTACGGATCTCATCATTTCTGATTCGATCTCGTAGAGAAATTCCGAATAGCCCTTTCCATAGCTCGTTGCGTGACCTTGAGCCTTCTTATGAGGCCCATAGTGAGAGACCACGTTTCAGTGCCATAAGTCATCACTGGTAACACACTGGTTGTATCATTTTGTCTTGAGCGATTGAGGTATATTAGACCGGAAAATTTATTTTAAATCTATTTTACTATTTCTCGTGTAAAATATTTATCGTTCCTGTAAATAAAATACCTAGCTTTTAAGTTTTATTTGTAAAATATTTTATTTTTAGTGTAAAACATTTGTTAGTGTAACCTTATGCAGATAATTACAAAAAAAATCCACTCTTCATACAAATACTAAAAGTCAGCTACCAATTTTTTATAGACAGTCGAAAAAAAATTCCTTTCCGACACTTGGTTTCTTTGGGAAAGTTACTCAAAATCATGGTCTGACTGCCGTACACAGAGTCGTCAATTAAGATTTAATGTAAATTAAGTATCATGTCATCTCTTTCATTTCAATGACATATGAAAGAGATAGCACGACACTTAATGAACATTAAGTTTAATTGACGACTGTGAGTACGGCAGTAAGTCCACCCCTGAATTATTTAAACCTTTTGTATATATACCCCGTATAGTTTTTTATTAGAGACAAAAAATAAACATTATATTTATTTGACCTTTAGAGACAACCCTAAAATGTGTCAGTTGACCTTTGTACGTAACTCCCAAAGGCCGCAATGGAGCAACGTGATCTTTTTATCAGTGATAAACCGAATTAAGAGCAATTTATCTGTGCTAGTTACAGATCGCACTTTTGAGGTATTTTAAAGAAAAAAAATAAAAACCAAAATCTGAAAAAAAGTTAATTACTCGATATCCCGAGGTGATTTCCAAAAATTTTAAATTGGAAAATATGCGCTGTAAAATCATTTATCAAACCTTATTAATAAAAGAATAACATCTTGATCCGTTACGCCTACAATAATTAATTAAACAATTTTCTAAGCCAAGGTCACGAAATATTATTAATTTTTTTTAAAATAAAGTAATAGAAATTGACACGTGGGTGTTCTACTCTTACATTTCAAATGCATTCCTTGATCGATTAATGTGGAAAACAGCATCGGGAAATTTTTTAAGTGATTTAAAACAGTGTGTCATGGTATCAAGATGAAGCTTTATAACACTAAGTATGTACTTAATTTTTTCCAAATTGTATTCATATTATATTTTTTTGGGTGGTTGGCGTGGTATGTAACCCTTGGTACGCGAGTCCGACTCGCACTTGACCGGTATTTCTACATCCGGATATCCGGATATTTGTGACAACCCTTATAAGAAACAAATAATTTACTATTACTCATAGACTCCACGAAAGTGGGATGTGGGTTTTTTATAATGGATAGAATAATAAGAGATCTAAATTTTCATCTATATAACTTTTCCCACTTTGGTGGAATAATTGAGAAAATAAATTAAAACTAAAAATTTTCAAATAATTATATCTATGGTTCTAAGCAATTTGCGACTATCGTTAATACTGTGAAAGTTAAAGCTTTTAAGGTAGGTACTTATAAGCGTAGATTTTTTTTTTACTTTAACCGGATAAATTTTTCAGAAATTTCAACAATGTTTTTTCTTTAACTAGGCTCATTTGACCCACGGGAGTTCTACTCTAGTGTTTGTTATGATGATTTGTATCAGTTTTTGTAATAAGCCTGCAGACGTCCGAAAAATGGCTCCCATAATACACTGTGAAGCGTTACCAGCTAAACTTTTGTATTGAAAAAGTGTAAGTAGTTCGTATAAATTATATAATAGTGTAAATACATCGTTCCTTTGGTTTACATGTTTATACCTATTTGATTCTGCGCAAAAGACGTGTCGGTGTAAATAACCTCTAACCTACTTGGCAATACTTGAAGAATGGGAAGAAAAAGGAATAATGCTGTATTCAGGCATGTGGAATTGCTGGAATGTGGCAAAAAATCAAAGTGTAAGGTGGAGAATAAATTGTGGAAAGATTTTACATGTAAATTCTTCGTATTTATTTCATATAATACGATGTTCTAAATTCAATTTACTTTATCCTCTAGCGGATAAAAACGTCTTTTGCACTTGGATATCGAATAGCAAAAATACTCTTTCCGAGATTGGGGGATGAAGAAAAATTACTTAACCAATTTCTAAGTAGTTTAAGATTTTTCTGTTGGAGGAAAACTGGAATGATCTTTGTATATTACCCGCTCGTGCACCCAGATCCACAAGGGAGGGAGGGATACTCACATAACCACGCGCGATGCGTGAAAAAGATAGACTATAATGATGGCGGAATGTGTGTGAAAGAGATGCCATGTAACGTTATGTTAAGTTACGTTAACGCTATTATAGCGCTATTTATAAAGTTAAGTCGGGCATAGCGCTATTCGACCAATATAATAACGTTATACCCCGTATAACGTTTTGAAATTATAACGTTTTAGGAAGCTTTTCATAGCGCTATGACGCATAGCGTTAGGAGCATAATAGCAGTATTTCAAGGTCTGCAGTTAACCTTTTTGGAGAATAAAGTTTTATTATTATTATACAGGCGACTGTTTTTACAAATTAATATTGGCGACATTGTCCGGTTAGCGTCTGGCATCACCAAGTACCTACACTAGAGTATCCTTGGGCATCACTAAGATTGACGTTTGTTCTATCTATCTATAATATTCTATATCTATTGTATCTATTTATATAGTCTGTGGTGATGATAAATATTGTCTTCGAGTGATTGCAATTTCTTAAACAAAAGTACCTATCCTTTCTTATTTTTAATCCTGATAATATGTGATTTCGTGTTTTTCCTTCTTCTGATAATCTACTTTTCATAAGTTCCACTGCGTGTGCTCCTTTATTTGACCATGGGGAACGCTGGTCTCAAACAGCACTACGACACAGCATCAAAGACTGGTGTTCTGCAACTCTCCGATCAGAAACTGAAAGAAATTCCACATGAAGTCATGAATTTATGTGAAGTATTGCGTAATTTGGACTTATCTAAAAACAAACTGCCCGCACTGCCTGGGAGCATTGCTAAGTTCAAGCTGCTGAAACAGCTTAACCTGGAATCTAACAAACTGGAGAGCTTACCTGATACTCTCGCCAATTTATCAAAGATAGAACTGCTCAATGTATCCAACAATGCAATATCATGTTTGCCTCCAACATACAATACCCTGAAGAACTTGAAGCAAATATACTTGAGCGGGAACAAGTTTACTGCATTCCCTGTTCAGCTGCTGGGATTGAAAAACTTGGAAGTGGTGGACATATCTCGAAATAAGATTTCAGAAATACCTGGTGGAATGACTGAGCTGTATGCGACAGAGTTAAATTTAAGCCAAAATGAAATATCTGTTATCAACGAGGACTTGCATATGGCTCCAAAATTAAAAATTTTGAGACTAGAGGAGAATTGCTTGAGCTTGGAGGCAATTAAACCAAGTTTACTTAGAGATTCCAAAATACATACCATTAATTTAGAGGGTAATCTATTTGAAGAGAAACAACTTGCTTTAATGGAAGGATACAATGAATACACGGAAAGATACACAGCTATGAAGAAGAAAATGTTTTGATGGACTGAGCTGAGAATTGATTGTTTTGTTATAAATTTTATGAAAAATCACTATACTAGTGTAGGCTGTAAATGTTCCACTTGCTTATCTTGGTTTTTACGAGATATTTTTTATCTTTATAAAACCTCATACACATATTTGTATTGAGTATTAATAGTGCAACCAAGACTGGTGTTTCTACATATAATGCTTTATTTAAATGTGACTAAGATTTCTTTACTACCAATAAAACATTGAATGTACCTATTTTTAGGGTTCCGGTACCTCAAAAGTCAGTCTATATGTCCGTCTGTCCGTCAAGACCCTTTATCTCAGGAATGTGTGAAGGTATTGAGTTGAAATTAGAACCATATACTCACATCTATAGTCCCTTGCACCTGTGAAAAAAAATTATACTGCAAAAAAACGTATATTTCGATACTCAAGTGAATCAAAATTTATAGGGTACTTTGTGTTGACCTAGAACTATGAAACTTGGCAAGTACCTAGTATTATCTTATACTACAAATACAGGGAAAAATCTGAATAATATACTATTGTAATTAATAAAGAAATTAGTCTTTGAAGTTCGGGAAAAGCTCAGAACAACTGCGAGACTCAATTCCTGAACCATTTACACAGCCTACAAATTTGTATGGAACCCTAGGTGCGCGAGTCCCACTCGCACTTGACCGGGGTTTTTATTACGCTTTTGGCACATTCACTGCTTGCAATACCAATTGGTTTTTGTGCTGTATGTGGTGTTTCTAATCTAAAGTTCGATATAGTATTTAAATTGCAAATAGCTAGATAAATAATAGGCAGAAACTCACTTGTAACATTGTAAACGGCTGTGTCGAGGTCTGTAAAATTTGGCTATGTAATGTATTTCTAATCTATTGTAAGATTATCCGGGTAATAAAAATAGGTGCATACATTTTACTTGGAAAATGTGGTATAATATTGGTTACCTGGTTACCATAGCACAGGGTATCCTAGTTTGGGACCAGGTCAAGTGATTGTATTGTGTGGAAGTTATTATATGATTAAAATTTCAAACCAAATTGTATACAATATATATTTGCCAAGTAGAAAACATTTTTAGCAGGATACCTCACCATACATAAGCAGCCTATATACGGCCCACTGTAGGGCACAGGCCTTCTCTCAGAGAGAGTATGGGCTTAGTCACCACGCGCGCCCACCGCGGCCGGTTTGGCGATACATTACATACATTAGAAACAAATGATGTTGCCATATTTTACATAATTATTAGCTGTCACATTAATTTCACCTCCACAGACCATTGATCTGAGATTAGGGAACAGTCTTCTGTAATTAATCGGAGATTTATTACAATGTGATAGGTCGGTTTCAATTCAGACCATTGAATATTGGAATCTTATTTAGTTTAAAATAAATTTCTTTACGGTTTTTTTTATTAATATTAAATTATATTTATTTAACAAAAAGAAAGCACAAGATTATTTCTCTGATAACCACATTTACATTTAAGCAAATTAGGTTATCAGATTTTGTGTATAAAGTATTAGATCTTATTGCTAAGTAATAAGATGGATGTCTGTTCTAACTACAACTAAAAGCAGTGTTTATGCTGCTTAAGTGCTGAACACTGTTATTTACGGTGCGCCACCAGGTAGAGCATGGACTACCGGACTGGACCTTTTTTATAGAACCGGTATTATTGCGTTATCAATATTTTAAATACCGGAATTTCGTTTTTTCGGCATTCATGATATTTTGTTAAAATGACTTAAATCATTGCAAAGCTCTTTTTTAATTTCGCCGTCTGGACGCCTACGTTGATTTTGCGGGTTTTTGGGCATAGTGTGGTGTTTTGGACACGGTATCCTGACAACCAAAAAATGACTGCTCTCGTACAAAGCCTTAACTTCTGTTGTTCCGCAAAAGATGCGGAATGAATGCAGATATATATATAAAATCAAAATCAAAATTTTTTATTCAAAGTAGCACAGAAACTGCGACTTAATGAACGTTACAAGTTAAATTAGGTGTCCATTATATATATAATCATATATAATCAAACTTGCACGGTAAATGTATATATATATTGTGAGAAGTAAAAAAAAGTATAGTGAGTAGAAGACATTGATTTTATATACCTACGTTCATTATGTTGAGTTGGTTCATTCAAATTGTTACATAACAAAAAACTATTGTAGTTCATGTGTGGCACGATTTACTTGTTACTAACGTAGGAAATATTGTTGTACGGCATTTCAACACTAAAGTGGTTAAAAAAAAATATCTTGACAAAAAAACTCACGATCTTGTAAAGGCATAACTTTAAAAACGGGCATACAAAAGAATATCAAACATCTTTCTTGACATACTCAGATACGAGGGTCATTCAATAAATACTTAGCCTACAAAAAGTAAACGAAAATTTTGAAAAAGTGGCAATTTATTTTTCAACATAGTCTCCTTTTAGTTCGATACACTTAGCCCAGCGATGCTCAACTTTTTTAACCCGTCCGAAAAATAGGTTTTGTCAAACTGCAAAATAGGCCTCCGTGGCGGCGATGACCTCCTCATTTGATCCATATCTATTCCCGGCGAGAGATTTTTTCAGATTAGGAAACAGAAAGAAGTCACAAGGGGCCAAATCTGGCGAATACGGTGGATGGGGCAGCAATTCGTAGCGTAATTCGACCAATTTGGCCATGGCAACGGCAGACGTGTGAACCGGTGCGTTGTCGTGGTGAAACAGCACTTTTTTCTTCGCCAGATAGGGTCGTTTTTTCTTTAATTCGGCGTCGAATCGGCCCAATAAATCGGCATAGTAGAGCCCTGTAATTGATTTACCCTTCTCGATGTAGATCACACCTTGTGAATCCCAGAAAACGGTGGCCATAACTTTTTCGGCCGATTTTACAGTTTTCGCCTTCTTTGGAGCACGTTCCCCGGTCTGGATCCATTGTTTTGATTGCTCCTTGGTCTCTGGTGTACCAGTGGATCCAAGTTTCATCGACGGTCACAAAACGACGCAAAAACTCCGCTGGATTCCGCTTAAACAGCGCCAAACATGTCTCCGATGTGGTCTCTCGGTTGCACTTGTTTTCCGGTGTGAGTAAACGCGGCACCCATCGCGCCGACAGCTTTCTCATGCCGAGTTCCTCGTGAAGAATATGATGCACTGTACCTTCTGAAATACCTACAGTCTCAGCTAGCTCCCGAACCTTCAATCGGCGATCTGCCAATACGAGATCATGGATTTTTTAAATGTTTTCCTTCGTAGCAGCTGTTTTCGGTGCAACTGGACGTGGTTCATCAAAAACCGACGTACGGCCATGTGCAAACTCGTTAAACCAATTCTTGACGGTGGCCATCGATGGAGAAGAGTCACCGTACACAGCATCCAAGCGCTCTTTGATTTCGATGCGCGTTTTCCCTTCCAAAAATAGGAATCGAATCACCGAACGATATTGCTCTTTTTCCATTTTTGTAAAACCGATCGATACGTTCGCTTCAATAAGTTGTCCAATTAAAACAAATGAAGAGATTGGAATGAAAATTTGAAAAAAGAATTTAAAAAGAATGTGCTACACTGTGGCACAGACTGTGGTAAAACTCTTTTGAAACTACAGCGCCCTCTGGCGATGAGGCTAGGTACTTATTGAATGCACCTCGTATGTTGTCAAATTAACTCAATCAACTATAAAACAAGTACAATTTATCCTAATCAAATACAAGAAGGTTGAAAAAATTAGATTTATTTTTATTTTTTATGTAGCCTATATACGTCCCACTGCAGAACATAAGACTTCTCTCGAGCTTAATCACCATGCGTGCCCACCGCGGATTAGCAATTTCAAGCATTGAGGTGTGTGAACACATCATGCAGACACTCAGGTTTCCTCACGATGTTTTCCTTCACGGTGGTATTGCTACTATATCTTCACAAATGTACGTAACTTAGAAAACAAAGTCATTGGTAGTTGCCGGGATTCAAACCCACGACCTCCCGAATGAGAATTAAGCCAGCGTTCTACCGCTTTGCTACCACCGCTATAATTTAAACATCTTAAACAACTTTCTGCGCATGTGGCTTTAGTCATTTTGCGAAGCTGTCTGTCCATCCCGAGGCTAACGTACACTCTGCGAACTGCTCCCATCTGGTTCTACAAAGAGGAGTCACTGATGTACGATAACATGCTCAAGGAGTTGTTGGCGTGTGTTATGAACATCGAAATGACTGCTTTCCAGTGGTCCCAGGCTGCGATGCCGGCGTTGGCATAGACATGGCGGGTTGGGCATTCGTCGTCTGCAGGACACTGAACTGCCGGCTTTTTTGGCTTCCTCGCGGGGCGTCTTGGACCTGGTCACTCGCATTTTACGAGTTAATGGTGACGGGTTCCGCATTCCTTTTGCGGAGGAGGCTTTGGGGCTGTGGTGGGCTTGTTGTCCAAGTAGTGATTTGCCGGAGCAGCCTGATCGCCAGCAAGCTTGTGACGAAGATATGTGTCGAGTAGCACTGGACAAACTTGTGGAGCAGTGCTCTGGTGTTGAACTTGCGGGCAGTTTCCCAGCCTGACTCCGAGCTATGGCTCCATGCTTTGCCTTTACCCTTTTTAGGAACTCTTTGAGACGACAATACCTTGCGTGTGGCGGTGGAGCTACGTTTGGGTTGTGACATCTGTCAAGCGCATCGCTGTGTTTGTGGTACGGGGGTGGATTCGCGGGGCCGACATGTATGGCGTGTGCGTGAAGCAGCAGTACAAAATGGCCGTATCTCAGCGTTATTATTTGCTCAGTAGAACAGATAGCTGGTTTTCAGCTACAGCCTAGAGGTTATGAACGGAACTAATGTATTAAATTAGTGTAATTCAAATGAAATTCGATTCAATTGGACTTCATTTGTTACGGAGTTAGGGCGTCGTCTCAGGAACCGTGTCTTTGACTACCGCTCAGGGGCATTTTTGATGCACAGGATATCCCTCGCTGTGCAGCGCGGTAACGCTGCCAGTTTCATGGGTACCTTTGGGTCGGACATGTCCCGGAGCGGTTTATTTAATTGACTGTACTGTACGGTGTGTCTGTGGTTTTTTTTTTGTTTCCTTTATACTTATTTTATTTTTTATATTTTTGACATTGTGGACGAAACTCTTCGTGAATGCTTACGTATATTTTGTCGTTTGTTAGGGTTGCTATATTGGTTATATAGAATTAAAAAAAAAATGTTTCTTTATTATGTATTTTATGTATTTTCGCTATGCAACAATTATTTAAGTTTCGTGACATTGCTGATTTTTATTTAAAAGAAACTAATTTATTTATTCATTAATGATCTTTCTCGGACTTTTTGGATTATCCCCAAAGCAAACCGAAATAATTGTCGCTGAAATACCTTTAACTTGGTGGCAGTTACCAATAATTTGATTTGGAAAGGTCGGAGCGAGCTGATTACACCAAGCGAAAACACATTTTAACTCAGCAATCCGGCCTTACTCGGTAAGGCTACCGTGCTGTCAGCTCTGCACGTGTATAATGAGCGTACAGCTGTATCGCCTGATGATACTTACAGTAGATACAATTCGGTATTATGTTACTACTGTACTGGTGCAGCGCATAGAGGAGAGGACCAAACTAGATCTTGTGAGACACCGCGATCAACAGGAGAGATCTGTGGTCATAAAGTCTCCATCAGGCTTATTCGAAACTATCTGAGGTGTAAAGTGTCAAACAAAGTAAGGTGTTAAACCATTTGACTGTATTGATCCCAAAGCTAGATACATACCTAAGCCTGTCAATCAGGAGTTCTACATTTAGACAGTCATTTTCTCTCAAAAAGTGCAACGAAATCGTCAAGCCAGATTGTAACTCTAGAAAAGTCCTAATAGGTTATACATTATGAAGTTATTATTTGGATGTTGAGTTGAATGCGTGCACGTGATTTTGATTTGAGCCGTTTTCAGCACAAATTCACAAAGCAATTCATAGATGGCGCTTATAGGCGTGCACATACAAGAACAGGGATACGTCTGTCAAATTTTGCTTAGCGCAGATTTTGACAGCCGTATTCCGGTTCTTCTATGGCCACGCCTGTAAGCGCCATCTATGAATTGCTTTGTGAATTTGTACTGAAAACGGCTCAACCGTAATACCGAAAATACTGAAACACCGGTATTACTATTATTCAAAACCGGTCTTACAAATGCGAATATTTTGTGCGGTATTCCGGTTTTTTGGTATTACCGAAAACCAGTATCCATGCATGCTCTAGCCCTAGGCAACTACAAAATACTCGTAAAATTAACTAAGAGCGCGTAGCGTCGCTGCTGACTTAACTCGTTTTGTTGTTACGTGATTACGTCTATTCAGCACTTTGTCGACGCTTTGTCATAGGTACAGTCAGCGACAGTATCTGTACAACAGGTACCTATACATATCTTATCGCGCGTGGCATCATAAATACCAGTCTCGGGCATCACCTCTTCTTTGGACGCACGAGAATGGACGCACTCTTGTGTTTGAACCGTATAGAGCGGTTATTGCTCAGCGCCTTAAAAGCCCAACGGGGCGATTTCCATACGAACGCTGTTTGGTTTTAATTTACAAATAACACATCGCAATAAAACTTTACCGATTTGTTTAGAGGACACGAACCGAAGTTTGATCGTTTCTATGAAAAGCCTCATAAGCCTTTTCAAAGAAATTTTTCGCAGGGGTAAAATTTATGTAATTAGTGTATTCGCAATTTTATTAATTCTAAGCACGATCAATCCTCGATTATTGCCCTCTAAACGTGTTCGTGAACTTTCTTTGCGATCCGGCATGTCAACTAAACTACGTTTTTATGGGAATAGCCGCTCAAGGCGCCCGCTATCAAGGCCCGATATAAAGCTAACTCGGAACCTCAAATAACTAATTCACATTGATTTCCGTGCCCCATTATTGGTCAAGAAAATCAATGTGAAATTTATTTTAATAAAATTTATATAGATATAAGATAAACAGTATATTGGAGAAAAACCTAAGGGTGACTCTATGTAAAAAAAAATACAAAGTTACTTCAATAACAATTTATCGAGTTTTTCAATACCCGAATGGTTGATACTGGAATCATACTACCAAAAAATGTAAAATAATTAAAGAAAAATAATTTAAGAATTGTGAATTTTAGTTTCCATTGATTGTTTGCCCGAATTGGGTAGTATTAAGGGGCTCCATGCAGTAACAGTATCTCCACTAATAAAAAAATCTAATTTATCTTTTTAGTTTTCCGTACCGGAAGGGTGCCAAACGAGACCCTATTACTAAGACTTCACTTTCCGTCTGCCTGTCGGTCTGTCTGTCTGTCTGTCTGTCTGTGTGTCTGTCTGTCTGTCTGTCTGTCTGCCTGTCGGTCTGTCTGTCTGTCTGTCTGTCTGTCTGTCTGTCTGTCTGTCTGTCTGTCTGTATGTCTGTCTGTCTGTCTGTCTGTCTGTCTGTCTGTCTGTCTGTCTGTCTGTCTGTCTGTCTGTCTGTCTGTCTGTCTGTCTGTCTGTCTGTCTGTCTCTCTGTCTGTCTGTCTGCCTGTCGGTCTGTCTGTCTGTCTGTCTGTCTGTATGTATGTCTGTATGTCTGTCTGTCTGTCTGTCTGTCTGTCTGTCTGTCTGTCTGTCTGTCTGTCCGTCTGTCTGTCTGTCTATCTGTCTGTCTGTCTGTATGTATGTCTGTCTGTCTGTCTCTCTGTCTCTCTGTCTGTCTGTATGTCTGTTTGTCTGTCTGTCTGTCACAGGCTGTATCTCATTTCAGAGATGATGTATTTCTTTTGCCGCTATAACAACAATACTAAAAACAGAATAAAATAAAATAATTTAATGGGGCCCCCGTACAACAAATGTGATTTTTTTGCCGTTTTTGCTCTATTAACCCTTAGCTGGTATCGGGGGTCAAAAATCACCCCAGTGCCACATATTTTCCATCATAACTTTGCAGTATAATCACTCACACTCGTGCGCATCTATGTAATCTCATTACGTCGCGGTGTGCCGGTGTGCGTGATTTTTCAGTAAATGGGTTTCAATTTATTAGTAAAAGTTTTTTAAGGTCTTATTTCACCATTTTCGGAAAACATTCTCCCCGGCGGCGCGGCGCCTATCTTTCACGATTCAAAGTTAATTCTGGCGTGACAGAGGACATTGGCTGTTGAGAGTTTGAGAGAGCAACTCCGTGTGTCGTTGACTGTACAGCACTAACACAAAAGACGACTCGGGCGCAGTCGTTAGGTCAGTCAGACTTCTGTCAGTACGTCACTCAGTCAGAACCTCATAGAGAAGAGTGTTCTGTGCTCAGTAGGATTTGTGGAAGTATCGTGTGCGGGCGCGCGCCGACGCATGCCCCCTGACACTTGAGAGTTCACGAGTTCTTGTTACACAAGTGTGACCTGTGAGTGTGACCGACCTTTAGAACAATAATATTAGCAAGTAGGTACCTACCAGTGCGTTTGTTCCTATTATTTAGTCCCGGTGAGATTATAGTTGCTCATGTTTTTTTTAATGTGTTGAAGTTAGTATGATAGTTGGTTTACACTCGTAGTAAGTTCGTACATTGCACATGGGTCAATGGGAAAGACTTGATTAATAGTTACGTAGGCGGTGAGGTAGGTGCAAATTATAAGTAGGTGTGAAAAAAACATTGACCACTCTTGATTCATACTGTCTTCTCAGTGGGTAGGTATATATTTAAAGGAGACAAGTTATACGTACCACAACTAAGTAATTTAATTATCTGGAAATACTACAGAATTTTACAGCACAGATATCTCCTTTCTTCCCACTGCACTGTGATCTACAGTATCTTTAGCCTATAGCGCATAGATATAATACCGTATCGACAAGAAAATCCTTGCGTATCGACCATACTCTTCTACACCAGGGCTGAGTTTCATAAAACTACAATTCATTGTCTTCCTAGGTACTTGTTAACCTGTGAGTTAAAAATCGACTTTGCAATGTACATCGAATTGTTATAGTAAACCATGAATTGTAGTTCTATGAAACATGCCCCAGGGATTCTCAGCCTTTGTCGTGTCAAACTCCACCAGTAGGCAAACCCTGGTCACTGTCTACCCCCACGGGATACAGGCGTGAGTTCATGCATGAATAAATTGGAAGTAAATAAAACACATGTTTTTTATTTAGGAAGTAGACATTGAATTGGAAACTGTCTGAGGTGTTCACGTGTCTCAGCGCTTGAAATTGCCAATCCGCGATGGGTACGCGTGGTAATTAAGCCCATACTCTCTCTCTCTGAGAGAATGTCTGTGCCCTGCAGTGGGACGTATGTAGGCTACATTAAAAAAAGTACAAATTACTCCGATAACTTACGAATGTCCGAACACAAAAAAATCCACGGCCTAGATATCTTTAGACTTTACATCACCGTGGTCTCACCGGTGAGCTAGTCCGATTTGTTTGAGCCTCGCTCGCACTCTAGTCATCACGAGCGATAAGAGCTACCCGGGGTAGTAAACGGTGAGTGCTACTGTACTTTTTATTATTTGACATTTATTTCCAAAGTTGACATTGTAATACAATATCGTATTGTAGGTATGTCATTGAGGTCCGAAAATGGAATGAGATTGCCTCTGCTAACCCCTTCGGGCGTGTTGGGTACTACATACCATTGACTTATACAGTTACAGTTGCTACTTGCTATTGACCTAGATAGGTAGATATTATCATTGAGAAAAGTAAAATAAGTAGTACGTGCCGATATCAATTGATACGATACGACCAAGACACAAGCACACAAGTTATAGGTAAACCTCGTAAGCGTAACCACTTGGCGTCAATTTCACTTTACGAAATAAACGAGGTTTTTGACTAATCTTGAAAGCTTGTGAGCGCGGAGCAACGCACATCACACCTGTATTTGGAGCTCAGCGAAATCCGTTCAAAATTTTATTTTGGGTGTTGTCTGTCCGTCCGCGGCCTAGTGCAAAGACCGGTGGTACTAGAAAGCTGTAATTTGGTGTCTGTATACATATTTATCACGCTGACAAAGTAAAACAATAAAATGTTGGAATTTTTTTTACTGTACCTCCCCTAACATGAAAAGTGGGGATGAATGTTTTTTCTCGTCTACTCCATCATGTGGGGTATCGTTGGGTTGGTCATTGAAAAATATTATGGATGTAGTAATACCATTTTTCGATGTAGGGTTCCGTTTTCGAAATATTAAGCTTTAAAGCGCAAATTTTTGTCAGAGTAGGGTGTCCCCCCCCTCTCCTGGCTAAACGGTTGATTGTAGAAACGTGAAAAAATTCAGAGTAGTAGCACATATAATGAACTTGAAAGGAAAAGTATGGCTGAGTAGGTTTTGCTAGTTAACCATTGAAAATGACTTCGATGAAGTTGTTAGTTCTGTAAAACAGAAAAAAGCCTCTTTCTACGGAACCCTACATTGCGCATGGCCCAACACGCACTTGGCCGGTTTTTTTACAACAGCAGGAGTTCCGTGCTTCAAAGCTAATTAATATCGCCTAAGATCATTTTCTTGTAAAGAAAGAGCTCAAATCAAATATAATGGACATACAAACATTCTCAGATAGAGTCATACGTTTAGAGATGTGCTTCAACAATAGGTCATTACATTTGATTCAATGCTATGCTCCAACAGAAAAGTCAACTACAGAAGATTTAGATCTATTTTACAAACATCTGCGAGCAGCATTAGAAAATACCGCTAAAAATACAATAGTTCTGGGAGACTTCAATGCAAAAACTGGAGAGCCAACAGATGATGATAGAAAAGTAATGGGCCCATGGGGCTATGGTAATAGAAATAGCCGAGGGAAGATACTAATAGAGTTTTGTTTTGAAAACCAGCTCTACATTGCCAACTCTCACTTTAAGAAAAACTCTAAACAGAAATGGACCTGGATTTCTCCGGATGGAAATGTCCGTAATGAAATAGACTTCATTCTGGTTAAAAACATAAAGGATATGTCAAATGTGCAGGTTATTAACACGACCTTTTCTACAGACCACAGATTAGTTAGAGCTACTCTTCCACAGTATCAAAATAAAATCCGATCACGAAAAAAATTTAAAGGCAAAGCAACCGCATTAAACCCTCTGGAGAAAGAGTCGCTAAAAAACGTAATTGCAATCGAAATAGCTAACATCGAGTTTGACAACATCGAACGAGGATATAGGAGACTAACTCAAAACATAAAAGATGCTGTCAACAAACTACCACCAAGAGGAAACGAGGACAAACCAATATTATCAACATATGTAGAGAAACTTATAAATGAGAGAAACAGATTAAAACACAAAGGAAACAGAACTCGGTCAGAAAGAAACCAACTTAATGCCCTCTACAAGCTTATCAAGAAAGAAGTAAATCGAGACTGCAAAACATATAAATACCTGATAATAGAAGAAGAACTAGAGAAGAGAGGGTCTGTTAAAAGAGCACAAAACAGATTAAATACATCTAAATCTTGGATCATGGCACTAAGTCATAAAAATAAAACAATATCTAATAGAAAACACTTGATCAAAGCGGCCACTGAATTCTACAAGGAACTCTATGAACACCAAGGACTGACTTATAATTACACTGATCATGAAATAAGTGACAACGTTCCGTTGTTTCTAGAAAGCGAAATCCGAAGTGCCATCCAATTGCTTAAATCGAGAAAAAGCCCTGGAGATGACGGAATCACAAATGACGTCCTGAAAGCAATTAACGAGCCTCTCACATCAGTATTAACAAGACTATTTAATCATATATTACAACTAAGAACTCTACCGAAAGAATGGGGAACATCTATTATCACCCTACTCTACAAGAAAGGAGATCCGATGGACCTAACAAATTATAGGCCGATAAGCTTACAGCAGACTATTTACAAAATTTTTGCAAGTGTACTATTAAAAAGAGTATCGAGCCTATTGGATAGCAATCAACCTAGAGAACAAGCTGGATTCAGAAAAAAATTTTCTACAATAGACCATATCTTTGCACTTTCACAAGTTATTGAAAAATATACAGAATATGGGAAAAAGCTCTACATTGCCTTCGTAGATTATTCCAAGGCCTTTGATTCCATACACCATGAGCTCTTATGGCTGGCACTGAAAAAACAGGGTTGCGATATCAGATATATAGAGATTTTACAAGAAATTTATAAAAACAGCAAAGCTATTGTCAAATTAGAGAGCAAAGGAGAGCCATTTGATATCCAAAGAGGGGTGAAACAGGGGGACCCTATCTCCCCAAATCTGTTTACTGCCCTTTTAGAACATATATTCAGACAACTAAGTTGGGAAAAAATAGGTATCAACGTAAATGGTGAAAGCCTGAATAACCTACGATTCGCCGACGATATAGTCCTGATAGCAAGTAATCATGAAGACCTAGAATACATGCTCAACACCCTGGACATAGAGAGCCAAAAGTGTGGACTTCAAATGAATATGCAGAAGACTTTTGCTATGACAAACAGTGAAAAAACAGCAATCAAAACCGAAACACATAGCATAGACTATGTAGATGAATATATATACTTAGGGAAGAGAATATCTTTCACTGATCAAACAACTGGTGAAATTGAACGAAGAATAAAGAAAGCATGGAGTAAGTATTGGTCTCTGAAAGAGATCTTCAAGTCCAATATTCCAATGGCACTAAAAAGAAAAGCAATGGACACAATTGTTCTCCCGACGCTGCTGTATGGATGTCAAACGTGGACCTTTACCAAAGATCGTGTACAAAAACTAAATGTCTTCCAAAGAGCCGCTGAAAGAAGTATGCTAGGTATTAAGCGGCATGAAAGAAAAAGAAATATAGATATTAGGAAAAAGACAAACATACTAGATGCCGTAGAAGAAGCATGCCGACTTAAATGGCGATGGGCCGGACATATCGCACGAATCTCTGATAACAGGTGGAGTGAAAAGACTCTACACTGGTACCCACGCGATTCAAAGAGACCTCGGGGACGACCGAGACGTCGCTGGTGTGACGACATTATCGAAGTAGCTGGACCCACGTGGACCCGCCGAGCCCAAAATAGAGAGGAATGGAAGGGGTTGGAGGAGGCCTATGCCCAAAAATGGGTACCCCACCTAAACATTGAAATAATAAATTAAAATTAATTAATGTTACTTACTTTTTATTGATAGTTATTTTATGCTCAGTTGATTATTTTATATTATTTATACTATTGATAAAAACTATTATGTAATTTTTACATTTTTTATAATGCATGAATATTTTAATGTGAAATTTATATTGTGTGAGGAAATAAAGGCTTAAAATAAAATAAATAAATAAAAGATCATGCAACATGAACTCTCTCTGAGAGAAGACCTATGTACGTCCTGCTGCAGGGCACAGCCCTTTAGAGAGAGAGAAAGAGAGTACAGACTTAATCACCACGCGTGCCCACCGCGGATTGGCAATTTCAGGACACTCAGGTTTCATCACGATGTTTTCCTTCACAGTTAGCGAGTGGTATTGCTACAGTGGTATGCGTAACTTAGGAAACAAAGTCATTGGTACGCCATAATTCGCCCCACCCACGACCCCCCGAATGTTAGGCCGTTCGGCGTTCTACCACTGTGCTGCCACCGCTACATAGGTACATAATATGCTGCATTATCATTGTTTATTTAAGAACGTGCAAAAACATCCAGCAGTTAGTAGGTAATCAGCGTGAACAGAAATCGGCCTCAAATGACCTCCACGTTTGACAGTTTTTAGCGGACTGTCAATACTGTCAAACATGGAGGCTTACCGTTCTGCCGCGATCTTCGATCTTTAACAACAAAATGGCTATCTTTAATCTACTTGTTTACCGGGTGAAATGAAATGGCGCAGCACGACCTCGCGGGGCACTCACGCGCAAAGACGGATCATGCATTTCATAGCTACACTACACAGTAACTAGGAGCTAGGTAATAAAATTTAATCTTGATACCTACAGGATACAAAGGTCGGCATGGTTGGATTATCTTTTTAACAAGCGTTAACGCCTTATCGGGCTTTCCCGTTCAAAACACCAAGCCGGATACGTACATTTTTGTTATATTCGTAGCCTACATTAAATACTGTTTTGTTTTAATAACAGATACGGTAGATTATTAGTCTTAACTAGTAAGTCTTAGTACCTAATCTTTGAAATTAGGTAACTGTTGTTTACCTAATTTCAAACAATATGTTCGACCGTGTATGTCTTTGTGACGATTTCATTATATGCTCCGCATTGCAATGGATTAGGCGTGATTTTTGCATTCATGATTGAATCATAACGAGACTGACGAAGCGGTCGGTTAAAGTCCACTTCCATCGGGCTTGATCATGGCACAGCAACAAGCGAGTCTGGTAGCGATTTTCTTATTTCTCGTACAGGGATATAGGCAACCATCGGGGATTTAAACTTTCTTATATAAATTTTAAATCCTACTTTATTGCCTAAGAGCAGTGATAGGTAATTATGGGAAGGCGGGCGGGGATTGTCAATTGTGTTACCAATCGGGCCGATTTCCCGGCAAAATATCTACGCACCTGCCACCGTCAGACGGCCATCTTGCGAGGTACCTAGATATGTCGACGTGTGATACATCAATCAAGTCACTGCTTTGACGTTTTTGTATAAAACCAATCATCAGTTACGCTGTCACTTACTATAGCCCAATCAACGTTCACGTCGTCACGCATGACGCACGGAATGAACCAATAGCAGAGTGATTTACTCTACAGGACATATTGCACTCACTTCATTGGCGAAGTCTAATCGAGAGGACAGGCCGTTTTTGACTGTGAATTTTGTAGGGAGAAATACTTCTATGGTTTTCAGGTGAATTAGGTTTACGCCATGGTTTTTTTATTCGTAGCATAAGAGACATGCAATCTTATTTGTTATGGTTTTTGTTTCAGTATTCAACAAAATGTCGGCCTTCAACGTAGTGTTGGCGTGTGTGATGGCGCTCCTAATTATATTATTTACAATTAGTTCAATAGCCAGATATTATATAAAGGCAAGTATTATCTACAAAATGACGTCATCAGCCCCCATATTCGCTGACGACATTTTCCATAGTGCTATGTAAGCTGTCATATACTCAGACACGAATGTCATTAGATAATATGGGCTCTGATCTATGTACAGTCGACAGCTCATCAACCTTTACATCCATGCTATCTATCCAGTTACGTTACGGGCATCCGGGCGAAGGTTGGTGTGCCGACGATTGTGCCTGTGCTGTATGCGACCTACTTGATGTATTATACTTACATAAATTACATTTGTCAACAGTTCACATTATTCATAGTGCAAGCAATGGTGTTCGCCACGGCTCCAATACCGCTGATGCTGCTGAAACCTTTCGACCCAAAGAATGCCTTGTAAGTATTGAGCAGGAGCCAAAGATTGCTTGCCCATACCTGCGGACGCGGTTGTCTCAAACAGGCCGATAGTTCTTGTTTTCGTATGTCTTTATACGAGTCCAGATTATAGCTACTGTTTGCAGAGTCAACAGCTGATTAACTTTTACATTTTTCTTGCAAATTCGCCCATATTGTAACTGAGTCGAGTGTGCACCTCAAACGCTCGGGTTTCCTCACGACGTTTCTCTTTAACGTTAGCGAGTGGTCTTGCTACTCCAAACAAATGTACGCAAGTTAGAAAACAAAGTCATTGGTACATGCTGGGATTCGAACCCACGACTTTTCGAATGCGAGGTCAGCGTTCCACCGGTGAGCCACCACCGTTCCCAGACAGCACCGCAACCTTAACATTTTATTTGGTCATTCGCCGGGTATTATGCAGAATATGGGGACGCCGAATTAAAATCTGAAGTTACTACCACAAATATAGCTCTTGATATGCTAATCAGAAAGGAAAAAAATTCCTGGGGGAAATTTGTATTCGCAGAGAAAATAATTAAAATAGATTTCACACTTTCATACTACGTATTAATTTCTGACCTCTTTTTAGGTTTTTTCCACAGATTAAAAAGACAATACTTTCTGCAATAACTGTCACAGTGGTTTTTTAATACAAAGATTCCCTCCATTATTAAAAAAAAAAAAAACGATAAAAGGCCATGGCTCTGAAACAAACAGGGGAGGGTGCAGGGGTGCACGGCTCGGGGGGTGAAGTCCCCCGCCATAAAAAAAAACTTCGTCCCAAAACCTGTAGTTAGGTTGCTTGTGAACTCACGTAGCGGAGCACCATATTGATTTTATATAGGTACCTACTACTGTCGAAATCAGTTTGATCACAGGTAGTTTACGTACCTACATTGAAACAGTAAAAAATATTGGAACAGAAAACCCGGCTCGCCTTTCAGCACACAAAAAAAAACAACAATATTTAAAATAGGTTTTTAAAACAACATTCAAACTTTATAACTACACAACCAAACCTCATTGCTCCTAGTCTATCTATTTAGTCTGTGCTTCGTTTTTTTTTTTTTTTTTTTTTTTTTAGCCCTAAAAAGGGCACCCTCCGGAGGACACGGGGGAGGGAGGTGGTGAATGCTCATGCATAACAGCACGGACCCGGCCGTGCTGCCAATGTGGGACTCACAGGAAGTGCGCCTACCCACTAAACACCACCTGGGGGCTGGTTTGGTCCTAAGGACCCCTAAACCTACGTCATGAGCGACCCACCTCGAAGCCGAGGAGGGCGCACAGCGGAGCTCCTTAAGGGAGCGTCCGCTTGGGACTGCTCGTCACATCGTGACCGCGGCTAGGAGGGAGAGGTGGGGACACCGGCGGAGGCTGTGCTTCGTTGCTTTGCTTAGTAGAGAAAAACCACTGTGTTATGTTCTGTAATAGAAAATGGAAGTACGAGATTGTGAAAGTTTTTTATTTATTTTATCTATAACTAGTAATTTCCTCCACGAATTTTTCTGCTGTTTTGTTATAGTTTCGTTAGCTGTATTTGCCGTATTAATTTGAGATTTTAATTCAGAGTCCCTCTATTCTGCAGTCCCTCCCAATCGCTCTTAAAAAGGTATCTGAGAGAGTATATCTGAGACCCATGATGTGCTATCGACTGTAAATAGACAGAATTATTAATTAATTTTCAATGCAATTGCTCGTAAAGCGTTCTTTTTTGTGTAAACACATTGTGCGGAAAGAGCATATGTGTATATGTGTTCTGTGGGAAAGAGACCTGCACATTCAATTTACACAATTGCTCAAATATTACTTTTAATTTTACTGAGTAATAAGCTACCTACATCAAGTAAATGGGTTATTTGTATTTATATTTTTATTTTATTTCCTCGCAAAATACATGAAATGTTATATGACACGTGAGCGTAAAAGGTTATTCCGAATGCCACGCTCTACGTGCTCCACGTGCTACGCTCGTGTTTTCACTCTGTGGCAATTATTCGTAATAACCTACCACAGTGTATTATGGGAGCCATTTTTCGGACGTCTGCAGGCTTATTACAAAAACTGATACTAATCATCATAACAAACACTAGAGTAGAACTCCCGTGGGTCAAATGTGCTTAGTTAAAGAAAAAAAAATCTACGCTTAAAAGTAACATCAATGAAAAAAGTAGTTAAAAAGTACCTTAAAAGCTTTAACTTTAACAGTATTAACGAAAGTCGCAAATTGCTTAGAACCATAGATATAATTTTATCGTTTTTATTTATTTTCTCAATTATTCCACCAAAGTGGGAAAAGTTATATAAGTAGATGAAAATTTAGATCTCTTATTATTCTATCCATCATAAAAAACCCACATCCCACTTTCGTGGAGTCTAGGAGTTACAGTAAATTATTTGTTTCTTATAAGGGTTGTCACAAATATCCGGATATAAAAATACCGGTCAAGTGCGAGTCGGACTCGCGTACCAAGGGTTACATACCACGCCAACCACCCAAAAAAATATAATATTATTACAATTTGGAAAAAATTAAGTACATACTTAGTGTTATAAAGCTTCATGTTGATACCACGAGTGATATAGAAAAGTTGACGAACTAGAAATGCAACATGCTAGCAACCATATTATTAATTAAACCAAAATAATACAATCTTCTCTTCTTCTTCTTCTTCAATCTTCTTCTACGCGGATTACTAAAGATTCTGTAAAATCAAAGTTTTCTATCTCGGTGGTACTACTAGGATTATCTTGGTTAAAATCTGGGACAGTTACAGATTTTAATAATTTTATTGCGGCTGCAGGTAATGGTATCTTCAGTTTTATTTTGTCTTTTGGTTAGCCGTGCATTTGAGATCAAAGGATCTGAAGATTCCAAAGCCCTATGAAACAGATTTGTCATTGTTTTTATGCGATCCATTTTTCTACAATGGTGCTCGTGATCACTTCCTTCCATTCCAATATTTGTTTCTTGATTCCGATGCCTGTTCAGAGAGCATACCCATGGGCAGTGTCTTTTATATAACATACAAAATAAAATCAAAAGTTTAATAAATCTATATTACATAAAACTTATTAACAAATACAAATCAATTGCAGTACTCGTTTTTCTATTACATACTCAAACAAACACACACACACACACACACACACACACACACTGTACCACTCATACATTGTCATCTGTTGTAGCTGGTAACTAGCATACATTAGTAAATACTAAAACAGCAATGTAATAAAATAGCTAACTTTCGCAGAAGGAAGGCGCTGCTGTCTGTCATACAGTTTTATAACTAGTACAGACATCATCGTTCTAATCCTATCATTACTTAAATAAAATTACATTCTCTCCAACTATGCTAAAATAGGATAAGTAAATTGTTAAACTTTTCTGAATAAATTAATTTCAATTTTTGACTTGATAATATCAGCGCCGTGCACCAATATTTTATGTAATGTTACTGTCATTGGATACCAGGGGTACGTGTTGACGTATTGGTAAGCAACTTGTTTACAAAACTCGCCAAATTTTTGATCATCTATTGGTAAGCCACTAGATAAAACACTCAAAATAACATGTAAGTCATCATCAAGCAGACATTTTTCGAGATCCAAAATTTTGGAAAAAGTTTGTCGGTTTTTGTCAGATAAGGCTATTCGCGCGGTGTTTCCGTCATTAGTCGTGCCAGAATTAGGACGAACAACATCTACTAGTAAACCCTTTACCCTTACTTGATTTTGAATTTCTTTTTTTCTAGCATCAACGAGCCGCTTTTGTTCTGACTTCTGAGTCATTCTCCACATCTCAACCCTCACCCCCGTTCCTCAACGCTATATGTATCGACATGGCGTTTTAGGAAAATACCTTTTCATTACTCATACTCTGAAAGGGGGTCATTGTTCATCCAGGCACCGTGCTACATGCCTGCTCTAAAGCAGAAAAGTATTAAAAAAAATATATGAATCGTAGTTTATATTGAACAACGCAATGGTAGTAACCTATACAGCCATAAAACGATTAATTCTTCATTTATTAGTTTTGTTGACATTTAAATTCTTTTTGATGTTTATAATTAATATACTTAATGTACTTTATGTATTTATTAGTCACTTTCAAGGCGAGATGTGATTTGCGAAATAAATTAAAATATTGTTTAAGACACAGATAAAACCACCAAATACGCAAATTCAAAATGGCCGTCTTTCGCGGTCACGCGCCATCTTGCGAATTGTGATGTACGGCTAGCACAAGTTGGCGCGCGAGCTATCTCGCCGCGAGCTAGACCATCCGTCTGTTTCGGCGTGATTTCCTTAAGTTTTATATTTTTAGATTTTAACTGGCTTGTGTTTACTTTCCTCGTATTCGTAATGAAAAGTAGAGTGTTTTACTCGGGTGATAGCACCCATTTCTGCCTCGAACTATTGGCGCTCTCACTTCGTTCGAGCGCCAAAACATCTCGTCAGGAATGGGTGCCTTTCAGCCCTCGGTTAACAATCTACTATACGAGGGTGGACCCCTTCCCATGCCACACATAATATATCGCACCCTTAATCCAATACTGGCACTAAACGAAAAATTTAAATAAGCTATTAAAGATTTTCAATGTGTAGAAATGTATATAGTTCTGTATTATGCTTCGTTTTCCATCTACAGTTTTAAATAGGAATTTAATTGAATTAGTCAGCGCTTAGTGTTACTTTGTAATATTTGCAATAGGTGGCATTAAAACCAGAAATTTAGAGATTTTTGTTTAGTGACGGTATTGGATTAAGGGTGCGATATCATTGGAATGAATTTACATTGATTTCAGTATATTATATCTCATCAGAAACATAAATGTAAAAGTTGTAGGCTGAAGAAAATGAGTGTCAAGTTTTTCTTAAAATGCCAAATGATTATTACAAATCTTCAAGCGATCTTTGCTTCTAAATATAAATTGGCGAGTTTTTCAGTTATTTGTAAGATTCTAAGACGTTTAAATTAAATTTTGTTGAAACTTGTCAAGTTATGTTTAAGGAGCAAAGATCGCTTGAGTTTATAATATGGCATTTGGAGAAGAACTTGGCACCCATTTTAATCTCAAAGATCACCCTATGACTATAATTCCTCTTCTTCGAAAGCTTGCCTGGACGAAATTTTTAGCAATAAGACCGCCATTTAACTCTCTCTATAATAACCTTCGTAAAAAAAACATACCCGGATAATTTTATTATTCGAAAGCGTGACTGACAACCCTGACGACAAAATATCCGGATATAACTAAAAAAGGCTATATATAGTATCTAGACTCCACGAGAATGGTATTTGGTTTTTTTATAGTGGATACAGTAATAAAAGATCTTAATTTGTGTTAATAATTTAACAAATAATAAAAAAAAATGCTGTTACGTACGTGTCCATCGCAGTCATACCGACACAGCGAGGTTTTTGTTAAAAGTTATTTGCAGTTATTTACCTACTTAAGTATTATCTTCCTGATTTAGACTCTTTATCTTTATCGGCTTACGATGACGATCATAATAGCGATGCTGATGTGCTCCGTTTACTTTTACGTTACTTGTTTATGATTATTATCTCCTGCAATCGTCAACTGTTTTCGCGTTTGTGCTCTAGTGTGTCAACAACAGAGCCTTTAGTTGTCTACAATGAATGAATGGAAAGAGCCAAAGTATGTAATTAGCCAGATGATGAAGACCATACTTTGTTCTTGAACTGCAACTGAAGAAATATTTTTAGATTCACATGCATCGAGAAACTTGGTTATCTGTGCATCATAGACATAAACTGATAAGATAACAGATGAACATTCTTTAAACCCAAACAACTAATCCCGGAGGGGTAGGCAGGCAGAGACCGGTTTGCCACTTGATAGTTAGGTACAGTCGACAGGTAATCAATATTCATCTACATTTTTCATGCAAAGTAATTATTTTTTATAATTAACTTTATTTTTTTGGCATGTACCTAATAAGTTACGTACATTTGTCATTGAGTTAAATTTGTGAAGTGGTAGTAGCAATATCACTCGCTAAAAGTGAAGGAAAACATCGTGAGGAAACCTGAGTATCTGAGGTGTTCATATACCTCAGCGCTTGAAATTGCCAATCCGCGGTGGGCACGCGTGGTAATTAAGGCCATACTCTCTCTCTGAGCCCTGTGCAGTGGGACGTGTACTGCAATAATTTTGCAATAGTACGCTAATTTTTTTTTTTTAACGCAGTTTTCAAAGATATCTCGACACAAACTCGAATCTATTAGAACCATTAGTAGCCATCCAGAATTCCAGGGCGATGCGTGCGTGATTGAGTTAAAGAACTACTTTAACTCAATGGGGCGTGCGTGCCGCGAGTCCGCGGGTCATTGTTCTGTTAGACGGAGAGGCGATAGGTACTAGTTGTTGGCGCATTTTATTAAACAAGATTTGTCAACATTTTTTTTTAATTTACGTCTATACTTAAAAGTTAAAAGTAATAGTCTAAATAGATGCCATTTTTAATTACTCATTAAATAACCGCGGCTTTCAAACCACCCAGAAATTAGCGTGTCTTTATTTTTCACCAGGATTCCAGCAGCGTTGCTGCGTATGGCGGCGAGGGTGCTCGGGCTCCGGTACAGGGTGCAGGGACTTGAGAATGTGGACAACTCGCGGGGAGCTATCGTCCTCATCAACCACCAGAGCGGGCTGGACCTCTTCGGTAATTAGAGCTCCGTTACTGCTGTTATTGGATTACCTATGCATTGCTTGGGTCTTTTACTTGTGTCACTTCTATGTATATTTCCGTTCTGTCTGTGCTTTTTAGGGTTCCGTAGTCCGACAAGGAACAAGGAATTCATAGATATATTTGTATGAGAATCGTCTCACCTTAATCGATTGCGATTTGGGTCGCCTGAAAAATGTTCCCGTGCCCGGCTAAATTTCCTTGTTTTGTTTAGCTTTCGCCCAAGACCCAAGCGTTTGTTTAGCGTAGAAAATCGGTCATTCAATTTGCACATTAATCATAAATCGCAAATACATCGAGGTTCTACCATAATCTGTGCAGTAAAACATGGTAAAACCTTGGGTGACGCAATAGTGTGTGGCATACATTCCAATGGGTTTGTTTTTATGGACATTTAGGCCCTAAAGGGTCACGTGTGCTGTAGAGTTACTTTGCATAACCTATCCAAGGGGCAGACAAAGTTTGTACTGTGACGAAAGCCTTAATGAGGTTGTTCGGTACCTACCAACCTATTCTATTGCGTAATTACGGTAATGCGCCGGGTTTTAGTTACTTTGCAAGAAAAATGTAACGCTTGACCTGCTTTAGACTGTACCTACCTATGTCTTTAACATTGAATTTACTTTAAATTCAATGGTCTTTAATTCTCACCTTCGGATGGCGTCATACGTACGCGAGTTAAGTATACTTATCTGCGAGTATACATAAAGGTACTAAGTACTTGTAGGCACAGGCATTTATAGTAAAAAATGGCTGATAGTAAAAAATACTGATAGGTGAATATTTGTAGAAGACGATTAACACTTAATTATCAATGTATACTTACTTTTTTTTTACTTTCTAAAAAGTACTGTCATGTCAAACCCTGGATTTTTAGTGACTCATGAATTCACAGTGGTTATACCTATTTATGTCGTAGCCATATCATAGAATTGACCATATCATGATGTGGTTAGCCATATCACGAAATGTATCCTTTTCATGAAAAGGCCAAGTCAAACTAGCCGTATCATGAAATGGCTTAGCCAGATCATTGAGCGACCGACGTTTGACGATTTGAATAGCGAAATGCATGACTATTTCATGATGCGGCCAAACGTTAGCGGCCATGTCGTAAAATACTTCCATTATCCACCGTTAGAGGCGCTGATGTTAGTTTGTTGTGTATTCTTACCATGGAGGCGACAGAAAATATGGGTTGGTATTTGAAACGATGTCCCCGAATTTGGAAAAACAAAAAATATGCCCGTGTTCAGGGAGCTTTACTGAAACGGAATTTATAATTTTAATCTGCGAAAATGTGTAATAAAATAATTTTTATTTCTTTAGCAGAACAAAACTCGAAAAAATTAAAAAATGCAACGTTTTTACTCAACGCGACACAAAGCAGGTATCTACTTACGTCATTTACATTTTGGCTTTTTTTTAGAAGCTACATAGCTGAAGTTTTACTAAGAATTAAATTAAAATTTTGGGTTGGTTGTTAGGTCAGTACACATAAGCAAAAATAGGTTCGAAGTTCCAGCGGAGCGCAGCGACGCTCCATCCTGAAACTTCGGGTGTTAGTTCTTTTTTTTATATAAAAGCGAAAAAAAATATTTCACTAAAAACTTAGTTTTGAGTCAAACTTAAATAAGGTTGGTGCATGGAAAAGTCATAGGTACCCTACATTATGATATGGCAAAACGTAGATTGCCATATCGTCAAACGTTGATGCTTAAACGATACGGCCAGTTTGACTTGGCCTTTTCATGAAAAGGACACATTTCGTGATATGGCTAACCACATCATGATATGGCACAATCTAGGATATGGCTACGACATTTACATAATGAGTAGGACTCGTCCTCCTGGTAACGGTGGCAGGGAGTCGCTGGATGCCGGCGGCACAAGACCGGGAGGCTTTGAAAACCATGAGAGAGGCCTATGTCCTGCAGTGGGCGTCAAATGGCTGATGATGATACTTACATAACATGATGTGTTCTGGGTCCTATTTCATAGTGCTACAATTTATTGTTTACACTACATTGCGTAGTCGATTAGTACAATAAGATACACAGATATCTATATCTGTGATAAGATATAATTTTATAAAAACACGATATCTCTAAAGCCATTTTATTTAATCTGTGGCTACGTCTTTTTTTGGTAAAACCGCCACCACAGACTATTTTAATCGGCGTTTTAAGGAACGGCGTTTTTATAAATAGGGCCGTAATTGTACTAAGTAAGTATTAGTACACTGGGAGGAAGCGAAAGTGTCTGTCAGGATAGTAGCAAGTGGCAGTCCCTGATCTCTGCCTACCCCTGTTGGATACAGGCGTGAGCTTGTGTATGTATGTATGTGTAAATATGATTTGATCGCGTGATGCCTACTATTGCGCTTAACATACACAATTACACTTACACTGAAAGGGCATCTTCACAGAGAAGAAGTAAAATTAACCATGCCATTGCAAATGAGTAGATCGGTACCTACTCGTATTATTAAGGGACGTCGAAGAGTATATACTAGTTAGACTGAGATGTAAGTGCGGTATTTATTTATTTATTTTAATTCTTTATTGCACTAATTACATTGTAAGTGTACAAGGGCGTGCTTAATGCAAGAAGCATTCTCTTCCAGCAAACCTTTGGTTTTGAAGAGACTGGCGACGGGTAGTGCACGAAGAGGATTAAATACAATAATAAACTTACGTAAACCTAGGGAAATAACTTAGACTTAGTGGGGGGGGAGGGGGATAATAGAAATTATTATAAACCTACATAAATGATAGTACATAAATAAATAAATAACAACAAAAATACGTACATACATATTGAAGATAATTACAATTACTAAACACGATTACTTACATACCAAAAAGCAATAAAATAAAATAACTGGTGATCGTTTACTGCCTATTCTGCAGATCAAGGAAGTGATAAAGAACTTTCTTTTTGAAAATCTCCAGGGTTGAAGCCTGACGAATGTCCAGAGGCAGGCTGTTCCACAAGCGAATCGCAGTCACGGTAAAAGAATTAGAATATCCCGCCGCATTATGCTCTGGGGTGCGGAGATGAAGAATCCGGGACGACCGCATAGAGCGGGCGTCACTGTGGAGATGAACAAAGCGTTCCCTGAGATAGGGATGCTGAGAGATGAGATAGATAGATAGATAGATAGAATATTCTTTATTGTATGTACACCAGGAATTACATATGAGTATTTAACAATAATATAGTACAGTACAATTGGCGGCCTTATTACTAAAAGTAATTTCTTCCAGACAACCATTGAGATGCGGTACACGCATAGCAAACATCTATTTTTTTTCTTTATTTAGGTTCACATAATAATACGTACAGGTTAAATGGATTCGGACGTCCTAAAACCATAACTGGTTTGTCTCGAGTGCTCTGTTTGCTGATGGTGGTCCGTGTTCTATAAAAGTACAATATATAGTTTATTATGACATTTCAGTGTACATTGCCCAGCTGATTATGGTGTAGGTTATTCCGCTATGAAATGTTCATAGAATTGTCATTGTAAAGTATCGATTGTACTTCTATGAAATGGAGCCCTGGGGCGCTACTACGTAAGTTCTACTTACGAGTTGTCCGATTTAACCTACTCTGAACTGTCAAATACATACATCTTTGATACTTTGGAATCGTCAAAATCTTAACCCAATAGAGTTGTCAGTTACGTAATAGGAGGGCTGGTTGTGGGAAACTTATACGCCGTGGTAGTGTGGCTAAATCCAGATCTTCCCCCAGTGCTGGCCGTGCTGTGGCCGCTGATGGCGCGGTGCACGGTGGTGTCGAAGCGGGCCGTGCAGTACGCGGCGCCCTTCGGCACGGCCGCCTGGCTCTGGGGCACCGTATTCATCGACCGCGGTGCACGCTCCGCCAGGGAGGCGCTCAACAAGCAGTCCGAGGCAGTCCGCGATCACAAGGTAAGCGCATCGACGAAATCCGCTGCCCGCTGCTGGGTATAGGCCCTTCCTCTTTAAAGCAAACCACCCAACTAGTACAAGGGAAATACAACTTGGAAAATTATTAACAGCACTAAACCTTATCAACCCAGGGAACCCATTAGAAAACTAAAGGACGATAATAATACATTGATTACAGACCCAATAAAAATTGCAAACACATTTAATGACCACTTCATAGACCAAATAACAACTCCACCTATGGACCTACATATGACATATAACCTAAAATTCAATTCTCAACCATCTTCATTATTTATATCACCTACAATTTCGTATGACATAATCAAAATAATAAAATCATTAAAAAATAAAACAAGCGTAGGCTATGATAACATTAGCACTAACGTGATAAAATAGGTTAATGAAATAATTTCACCCCATCTAAGCCACATAATAAATCTATGCATTGTTAACGGGACTTTCCCTGCAAAATTGAAAACAACGATAATTAAGCCTATTTATAAAAAAGGCGATAAAAACTCGGTTCACAATTACAGACCAATTGCCTTAATTCCAATTATTTCCAAAATATTTGAAAATGTTATTTATAATTCGGTCTACAACTATCTCGATAAATATAATATATTAGTAGAGCAGCAAAAAGGATTCAGAAAAGGAAAAAGTATTAATCTCGCAATATACGACTTTCTTGCGGATATAATACGATGCGTAGATTCTAGAGTTCCAGTATCGGCTATTTACATGGACATGACAAAAGCATTCGACTACGTTAATCACAAAATTTTGCTACAAAAAATGGAATTCTATGGAGTGAGAGGTACAGCTTTAAAACTCATAAAATCATATTTAAACGGGCGAACACAACAAACTCAACTCTCAAATATTTGCATAGAGACAAACAACGAAGTAACATATACTTCAAATGACCGCTTGTCTCTACATGGAGTCCCGCAAGGCAGTATACTCGGCCCATTGATTTTTTTGCTCTACATTAACGATTTGCCGCTGAATGTAAGCTACCCTATGACCCTCTTTGCTGACGACAGCACAGCGGTCATAAAAAAATCAGAAAATAAAAATTACGAACACGAAATAAATAAAACTCTCCAAGAAATAATGTCATGGCTAGAATCAAACTGTTTAAAGGCTAACTTAAGCAAAACTAAAATTATGCACTTTACACTAAAAACCAATCCACCTCCTGTAAACTTGGTATACAACAATGTAGCAATCCAGCAAGAACATGTCACCAAGTTTTTAGGTTTGACGATAGATCATAACTTAAGCTGGAAATACCAAGCCGAGGTAACGTGCAATAAGCTTAGTAAATCTGCCTACGCCTTATACAAGTTATCAAAAATTGTTAGTAGAGACGCCGTACTGTCAGCTTTCCACGGGTATGTAATGTCAACATTGCGGTTTGGAATTGTATTTTGGGGCAATTGCACTGAAGTAACTACAATATTTAAAGCCCAAAAAAGATGTCTGAGAGCGATGTGTCAGTTAAAATCTACTGAAACCTGTAAGCCATATTTTAAGGCACTGAAAATTCTTACACTTACCTGTCTATATGTATATGAAGTTGCTGTCTTTGTCAAAACAAACGAGTCGCTATTTCCAAAGGCGCATGAAAATAGCTCTAGAACAATACGGCATCCACATAAACTAATGTAAAACAGCCTTCAAACAAAAAAGCATTGTGGTCATGGGACCAAAAATATATAACAAGTAAGCTAAAGCTAAATACTATTCAATTTAAAAGAAAACTATATGACATGCTGACTAATAAATGCTATTATGACATGAAAGAGTTCTTTGAAGATAAATTGTAATTTAGATCAGATATTTATTAATTTAGTTTGTAATTATTGACACGCTGACATGTATATTTTTATCATTGACATTAATTTTGTATTTATTTAAATTGTTTTTTTAATATTAATTTAATCTTTTAATTTTTGACATTCTGTATTTAATTGTATTTTTATAAAATTATTTAAAAAGTTTTACTTGTGACATAAGATTCGTATGCCTATTTAGGTAGAGCACAAAAGAAGCTATATTTTTTCAACCATTACACCTGATGTACTTGTGTCTCACAAATCAATAAATGAATTATGAATTATGAAGGGTCCATAAGGTGCCCACACATAACGCGGCGCCCTTTGGCACGGCCGCACCGTCTTCATAGACCGCGGGGCCCGTTACGTTCAGGAGGCGCTCAACAAGCAGTCCGAAACAGTCCGCGAACACAAGATAACATTGTTATCGTTCGCTGCCCACTGCTAGGTCAGTAGCAGCGGATTGAACTCAAGGCAGACTGCAGGTGGCTAGGGGCGCGAGGATGCAAATGATAATTTTAAACAAAAAAAATTAAGTACTTACATAATAATACTTTCAATAGAGATGTAGAGCTTCCGAAGTGTGCTCCGTCTACTTGATCACTTTTAAGTATATCGCCCGATTCCATTGATCAGTTATCTTGGGCATTTTGTGCTGTTAATTTTCTACTTAGTGCTGGTTAAAAATGAAAAAATACTTAGAAAAATATCTTGTATCAAGGCCAAGATGCCGTTAAATACTTTGCAACTAAAATGTTACCTATATTTCGAGCTAAAAAAGGTTTTTTTAAATTATCGAATCATTTAAACAGATCAAGTTTAGGGCATCTAATAGACAAGTAGATAACGAAAACTAATTAAAAATCAAAGCTCTGAGGTACCCTTGCTAACAATAAAAGAATTAATGAGACGGACAATGTGGTATGAAATTATTTCTAAACAAAAAATGTATGTAGACGATCTGTGAACTGAGAAGCTCCTCTTTTTTTTTAAGTCTGTTAAAATCGGATCGGCACGGTCGCTCGTATCGCAAGTGCCCGAGGGTGTCAGAGTATCTACTTCCGAATCTCTCTTACACATATCGATATTTTTGGTGCAAGCCCGTTTGTTAAATATTGTTATTATCAAGGAAAGCTAACACACTCATGTTTTGAATGTCATCCATCACGTATAAAAGTAATTCCTCACAGTAGTGGGTTATGTAGGTAAGTGGGTAGACTCTGCTATAAATTACTCATAATGGTAGGCAATCAGAATATTTATTAAAATATTTGTGACGTCCACGAAGCGAAGGTTATTCTCTAGTGGACGGTCTCTTATCACAGTGTTCTTTTAACCTTGGTAAGTTCGCATACGAGACTTATTATTATTATGAGACTATTATTTACGCTAGTATGCTAACCAGCGGTTTCTGAATTGAGAATTTAGCCAAGAAAAGAATGATGAGTCATAACGTACCCGGCTATTTCTTTGAAGGGGCAAAAACAGTCTAAATTATGTTTTGCAAGGTACTCGATCCGTTGCGACATCCGCAACCTCGATTTTAAGGGTTAATTTTTGTTTGTTGAATAAATCGTTTATTTAAATTTTCACACGAAAAATGGTAATTACAAAAGCACCTAGTATAGAATTAAATTCCCTCGAATTATGGTTCTCATAAACTTTTCTTACGATCAATATTTATTTAATATTATATTAAGCATTCGTGTCGGTCACATGTAAATGAAATAAATAATAGTAAGTAAGTACTAAAATAGATATAAGTTGTGTGTAATAAAACTATGGATGTGTAATCTGAAATAAAATGGGTATATATTATATATAAAATTTTTCGATTTACACCACAAAAGAGGGGGTGAATTTTTGTTTCATTAACAACTCGTTTATTTTCAATTTTAAGTGAAAAATTGTTCTAAGCGATCTTGTTTATTTGAAAATAAAATTTCATTTTCTCCAATTTTGGTTCTTATACATTTTTTCGTCAGATTGATATTTTTCGATTTATACCACCAAAAGGAGGTGGGGGTAAAATCTTATCATTGCATTATCACGTTTATTGTCAATTTTACGCGAAGCATGGTTATAAACAACGTTGTTAAAAATAAAATTTCTTACAATTTTAGTTCTTAAAAGAAACCCCAGGTCTTGGATGTTTACATGTTTGTGATGTCGTTGTTTCTGGTTCCCACGACACAGGGTATCCTAGTGTGGGGCCAGAAGCAATGTATGTGCCTGTATGTAAATGTTTATGTTTATGTTTATAAATTTTTTGGTAGGATAGAATAGAATTTTCGCAGTATCCATCTTTCTTGTCTAAATTGAATAACAAAAACAATTGAAAGTCGATATTCAAATGTTTCACATTTTTTAAAAAAAGAACATCATAGAAACCATTTCAAAAAAGTTTCATTCGAAAACCTCAAACCATGAAGATTCTATGTCAATTCAAAGAACCTATTGCAATAAAACGGCAATTTCATACTTTAACCCCTATTATTATTATTATTAAGTATGAACAATATCGTTACATACGAACAGTCGAATTGTGTATTTATTTTCATAGTGTAAACCAACATTATTTACGTTAGAGCAATTGAGTATTTTTAAAGTTCTGAATAATTGTCCATTATTTTTAAAGAACGTCTTCGCGCCCTCTCGCCCCGTCAGTTCTGTGTGGGCTTCGTCCCTTCCCTTCGGTACATTTTGTATGAAAGTATAAATTGGAAAGACCACGGCTCCTTTTCGCGCGCTCGCCCCACGTCCTTTCTGTGTGTCCAACGCCTAAGTTTGAGATACGTACGAAAATCTAAAAAAAACATGAAATTTCCAGAGGAAGTTGCTCCTGTTCCCTGAGGGCACGCGGCACGGCGGCGACCGCCTGCTGCCCTTCAGGAAGGGCGCGTTCCACGTGGCGCTGGACGCCGGCGCGCCCATCCAGCCGGTCGTTGTCTCCAAGTACCACTTCCTTGACGGCAGCCGGCACAAGTTCGGCTCCGGTAAGTTAACAGCACATAGTACATTAGAGATCTTGGTCTGTGGCCTGTGGTTCACTCTTCATATAGTCACTTCTCAGATTAATGAATAAGAATAACATAGCTAAAACCATAAAACAAACCTTGTTGGTTTCGACTTCGACTGACACAACTACAGAAAAGACAAACCGATGTTACCTGAGGATGTTACCGATGGGAATCAAATCATGCAACGATTCGGAACTTACCTACCGAATAACGCTAGTTTTTTTTTAAACGGAGATGGAGAAAGGGTGGGTCCATCGATAAATAGCTATCGATAAACTACGTAGGGATGGGATTGTTTACTGTCGATACTTTACTTTTGTAAACATTTTTTGTTCCTATTTCGTAAAAATGAAAGATACGTATAAATTGAAATATTTTATTCATTTTCCTAACAGTAAGAACAGTGTACACGAGTATACTACTGTGTTCTGGTAAAAACGTAAAGGAATCTTTTTAAATGCAGTTTTCGGAGATACTAGTAAAAAGATGCAACAATAACGTACAATAAGGATACCGTCATAAGCAGCCTATACACATTCCCTTATAGTATACAAGCCTTTTCTACAAGAGACTAACAAAGAAAAAGTAATTATATTATTTTTAATACAGTTGCTCAAAAAGTGGCGTATTGCAGGGACGTATAGCGTTCGGGATGTGGGCTATTACATACTCGTGCTTTTTTTTTACCTTTCCCGAACTCGTGCGTTCTCTTTCCCAACTTTCAAAATAATGTCTATTAAAAAGAAAAATCAACCATAAAGTTTTTACTAAAAAAAATCATAGAAGTTTTAATGATTCATGCAAATACGTATATTTCTAAAAAGAAGCTACTAATTTTTTTCAATATCAGATTTAATGATTTGATTGAATGAGTTTGGTTAGGTTTCATTTCATTTCATCTCATTAAATTTCATTTTCATTTCATATCAATAAAAAACTTCTACTGAAGACTTGGCTGTATGGGCATAGTTCCCTTTGCCTACCAGAATGGGTGAAGAAAAAAAAAACTCTGCTTATATTCTACGGTTGGCGCCATTTTTCAGAAATTTTCTTTGCGAGTTTAGTTGTTTGTTGCACAAAATGAGTAATTTCAACCCTAGTTTTTTTTAATTAACACCACCGGAACTCAGTATAATTGCACAAAATGCTTCGGAGAACATTTTACCGGAAAAGTCAAAAAGTCGCTACATATCTACATACGACGAATTTATTGCGTGGAGAGAAGAGAAAAAAGCAAATAGTTTTTAATTTTTTCGCAACTGTATTAAAAATAGTAGTTCAGTACACGTGCGGAACCGTCATTGCAACTTGTTCCGACTGTCAACACTCGCCTTCGGCTGCGCCTCGGCTCGGGTAGACATTTGTCGGAACTCTTTGCAATGACAGCCTTTCCACACTTGTATTCTTTATCGCGGTGTGGTTGTGTCCGTAATGCCGTGAGGATGACTCTGCACACAGAACACAGAACACACACAGAAGGTCTGTGCCCTACAGTGGGACGTACTTATACCTATACCTAAGCTGCTTATGAATAATGGGCCGTTGGAAAAAATTTACGAACAACTAAACTATCTTGGAAATAGACCTATGTTGAAGGTTTATTTTAGTAACAGGAAGTGTTTATTACTTCCCTATTTACATTTAAGTTAAAATTGAAAAAGTACTTGTTGTCCATACATATGAATTAAATTTAAGTAAATGTCTTTGCGACATCAGTAATATTGTCTACGCTTGTCGCTATTTATTTTATTTTGCGCTCTTTTTTCTTTGGATGAGATTAGTAGTAGAAATTACTAGGTACCTATATTTGGCCTTACGCGAATAGGAATCTATTTAAATAGGTATTTCCGCTAATTATCTCAATGTTATTTGCATTACACATTTCAGTAATTTTTATATGTATTCAGTGGCGTAACTAGCGGGTGGCAGGGCTGGCAAAATGCCACGGGCGCCCAACCTGAGGGGGCCCCCGAACTATAAGGCCGCGAGCTCAGAAGTAACTTAGGTAACGTTCTCCACAAAAATTTGTAACAATTATAATGTTTATATATGAGGATTTCAAATAACTTCAAGTTGGGCCGTATACTTAATACTACAACTAAAGACCATTTAGAGTCTAAATTTTAGATCACTTAGAGTACCTCGCATCTCGTCACGTTCTGGGCAATTATTTTATACTCATATAGTTAGCACTCAACACGCTCATAATAAGCCTTTCAGGCGCAGCCCTAAATGTTTTAATGACATTTTGCAAGATATTGATATTTTTACAGTTAGGTACATTAAACGAATTTAAAAAAGAGGCGGGTAGCCTATTGCTCAAATACAATTAAGTTAAAATGGCTCATATTTATACTTTTATTTTACTGTAACCAATACTAAGTCTCAGATACTAAGAATCAAAACTGGTTAAGATCGCATGCTTATAATATTATTATTTTGTTTACTTAAGGGACCTCCAGGTCTATTTTTGTTTACATATACTTTTTATTTTTTCCTGTTTGACTGTTTGTGTCCTAAATAAAACAAAACAAAATAAAATATATATATATACGGGTTACCAATGGGGGACCTGTGACACATGCTGAGTCAGGGTTCAAATACTGTATGATTTTGATTACCTACTGTTATATTTTACTTTACGCGTGTTCTCATGCTGTCCATCTAATTGTTACCATTTAATGTGTGTTGTGGTATGTGAATTTAAAATGGTTTTCAATTTCAAATTCTATTCCAATTTACTGCGTGCCTGACCAGTGATAATAGGGTACTAAGTAGGTACCACTCGCCAAATGACATGCAAATAACTAACTTGAACTCGTACGAGTTCTTAGGTTATCTAAGATTCAAGGAAACGTTTCCAACGTTTCAACTAGTTATTAGGTTTTATATAACGCGTATTGATATAAATGTACTTATCTCTACAACGCAGACCGTGTAGATACAACGTCTTATTGAAATAACGCAAAATCTAAAAACCGTTTCTTCAGGATCGATACAGCATCATGAAACTTAACGCGGTAAATTTGAGTGAAAAATCAATTGATTTACCTACCTGATACACACCAATCAGAGTTTCTCATTTAAATGAAGTGTTCTCCTATCCCCCCACACAGAACTTAATCTTTCTGTTTGCCAAATTTCTTTAATATCCGCCCGTGTACCTACGCGTGATCGCATGACAAATATCCAAAAAGGCTCATTAGGAGGAAGCTTATCCCTCTAAGGCAGGGTCTCTCAAACTTATGGCTCTCCGTGCTCCTGTTAAAGTTTCTAGATGACCGCGAACCCCTAACCGCAGATTTGTAACAATATGTAAGAAAAGTCTGTATGAAAATAACTTACGTAAATCTTGCCACGAACCCCCTACCTTCGAATGGCGAACCCCTAGGGGTTCGCGTACCCCACTTTGAGAAACCCGGCTCTAAGGGATAAAACTTTATTATTGCTATTAGCAATAGGTAAGGCCGCCAATTGTATGTTTTATTTTTTATAAATTTTTCCGGTATATTGTATTCCTTAAAATTCTTATCTTATCTTACTTTAAATAATTCCAAGTTTATACTTCATTCAGATGTAAAAGCTTTTCCCGGAGTGTAGCGAATAAACTTATCTCGCTGTAGTCGTATTCAAAACATCCAGGTAAATAATTTATGTCTCATAATAATTGTACCTATTTCACATTTTTCCAAAAGCTTACTTGAAGGATCTTCTTGAACGTAGGTTTTTTTTAAGATCGTCCTTTAAATAAGTAGGTATATTTACATATTTAATTTCATTTGGTCTGCCTCGTTGGTCTAGCGGTTAACACGCTTGACTACCAAAACAGAGGTTGTGGGTTCGATTCCCACTGGAGTTATTATTATTATTAATACGTTTATTGCACATAAGTTAAAAATACAATGGCAATGTGTCGGACTTGATTTGTACAAATGGCCTCAGTCTGGGTAAATATTTTTCTATGTTTGTGACGTCCTTGCTTGGTGACCATAGCCAAGGGCGTCGCCAGCCGATGGCGCAGGGGGGGGGCAAGTTGACTTTACCTACTACAATTCATACTTTTCTCATTCTCTATGAATGAGAAAAGTAAGTATGAATTGTAGGTAAAGTCGACAGCACAGGAAGCTTTTCACTTGTACTACGAGCCTTACATCTACAGCGATTGTAATTACAACAGTATCTTAGTACTATATACATATATATTCTGTGACAGTACAGAGTCCAATGTGTAAAGCTACACGAGCACGAGCTGACAGAATGACAGACGCTAAAATAGAGGCGGCTGTGCGGGGGGCGCGAGCGCTGCGCGGTTACATGTTGCTTCCCCACTCCCCCTCTCCCGCTTCAACGACAGAGTAGAGCAGAGCGTAATTGAGCGTACGGAATATTAGGAGTGGAATTGGTAAATTCATTCGAGTTTCGACGTACGGGAATGATTGTTCAAGGCTTGAACTTCAAGCAAATTAACTAAAGACTTAAGACTTTGGTTGCATTATATTTGGCAACTTTTTTAGAATCTCTAGGGGGGGGGGGCAACTGCCCCTCCCTGCCCCCCCTGGCGACGCCCTTGACCATAGCATAGGGCATCATAGTTTCGGACCAGGACAAGTGATTGTGTTGTGTGGAAGTTAGTATTGTTATTAGGTATTTAAAAGTTTTCATTGTAGAATTCCCCATTTTCGGATTTTGTAACACCACACCCTGTATATTATTAGTGGTATTACATACAAATATTCAATGACTAACTCCTTGTTTCCAGGCGACATCATAATCACAGTGCTGCCGATGATTGAGACGACGGACATGTCGAAAGACGACATCGGATCGTTAGTGGAGAACACTCAGGCGCTGATGCAGGAAACCTTTACGAGCTCCTCTGCGGAGACGCTCGCCAGCTGCCGAGCTAAGGCTGATCATGACAAAGACAATTAGGTAAGATTTTTTCATATGAAGGAGAACGTAGAGAACGCAGTGGGCGAGAACTCGCAAGTAATTAGAATTTATTTAACGTAAATATAATTTTTCAATTTATAAAGTTTCGTCTAGCGAAAACATACTCAGTTCGCCAGCTATACCTAACCCCACCATGATACAATCACATGTGTATATGGTATGTACGATTTAAGTAGACTTTCTAGCCATGACACCCGATTTTATACCTACCTAGTCAATTTTTACCCGACTGCGAAAGGAAGGTTAAGTTGGCCTCTGCGGGGTTATAAAGAATTATCACGCGTACAATCATATACACAAAACAACAAAAACCACTTGAATTTTTGTAAATATTTCATGTTTGTGTTTTTCCTGGTACTATTGTACTATTGTAAGAATAGCCTCTAAAATAAGTTTTTAAAATTGTCCTCAGCACGGGTTGGTGCAACAAAAAGAATATTCTTATCTTATCTTGAATGATTCAAATAAAAACCTTATGATGCAACACGGCCAAAAAGTCCTAAACGAATTGAATTTATAAACTCACGAACTCGCACGAGGTCTTTCCTGCCGAGGACTAAAATTGAAATTAAAATGGTTTACTGAGTACCAAGATTATGTCCTTCAAAATCCGCAATGTATATTATAATTATGACATAGGATTCTAAATCTAGGCTAGTTAAGTGTAATATGGACCTAAGTTGTTATTCTCTTTTCAGGTGTACAAATGTATGCGCAAAAATAGCTGTGATAAACATTGAAAATCCTTTCAAATCATCAAGGTTAGTTAGGTACGTTGTTAATATTATTTACAAATTGTATTATTTAAATACAATGAACTAATTTTATTATCATGGGCCTTTGGACTTTAATAAAAAACGGAGACCCTTGTAAACTCTTTTTATTTGAGACTTTACATAAGTACTTAAAACATTATGAAAAATCATGAAAAAAATATACTTACTTACACAAAGTTGTTGTAAGTAGTAATACCTAGGACATTTATACATTTATTCCAAAATAGCTGGTGATGGACACAGTAGCGAGATAAAAATATATTATACCTGCTACTTTTTATCTAATCGTAAGCTTCAAAAGTCAAAAAGTTGCATCAAAAAACATCCAGTAGTTTTTATGTGATGCGCGAACATACAAACAGAAAAACGAATGACAGATTGCGTTTGGTTTTGTATAATGCCGGACAAATAACTTGAACAAAGACTGACTTCGCACGGGGCGCGGCGTATTTTGGGTGGGTCTCTTTGGCTGGGACGCGGTATCTGACTTAGAATTCTTCGGACTTTCTTGATTAATCGAATTTAAAACCTTACGTGCTCATCGTAAACCCATCACGATCGCGCGGATTTATGTGCAAGTTACCTGCCGGCATTATACCTATTCTTATAGTAGAGAAGAAAATTAAAATCGCCCGTCAAAATGGCAAGTACGTTATGTGCAATTTACAGTCAAACATTTAATTTAGTTGTCATTTAGGAATATTTTTATCGGATTCAGTTGTTATTGTTACAGTCGACAGTAGATCAACCTTTATATTTTGTTGCAAATTAAAGTGCACGTATATAAAGGTGGATGTGCTGTCGATTGTACTTATAGAAATATTTCTTTACAATACGTGGAACTCTTAAAGTTCCTTTTTCCGTTTCATTATTCCTTTTGTAAAATCTGTTCCGTTTCCCTACCTTTAATTCCAATAGTCCCCGATAACTTGACACTGGCGTAGGCACAAATCGTGCAAAGCCATAACCCAAAAAAAAAAAAAAAAATACGTGGAACTGGAAACCTATACAGCATATTCAAAGTGAACGAATTTCAGACCCGTAACTTTTACAGGGCGATTTCTTTACAATACGTGGAACTGGAAACCTATACAGCATATTCAAAGTGAACGAATTTCAGACCCGTAACTTTTACAGGGCGATTCCCTTAGAAACGTTGTCAATGTGGTGATTGCTAATGTGAGCCATTGCCTTTAGGGACGTCCATTGATTACCTACATGAGGCGTTTTTTCACAAAATTAACCCTTCCCACTTGGTGAAAATCTCTCTCTCTCTCGCGAAATTTGTCACGTATTTTTCCGTAAAACTGACCGAATCACAAAATGTAGACGTTTAGCAGGTGTACGTAAACATTGTAAGAATTAAAAACGGCTAAGTGTGTCGGGCCACGCGCAATATAGGATTCCGTAGAAAGAGGGTTTTTTATTTGCTTTACAGAACTAATAACTTCATCGAAGCTATTTTCAATGGCTTTTGTACGGAATTTTACTTTTATAAGTTGGTTGACTATTACTCGTTAACTGGTAAAGCCTACTTAGCCGTGATACTTTTCCTTTTAACTTAACTGTATGTGCTACTACCCTGGATTTTTTCACGTTTCTACAATCAACCGTTTAGCCAGGAGGGGGGAGGGACACGCCTTACTCAGACTAAAATTTGCGCTTTAAAGCTTAATATTTCGAAAACGGAACCCTAAATCAAAAAATAGTCTTCCTTAACCCACAATATTTTTTAACGACCAATCTAATGATGTGGTAGACGAGCAATTCTTGCACTTTTTTAAGGAGGCGCTATTACCTGTGTTATGTTCTCTCTATTATCTGGGACTAGATTTAATTTTATCAGCGAAACAAAAATAATGAGACATCTACACAAAGATGACTAAAAAGAGGTATCTTTTCGGGGAAATTCTGCTTTGTAGTGTTTGGTAGATAAAAGATATGTGTTATGTAAATAATTTATAAGTAACACCAATGGTAACACAAAGATGTTACAATTATTTACTGAAGGTTGCGACGTTGGTAGAATGCGCGAATTTAATAACATTATGTAAACCCTAAATATAAATCAGCTAAAAAACTCATCTAATAGAACAAAAGCTGTTAAACACAAACGCGAAGTTATTTCAGGAATTGCGCATTTTAGAAATAACCCAGTTGGTTACCATGCGCCTCCGTGCGCGCTGGGCGGATATGCGCCCGCATGTCAAACCTTTCTTTTAAGGGGCTTCATAACACGAGCTGCCGAGGGAAAAAATCCATATATTTTTTACAGATTGTATTTGCAAAAAGTATCTGTAAACAGGGCCGGATTTGGAGGCCTGGAGGCCCTGGGGCAATGAAGATGCGGAGGCCCCTAATTATTTTCGGAATTAAAATACAAAACATAAAAATTAATTAAACACCAGTTTTTTTTTAAATTTGCGTGAACACGCGTTAATTTACATACTTATAAGAGGTTGGCGTTCAATGATAGTATTGCTCTATTGTGGGGGCCCCTTTCTTGTGTAGGCCCCAGGGCAGTAGCCCCGCCTGCCCTCCCCTAAATCCGGCCCTGTATATAAATAGTGATTTTTAGGGCCCATAGCCGTTAATCTAAGGCAAAACATCCTGGGACTTAGATAGCATTTATGCCAAAAACCGCCGTTGTGAGAGATCCTGACCCACGACAGAGAACATCCTAAGCTCTCTGTCGTGAGTTCTAAATATCACTGTCAACATGATTCTACAGACACGTTTTGAAAATACGATCTGTAAAAGAAGATATGATTTTTTTTCATTGGTGGCGCTAGTTTACTCCCCTTAATTCTGTGCATGCACATTTGTCTCAGTAATAATTGGAGAAAAAAAATATTGTGAAAATTCAGTCCACCAATTTAATTCCAAAAAAAATTGGCTGGTAACTAAAAAGTCAGGCAGTGTTTCCATATCCATTCGCAAGATAGCGTTGATTAAATGGTGTACTTCACCGCCCGTTAATCGATACCTACATTTGTTCGATACTCGGACTAATTCCGCGTGCGATAAAAGAGCATCAAGCGATGCTTAGCCAAAGTTTTGAGTTACAATTGCCACCTTTTTCTTAACTACCATTGTAAACCACATTATTATTATTTTTTATATTGCAACAAATGTAGGTAAGTTTTTTTTTATTTTACTGTTTTAAATACCCATAGGTCAGGGCACATACCGAAATACTTGCCGCTATATTATGCGCACCAAATCCTGATGAATTCAAGACGTTTGCTATATCAATTGCCAAGGAATAGTTAAATTGCTAGGAATCCTTCAGGATTTGTTACGCATAATTGAAACTGAGGTGCTCAACACCGACAGTAGGCATCGCTAGATCTATTCACAGCCCAATGTGTACAATAAATTGGCCTGATATAATACTTTAAATGCGTTTACATAACTTACTAATAATGACAAAATTACATAGTGATATAAAAGCCCATATCTCGACAATTATTATATGGAAACCCAAATATCTAGGGTTGTTGCCGGGTCCTACATGATACACAGGTGTAATACTCAATAATACTAATTAGGTCAACAGTCAGCAGTAATAATCAAGGGGAACTAATTAGGTTTCTAACTTAAAAAAACATAATTTTACGAAATAACTCAAACACAGCCTAGCTTACTGAGATAACACGAGCATTTGCAAATATTTTCTAAGGTTATCCAGTAAAATCAGATAAGTATCTGATTATAAAGAACCTTATATTAAATTGTGATTGACCGGCCGTGATTGATTGAGTTTTGCCAGATTTCCCAATTTTTCATTTTCTCTTCCGATGAAAGGACGAGTTCTATTTATGATAAATTTTACTATGGGAACTACTTTGAAATATCCAAAAAATATATAGAGATACTGGCTGACTCGGCAAACGTTGTTTTGCCATATTACTTACTACGAACTTGCCTACGAACTCATTATATTACACACCTAACAAATATACACAAAACAATCATTAAAATCGGTGAAGCCGTTTCGGAGGAGTTCTATAACAAACTCTGCGACCAGAGGCGGCTCGTGACTTTATTTTATGGGTGTTCACAAAAAGATTGAAAAGTCTTGCTAGTTGGGCAAATTGTTCGAGTTTAAACACACGCGTAAAAGTTTTAGTTTTTGAAGCACATTTTTGTGTCAGGGCGAGTTCAGGCCGTGGTGGCCCCTTTGATTTTAGGTCAAGACGCTTTTCTAAAGTCTCTTCACAGTTTTTAATATAACATACATTGTATTGTTCCGTTTTCAGCACAAATAACGCACAGAAACTAATTTAAATAGCGGAATAACACAAAACTGTCGTAGATATTCGCGCGAAAAGTAATCGACTGACTTGATGTGATTACTTAATTAGATTGGTGGGACGCGTTTGTTTGTTTACATAAGATCGGCAACAGCTCAAAATTAGCTGCACTGTGCGTGCACCGCATTGTCACCTCGCCCCATTTGGCAACGTAGCGCATGAAAACCGTTCCAGATTAGGCTCATTTCTCATATGAAATCTTTTGTTTCACGTACCGGGCCGTTCCAATGTTTCTCTTTCGCACTCATTGAATTTCGTACTAGGCATTGTACTGAATTTCGTTTCATAGGAGCGCAATCGCTGGCGCTCCACTCGGTAACAACTTGACACCAAATCTTATGCTTGAAAACATTTCAACTTCATACGTAGTTCATTATTTCTAGTAAACTACTATAATGTGTGTAGGTCTTTATGTGCATAGGTTTAAAAATTTATTGGTATTTTTTTATTAAGTATGTACTTCGTTACTTATTTTTGTGGGAGTGCACTGCACCAGCGCTCTATAAGACGAGCCGCCTCTGTCTGCGACACGAGATTTTTATACTTATAATAGATTTTGTTATAATTTTGGAGATTGTGCTGACGGTGGGATTGAACTTTAATAAGAAAAAACTGTCCATTTTCTCGCGATTTCGAAGTGGCCTCCATAGAGAAATGGTTCGTTTTGACGAATACAGCAATACGAACTCTTTTCTGGAAGATGAGGGATTTTAATACCTTTATTAAAAAAATTAAAAAAAACTTGTTTTCATCCTTGATTTGAAACGCATACAATCACAGACAATGCTATTCAGCATGGTCTTGACGACACATAGTTTATAAAAATTTAATTCGCCAGGACAGATGTAATCTTAGAATATCATGGCTGACAGCGTTTTCAATTAGAATTTTGTAGTGTTCTAAACTTAAAAAAGCACTATTTTTGTACGGTATTAGACCGTCCAAAAGTAGTGCTTTTTTAAGTTTTTAAGATAGATTTAAAGAATGGGTGGATTTTTAGTGAGTTCTTTATGCAAAGGACGTAAAAAACACACAAAAACTTAACGGTCTTATTTATAAAAACACGATTAAAACACTTCTCAGAGGCAGCTTAAATAGTCTGTGGTAAAGGGAAAAACGTAACCACAGATCAAATAAACGGCCTTTGAAGAGTGTTTTAGAAGAACCGTGTTTCTATAAATAAGACCGGTTGTAAAAATACAATGACATAGGTATTATACGTATTGTACAACATGGCTTGTAGCCACTGTGCTATATCATTATGTCGTCAACGCCATCTAGAGTCAGATGTACTGATATCTGACGCTAGATGGCGTTAACGTCGCAGATCCACCGAACTCAGTCACAAGAGACTAGAGATCTAAGGGCCAGTTTCTGAATTGGGAATTTCGCTAAGTAAATAGTTAACTGTAGTGCTGTCTCTTCGAATTTCTCAGAAAAGAGCGTTACTTAAGTATTTGGTTAGTGAAATTCTCAATTCAGAAACTGGCCCTATGTGTCATATAAAATGTCATTAGCATTTTAAGATGGCCGGACAATAGTAAAAAATATCCAATCAATACATACCTACATAATTGTTTTTATTATTATCACAGTTTTTTATCTGTGCGAATATTAAGTCCTATTAGCCTTTCGGCTTTTCCGCATAATTATGATAACGATGATTTATTCAACCGAGAAAGACGTACATATAATAGGCAAAAATTCAAAAGATTATAATGGCAGGTAGTCATGGCTCATATCTACTGATACACTAACATTAATTAATACGTCAAAGGTAACTTAAAAGCCTAAGGAAAGAGACAAGTAACTTAAAAAATAATAAGCGCGAGGAAAACCTTGGTTGTTTTATAATAATAATATGGTGATGAGGTCGAATGACTATACGTTCGGGAGAGTAGGTAGAGTTGCATTGAAATCGGTTGCAACAGCTCTAGCTCCGATTTGTATTCAGAACAAAACAACGTCGCGTTTTATTATGCGAGGGCTGCCTTTCTTTTCTACATTGCTTATTGCCCCCTACGCTCAGCTCTGAAGCAATAAATGTGAACTAACAAACAAAGCGAATCTTCATTTGACTGGACCGTAAAATCCTATTCTTATTGCCCGAGGTCGACCTCGAAATACTAGGTTAATTAATAAAATAATAATCACTTGGTATAAAATACATCTAAAACTAAACATTAAAGTTATTTCAACTGGGTGCACGTCATCTGCACATAGGCATGCAAGGTATAACAAAAATAGATAAACATATTCTCTGAAGTTAAATGGTATGTGATAAGGATCTCATTTAAAAAATATTATCGTCATCATCAAATCGAAGATAAAATAATAATGTTTCGATTGTTTTGCGCTACTTTTCTACTAACTAGCATCTATAAAAACGGTACAGGCGTGAAAGTATTATCGCCCTTGCTCCGTTAATAATTCATGCGACTAAATAAAGTAGCGTCAGCATAACAAAATAAACGAAATAATAAACAAAAATAATTTTAAAACAATCTTAGATTTCCGTGATAAATGAAATCCTTATAAAATACTAATTAACTCCCAAAAATTTAAGTACCTTTTTCTGTGAGATCTTACCTAGAGCTAATTTAAATTGCCACAGTGCCTCACTTATTGCGCATAGGCTGGGACAATCAAACATTAGTATTGCACATCAATAAAAACACGTAACGCCTCCCATGATGTCGCAAGCGCGACTACGCCTGATCCATATTAAATGAACTGATTAGATGAAATGCGAATAAACTGGCCTTGACATAATCAGGTAAGTAACACAATTTGTGTCACCATAACATATTAAAACTTATTTACAAGTTTAGCTTCCACAATGTAGCTGCAGTGTGAGCAGATAAAAAGGCAAAAAATCTATTATTCAAGTGCTTAAACACTGTTCACAGCGTGAAAGATATTTGGCAATTATTTTTACTTTGGAGTTTTGAAGACTAATTTGGGCTTTAGATTACGTTTAGTAAACAATCTCACAAAAATACATGACCATATTTTTTTAAAGAGCTAATAAAAATATTACTCTCCTAAAATTTCATTTCTAATCAGACGTTTCACCCTGTAAGATTAGAACGCGTTTATGGAATGTATACTCTAGGTTGGCTTATAGTTAAGGTAATGGTTGGATATGGTGACCCGATTGGCGAGCTGTCAATTCTGAATGGCGAGGGGGTAGTTTGCAGGAAGAGCTCCTAGAACTTCTTTTGAAAGCTCTTGGTACGCAGCCTCCATGATGCCACGCACTTTTTTTATGAGTTCGGGAACTTCCTCCATTGTCATTCCAACAGTTGGCACTGGCTCCAGGCATTGAATCACGACATGTCCTGAAGTTGAAAAAATATTATTATTTTAAATTACTTATAATATTTTAAAATTTACGTGTACTTATGCGCTAGCTGTACCCGCAGTTGCGCCCGCGTGGAATTCAAGGATAATAAGATAAGAAAATTCTTTATTTTACACCGGAAAAATAATAACAGAAACCGCCGTTACAAAAGAAAATGTGCAATTGGCGCCCTTATTGCTAATAGCAATTTCTTCCAGGCAACCTCATATTGTAGAGTTTACGTAATAATATATTTCTATAATGCATAATTCCTGAGACACCCCAATTAGAGTTTGTGTTTGGCAACAACTTTTGTTCTTATAAGTTTATCCTCAGATTTTTATATGAGGATAACCTCAGATTTTTATCTTTTTTACTATCAGGGTTTTTATAATTTTATTAAATCCGCACTTTATGCGCACTACAAAATAAATGTAGCAGCCTTCAGTACATTATTGTCCTACGTAAAATAATGTCCATACTATTTAAAACAGCATATGGTTTTAAGCATTGTCTATCAAACAGCGCCACTACAAAGCAGAAAAATCGTAAGAATATTTAAATGTTGTTACGGGAAAAATTAAAATTGTGCAAAAAAAAAAAATTATAAGTCGTGGAACAAAAACTGTTGTAAATAATAAATTCTAACAGATATGTTTCAGGATTTGCGCAGTTTAGAAATAACCCTGTACCGCCTAATAATTTTTGAACTAAGATGAGTAGTTTTGGAGATTACCTCCTACATACAAACTGAAGAAAATTTACCTCTCTAAAATATTAATGTATGGAAAAGTTGTTCGCATTGACAAGTAGAACGCCCTATTTCGGATGTATACAAGAATTTGTTACACCCTGCATCTTGAGAAAATGCTAAGTCGATGAATAAAAAAAAACTATTCTTTCCCTTGTTGATGCATATCGGACGACAGACTGTTAAATATAATAGAATACATCTTTCAACACCATACTGCTACTGTTACTTACTACTAGTTTGAATTTGGATTCAGTTTCGAATCTAAGGTCGGAAATCACGAATATTTACAAATTTTTCATACAATTGAATTGTTAGTATTTCCATTTATCATAATGAAAACAACATTCCTCTTAAAATATTGCAATTTCAAAATCACATTGAAATCGTTCTTTGTTGTAGTTGTCTTTGGTGTTACTGATTAACGAATTAGAGATTACCTTTGTTGAAGATATATCGTTTCCTGTTGATGAAGTAGTAGGGTGAGAACACAACGGGTATGATGGGCACTTGAGCAGCAACAGCAATGTTGAAAGCCCCCTTCTTGAAGGGCAGGAGATTTGTGAAGTCCTTGTTCCGAGTGCCCTCAGGGAATAGCCATAGCTTTGTCTAGAATTTTGTAAAAAATTGGGTAAGTAGTGAAAGTTATAAGTAGGTACGACTTTGTTTGTATGAGTTCATTGTACTTTGCACAATTTGTTTTTTATTTAACATTTATTAGTCCACTGTAGATCTCTCAGATGACCACTCAAAATAACAATCTTTTCTACCTATACTATATACGAAGATAAAATCTAAATAGGCATTGTGAAATTGGCAATAGGCCATGAGTGTTAGATATATTTAAATACCTTTGTCTTGATCATAACATCAGATGTGATTTTGAGTTGCCTGTATGCATCCTTTGCATTACCACGGTCTATGAACACGACTCCGGCTAGGTAGGCAGACAGACCAAAAGGCCAAATATAGAATATTTCTTTTCTGGCCACAGCTGCTACTTTGTCTGCCACATGCCAGATGTTGAACATACCTGAAATTTTGGAAATATAGCAAATCAAATTAAAGAGTTTTATTCATTATATTGCAGAAATTGGGACTTGATAAAAGTCAAAAATTTAAAAGGTGTCTGTTTCAAGCAAGATCTAGTTACAGAGAAAAAATGGACAAAAATCTTTTGAAATAAATAATAATGAATAACTTCCACATAAAGCAATCACTTGTCCTGGTCCCAAATTGGGTTCCTCAGTTTCAATTCTTATCCTAAAACCTACAACTGGAGCATGCATGTTAAAAAGCATGCCCCCTCTCTTTCTGTTGTATTATGTAATAAATGAACAGACCCTAGTGAAATGATTTTACCTATTGACTGCTATTGTATTATGCCAGAAAGACTCACCCAGAATGTCAATAGAAGACTGATGATTAGAGACTATCACTGCTCCACGGTCTTCAGCTAAAACTTTGCCATTTCTTAGCACCCACTTCAATTCTATTATCTTGGTCACATGTTTGAGTATTTGAGCAGCAACTCTGGAACAGTGTATGTGCAGAATTTAAATCAAATAAAATTATTAAGTGTAGCTTGTGTGTGAGTCTATTTACAATACAATGCTACCACTAGAGACCGGATCATATGCATTTGCTGTTTGCATATGCATTTGTATATTTAGCTCTCTTTTAGCAGTAGTTGCATATTTTAGCAAAAGTTTTGAATTTATGCCTATTTACGCTCTATCTCGATCTCCTTCTGAAGCAATGAGGAAAATACGAAGAAAATTTGTCTTATGAATTCGTCGTTGCAACTTAACGACAAGTTTGTTTCAAAACATACTAAACAATAACCCAGGGTTTAAACCTTTATGTCATCATTCTGCACAGTCAGCTTAGTGGATGTAGAATGGTCCTTTTCCACTTCCAAAAACGTATTAAAAGATCATAGACACAATTTTTCTACAGGACATTTAGAACAGTACTTAGATATTATAAAATATATTTAAATAAAAATTACAATTTATTAGAAATGTATATATACATTTGTAATAAATTATAATTTTTATTTAAATATATTTTGTAATTGATATTTTCGCAAATACGATTGATAGTGTGTAATAATAGCTTTTAAAACTAAAACGCCTTTTTAAGGGTTCCGTACACCATAAAAAAAAACAGAACCCTTATAGAATCACTCGTGTGTCTGACTGTCCGTCCGTCTGTCACAGCGAATTTGCTCTGAATCTACTGGGCCAATTCAGGTTAAATTTGATCCTATGACCCAAACAAAGATATGCAAAGTAAATAAATATTTTTTAAAATAAGGGACTTTTTCGGATACAAATTAGGAAGCTCAAAAAAACGTTTTGCAAACCTTACTGAGTCATATATCAAATGAATCTCAAATATTTTTTTTTATTATTGTAAAATAAATAGTTTGGAAGACGAAAGTTGAACCGCCTGATCTCCAAAAGTACTGAGCCTAAAATTTGGAAAAAAAAAAAAATATAGTTCATTTCTTGTAGATTACAAGAAAACCTATAACAATTCTATCAATTTGAAAATAAAGTGGTAAAATCAATATAATATTTATTTTATTTTATTTAGGACACAAACAGACAAACAGGAAAAAATAAAAAGTATATGTAAACAAAAATAGACCTGGGGGTCCCTTAAGTAAACAAAATTATAATATTATAAGCATGCAAGCTTAACCAGTTTTGATTCTTAGTATCTGAGACTTAGTATTGGTTACAGTAAAATAAAAGTATAAGTATGAGCCATTTTAACTTAATTGTATCACTTAATATGATCACTTATGGAAAATAGACCACTAAAACAACACTAGATAGCACTAGTAGTAATTAGTTAACTCGCGTCTTGAATAAAAATATTTGGCTTTGGCATTGTACAGAATCCTCTCCATACGAGTTCAGCTTGCACTTGGCCAGTTTTTCTATTACTTCATGTTGCATATTTAGGCCCTTTTTATGGATTTTTGTGCAGAATGTAGCAATTTTTCATACATATTTTGGACTTTTTATGTTGCATGTAATCCGGTCTCTGGCTACAACCAATCACTTCTATCTATATGTATCTAACCATTCCATATATGGAGCCTACTGCAGGTGTAGGTTTCTTCCCTCCCACACCAACCCCCTTGGTCTCTTGTTAGTCTCATCTGTTGCTTACAAATAATATCGTTATCATCAATAGCTTTCTTTCTAGACAATTTGTTTTATTTTTTGTGACAGGGAAAAGGCCTATACCCAGCAGTGGGCAGAGGTGGGCTGATGATTTGTTTGTTTTAATTGTTTAAATTTGTTTTAATTGTTTAAATATGGCCTGAGTTTAGTCGGGCTAGGTTAGTTTAGGATTAAATTAAATATAAAATTCAGAACATAGCCATAACCAAGAGAAAACAAATTTTTCACACCACAAATTTCCAAAGTAGGCTCCAGGAATGTTAGGTCTAATTTATGAATGCATAATGGACCCAAATTATTGTGACTTGAGATGTTAGTCAATGAGTTAAGCAACTAAAAGCCAGCATATTAGTTCCCAACAGTTGAAAAATTATTATTTAAATAAAAGATACATTTAATAAGTCAATTGAATATTACATGGTTTATCTTTACACAGGTGTTTTTTTCAATTTATTTGCAGTTGTAATTCAAAATACTTGCATTGTTCTATGCCTTATAAAATACATGTACTTACAGTGAGTTCTTTACATTCTTGGGGTTGAAAACAAAAAAGGGTAACATGAAAAGAGCCGTCACCGAAGAAATAAAATAAAAAATAAGGAATTTGGCCTGAAACTTTACATAATTAGGTGTTTCTGAAAATAGCTGTTTCAGAAAATACGTCACTGATAATAGCAAAATCAAGTATATTATTTTGTCCCACATGGTTGGCACTGAACTTTCAAAGTTCCTTCGACAATATGGAATTAGTATTTAGTAATAATTATACAAGGCTTACAATTTAATGTTACTAACGAAAATACAACGACCGACAAGCGTGCTGTTTAGAAATAGTCTGTGGCACAGAGTACTGGTCTGTGGTTTTTGTTTGACATTGTTGAATGTTGTGTTGTTGTTGACAGCTAAAGTTGGCATAAGGAAGCGTTCGAAAAATAATATTCTTGGTGAATTGAATCTAAAACGATAATATTATTATCTAAATGGATTTATTTCGCCAGGTTTCAGCCAGCCAGCAATCTCAAATACCTAGTTGTGAAAAAAATTGTCTTAAAAATTACCTTTTACTTAGGTTCGAATAAACTTACGTTCACATAAGCAAACTTTCCAATGTGATTGAGCGTAGGAACGTGTAGTGTCATACAGCCCCTATATTACGCGCACCAAAACCTGAGCGATTCCAATCGTCTAACTGTCAAATTAGTATGGAATTTGACAGTTAAGCGATTGGAATCGCTCAGGATTTGGTGCGCATAATTGAGCCACAGATGATTGATCACTTGACATGCAAAATAGGTTGAGCAGAGTTTACTGCAAATTGAATATTTTGCATGTCGAGAAATAGCCGTGCTGCAGAAATCCGTCTCGCCACAAATACTAATTCACCCACCACAATAAATTCATCCACTCTTAGCTACTAATAGATCGATACGACGCGATGTGGTGCTTGGTGTAGGGTGTTCATAGCGCACTCAAGTGAGAGGTGCACAGAACATGAGAACAAGCTGGATAGTAATAATTAAAAGTTTAATTCATGTTGCAAACAAAAATATTATTATAGAGTAGGTATTTCAATTATTCGCTACAGCCAAAGTTTTGAGTACTAATTCTTACACGTAGGTACCGTTACAAAAATAAGTCATGATTCGTCTCCCCCGCTTGTTGCCTACACTATGTCACACTTTGTTGGCCCTCGTGTGAAGGAACGGACACGTCAAGTGATCACTTTACTGTACGAGTACCTAAGTATGTAACACACGTACCTACGGTACGCATGTTCGTACGTTACGCAGTTACTCGTACGTTTACGTAGGTATAAGATACACAAGTTAAAATTAATTTCGTTTCTAAAGTTTCTTCCAACCAGACGCCGCCTAAAGAGTGGTGAAAGCGGGGGAAGACAAATAAAGCGCAAGATTAAAATTATACGTAGGTATACCTAATGCTAAATAAGATCTACAAACAATGAAGTCTAGCTCATCCTGCTACCGATCCGATCGATTGTATTGAAATCTGGTACATCTGCTGCGGTTGACTGACTGATAGAAGTGACTGTAGCATCAAGTCCGCCGTATTGCCATTGTTCGTATTCATATAAGCGTATCTAATATATAAATGATATCGTGTCACAGTGTCACCAGTGTCACAGTGCTTTAGAGCAGTGTATTTTAATCTTTTTAAAGACGCAACCCCCTTTACAAGTAAAATATTCTAGCGCCCCCAGGCCTATTCGTCTATTCAAGTGTGAGTAATTTTAAAGATGATGTAGTTAGAACCTACAACAATACTCCTTGCTACAACTAAGTGTTTCGATATCCAAGACCATAATAAAGGGGAACCAGTCCCACTTTAATATTTCAGGGCTGCAACATAAAATGCCTGATCAAAAATAAAAGATGAGCAAACTAATTTGCGCGTCAGCGCGCCCAAAAAAATAAATTATCGATGGCATTTTGATTTATTTTTTTTTGAAAATAAATATCAGTCTTGTAGATGCGCGAGAGCAAAAATTCACTACAGTGACTTTTTCATTTAGTTTATTAAAAACTCTGCGGCCTCAAAAACTAAAGATCTGTCTTGAAAGCTAGCCAAAGAATTTATGGTGGCTAAATTGACGGAGGAGTTTTCAACTTATAAAAGATTTGTCTTATAAGCGCGCGTCAGCGTACCCCAAAATTTGCTTATTTGATAGTACCAAATATCATTCAGTTCTATAAAAATTCAGCGCCTTCCAACATAAAAGATCTCTCTTGTAAGTTAGCCAGAGAATTTACTAAATTTACGGTGGTATTTTCATAAAAACTCAGCGCATTCTACACTGGCCTGCAAAACTAAGTATCACACTTTTAAAATTGCAATAACTTTTTATATACACAAGATATAATTTAGAAATAAAAAGGACTGGAAAAAAAGTTTTATTTTGCAGTATTGTTTAAAAGAAAGCTGATAAAACTAATAAACGTTTTTTTTTATTTTAAATCTTTAACTTCTAGAGTTTAGAAAAAAATATAAAATGAAAAGTGTTATACTTACTTTTGCAGGTCACTATATTATAAAAGATATATAGTTAGATTAATAGAGGAGAACACCCGCGTGCCAAATATGTTTAGTTAGGGAGATATGAATACTTAAAAATCGCACTTTTTGTTCCTAGGGTAAGTGTACCAGTGAATGAACACACCCCAGTGAATGAACGAAACGTGGTTTTTTCTCCAAAATAAGGAAACAAGCCATTTCTACCACAAAAACGTTTATTTTTTTCATAGGCAACACTATTTCGAAACTCTCAATACTTAATTCAGGTGCCGTGAACTCCTCAGTTACGAAATATCGACGACGAAAAGTTAGCGTGGGTGAAGAAAAAACTTTTATATGAGAAAGAATTTAGGAATTGGGTAAGACATTGCTTTTCTTATCGAATGATTTGAGTGATATTTTAAGGTTTTGCTTAGGTTTTTGGTAATATATAGGTTATAGACAAATCAATGCTTGCATTTTGAGACAAATGTATCCATTTTTGTGAGTAAATTTTAAATAAAATAGGGTTTCATGCATTGGTTCAAGAGATTGCCAAAATCCTAGTAAATGAACGGCCGTTCATTCACTGGGACATTGGCTATTTTAAAGATTTGTCAATTATATAACTTCGGCTAATTGTATTAAAATATTTTTTTGCTAAATATGTTCCAAAAACGATTTCCGATCTTTTGGCTAGTATTGGAACATAGTTGTTCATTTATTGGTCTTAAAAATCCAGTGAATGGACTATGAAAAAAAGACTGTTCATTTATTGGTGTTTTAACTTTTATTAGATCATTGAATGAACGTTAAAATTGTTTCTCACATATTTACTAAATTTACAGTTGCATTGTTTTAGGCTATCATAATGGACCCCATCAAAAAAACGTATAGCAGATTTCGGTACACCCAAGAGACACTGGAAAAAGTACTTATTGCTATCATCAGAGGTGAAACCATTATTAACAAAGCGAGTAAAGCTTATAACATTCCATGCACCCAGAGGAGGTCTTTGATACAGTTAAATATTACTTAGACATAAACCAAAGAAAATCTAAATTTACTGATAATAGACCTGGCAAAAAGTGGCTGTTATTGTTTTTAAGGAGACATCAAGATGTAACAAAAAGAAATGCCGAACTAATATCAAAAGCAAGAGCTGCTGTTACTGAAGAAAGCACAAGGAAGTGGTTTATGGAGTTGGACGAATTTTTGTTGCTGATGAAAACTTGCAGGATATAAAAGAATATCCTAGCCATATTTTCAACACTGATGAAACTGGCATCATGACATGCCCGAAAACATACTTGGACCAAAATATTTCAAAAATGCTTATGAGATCGCAAATGGAAAGGAAAAGGAGTGCATAACAGTATTGTGCACATATGCAGCAACTGGAGCGGATGTGCCACCTTTTATAGTATATGCGTACAAGAGGATGCCATCAGCAGTGGTTCAAAATTTTCCAGATTCTTGGCATATTGGTTGTTCAGATAGTGGCTGGATAGTGTCTGCGACATTTTATCTGTTTTACGAGTGGCTGGTACAAAACAACACCAAATTTTCTGTGTTGCTCTTTCTTGATGGGCACAAATCTCATATAAATGAGAAAACATTTGAGTTTTGCTCTGAAAGAAAGATATATTTATGCTGCAAAATTTGCTGGAACGTTCAAGAAAGCTTATGACAGAGCAATACGTTCAAGAAAGCTTATGATAGAACAAACTGCAGCCCTGGTTGCGGATAGCTTATCCGGAACTTTATCTGCAGATTGTGAAACAGACCCTAAATATAATAATTCTTTGCAGTCACTTGATAATAAATAATGTTTCGGTAACTTATATAACAACTATAAATTTTTTTATTAAATAAATCTCTTTAAATAAGTACTACTTTTATTGTTGCTCTTATATATATTTGTTACAAAACTTTGTAATAAATTGAGTATCGCAGTTACGCCATGGGTCCGATGCGGTTTTCCATTTTTAGATTTTTAAACATTTTTAGACTGAAACTTTCAGACTAAATAATTAGGTATGTTAATAATTTAAGTGAAGAATTATGATGCTCTGTGAGTTAACTGCTGAAGACTGAAAGTTTAAACTCAGTAATTGTGAAGTCTGGTTACCTTAAGTTACTTAGTTTTTCAAGCAAAGAATAAGTCTTTCAAATCATTTATTAATAATACATGTTGACTCAATGAAACAAAAAAAAGGTTTTTAAAAAATCTCTTTGAAATAATTGTTGTTTTTAATGTTCCAAGACATTTTGATATTGAAATTTTCAGATTTAATAATTATTTTAATAATTAAGTCAAGAATTATGATGCTCTGTCAGGTAATTGTTAAAAAATTAAAGTTTTAACATAATAATTTTGAAGTCTGATTACTATAAGTTACTTATAGTTGATGCGTAGTGATGGAAAGCGTCCGGACGGTCTCACTTTGATACCGTGGGAGAGGGGTCGGTGTCTGCTTTGGGATGCCACCTGCGTGTGCACTTTCGCACCTTCACACGTGGGTTCTACGGCTGCCGTACCTGGGTCAGCTGCTGAAGCTGCAGCTAGACTCAAGTGTGCAAAATATAGCCAGCTGATGAGCAGCTATCTGTTTGTGCCACTCGCCGTAGAAACCACTGGAGTTTGGGGTGCCCAGGAGAAAGTTTTTGTCAAGGAGATAGGGCATCGTCTCAGGAACCGTGGCTTTGACTACCGCTCAGGGGCATTTCTGATGCAAAGGATATCCCTCGCTGTGCAGCGCGGTAACGCTGCCAGTGTTATGGGTACCTTTGGGTCGGACATGTCTCGGGGCGGTTTATTTAATTGACTGTACTTGTGTGAGTGTGTGTTTTTTTTTTATTGACATTATATTGTATTTTAAAGTGACATTTTATTGGTTTGGAAATACCTTTTTTAACATTTAATTGAATTATTTTTATTTGACATAATAGAATTGTATGTGACATTGTATAATAAAATGTTTCTACAAATGAGTTAAGAGTCATTAACCATTAGATAGTGATCAATGATGTGGTTTGTGCTGGCAAAATCAGCTTTGATGCTACATGAAAGAAATGCTACGTAATGGTGATACAATGACAATGAAAAATTACTTATTATCTAATGACAAGCCCCGTACAATTGACTAAGCAATGGGCATGAATGATCGTGTTAGTACTTACATGATATTATTAGGGAAGAGTGAGTGTTTGCAGTCACTTATTAATTTTAAATTAATTGGTGACTAAACTGTAACAATTAAAAATGTTTCAAAATTGTTAAATGTGTTATGACATATGTTTTTAAAACTTTAATAAACATTTTATTTGTGTTCATTTACTGGGTTTTAGAGCGTTCATTTACTGGAAAATGCCGTTCATTCACTGGTGTTTTAGGGTATTTTCGGATATTTTTCCCCATATCTTGATAACTGTGCTAAATACAACTCTAAAATCTTGTTTTAATAAATCCAGAATAGTTAATGGTGACCTTGATATACTTCAGAATGACAGAGTACTATAAATCTATTTTTTATTAAGTTTCAAAGTTGAAAATTTTCTTAAGGGTTCATTTACTGGTACACTTACCCTATATAATAGAAAAAATTTATTTGTCAAATTTTAGCATATAGGAAAGTTGGTAAATTTATTTGTGTTCCTAAAGTACATACAAAACCTCATTATTAGGTGCAAATAGAAACTTTGTACTATCTCCAGAATTCCGGTAATTTAGATCTTAAGTTTTTAGGGTTCCGTACCTCGAAAGGAAAAAACGGAATCCTTATAGGATCGCTTTGTTGTTCCGTTCGTCCGTCCATCCGTCTGTTTGGCAAGACCTTTTATCTCGGGAACGCGTGGAGGTATCAAGTTGAAATTAAAACTGTATACTCAAATCTACAGTTCCTTGAAGTTGTGCCACAAAAACATATATTTCGACACTCAGGGGAATCAAGACTTATAGGGTATGTATTTAGGAGGTACATTTTCAATATTTTCGATCGTGTTTTGAGTTTCTTCAATTGAACTTCGAGTTTATAAAAAACCTCGCAAAACTTTGTCAATTCTTTTTTAGGAATTTACAACAACAAAGAGTGAATTATTTTCTCTGTGCAACAAAGCTATTCTGACACAACCACAGACAATACAAGAATGAATGAAATGCGTCATATGACATTAAAAAAAAACAGCGTTTTGTCTCGAACTTTTTATCTATACTAATAATAAATCTGTAAGGGTCGGTCATGGAGTAAGTTAGTTTGTTTTCAGAGATATTGTGTTTATAGGCTCAATATATGATACTGAAACAAATTTCACGATTTTTAGAATTTTTTTCTGTATGTGTGTATGTATGTATGTATGTTCCTCCATAACTCTTAAACCAATTATCCGAATTTGATGAAATTTGGTATAAAAACATATAGACATCTGGGACACAGGATAGGTTATTTAAATTCTAGCTCCAGTTATGATAAGACGTGGCCCCCATACAAATGCTGCTTCGTAAAAATCGAAATGTACGCGAACGGAGTCGCGGGCACAGCTAGTAAATTATAAACGGAGAAGCATTACCTACTTCATTTTTAGGGTTCTGTAGGTACTCAAAGGGTAATAGGGTCCCTTTAATAGACTCCGCTGTCCGTCCGTCTGTCACCAGGCTGTATACCATGAACCGTGATAGTTAGACAGTTGAAATTTTCTCAGATGATGTATTTTTGTTGCCACTATAACAACAAATACTAAAAACAATATAAAATAAATATTTAAGGGGGGCTCCCATATAACAAACGTGTTTTTTTTTGGCCGTTTTTTGCTTGATATTAATAACGGCAACAGTTAGACGCTTGAAATATTCAAATAATGTATAGATAATGGTTCGGAACCCTTCGTGCGCGAGTCCGACTCGCACTTGGCCGGTGTTTTTTTTTAATAAGACCGACATAATAATATTTATTTCTTAATAATATAAATATCTTTGAGATACTACAAATAATGATAAAAGCTTCATCATACATTATAAGGCGGCATTCGCAACTTGTGACGTCATATACCCGATTTGTATGGAGAGGTTTTGTATCAAGTTAAGACTTCCTTTTCGACAGGTTAAAATAGAAAAAGGCTAATCCTTTTAATAACTTTTCTGGTCAATAATTTTCACTGCAAAATCTTTTTAAAAAAATGGCCTGCCGAATGAAATCAATATGTTTTTGTCAACTTGGTTGATTGAGCACTCACTTAGAGTTTCTTACATTTCCTGGCCTGATTAAAAAGAAGGGCCACAGCAAAGCAGCGACCAGCGATGAGACGAAGTAAAACACGTAGAACTTGAAGTTAAATTTGATGTAGTTTGGTTCACTCTGTGACAACTTCTTGACTAAGTTAATCAGAACACAGATCACCAAGAGCAACAGAACTTTATCCCACATTTCCGCGGCGGCGCGACACGATTACTGTTGAGCACACACAACTATTTTGTGGTTGGTTTGTTTTATTGACTAGCGTAATCTCGTTTTATCAATAAACATAGGGTTCCGCATCGGTGACATTGAAACAATTACATTCTCAATGGAATATGACTTTCCGTTTTCAATTGCAATCACATCAATAACAGTCACTTCACTGCCAAGCTAGGTAACTAGGTGCAACTCCGCACGCACGCCGTCGCCGCCGCTGGAGGTTTTAGTTTGGTCCCGCCGCCGCCGCCGCCGATTTTTCCGGCGTCAAAACGGCGTGACTTTTATCAGTATTATATAAGTTGTTATCGAAATAACGTAAATAGAAAGCTTCAGGTTTAAAATTCTGTGAAAGGAAATAAGTATTTCGAAATTTTATTATTTCACTTATTATTCTAAGGTCATTGTCACGGTATCGCCGTCGTCGGACTACGATGAGGAGGACATCACCACGCTCTTCAAATCTAGAGTTACGGTTGGACACGCCGCGCCGTTTACTCCGCCGCCGCCGACAGATTTTTGGCCTAAGCCCCGGGCGCCCAAGTAAATCGCATCGGTGCCCGTGTCTAATATCTACATAGGGACGATAAAAAACATAAATACAAAAATATAGTTTTGTATTTGTAGATTCGGAGTAGGTACATGGTTCCATTCCATTCCTAGAATTAAATGCATGAACAGCCTATTGTCCCAAGGACACACGCCTGAGAAGGCGAGAGATCGGAGGTAGAGCAGTACCTACGGGCTTAATTTTATTACCTCGCAAACCCGCCGCGAATTGGCGATAAACCTCAGTCATTCAGGTTTCCTCACGAAGTTTTCCTTTAGCGGGTGGTGTTGCTACTAAAAATACAAACTCACAAATGTACGAAACTAGTGCTTACAATGATAAATTAAGCGTTCTATAGATTAACAAGTCTATTTTTATTTTCTTTGGTAATTTATTTCTTATTTGTCATTTTTATGAAGCAACGTAGCGATCGGTGATGGCAGTGATCAGCCTATGGGATAATTCAACGTACGGAACCTCCAACAGATTAATTTAACGATGACCTTCGCTCAAATATATCTTCAAGTCCTTTAGACTTCACACACGGTAGTTACCTATAATGTAAAGATGTATACTATAGCATGATACATCTCATTACATATTTCCATAGAAATCTTTAGGAGATCACACACGACAGCTATAATGTATATTTTTTCATCTTCGTATCTTAAGATACAGAGCGATACGAAAATACATTTATACATTAGCAGCTGGAAGGTAAGACGTAAGTATATCAATAGAGTAAAGGGAAAGATACATTACATTACCTGCTGTGTGTGTGATACTTTAATATAATTTAAGGATGTAGCATCCCGGGATGTAATGTACATTAATATACATTATAGTTGCCGTGTGTGAAGCGCTTAATTCGTCAGACAATTTTTAGTTAAGTATTTACAATCAAACGCTATCGATTTTTGCCAGATAATGATACTAAACAGCTCCTCCAACGTGGTCCCTAAATCGAGGCCGATAGTGGGCAATGTAGTAGCGCCATCTTCCTTTATGCGGCAAGTAAGAGCGAAATGACACAACGTTTTATCGCGTTGTCGCGCTCGATACAGTGGTCGTGCCCTCTAGGCTGGGACAGCAACAAAAACCTAACCCTTAAGGCTATAGTTACGTGCACTCTAATCAGTTACGATAAGGATGACTTTGCAATAAAAAGGTAAAGGGTGTCCTGCTGACTACTGTACGTGTCAACTATCGTGAACGTACCAATGCACTAGACGCCGCTAGACGGCCATGTTAGTGTTCAGCTGGATATTGCCAAGCTAGATATACCTACCTACGTACTTGGCTTGGCATTGCCATGAAGTCGTTGCTTATTTTGGGAACGGGTTTCCTAACGATATCCTACAATTTATAACTTGCTTTAATTTAATTTTGTAATTTCACTCGTTATGTCTCTGAATTTAGTAAGAATTTATTTTATGTTATTAATTTTACATTATGAAAAACCGGCCAAGGACTCACGTACGAAGGGTTCCGTACCATTATCTATACAATATTAGACACAAAAATCAAGAAAAAACGGTAATTTTAGTGTGTTCTGAACTACAATGTCACTATAAGTGAAAACCTTTTAATGACTCTCTGTTACTATAATGTACAGTGTACCTTTTATCATGTTATCTCTAGTCGATGGCTTTCCTAAAACCCAATAAATAAAATAAATGAAATAATTATTTTATTTTAATTTAATTATTTATTTTTGAAGCGAATATAGAACTTAATATTCTGTGAATATTTCAAGCGTCTGTCTGTTGCCGGCACAGGTGTGTGTGTGTGTGTGTGTGTGTGTGTGTGTGTGTGTGTGTGTGTGTGTGTGTGCGTGCGTGCGTGCGTGCGTGTGTGTGTGTGTTTGTGAATAAGATTGAAGAGAATGAGTAGAATTCAAGTTTTACATTTAATAGTTTTTATAACAACTGTTTCTAAGTTTCTTCAATACATCGCACCTTCGGTAGTACAAGGGTACTACCAAAGGTGCGACATGACATTTTTGTTAAGCTCGGTGTCAACCTTCTGAAATGGTCTCAAACTTAACATTTTAGTCAGGATCGTTCTACGCAGTCCCGAACTGTTTTGCCTCATAAAAAATCTAATATGGGGGAGTGTGTAAAAGTTTTATGTGTTGACCAGCAATAAAGCGAACGTCATCGTAAGCACACTTATTGTGGATTTTGGAACATCCACATAGAATTATCCCAGTTTGAGATCCAATTACCCTTTTTTGTGTTTTTTTAGTTTACAACGTGCGAGATTAGACATTGACGGTCTTATTTATAAATATACACGATTCCTTAAAATACTATTCTGAGGCAGTTTAAATACTCTGTGGTAAAGAGAAAAACGTAACCACAGATTAAATAATCTGCCTCTGAGGAGCGTTTTAGAGTAATCGTGTTCTTATAAATAAGACCCTGAAGCTTTCATGAGGAAACCATCTATTTTATTTAGAGCTGTTTATGCTCACCGGTCGGATTGTTGATTACTTTTTATGCCAGTTTTTTAATGAGACCCCCCCATAAAGAGACCCAAAAAAAGCGGTCATTTCATTCATTCAATCCATTTTCCATTCGAAATCGAGAAAATTTACCAGCTATTCCATACTAAAGTGACACGACGTGAAACCATAAAGTATAACAGCTGATTCGCCAATTCGAAGACACCCTGCCTGTATAATCTAAAAGTAACGCATACCTACGTTTTATTAAAAACGCATCAGAAATGTTGCCACGGGCGTGCAGTAGGTAAATATCAATACCAATTAATGTTCGAAATTCATTACTTTTCTTGATTAATTCATTCACTTTGCAGTCAGAAAGGTTTGAGTGGCAATGGAGAGATATATTCCAATATGTTTAATTTTGTGCTCGTATTTGTCGTGTCGATGTTTTTCTGGACCAACCACCGCAGTGGTAGGTTATAGAGACTTTGTACACGGATACCTCTCCCCGAAGGGTAAAGAAATATTCCTTCCTTTAGTTGAAACAGGTGAGTAGTTATTCCTTCAAAGACCAGCCTAACTGTCACCTGATGAAGCTTTATATTTTTGTTGCGAAGTCGCATCACATCAACCTTTGCATACGTAGACTCAATTAGTTACGTTAAGGACAACTTTGCAACTAAAATGTAAAGGTGGACCTGCGGGCGACACTGTAGGTAGCAGCACCAAAGTGCATTCAAGCATTTAAGTGTTAACGGTGTTATTTATAAAAACAGGATTCCTTAAAACGTTCGTCAAATGTCCAAAAGTTTTCCCTTAACTTAGATTACGTACACTGCATTTGAGGAGCTACCCTAATAATAAACTAATAACACTGTAAGAGTTCTCTCCAGATTCAATAACTAGATTGTTTATTTTACTGATTTCGAAGTATAGTAGGTACTTATAAAATTTTTTGCAAGTCTTCGAGATTTTAAGAGTTTAGTTTGAAATATGCCTTGGTTTAAAATTTTGAAAATATGCTGTAATGTTTGTAAAAATGCAGAGAGTATGTGGGTTTCGGGAGGGGCGTACCAAATGATCAGTCGGTATGTTACCTACCACTGTTTCATTACCTAGCTAAAAGTTACTTTAACTTCTTCCACAGTTTATTACAGAGAAGTTCATTCTATAGGGTGTCCCACGGCTATGCTACATCACAGAGGAAAGCTACACCTACAATTTATTCAAAGAAAACTTTGTGTCTTTTTTAAATGTTCGAAAACTTCATTTACTGATTTTTTTTAATTTCGTGCCTGAACTGGGAATTAAACTCACCAAAAGTGGAAGAAAATACGAAACTCTCTGCAGACTTAATGAATTTATGCGTACGTTGGACCACTATACAAACAAGTTTCAGTTATCAGAAGTAACGCCGTTTGTTGGAGAACTTGTAATAAGATTTGTATCGGGAAATGCCAAACTTACCTTTGGAGTTCTCCATTTGTGCAACTCACTAACCTCCGTGGGTACCTACTTATAGTTTTGCTGTTGAACTTTGTTATATAGGGTATTAAGAAACTAATGCTCTATTCAAAAGTTATATATACAGGACCCCAATACAAACTATGCTTCATCCAAAACATTTTGCTGGGTCACCAATATTTTTTGGGTTATATTAATATCGAAAATGCTAGCACGCAATGGACGCGTTACTTTTACTTAGTATCAATATCTAGCGGTGCTAAGCTTAATATTTCGTCTATATTGCCAGTTGGATCTGGTGGTACTTGGAGTAAAACGCTACATAGTAGTTATTTTTTAAGATGAAAAGGTCTGCTGTTCTTTTTCATTTATCTATGGGATGTTATTTCACAAAATAATATTACGGATAACGTGAAACATAATCGCTGACTAAGCGTAGATTTTTGTAAATGACTTTTTTTTACACAGAACCTCTATGCAGTGCCAAAAAAGGATTCTGCATTCGAAGAAAAAACTGTATCGGAAAAAAGATGCTCTACGTCTCCCGAGGGTGCACTTACCGGGACTACGTTTGCTGCTATGATGACGAACATGAATCTGTTGTATTTCCGGATGAAATTTTACCTGAAAGCACCACCAAAATCAAGAAACCGTAGACACCGTGCTAAGTAAATCTAGATGGTATTGGTCGGTCCCGATATCTCTATCCATATGTCAGCGAAATTTATTACCTAGCACTGATTAATATTGGTTACAACTATCTTAAGTAATTAGTACACAGACGTAATAGAAGTATTTAATTTTACACTATTTTTCAATAGTCAGATAAAACTTAACTGGAGAGTAAATTGCATGCTGTTACTGTCTAAACTAAACCATAGGACAAGACAGTGACAACATCAGTTTTATTTTCCAGTTAAGTTGATCTGACTATTGAAAAATCCGGTCAAGTATTGAAACTGACATGAACGTCGATACTGTATGATATGGATCATGGCATGACGTCACTGTAAATAAAGTTAATATAAAAATAATGGAATATTTCCTTTGTGTCTATACTATTTTGTATAGAAGTATATGAAAAAGCGCCAAGACAGAGAAAGGAACAGCAACTTTCTCTAAAAAAAAAATTATTAATAAAAGGAAAAATGAACACAAAACTTTCAAATACAAAAAAAGTATTTGTAATGTACTACAAATTTATTTATGTATTATTTATTTATTTACTCTTTCTAGAGTAAGAGTTGTTGTAAAAGGCAAATACTAGTACCTACTAGTATTACTAACATGTCTCCGAATTACACATTTTTGAGGTAACCCTGTATAATCTCTTCAGATGATAGCTTAAGGGACAATTAATGGAACTGAACAAGTCGTTAAAAGTTCAATGAGAAAAGTTTTTCCTATCAGAGTTGTTTGCAATAGACGTGCAATATTATTTGCCCTTTCTATTCATTCCGAGAGGGTGCACAGAGATCAGATGCAGTGATAACTAAACTTTGACGGCCTCCTAGGAAAAGGTCTCCATTCTATCGAGAAAGTAGTCGTAAGCCGTAACCAGAGCAAACAACCAACCCCCGGATAATATTTATGGGCTTGTTTTGACAGCGAGCCCTATTCGTGTTATTTTTCCGCGAGCCTTAATCTCGAGTTTCCCTTGCATTTTTCTGAGTAGGTACCTACATACAAGTCAGGAAATTAAAAAAGAATAATGACAAATGCCGGACATTAAAGAAGTCCGGCCCGGACACTTTAGCCTCAAAAATAAATAAACAAGTAAATCGCGCAGCGCACGTCTCAGGGCGCACGTGTGGAATGTGGGGACCAATGCGATTTTAATGCTACTTTTCGATGTAAGAAAAAAATCCCGACAAACTCCAGAAGGAAGACAGAAAGTCCGGGCATGTCGGGATAAAGTCGGATGAATAGTAACCATATTTCTAAGGGCGCAGCTAACAAGTACATCTGGTCAATATTTACATTTTTGTTGCAGTAGGTAAGTCACCCTTAACGTAACTGAGTAGAGTGCACACGTGTAAAGGTTGGTGTGCAGTCGACTGTATTTAGTAATTAAACTTCTCAGCGCGACCAGGGCCGCGTTTCATAAAACTACAATTCGTAGTTTATTATGACAATTCTATGTACAATAGGTAGCCGAGTCTTACTACATATTAATCTGTAGATTTATCGACTTAGCAATGTAATTGTAATAGTAAATAATCAATTGTAGTCCTATGAACCAGGCTCCATATTGCCTGTGTGCGTGTCATCCTGCTACACGTTGTATCATGGTCAAAGGTAACATTCCGTTGGATGGTTTCACATTGGAAGATAGCCGTAACGACAAGACTTCTAGCTTCATACAGTTACTACGGTCATGGCCGGTTTTCTATGAAAGAAAAATGTCCGACTGCCGCGACCGTGTCACGTTGCCTTCATCAGCTCTGCATAAAGTCCATAGAGAGCGATGAACCGGGAGGCGAGTCTCTAAAATGCTTACCTAGTTATTCAAAATCTGCAATGGTTGTTTATTGACACTTTTGGTATTCTAGTAACCAATCGCATTCCAATGGCATAACCCGTGCAACTTACCTCGGTGCCTGGCGCGACTTCATCTTCATCGCAAAAGATGCCTATTTAATTTACGCGTTTATACGAATGACATTGCACTGCTATTGGCAAGTACACTACCAAATAGAGGCAAATAACAACTAGTGTTGGGTGTACTTATATAATTCTATTGAACAAATATATGAATACCTTACCTAATATAATTATGTTACTTATCTGCTTATTTTGTCGGTATAATACATGTCTTTCTTAATCTTCTTCATGAAACTCTAGGGTCTCGGTTGCTGCTGCCGGGTCGCATCTGCCAAGATCGGAAGGTTATTGTGTTCTATAAGAACAAAATACTAATAAAATAATGGCGGTGCCATAGAGGGTGTGTCTGCCTGCGACGCTAGTGTCGTAAGTTCGAATCGCACCCAAACAACCGGATTTTATTTCTTTTAGATGTGTGTTGTTCGCGAATGAGTGCTTCAAACGAAGAACTTCACTTCCTAAAACAACACAACATTCACTAAATATCTCCTTCGCCTTAATTAGTTCACATAAGAGTCCCTAGGTACTTCATATATATAAAAGACGAGCTCGTACCACGAATGAAATTGCATTATGAACGAACATTCTTTAAAGCTTGGGACTTCTTCACTGTCGCCGTAGGTACATCGTTCACTTATTCGAAGTGACAAAGAGCGTAATTAAAATTATAAACGTCATTAACTTTAGGACTATATTTGTTAGTTAATTATTTAACAACTCATTTATTCACTGTCATTCGTGAACTAAGCGAGTCGAAAGATACGACAGATGGAACGAAACGTGAGCCAACGAGCTGCTGAACGATAGACAAAGAACTACTTAAAAGAGCTACCTACGAACTTCTTCTTTGATGAAAATTAACTATATAATTATTATGTTTAATGAAGCGTTTGGCACACGTGTAATTTATTTTCTAAAAAAACTAAGTAGTATTGATCGAGGCTGCCGCGCCGTAGCGTAAGCTGCACTTTCGTACCGCCACAAAAAATATAGAGAGTGTACTATCTATTTGTATTCTTATCTATGCGAAGAGCTCCCTAGAAATCCTTTTCTAGCGCACAATTACGTTGACAATGAGGTTAGGTATCTGTGCGGTATAAAGAACTTTCTGTCAAAGGAAAACGCCTACACTACACTGCAGTGTTTGCCACGTTTTCCACTAGTGCAAAGAAATGTAACCAGATAGGGAGTATTGTTTAAGCTTTATCAGCAAGACTGGTTCTAAATTATCCATGAATGCATTGTGTAGGTTTTTAAGTGCTGAAATGGTATAAAAGTTTACAGGGCGCCCACGTACGTTCGGAAGGCACAACTTTTTACGTCAACATGTATAAAACAGATTCAAATTCCAGCAAATGTTGCCACAAAGGCTGTGTGTTCTCAGCACGGGCACGCCGAGGGAGATAACTCAAAAGTTATAAAGTTGTCGTACAAATCAGACGCTCTAACACATGGTAATTTTACCCTTTGTTAGGCGGAAAGCTCTGCAATATAAACTAGGTCGTTTGTAGCGTTGTTTGTCGCGACCGACTATGTAGTGCAGTGTCGTTATGAAACGTCCAGCGATGAAAAACAGTTTTGATTTTATTTGAAAGGCCATGTTAACATATAAATAGTGATGTGGTGGTAGCGCAGCGGTGTAGAACGCCAGCCTCATATACGCCTTATAATGTTCGAACCATCGATCGAGTTATTTCATAAAATAATGTTTTTTGTCTACATTATCATTAGGAAACGTTTGCAATTCATTGGAAATATACATCGAATGATTAAGTTTTTTTAATTATTAGAGCAACTTGATTTCTCTTATTCTTTGAGACTCCAAAAAAATATGGTGAGTCTTGTGAGATTTTCTATGTCCTCTATGGTATGAACACAATCTCGCCCCAATCTCTAATGAGGTGTGGTCCCCATTGGCGAGAGTGTCACAACCAAAGTTGAAAGTGAGAAAGAAAGAAAAAGAACGAAAGACATTTACTTGCACATACGTATCTGACTCATTCGGCAGAATTTACCTCCATTCTTACGCAAGCTAAAAAATATTTGTGTTTATTATTAGTACACGCATTTACTTAAGTAGGTACTTATTTTCAATGTTCGCTGCAAATTAGTAATTTAACATAAACTTTTCCGAAAAACAATGTCAACAAAAAAATATTTGCTAACGAAGTAGCCAAAGTTCATGAATGATCTTAGTACATTAACATATTACATCGAGATTTTTAGGCTAACTTCACCGTTCTAACAATAACTAATTGTTGGCTTGCCTTCTAGACGTGTGAAAAGTTTTATTAATTCAAATAATTAACTATTGTTTAATAGATTTATTTTGCATTCACATCATCACGGCGGGTGGCAAACTTTGGCCTTCGTCTACCCTTCCGGGATTCAAACGTGAGTATATTATGAATGTGTGAGTATGTGTTTATAAAAAAACGATTCCCTAAAATTACCCTATAAACGCAGTATAGTCTCTACCACAGACTAGAGGGTTTATGGAATGTTTTAAAAAAATGTGATTTTATAAATAATGTTTATTGACAAGACAGACAAACGGACAGACAGACGGACGGACAATACACAAGTATATTTACTGGGGACGGACATAGCGAAACTATAAGAGTCCTTTGTTGACTACGATACCCTAAAAAACAATTTATATTTTGTGCGTGAAGAGGAATGCCGATGACGCTTCATTTCAATAGATAGGTAAATAATATGATCGAAAGTTTTGAAATGTTCTTCTTTATCACTGGAGTTGGCAGTCGGCTCTTTACAACGCACTCTGTTCAGTGCAACTCTGACCAACTCTTCCGCGGTCTTAAAACCGGTCCACTCCTGACATCCTTCTTTCCCCGGCCTTCTCTTTCCTTTCACCTTGCCCATCGTATTGGTCTCCAGCAACAGAAGAAAATGACTTTTGGAAGCTATCATTTGCATTCTCTCAATAACCCGGCTACACTGGTGCCGCTTTCATCTTTTTCGTTTGGTAAGTTTACATATAAACCCACCAACTTTATTTGACCGTCGTCCCAGCAAGGATGATATTATAGTAGATTATGCATTAAGGGGATAAAGCAGTGTATTATGTGTCGGGCGATATTTTGAACCCCAAGGACGAGGGATCCTAGGGTTAACTCACGAGCGAAGCGAGGGAGTTACAGAGTTAACTCCTAGAAGCTAGAAACCCGAGGCCGAAGGGTTCAAAAACGCCCGAGACAAATACACTGCTTTATCCCCAAAATGCATACTCTACTTTATATAAACACTGCGAGGCAATAAAACATAATACAATTAAAAAGAAAAAGTTTTCATTCTAATTTTGAATAAATTCTTGTTGGTGTAGGGCTCTATGAAAAGTTTATATTCTAATTTTGACGTTTGGTCATGGATTGCAAGGAGCTCGTATATTCAATGTTGATTGCATTCCAAATTCAAATGTCATAATTCCCTAGGGGATTATGAAATTCAGTACATTTATAATGACCCGGCTTGACCATAGGACACAAATGACTTGCTTTAAGTTGAGTTTGCATGACACATAATATGCCATTGACGAGCAGGTGTTATATAAATATTATTATTACACGCGTGTGGTACGAAGAGAAGAGGAAAATTTAAGTAATTTGAGGCTAATTGCAATCTGAGCAGTGGCTTCGACACGTCCCACCCTCTAGCTAGTTTATTAGTTTACGGCCGGCGGGCAACATGTCTGAATATTACATTACTTGCCGAGGACACACCATGTCGATTTGTAGCTCGATCTACGCCTCCCACAGTCTAGCGTGTTGAGATCGCTCCTTAAGTAATTCGATTACCATGTTGTAGGTCCAAAACGTCAGAGGTAGGTACAAATGCATAGCCGGTCAAGATGCCTTAATACAATGTCACGGCTCTAAAAATGTGGTGCGGTGGTAATGATGATTTCGGTTGACTTGTTATAAATGTCAAATATGTCGGCATAATACGACTAATGAATGTTGAGGAAGCGAAAGTGATCTGTCTGGATCGTGGCAAGTGGCAGTCCCTGGTCTCTGCCTACCCCTCTGGGATACAGTCGTGAGTTTATGTATGTATGTAATATGGCAGGCGTTTTGTCTGCTATTACTGCAGTTATAACTTTTTTCTATACTTTTTTCAGATTATATGAAGTTCTCATGAGCAAGCGCAGACAAAAGTCGAGAACACGCTTGCCATGTAAGGGGTCAGAAATTTTAATGGTTGCTCTAACCATTAGAATTTTTTGTAAGAAAATGAAAATGTAATAATATTATGAGAGGATTCCTTGTGTGATACTCAATGAATACAAAACAATTAGGACACGTACCGTTACCTACAAAGGGAAATTGAAAACTCATCTCATCATAATCTAGACGTGTAGAGAAACTATGCCCATAGTAGCGATACCTTCATATCAAAACTTCTTAGACCAGGAAATCTATTCATATAAATCTACTGATGCTGACCGATATTTCTTTTTCATTCCACTGGTCTTCTACTTACAAACGTGTACTCTTCAATTCTTTGAGACGTCAGTGGAATTATGAAATTACGTAACTGTGATCTGTTAGAACAACAAAAGACGTATTTATTATGCCACAAGTTAGGAGGCAATTTATATCTAAGGGCTTATGTCACATAATATGTCAACTCGAGTATCCGGACTCGACAAGCCAATCTCTCGGAAGCTTGCACTTCGCACATAGAGATCAATCTTGTATCCGTCCGGATCCATGAATCCTCCAAATAGACAACCACCGTGTATAGTTTTTATCAACAATCTAAAAATGTAGAACTTGCAAGAAATATATTTTAATCTCACTGGAGAGGCCATGTAAAAAGATAAAATAAGCGTGATAAAGATTTTTCTTTACAACTTTTCTTAATATAAACAGTTGAAAAGTAATTCTAGTCACGTGATACAAAAACACCCCATACAAATCGAGCAAGTGGCGCTTTTTAAATAATGTTAATAGTTATCTCATTAAATAACGTTTTTATGTGTCTATACCGTTCTTCGAAAACGTTTAGAATCCAATGACAAATGTAAATCTAATAAGTTTGTTAAATTATTAGAGTAGTCTGAGTTTTTGAATATTTAGATCTATGTATAAAACAAAACGTATTTGTCGTTTTTTTAATATTTTTCTTACGTCCTGTATTATTAACTTAAGTCCGGATTCACTTAGCAAAACTTATGTCCTTACCGAATTTCATTCTCTATGGTAGAAATATACTCCAATTAATTTCTGATGCAAGTTCCCATTAAGATCACTTCTGCTTGGATAAACTGAGTCTAGCCATGACACATGAAACATTAGAAGCTAGCGCAAAATTGGGTTTGTAAAGGAAACAGTCTGTAAGTACTGACGACTGGAGTCGTAGAGTGTTTGTTTATATTTTGTATCGGTATCAGTTCGAGCACGAGTAGAACGAGTACTCCATAGAATTATTATAAGTTAGAACCGCAGCCCGAGCTTCCAAAGTGACGCAACAAATAATAATTGGTAGCAAATTAGCATGCTTTGCGTAACCAGTTGTCAGTGTTGCACTATTAATGCGAATATGCGCGTGTCTGCAAACGTCACGTACTACAGTCCACTTAGGCACACACATGTTACGTTGATGCGTGCGTATCGCCTCGCTTTGAGAAGAATTTTGTGCGACACACTCTGTCTTTGCGTAGTATACCTATTCTGTGGAGTACTCGGTCCATGAACAATAAATATTCGAAGTCAGTGGCTTAATTTATCAACGGTTATTTCCCGGGGGCGAGCTAACACCACGCTTTTCGACCTTTAGATGCTCGAGTGCTTCGCGCACATGATGCATCGCCATAGAGCTCAATAAAGAAAGTTTGTTTTATGTCTCTGGAAAAGATATAAAATATGATTTCCTTAGCAAATATTTTTTTTTATGTCGTGTAGGTATCTACGTCCTACTAGGCTACAGGCTTTCTCTCAGAGAGAAAATATGGGCTTAATTACCACGTGTGTCCACCGCAGATTGGCAATTTGTGAACATCTCAGACACTCCAGTATCTTCACCATGTTTTCCTTCACCGTTAACCAGTGGTATTGCTTCTACGTAACTCACAAATGTATAGTTTATAAAACAAAGTCATTGGTACAAGTCGGGATTTGAACCCACGACCTCCCGAATGTGAAGCCGGCGTTCTACCACTGCGCTACCACCGCTTCATGTACTTATCAATGCATATTTTATCATGCGTCATATTTTATCTTACCATATTTCGGTATTTTAATTTTGGGATGCTTGTTTAGGTACCTATGTTTTTTTACTATTTACTATAACTACTATGTAGCGCGACGTGCGTGAAACACGCGACGCGTCGGCCCTGCTTATATACCGTTTGAGTTTTTATTGAAAACTCCGTCAAGTCGTGAAAGGTTCTTCAATTCTGCTGTCTCGCTCTATCTTGTTGTCTCTGTCACATCTTTCCGAAATGTTCGGAAAGATGTGACAGAGCGTGTTGTTGCGTAGTGTTGCTATCCCTCTCTAATAGTGCTATCTCTTTCACTCCTATTGAAAATTTCGTCATATATTGAAACGTACATAAAGGGCCTGAAAATGCCTGAAAACAGGTTTTCGGGTTACGGCGTCATCGGATGGAGGGTGGCCTGAAACAGACTGAAAACATGTTTCAGGCACCTGAAAACCATGGTAACTTGGGTGAAATTTTGATAAACTAGTATGTGACAGAGCACCCTCTGAAATGGTCCGAAACGGTACTTCAGCCTGCTGAAAACGCCTCCACGGCACGGAAAAATGCGTTCAAAGTTTTACCTCCTATCCACCGTCATAACGAGCGAACGTGGCGTTTTAAAAATAGATGGCATTATTGCGTGATTGAGAAACAAACATCAAACATCCAAACCTCCAAACATCTTCATAAACTTTAATATTTATAATATTATATAGTAAGTAGGAGATGTAAGTACCTACAAATATGTACGAAACCCTCGCTAGTCCGACTCGCACTTGTCCGGTTTTTTAGCGCTAGTTAGACTGTTAGACATCTATGATTTTAACTATCACCGGTTTTTTAAATAACACTTTGTAAATCTACTGAAAATTCTACTGAAGGCTTCAGTCTACACATCTAAAGTTAAGATTCTGAACATTCAGAAGTTTAGATGAATAAGAATTTACTGATTGGTTCTCATTCACGCACATTTTTTAGATTTTATTTTTGTTTACGTATTGCATTAAACTGTGAATGATACGTGATATTAAGATGAAGTACAGTTGACAACATCATCTTTACATTTTAGTTGTAAAATGGCCCATAACGTAACGTAATGGATATAGTGCACGGTTGTAGTAAAAGATGTGGTGTCGAGTGTACGCAGGCGGAGGGCGGGTTGACGGAAAGCGTCACTAGCGTCAGCCCATTTTACGCCTCTAAGTACAGACGACAGCACAACAATTTTGCAACAAAAATATAAAGGACTGTACTGTAAATAAAGAATGGACGCTCGCGTTAATTATCGTTTCTTTAGACGTTTGACATTCAAACTTGTCTTGTGTTCAAAGTTCAAAGAGTTTAGAGAACAGCCCCTATATTACGCGCACCAAATCCTGAGCGATTCCAATCGTCAAACTGTCAAATTAGTATGGAATCGCTCAGGATTTGGTGCGCGTAATTAGGCCACAGGTCACAACACCAACGCATACAATGTGTATCCACGTCTCTACTGTTCTAGAGTATATTTCCCTAGTTGATAACACGTTATGCGTTATTGAAACACGACGTCCATAAATCTATATCTAATTCATAAAGTTTAAAATTCTCAATATTTTTTTATTTTTCATACAGATTAACTGCGTCAAGTTTTAAGATTGTATGAAAAATAAAAAGTAAAACAATTGAGAATTTGAAACATTTGTTTGTTGGAAGTGGTTTAACTATACGTTATAATCACGTTTTAAGGTAGAAGGTGTTATTGAAATAACGTAAAACCACCGTTTTTTGCGGTGGATTCTAATCATTTCCAATGAACAATGTAAATGTTTTAAATTCGCAATAATTTTTATTCACACATTTTTATGTCATTGCCACTAGACGCCGGTGTAAATCAACAAACATAGGCTCTCTAGTATTATTGAGTGCTAGCAAATGGCAAGTTTTTTCGATATCCAGCTCTTTTGTTGATATTTATGTGAGCAACCGATCTCGGTCATGAATCATCATCAACCCATTATGTCCCCACCGAGGGGCACGGGTCTCTTCCCTGAGGAAGGTATAGGCCATACTCCACCACGGGGGCCAAGTCCGGATTGGTGGAGGCTTGTAGACTAGTGGCTCGTCTACTGTCAGAAGTTGTCAAGCCGCCCTAAGGCCTCTGACTTGGCTTAACGACTGCCATCTATCGACGGCAGCCGGCACCAACAGCTTAACGTGCCTTGCGAAGCACGGAACCGCTCGGAAAAATGCCACTAGCGTTAGGCATAGATGGCGACCCATCCATGCACTGAACGTGCCCTGTGTTGCTTAACCTGAGTCATGAATATTAATAACCATTATACGTCATAAAAGTGGTTGACAAATATGAGTATGTATGAGAGAGAAGGAAAGGCCTACGCATAACAGAGGGATTTATTTATAGCTGGATGGATAGATCAGTTAAGTCAAGGACGCTGCATGAATAATATAATAATATTTGACTGGGCTGGTCGACGTAGATAAAGGAGTAAACGTTCGCTGTGCCATTTAAGCCATTGGTTTACTTTGTGGCTTTATATTAACTTGGGAGATCGGAAGGAACTTTGTTGCTGTTGACAACATTTTATAGCTTAATGTTTTTTCCAAGACCGGCAACATACAACCGCTTTAATAAAATTTATTTATATAAATTATAAATTAATAAAACCCCGAAAGATTAATTAACATTAATCTACTAAAACGTCCTCCTTCTATCCATAACAGAAATAAATTAGTGTCCGTTAAGTTTTCCTTTGTACTTTTGAATGCTTCGCTTCCTTTAATAAAAGATATTTCCGCCTCTTGCTACCTAATTGCTTATTAAGGAAATGGTATAAAAATGAAAAAATAATTTTCAGAGTGGGTAGAGGATGGCGCATTAACACTCTGTTAGTCTATTGAGTCGAACCCCGGTGAAATAGATTTACTTTCTGAGGATTCAAATCCCTAACTTTCAGTTGCGTAGATAGCAAGAACGTTTTGGTTGGTAGTGGCATATTTTTTTTTTGTAATCAAAACAATTAGCGGCATAGGATGGCTTGCTTTTTAATGAAAGGCCGGTTTCAAATATTCTCTTTGGGTTTCAAGTCTTCTGAGTGAGTTTGCTGTAATTGAAAAGTTAAAAAAAAATTTTAATGGCGTCATCCAGTTTTTAGGTGTATACGTACTCTTGGTCACCACATTAAGAACTGCTAACAAAAAATCTGATGTTTTATTGGTTTTAATTTTCGTACTTTAATATTTAGAAGAAGAAGAAGAAATACATTTATTATACCAATAAGATACATCACAGAAACAAAATAATCAGATAAGTAACATAATATACACAACAACAGGAAGAAAACTAAATAAACAACAGACAAAACAAACAAATGAAACAGGACCTTGGATGTAGCCTGTGGCGTATAAAAGTTGCCACAAAAGGCATCTGACTCAGCGTTGTGCTGAGGAAATGATTTAGTGGCCAGTTACAATTAAAACGCTAGCAAAAAGTTTTACTTTACTTTGAAATCTTATTCCTCTATTATTTTGAGCAGTAAACTTTGACGAGACAAAATAGTGGGACCATGAGAAAACACCGAAAAATAGTTATAGATATTAAAAACACCTTAATAGACAGTGTATTTTTGTTTTGGCTGAAAAGGCACCATTACGGATGAATTGTCGCCTAATAATTTGAAAAGGGTGACGTTTCATCAGAAGAAAATATTTTGCGGATGAATTGACGCCTATTACTTCGAAAACGGTGACGTTCCATCCGAGGATAAAGTATTTTGCGATGAATTGTCACCTAAGTCGAAAAATGTATACTGTTTGTCGCCGTGATGATTATTACGCATAACACGAAGTGTACAGAAACAAAACTTATGACAGATGAAACCTCATAATAATGTAATTTTTTTTTTTCATTTTATCTTCCGTTATTTATTTGCCCAATACCACGCCAATACCAATGCTATATGTATACAGTCACACAAAACGTACTTTGCAGGATACTTAAATTATTTAACAACCAGTTACTGATTTGATATTGACAAAAGACAATTATGTAGCCTATATCGTCCCACTGCAAGCAACAGGCTTTCTCTCAGAGAAACACTATGGGCGTAATTGCTTCGCGTGCCCCCCAAAACAAAAGAACATAATCGTAAACAATAATGATGCTTTATTCGCTTGCTTTGTGAGATCACAAGTCTTATTTCAGAACAGGATCCTTCAGGTCCTGGGGGTTTTATAAATTTGGCCGGGGCTTCTGCCTGTACTAGATTACCTACGCTGAATCCCGATTGCAACTAGAGCACCGCAAATAAATAGTCTTATCCATAAAAACACGATGCCTCAAAAACTGCATTTGAGCAGTGTTTTAGTAAATAACACCGAAAGCTTTTTAGACTACTACAAAGATTTTTTAAATAAAAATAAAAACCGACTTCAAAATACTACAGCATAAAAAGTTAGAAATAATTTAAAAGAATACCTTTAAATTAGAAGTATATATACATGTACTATATTTGTAGTCGGTGCCCAAAATATATGTGCTGGTCATGAAACTGGGCACCGACTACAAATTATACTTCTACAATACCTACCCTACTTAATTCGTTGCTTTAAAATTTTAAGTTCTCTATTTCCATCTTCGAAAGTCTTCGCCAGAACATCACCAAATTACCTCGGAACTAGTTTTACACTATTTCATGAAACATACGGATATTACTAAAGGATGGACCCAATTAGGCCTTATTTACTGCTGTATTGAAGAGTTCCGTTCTCCATCTCTGAAAGTCTTCATCAGATCTTCACCAAATTAAAATGGGACCAATGGGACGTTATATCTATTCGAACAAAGAAAGAATTTTCGAAATCGGTTAAAATTTAACGGGAACATAGCCAAATACAAAAAAACATACGCGTCGAATTAATGACCTCCTCCTTTTTTGAAGTCTGTTAAAAAAATAGTAGCTGACCGGGCAAATGCTGTTTTGCCATATTAATTAGCTTCTGACCTATTCTCAGACCTACCAAATATACACAAAAAAAACATAAAAATCGTTGAAGCAGTTTCGGAGGAGTTCGATAATAAACACACAAGATTTTTATATATTAGATATAAAAACATTAGCACCTTTCTCCTCTCCTTTATTAAGCTATTTTCGGCTCGTAAATTATTGAATTATGATATTACGTTTCACAATTTTATCCGTATTAGGCAATTGTTAGAAGAAGAAACCCTCAAAGCAGTGTACGTTATAATCGTTATAACAATAGTGGTTATGCCTCACGATAATAGGAAATTGTATCCAAAAAGGGATGTACCCTTTTGAAATACCTGCAATGCAAAAAGAGAATTAGTACCACATTAATTACGTACATACCTATTTTGTATTCAATATCAACGTTGGTGGCTCTGGCCTCGAAGTTGTCAACCGCTATGTATACCTGGGACAAACAGTCCAGTTAGGTAAGTCTAACTTCGAGAAAGATGTATTTATTTTTTATTTTATTACAACCGTCACCCTTATGATCGCACAGAGCTCAATGAAGGCTGAACTAAATTCCGCCAAACCGTCACCTTTACTCAGTCAGCCATGGTTAAGGTAAATAATTTAAAACTAAGTTTGTTCAATGCACAGTCACTAGCTACGAAACACGACGAATTTCTAGTAGCATTCCAGCGCCATGATCCTTGTATTATGGCTATAAACGAGACATGGCTTCATGAAGGCCGGGAGGCGAAGGCGCCGAACGTACCAGGATTCCGACTGCGTCACGTCCCGCGTCCGCGGTCCGTGGCCAGCAGAGGAGGGGGGTCGGCTTCTACGTCAGAGCCGGCATCAGTTGTAGAACTTGTGCACATCCAACTCAGGACGAGCATATTGACCAGATGTGGATTTCACTAAATGTTAATTCGATAAAAATTATAGTAGGAACCGCTTATAGACCGCCTTGGTTAAACGTCACTTCTTTTCTCGATGCAATCACCGAGTCAGTAGCACATTTTTCACATTTTGATATATTGATCTTGCTGGGAGATTTTAATATTAATCTACTGGATACTCAATCGAGCAAAAGTAAGCAACTGAACGAATTTCTTAGCTGTATGAACCTGAAAAATTATGTCACAGAACCTACCCATTTTCTAGATAACAGTGAAACTTTGATCGATTTAATTTGCTCTAACGTTGATATTAATAGCTTAGTTGTAGATCACATACCCGATCTAAATCACCATGCAATGCTGTGTTTTGAATTAAAAATAAAAAAACCCAAACAAGAACCTAAATGGATAGTATTTAGACCTTTAAAGCACATAAACAAAGAATCATTTGGGCATGACTTATCGTTAATTAATTGGGATAGTCTCGCACTTTTGGATTCAGTTAATTCTATGTGCTCACAGTTCAACGAATATCTACTTGGGCTTTTCGACAAACATGCTCCTACAAAAAGAAAACTTATTCATAAGCACTCACTGCCATGGTTGACAAGCAATGTCCGGTTAATGATGAAATTACGTGACGATGCACATAGGGTATTCCGTAAGACAAAAACAGATAGCGCTAGAGCGGGATATAAGGACTTAAAGAGTTTGGTAAACATTTCACTGTATAACGAGAAGAAAGCCTATTTTGAATCCCATTTGAATAGTCATTTGAATGACCCGAAAAATCTATGGAGGAACTTAAAGGACTCTGTATTTATTAGGTTTAAAGTCACGGCTGACATCCCCGACCATATCAATAACCCAGATGAATTGAATGAGCATTTTCTGAATACTCCGGGTAATCCTAACGTCAGTATTAGTGATCTGACTTACTTTGAGTTCCACAGATATAGTTCCTCTACTTTCAGTTTAAAGACAGTAGACGAATCGTTAGTGGCGCACATAATCCTGCATATTAGGTCCAATGCTCAAGGTTCTGATCGCCTTTCCATGGATATGTTGCTTATGACCCTTCCTGAGAGTTTGTCCATTATCACATGCATCATTAATAAGTCAATTGCCACAAGTACCTTCCCTGATGTATGGAAAACCGCCCTAGTTAAGCCAATACCTAAAACTCCTAACCCCAGCACAGTGAAGGACCTTCGCCCAATCAGTATCTTGCCATACCTTTCCAAAATACTAGAAAAGGTGGTCTATATACAAACAGCGGCGTATCTTGAGAGTAACGGTGTTCTTCCGGAGGCTCAATCGGGCTTTAGAAAAGGTCGTAGCACTAATACTGCTCTTTTAGATGTGATAGATAACATTCTTACTGCTCGTGACTCTGGTCGTGGCACTATCTTGGCCTTACTAGATTTTTCTAGAGCGTTTGATTGCATCAACACAGACCTTTTGCTCTCAAAGCTCTCTTACTATGGCTTTGAAATCTCTTCTGTCAGATGGTTTGAAAGCTACCTCTGCTATAGGCAGCAACAAGTGGTATTGCACAGAAGGGACGGTAACTCTCTGAGTTCACAACTTACCCCTACTGAGCGAGGGGTTCCTCAAGGAACCATTTTAGGACCGCTCCTCTTCATCTTATATACAAGCGATATAGTTCTTAATATAAGCAACTGTCAGTACCACTTGTATGCTGATGATTTGCAAATATATATATCTTTCTTACCAGAAGATACAGAAAAAGCTGTGACAAAACTCAACGAAGACCTTAACCGGATTACCGCCTGGACAGCCAGAAATGCTCTAGTTCTGAACCCCTCTCAATCAAAATATATGATCCTTGGGAGCAAACATCAAATCAAGGCTATATCCTCATCAAATCCATCAATCAATATTATGAATAAACCGGTAGAAAGAGTCACTCTTGCAAGAAACCTAGGTGTTATCATTGATGAGGAGCTACGATTCGAAAGTCATGTTTATTTATTTATTTATTTATTTATTTAATACGGAGATATTACAGAAACATGCCACTTATTCTAAACTTAGATGACAAAAATATGTACTAGGCATGCATCCAAAAACATATCTCACTAAGAACTTTATTATGAGTAAGTTTAGGGTGAGGGCGTGTATTGAGTAATTCATGAAGAGTACATGAATTATTTTACAGCAATAATATGTGACACAACTTATAGAAACTAAATTAAAACTTAATGAACGTTCATGTGGGGTCCTGAAGTGAGTGCACAACACAATATTTGAGTCTTCCGGTTTCTCCCACACCAGCAAACCGCCAATATCAACAGCATGTCGTATCACTTAATAGGCTACGGTACAAACAAAAAAAGAAAACAAAGGAATCAAATGAGCTGCTAACAACAGGCCGTGCCGGGTGGCCAGCAGACCGCTGGTGTACGAGAAACCGGGGGCAAGTTATATAATAATATGGTATTGTAGGTGTGGTATTGCGGTGGAATAGTTATAAGAAGATAGTTGTTTTAATAACAATAACAATAATTAGGTTAGTGCTTTTTTGCAACACTGCTTATCATAGCAGTCATCTGAGGGCTACGGCTAATTTGGCTGGCTGAGCCGTGAACCAGTTTCTCTTCCAATTAGGGATATAATTTTCTTCACAAACGACGCCTGTCTTTCATGGAAAATATCTACAGATAAGAATTTTTTGTTGTATGCGGTACATATTCTATTGAGAGGGGTTCGGAATCCCGCGTTTGTCCTTGAAACAGGCAAATGGAACAAAGGTGGAGCACGTCCGCGCCTTATAGGGGTATAGAAATTAATTTTCTCTAGCAATTCAGGGCAGTTATAAATATCGTTACAAATATTACGTAATATCTTCGCATCCGTTAGTATACGGCGGTCACCAAGAGACATAAGTTTATATTTTGCTAGTAAATCTCTATATGATTTACAAGTTGAGGTTAGACGACGGTTTAAGCTACGCAAGTACTTCTTCTGTATGCTCTCTATTTTGTTGTTGTAGATGGCATAGTATGGGTTCCAAATGCTAGAGGCGTATTCCAGTTGTGATCGGACCAGCGACTGATACAAAGTTATGCAAGCAGACGAATTTTTGAAGTGTTTTGTATTTCTTAATACGAAACCCATCATTCTGTAAGCCTTTTTACAGATATTATCCACATGAGTATCAAAAGTAAGTTTGCTATCTAATAACAAACCGAGGTCCTTAATTAAATTAGTAGAAGCAAGCGATTGATCACCAATCTTATATGAGGCAGTTACTTTATTAACTTTTTTTGTAAAAGAAATAACCTGACATTTATCAAATGCCAGATAAATTTTGTTCCTTTTGCAATAGTCTTCTAGTCTATCTAGATCACTCTGTATTCCAGTGCAATCTTCGCTTTTACCTATAACTGAAAATATTTTTAAATCGTCAGCGTACATGAGAAACTTGCTATGTTTAAAGCAAGTATGTATATCGTTTATGAATAAAACGTAGAGTAACGGCCCCAAAATAGAGCCCTGTGGCACTCCGGACGATATTGTGAGTGGATTTGACGAGTACCCGTTGATGGCTACAATCTGAGTCCTATCCTATTGCTGAAATAACGAAGATTTGTTTTTACCGTCTTAGCGTTCTTTACCGGATACGTGATTATATTACTGAGGAACTACGCATGCGGCTCTGTGAGGCATTAGTACTTTCGAAACTCAGCTACTGCATAAATGTTTATGGTCCTTGCCTCTACATAAAAACGTTGCGCGTAATACAGCGAGTACAAAATGCATGCGCACGTTTCTGTTTTCGTATTCCCCCCCGTTCCCATGTGACCCCTTATTTAAACAGAGGTAATATTTTAAATATGAAGTCAAGGATGCAGTATCATTTGGCCTCTTTACCTATTATTTGGCATTGTAAAAACAAAACAACCTAAATACCTGTTTGATAAACTTCCCTGGGTAAGCTCTGAGCGAAATCAACGTAGCCACAGGAAGGACTGCCTGGTATGTCCAGAGCATAAAACTGCAGCCTTTAGAGGTAGTTTTAAATATGCGGCAACGAAGTGTTGGAATAATATTCCTCCACCGTTAAGAACTCTGAAATCGCACAGTACTTTTAAGTTACATATAAAGAACTACATTCTTGAAGAACAAAAATCCTCGCCGCCCTGTTAATTATAAATTATGATACTGCTTTTGGTCCGTGAACTGCTTATTTTCTTATTAATATTCAATATACTTATTTTCCTACATTGCTAAAATGTTTTGATACAATCCAAATTTTATCTATTATTGCAATGATTATGATTATTTTTACTGTTTGTGTCCTAAATAAAATAAAATAAAAATAACATAAAATAAAATTAATAAAATAAAATTATTTTGTAAATATGAATAATTGCTGTTATTGTAATATAAACTAAATTGTTTGTTTATGTAGGAGATCTCCACGCAGCCGTTGGCTCTCGTTGCGTATCTAAATAGGTCCCGACTGAAAACCAGCGCTGCAGGCTATTGCTTCGCAATACCTGAAGCATATGCTGAGTTCGGGTACCTTTTATATTGCCATAGCACATAATACGCCAAATTACAGGTGGGCATATACCCACTTCCTTACAGGGCAAATCCCCTCCTTATTTGGATTTATCATAAGTGTTATTTTATTGTTATTTGCATAGACTGTAAGCATGCTTTGCCTGTAAATTGTAATATCTTTGTATGTTGTGGCAATTTAATAAATGTTTATCTTATCTTATCTTATCTTAAAGAGGTCACTCATCGAATTCAACTCGGATGGGCAGAGTTCGGGAAACTAAAACACATTTTCGCGTCCAAAATACCTCAGTGTCTCAAGACAGTGTATGACCAATGTGTGTTGCCAGTGATGACTTATGGATGTGAGACCTGGACGCTGACTATGGGCCCAAAAAGAAAGACTTGGTGAAACTTCGAGAAAGAGGTTACTCGTCGAATCCAACTTGGATGAGCAGCGTTCGGGAAACTAAAACACATTTTCGCATCCAAAATACCTTAGTGTCTCAAGACAAAGGTGTATAACCAATGTGTTTTGCCAGTGATGACTTATGGATGTGAGACCTGGCCGCTGACTATGGGCCTCGTAATAAGGATCAAGGTCGCCCAACGAGCAATGGAGAGAGCTATGTTAGGAGTTTCACTGCGTGATCGAATCAGGAATGAGGAAATCCGCAGATGAACCCGAGTTACTATTATAGCTCAAAAAATTGCTTAGTTAAAGGGGCAGTGGGTAGAGCACATACGAGGTGCATTCAATACCTAGTCTCATCGCCAGAGGGCGCTGTAGTTTCAAAAGGGTTTTACCACAGTGTAGCAAATTCAAATTTTCATTCCAATCCCTTCATTTGTTTTAATTTGACAACTTATGGAAGCGAACGTATCGATCGGTTTTACAAAAATGGAAAAAGAGCAATATCGTTCGGTGATTCGATTCCTATTTTTGGAAGGGAAAACGTGCATCGCAATCAAAGGGCGCTTGGATGCTGTGTACGGTGACTCTTCTCCATCGATGGCTACCGTCAAGAATTGGTTCAACGAGATTGCACGTGGCCGTACGTCGGTTTTTGATGAACCACGTCCAGGTGCACCGAAAACAGCTGCTACGGAGGAAAACATTAAAAAAAAAAACCATGATCTCGTATTGGCAGATCGCTGATTGAAGGTTCGGGAGCTAGCTGAGACTGTAGGTATTTCAGAAGGAACAGTGCATCATATTCTTCACGAGGAACTCGGCATGAGAAAGCTGTCGGCGCGATGGGTGCCGCGTTTACTCACACCGGAAAACAAGTGCAACCGTGAGACCACATCGGAGACATGTTTGGCGCTGTTCTTAAACAGCCGCTTACGGAGTCCAGCGGAGTTTTTGCGTCGTTTTGTGACCGTCGATGAAACTTGGATCCACTGGTACACACCAGAGACCAAGGAGCAATCAAAACAATGGATCCAGACCGGGGAACGTGCTCCAAAGAAGGCGAAAACTGTAAAATCGGCCGGAAAAGTTATGGCCACCGTTTTCTGGGATTCACAAGGTGTGATCTACATCGATTACCTCGAGAAGGGTAAAACAATTACAGGGCTTTACTATGCCGATTTATTGGGCCGATTCGACACCGAATTAAAGAAAAAACGACCCCATCTGGCGAAGAAAAAAGTGCTGTTTCACCACGACAACGCACCGGTTCACACGTCTGCCGTTGCCATGGCCAAATTGGTCAAATTACGCTACGAATTGCTGCCCCATCCACCGTATTCTCCAGATTTGGCCCCTTGTGACTTCTTTCTGTTTCCTAATGTAAAAAAATCTCTCGCCGGGAATAGATATGGATCAAATGAGGAGGTCATCGCCGCCACGGAGGCCTATTTTGCAGAGTTTGACAAAAACTATTTTTCGGACGGGTTAAAAAAGTTGGAGCATCGCTGGGCTAAGTGTATCGAACTAAAAGGAGACTATGAAGAAAAATAAATTGCCACTTTTCCAAAATTTTCGTTAACTTTTTGTAGGCTAAGTATTTATTGAATGACCCTCGTAGCTCGGAGAACTGATGGCCGTTGGGGCGAAAAAGTTCTGACCTGGCGACTGCGGAACGGACAACGCAGCGTGGGCAAGCCCCGCACCAGATGGTCTGACGACCTGGTCACGGTGGCGGGGAGTCACTGGATGCGGGCGGCACAAGACCGGGAAGCTTCGAAAACCATGAGGGAGACCTATGTCCTGCAGTGGACGTCAAACGGCTGATGATGGTGATGATGATGATGATGATGATGATGATGATGATGATGATGATGATTTGTATGAAATAAATGTATCAATGACAAACGAGGCGTAAATAGGAATCTTTGATCTCTACGAGAAAGACATCTTTATACTGTAATCAATTCCATATTATTTTGTCACGCGTCGGGTTGTAAGCCTGTAAGCAAGCAGACATCATGTAACAAGGAAAATATCAAAATTCCATAACGTTATATTATTGACATAGAGCGGGTTGTGAGAGACCGAGCCACGGCGTGATAAGAAAATCGTAATGAAATTATATTTTGCGAGGAAACCTCCTGCGTTCGGGGTCGTCATGGGCTGAGGAGGACCCACTTCCGTTACAATTCAGGCTGTAGGTATTACCCATTAAATATACATTATTTTGAAAACTTATAAGGAATTAATGCTTGAAACGGGGGATGTCATCACAATCAATTGTTCCGAGTCAATGAACAAACAGTTCATGAAACTTTTTCCCTTTGTGTAGGTATCATGAATTTTGGGTAGTTTGAAAACCAAAGCAAAATGAACGTGCCTTAACAGTAGCTATCGAACACGCTGGTTTAATTTTTTTTTAAAAAAGGTACCGTCCAAAAATATCTCGACACAAACTTGAATAATATGTGAACCATTTGTAGCCAGCCAGTGGTGCGTGCGGGCCACAGATTAAAAAGAAAAAAGACAAGGTGCGGCGGGATTTCTCAACTCGAAACAAGATTTCTCAACATTTTTTTTTCTTTTTACGTCTAAACTTAAAAGTAATAGTCTAAATAGCTGGCATTTTCAATTACTAATTACATAACTGCGGCTTTCAAACCACCCAGATTTCAGCGTGTATATCAGGATATTTTTCTTCTTGATCGTGTAATTTTGGGCGAACTGCAAGAGATGTTGATCTGGATAAACATAGGTACGTAAGTTGGAAAAACGTGCCGGTCGGTCGGTCGCCGCCCGCCCGGGGAGTTATACTTTGGAAATTGAATTCCGGCTGCGTCTGTTTATGGTCGGGAAAAGGCCACCGCAAACTGCGTCAGATATCTTTGCTGTTCTTATTACATTTCCTAAATAGGACGTGTTGTAACACCCTTTTTATGCTTTTCTGCGGTAACAAGATTCATTTCTGGATATAATGGTTTTTGGTAAGTAGTTTTAGAATTGTACATGTGAGTGACGTTTTATACAGCCTTTTTTATTATTTCTAGGTAGAACAATGTTTCACTCATATACTCGTATAGACATGGTATTTATCGAATTAAGTAAAACAGAAACAAATAACGGTACTCTAGTGTGACAAAACGTCACTTTGAGTAAATAAACGTATCTGGAATTTTGAAGCGCTCTCCAGGGGCAAGGTAAGTATTTGTTTTACATTACAATTCCTGTTGCGATCTCCGTGGCAAATACGAGGCCTTATTGGGGAGAGACACCTGCGAAGCGCTACTTTCTCGATTCAGCCGTGTCCGTGAACAGCATTTCTAATCAAATTTCATGCTTTACCCAATTTACGGGTAATCTAAGAAAATATGCACTTTTGACAACTTATTCCCTACCTATTTTTTCGGAGATTGTGCCAAAAAGCGTTGCTAATGTTGTTGAAATGAAATGAAATGAAATTGTTTATTTGCACGAAAAGTGGTACATTAGGCTATAAATATTGTGTGAAATCAAGTTCAAAGAAATCATTTAAAGTAGGTATGGTATGAACTATTAAAATTTTCCTAGATTTGCCCTGTGCTGGAGTTACTGAACTTTTTAATTCAGAGATTTCGCGGTAGTGTGAACTTTTAATGAGAGTTTGACGTGAGAAGCTTGAGCTACTCTAGTATCAAACGTATTGATTTGTAACTTAAGTAGACGTATAAACTATTAGTGAATACCTACTATTTCTAAGTTCTTCTGCTGTTATTTACAAAAAACCTTATTTATTTTGTGGGATCGTGTCAAGGCTGTTATTTTTTTGGGATCGCAAGAAAATACATTGTTTGCTTGTAGAGTCTTGGTCTGTGTTGTAGAGCTATTCAGTTAAAAGAAACATTGCTTATTATACAATTTAGCAACAAAGTGAGAGGCATAGTCAAAGCTTAAAGAGTGTTATTAATATACTGGTATATTGCCTGAAAGTTCTCTATTTTAAGCGTATCCAAAACGGTAAACAGCGGTTGCGGCGACCGCCAGTCACGATACTGGTCTAGATTCTACTTAGATATATTTGTTGGCGTCTCGCTGCCCGTATGTCGGAACTTTGAAACCAAGCTAAACGTAAGTATCCGGTTAACCGAAAATTGGGACAACTTAAATAACAGTTCCATGTCCCTGAAGTTATTATTAGGGAGGTACACTTTAAGGTATTTTTTTTTTTAGTTTGTTCTTGTCTCTCATACTTTGTCATTGTTTTAGTAGCAAATAAGGTAACTGAATGGTTGTTGAATTGTAAAGTGTCTGATAAGATTAGGCAGATAAAAAGGAAATTAAGGATAAGGAAAAAAGGATACTTCTTGTTCGTTGCGCCTCGTTTAATACGATAATGTTAGGTACATCCTGGTAAACATTTAAGTACTTGAAAGCTTTTTATTTTACAAAAATACTACTCGACCATCCATGAAATTCTCTTTGTTCCTTTAATAATCCGTGGGCCTCTCATCTCATCAACAGCTATCGCCGATTGTAGGTCTGTGAAAAGCGAAATCACAAAACTCCCGGTTTGGCACGCCTTTATCTGCGATTCAGATGTCACAGTTCAAAGCGCGCTATTGCGGCAAAGGGCTTAGGGAAAAAGGTTTGCCTCACCGCCAGATATGACATTCCTATTCATAGATTCTTTAGTGACCTTTTCTGCGAGCTCATGCATGTAACATGCTTAGTCGTGGAGAAACAGTTTTTTTAACAATACAGCATGAATGCCAGTGTATTACGGAGTATTTTGTTGGTATTCACTTACGCACTTGAACCCCATAATGCCCTGAAATATTATGGATTGTGTTAATTGGTGTGCTTTACGGGGCGTATGATATGGAGAGTATATAGATCGGTAAACGTGATTAACAAAGCTGGCAGCGCCGCGGCCATTCGGTGGTACAGTAATCTATTCATTGTTCCGGCATATCTCGTTATGCTGCTTATGGCTTGAACAGAGCTTGTTATTGTAGGCGTCTACAGTTGGCGGTTTAGTGGTTCGACCGAAAGGGTTTCACGAACGTTTACGTAGTTGGTGCTTACAATAATTTATTTGACAGCTAGCTACACGATTGACCAGAAACTGCAAAATACAGAAAATATGAAAGTAAAACAAAACAATAGCCCAAAAGGGCGTTGCTAAAATGCCGTTGCCAAAAGTCACAATTATCGTTGTGACATTTGGAAACGCCATTTTAGCAGTCGATCGGATAGTTGTTATCCAACTGTACGCTATGGTGAGCGATGCCAACACAACATCTCTAGTAAAGTTAGGTTGACAAAATATACAGGCCTGGTGGAGCCCCTCGAAGACAATGAATGTGGGTACTCGAGGACATTCACAGCGCTTGTGCTGAATCATCCCGACTAGGTAGGTGGTAGCTAGGAGCTCTGGAGTTTGTTTTGTTCTTGAGAGCGAGCGCCTTTGTCCGTGCACACACGTAACTATTAGCCACACGCCTCTTGCTTCTGACATTTGACTTGGGCTCCACTTAGACAAGGGGCATCCCAAATTAACCATTTAAACGAGTAGTTAAGGGGCTCCAGGGAGTAATACCAGCGCCACCGAAGAAAAAAAAAAACATAATTTTTACAGATCGAATTTACAAAGTGTCTGTAGAATCTCTCAATCATGTTAATAGAGATTTTTAGGACGCGTGGCCGTAAGGCAAAAAATCTAGGACTAGATAACATTAACGCCAAAAACGGCCGTTATTGGCCTATCTAGACCCAGGTTACTAAAAATCACGGACTTGTACAGACACTTTTTGCATATATGTATGGTTTTTTTTCACTGGTGGCGGTAGTTAGCCCACTGGATCCCCTTAATGGCAAAACTTATAGAGGAATGAAAGGATTCGTATTTAACAAAACTAATACTCAGTATGCATGAGGTTTTACATACCATTTTACAATTTTGCTTAATCTCGATTGCAAATAATTTAAATTGAATTCTTGTTTGTGATAGAAATGAAACAAATTCGTAACATTCAGATCAATCGATGATTCTTTATTTACACAGTGAAGACTATTTGGTGAAACATTGAAACAATCAAACTCAGAGATCACAGGAAAGTCTGATCAATTACCAAGCTTAACTAGTTATGGGTTTGCTAAGTTAAGTACTAAGTATATCTAGCTACGTTCATGATTTCATCATGTCCATGGAGAGTCCACAAGCCAATTTACCAACAAATAATTAATGCAACTTTAATATGTTGTTCTCCACGAACAGAATCGTAAAAGTAATCTTAAGACGGGACGTTTAAAACTGGCATTTAAAATTTTCAATGTATCAACGTATGGTATATTTTGTTAAGTATTTACTTAATCCCCACTAAACAATATGTACAACGTATTACGCAACAGTACGGCAATACTAATGTAAATTCTATGCAGTCAAATCTTTCCGACTCACGCATTTACTAACGAGAAAATAAGTAGGTAACTACGAAACATAATGTAAGATGCTATGTTAATTATATATAACATGAAATGACTGCAAACAAATCATAAAAACTCTCGCTGCATATAACAAATAATCACAGAAAAGCATAAGTACCTACCTATATAAATAACGGCTTATGTAAGTATTGCACTTACTTATAAGCTAACAGATGTTGTCTAAACACGAAAACTTGGGTAAGAAATATAGTCATGGTAGTATAGTGGACAATTGACCAACCTTTACTTTGTGAAGCGAATTTACCCGTGACATAACTCAACGAACACGTACTTAATAAGTACACATGCAAAGGTTGATGTGCTGTCGACTGTACGTTGAAGTATTCTTTATCTATCTATCTATCCAGGTCCAACAAAAAGCTCACGTAATTGGGCACCAAGTTTTTTTGAGTTAAACAACACAACTCCCTAACTTACATAGCTTATCCGAGATAATTCATCAGTAGAGTCCCACGTTGTTGGAACGAGATAGGCAGAAAGCATCGCCTTACAAGAATATACAACTATTGTGTAACGGAATAAACAATGAGCAATATGCTCATTCTGGCGTTCTTCAGCATTTCACAAAATAAACCTCAGTCGCAAAATTGAACAAGAGCCAAAAGAGCTTTGCTAACGTAATGTCGGGTGCAACGACCGACCTCCCTTTTCATCTCCACCGCCACACAATGTTATCGACGGGCTCATTATTAGTTAAAATAAACCTGAAAGATGATCATAATAATACTTAAACACCATTTTTCAGTTTTGTTTGCATCGTGTAAGTTTACGCCGTGTTTAAGAACAACCATCTCATTAAAACTCATCATCAGAAATTTTTATTTCTAAACATATGAAGGTCACTATGTAAAGTGTATGAGTACTTTAACAATGTCAGATATAAGATTAGAACTTTAATCTTTAAATATCCCAGAGATGTATTACCTATGTAGTTAAAATGTATCTATTAATTATGAAGTGATAATGTCTGTTTTATTAAGCTAAACTACGATTTGGTTACAGTAATTTGGCAGTGCTGTTACTTATCCAGTTAACCAATGGAATATTTCCTAGTGAAGAATAAGTACTTATTATCATAAGAATCAGATTAATTAAGTAAAAACTAGATTCTGAAACCAGTTCCGATATTAAAGGGTTTTATAGAATGGTTTTATTGTGGTAAAGAACCTACTCGCTACATAGAGACGAAAACAAAAATAAACTTTAATTATGTGTTTGCTGCAATGCAAGGACACATAAAGCAACTGAGCAGAGAAAAGGTAAAGGTAATGGTTTACGTGCGTGTATTTGCCCATCCCGGCATCTAGAGGTACTGTTGACAGCACATCAACCATTACACGAGTGTACTCAGTCACGTTACGGGTGACGTCACAACTAAAATGTGAAGGTTGATCTGCTGTCGACTGTACGACAACGTGGTCAACGTCACGCATTTTGATAACTTGTGGTTGAGGTACGACTATAAATTCGTGTATGCTGTTAATTTTCACACTGACAAACGACACTTTAAACTTTAATTTTACTTATGCAGGGACTATTTTTACATTGAGTTTCATCCGTATGGACACAATAACGTATATTACGTTACATAGTAAGTTTAGGTACCTTCCTAAAGGTAATTTTGGCACCACCACCTTGTGTACTGACTTTATTTGGATACGTAACTACATCAAGTTAAGTAAGCACTGAGATGTGTTAATTCCATAATACAATATCTAGAACAACAATTATATTTTAGAGTAAGTAAGTACTGAGCAACGATCGAATCCAGTAAAGTGTAACAACCATTTCGAAGCCGGTTTGGCTTGTCATATAATATTAACGTGTTTTGTTAAGGACACCGCGGCCCCAGGTATATCGAGGGAATTCCAATAGTTTATTGGAGTTGGAGTGGTAATAGTTTATTCCAATAGTTTATTATAATACACATGTATTTACTAACCGAATTACAGTGGATTTTTTACGGACTAAAACTCAAATTATCTACAGGAAATTTAGTAACACTTACACGAGATTCAAAATTCATGAGTAACATAAGAAACTCTTACGTTACACGTTGCCACGTTCATTTATAAATATAAGAACACTTTATGTCTTAATATTATACACATGCTTCAAAAACGTTACGTCTGTATAGTTTGTGTCCGATAAGGTACATCACTTTTATGTATGTTTGGTGAAGGAGCTTTGCTTAATCTAAGTTTTGGTGTGAATTGTCTGATAAAGTAGTTCCAAGCTTTGACTACTCAATAGTTACTACTCATTTATTGTGAAAATGTTCAATGTGAAATTAAATTTAAGGTCAAGTTATATGACACCAACTATACATAACATAATAACGTTACTTGTAGCGTTAAAAACCTATCTAGAGGCTAAAAATTCCACCCATGCCGGGACTTGAACCCGTGACCTCTGGCTAACCGTGCCAAAACCTAAGCCTCTAGATAGGTTTCTAAAATTGTCCTCAGCACGGGTTAGTGCAACAAAAAGAATATAATCTTGTAGAGTTAAGACAAATATGTCAATTAACGGTAGGTACAATCTAATATTTAATTGGAGATTGCTTTGGTGGCGATCAAATGCGCTCATCCTGTACATCTGTCGACAGAGAAAAAGAACATTTCGTTTAGTAACAATCAATTAAGTAGTAAGACTTACTTGCCCAACTCCTTAATTGTCACTTAAGTACCTGAATTATATGAAGAATTATATGAAGTAATTGAATTATATGAAGAATTTTAGTTAAATGCTGCTTAAGCCACACTTAAGAATGAGGCGCAAGATTGCTGTCCTGTCTGGTAACTCAGCGTATCTGGTGGCGTGTACGGGTGGAGTACTACCACAGCGAATGCATGCATAGCGGTAGTTACTCTAAACTATTGACATTAAATTGTTGTATTGATTTATTATACAAAGAGAGAACAACAAATATACAATGTGTCAATGTGTACTGTAAATTTCAAACCGATTGAGGAATAATTCACCTCATCATACTGAATAAAGTTTGTTCTACAAGTTTTCTTATTTCGCAAAAAACAAAAAAAGCGTTTGGATTTTTTTGATGACATGTGAAATTTTGTCCAATTTATTGACCGTTGTTTTTTACTTAACTAAGCAACCTTTCAAATCCAAACACGTTCAGTATGATGCGTAGAATCAAATCGGTTTACAATTTACAAATCATCACCATGTTGGAGGTAACTGTGTGATGCAAATGCAAGCGTTTCATAAAACTGAAGCTTTTTGGTTCGATAAGTGTGAAGTGTGAAGCCAGTTAACAAAAAATGCGAATGAGGAGAAATTAATGGACTGCAATTTGACAGATCAACTTTCCAACTAGTAAAGTGAACCATCAACATATCAAGGCATGGATTGGATTATTTAAGAAATTTATTGTGTCTGTACAACAAAAAATATTAATTACAATTTATATATTTTTTCATATTTTCATAGTAAAGAAATTTATTTCAATTTAATAAAAATTGCTAATTTAAGAAGCGACGGAAGTAAGCTAAATCCAGATGCACTATTTATATTGCCAATGTCTAAACGGGTTTCGATGTAATAAGTAACTTTTACAAATTATACGTAATTAAAAGCTTCATGAGATTCCCGTGAAGTTTTTAATCAGATGAGGACCAACATTAAAATAACATTCATGCAAGAAAATCTCGTTATATCTACATATATACACGGTATTTCTTTAGAGTTGCTTTATCTTACAAGTTAGTGGAAGAGGTTTTCCTGCTTGGAATTAGTAAATCGGGACAAAATAACAACTTAGGTAGGGCAGCACAAGACAATTTCTCGCTGTGAAATTAGTCGAAAGTTCTTAAGTAGGTAATTACAAAATCGATTTTCAACCATTTGGCAGGAACGAATCTATCGAAATGCGAGAGGAGTTTTTTTGCGTAAATCTACTGGAATCTCGCTGGTGGACTTTGAATAAGTAGGTAAATAATCGTGTGGAAATAAAGCTATAGACGGTAGGGTGGCTACATTTAATATGCGATGGATGGTGCCATGGAAGTGCCAATACAGTATAGGGGAGCGGATGTGCGAGATCGTGTTGGCATCCATGCAAATTGGGACAGACAACACAAAACCAGCACAACAACTACGAGGAGAGGGGTACATTACTAACTACAGTCACATAAAGACATACAACACAACACATACCAAGTGCTACTAGAGAACGCAGTATAGTTACGTCCAGAAGGTTCGGTAGTACGGCACACGTCTCTTGAGCACAAATCAAGACTTACACAATTGGGTTGATGCGAAAAGTTATTAGGTCGGGGCAGTAAAATGGTCTTTTTCTCTTCCAGAAAATCATAGGTACTCATAATATACAACAAAACTAAAATTACATCATATAGTCGTACTTTCATGTTGCGCTATAACGAGATTTGACTGCATGGATTTATTCTAGGTAATGTAAAGTATCTAATTAATACGAATAACATTATGAAAAAAGCTTTAAAATAGTATTGCATTCAGTTCTATAAACAAACAATATCGCTAACACTAAATTGCAGCTGGCTCGGTCAGCGGCCCAGCCTAACTAGCTTTAAATGTAAAATACAAACAAGTTGTGCTAATCAAATATGATGGTGTGTGTGGTGTGTTTGAAGACACATTTACGTCTGATAACGAACATATGAGTACGATAAATTTGCATTGATTCCAATCGTTGTATCGAAGCTTAACACTAAACCACGCCAAATAAGAATATCGACGAAACTGTGAGAACTGTGTACTACCAGAGAAGTGTAATCACGTAACAGGTACCTAAAGTGCCGACTTAAGAGCTAAATTTACGTGTAATCCACGTTGCAAAGATTAAATTTAATAATTCTAAGTCAGTCTAGTGGGATCTACGCGTTTAGTAGGTAAGACATGTGCGATCATGACCAATTTAAGTGAGGTAGTGTCGTTAGTTGACATTTAAATATTATTATTTTATACCCCTCCTTTCCCGTGGTACACCTGCGTAGTCCACCCGGGTGGACCACGGGGTTATTTTTTTGCCCGTGGTCCACCTAGGTGGACAAGTTATAGTAGATGGGTGGCCTACGGGCATATTTTCGTCCCGTGGTCCACCTATTTGCTATAAAGTACATAAAAACTCTGTTGCAGTTCTTATCTGCTTGTTTATTAGGTAATAAATGTTGACAACGTCAAGGGTGACATGACACTGTAGTAGTATTATATTATTGCACTTTGATTATTGGCGTTGGTTTATATTTTCATATATTATATACAATTACCAGGTAGACTACGGGCAATACATTATTTAAAAATTATTTAAATCATATTAAAGGTGGACCACGGGCAAAAAAATAACCCCCGTGGTCCACCCGGGTGGACTACGCAGGTGTACTACGGGAAAGGAGGGTTTTATACTTAGAAGATTCGAACATTCAAACACAACAATTTAGAGAGTTACGAGACAATATTAGTCTTTTGTACGAGTACTATCTGTAACTGAACAAATAAACAAAGAACATCTAATGAGCAACACAGGTTGAGCCGAGGGACAAAGGCTTATCTGAGCCCTTCCACAACCAACGAAATTAGAAGCAAGGGTCGTAATGGCGCGAATAATCCGAGCGGTTAAAATTTCATTAAAAATCATGATGAGATAGAGACGGGAGTTGTTCAAGGGAAGACACAACACAGTATATTCTCGACAAGTCGACATGTACGACAAAAGTACGTATTAATAAGTATGTCTTATCTATTGGTTATTTATTAGGTCCTATTTAAAAAAATGTTCGCAAAACAAAATAGTTCAGCGGAATGACGAAGTTGATAAATGAAATGTAACACTAACTAACGGTAAGAGTTTTAATATAATCAAAAGCCTCGAAGTTTTGAAAATCGATCTGTTTTTATAGAAACTTAAAGTAACAAAAAATTGGAACACTGTTAACGATGTTAGAGAATTAAAAAAAAGAAGTAATATTTCTAAAATAATTTTAAATACTTACGTGCGAATTGACTTAATCTTTAATTCTAAGCGTAGTCTGCCCATTAAAAGACTACAACGGGCGAGAGAATGCCGAGAGTTCAAGTAAGGAAACAGAATACATTTTTTCCCTATGACACTTGTTATTTCCCATGTTAGTTACTTCCTTGCCTGTACAGGGTATCCTAGTTTGGAACCAGGAAAAGTGCTTGTGTGCAGAATGCAGATCTCAACTTTACAATAAGTTCTACATAAACTTATCGTAAAGTTGGGATCTGCATTCTTATATGCAAGAAGTAATCACGGCAAGTCGTCAACTGATACTAGAGTAAACAGGCTTTAACAGGCAAGCTCGTAAATCTTAGACCCCGTCATCGCTTAAAGGGCCGAGTTTCATAAAACTACAATTGGTAGTATATTATGACAATTCCATGCACATTGCGTAGCAGTCTATGGGTAAATGACTTTGCAATGTACATCGAATTGTCATAGTCAACCAAGAATCGTAGTTCTGTGAAACAGGCCCCAGGTGAGTGGAGTCAAGTGTTTACCTGTCCTAATAAAAGAAATGAAAGGATGGGATTGTGTACGTGCGGGCAGGGCCCTGTTTCATAGAACTACAATTCATGCGCATTGCAAAGTCATTGCATAATATGATTTCTGTTCTGATTGTAGTTTTATGAAAGTCACCCTTCTATTACGTAACTAAGCTGTCCACTGTATTGGGATTTAACCTACCCCGAACTGTCAAATACATACATATTTCGACACTTTGGAATCGTCAAAACGGTTAGCCCAATAGAGCGGACAGTTACGTGATAAAAGCGCTAGTCGAGCAATAAGGATTTCACAGGTAGCTCTCGGAGAAGTCGAGGTCGGAGACGGAGGCGCGCGAGGAGCGGGTGTAGTTAGTGGAGGTGCCGTAGTCGGAGGTGGCGGTGGCGAGGTCCGCCAACACGCCGCCGCCGCCGGCCGTACCTTGCGTCACGCCGTCCGCCGCCGCCGCCTCGCGCTCCGACAGCTTCTGCTTCAGCACCCGAATCCGCTCCTCCTTCTGAAAGTCGACTCACTGCTTTACGGCAGCTCCCCGAGGAGCCTTTCCCATACAAACCTAGTTTGGTTTTTATTTACAAACGGCATGCCGGAGAGCAATGAAATTTTGCCATTTGGTTAGTTTATTTCTGATTCGTGCTTAGAATCAGAAATAAACTTACCAAAGTGAAATTATAGCCTTGTGAATAGTTTCTATGAAAAGTCTTATAAGACTGTAATTTTTTTCATTTTGTTATTCTCAGTTGGAAGTACGAGTAAAGGTTGATTTTATCCTCTAAAAATATTGGTAAAGTGTCATTGAGATCCAGCATGTCGTTTGTGAATTAAAACCAAACTACGTTTGTATGGGAATTGCTCCTTGAAGTGCCGCAAATTAACTGTCTGTAAAAACGTATGTATAACAAGATGAGATTGTTTTTCGATGGGGGCGTTAGTGAACCCCATGAAGGCCCTTAAATCTGATAATATCTGGCATCCGTTTCGCTCGCACTTTCTAACATTTTATAAGTGTAGTCTGAGACTCGTTGCCAAACTCAGTTGCCATCGCGGCCGGAGGGAAAAAAATTAAGGACATAAAGATATATTTTTATTATCTTATACTTAGTTTGTGGTAAAGAAAAGTTGTTTCCAAAAATTGTTCATTTTTGTATCAAATTTTCTCAATCAATACCCAATTATTGACTGAGAAATTTTGATCCAAAATTGAACAATTCTTGGAAAACACTTTTCTCTACCACAAATTAAGTATAAGAGAACAAAAATATATTCAAAATGTCCATATTAACTAGCAAAGCCTCAGACTTACTTAACGAAAATATTTAGTCCTAGGTGTTGGCCTTAGGTCCTCGGTCGTGGATCCCACATCTCACGATTTACATGATTGAGAGATTTGTTCTTCCGTTCATTTCTGGTGCTAATGACATTTAACTCACTTCCAGCGGTGTGTAAAAATTTTGCAGTTAGCACCTATTACGAATGTAATAGGTGTAATAGGTGCTATATATGTAGATACGAAGGTACAGTTTGCGACTTTAAAAGCCTGCCGATGCGTTAGTTCCTGTTACCGGACTGTTCAATCGGTTCGTTAGCGCAATTTCCCTGAAAATGCATACTTGAATGTCCTTGCCTTAACGTCCATTTTACGTATGATTTTACCCTGAATGTCCATTTCCCAAGGTAAGTTAACTGTGATAACAATAAACTTAATCAGACAACATAAAAGTAACACGCTGTAAAATAAATAGACCAGAAAACACCTCACGTTTTTTATCGCTAACTTTGTAAGTTTCGCATATAAGTGAGCCTACCTTTGGGGACCAACAAGTGTCTTACTCACTGCTTGTGTAAATTGTGTAAAATACGTATAAATTGTTTAAGTAAGATAGAAATAATATCCCTGTCGACGTAAGTACGTGCGACTCAAGCGACGAGTTAGGTAACTCGCTGTAATATCCAGCTTGAAAGATTTGTTGACGCTTTCAGATGCAGGCCATAAAGATGCAGTTTTCAGCCGAAGCGAACGAACGCTGCGACGCAAGTCAATTTAACGAGCTACCGAACAAGAAAATCTTGGGACAAATTGATCGCATAACTGACTTCAGAAACACAAGCATTAATAATAAGTACGTTATAACCAAGATTAACCAAATTGTTACTTGAATTCACAGCGGTTAGGTTGCCTGCATCCTGTTAGCAGTGTTAGCAAACGCGGAGGTTTAACTTGAGCAGAGGTGACGACGTAGCGCTAACAATTGAACAAGGATTAAGTTTGGATTGTATCTAAGTTGGGCGCAGGTATGTCGACGAGACGGAAGCGCGCCCGCAGCCAGGATTTAGCGGCTTTAGGCACCCGTTCGACGGCTGTAAGCTGCTTGCGTTCTAATGAACAGGTTATCGTGATTGTCTTGCGAGTTTACAAATTGCAAGGCCGGAGGGGGCGAGTCTCTTACACGCATAGCAGTTCAATACATGATATGAGCGCGACAATGGGTGTTTCATTGACACTTTTGCTAGTCTACTAACCAATCGCATTCCAATGACATATCCCGTGCAACTTAACTCGGAGCCTTTTTCGCGAGAGATGCCTATTTAATTTGCGCGGGCTATACCATTGGAATGACAGTTCACTGGTATTGCTTACTAGACTACGAAATAGAGTTAAGCTTTGGCCTTCTGTCACCTGTCACCTGCCACGTGTCACCTACACTCACAGTAGATGGGCAAAGGGAACACTCAGACGCTGCAGTGCCTGGGACATTGTTTTTTAAATGGAGTACGCTTGCCCAGCACCTATACCATCCTGATAGCTTAGTTGGCCAAGCCCACAGGAAAAACAAGTCAATACGTGCGGAGCCAAACAAGCCGAGGGTTTCCTCACGATGTTTTTCTTCACAGAAATAGAGTTTAATAACTGCTATTATCATGCTAATTTAATTCTATTGAACATATTTATGTTTATTAGACTCTGGGTCCTGGATTGAGCTTTGTGGTAGCTTCTGTTAAATGACTACCGAGGTGACCGGGTGCATACGTGTGCTCATACACGCAAGTGCGAAATGCGGGTTTCAATCTGTAGCATGTAGTTTGGTTAGGGAATGAAAAGTGAAACGGAAAATGGAATTTTGGTTGTTCCTTCTTTTTAAAACATTTCCAGTAAAAAGAGAAAACTGTAAGTACTTAGTATAGTTTTATTGACTCGATGATTTGAGAGATCTATGTAACGAAAAGGAATATTATTTAAATATTATAGTAAAATCCATCATTGACTGCATGTAAAAATTATAAAGAACCTATTGTTTACTGTAATTGTATTCTGTTAAATAAATAAAATAAAATAAAATTTAAACACCTAAACTTAGCTGATAGAGTCAAATATGCGCCTAATATTAGTCAAACATCAAATAGGACACGGCGGCCTCGTTATTCTAGCGGTAACACGTTCGATTTCCACTGGGGTTTGACTCACACGTACTATACGAATATGATATGTACGAATAACCTCAGTTTGGGTGTTTTTTTTAGGTTTGTGATGGTCTTGTCTCGTTATCAAATGAATCCTAGTTTGGGACCTGCTCTCTGCTCTCTACTGTGTTCCAAATTGCGCCACAGCTAAATGCAAAATGTCCTGAAATAACAACTTAGCAAAATGTTTGTCACACGTAACAGTATTATTCCTATTGAAAATTTAGAGCGCATCGTAAACAAGTTGTATTATAAGCAGCCTATATACGTCCCACTGTAGGGCACAGGCCTTCTCTCAGAGACAGAGCATGCTTAATCACCACGCGTGCCCACCGCGGATTGCCGATTTCAAGCGCTGGGGTATGTAAATAGCTGAATAGATGTTTTCCTTCACCACCGTTAGCGAGTGGTATTGCTACTATAACTTCACAAATGTACGTAACTTAGAAAGAAAAGTCATAGGTACATGCCCGCACTGGGAATCGAACCTGGGTCTCCCGCTTCCGAGTCCAATGTTCTACCCACTAGGCTACCACCGCTCACTAAACAAATTGTATATTTTGCCTAAATTATTTAATAAACGCACTCAATTATAAGTAGAATACATTAATAAGACGGTAGAAGAATATTGATTGCGTTCTACTCAATCAAAAATCTAAAAGGAGTGCTGCTATCGAACGTCCTGCTTAGGGTCTAAGAAGTATAAACTATACCTGCGCGATAGAGCGGTGGTAGCGCAGCGGTAGAACGCCGGCCTCACATTTGGGAGATCGTGGGTTCGAATCCCGGCGTACACGCCCTTGAATGACGTAGTTTTTTTAAGTTACGTACATTTGTGAAATTGAAGTAGCCATACCACTCGCTAACTGTCAAGGAAAACATCGTAAGGTAACCGTAGCGTCTGAGGTGTTTACATACCTTAGCGCTTGCGTGCAATGGCCCATGGTACTAATCTCAGGTCTAACTAGAACTAGGACTACCTGCGCGATGAGCTGCTGCAGCTCCTCGTTCTCCTTGAGCAGTTCCCGGTAGCGCTCCTCGTCGGCGGGGGCCGAGCCCGAGCCGGAGCCGCGGCCGCTCTCCGCGCGCTCCGTCGGGTGCCGGATCACCTCGATCACCTGCACAATTGAACAGGCTGCTTTTCCTTCTGCGCAAGTGAAAAGTCTGCTTTCGCTTCTGCGCAAGTGAAAAGGCTGTTTCTCCTTCCGCGCAAGTGGAATTAGCTGCTTTTCCTTCTGCGCTTGTGAAAAAGCTGCTTTTCCTTCTGGCACGTAATATGGGAGTTACGTGCACCAATCCACGATTCCTATCGTCTAACTGTCATATTTCATACTAATTGCTATCGCAAACGTCAGGATTTCGACTAGATTTGGTGCGCATAATAAGGTCTTTGGCCATGGGTTGGACTACCGTTCTGAGACGCTAATACGTAAATTCTCCACTGCATGTAGTCGTCCGATTTGATCGGCTCCGAACTGTCAAATACACATATTTTGACACTCCGGAAACGTCTCAACGGATAACCCAACTTAGTGGACAGTTACGTAATAGGAGGGCTGGAATAAAATTTATGATAAATAATTGATTCAGTAGTCTTAGACACTGAACTCTGCTATTTTTAAGCCGATTCAAATGGTGACGTGGCTCTAAGAACAAGAACACAACCTAGTGTAAACATAAAGTATCACATAAAAAGTACAGTATGTCTCTAAAAATGTTTTAATCTTGCCACCAAAACTGGTTACAAAACAAAACTACTTGACTTGGCGGGCACTCATATGTAATCTATTATTATTTTTATAATTATCGGATGGTATATGCATTGTCTTTCGTTTTGTAACCACGTATGTACTATGAACATGCTACCTGTCGCACAATCTAAAATTTTGTAATGATTGTAAAAAATTCGTATAATTTTAGTAAACGAGGTCCGAGGCTTTTCTGGATAATAAAAAGAAAAGTTGCTACTAATATTAATAAATTTTATTACTAATACTACTAAAATAGTAGGAACTTTTCTTTATGACAAACTGATTACGGAAAAGCAAAAGTACGTATTAAATGTCCGTAATTTTATTATCTAGCAAAGC